>JAGVSN010000004.1:1925969-3266938 GCA_022651745.1 Parapsyche elsis | reverse complement strand
GGTTGGAATGAGTCGCGCTAACACTATCATCCAACGGAGGCGATGAAGAACCTGCTACGATTTGATAATATTAATTGTTAATAGGCTCGCGACTATGCTAAATTGTTACGTTGTTGTATTATAACGCGCCATCTATGCAACAGCAATAAAAATTATTGAATTTAATATTATTTTTCAGTACGAATGTTGAGAACGCTCCGTTGATATTCAACGGGATTACACTAGTTCCTACATATATAAAAGTATTGCTGTTATTTAGACATTTACAGTGTCAGTTACATGGAGACATTGTTTATCTTCGAAACAATCAACATCTTGTTGGAAAACAATGCGTCTAGGAAATTTTCCGGCCGTTTCGCTCAAAATTCGCCTCGACTAAGAGCAAACCAAGAAGAAGGGGACAACTGGCTTTTGAATAGTCTTACACAGGGGGTGGAAAGTGGGTGGCTCTGGATGGGGACGAGCCCTTTGTTATTCTTCAGCACACACCACACCACCATCGGGTGGCCTAATTATGCCATTTATATTCATTATATTTCTTTAGCGGCGGCCGAATCTGTCAGAATTCGACCCGCGCCGGTTTTTAAACCCGCCGATTTTCCACTATTTCGCGCTTCGAAAAAAAAGGGACGATGCAAAGGTAATTTATCACATTATGTACGATGGCGAGGCGGTTTTGTGCGAACACGAAAGCTCATCTCAAACGGGGTGAGGTGGATGATGATTTTCGGATGGTCAGTGGTGATTTATCATCTTCAATGTCAAAGCTTAATATTGTCGGTCGTCGATTGAATACGCTTAGCGAACCCGCCGTCACAGTTTCAGCACCTTTCTTTCACGTTTTTTTTTGTCCAAGAGTACGGTTTATATGGCCGCGAAATATTATATGTAGTCGGTACATACTCGCTGACTAATTCGGTACACGCCCCCTCTAATCTCTTACTTTTACTTTGGGAAGCTTTCGCATCGATCCCTTTCGTCCACCCACTACTTCTTGAGGATAATTATTTGTTACGCGTATTTCCTAAATATATTTCTCTCGAGTAAATCAATTTTCTCTTATGATACAACCGACGCCTTTGTACGTAATATTTTTGTACGTTTAATTACTTTATACGTGTACATACTGCGTCAAATTAATAATCGGGAATTATCGTTGTCAATAATATCGCACAAGCTAAATACGACGGTGCTTATACATATGTAGTTAAGTGCAGCGGTTGCCAACCTTTTGAACTTCGTGGACCACTAAACTCAAAATCTTGAATCCTGCGGACCACTACCATTCTAAATATGAAATGGTAATTACACTTGTTTTTGCACTACACGTTATTTGCAAGAAAATGGACATCATTAATGTTACAATGCTAGAGAAATTATAATAAATTCGTCTACAGTTCGTGTTGCGAAATAGTTTATAGGCAAATAGGCAATCCTACAAACGTAATAAGGCGAAAATTGCAAAACAGTTCATATATATTCAATATTAAAATTACTCTGCGGACCATCAAAATTCTCTCGCGGACCACCGGTTGGCGACCGCTGGTTAAGTGCACTGAAACAAAATCAATATTTCCTTCTTTTGAAAAATAATCTAAGCCAAATTATGTGGCGATAAATTATATCAGAATCCGTAAAGTTCGCTTCCTATCTCATCAACCGCTCCGTTTTATGGGTAGACGAAACCTCGTAAAGTTTCTTTCGCGTTGTTATTATCAGTTAGTTCACCGCCTTCAAAAAGTTTTATTCATACGTTTGGCATAGTGACCAAATTATGTGCTTATAGCTCATCGTTAAACGAATTTGGTGAATACGTCGATAGTAAAATTTACACATCTATCAAAAAAGTTACGTCATAATTTTGCTGTAAAACTTACATTGGTGGTTTCAACGATTTTGACGCTCACTTCAGCATATTCGCACGCTCTAAAACAAATATATAAAATTTCATTTCATTTTATATGCATTGAAAAATGATATTTTGGCTTTATTTTCATTGTATATTGTGATCGAACACTCTCGTGTGTTTGATTTAAAGATTTCGCGCGTGAAGGCGTGAAATGCGTTATTTGCGCGTGACGGCGATTACAGTAATAAATTTATATCGTTTTGACGTATTCGTGATGTGTAGGATTATGTGTCATAAACAAAGCTATAGGCATAGTAGTTATGACAGTTATCTCATTGCGAGAACAGATTGAAAAGCGAAAATTCGTCAATGAAATATCGAAAATATTTTCCAAGTTGCGAGCCATATGTAAGTACATTAGATATACATATATGTAGATAAATTTAATTTCATGGGAACTATTGTTTTTGAAAAGTAAATATTTATTTATTTAACGTCCACGAAACTTTGCACTAGATTAATTGATCCGCACTCAAAGTATCTAGTGTTTTATTTTTTAATTTACCGTTGACAGTGTCAACGGTAAAGTAAAAACGGTCGAGTAGTTACCGTGTTATGACTGTTTGTGTAAGCAAGAGAGGTTATGTAGCGTGAGCGCACAACACGAAAGACGTTACACGACACGGGTTGCGTATCGCACAACCAGTGCCGTGTGTGTGTGTGAGTGAGTGTACATACATATGTGTACGTGCGGTGCCATGGTATGCGAGAGTTCGGCGGTTAAGCTACCCAGCCAGCCAGGCAGATTCCTGCGCTACTATATATGGCAATATCTATGTAGTTACAGTTCAAATATCGAAATCGGGCACAAATATCAACTATCATGAGAGTTTCGCGAATCGTAGCCGACGAGCACGGCTCTCGGTAAACATTGGCACACGAGCATTAGCCAAATCGGCATTTAGCTAATCGGAATTTGTGCGAATAATCTTTCATCAAGTCGGCATTAAGCGCTGTGTGGCATTTATGGCAATTGGCACGCTTCACTCATTCACGAACCGATTGAATATAGTGTGCATTCACTTGCCAATCATGCTTCGCTTATTATTTCGCTTCAGTAGCGATGAACATCGCACAATTAACATGTCGATTGTTGTCGAACACGTTTTGAATACATTGTCATAATTTGTGTCAAAAATGTGTGGGATGCGCGAAGACTTCAATGAGTAATTATTTACTATCGAATGTTTATGTCATCGTCGTTTTTCCAAACGCATAAATTTCAAACTTAAACTCATGTCAAACTGTCTAACTGAGATTTGATAAGAGAACACTTTAAGTACTTAAACTCGTGTTAAATTATCCTTAGTCACGTTTTAGCCGGACAGTTCAAATTTATTCGAAAATCACATTCAAAACAAACTAGTTAACAAGTTAGTTTAAGCTAATTTATTTTTCTATGATGCATAATTTTGTGTAAAATATATCGTAAAATTAATATAAATTATTACATAAGATATAAATTGGAATAGTAATTATATATTGTGCTTATGTATTTGTAACAATATTTAGGTTATCATCCGTCATATTATGTATGAATAATCGGCGCTCGTTCACAAAAGAATACTGAAGTTAACGAACAAGGAAAATCGTCCATGAGTCCCGATGAGAGCATTGAGCCACAATCTTGATCTGGTGTCGCATTATTGGGCTCTCCTGGAGCCCACTTAAAATAATCATTTGGTGCTATTTCCTTTCCTAAAAATTCATAGGTTTTTATTAAATAAAGTTTGTACTAAACAAATAGAACTGATGTAAAGAAAAATTTACCCGTAAGCTTAAAATATCTCCCTTCTTTAAACAAATCATGATATCCCAACAAAGCATAGCCCACCAATGTGACATTAGACACCTTGTTTTTAGGATCGGTTAATATTCTGACCAAGAAGTCTTGTTCTTGTTTGCTCTCAATAAAAGCTAGTT
This sequence comes from Parapsyche elsis, assembly GCA_022651745.1. Lineage (NCBI taxonomy): Eukaryota > Metazoa > Arthropoda > Insecta > Trichoptera > Hydropsychidae > Parapsyche > Parapsyche elsis. Next base: position 3,263,106 of record JAGVSN010000004.1, on the reverse strand, counting down.
GTCCACCCTCATTGTTGCATATAATACGAGCTTGATTCCAAGCCTTCGGATTCAAATGAATTTTGAAACTTTTTTTGGAAAACGGTTCCAAAACGTACTCTAAATATGAATATGAAAAAAAATTTTCAATAATAAACCATTAATAAAAATAATGAAATATTTTAATCGTACCAGAATCAGGGTGAAATTCTTCATCTCTAGAGAATTCATTTGTGAAAGGAATTTTTTTTTTGACAAACGAAAGGTGTTATACTTGAGCATGAAACGTCGTCAAGTCTTCCATTATATTGCGTTGCTCCACAATTTTCATCACTAGCGCCACCGGGTTGTCCATAAGCCCATTTATGATAGAAATAACTTAAAGGTTGACCTGCAAAACAAAATTTGATTAATCTTAAGTTCTCCCTCAAAACGCATGCAATTCGGATGATTTTATACCGTGTTCAGAAACGAATTGTCCTTCCGAGAAGTGATCGTGGAAATTCAAGAAAAAATAGTCATTTTGGGTGGATGGTAAAAATTGTTGAAATATATTTTTCAAAAATTTCATTTGATTTTCATTTTGCGGCATAGCCAGTGTCGCACATTCGCTATTGCACTGTTCCACAGCATCGAACCATGTCATAGGAGTTTTGTGCAATTTATAAATAATATTTTCATGTGGATATTCAGAGGTATCTGTAAGTACAAAACAGTATATAATTAACATTCATGTAAACAGTTATAAATCAAAAATGTTTCATTTAAAAGAATGTTATTAAAACCGTCGTGGTCAATAATCTGAAGTTTTGGTGGTCGTTCACAAAAGAATGGCGATTTAAGGGAGCACGGAAAATCGTCCATGAGTCCCGATGAGCGCATTGAACCACAATCTTGATCTGGTGTTGCATTATTGGGCTCTCCTGGAGCCCATTTAAAGTAATCATTTGGTGTTATTTCTTTCCCTAAAAATTAAAAACACACATTATATTGTTTTCTAATAAAAAAAGTACAACAGAATGTTATAGATCAGCGGTTGGGAACCTGCTGCTCTGTAGCCGCATGTCACTCTTTGTAAGCGAACCTGCGCTTCTCATTGCCTTCCAACTTTTGCGTCAAATAAAATAAATATTCCGCCAAAGGTGTTTGAAACACAATTTATACAAAATCAAAATGAATACATATAATCAAACTTTCCCATTACTTTATGGCTATAATAAGGTTTCAGATCATTTTTCAGATTAAACTTTAATATTTTTCAGTAATAAATTGTCTAACATTAAGAAATATAGTAAAGATAGTTAAATTTTTACCGCACTACAGTTAATATATGAGACTTCAAAAAATGTATGCTGTGGCTTCAAATCAGTTATTCCCTGATTTGGCGCTTAAGCTCGAAAAAGGTTCTCAGCCGCTGCTACAGATACAATTATACGGTAACCGGATAAAACAGTTGTTTTGTCATGGAACCCAATTATACATACCTTTGAGGGTAAAATAGTTGCCTTCATTGAACAAATCATGATATCCCAATAAAGCATAGCCTGGCAATAGGACATTAGTCACCCTGTTTTTGGGATCGGTTAATATTTTGACCAAGAAGTCTTGCTCTTGTTTGCTCTCAATAAAAGCTAGTTGTCCACCCTCACCGTTGCATACAACGCGAGCTTGATTCCATGGCATAGGAGTCAAGTGCATTTTAAAGCTTTTTTGCGAAAAGGGTTCCAACATATAAGCTACATAAGTATGAATTTTAATTTATTTTATGTACGAAAAATACATGAATATGATGTCAAATTTATTACTTACCAGAATCCGGTTGTAATTGAATTTCAATTGACGGCTTATTCTCATGGAGAAAATTTTCTTTTTGACACACGAAAAATGCATTTGTCGAACATGTTATGTCGTTAAATTTTCCATCACGTTGCATCGACCCACAATTTTCATCAGCATCTCCACTTGGTTGTCCATATCCCCAAACAAAATACGAATTTTCTATTGGGTGGCCTTTAAGCAATCGAAATACAATTCTCATAAAAACCCTAACGAGCTATTAAAAATAATAACACGGTCTCCAAACGTACTCAAGTTGTCTTATTTACCCTGTTCGGTGACGAAATTTCCTTCTGAGAAATAATCATGAAATCCTAAAAGTAGAAGATCAGGATAGGTTACTTTTGTATTTGTTGGGGTCGGTATTTGTTTAAACATATTTTTCAAGATATTTGCTTCATTTAGGTTTTTTGGCATAGCCATTACTGCGCATTCACTCTGGCACTGTCTAAGAGCGTTAATCCATTTCATGGGTCGCTTGTGTAATTTATAATGAGATTGCACCTCAGGATAGTAAATATAAGTATCTAAAATTGAATTTAAATTAAAATTAAAATTTCTTGAAATTAATATTATTTCAGCTAAATTAAAATATTAATATTTACACACAATTTTTATTAAATGTTGGTGGTCGTTCACAAAAGAATACCGAAGTTAACCAACAGGGAAAATCGTCCATGAGTCCCGATGAGCGCATTGAGCCACAATCTTGATCTGGTGTTGCATTATCGGGCTCTCCTGGAGCCCATTTAAAGTGATCATTCGGTGTTATTTCCATTCCTAAAAAATAATAAAGAAAATTCATAGGTTTTCATTAAATAAAATTTATACTAAACAAATAGGGCTGATGTAAAGAAAAATTTACCCGCAAGCTTAAAATATCTCCCTTCTTTAAACAAATCATGATATCCCAACAAAGCATAGCCCACCAATGTGACATTAGACACCTTGTTTTTAGGATCGGTTAATATTCTGACCAAGAAGTCTTGTTCTTGTTTGCTCTCGATAAAAGCTAGTTGTCCACCCTCAGCGTTGCATACAACGCGAGCATGGTTCCAAGTCTTCGGGTTCAAATGAATTTTGAAACTTTTTTGGAAAAAAGGCTCCAACACATAAGCTAAATATACAATATACATATGTATGTATATATAAAATATGAAACATATACAGAAATTGTTTATACTTAATTGATAAATTTTAATGAATACCAGGGTCGTCGAATTGATTCGAGACATCACTCGAAGGGTCATTAAAAAGATGAAAATCCTTTTGGCAAACGAAAAGTGCTTTGGTTGAACACGAAATGTCACTAATTGTTCCATCGTGTTGCATCGAACCACAATTTTCGGCAGTACCACCGCTAGGTTGTCCATAAGACCAAGTGTGGTAGAAATCCTCTAACGGTTGACCTTAAAGTCGAAGGTTGACCATAGTTTATCGTGATATCAATAATATTTGTGTCCAATATTGACATTAAATTGATTCTTTACCCTTTTCCGTAATGAATTGCCCTTCCGAGAAGTGGTCATGAAATCCTAGGAGAAGACGAACCGGTTTTGTTGAACTTGGACATTGTGATAATTTTTCGAATAAACTTTTTAATACATCAGCTTCGGCTTGATTTCTTGGCATGGCCAATGTTGCACATTCACTGTGGCATTGTACAACGGCGTCCATCCATGTCATGGGTTTTTCGTGTAATTTATAATGAACATTTAGTTCTGGGTAGTGGTGATAATCTCCTGTAATAGGAATGAATATTTTCGCCAATCGATAATACTTGAATGATCTATCATCGTATATTATTTACTTCGTATACGAATTGTTAATAAATACATATAAAGCATGGTTATAATTTAGGCAAATAATTTTACGTGATAGTTCAGTCCCATGAATTCCAATTAGGAAACCGAATAACAATATAAAAATGAACATATTGTTGAATTTGACACGACAACGGTGTAAGAATGACTGATAGCCTCAGATAAGTTTACTCATTCGTGTTATGATAATATTATCAATTTTTGTAACAAGTAAATAAAATTTGTTATATAAAAATTACGTTCACTTTTAAATGACCCACAACAGATTTATCTTGTTAAAGTTGATGTATTATTAATTTATACCGCATATAAATGTGCCCACAAATGAAATAGACAATTACAAATAAATTATATCCTCCTTTCGTTTTTTTTTCTCTTTGAAGAGGCAACAGAAAATATATGAAGAGTATCCTTCTTTAGTTACTTAATTTTGTAAGATGCTTAAAGTGAATCGGAAACTATTAATATCAAATAAAACACGCAAAAAATTGTATAAAATATATTCATCGATTTCTGCTATGTGTACAAAACCTAATTGTTCACGGGATACATAAGACTGTTTTAAAAAATAAATAAATACGTGCGGGATAGATTGATAATGCGAAATTATTACATTTATATGAAAATATCAAATCAATTTACAAATTTTTATTTAAAAATTAAAAATACTCACAAAAAACAACTTTTCGTGTCTCTATTGAGGCATACCTTCATTTGTTTATAGATCACATAATAAAAAATTCAATACATTGTTGAAAAGAAACTAAAACCAATTAAATACAAATTAAAAGATTTGAATGGATATAATGCTATTTTATTACTAAGAATTATTATAAGTGAATTTAAACAAAAAACATAATAAAATAATTGAAAATTGGCACATAGTAACAACAGCGAAAATATTATGTTGTTAAAACGCAAATTGTAACAGAATTCATACATACGTGATTGACATCAATAACTGATTTCAATTCTTGTAAATGACGATATTTGATTTCTGAAATGGGAATATCATTAATACATATTTTTTTAGATACAGTGCAACCTTTTCGTTGCACAAGAGGTAATTTAATTAGGGATAATTTTGCAGTAAAAATTATATTAGTAGTTTCACTGATTTTGACGCTCACTTAAACATAGATGTACATACATACATACATACATAGGTATACAGGTGGAAAGCACATATTTTTTCTTCTTTTGATTTGAACTACACAACTTAGAAAGATTTGAAAAATTTAAATTACTATAAAAATAACGGTAAAATATTTGACTATAGACTTTGATATTCATTTTTAACAAAAATATCACAAATTTTGAAAAATCGACCGCAAAACGCAACGCCAAGAAATAGACAAATCGCGCGATTTCAAAAAATACTCGAGCCAAACATCATTCTTTATTCCCAGATTCATGTCCATTGGGCATACATCTATGTATATATGTACATAAATGACATGTTATATCTTGTGTATATACCAAAAAAAGTTGTCATTTGTCGAACAGTGTAATTGGTTATCGTTCACAAAAAAATACCGAAGGTAAGCAACAATGAATATCATTCATGAGTCCTGATGGGTCCATAGCGCCACAATTTTTGTTTAGTAGATAATTATTGGGTTCTCCTGGAGCCCATTTAAAATTATCATTTGGGGTTATTTCCATTCCTAAAAAACAAGAAAATCTTTTGGTTTTAATTTTACTAAATTTGTATTAACAAAATAAGCACGACGTTAAGCAAAATGTACCTGTGAGCGTAAAATAATTGTCTTCCTTAAACAAATTATGGTATCCTAACAAAGCGTAATTCACCAAACGGTCATTATGCTTTTTATTATCGGCTAACATTCTGACCAAGAAGTGTTTTTCTTGTTTGCTCTCGATAAAAGCTAGTTGTCCACCCTCAGCGTTGCACACAACACGAGCTATATTCCAAGACTTCTGACTCAAATGCATTTTGAAACTCTTTTGCGAAAAGGGTTCCAACAAGTACCCTACAAATGTATGTATGTATGAACAAAAAAATTGTCAAAAATAAACGATTAATAAATATAATGAAATATTCCAATTTTACCAGGATCGGGATGTAATTCTGCATGTCTTGATTCATTTACTTCATTTTGACAAACGAAAGGTGTTATGCTTGAACATGAAACGTCGTCAATTTTTCCATTATATTGCATTGCTCCACAATTTTCATCACTAGCACCACCGGGTTGACCATAAGCCCATTTATGATAGAAATAACTTAAAGGTTGACCTGCAAAAAAAATTTGATTAATCTTAACTTCTCCCTCAAAACGTATGCAATTCGGATGATTTTATACCGTTTTCGGAGACGAATTGTCCTTCTGAGAAGTGATCATGAAAATTCAAGAAAAAATAGTCATTTTGGGTGGATGTTGAAAGGTTTTGAAACATATTTTTCAAAATATCCGCTTGATTTTGGTTTTTTGGCATAGCCAGTGTTGCGCATTCGCTATAACACTGTTTTAAAGCATCGAGCCACGTCATAGGAGTTTTGTGCAATCCATAAAGCATATTTTCATATATTTTATAGTCATATGTATCTATTGTACAAAACAGTAATTAATTAACATTTGTGTAAGCAGATAAATGAAAAAAACTAAATGTATACAATTGTTGTACAAACCTTTGGAGTATTTAGACTGAATATTTGGTGGTCGTTCACAAAAGAATGACGATACAAGTGAGCACGAAATATCTTCCATTAGTCCCGATAAATGCATAGAGCCACAATTTTCATCTGGTTTATTAGCTTTTCCTGGAGCCCGTTTAAAATAATCATTCGATGTTATTTCTTTACCTAAAAATTAAAAACACATCCCATTTTTCTTTTAAATAAAAAAGTACTACATAATGATATAGTATGTACATATGTATGTAAATATGTAGGTACATATGTACCTTTAAGGGTGAAGTAGTTGCCTTCCATGAACAAATCATGATATCCCAATAAGAATCCCTGCAATTGGAAATTAAACACCCTGTTTTTGGGATCGGCTAATATTTTGACCAAGAAGTCTTGCTCTTGTTTGCTCTCAATAAAAGCTAGTTGTCCACCCTCACCGTTGCATACAACGCGAGCTTGATTCCATGGCATAGGAGTCAAGTGCATTTTAAAGCTTTTTTGCGAAAAGGGTTCCAACATATAAGCTACATAAGTATGAATTTTAATTTATTTTATGTACGAAAAATACATGAATATGATGTCAAATTTATTACTTACCAGAATCCGGTTGTAATTGAATTTCAATTGACGGCTTATTCTCATGGGGCAAATTTTCTTTTTGGCACACGAAAAATGCATCTGTCGAACATGTTATGTCGTTAAATTTTCCATCACGTTGCATCGACCCACAATTTTCATCAGCATCTCCACTTGGTTGTCCATATCCCCAAACAAAATGCGATTTTTCTATTGGGTGGCCTTTAAGCAATCGAAATACAATTCTCATAAAAACCGTATTAAAAATAATAACACGGTCTCCAAACGTACTCAAGTTGTCTTATTTACCCTGTTCGGTGACGAAATTTCCTTCTGAGAAATAATCATGAAATCCTAAAAGTAGAAGATCAGGATAGGTTACTTTTGTATTTGTTGGGGTCGGTATTTGTTTAAACATATTTTTCAAGATATTTGTTTCATTTAGGTTTTTTGGCATAGCCAGTGTTGCGCATTCACTCTGGCACTGTTTAAGAGCGTTAATCCATTTCATGGGTCGCTTGTGTAATTTATAATTAAATTTTACGTCTGGATATTCATAGTCTCTATCTAAAATTAAATTTAAATGACTTGAAATTGATATTATGTCAACTAAATTAAAACAATAATATCTACATACATACAATTTTCTTCATATGTTAGTGCTCGTTCACAAAAGAATACCGAAGTTAACGAACAAGGACAATCGTCCATGAGTCCCGATGAGTGCATACAGCCACAATCTTGATCTGGTGTTGCATTATTGGGCTCTCCTGGAGCCCATTTAAAGTGATCATTTGGTGTTATTTCATTTCCTAAAAAATAAATAAGAAAATTCATAGGTTTTAATTAAATAAAATTTGTACAAAAAAAAAAAACAAGACGTAAAGAAAAATGTACCTTTAAGCGTAAAATATTTGCCTTCTTGAAACAAATCATGATATCCCAACAAAGCATAGCGCGGGTATTTTACATTAGGCACCTTGTTTTTGGGATCGGTTAATATTCCGACCAAGAAGTCTTGTTCTTGTTTGCTCTCGATAAAAGCTAGTTGTCCACCCTCAGTGTTGCACACAACGCGAGCTTGGTTCCAAGTTTTCAAATTCAAATGAATTTTGAAACTTTTTTTGGAAAAAGGCTCCAACTCATAAGCTAAATATTTATGTACATATGTACATATATATCAAATATGAAACATATACAGAAATTGTTTATACTTAATTGATAAATTTTAATGAATACCAGGGTCGTCAAATTGATTCGAGACATCACTCAAAGGTTCATTAAAAAGATCAAAATCCTTTTGGCAAGCGAAAATTGCTTTGGTTGAACACGAAATGTCATTAATTTTTCCATCGATTTGCATCGAACCACAATTTTCGGCAGTACCACCGTTAGGTTGTCCATAAGACCAAGTGTGGTAGAAATCCTCTAACGGTTGACCTTAAAGTCGAAGGTTGACCATAGTTTATCGTGATATCAATAATATTTGTGTCCAATATTGACATTAAATTGATTCTTTACCCTTTTCCGTAATGAATTGCCCTTCCGAGAAGTGGTCATGAAATCCTAGGAGAATATGATTGTTTTTTCTTGTACTTGGGCATTGTTTTAATTGTATAAATAACTTTTTTAATTCATCAGCTTCGGCTTGATTTCTTGGCATGGCCAATATTTTACATTCACTGTGGCATTGTAAAACGGCGTCCATCCATGTCATGGGTTTTTCGTGTATTTCATAATGAACATTTAGTTCTCGGTTACGGTGATCATATCCTATAGGAATATAACAGGAATGAATAGTGTTGCCTCATAGTTGGATTATCTATCATCGTACGTTATTTTAATAACTAAATTCAATTTTTATTCAAATTTTATTGTTAAAAATCATAAAGCATGATTACAATAAATGGAAATAACATTACCTGACCGTTGAGTCCCATCAATTCCAATTAGAAAACCGAATGACAATATAAAAATGAACATGTTGTTGGACTTGGCAACAACGCTGTTTTAGAATGACTGATAGACTCAAATCGGTTCACTCAGTCGTGCTATAATATAATCAAATTTTATAACCATTAAATTAAGTTTATTAAATAAAAATTAGTTATCTTTATTTAGGTATCGTGAACGCATAAATAAATAAAAAAAATGATTACATATTTATTTTCATAACACTTGAGATCTGCTTCAACAGTTTTATCTTTTTTGACGTCTTATAAACAGACGTCGGTGTGTTTATCCTAACTCACTGAAACTTTGTACCTATGTACATACATATAAGTTTGGTACCAACCATTACAATCTACAAGGTTTTTAAAAATTTTCGTGCATCGGAAGTGGTGACTGCTCTTGTGAGTCACCTCATTTTGAATTTGCTTTTAGAACTTTTTCCTCCAAAACTTTAGAATGTATTAAGCCAAGAATTTTCACATACATATGTATGTCCAATGACCTTAAAAAAATATTTTTATCCAACTGGAAGTAGTACTTTTAATCTTGGTTATTATTAATTTGCTATGCTTAAAAACAGGCATACGACCAATGCGTACTGCCAGTTATGACGGATGGATGTGAAACGTGGATGCTAAATTCGAGAATGTTACCCAAGATCAAGTGCACACAGAGAAGCATAGAAAGATGTATGCTCGGTATAACGAGAACAGACCTTAAGAGGAATACATGGGTAAGAAGTATGTACCAAAGTGGCAGATATAGCAGAATGTGTGAAAAAGTTGAAGTGGCAATGGGCTGGACACATAACGATAAGAATGGATGGCAGATGGAAGTGAAAAATACCGGAATGGTATCCGATAGGATGTGAAAGAAAGTAAGGTAGACGGAGTGGACCATGGGCTGATGAATTGAGAAGAATGTGTGGAGTCAAGTGGATGCAGTGGATGAATAATGGAAGAGAATTGGAAAAGTCTTCATCCAACAGTGGATGGTGAACGACAAAAAATGATGATGATATGTACATATGTAGATATAAAATTAGACCTAATGGTGAAATCGTCATATTTTAAAATGGAAAATGTAAATGCGCATAAAAATTAAAAAAAAACTAATACATGCATACATATGTATGTATTACATATATGAATATGTAATATTCATATCGTTCATGGGCTATAAGAGTGGTATAACCAGTGGCGGCTCGTGGTTAAAATAGTTAGGGGTGCTGTGATAGATTAAAAAAACAAAAAAAGTACATTTCGCTTTATTTAAAGATCAAAAGTTTGATAATGTTAAAAAATAATTTTAATCATATTTTTATTTCATAATAAAATCCATCCGTCTATTTTTGTTATTTGAATAGGTCTATTACTTTTAAATTTTGGTATTTTGCTAATCATATCCTTCTCTATCGATAACATTGACAAAGCTATCAATCTTTCCTAATTCATCGTATTTCTTAGAAACGTTTTTATTCTTTTTATTGTTGAAAAATACCGCTCAGGCTCTGCGGTAGTCATCAGAATAAATTGTAATGAGAATTTTAAGAAGTTTCGTTATTTCTTCAAGAACATCGCATAAGTTACTTGCAGAAATAAATTTTGATAATGATAACACTGAGCAACAAAAAAAATACCCAGAGCGGAGATTGGTCAATCTTTACTAAGTTTGACCCACTAAATTCGAATCCAATAATTATTTTTGTTGAAATGCTCTCGTTTATGAGATATTCGCGATTTAAAAAATGTAAAAAATATACATTTTTTTGGCTTTTGCGGTCTATAACACAAAATATAGTATTGCTGTGCTCAAAGTGAGTATTGAAACCAATAGTCAGATATTTTTCCTATTGATTGTGATTTTTTATTGCTTTGAAATACTTATAATTAATTATCTAACGAATTTTTAAACTCAAAAATATATTTTTTTTTACATATTTTTTTCCCGTTTCGGCGTTTGTTTAGAGAATTTTCTATTTCACCACGTTTATAAGGATTGGTTTTTTATTTTATCTAAACGTACTAATTCGAGCGTAAAATGATGGAAAGACGAGAAACATCCGATAGCGCTGTTCAAAGTGACAGCGCGATACAGCGTTCGAGCGGCGAGACTCACCCACTCAACTTATCAACTATCCTCATAAACCGCACCACATTTTACATATCGAATGAGCGCCGCTGCACAATACGCAGTGTCGCTACTCCGATACACACATCTAGACCGGTGAGCATAATATGCGCCCAAATTCTACTTTCATATAATAATATATGTATGTATAATAGATATACATATAATATATCTGTTGTATCATACATACATACATATATGTATTATATATCATATATATAAAATAATATTTTTCCACAATTTGCTTGGGGGTGCTGCAGTTCCGCAGTGTATATGGACGAGCCGCCACTGGGTATAACTCAAAAAATTACTTTTTTAGATAAATTCGTTTAAAGTTTCCATTATTATTGAAACACTATGAATTAATGGAATAAATATTAGGCATTAATTAATGACTGGCGGTCCAATATTGAATTATCAGATGTGTGCGGACTGACTGGACACAGCGAGAAGAATGGATGGCAGGTGGACGCGATAAATAATGGAATGGTATCCGAGAGGATGTGAAAGAAAGCATGGTAGACCGAGTGGACGATGGGCTGATGAATTCACATGAATTTGTGGAGTTAATTGGATGCAGATTGCTCAAGACAGACAGGAATGAAAGAGGATTGGAGAGACGTTCATCCAGCGGTGCATTGTGAACGGCTGAAAAATGATGATTATTAATTTATACATTAACAATAATATACATATACAAATTAATTATACGCTCCTTTCGTTTCTTTCTTCAGGGGTAACGGCAAAGATATATAAAGTTAGTATTATTTCATTACTTTATTATGTCATATGGCAATAATGTATGCATGTCAAAAATCACAGTGTGTAGCCGCTACTCACTATAGAAGTAAAACTTATGCGAGCATACGGTAATAATCTAATAATAAAAGCCCGGTGACGCATGCACGAATGACTTCAAAACATCGCACACATTTTGCTCAAACAATGGAGCGATAAAAGCGATTAAATTTTGAGGGCGAGGGGCGGTACGGGTCGCGGGTAGCTATTTTTGTCTCGCATCAACGCGGAAGAGCAAGGAGACGGCAATATCGTTTCACCCGATCCGTTCGGTCAGTTTGTATAGAAACGACACGAAACGATTTTCACTACCGTGCCAATAGAAGTTTTACTTCAAAAAGTGAAGTGGAAACAATCAATTCCAAATAAAATACCCAAAGCATACATACATATATGTAGTCTTCGACCATATTGGCAGAGTTTTGCATCGATCGGGCTTGATTTTGTCGCAGTTTGGATAATCGAGGCTTTAGGGCGTCGGTCGTCCCGATCACTCATACGTACATAAGTTGAGTTTTTGTCGGATCGGTAACGGAGGCCTAATCTCGGGACCGATATTGTCTTCGGGTAGGGTGCGTTATGGCCCCGAGCCAGTCGCGTAAGTCTCGGCTAACGGTGATTTAAATCGCGGGCCAATAGCCACCCACTCACCCTCCCACCCACCCACCCACCCACTTTCGTTCGACGTAACGTAACGTGACGGCTCGCCGGGTTTCGGCGGGACTTCTCGAAGCCGTTAAACAAGAAGCCTTCCCTTAACTACGCATTATTATCCGGCCGTCGATAAATCTTCGCGGGGCTTACACCCCTCTCTCCCCTCCCCGCCTGACTATTCCATCCTTCCTCCCCTCTGTGCCTTGGAAAGGCTTCTACTACCTTAAGAAACAATGGCACACGAGGATTATTGCCGAGGATGTGGGTCCTGCTGCAAGGATCGTAGACACGCAAGCCCTCTAAGAAGCAGCGGCCGTGTTTCTGACGTTAATCGGAGGTTAAATGTCATTTCATCTAAAACAGAAAGTGTATTTAAAAAAATCGCAGTTTGTAGCTGCTACTCACTATAGAAGTAAAACTTCTTTGCAATTTAAAGTGCAAGTGCAATGTACAAGAAGGAATACAGATGTGAATGTGAATGTGAAAGAATTGTGTACACAAATGTGGTTTCAAACGCTCATACAATGACTCACTGTTCTCATGCCACCACTTCACATTCGCGCGAATGTTCGCCAACCGTTGGCCTTAGGTGACGTCGTCGAATGCTGACGAGCATTCGCATGGAAGTGAGACGCGTGGCCAGGGCGCTGGTATCGTATCGCTGGTCGCGCCACTCTAGTGTCAACCAAACGCACAGACAACACTGAATTTCTGGCTTTGTTCGCGGTTCGCTCGACTTCGAGCGATGCACCGCAAGTGCTCATACAGTACGTTGGCCTTAACGCGAAAATGTTCGAGTGACATACCCACACGTGGACGGTCGGTACTGCTCGTCAGCGCTCGCCCAATGTGAGGTGGCGGCATCACTGCTACCTGACGTCTAGCCGAGGACTGGTGGTAGCCGCTGGCCGCTGGCCGTATCTGGTTTTCGTGTCGTGCCACGCTTCGATGAAACGTTTTACTAAACTGAGGGGGAGGTGCGAGGGGCAGAGGGGACGCTCGAATTTTCAGGTCGGATCTCTCCCTCGCACGAACGCGAAAGAGCAAGAGAGAGGGCAATAGCCTACCTCCAAACTGAAGGAGTGGGGATATGCGTTACAGTTTATCGCTCGCTCTGTTTGTATGGAACGTTTTTACTCTACCGAGCGAAAAGTCTTACTTCAATAATAAACATGGCGTTATCAATTAATACAATTAAATTATAGATCAAGTTAAAACTTCTATGTGTGCGCAGATTGTGAGCCACTGGTCGAATGTGTCTAATAAACACGCTACAATTTTTTTTCGGCCGACTCGCATCGCAATAGCAACGGCGTTTTCCAGAAGATTGCACACGGAAAATCGCACAACGTGACTATCGATTTACAGTGAAAAACACCATTGTCGAAAAGATATGTACAATGTCGCATGCTTGCACATTCCCTCGTAATAATATCACAACAAATAAGTTTCCTTTTGTACATGTTTTAACGCGAACTCGGGCCGATGTAAACAAAATGGTATTATTTTTCTGAGCCTCGTCGTCGACGTTTCAATCGTGCGTTTTATTTATCTTTTGCATGACCCGCGAAGGATGAAAAAAAAACCGTGAGCGTGACATCTCAATTTCAAAATAAGCTTTGAACTCGGTATAAATCTGGGGAATCCAACGCCGCGAGCTTAGAGACCGGAAAATAGGATTGGCGACGTCTTTGCATACATTTACTCATTTATCAAAGAAAGTTTCTTGGCTTGGTTCATCAAAAGACCATAAACTTGCGCGCCGGGAAATAAAATCCCCTGGACCCAAAGGGACTTAATCTTCGTTATTCTAAAGAGACGGGGGAGGCGATTGGAGATGCAAGGAGCGTTGTTGTTGCTCATTTTTCCAATTACAACCTTCTTTGCTATTATACATACATACACAAAGCTAACAGTTAATCTTGTCACTTTTTTCTTTCATCATGCGCGAAGTAAAATCGAAAAAGTATTTATACGTAGGTACACATCTGAGCATTTGAAATTATTGGGATTAGATTACATTATCCCCAATGAAAGTATTGTTTACTTTTAAATATTTAATATAGTAGAAAATTTACTCTGTTTGAATACAAGTAAAGAAGTAAAATCCTATAGTAATTTTTATGTAAAAAATATATCATAATCCTAATTAATTACAATAAAAAAAATCTCGTGGTCGAATTTTCGCATGATCACAATCCGATATCTTTTACTTTATCTGATATCGATAAAGTAAAAAAAACTAATGTAACCCAATGTAATAGTGTATTGTAAAGCCTATCGAGACAGATCTTGTCAAAGTTTAAATACATTTGGTCAATTCGCATTGTATAAAGTTACATTGCGCTGTACGTACCTACAAGTCTATGCCGTTGCATATATTATGTACATATGATTTTTTTTATAAATGTTGATGTTTTTTTAACAAGCTTCTTGATAATAAATGACGTTTTAAATTATCTCATGAAGCTCAATTTTTTTTGCAAAATATAGAAACATCACTATTATTAGCTTGTGTTTTGGTATGCTAATGGTTCAACCTACATATCTTTGGTGTGACTTTTTATCTTCAAATGACCTTTCATACATCGTTTCTTACCATATTCACCATGAACGGTGACTTGGAACCAAGCACGTATTATTTTTGTTGCCACAATACGCGAATAGGAAAATCTTTGTATTTCATTCAAAGGTGTAACGTTACAAGCTTTGACACTTTTCCCCGATCCCACAAAATCCCAACCAACACACGTGAAAATGGCGTCAGTCATTTCGAAATTCGCTCACACACAAGCGAGCGATAAAGATTAATTCAATTTTCGCGCAGGTTTTAACCCTTTCGCGGCGCGCAATCGGGTCATAACTCGCGCTGGCTTAGCTGGTCGTAATGCGTCTTAATGTCGCGCTATACCCGAGTGTGTGGAATGGGGGTCTAAGGGTTAACTTCCACCACGGGGATCGTCAACCGGTGGTTCGAGAACAGCCGACTGTAATCCGACGAACTGTCGTTTAAGTTAGACCTGGTTTAAGGACAGTTTCCGTTCGGGATTACGTTTCGGTCCAAATCGGGTGTGTGCGCAATTCGAAATTTGGCATTTTCGGGATTTCCAGATCTACGAATCGAAAACTCGAAGCGGGATCACAGAGTTCACAGTGTGATACAACACTATATTATACGATACGGAATACGTATACCACATATGAATTCTAAGGATAAGGCTTCAAGTTGAAGAAGCTCCCAAAGCTAAATAAACAACTTAAGTTTGAGCGTTTGTAGCATTTGAATTAAGTCATTGATTTATCTGAAGCACACACATTCAATGGTTTAAAAACCTTAAAGCAAATACACAGTATTCGTATAGATTCGTTCAAGCGAAGAATTGATTGAATGTCATCAAAATTTTAGATATTGTTACGCCAAATATAATTACGCGTATGCGAGAGTGATACGGCGACGATAACGCAATGAACATACAATCACATTATATTATGTACATATGTAGGTATCTATTGTACGTCTTCAGAAGATATTCGCTTTGCAAGTTTCCGAAATGAAACAAAGAAGTGGAAGATGTTGCCGACGAGGGTTTTCAGTAATTATTTCTGACATAGAACGCAAACACTTTACTTATTTACAACTTTGCCTAAGGTCTTATTAATTGTTTCGTTTAAATTTTTTTTTTTTCTTTGTAGGGATGCGTTCTTGTGATCAGCGTTACTTGGGTGCTGTCGGTGTCTCTTTTTGCCGTTTTGGTTCTTCCTCGTGGAGGACATTATTTTAACTCTTCCGGACTTTTGGCTTGTGATCCTTTCCATACGAGGATAGCCTACAGGTATTATTATTACATATATTTTGCTATATATCATATTTATGCTTTTTTATGTTTTTATCAAATTTCATATTTTTATTCTACATAGGATACTATCATGTTGTGCTTACTATTTTCCGACAACGATGGCTCTGATGTACTGTTATGGTTCCGGTTTTCATGTGAACAAGCTGAGAATGAAAACTTCTGAGTCTGGAACTATAGATCAAGATGGAAACAGCGTGCCATGTGTCAAGAACGTAATTTCCAGGAATTACAATGTAAAGTATTAAATCATAAAATAATTTATACCCCAGAAATATTTTACTTTTTATGTATTTTTTTGGTCTATGGTTTGCTTTATCGCTTTATTTGTTCCGTTGA
Source organism: Parapsyche elsis (assembly GCA_022651745.1). Lineage (NCBI taxonomy): Eukaryota > Metazoa > Arthropoda > Insecta > Trichoptera > Hydropsychidae > Parapsyche > Parapsyche elsis. Next base: position 3,246,511 of record JAGVSN010000004.1, on the reverse strand, counting down.
GGGATAGAAATTGAATTTCTAACATCCATCGACGGATATTTGTTTTCTCTTTTAAGGGATTTCTGCTTATTAATCTTTCGCCAATCAGTGCGACTCGTTTTCTCTTCACGACCTCGCGAATGATTCAAGCGGAAATAAGAAATCAATTCACGGCCGGTACAATTTCAACGAAAAGCTGTTTGAGTCAATAAAATCGGGCAGTACCTGTGTGCTTAAATATTCTAATGAATTTGATTCTCGATGGTTACTTATTGATATTGTACGAGCGCTGACGTTTGAGCGTATATGCAAAAATGCGAAAATTCGTCGTTGAACTTTTCGCAATAACGCGGGTACACATCCATACATCTCCGTTAGGGGGAGAGGAAACTGCAGTAACAAATCTTGTTACGACCAAGTTATCTCTACCGACTAAACCGACCGGCCCAAAACCGGTGTTGTATTTTTAAAACATCAATTTATTGCCGGACATAAACCCCTAATATGTACATATGTAGTATAATGCGAAAATAGACACTAGCGCTGACTATAAAAAGGCAAAAAATTTCGCTCAAAACCATTTGATGTATGTAAATATAACAATCGGACAAAGTGTTAAACGGCAAATGCAGCTTTTGAAAATTTGCTGAAATAAGCGTCCACGCCGTTAGCGGTAATCTTTGTTTTATAGAATTTACACAATGGAACGTGGACCGTGTTCAGAATTTATTTCAATTTTATAAACTTCATTTTAGAAAGTGAATTTCACTATTTCGTATTCAAGCCACGATTTATTTAGAAATTCCTTTTATCTAAACACTTATTCACGACTAATAATCTCCAATTTATTAAACGGAATAGACAGATTCATTCAAATAAAAAAAATGCTTACTCAAATGTGTAGTTGTAAGCAGTGGTGTTTTTCTAAAATTTCATTTACCGGCTCGCACTCGAAATCAAATTAAAAAAAAACTCACTATGCACATACATATGTATGTACATGGTTGTGAGATTCTGAGAAAACAACTGTTTAGAATTTAGTGATCATACACATCCCGAAAAACCTTTTAGATATATTGGTGTATATAATAGGTACATATGTACATATGTACATTTCTTAGAAATATTCGAAATTAAAAATAATTCTTCAGATACCCACTTAATAACAAGTAATTAACAATTTTGTGTGTTTGAAACCCTTTTTTTCATAGTAAAATTATTCTCTGCAACCTTTGAATTACTGGCATTACGAACCTAAATTATTTTATTTGCCGGCATATGTAGATAGAGTCGGTGCAAACCCATAAGAAAACACCACTGGTTGTAAGCACTGGTTTTATTCCATTATACATATGTATATATGTATATCAACGTTCTACCAAGGGGAGATATGTATTTTGCAGACTACGTTAATGACCTATTCTACGAGTAGATTTTCATCGTAATAAAACCGTATCTAAGAGCAAGATAAATCAAACAGCAGTTTACTGACGTTGCAGCATAATTTTTTTTCAAAATATTTTAAATAAAAAAAATTATTTAGCGGTGGCAGCATATAAACTTTCACTGAGCTTTATTTATTGAAATAAAACTTCTTTTCGATCGTTAGAGTAAAAACGGTTCATCCAACATTCCATAAAAACGGAGCGAGCGACAAGCTGAGACGCATACCCCCACTCCTCCAGTTTGAAGGCAGGCTATTGCCCTCTCTCTTACTCTTTCGCGTTCGTGCGAGAGAGAGATCCGCCCCGAAAATTCGAGCGTCCCCTTTGCGTCCCGCACCGCCCCTCAGTTTAGTAAAAACGTGTTATCGAAGCGTGGCACGACACGAAAACCAGTCAGCGGGTACACCCACTCCTCGGCTAGACGTCAGGTAGCAGTGAGAACAGTGAGTCCACAATTCTTTCACATTCACATTCACATCTGTATTCCTTCATGTACATTGCACTTGCTTTAAATTGCAAAGAAGTTTTACTTCTATACTGAGTAGCGGCTGCACACTGCGATTTTTCTTGTTACAAGCTCATATTCGTTGTAGACCACAATCGGTCGCAGAAGCAAACTGTAGAAATTGCCGCACTATGTTCTTTGTCCGTCACACTGAGAGGATGGTTCAACTTTAAAGAACGAAAAAAGCTCGAAAGCTGCGTGCCCCAAGGGCGAACAATCGCTTTTGGTTGGACAAAAGCTCGTCGTAAAGTCGAGGTGTCATTCCGGGGCGTCGAGGCGCCTAGCCATTGTAGCCGCATCATCGCAGCACCGTGACCGTCCCGCTCTTCCTCCGCGTAAACTATGGCCACCCTAGTCGGGGATTATCTTTTTGATTTATAGGCCGGAACAAGAAAAAGGTTTTATTTTCGCGCGACCCCGATCTGGACCGCCGCTGGCACAACGGAACGATTCTCACACTCATTATGCCCACCAGTAGTACATATCAGTCCGCTCGTGAGAGCTTTTCCCACCGACGATAAATCGAATAAAAGTCACGGGAAAATGTTATATCCTATCTTGCAATGTATCAACTCAATTCTTCCGAAACGGAAAGGTCACTTAGCATTCACAATTTACGAAAATATCAAAAGAACTTCTAACCATATATCACCATAATCATTTTCAGCCGTTCACTATCCACTCCTCTCTCCAATCATCAGTCCATCGTTCACTCGGTCTACCTTGCTTTCTCTCACATCCTCTCGGATACCACTCCGGTATTTATCGCGTCCATCTGCCATTCATTCTACTTGCTGTGTCCAGCCCATTGCCATTTCAACTTTTTCACACGTTCTACTATATCTGCCACTTTGATCATACTTCTTACCCACGTATTCCTCTTGCGATCTCTTCTTGTTATACCAAGCATACATCTTCCCATGCTTATCTGTGTGCACTGGATCATACATACGTAGCATTATTGAATTTAGCAGCCACGTTTCACATCCATACGTCATAACTGATAATACGCATTGGTCGTATGCCTTTTTTTTTTTAGAGTAGCGGAATGTTAAATTTAAAAACAATGTTCATTCTTTCAAAAGCATTCCATCCTAGTTTTATTTCTTCTTCTTTACATCCGGTTATATTCACCAATTGTCCTAGGTATGTATGTATGTATAAATAACTATCAATTTCTTCTTAAATTAAATGTGACGTTGAAAAGAGTGATGATACTCTCTTTTGACGTGAAATGTGCATCTTTATACACACTTGCGACGGAGTACTGATTTACTGAAGCCTTCTTTCTTCGCACTCCGTTTATTCCGCGTTCGACGATTTCCACGCGCGCCGCGGGTCAAGAGGAAAATCCAGAATCTGAAAGGCCGCTTCGAGCAAACTATAAATAATAAAACAACCCTCGGAAAACCTTTTTATGTAAAATGTTACAGTGGGGATAAAAATACGCACTCCACGTGCTATTTCTCTACCCGGAACGTATTAAACCAATGAAATTCTCGTTCACATTCTATTTATTCGTGACTCGTGATTTGCCGATGTTTATTTGACTATTGATGCTGTATATAGTTGTAAAAGTAAACGATCCTAACTTTTTTTCTTCGTACGACGAAAAACATTTAATATCTTAGTCGTACGTAAATGTAAAAATGTAATAAAAAGCTACCGTAAGTCTCATTCTCATTTTTGAATAAGAAGAAAAATAACGAAGGAAAATTCGCACGATTGAAAACTCAATTGAAATGTGTACCCAAAATAAGTTCGATTGAATAAAAAACTTTTATTTCGGCATAATAAAGTATTCAACGTATAAATTGAAAATATACTCGAGTTCACAGATTGACATAAAAAACTTTGTGTATTCATGAAAATAGAATGCACAGTTTAAAATTAACTTTTTATTACAATAATCACGTTTACTTTACGCTGTTTTTACAAAGATTTTTAATTAAATTCATCAAACGCCGAAGTTTATTTTAACTAACTGTCTATGATCAAATCTACGTACACTCGTTTTTAAACTACCAAACGACATAAAAATTTCAACTTGGTAAACTCAAACATCACTGTAGAGTTGAGAAACCCTTGAAATAGTTTTTTGTGCTGCAGTTTGCGAACCGAGACTTTAATGCAATTTAAAGCCTCGACGTTACATTTCGACACGGCGACATTTTTTGTAACGCGCATTCAAACGTACATATGCTTTGAAGTAAAATAAACTTTTTAGTTAAACAATATATGTATACGGGACGCATATTTTGGATTCGCACCTAAGTACAGGTCACTGGAGTATCCCAATCAAAGCAATAACAATAATAAGCATTGCATTCTTGTGAGAATTTCGCGGAAAACGTTCATGCTGGTAGTGCGTATGTTAATATGACGAAATGACACATTCAATGTCTTCAGAATGAAAAAAATTTAATTCAAAAGGCAATCAGACATTCTAGAAAGTCCTATTACTCCTATTAGGTTCTGAAAATATCCTAGAATCCTCTAAAAAGCTATTAAACTATCAAGAGATGTTTTATAACCAAGAAAAATAGAAAATTCTCGAATATTCACGGCGAATAATCTTTTGGAGAATATTCTCGACTTACAACACGACCTGTGCTTAGGTGCGGATCCGAAATATGCATACGGGACTATATAAAACATGGAAATTTATATTCATTGAACACATATTATCAATCATACGATGTGTAATAGTATTATCCCCATATTGAAACGAATTCATATTGTAGGTACGAAAATCACGCTCGAAATGTTTGGGAGCGTTTCGGTAATCGCATTTTCTTTAAAATTATTTCTTGGAAGTTTAAGCAAATTGAAAAAACTTTGTGACAATATCTCGGGAAAGTTTCGTTTTTTTTCTTCTCTTTTTAGCGTATTTTCGGTGAAAATTTTCGCAAATGCAAGCTAAAGCTGTGAAATCTCGACGGCTAGAAGACTTGGCCAGAAGGCGCGTCCGTTGCAAATATGAGCGTCGTCGGTTTATTCGCGCTGCTTTTCCTAGGAGCTTTTCCAGCAGATGGCGAACGCCGTAAAAGCTCCGGTTATCGCCGGAAAAAGGCCACGTCTCGGCGCCGAGACAAAGACCGCTCCCCGTGTTTATTGCGCAATAAATGAATGTTATCTCTAATTTAAGCCCTCCACGGACTCGCATCGCATAGGCCTCCAATTTCAAGCCTACCGTATGCTGCCATTTGCTTGTCATAATAATACCAGAAACTTTGAAAAACCACTGCATAAACTTCAAAAGTCTGAAGATAGTCAAACGTGAAGTTGATCCCCTGCAAAAGCTCCCGCGAATTATCTGTGCGTTCGTGTTCAGGGAAAATCACGCTAATTATGTTGAAGTATAGTAGTGAGTTCGTTAACGTCGTAAATTTGTTCGAGAGCTAGATATACATATGTACATATATGTACATTTCTGCGTGCATTATAAATTAGTTGCGCGAGTGATGAATTAATAAAACAAATCCCAGGTATTTACATTGACGCTGGGAAAATAGGTATTTACAACAATCAGTAATCGATTTTGCGCTCGTTTATTTTCCGTACAACATCGAATTCTGTTACTGATTAGAGTTTATTGAAACCCCCACTAGTCTGTAGACGCCACATAAAAACCCTATTTTTTCCGTGGTCAGTAGAGAAATTAGGGGACGGGAAAGAGATTAATACAAAAACATTTGCAGCGCGAACCGCATCTGTACTGAATTAACTAACACTCACTCTTGGTTTACTACAGTTCCATTAAAAAAAGGCCCCCCGAAGCCCCAAATGTAACTCGTTAATCTTGCACACGTCACGACATAGCTTCAACTACTTCTATTTTCGTTAAAAAGTACCCACAATTTATTTATATATATATATATTTTTTTTACAAGGGTATTTGAATACATTCTCTCTCTTTCTTTCTGTAAATTTTTTTTGTCGGTCCCTCGTGGCGAATAAAATGAAATAGAAAAAAAAAAAACAACTAGCCACCGCCTTAAGGATTGAAGTCTCGAATCCTTCACACGGGCTAAAGAGTCGTAAGTGTGTCTGCAACGATTTAGTGACGGGTCGTTTAAAGGTCGCTACGATTCAGGGGTGTTAAACCACTCGTCCTCTTCGAGATTGATGCACTCGTCGAGAAAATTGTTTGGCCGTAAAAGTACACTCGAAAACACCGCGATGAAAAATCATGTGAGCTTTTATCCACAATTTGTACCCACTGATTCAAATTTTCTCCATTTACTAAGATTTACCAAAAGGAATGGGAATTTTTACAATTAAAACAATATAATAAGCTTCTTCATATTCATGTATGATGTTGTGCAAGATGCTGACATTTTTATTTATTTTATATAATAATAGCTAAATAGCTAAATCAAAAACACATTATACACTATACTTATACATAACTACTATTTCTCACAGAGGTGTCTCCTCACACTTTTCAAGAATGCATCTATTGTCTTAGAAGACTTGATGCACTCCGGGAGGGCATTATACATTAAAACACCCCTGTAAAAAACACCACCAGCTGTCTTTGATTTCCTTACTCTACCTACAACTAGTTGGTTCTTATTTCTAGTATAATAACTATGAATATCACTATTTCTAATGATATAGTTCTTAAAATAACTTGGCAATAACTTATGATCTAACTTATAAACAAAAGACAATGTGCTTAATTTTAAACAATTTCTAATACTCATCCATCCCAATTCATCTAACATACATACTTCTAATACTTTTTAGCCTACCAACATTCAAAATACCTCTCATAGCTCTATTTTGCAACCTTTGAATTTTATCTAAATCTTGGCCACTGAACATATTAAGTACAGTGGCACAATAAACCAGGTGTGGCAAGACAATTGTATTATAGACTAAAACCTTACTTTTCCTACTTAAAATATTTCTTAACCTACATAAAACACCAACTTTTCTAGCCATTTTTTAAATTATATATTCAGCATGTACCTTAAAGTTCAGTTTAGAGTCTATATGAATTCCCAAATATTTTAAATTATCAACTATTTCAATAATTGTATCATTAATCCAAACTTCATTCAACACATTTTTACTATTCAACCACATCATTTTTGTTTTATTCACATTTAGTTTTAATTTATTTTCACACAACCAATCATTTATATAATTTAATTCTATATTTAAAATATTAGCCATCTCATCAACATCACTACTTATCACATATATTAAAGTGTCATCTGCAAAAAGATGAACTTTACACTTGTCAACTACCTTAACAATATCATTAATATATAATATAAATAATAAGGGTCCCAATTTAGAACCTTGTGGAGTACCATAAGGTGTTTCTAGCTCACCAGATAATACTATTTATTATAAACCCTCAACATCTTGCCACATTCCTTGAACTTTTTTTTTTTTTTTTTGCTTCTTCTAAATTTTTATAATGTTATTTTTGATTATTATTTTTTTTTTTTCTTTTTTTGCATCTGTTTTATATGTATCAGTTTTGTATGTATCTGCCACTGTGGCGATTTGGGGAAACCTGTAATGCCACAGCGGTATATCTTTTATAAATAAATAAAAATAAATGTAGATACATACATACATACATAAATGCTATTTATGTTAGTTTACATCAAACTTACATAGATAGTCTCCGAGCGTATAGGAGCGCTTACAATTACTTTTATATTATTCACGTCGCATAAATTTTTACAATGGATATTGGAGAGTACCTCATACAAGAGGTTGATTTGATTTTTTATTACTTCGTGCAAAAAGCATAATAAATTTTATTCGTTCGCATGAACGGGCGTCGCAGAAATAATAAGCGGGGCTCATGGTTTTCACGGGCACGTACACGTTATTATCAATATTCCGGTCCATTGGGCTCAGGGCTTGCTCCAGGGGAAAACGAGCCCTCAACCTCCTTCCCTAAGTCGCAATCATCGCGATAGGATGTGCACCCATTTGGTGTTAACTAGACGGTGAAGAAGTCGCTTCCTGGCCAACGTTTAATGGGGTACCCGGCCGCTAAACCAGAAACTGCGTAGCAATAACCCTTCGAGTGCCGCACTACCCCACTAGATACAATCAAACGTACGATATTAGTGTACACGCACAATCGTAAACACGCACGCTTGATTTATTTTTGGAAATTTCAAAATTGGTCCCAACATTTTGATATGATTTTCTTTTGAAAATTGTATGCGCGTGTATGACTTCGTACGGGCTTGTTTCGATTCGCTCGCCGATATTGATTTTATATACTATTTTCTGGACGATAAATTAAATTGCATTAATGCGAAGACGTCAGCGCAGAAATCAAATATAAAATATCGATATAGATTCCCGGCTTGGAACTGGGCAGTAGTATGTAACCGGCGTCGTAATCCGATTTGTGCTTCCTGTTTCGGTTCGGCTCTATCTACGTATAGGGGTAAATACATATGTACATATATGATATAAGTGTTTCGGAAAGGAACTGCATTAAATGTATGTATCGATACTAGGAAAGTTATAGTTTTATATATGTACGTTGAAATCCGAACGTACATACATATGTATGGATTAATAAGCATGAAAATATTTTACGTTAAGAAAATTGAAACTTTTCACTTGGAAATTGTGCCATTCTAAACCGTTTCTTTAAATTGATCTGTGAATTTATTTTTATACATTTATAACATGCAGCTGGACGCTCAAGAACGTATACTAAGCACCAACGCTTCCAGAACAATGGCGGCAATGTCTTTGGGCTTTATAGTCGTAGTGACTCCTGCCACTATACAAGAAGTAGTAGCTGCTTGTACCGGATGTAAGGTAAGAGTATAATATCAATCGATATTTCTAAGTAAAAAAAAACAAAAATAATCGACATTAAAAGCATTATTTATGCGTTACATACAGTCGAGAAATTCCATCGCATAAATATCTTTAAGTTGACTATAAACTTTACGATCTTTTTTAGTGTTGTATTTTTTGGATATTCGCCAAATATTTAATGCCGTTATATTGTATACACCCAACACTCACACTGCACTATTTCATTTCGTAGAAAAATGTACGTATGTATTGATTATATTTCATTTTTTTTAAAGGTGCCGCCGATGTTGGATTTTCTCGTGACGTGGCTGGCGCTCAGCAATAGCTTTTGGAATCCTTTCCTCTACTGGTTGCTGAATAATAATTTCCGAAGAATCAGCTCGGAACTGCTATCTTCAGGGGTATTTAATTTAATTTTTTTTATTAAGTATAAGTGTGCGTCTAAATTCCGTTGAAAAATTTAAAAACGTTATCTGAAAATTCAACGACGCGTTATTCACGCTGTTCATTAAAGTGATCCATTTCAGTACTAATTTAATTGTACGTCAATTTGCCCCGGTGATTTAATTATGGGTTGACATTCCATTTGACTAAGTGGGTAAGATATCATACAATTATTATTACATTAGTATTTCCGTTGTATTCGAGAAACTGGGAGAAATCGAAGTTACACTTACATAGAAATATTATGCTACACTATACAATTTCAGCGTAAAAGTTCGTATATGAAATATGTACACGTGCCTAATTAGTCTTCGTGGCGAGGGAAATGTGAAGAACGTACACGCGTTTCACGTACTTGAAAATAGAAATGCTCCGGCATTTCTAATGCATCTTGCATTCGTATGCAGGTCGTGCACCACAAAGGGTTACGGTAGGTACATACATACATATGTATGTGCACCTGAATGCGGACATTGAAAATCCTTTGTATAATACCAATTCGAATTTCAAATTTGCGGGCGAAAACGTCAACATTCTTGACGTCCGTTTGCTATCTTCAGAAGATTTAACGATAGATGGAAACATAATGTAGTGTAGCACCGAATACTATTGAATTTATTCATTTTTGATTTGGCACAAAAGCAAATGCTATAATAAAAATCCGTTTGCAGTGTAAATATTATTATTATTATTATATATCTAATTTTAACCCAAAAAGGATGAGAATTTTTTTCCACATTTTAAAAATCGTTTGTTTTTCATATTGTATATGTATGTACCTACATTCATATACATGTATGTACCTACATACATATGTACATATTTATGTATATTGAAATTTCACAATTTAAAGACCAAATATTTTATTTGTTAAGACTAATCATACCATGTATGTACATACATACATATGTACATATTACATATGTACATATATTTGCGGAAGTCTTAAACACCTTTTTATAATCAAAAACTACGCAAATGATTCATAATTATTATGACTCACTAACATAATTGATTCGAGGCATAAGAACATCCGTTCCAGGCACAAGATAAATGAATCTACTTATATAAAACACAGTGTCCGAATAACAAAGTTGGTCCACATCAAATTTTAATTCGAATAACATCTCGCACTGAAAGTTTATCAATTTAATATCTGTTTAAATATTACGTTTTATATAAATAAGAGTAAAAGAGTAGAAAGGGGCAACTTTAATCATTTCTAAATCAATACAGTTTATTTAAAAGGTCGACATTGCATACTTTCCCGATTTGTGTATTCGTATAAAATAATAATAATAAATGTATGAAAAGATTGATAATGGATACCGCGAATCAGATTTTTCTTTTCAAAGAGGTGTACTGAGAAAAGTACGTAGCAATTTATACAAAAGCTATACTAATAATGAAGTTAAAGAAGGATTTGTCGCAATGAGAAGAAAAGAAAAGCATCCAATACAATAAATAGTGACGGCACTGCTCCATAACGACAACGATAAAAACTTTTACGATTTTTAATACGGCTCATAAAAATCGGTCGTTTTTCATTTGACTTTCTATTTCGTTTGCTTTTTTTTTTTTTTTTTTTTTTTTCTCATATTATTATCATTCCACTTTCGAGCTTAATGTACCTATACATGTATGTATGTATATAATCGCAAAGGAAATGAAGTGCACCGGCAACGTCACTCGTACTTTAAATCGAGTTCGAAAACTTTTAACGGTCGATTCGGCGAAATTTCGCTACCGAAACCTCACGCATTCGAAATATCTGAATATCTGAAAGTATGAGATGAGGAAGTGGCTGTAATATGAAAACTTGCTAGAGAGAGCGTGCCCCCATTTCCCCGCTAAACAATAGAGTTACACTGGCTTCGTCTTCCTTTCTTACCCCCGTCTTTCCTGTTTCACTCCATGCTTCTACTTCTTCCACGCATAGCTCCCGGTAATTTACCGCGGTTGGAATTCGCCTTTATGTAAACTGCATTCTTTGACGAACTTTGATGTCTTCTCTTCGTGAGGGAAGTCGTGGCAATTCCCCACCGCAGTGTATGTGTGTGTGTGTAAAAACGTTCGAGCGTCAACTTCACCCACGGCTACGGTCTTTGAAATCAAATTTTAACGCTGGGCTAACTCAAAACATCGTATACAATAGATATTAACCAAATTTAATGTTCCTCTACATATAATACGAACCCTTACTTCATAAATTTGAAACTGTATACAAAATAACCAATATTATAAATATCTATGTATAGGTATGTACATTTGTAAGTATGTAGGTACTAGGGAATCCATTACCGGTAAACCGGTTTACCGGTAAAAGAAAAGTTCTGATAGATTTAAATTCACATATCACCTATACGTAAGATGATTTTCAACTGATCTCTAAAACTACAACACCATTGCAACCAATAACGCTGCCATAGAAGCACCGTGTGACAAAATGTTAATCTACATATGTTTGACAGATGTAGCATTAAAATTTACGTTGGATGAATTGAACAAAAAAAAAACACTTCTTTAAGTAACGAGCTTAAAGCAACTATTCGCATAAAGGAGAGACTCTGATATTTTTCAATACCTATAGAATCCCATGATATCAGATTATGAAGATTATGATATTTTTAATATAACCAGTAAAAAGACAATAATGAAATTAATAATAGTAGAGCTTATAGAACGGATTTCCAGCACACATGTTTTTTTTATATTGAAAATTACCTGTAATTTACCGGTAAACCTGTATTTCAAGGAAAATTGACCGAATTACCAGTAAATGGAAATGACGGTAAATTTGGACTCCCTAGTAGTTACATGCTATCGATTTCTTTAGTACTTATTTTTCGTTAGATTTTATCTATTTTTTTTATTTTAGTTGTTCTTATTCGAAGGTGTGTCACTTTGAAATGAAATATTTTCGATTTGTTGTAATTATGTTTAATTTTTGCAGTTTTGTTGTCGTCGTGGTGAGACGACGCCTCCTTTGGAAAAATCTTCAGGGTGTTGCAACTCTTTGTCGTCCGAACCACCGGCTCCTCCTCACAAGCCCGACTTGGAAGGACTCTCCGAGAAATACTGGGGTGAGATCTTAGAAAGGACCGTGTCCTCTACGAGTTTGCACGCTCTGCAAAAAGTCTATCACGGTCCCAAGAGGGACTCCTCGCTGAAGTGCAACGGCGCTATAAAAAACTACCACTCCGATTCGATAAAATCGATACACGAATACCAGCCGAGGCATTACGAGTGCTACCAACAGCCTGACTATCGTCGATACAATTCCGGTTCCGATTTCCGAATCGACGTTTACGGCCATCCTCTCGATTACCGGCTGAAAAATTCAGACGTGAGGCTGTTCGAGAACCACTCGGAGTTGCGGTTCGGCGAGGCCAGGTCGAATCTGAGCCTGGACGAGATCAGCTTTAGCAAATGCAATGGCCACTTTAACGACTCGTGAGATTGGGACAACAACAAAGTCGGCTACTACAGAACGAACAGTCTGGAGAGAAATTCCAGCGCGAGGAGCTTCAACAAAAACTTCAAATGGAGCTTCGATGAAGGCTGCGAAAGAGGTAACAATCACAACTGCTGTGGAACTGTGGAGCAGGATTTCGACAGGGCACAAAGGGCGACATCAAAGGAAGAACTGTCGAGCGCGCACGACCCAAACACAAATTACAAATCAAACAATGGATTCTACGGACCAATGTACGAGACGAGAATCAAGAGCAACTTGGACGATGGTGGAGATGATGACATCGATTCGGACAACGCTTTGCACGCGAAAACTTACTACAAATCTCCGGGCGCTACCGTGAGGGAACTAGAAGTGATCAGGGAAAGCTCTCAAAGCTCGAGCGAAAACGATCTCACTTTCACGCGGTGATTACGCTAAGTGACAGACCAACTGTCACGCACATATTTCAGATATGAAACTGAATGCTGTTTTAAAACCAATGTGGATATAAGTATGTTTGTTTATTTTTTATTTTGCTTTTGTTACTCTCGCGGAACGGCTATTTATTCTCGGCTGCTCGATGTTTCTTACAATGTCAGTCCGAGGCAATAAATAAAAAAGCACTATACAGACTGAAAACGGCGATAGAACATTTTTTTCTCTCATATGTAAGTATAGTATAATAATATATAAACGCACAACCGGCACAACAAATTATGTCCCGTATTTAATTTCCCGTCGACTTTTCGCATTTATCGCGATATGGTGAGAGCGGTTCGTTGTATGTACATTTTGTATATCATTTCCTCGTGTCGTTGTATTAAGAGTTAAGATATAAAATTATCTGTGATTTAAACCACATGTTTAATTTTTGAATTTATCATACGCTAGGCATAATATAATAACGATTAGTGATCGAAGCACAAATACGTGTAGCGAAATTATTAGCGAAACGACGACTTATGTAGTAGGTTCCTGGTGATTTTAGATTTAATGTGACAATTAGAACAAACGGACATGTGATCATAATAGATTGTAATTAAAAAAATCTAATTCAATAAAACAATTTCGACTGAACTTTTGTTTTTTATTTTAATAGTTTTCCATTCATCTAAGTTTTAAACCGCATACAAGAGTGCATTATATTTTTTTTAGTTATTCACCACACACATAGATGTCACTAATAAAGTAATTGATATAAAAACTAATAATTTATTTATCTCCATATAAATTTATTGAAATGCTAAAATTATCACAATTGAATATTTTCCTACGTTGTATTGTATTTCTTATAAATACTGCGTAAAAACCGGCATATTTATATATGGTAAGTACTGCAGTGTGTTTGATATATTCGATAACGCAAAGTTACGCAATTTCATACCATTTTTTTTTTCCCTCCATGTATACGCAACGTAACGAAACGTTACAATAAAATGGCATAATAACGCGATTTTCGGGTTAACGACGCATTAAAATGGCGCGTCTCTCGAAAAAACCGCGAAACGAGCGGGAAAAGCGGAAACTGTGATTTAATCTGGAAATATTCCCGATAAATGATAAATTACCACCGGGTATTGAGCTCCGCCGAGGCAACTCTCCTCATTATCAAGCCTTGATACAGAAATTTTCCGATACGAAAACGTATACGAGGAAATCGTATTTTTGGCAGAAATCACAATGAGAGTATTTTCGGGGATTGAATAGACGAATTTTCCCCCGTCGTATATATTTTCATGGCGAACAATCAAAATATACACAAGCCGATCTCAAATGAACATTCTTATTATAAGCATGAATCACTCAAATCATTTCGAGCTGCTCAAATGACGCATATAATATAATTATATTAGATAATTGGATAGGTGCACATTGTGTGCTGTTAGAGTAATTTTTGGCATGGGAGATACGAAAAAAGTTGTACAAATACGGTTTTTTTCTTTTATACAATAAGTGACTCATGCTAGTGCAAGTAGCAAAAAATAATATCTCGAAGGCTGTTTATGTATTTAATTTAGAACGATTTCAAGAGTAGAAAATACGCACACGATTTCAACAGATGCTATTATAATGATTTTTTCAGCGACCCTAAAGTCATCTAAGCTCCTAAGTAAAACACCTACATACATATGTACGTGTAAGATGGTAAATCAAGTCATTAAGTTACTTGAATAATAAAACTTTTATGAGAGCTTATCATAGCGTGTCGTATCATAAACGATAAGCATAAAAAACGAATAAATTGTTTTACGATACAAATTAGCACATTTATTTAAATAATATAAAGTAGACGACACGTGGTACACCACAGAATATTAAATATTTATTGAAAAAAAACAAACGGTCAATTTTCACATGTGTAATTATAAATTGCGAGAGTTTTACTATTCAACACCTGTCGAGACTTTTTTTTAAAATTGAGCGGTTGAAGGACGCGGTGGTAAAAAAATCTGAATAATTTTAAAACGCTAAAATTACGTTTGTATATATTTGCATACTTATACTTGGTTCGAAATGTGCGTTAAAAGAGAGAATGTCAAACGGTATGAGTGATTGCCGACAACATTAGGGGTGTTTTGTCAGAAGATGGACAGATTGTTATATTATTTCGTCGACAGCTCACGACACAATGTTATGTCCTCACGTCACAATGAAGATGTTATCATTCGTTAACAAAGTACACGAAGTTTATCAGCTAATTATTATCAACTGTGAAATTTCTTACGTGTGTAGTGCAGCAGAGTAATGGGTTATTATAAAATTACAATAACACAAGGAACTAAATTGTTTTTCCATACTGTTTTCAAATGTCAATGACTTTATCAAAAGAATCCTTGATTATATTTACACTTGGTTAAATCTAGAGTCCAACGTGGTCTATCCGGAATTCTTTTTAATTTGAAATTATACAATCGATGATTAAAAGGTCGAGGAATTTTCATGCGGACCCTTTTCGAGGCAGAAGCACTTTCAAAAATTGGTTTTTGCCCAGTATGTTAATTTTAAAGATGAAAACGTGAACGCCATTAACATTGAAACCGGAAGAGTGGAATGAGAAGGTCGCGTACGAAACATTCATTATGTCGGAAGACAGAGATATTGACAGTCAGTTGATAAACCTTCCTTTTGATAAACTATTCTAAACACTTATTAGTTATGTATTAAATTCATTTCAATGCTAAGAACATACTTTATATTAAATTTTGAGCTTAGGATCAACATATGTAAATACATTTATAATATGCGGAATCTTCGAGATCGAATGTACGAAATACAGATTTGGTTATTTCATCAACGGCAACGTATCCCATTTTACCTGCGAATACAACTGTCTCGTATTTGCGCTTTTGTTAATATTGCGAAATTAAATTCTATTCATTGCAGCAGTGTAAACGTTTGGCATTGTTTACATCGTAGTTATTTTAAGGTCAAAAATCTCATCAGATACGAGAAACTCAAACAAAACAGTAGTTGAATCCTTGCGGAGAACTCTTGATACATAAATACCTACGGAGAGTACGTACCTACTGGAAAATTTAAAAAGTTTCACAAACACTTTAACCACCTGACCTCCATGTGTAGAGGTAGTTTGCGCGGACTACCTATTTATTCACATACAACAAAATAAACAATTTCATTCGTCGAGTTTTCACAAAATAAAAAAAAACGAGTACCCAGCGATTGCGGAAACCCATGAACGGTATATTATGTATATTTATTTATTTATTTATAGGCAAAACGCCCAAATTAATTTACAAACAAATAACAATTACAGGATGATAAAATTACAGTAAAAAATAAACATGATATAAACATCCCATATAAATTATATAAATGATATAAACATCCCATGCACATATAGGCATATGTACATATTAATCCATATACATACCTACATATGTATATATATATGTAAATATATAGTACCCATTAACACATATACCCACATACATACATGTATGTATATGTATAGTACATATCAACACATGCACACATATCCCATGTGCACATTACATATCATTACATATTATATTGTACATATTACATATCATTACATATTATATTGTACACATTATATGTATGTACATATTACATATTATATACTGATAATAAAAAAAATAATAATCAAATACCATCACCATCCCAGCTCAGTATCCTAGCTAAATTAAGCTTAAGATATGATACAATACTCGTATACGTTTTATAAACGCATAGTGATAAATATGAGCGATGGTAGGCGACTCGCGTGCCTTCCGTTTGATATTTTTACTTAAGATGTATGTCATGTTTTCGCGGCCCATTCGCACATTTATACCGGAGAGGGACACAATGGCGATTAGATAAGACGTGAAGATGAAAAAGAAGAAAGCGAAGACAAAAGCATTCGTTTTTATGAAAAAAAAAAAGTAAAAGAAAAGCTCAGTATTTGTCACTGAATCGATGTAAAAAGCATTAGCTCTCGTCCTTTGAGCGGCGCTCGCTAATGATGCGCTAATGCGCACTCCGGCCCTCCCAGTCATATTTTTTAATTTCCATTATTTTGTCACTTACGACCGGGCAAAGGGGGATGATGACACCCTCAAAATGACCACGAGGGATGTAGCAGAATTGTGTCAACGACTAAAATTTTGTACGAAAGCGTGCGTACACACGCTCGGCCATAAGAGACGACCTTCGTAAGTATATGTATGTAATTGGAACGAATTGCATTGGAATTTAATTTGATATAAATTGCACACTGCCAATCGATGATAAATCAAGGTGATGATGATTTTTTACAAGGTTTGATTAATTTGTCCGATTTAGTTTTTTTTTTAACATTATTTACGAAATTCACTGCCGCGAAAGTAGTAGTAGGTAGTTACACAATGTAAACACATTTATTCATTAATTTTCAATTTGTCAATGGTTTATTTGCTAAATGACACTAGCATTAACAATACAATCAATTCAAAGTTCAATATCATGCATATTATAACATTAAAAAATCGAATAAATTATTGAACATGTTGATACAACTACATACATATGTATGTATATTTGTGTCGTTCAGAATCAATACCAGATATGCCCACTTTATATGTTTATTAAACAATATACAGCAATGTAGAGAAAATTAATATTCACAAAACAGGCATTTAAAATTTAGACATTTTCCACAAATTTTTATAGAAAAAGTCATTTTAAAGTTGCTTGTTACTTCAAAAGCAGACATATCCGTATGTAAATATCAAACGCATACATCTCCAAACTTAAAATTGAAATAAAAATCATTTCAAAGTACTATTGCCCGATTAAGTGTTTAATTTAATATCTAAGACTTAATATCTTTCAGAAAATAATCAAACAACTGAATATTTAATGTATGTACATTACAATGGTTTATTGCACTTAGCTCGAAATTCACTAAAGTGGAGATGTCTGGTAATACCTGGCAATCAAATTTTAGTATACATATGTATGTGATTAAAATCGAAGAAAAAAGAGTTTAACTGGTTACATAAAAAAAAAAACCAAATAAATATTGTTGATTTTGATCAATTATATTTGACTTTCAAAATCTTTTGATATTTTGTACTATGATGTATGTAATCATAATTATATAAATACTAACAAAGTAATTCATACATTAACTAAAATACTGTACTGTAATTTAAATGAATTTCAATATGATCTTTCTGACTTCCGACATATTAATAAATGAATCATTGAATCAATCGAAGTCGTCCCGGTGCACAATCATCGTTAAAAATAGTACAAATTGTATGTGAGATTAGCAAAGACGTGATAGGCAGGAAACTGCATAAGAAAGCCGTCAACCTTGTATGCAAAACCGGTTAATTTAAACCCACTTGATTAACATCAATAACTTTTGATTAATTATCATTAAAATCTAATGACAATTAGATGCATCCGCGAATACAAAAATTAACATTTATACTTACTTAACAACTCTGTTTGTGACGTCAATGGAATAATAATATAACACATTCACATGACACGTTCAAATCTGTGCCCAATGTATAACCAGTAGGTATGTAACACTCGTAAATAGCAAACATGCATATCACAATTAACACTTATGGGTATTGTTTTGATTTTTATAAAATCGTGTGTACAAAGTTACGATATGCAGTGAAATAGACACGAGGATATTTAACAATTCAATTATTGTTTGCAATACGGAAAGCAACGCAAAATGTCCATCCAAGGTCTTCAAATATACATTTGTATTTGTTTTTTTTAAACTATAATTTATTTATCTAATAAAACTTCACAAGAGTTCTGGGTAATTTTCTATTGAAACGAACATCGACGTGTGTATGCTTAACGTGCCGAAAAATAATAATTTAAGGGGAATCTTTGTACGTGACATCATCGTAAATTTTAATAAGAGGCAAATAAGAAAATCAAACAAAAAATTTATCGTGCTATTTAATATATGGAATTGATAAATATTTTTGTATAAATACTTGTCCAGACGTGCAAACTCGATAACCTAAACTATGGAATTAAGGAAAATGAAAAAATGTTAAATATATGTACGTCGTAGAAATTGAATTTGAAATTATTTAGTTACTTTTGTATTTTATATCCGTATAAATAATAATATTTAATATTCATGAAATGTATGTACATTCATATGTACATACATAATTTTGTGACTAAATACAAATAGATTAAATTAAATGACTTCACACTAAATTTATATTATATAAATCTTACCAAATGCGAATGTGACTATCAAATGGTGATTATCATTAGGTTTAAAAATTATCGCTGATTGAAAAAAAAACACACCCACACACATTCACAAACGTTGGCGTATCAACAATAGAGGAATAGAGAAAGTTTCTCATAAAAATTAACTATAATTTCGTAAACAATGTAAGTATGATTCGCAAGAAACGGAAACAGCAACAAAAAACTACAAATGGATGTTTTTTATCGTAAAACATAATATTTTCTCATTTTTATTACGTAAAATAATGTTTCTAGTAGATATGTATGTACATACATATGTACATATATAAAATTATGATCTCTAGCCCCGACAATTATCAATAATAATAATAATTGCATGATTGTTAACAGTGGCATTTTAATAGAACAATTAATGTATCAATTAGGATCACAATTAAAAAAATTGTACAGATTTTTATTGCGATAAAAAATACTCCGTTAAACTTAATTTAACTCATAGTGAAGATTTTCTTCAAAATTCAATAAACTTTCATAAGCGAATAACAATACATAGATACGGCGAATAAATTTAACACTAAAAATTGAACAGGAATTCGATACGTTACGAGAGAAAACTATTACTCCCGGTTGAATGAATTTTAGCGAAACTTTTAATATATCATATGACCATCATCATATATCATTTTATGACCCAGAATATATGTACATATATGATGCAATAATAACCCTTTATGACCAGTTGATCGATTTCAATAGAAAAAAAAATGAATTTTAACTATTAATTCGCACATTTCAAATTTACCCTTAAAGCCTTTACCAACACTACCTGAATATAAAATATCAATAGAGAAGATTGCTCATATACACATACATACATATGTACATACACACGCGCACATACACATTTAAGCGATAGTATTGACATACTCGTAGATCAATCAAAATATCAAAGTTGAATTTTTGCACGACCGCGAGCAATAGCGCCAATTCTCTATTATACCTACTTCGTACATATATGGATATCGTAAAAATTCAACGCTACCACTGCGCAAATTTAAGCGATCAAAGCATCGTAAATAAACCATGCATCAGTTAAAATTCAATAGCGTCTCCTCGTTTCGAATCGACGATGTCGTCATACGAGCTTCTTATGGTAATGTACTGTAATTTGAAAAGCATTGTTCAAAATTTCCCGCGCGTCTCAAAACCTTGCCCCTCACCTTCTACGTGGTCAAGACGACTTCTGTCGTGTTGTGGTTAATATTTTCGAAAATGTTCATACTTGTTGGTATACACACAACATATATATATAAATAAATGTTAACCGCTCGCTTCGAACCACTTGTAACTCGGACGCCTCGGAAGTAACAACTAGTTTTTCTTTCTATGCGCGCGAGCACTTCGTGGAATAGATTGAACTAGCGCACACATCCGAGGTGTAAATCTTAACAAATCGATCGATAAATAAATATCTCCAAAAATGGCGACAAAAAGTATTTTTGTGTGTTCACTGTTCCTGTGCATCGCCATCTTGCACTTTTCGGAAGCCAGCTTGCGTAAGTAAACAATAAGTAATAAATCAATCTAAAATATATCAAATGCACTTGAATTCATTATTAAATTTATTTAATCGGAATCAATTTAATGGATAAAATGTTAAATTATTGACTTTTATGGAAATTTTCATTGATGATTGATCAATTATCTCCCCGCGGTTCAATGGCGAAGACCTCGTTCTCGACTTTACACATCGTTAATCCTCTTATAAATTTACCTTTAGAATCCTAAATCATTCGTCATTATACCGTCGTTTCCATTTATTATTCCATATTGAAAAAAAAAAAAAAATTTGGTAGACAGGTTAATTATTATAATCATCACACATTGAACATTTAAAATTTTTACATATAATATATGTAATATAACAGATGAAAAAAATTTAAGTGTCAAATTTAAATTTTGCGTTAGAAGTCTCAATGTCGAACATTTGGTTCAACACTTGCAAACAAGATCGAGCTATTTGACTTAAAATTATATAAGGAAACACAACAACAAAACATCAAATTTAATCAAAAACAAAAACAGGTTTTTCTTGTCCGTCACTAGCGGTAAAAAAAAGTTGTTAGAATTTTGCACATTAACTGTAAGATTTTCTATAAATTGTATTATTGTATGTATACATATAATAATAAGGCACCTTTGATAAATTTGATTGCCAACATTCGAATTTACATCCAGCTTACAGTATAAATAAAATAATATGTTAAATTACGTTATAATCATTATTGTATCGTACAATGAGCTGTGAAAACAGACTAATGTATTCCGATACAGTGTAAATGATCTATTAGTTACAGTAAGTGTTTAATTGCTTCAATTAATACAATACACGCAATAACGTGGAAGATGTATCTTAAGGTGTGAATTGCGATAAATACAAACCAATTTTGTTATCCTTGAAATCAATGCAATTATTGACATACCAATTACACGTGCATAAAAAATATTGCATTCAATCGTCGTAGAGTTTGATTTGAATTTTTGTTTACATACAAGATACATGGAACACATAAGAGATTGAGCTTTCTTATTTGAAAGACACGCGAGAATGTTGCTCACTTTTTTTTTTGTTTTTTAGCTGAATACATCAAAGCGTGCTCGGCATCAGATCCGAAATTCGACGAATGCGCTTTGGCATCGGCACGTGCATCCATGAGGAAATTCGCAAAAGGAGATAAAGAACGAGATATTCCGGTTTTGGACCCACTGCGACTTAAGGAAATCAAGGCGATCGGCGGCGGAAAAAACGGAGAAGGGCTAAGCGTCATTTTCACAGATTGCAAACTGACCGGTTGCGAAAAACTAGACTTAATTAAGTTCAAGTACGTATAACTAACTGCAAACGCCGCGCTATCACTAAATTCCTCAAAAAATTATCAATAAACTTTTACACTGTTATATGTATGTATGTATGTATGTATAACAAGTTTGTGCGAAATCTTACAAACTCTTGAACATAGCATATTCTATTAAAATTTTACCCATACGGATTTTCTTCATTTTAATACAAATAATACAGATGAGAGGATTGGGTCCCATTATTATACAACCCCTATTGTTATTATATATGCGTATATAAATGTGAGCCTAGTCAGTCGGCGGCTTTATCGCAAAGCTTTCAACCAAATTAACACTATCGTTACGAGTTCATCCGAGTACATTGTTAATGTAACTAGATCGGGGTGGTGTGAGCTTAAATATTTCAGGGTCAAAACGAAAGCTCAGTCGTAGCGGCCATTCAACACTCCAGTACCAACCCCTATGAAAGTTTCCGACTAGCTTTGGGCGCATTATACAAATTAATGTGTTTTGCGGGCACACCACTGTGAATTATTGTCCATATCACTTGTTACATTGTGGTTCGAATTTGCAGATACACCAAATCTGTCGTTAAAGTTAATGCAATCCGTATATCGGAACTTATAACGTGAAAAAATACTAGCGTTATATTGTGTTTCGTATTCGAATCAAGTAAAATCTAATGCGGAATTGATTTTACTACCGCAGGAGGAGTATATTCGTTATGTAAGCATTT
This sequence comes from Parapsyche elsis, assembly GCA_022651745.1. NCBI lineage: Eukaryota > Metazoa > Arthropoda > Insecta > Trichoptera > Hydropsychidae > Parapsyche > Parapsyche elsis. The sequence continues at coordinate 3,223,565 of JAGVSN010000004.1, read as the reverse complement.
TCTTTATATATTCCAAAAAGGTTTATTACGAAGATCTGTTACATTTCGATACGTAATTTTGATTAAAATCTTACTTTCTTCTAACGAAATTTAAGTGCATTGCCTCTTGCGCAAATTGTCAAACGGCATTCTTGCTCTTGTTTGGCAATACTTTCTTGTTACGGAACAAAATTCGACCTGGACGCATACATCATCATCTTTAAAAGCCCTTCAATTTCCCTTTCAAATTTACAGTACTCAAAAATATTAATTGTATCTTAGGATTGACGTTCAAAAGAAGAGGATCGTCGGTAAAGCTGTGGGAAACTTAGTTTTGGAAGCCATTTACGATATTAGCGGTCGTATACTCATCATTCCGTTGACAGGACATGGAAATGCGCATGTCGATCTTCGTGAGTTTGAATATTCTTCATCTTTACTTAGATAATTAAAATTCATATTTTGTCATCGCTAAATTGCAAAATTTTACCATATATCTCAGGCGATTGCAAATTCACGTACATATTCGACTTCGACTATGTGAATGGAAAGGACGGTAAACGGTATCTGACGATAGTGAAGGACAATCTTAAATACGACATAGGAAAAGCAAGTTTTAAATTGGATAATCTATTCAACGGCGACAAAATTCTCGGTACGTACAATATTTATCAAAGAATTTACCGTTTTTTTAGATTTAGAGTTTCATCTACGCATATTTTTATTTTATCACAGGTGAAACAACGAACAGATTGTTGAACGATTCTTGGAAAGAGGTCATCAACGAAGTTGGACCACCAGTAGCTGAAGCTTTGAAAACGGCCTTCCGAAATACCATACAAAAGTTCATGGATGTCGTTTCTGAAGATGAACTTCTACTTCCCTAAATTTCACATATTTTATTGTGTTTCTAAAATTAAAATATGATAAAAAAAATGTAAATACAATTATAGGCTAAGAAATTTTGTGATATTATTGATTTATTAACGTTTTTTGTTTCAAATATAAACGTATTCGTTTTTCATTTGTGAATTTTAAAATATAAAACAGAAAAGTTTATCATTGAATTATTTTTTGTAGTACTGACATCTATAGGCGAAAAATAAAAGCACAACGAAAAAATTTCTATGAATATACGTATTATATGTACTTCAATTTAATTTAAAATCTGCTTTAATTTACTAACAGAAAAATTGTATAAAATGTTTTATTTAGCAATATCTATTTTCATGCGCGAAAACTAATATTTAATTCATTCAAAAATTAAAATATTTAAAATTCAAGATAATAATGTTTTACAATTTTGCCAGTAGATGTCACGATACAAAATAAAATAATATTTTAATAAAGTTTTAAAAGGTTTGCTACTATGCTAATAAAATACGAAAATATTGTAATAGATGTCACTGTTGCAACAATACCGAAAAACAAATAATTTATTAACTAACATCACCGCAGATTTACAAACACAATTTAACTTTTGCTACATTCAATATTTTCAACTGAACAATTATAACAATACGATGAAAATTCACTCCGGTAATCACAAAGATATCAAAACTTTAACTAATAGAACTCATCATCATCATTTTGAGCCGTTCACCATTCACTGCTGTATGAAGGCCTCACCAATCTTCTTCCATTCCTGTCTGTCTTGAGCAATCTGCATTCACTTGACTCCACACGTTCTTCTCAATTCATCAGCCCATCTTCCACCCGGTCTACCTTGCTTTCTTTTACTTCCTCTCGGATACCATTCCAGTATTTCTCGCGTCCATCTGCCATCCATTCTTCTCACTTTGTGTCCAGCCCATTGCCACTTCAACTTTTTCACACGTTTTGCAACATCGATCTCTTTTTGTTATATCAAGCATATGTACATTTTTCATATCAAGCATATGTACATTTTTTCATGCTTCTCTGTGTGCACTGGATCTTACGTATCACATGCATACATCATAACTGGCAGTACGCATTAGTCGTATGCCTTCTTTTTTAAGGATAGCGGAATGTTGGATTTAAAAACTATGTATGTTCATTCTTCCAAAAATACTCCATCCTAGTTTCATGCTATATTTTATTTCTTCTTCTTTACATCCGGTCATATTCACAAATTGTCTACTATAACTAACAACCATCAATCATTTACCCTACATTGTCTGCGGAATTGGACCGATCTTGTGTATGCGGCTAAACTACACACAACGGGGGTCAATCGGGCCTCATTACCCATACTTGAGAATCAACATACTCCGATAGTTACCAGGTTGTGCACACGATTCGCGGTCGAAGATTGATGCTGAAATTATCGTCGACGATGTTGACAAATTATGTTTGTCTTCGTGACACTCGGCACTAGGGTTTTCACAGCCTTCGAGTTTGAATCTTGCGATGTGGGAGGAGAGGGTAGTAGTTGGCACTAGCCATCCGTCTTGTTTCTTGCGGTTGTCTTTAAAACTGGGGTAACTTATGACAAACACTTGTCATTCCGCTCGCGGGACACCCCCAAAAACCTCCCCTTCACCTCCTACCTACTCTTGGAACCTCGAGTACTCCACTCACATATCAACTTGATGCACGACAAACCATATTTCATGCGAAAAATGACACATTCCCATATAAATGTTAATATGCGTTCGCCGTACTATACGTACATACATACATGCGTGTAAGACCTGTGTACATATTTTAGATGGATTATGAATTTTAAAAGAATATGTTACGTAAGATCCAGTGCACACATATAATCATGGAAAGACGTATGCTCGGTATAACAAGAAGAGATCGCAAGAGCAATACATGGGTAAGAAGCATGACCAACGTGGCAGATATAGCAGAACGTGTGAAAAAGTTGAAGTGGCAATGGGCTGGACACATAGCTACATGGAAGAATGGATGGCAGATGGACGCGAGAAATACTTGAATGGTATCCGAGAGGATGTGAAAGAAAGCCAGGTAGACCGAGTGGACGATGGGCTGATGAATTGAGAAGAATGCGTAGAGTCAAGTGGATGCAGATTGCTCAATACAGACAGGAATGGAAGAGGATTGGAGAGGCCTTCATCCATCAGTGGATGGTGAATGCCCGAAAATGATTATAGTGAATTTTAAATTGGCCCCAAAATTTACAATGATAGTCACACTGAGGTTGGTAGGGTGAACAATCGTGATCATATTGAACATAATCAATGGAATTGTTGTATTCCATATTTTATGACGGTTGTGTGCTCGTTATAAACAACAGTTGTGAATATAACATAGGATTGGATTGTAGATACCTACATACATATATATGTAAATATATATAAATATGCTTTAAGCAATGATGCATTGCTTTGCAAGGCGACAACTTTGAATAAAAAGGCATTAAAAAATAGAACGAAGAGGTGTTGCTCGAAATAATACGAAATGACAGTGAAAGATGAGACTATCATTACAAATGTGTATACATACATGTACCTACGTACGATTTTATTCTCTGCGTGTATGTATGTATGTATGTATGTACATACATACATACATATGTATATTGAGTATGTTTCCGCTGCAAGGGACCATATTCCTCATTTACAGCTATAAAATATATATTAACATGAACTGTATATTTTAGAGTGAATTTTCCGAGTAAATTTTTCAATACATTAAACATACTTCTTCGCAACTGATTTCACAAAAGACTCGTCGCACTCCACGTTTACATCCAAAGCTAACGAGCTGACTCTCGAGTGGAACATCCTGATAAAAATGGCAAAACGATCGTCGTAAGCCGAGACTCGTTCATTTTTCAGATATAATTCATTCAAATGGCATACATCGGACGAACCGTCTCAAAATACACCATACGAAAATATACATAAATCGAATTTTAACAAGATAAAATTCAAAGATCGTGCAAGAATATAGTAAAAAGGCGATACGTATAGTATACGTTATTTAATTAATATTATATAAACGATACCTCGCAGCGTAATAGGATAGAATTCGGCTTTTACAGGTTTTTTTTTCCCGCGAACGAACTCTGCGTACTTTGACATATAGCCTTCCGAGTTACAAAGGACACACATCACCTGAAGGATAAGGGTACTTTTAAGACGGCCGACTATTTCCAGTTTGTGCCAGGTAATGTGTCACGTTTACGATATGAGCCTATAATATGTTTGCTTGGCCAGGGGTATTCCTGCATCGTTTACTCGGTCCGAAAACTCATTTTTAGTTATGGCGTAATAAAGGGAGTGCTCCGCACACTTCGACGGTATGAAAACGTCATAAAAGTACTAAAAAAAAAAAGCATGCCTAAAGGAAAACTTGCAGAAGTGCACGTCGAATATATAATAGTACCTAGGCGCCGGCTCGGCTCGCTGTCAGAACCTCAGCCTTTATTTGATTTTAACGAGTGTAATTCAAACGCAAACCATTCACGGGGAAAAAATGTGCGGTTGAAATTATGAACGTATGTTTTATAAAATACGGAATTTTTTTTTTTTTTTTCAATGAAAAACCATTTTTCTGACTTATTCATAATTAATCGTCTGTATGAAAATTGTTCTTTTTGAATTTGAACAATTTTAATTAATTTTTATTTACTTTGTATTATACAAGAGGTGTACGTTGGAAATTATTTTGTGTATACAAAATGTTAAAGTACCGTGTAAAATTTTTGTTCTTGGCATTATTTCTATGGCGAAATCGTAAAGTGCATTATATCAAAAGATTGTAAGCTCTCTACCGCTACGGGCCATTACGGGCTTCTCTCTCATCAAATTATACGACCGTTTTATTACAGGACTCGCTCTAAATTTTCTCCGTCGGACAAATGAGGTACAAGATTTCACAAGCGTTAAATACCCGATATTTGCCAACAATAACGCGAGCACATAGACGAACGTGGCGAAAATTTCGACAAACATTTTAGCGGGGGAGAGGTTTTTTACTTTTTCACTTTTTTTCGTTGTAATATTGTAAAACTGTGGAAAATCTTCAAGTTTTCACAACCCCCCCCCCCCCCATACTGGAAAGTGTTGACGCAAGTCCGCACTCATCAACAAAATCAATATTGATCCAACGTGCCCAACTCATAAAAGCTTCGCAGCTTCATATTTAAAATAATATTAAAAATGTATTTTAAAAAAAAATGTAAAAAGGCCGAGATCAAATTTGAAAAACCTTCTTAAGTAGAAGAAAGGGTTTCCATCACCTGTATTATATTTTAAATATCGAATATGGAATTTAAAAGAGGCGTATTCGAATTACTTTTATGGATGCAATTTATTTCTATAGTTTGTCTGCGGCAGGTGGTACCTACTGTAGCCGCTCTATGTGCACTTTTTGCAATGCACATTGTGCACCGCGAAAATCGCGGCGAATGCACGTGATCTAGCCATTTATCAATTTGTACGTACGTGCTCGTGGTTTTTGATTGTTGTTGTTAAGTGTTTTCTGAATATCTAACGCGTTTACGTGTACTTGATAACGTATCCGTGTTCGAAAAAGTTCTTTGAACTACACCACCGAATATCTTCATTAATTAACTGTATTAGATTTATGTTTTAAAGAAAAATTGTAACTATGTATGTACATATGTATGTATGTATATCATGATTGGCGTATTTTAAAATTGTAGCTTGCATATTTTTATTGTCCGACTTTTGATAGTGAATCGAATCCGACTTGAATGCGAAGTGTTTACGCTTTTGGAATGCCGACGCTTTGTAGACAAAGGGAATTCGTTCAAATTCAATTTTTACAGCTTTCAAATTTTCCTTTAGAGTCGGGTTAATTTTTGTGTCGGAAAATTCTGTCGCTTTACTAGAATTTCACTAATGAAAATTGATTTGGTGAATTTGAATTCAACCTCTCCTCTTCCCGTTGATTTATTAACGAATGAAAATGTTTTCCCAATCAGCAGTAGATACTAATTTATTACGGACGCCTTATTCGTATATTTTCCGTGCAATCTGCAAATTGTTTTTCACACTTACTTAAAATCTACGAAACTTTTTTCGCCATACATATATGTATTTAATATATTAAAATATATATATGTATATATGTACATATGTACATACCTATAAATATTACCGTGTCTGCCTTTCTGTCTGGATCGTTGTGGTCACAATAATAACATTGCCAAAATATTAACAAATGGCTTGTCAACAAGCTGCTATCCGTCAATGCTGGGTCAAGTCGATAACGTGATTTTATGGCCATACACTCATTCAATCAACGGTACTCTACATACAGTTCAGCGTTTTTCAAACTTTTTTTACCACGACTACCTGCAAGAACTGCATTTTGTATTGCGACCCAGTATGCCTATAATATTATATCAAACACAAAGTCTGTCCATTATGATTCTTTATTTACTATTGACACATGATATGTATGTACATATGTATATGCATATTTATGGATGAAACTATTTTTCAATTACAAACTTTGTTTTTAATTGAGATAAAGTGGAAAATCCTAGTTCACACAAATAAGTTGAAGTAAAAGGTTCTTCTTTAACCTGAATCCAAAATGATGACAAATTTAATTTCTGAAAATAATTCTTCAGTGTAAATGAACTAATAAGGTGCAGAAATTCAGCCTCCTCTTCGGGATCAAATTTTATCTCAATTATTATTATTGATTCGGGACTTTCAAAATCAAATGAATTTTTAACCAAAGGCATTTCTTTACTGTTATGAAATTCTGCACTGGAAAATAGTTATCAAAGCTTTGGGATAGAGAAGTGAGACGTGACAAGATCTCGAGTTGACAATTCTCTTAAAATATCTTCATTGACAATGTTAAATAATGGTAGAGGAACTGACCATTTCGGTGTCGTGCAAATTCTATAAAGTTATAATATCTAGGCAAAAACAACTCGTTCCATTCTCAATAATTGCAACGTTTGTCGCGATCCATTTCATTTATTTTGCGACTCACCAATGGGTCGGGACCCACAGTTTGAAAAATCCACGGTTTGTATCTATACAATTGTTTACACACGTACCATCAAACAGGGTGTGGACTGGATTGTTATTGTACAAACCAACACGCATGGATGGGGCTCTCCACCCTCACAATCCACCGTCATATGTGTCTAACTCGATTTTGCCAGGTACTTTGTATTTAGATATACGTTTATGTATATTTTTAGTTTCGAATACGTACCCCCTTTCATCTTGAAATATTTTGATTAAAGTTTGGTGCTTCACAGCGTGGGTACACTCAACTTTCAGGTACACTTTATAATGTACCCGGTACCGAATTGCACCGGCTGCGAATTGGAATAGACCGAAAGACACACCGTATGAATATTTGAGACGACGATGATGAAGGTGGGAATACCATTGAGGGATGGGGGTAGATGGGGGTTGGTTTTGCGTTTTGTCCGGCTTTCGTCCGGATTAGGGTGCCGGATTTGCTGGCTACCATTATCGGGAGGCCGCGTTAAAACTTTACGAGGGTCTGCGGTCAGGCCGGCTCTCGGCTTATTACGCGCAGATTTGGCCCGGTTTGCGTGGAACACCTTTTTAATTAGCACCCCCTCTGACCCCCAGATCATCCCCTAATATCCACCCTAATTATCGTTGTGCGTGAGGAGAGCTCCTCACGCACTTTCGCGACCAAACGATCCCTTTTTATTGAAACGCACAGATTGCGACGCAGATAGCTACAGTACATGGCGACTTTGATTTGATGAAATTAATATCAAAGACGCGTAAGAATTCTCGACGAGAATATATTGTTGTTGTTCATAATTCACCGGTTGTTCTCGAGTGATTAACTGGAGTTGTTCACCTTTCGCGAGTAGCCTACCCTGCCGTATGCAAATTACCTCGGCGCGGCGCTCCTCTCGGCCTCGTCATTAAAGCAAAACATTCGCGCAAAATTATGAATAATTATTATGTTTGGGATCCTCGGGATCCGTATCGTTCGACGGCGTAGTTAGATTGCGCATGTAACCCTTTGTAAATTAATTATTGTTCAAATTACAGTATGTGTGTGTGTGTGTATGTTTAAAAAAAAGTATCAACGTCTCGTTGAGTATGAATTATGCGCGTAGGTAATGCGATCTAATGAAGTACAAATGTAATATTTCAAACGGGGTACTTTAAAAAACACGCTTCGTGCGAAAAAGTGCTAAATTAACATTTTAACGCGCGTGTTATACATACGTGTTTTAATAAGTGTGCGTAATATGTTTGTTTGATTAGAGCCATACAAAAGATGTCCAATACGTATGTATGTACATATGTATGTCCATATGTAAAAATATACCATTTAATATTATGCTATATTTATAGACGTTTCATTAAAGGAAGAGTAATCGACAGAGTTGCCTGGATGAAGGCCTCTCCAATCCTCTTCCAGTCCTGTCTGTCTTGAGCAATCTACATCCACTTGGCTCCACACATTCTTCTCAATTCATCAGCCCATCTCCCACACGTTCCACCTCGCTTCCTTTCACAACCTCTCGGATACCAATTCAGTATTTATCCCTTTATCCAACCCATTGCCACTTTAACTTTTTCACACGTTCTGCTATATCTGCTACTTTGGTCATACTTTTTACATATGTATTCTTCTTACGATCTCTTCTTGTTATTCCAAGCATACATCTTTTCATGCTTCTCTGTGTGCACTGGATCTTACGTAGCATTCTTGAATTTAGCATCCACGTTTTACATCCATTCATCATAACTGGCAGTACGCATTTGTCCGTATGCCTTCTTTTTTTAGAATAGCGGAATGTTGGATTTAAAAACTACATATGTTCATTCTTCCAAAAGCGCTCCATCCTAGTTTCATTCTTATTTACATCCAGTCATGTTCACCAATTCTCCTAGGTAAAAATAACTATCAACTATCTCTACAATATTTCCATTAATTACTAAAAAATTCATTCATGTTCATGTTCATTTTTCCAAACCTTCGGTACATCCGGTCATATTCATCAATTGCACTCGTATTTAAATGCATAAATTCATTTGTCTGAATACTACTATGAATTTCAGTAAGAAATAATATACCACTGGGTTTTGTATGCGTATCAAATTAAAGTTCTCTTGTCGTATAAGCAAATGAGCAAACATAACGTTGCAGCTTTTTGTTGAATATACACAATATACACATATTCAAACATACGAAGCTTTTCATCCGTAAGCTTACACACTACGGCGGAAAATTTACGACTTTCGCTTCTCAAATCGCACTTCACAATCGAACAATAAGACGTGTACATGGGTATAAATAACTTTAGACGTGTTAAATTAAAACTTTTTGTTTTCGTCCGATTCTCGGCGTATAATCTGTGCTTTCATCCGAGAGCTGGGAGCGCGCGCGCCGTATCGCATCGGCTGAAAGAGACACGTAAAGCTCTCATTATAACTGGATTACCGATGCTAATATCGCGGCAGGTTCTACGGCCCAGGTTAAACCACCACCGACCCCCTAAACCTCCCGTTTCACCCGCAAATGGAACAATAAAGAACCATAGTAGTGTGGGGTTTTGAATCCGGCAGCTTCAACAAAGACGACAAAGAGTTGGTTTTGGCGCGTTCGCTCGTCGCCCACGGCCCACCTAATGAATATTACATACACGACTTTGCCGGGGTCTTGAATGTACACCATCGTAGGACTTGTCGCGTCGCTTGAGGGTTAATTGCCCCCGGGGTTCGGCCGTTTTTCGCGTTGGTCTAAATTCGACGAGGGTTTTTAGGACGGAGAGAGCGAGGGGGTTTGCGCAATCTTCCCGGGATATTTGGTCGAGACGTTGCTGTCTTCCGGACCGAGACCGGCTATTCGAGAAGACCTTACTGCATGCCATCTAGGTCATGTGTATAATATATTCAATGTGAATTTCATAAATCAAGGCCCCCGTATATGAACTCACAAATGGGTAGATGTGTACGTGCATAGGTGTGAACATTATGCAAAACAGCACTTGAATATACTCGTGTGATATTTGTGTTTACCTGAATGTTTGAATGAAACTTAAAAGTTTTTGTATGAGAATACTTGATAGTCTGCTATGAAACTGTAAAACTTTGCAAAATTTGGAATCAAATCAATAAACACAGGATAATGAAAAGTAAAATTTACAAAATAAAAATAGTGATTTCATGATATGTATGTATGTTGGTTGGTGTGGTGGTGTGTATGCGTTTTATTTACTTACGTACTTAAATTAATTTCGTTACTCTTTGTATTCCTCAAATATATGGATAAAGTCATGGGTTGGCCACACCCGAATTTTTTTTTTACCGATTGAAATAAAAATCGAATTTATCCACATTTTTGAAGAATACAAAGAGCAACGAAAATAGAAAAAAGTCAAAAAGCAAAATTTGCCCAATGGAGCGTATAAAAACGGGAAAATGTGCAAAAGTAAAAGTTACAATTTTTGCCTAGCTTACAGTACAAATGACAATTTCGTATATTTATGTAGTTATTTTGACTCATACATATGTTCATACATACATACATACATACATTAGGGTGTGTGAAGAATTTTTTTTTTATTAATATCAAAAAGCTTTTGTACGAGATTAGTGCTCTATCACATACCCACCATAACTGCAAAATATTAATGTTTAGTATTGCCCCAAGCTGCTTGAATATTGGGAAAAAATATAAAATCTACCTATGTATGTATGTACATATGTACATACATATATAAAATAGTAGGTGGAGCCAAATTAGTTTTTTTTGAAAATCGAAATGTTTGGGCTCGGGAAAGTTGCTCCATAGGTATACAAAACTTTATAAAAAAAAAAAAAATTGTTTTGAAAAACTGCAAAGCAGCTCTTATCGTACCATTGAAATTCATCTTCGATTTATCTCTTAAATCAGGAGTTTTCCCTGATCTTTGGAAAAATACCAAGGTAGTTCCTGTTTTCAAAAAAGGTGATAAATCCAATATCTCAAACTATAGACCTATCGCACTTCTCTCTGCTCCAGCAAAGCTGTTTGAATCAATAATACATAAATATCTTTTTAGTCACTGTGAACCTTTCTTGATTGATCAACAACATGGCTTTCTCCCAGAGTTGCTATGACGGCATGTAGTCTTCGGTAGTCGTCCATAGTTGCGGAGACTGAGTTGCCCGGTGAGGTCCGCTCCGTCTAAACGCTAACATTTTGACGACACGACGACTGAGGCCGACTAGTCTGCAGACTAGTCGGCAGATTAGTTGCCCGGTGAGGCCCGGGCCTTACTCAACCTGGTGGCTGACTCTATCGATATATTTTCTTGCAGTTATGCTATGCTTAGATTATAAGATTTTAAGATAGATACACGTTATGCACAACACGTAACATATTATTTGGTTATTCTTGAGCCTTTCTGTTTTTTTTTTATAATTTTTATTTTTATATTTTCACAAATTTTATCTAACTTTTTTTTTATATTTTTTGTATAATTATATTATGTGCTATGTTTATATTATATGTACATACATCTATCTAATGTTCCTAAGTTTTTATTGTGGTTTTATGATACTATGTATATACATATACATATGTATTGTTTTCCCTGCATGGCGATCTGTAATGTCTTGCAGGACGTTTTTGTAAATAAATAAAAAAAAAAAAACACACACACATTATAAACTCTTTATACTGCCCCAATGGAATCAAAAATTTAGAAGAAATGTGTTTTTAGCTAAAAGTGGAAGGTTCATATAGCGGTATTAAAACGCCGGTAAAATACATTTCTTGTCGTTTGTTTGATTTAAGACAATGCAAAAAGGTAATACACACGTTTCAGTTACTAATTAAGAACGAAAAACAAATAAAATATCATATTATCACCCCACAAGAAAAACTTAAAAATAGTCTAAATATATTCTTCGCTCCGCCCTAATATACATTGTACATTGTACATATCAGGTAGGTAAGCGTATATAATATCTATATACTTATAGATACTGATTGATATAAGCGTGTATAATACCTACATACTTATAGATACTGTACAGCGGTCGGGGACCGGCGGCTCCGGAGCCACATGCGGCTCGTTGTATGAAAACCTGCGGCTTTCGCTGTCATCCAACGTTTTGCGTGAAACACAATTCTTTGATACGATTTAAACAAAATCAAAAAAAATCCAATTTCCACAACTTCATGGCTATACAAAGCTTTCATATCACTTTTCAGATAAAATACTTCTTAGTAATAAACTGTCTAACATTAATAAATATCACGAAGATAACTAATTTCTTACAGCAATCCATTTCATAAAGGAATAACGTTTAATTTTATATTGAATATGTAATCCGAAAATAGTATGTTACGGCTACATAACTTGCAAGTTTTTGAGGGTTTTCCCTGATTTGGCTCTTAGCTTGAAAAAGGTTCCCGACCTCTGTATTAGTACAACTCACAATGTATAACGATTATGATAAAAGCCATTTTAAGATTTGATATACATACATAAATTGATTTTATTATATCAATGAAACATAACACTCCCAAACACCAAGACGCAGTGAAACGTATCAAATAAATGCGTAAAAATTAGACACGATGTTGGTTTTAATGTTTTTCGCTTTTGCGTGCATTCCTGTGTATGGTAAATATATTTATACATACATATATAATAATATATATTCTCATTTTAAACGATGAAATATTATTCATAACATTTTTATTTCAGTACATTCTCATAATTCACATGTGAAGATACAAAATGGGCAGCCGGCTGAAATTATTGAAATTCCGTACATAGTGGCAATAATATATAAGGAGAATGATCAATCGAGCCATATGGGTGGTGGTTCTATACTAAATAAAAACACTATAGTAACTGCTGCACATTGCGTATATAAGTCTAGGTATAAAATTATAAATACATATTTATCGATTAATAAAATTAATCAGCAAATTGAAACAAAATTAACATTTTAAATTTTTAGAGAATATCCTGGAAATTGGAAAATTCGTGCAGGATCTGCATCCCGCAAAAAACGGTGGACAAGTAAAGGATGTATCTCATATAATTACGCATCCCAATTACAACAACGAAACTGACGATTTCGATATAGCTTTATTGTTCTTATCCAGTCCGTTAAAATTTGATGAACTAACAGACAAGTGTTACTTCCACGGCAGGGAGCTGATATTAAAGACGAATCTGAAGCCGAAATTTCCGGTTGGGGAAATATCTACAAGGTACAATTTTTTATACCATAACAATTCGACGATATATTTCGATTAATATTGTTTAAAACGTCAAATAGAATGGAAAATTTGAGGAATTTCTTCGGAAGGCGACGACTTCAATTGTAAATCTAGAGAAATGTAAAGAAATATTTATAAAAAAAATCGCATGGAAACTTAAAATAACAGATAATATGATCTGCGCTAAATCAGAGACAGGGGAGAATACATGTTTTGGTGATTCCGGAGGACCGTTAACAATCGATGGGAAACTATTTGGCATCACTTCTGTCGGGCCACAATGTGAAAATAAAACTTCTGCAAACTTGCGAGTTTGGACTCGAGTATCTGCGTTCACGACATGGATTCAGTCAACGATTGACGATTACGCAGACACTTCAAATAATTGGTTTCTCATAATTTTCATATTATTCATTTTCCCAATTATGATTTATTATAAGATCATCAAATATGTGTTGATCATTTTCGTGTTTTGTGTACATAGTATTTGAACGATAGTGATAATTTTGGAATAATATTATTTTATTTCTTCATCCTTCATTCCTTTTGTTATATTTAACTCTTCCTGATAAAAAAAAGTTATCGGATGCATATTGATAAATTAATAAATAAAATAAAAATGAAAATAATGAATATATGTAAGTTTTTTAAATTATTATATTACTTGCTACATAGAAAAGTGTTAATTAGTGCCCATTTAATTGCGTAATAATAATATTATTAATTAGAGTCATAGGATGGCCACACCCAACTTTTTACTTTTTCCTAATCGGATAAAGTATTTTGATCGTGCGAAAATACGACATAGAGATTTTGACTGATTTGTATCAAGTATCATCCCTTGATCACGTTTTCGTGATTTCTGGAAAATGTCTGTATGCCTGTATGTCTGTGTACTTGTGTGTGTGTGTGTGTGCCTGTATGTGTGTTTTCTCCAAAACTATCAAGTCTATCAAGCTGAAATTTCATATCTATTATTTTCAAGTAAGGTGTAGGAGCCATAAGGAATTTGGTCAACATCAGTCAACCGGAAGTAGGGTTTTTTTCGTGTAGAAAATTCTAAAATTCTGTTACCACAGAATATTTCCGAAACTGCTTCGGCGATCTTGTCGAAATTTCACGTTAGCCCTAAGAGATACTGTGATTTTGGTCAAAATCCCTCTTGCAGAAATGGCAGTTTATTCTTGAACGATTTGATGCTTTTTATTTTTTCCGGCCTTTTCAATATGTAGTATCGTCACAATATTGTAATGTTTTACTCCCGAGAGAAATTGCTAGTTACGAAAAAATAAATCATTTAAATCAATCAACCGGAAGTAGTTTTTTTTTTGTCGAAAAGTTTACCACAGAATATTTCCGAAACGGCACCGGTCATTCGTGCCTGGTCACTCGTGGTGGACGGTCGCTCCGCTCGCCAGCAGGTACCTGAAGGCCACGCCCACGCCCCCACCCCCACCCACGACGAAGCGTTTACGTAGTGGACACATCCATGACGGCGTCCTGAAAAGGATTGCTTCCAAAAAAAAAGAAGTCGCTCAAAGTAATCTTAGAGACGGCATCCTCACTGGCTTCAGCCAGTAGGGAGAATATGGAGACGGATTGCTGGCAGATCCCGAAGAAAACTGCCAAACGACCGCTTGACAATGCTCCACCTTCAATTGTCAAGAGCAAAAATCGGTTTGAAGGACTTGCATCAGAGGAAATAAAAAGTGGTAGGGTACCACCAATTATAATGTCTGCAACTGGCACTCACGGCACCATGACGGACACCATCAAGAAGTTCACGAAGGACTTCTCGATGAAATACATCGGTAACAATAATGTGTCGATTCAATGTCGTAGCATTGGAGACTTCGAGAAGCTTCGAGATGGTCTGAGGTCACCAGCACTCGGACAAAACTTCCACACCTTCTCCAGGAAAGAGGAGAAAATTATAAAAAGCGTCGTCCGGGGCTTGCCAAAGCTGCCAGAATGCGACATCAAAGAGGACCTCATAGCCCAAGGTTTCCCCGTAGCTAAAGTCCTCACCATGAAGACAAAAGAACCGATGAGCAACTCAACCGAGTTGTACCTAGTTTTCTTCGAACCGACGGTCAACACGAAGAAAATAAAAGAAATCCGGTACATCTGCCACACACGGGTTAGTATATCTAAATACACAAATCGTTCACCAAATGTTACCCAATGTTTCAGGTGCCAAGAGTATGGACATGCAACGAAAAACTGCAATCGACCTGCCAAGTGCGTCAAGTGCACAGGATCCCACCTCACAGCGGACTGTTCCAAAAAGGACAGGACTACTCCAGCCACCTGTGTGGGTTGCTCAGGACCACACCCTGCGAATTTCAAGGACTGCCCTAAGAGGCAAGAATACTTGAAAATCCTAGAGGCGAGGAAGACTAGAGGACCAGCTACCAATCCATGGAAGACTCCTGAGGTCGTCACCAAGCGAAGTGCACCTCTAATCAACAACATAACCTTCCCAAGTCTACCCATAAAGACTAATCCTATACCTACAATCCCCAAACCAACAATTCCCACGAAGATTCCACAATCCAATCCTGAATTGACGTCTATTGCATCACTGCAAAAGATGATAAAGATCCTCAAAGAGATACGTGCCAAGACAAGCGGGTGCACCGATAAAGTTGCTCCATAGGTATACAAAACAAACGGTGTAAACTCTTTATACTTCCCCAATGGAATAAAAATCTAGTAGAAATGTGGTTTTAGCTAAAAGTGGGAGGTTCTTGTAGCGCTATTAAAACGCAGATAAAATACATTTCTTGTCGTTTATTTGATTTAAGACAATGCAAACAGGTAATACACACGTTTCAATTACTAATTAAAAACGAAAAACAAAGGAAATTTCATACCATCATCCCACAAGAAAAACATCAAAATAACCAATGTAAATACATTATTCGCTCCACCCTTAATATACATACATTGTACAATGTACATATCAGGTAGGTAAGCGTATATTATAATACCTACTTAGATATTACCTACTACTGGCTAAAATTAGTACAACTCACATATAACGATTATAATCATAGCTAGATATCTGTTAAATAAATATTGATTTAACATGTGAATTTCAAACGCAAATTGTTATCTTTTCACTATCAATTTGATAAAACTTTTTATCGATAATTCAAAATGATAAAAACCACTTCAAGATTTGATATAAATTGATTTTATTACATCGATGAAACATAACATAACACTCCCAAACACCAAGACGCAGTGCAACGTATCAAATAAATGCGTAAAAATTAGACACGATGTTGGTTTTAATGTTTTTCGCTTTTGCGTGCATTCCTGAGTATGGTAAATATATTTATAAATACATATATAATAATATATATTCCTATTATAAACGATGAAATATTATTCATAACATTTTTATTTCAGTACATTCTCATAATTCACACGTGAAGATACAAAATGGGCAGCAGGCTGATATTATTGAATTTCCGTACATAGTGGCAATGATATATCTGGAGAATGGTTCTTTTGAATATAAATGTGGTGGTTCTATACTAAATAAAAACACTATAGTAACTTCTGCACATTGCGTATATAAGTCTAGGTATAAAATTATAAATACATATTTATCGATTAATAAAATTAATCAACAAATTGAAACAAAATTAACATTTTAAATTTTTAGAGAATATCCTGGAAATTGGAAAATTCGTGCAGGATCTCCATCCTGCAAAAAGGGTGGACAAGTAAAGGCTGTATCTCATATAATTACGCATCCCAATTACAACGAAAAAACTAACGATTTCGATATAGCTTTATTGTTCTTATCCAGTCCGTTTAAATTTGATAAACTAACAGATATAGTGTTACTTCCACGGCAGGGAGCTGATATTAAAGACGAATCTGAAGCCGAAATTGCCGGTTGGGGAAATATCTACAAGGTACAATTTTTTATACCATAACAATTCGACGATATATTTCGATTAATATTATTTAAAACGTGAAATAGAATGGAAAACCTGAGGAATTTCTTCGGAAGGCGACGACTTCAATTATGAATCTAGAGAAATGTAAAGAAATAAAGCGCATGGAACCGAATACCGCGTATGAAATAACAGATAATATGATCTGCGCTAAATCAAAGAAAGAGGAGAAAACATGTTTTGGTGATTCTGGAGGACCGTTAACAATAGATGGGAAACTATTTGGCATCACTTCTTGGGGGTCTGGTTGTGAAAATATTACTTCTGCCGACTTTCAAGTTTGGACTCGAGTACCTGCGTTCACGACATGGATTGAGTCAACGATTTACGAATACCCAAACACTTCAAATAATTGGTTTGGAATAATTATAATTAACCTGTTCATTTTCTCAATTATGTATTATTATAATATCAACAAATATTTTTTGATCATTATAAATGTTTTCGTGTTTTATGTAGTATTTGAACGATAGTGATTAATTTGGAATTATTTTATTTTATTTCTTCATCCCTCATTCCTTTTGTTATATTTAACTCTTCCTGATAAAAAAAGTTATCGGATGCATATTGATAAATTAATAAATAAAATTAAAATTAAAATTATGAATATGTAAGTTTTTTTAATTTATTATATTATGAAAGTGTTATTTAGTGCCCATTTAATTGTTTTATAATAATATTATTAATTATAGTCATAGATTGGCCACACCCAATTTTTTTTTAGCGATCGAAATAAAAATCGACTTTAACCACATTTTTGAGGAATACAAAGAGGAACGAAAGTAGAAAAAATTCGAAAAGAAACATTTGCTTAATGAAGCGTCTAAAAAGGGGAAAATGTGCATCAAACATAATTATGTATGTACCTATAGAATGTAGATCGTAATGAAATCGCGCGCACGTACATACATATTTATGTATGTACATACATAATAATGTACAAATGATTTTCGATATACATACATATCTTAAAACACGATTAAATATCACTTTTAGTTGGCTGATTTTATTTTTATTTTTTTTATAATTCGTCATTGCTATGAGTATGTATATGTAATAGTTTTTGAATATTACAAATATTTAAAAAAAAGTTAGACTGAAAAAAATATAAAAACATAATTTTGTCCAAGAGTAAACTACCGGTTCTGGTTCAACCCTTAAATTATCCATGAAAACTATAAATATGAATTTTCAGCATGATGACTTTTGTATTTTCGGAAATATGGCTTACTAACATACTTTTTGACTTGTCCTCGAGAAAATAGTCCCACTTCTCGTTGACGGATTTTGTCCAAAATATTATGTATGGTATCTTCTCACCTCACGTGAAAATTACATATACAATAGATTTGAAATTTCAGTCGAAAAACACCAAAATCTAAGAGTAAAATTACTACCTACGTACATATTACATACTTTCGGTTGGAAAATATTTGAAAATTATATTATTTTAAAAGTCATTACACATATCCTTTACATAAACAAATTTTCAGCTTAAAACATTCCACAGCTTTGGAGGACAAAGTTCTTAAAGAAAACTCAAAATGAGGCGACTTATAAGTGGAGGTACCACTTCCGGTTGACGAAATAATTTAAGAACCTTATGGATTGTAAAGGCCGGCACTTAACACATATACCTATATATATGTACATACATATAATATGTGAAGTTTCAGTATGATAAACGGTTTTATAAGTTTTATAAACCTACTTCCGGTTGAATAATTTTAATGATTTATTTTTTTTTAAATTTAAATTTCTCTCAGAGTTACAATATTACAATTTTGTGACGATACTACATATTTAAAAGGTCGAAAAAAAAAAAAAAAAAAATCGTTCAAGAGTAAACTGCCACTTTCGCTAGTCAGAAGTTGACTAAAATCACAGTATCTCTTACGGCTAACGTGAAAACTATAGATATGAAATTTTGACAAAATTCCCGAAGCCGTTTCGGAAATATTCTGTGGTAAAAAAATTTTAGAATTTTCTACAAGAAAAAAACCCTACTTTCGGTTGACTGATGTTGACCAAATTCCTTATGGCTCTTACACCTTACGTGAAAATAATAGATATGAAATTTCAGCTTGATAGCCTTGATAGTTTCGGAGAAAACACACATACAGGCACACACACACATAAGTACACAGACACACAGACATACAGACATTTTTTAGAAATCATGAAAACGTGATCAGAGGATGATACTCGATACAAATCAGTCAAAATCTCGAGGTCGAATTTTCGCACGATCACAATACTTTATTCCAGTGGTCAGGAACCTTTTTCGAGCTGAGAGCCAAATTAGGGAAAAAAATTGGTAAACTTGGGAGCCGCTACATATTATTTTAGAATTATATGTATACATACATATGTATTCAAAATTAAATTAAATGAAATAAATTATCCTCGTTATATTTCTTAACATTCGACAGTTTATTACTAAAAAGTATTATAAAGTTTAATCTGAAAAAAGCGATCTATAGCCAATAGGATTCATTTGTAAATTGTGTGTTAACATTTTGTGTTTCACGCAAAACGTTGGATAAAGCAAGAGCCGCGGGTTTTTATTACAAGAGCCGCATGCGGCTCCAGAGCCGCCGGCTCCCGACCACTGCTTTATTCGATATGGATAAAGTTAAAAATTAAAACTGCGCTAACATACGATAGGAATAATTTGTATAGATCAATGCGATCGTGATACTCTCGCCAAAAATGCGAGTCTTTTGTGTTTGAAAGCGTAACACAATGAAAATTTTGCAATCGCCACAAAGCATATCAATTTTTCACCGAAATGAACCGCGTCAAAGGATTTTCGCACCGCGATCCCGAAATTGGGTTTGAAGAGCGCAATATTCGCTCTGCGAGCGTTCGACATTTTTCCATGAAAATACGAAATTCATACGTATTATTATTATGAGGCGGGGAGTGAGTGGGATTTGGAGCGAACGACACGGCTGAAAGTCTTCATGAAAACGTAAGGAGAGGCTGAAATGAGTTCCGCCGGCTGAAGCGAGTCTACCGCAACCCCTAGCCCGAGCTGCAAGGGGTAGACGTAGTCTCGCAGGAATAGTACTTTATTACGTACCGGGCTGCGGTCTACTACCCCCGAGCAGAGATGAACGGTAGCTCTGGCTCTTCCTGCCCCTTTTCCACACCCCGCTACCCCCTATCGTATGCGAAATCCATTTATTATCTTATTTACATCAACATCGGAAAAAGAACCGCGGTGAAATCTCATTTTTTAAAGTGGTTAAAGCACTGCGCCGCGCGGAAAAATACGAACAGAGGGCGAGCAAAGGAAAATTGTCGCCGGGAAATCCCGGAAAAAAGCAGGAAGGAAGGGAACGAAACTGGGTGTGTCGTCGCGTCAGCGGTTTATCTTGTTTTGCCGACTGTAAAATATTGATGAGTAGGCGAACGAAACGTCAACGCCGATCGTTAGACGCGCATCGCCGCCGGCGCTTTGAGGGTTAAAACCCCATTTGCCCGCGAAAAGCCCTGAATCCATTCCACGTCTGAATGGGTGTGCAATACTTCAGCGATTCCGAATGAATAGCATTGACAAATAGTGGAGCTGTTAGTTTCGGTTCAGTTTTTAAATGGTTATTTTAAATTGAGTCAATATGTGATTTTAATCTGATGCGTGCTATACAAGCTAGATTAGATTATACTTATCTATAGGTATCTTATATCTGTCTATCGAAAAAGGTAGTGTTTCATCGGTGATTTTCGTTCGATTTCTATTAGTATAATGGTTCACCCATAAATTATGTCACGGATTACATTGTCGAAAAGCCGGTTCAGTTTATATCAAGAATTTATATATATAACGATTCTCATTCTTCAACCGTCAGTTGCGGTCCTGATGGGATTACGAAACAAATGCTCATTAAATTTTCAAATTCTCACCACTATTCCGCTATGGTTTCAATCAAATTGAAAACCGCCGAAGCAATTATAAGCCATCTAAAATTTATCCGCATATTTAATTTGAGCGCGGAGTACAATGATCATTAATCTGAAACTTCACATTTTCAACAGCGCAACAGCGACGGAAAACATCAAAATACATATTCATTTTTTGAATGTGTATTATAAACTGAATTCGTATTGAATTACTCCCGTACAATTTTTGTCTGAATATCCTCTCAACATTCAAAAATGTTGTACGCTGAGTTTTAGTAGATTACATAATCGTTACGTACATACATACATATCTTGTTATCATCTAAGTGGCACTGATTTAAACTTGCTAGTACATTTTTGGGGATCTGGGAATCATTTTTTCAAACAAATTTGAATTTAGTCATCATTTTGACTCTTTACGCAAGATTGTATACATAGAAGATATCCTATATATATACTGTACTATATATGTATATATATATAGTACAGGGATGGCGAACCTTTTTACGTTCGCGTGCCAAAATTCCCAAATATTATTCATCAACTGTCTGACGTGCCGAGCAGTTTTTAATGAAAAAAAAAGAAAGTTTTTTAGAATTTTATTGAAAAAGTTTAAAAATTATAATAGTTTCATGAAAATGAACCACTGAATATAACCAATAAAAATCCATTATCAGTTATTTATCAATGAGATTTTTGCTGTTGTACATTCATTGCCAAATGCTTTACATATATCAGGTTTATATTTCGTCACTTTTAGTAATATACAAGCCCAACTGGATTCACGAGTCAACCTATTTCTTAAACTACATTTATAAAATTCGTTTCGGAAAATAATGACTCACAAGCATATGTACATAGAAGAAAAAATTGTTAATATCGCCGTCACCAGTTTTTTTTAAACAGTTAAACATTTCTGGAATAGCGTTCCAAGTTTTCATTATTTCTTCTTCTGCATTATTTTTAATTATGTTCGATAATCGATCATTTTAAATTTTTTCAAAGTCAACTCAAATCAACAAACTTTTGTTTCCATATACATATGTAGAACTGGATTGGAATTCGATTAATTGCATTTGCGAGTTTTCTTCCAGATTCAACTACTTTAAAATCTCTAAATTGAGAGTATTTTCCGACACAACGTCTGGAGATTTGATGTCTCTTCAAATCTCTTGAATTATTTGAATCTTGAAGAAAACTCGTTCTTTATTGTTTGAATAACTGCAGAAAATTCATGTGTTAATTTAATTTAATTTGGTTTTTCGTCTGTGAAATTTCTTTTTGTATTCGGAAAATATTTGAAACTATTGGATAACTACGTCACTATCGAATATGTTTAATTTTACTTCAAATGCTTTGATCAAATCAAACATTACAATTACTGTTTTGTTAAAACCTTGCAGTTTACAATTTAATTCATTTAAATGTAAGCGCAAATCAGTGAAAAAACATTAATTTTGAAAGCCATTTGACGTTCCATTAACTGATTATATTTTTCAGCGACTTTCTCATTATTTAAAAAAAGCTTCACTTCATCTATGTACATATAATTCTATACTTTATAACTTTTCCACGACTTAGCTATCGCACGTTGTTGTAAACATTGCAAACCATTGTACACCGAGTTTACCTCATTTAATAACTCTCAAAATTTCCGTTCGTTTAATCCACGTGCAGATATAAAATTGACCAATTTTGTAACAAGGCTCATAACATCTTCCAGTGACTTGAAACCGTACTTTGCGCATTAAGCCTGCTGATGTATATAATGCAATGATAGCCCAGAACTGGATGTCCAATACGTTCGGTAAATAAATTGATAAAACTATTTTCCTCTCCAGTCATACTGCGAGCGCCATCAGTAGTTACTGACACAGTTTTGGAAAGATCTATTTTTCTTTCATCGAGTGCATTTACAACTGCATTTCAAATATCTATTCCTTTTGTTGTTGTTGCTAATGATCTAAAAATCTGCATGAATTATTTAGAAAGAAAAATTGAATTTTTAAATCGTTCACGTGCCAGCTAAATTTTCGTACGTGTCACCTCTGGCACGCGTGCCCTAGGTTCGTCATCCCTGCCCTAGTACATTTTTGCTAGGGGCGTTAGTGTTTAATTACCTGAAGTCACGTCGACAGCTTAATCTGGGAAAACATTTTCACTAATTATTGATTGGCCTGGTGCATAATCCGCAAATTCATGATGAATTGGATTTTGGCGTACCAAGTCAGCTTAGGTTGAGAGAACATAATTTGTTATCCATCCTGATGGCTCGTATTGGCATGCTAGCCATGTCTCCCGTTGTAAGAGCCAAAACATTACTCAACCAGGCTACCATGATTTTTATATATACATATATACATATATATATATATGTACATATGTATGTATAAACATTATGTATGATGTACTTTGCAGGCCACGGTAACGATTTGAAAAACTGTAAAGTTACCGTGGTAATATTTTGTAAATAAAAAATTATGTGTAGCCGCTGCTCACTATAGAAGTAAAACTTTTTTGCAATTTAAAGCAAGTGCAATGTACAAGAAGGAATACAGACGTGAATGTAAAAGAATTGTGTACACAAATGTGGTTTTAAACGCTCACCCAATGACTCACTGTTCTCACTGCTACCTGACGTCTAGTCGAGGAGTGGGGGTACCCGCTGACCGCTAGCCGTGACTGGTTTTCGTTTCGTGCTACGCTTCGATGACACGTTTTTACTAAACTGAGGGGCGGTGTGGGGCGCAGAGGGGACGCTCGAATTTTCAGGGCGAATCTCTCTCTCACACGAACGCGAAAGAGCAAGAGCAATAGCCTACCTCCAAACTGGAGAAGTGGGGGTATGCGTCACAGCTTATCGCTCGCTCCATTTGTATGGAACGTTGGATGAACCGTTTTTACTCGAAAATAAGTTTTACTTAAAAAAATGTCTAACGAACTTTCACGACGAGCCTTCTATCTTTAACACGTTATTAGATTCAATATACTTTGCTTATACTCTACTGTCACTATTTGACAATTATAATTGTGTTTTATGCGGTACGAGCGAATAAGACAACGGCACTTAATCATCTTCACCGACGGTAAATACTGTCGTCGTCGCAGAGTAGCGGAAACGTCCACGCTCGGCGACACAGCTTTCTCAACACGGACCAAATCCACTTCCGTTACGAAAGTTCTAAGTGGTATTCGGCACGACTTTGATTTGGGCTCGTATCAGCCTCGTCCATTAAATTATTAGAAGCACTGGCGAAGCTTTCCGTTCCTCTCGCACAGTCGGTTTTTCCGCTCGCTACTTCCCTCTCGCACACCGCAGCCAATGCTGTTACGCGCTAAAAGCCAAACATGATATTACTTAGGCGGTTACCTTGTTTCCTCGAAGCCAAAAAGCTCCGCGGAAAGCTCGCGGCCGAAACTTACAATTCGCTTTGTGAAGTTCGCTTTTGATAGAGCAAACCGCTTTAAGAACTTACCTGGACTGCATACTAAATTCGCGCAACGTCAAAGAACCGTTCGCCTCAAAACACATTAAAACAATCCCCGTACAACCTCCCCATTCCACCTACCGACACCCCAACCCACAGTATAAAATCCACCCCTTATTCGTGTCCCCGTCGTGTTTCCTCATAAAGTTATATCAGAGGTATGTCTACCATACTTGTACTGTTGTACAAGCACCGAGTGCAGATTAACAACGACCAATGAATTTCTTATGATTTTTTAAACTGTTGCGGTTGATTTAATAAGTGGCGCATGGCCAATAGAGCCAAAGTGTCTTCTTCTTCTTAATTAAATTGACGCGCTCGCCATTTGACAGGTCCCACCTCCTTACCCCCGTCCAAAATGAGTCAGCTAGCTGTGCTCGGCATTGTTCTAACAATGACAAATACCCATTTCCAAATAACTCCGGGGGCCCCCGGAGCAATCTGAAGTGTCTCATTATTGTTTGCCTTCGCGACTATGATTGATGTTACACCATACTTCATCAAGCGCCATTGTCTCCTACGAGGAACTCGGGGGATTGCCTAAATTTGTTTGAATAGAGTCCGGGCACCCACCGAAGAGGAGGCCGGTGCGAATCCCCGGGCCAATATTGACTCGATAAAAACCCGGAAACATCGAATTCACATTACCCAACGACCCGAAGTTTAGATGTAGTTTTACTCCGTATTCTTTCGTATAGTACTTTTCCTTACAAACGACCCGATAAAGTATTGCAATACACCCATAGACAACAGGTATATGTACATACATACATACTATAATATTCTTCAATCTAGTTTCTAATCATATATGAGAGTTTACTATTGTGTCATAATATATGGGCTCATCCCATTCGGTATGATCCCATATATTATGACACTTTGTCGTGAGCGATTGTAAATACCGTGAATGTACATCAAATTTGAATGTATAGTATTTCCTACGTTGACCGGTCTAATTTTTGCAGTGCTTTGCACATCTATAGTTGTGGAAATTTTAGATAATCCAGTGGCGGGATGCGGGTAGCGGTCGGAGAACTTCACTTTAATATTAATTGACGTGTATTTGCTTTGTTCGACCGACACATGCAGCGGACAGGCACTCAGGTAAACTGCTTCAAAACACACGAGCGCCTGAAGGGAAATTAAACTTGTGATATTCGGCGACACGACTACGTCGTATATGAAATAGCCATTTGGAAAAGCGGAAGATGAGATAGCCATTAATATACGGAAAAAGCGCGCACTTACTTCGAAAGCGATATTATTTCACATTTCTTCGATTTATCGATGCGCATCGAATGTCAAAATAATGAGCACCTAAATCTATTTTTTGTATGACATAACAGTTACGATGCTCGGTATTTAACTGCGTCGTTATGTAGTATATTTGAATTATAATTAGTACGTAGGCTTATGTATAAGTATCGCATTCAGTAGCAATTTATTAGTAAACTATTGTGAAAACAACTAGCGGCTACCCTTTCTGTAAATTATTGCGGCGTTTTTTTCCCCTCTATCGCAATACAGCGGGTTGATTAATTGCGACAGTTATGTGGTGCTTTTGTTACTTGAGCCATTGGTTCGATAGTTGTTGTAAACAACGGACATGCCCATTTGAGCCCTTCGCTTATTGCAACATATTCTCAGCGATGATAGATGTTTCACGTGGCCCATTACGGCGAACAGCACTATGCGACAAGTGCGCAGTCCAATTTGGTCACACTTGCCAAACCCAGAACACTATATCTGAAAATTTACAATTATATTAATTCAAAGCGTTTATATTTAATATATGTTAAATAATAAAAAAATAACAATTATCTATTTTGTATGGAGAAAATTAAAATCGTGTCGTGTTGAATGTAAAAAAAGGTGTTCGTGTATGTAAGACTTTTGTAAAGTACACCTTTTGTTATAAGAGAGAGCGGGAAATAACAAGTTTAAAAACAGCTTGAATTCGTATTGTGAAGTCCCGTCGGACGGAGCTGGATGCTGAAGGGAGATAATAAGGATGGACGTATCTGATGATGGATGAGAGGAAGAAAGACGGAACTAAGGTCATTACGGCTGAGACCATAGGTAACCTGTCAAAATAATATATTACCTGGCCCGCGTGACTGGGTAGATTTTTCACAGTCGAGAGAAGAAAAAAAAAGCACAACTTGCTACGAAATTGAACTCGACAACGTGTCATTGTCTGCAGAAAATAATTTAAACTTCACCTCGCTCACTGCCACATCGAAAACGTCTGTCAAGAGTACTACTTTTCAAAAAATGTATGGTTTATTTTTTTTTCTTAGAATGCACGAGAATCGCTTTTGCGATAACGCATTTCAGGGCACACAAAGCATTTATCAATGATTTCTGCGAATGCGACTTGATTTCCTGCGGGTGGAAAAAGTTTCCGGAAAAGCTCCGTAAACTTTTCCCCGTCGTGAGTTGTCAATACGATTTTGATTTTATACCGTGTCACCTTTTCCACGCGGGCGAAGGGAAATGTGCTATATTTTTTATACGCCCAAGTATAACACATTTTTCCAACAGTTTGAAAAATTTGTTTGTAAACTTTGCCCTACGGATATGTTTTTATTTTGAACTCAGGCAAATATCGAAAATCAACCGCATATACGCGCAAAATTTATTTACATACGTCCTTATAGTATAATACGATACCTATTTTGTGATATATAAATTTCAGCTAGTGGAAAAAATATGATTGAATTCAGTTTTTTCATGTGTGTAGGTAAAATGTGTATGTACACATTCATTTATTTTATTGGAGAAGTTGTATATCGACAATCGTGTGTGGAAATTTAGTTTCAGTTACCCGGAAAATCAAAGGGGGCCGCAGAGCCTTTCTTATAACTTCTTTAACCCTCTTCCCCTTTCCAGTTTGCTGTACTTCCCGCCCACTAGCTATATCGGTGCAATTGCATCGGTGCAATTTGCCGAATGTGCACGACCAAAACTGCTTGCATTTTGCGGAGAATATAAAAAGCAATTTGCTCCGTACCAGTTCTATGTACATACATACATACATATATAGCAGTGCCCTCTTATTCCATCCAATTGATTTGTGGAACTTCCTTCAATTACAATACTTTTGCCACTAGCGCTAGTAAGCGCTTGCATTCGAATATTTCATTCTGACATTTTTTAATGGGAAAACCTTTTCAATTCTCGTCTATTTATTCGCTCTAAGAAGTTTTTTCACGGTTTGATCGGCTCCGAATATTTTTCTTAGAATTTATTTCAATGAACATCCCTATAAAAAGCTACACATTTTAAGAGGATAAAATAAAGTTTCAGAGGTTTAACTCCTTTAACTTGTACTTACATATGTTTCAATAAAAATTTGAAAAAAAAAAACTATTTAATTTTATGCGAGTTTCATGACAAAGCGACATTCTCTAATAACCCTATTAAAATGATGTTTGTTAGGGATGAATACACAGGGCACGGTCTCGTTATTAGAAAATTGCTGCTTTTGTTCTGCAACAGCCTTTCCTTTTACGTTCCCTTCCCACATTATCTTCGGCACGAAATCTGAAATTTACAAAAGCGAACGAAAACTAAAAGGAAAGCTCATTTCGGCGAGCTTTCCTCGCGTGAAGATAATTCAAACGTGGTCTTCGGCAATAACTCATTCGGATCCTTACAAATTGCAATACCAACTAATTTAATGCAGCAAAACGTTGCTAGCAACGTAAATTGGTTTTTCAATTCATAAGAAAGCCCTTAAAATTCAATACTTGAACGCAATTATACCGTTTGCTTTTGTTAAAACGGATGGAGGATTCGTAAAAACTTTCGCCAATATATGTAAGTGATTGAGGTTTTTCGATTGTCAATCACTCTCCTCTGTTCTCGCAAAGGAAAGACGGAATCACTGGGAAGATAACAGGACTCTAGAGGCGTTGATTAATTTTGTTTTTCCGTCTCATTACCGTCGCGTCAAGAACAGCATATTCCCTGAACAATCGCTTGATTAACCGCGATCAATTTGATTAACCCCGGCTATACGAGAAAAAAAAAGAAAATTGACCGAAAAAGGGGCCAAACGTTCATCTTTCAATCCGTTTTTAAAAGGCACTCTCAAATGTGTATACAAATAAAGTAAAAGGGGGCGAAGCATACATTTTTAAAGTCTCGTGTCGTATGCTGATTGAGTATTTATTTGATTAGCGTCATTTCTGTTTAGTGAATTTAAAAGTAGTGCATAGGGAAAAATAACGAATACAGTTTTTACTACAAACCTACACGTTAAAATACAAATAGCTCTGGACCTTGTGCCTGTTTTTTCCGAATGATTGACACCTCTGCGCCTTTGGTGTCCAACCACTTACTCTCAACATTTAGAGTACTATTTTATTTTGCCTCATAGTCACCGAATGAAATTTAAATTACAAGGTAGAAACTTTTCACAAATATTATCAGCATTTATACTAATGTTTATTATACATAATTTTGACAAAGAAAACTTTTCATAAAGAAAGGCATTTAGAACCAAACTATTATTATGCGTGTATCTACTGTAAACCGTTTTCTGTTATTACAAACCAAATGCGATGATCTTAATTAAAAAAACCAAGAGTAAACTACCACTTCCGGTTGGCGGATGTTGACTAAAATCACAATATCTCTCACACCTTACGTGAAAATAATAGATATGAAATTTCAGCTTGATAGACTTGATAGTTTCGGTGACACACAGAAATTTTGCAGAAATCATGAAAACGTGATCACGGAATGATATCTGATACAAATCAGTTATCATTTATAACACGCCCATCTATACTAACCTAAAAAGACTACATTCCCAGTATAACATCCCATTAGTCGTAGATGTCACTAACAGATTAACCAGTAGATTCTATGATAGAATTACCAATAACCACACTAACAACTTAGTGAAAGGTCTCGGTGATGTCTTTACCCTTTAGGTATAAACACAAATTACCTAAACATAATTTTCTTTAGATCGCTGACTCTAAAAAGTATTTAATTATGTAAAATATATTATAAACATTTGATAATAATTGTAAATAGGTTTTTGAGCTCTTTCTCCTATTATGCTTTAAACACTAACATTAAAATAAAAGAATCCTTATAAATACTAAAAAAATGAACAATGTGTAAAATAGATAATGGTCACTGAACCAGTAGCTATTAAAATACATTTAAGATGTATTGTAAACATAGTATATGAACAATAAAAAGCTTTTTTAAATAAAATAAAAATAATACAAATCAGTCAAAATTTCAAAATCGAATTTTTGCACGATCACAATACTTTATCCGATAAGGATAAAGTAAAAAATGATAACAATTATAATTATTTTCTACACCGTCCATCAATCTGTGTAGTTTTGTTTAACTCGCTTGATACATTATACTGAAGAGTGCTGGAATGATATATCCATTTTGCAAAGTCACATTCACAATAAAACTTAATTACCGTAACAGTCGCGAATAATTTCATGCATTTTGTGTGAAAATCTTACGGCACCACTATAATTTTCGTTTTGCGACGACCAATTCACAGTAATACCCTAATCCGTAGAAATGTAGCCGCACAGATAAGATTCGGTTCGGAAGGCGCGCGCACTTTCGTTTTACGACGAAAACTATCCCAAGTATCGTCACGCCCATTCGTCCGTTGGATTATATTGAATTAAAAAAAATATATACATATATATACTATCCTGTTGAGAATCGTAACGTTGATAAAGAGCGGGTCGAATTTGCCGCATAGTAGCAACGTGTAGCCGTGGTACACGTGTAGCGTAGAGGAGTCGCCCTCTCCACGTGTGCCCCTTAAGGAAAGGGTAGAATCGGTCGCCTGGGACGCATTTACAATGTGTTACCTTTCCGGTGGATAAATTATGGTCCTGTATGAACAATCGACCTGGCCGGTTCAAATTTAAAAACAAACACGGGTGCCCTTAATGGCCGCTCACGCATTTATTTATTCATCCGGTGCGAATCGCGAGCGCTTTTCTTTCGGAGCGCACACGCTCTTTATCGCGACCGGAAAACTCGTAAATATTTCGCGGCGGAAGAAAAAAACTACGGCAGTGGTAGGAAATTTATTTTTGACTTGACGTTCTGATTCGTAAGAATCGTTTTACGTTTGATTTTTTTTTTTTTTTTTACTTTCTCAGAATCGTGCTTAATATTCGATTTACAATGGCTCGGTAGTAAAAAGGTTGTATTTTCAGTTCTATATTGAAATTTTAACGAACGTTTAGCTTACAGAAAATTTCAGTGTGTGCATACATACATACATACATACATATATAATCAATGTTTATAAAATAAGCCACTGCGATTATTTCATAGCAGCCAGCAGCTAAAATAACATTTTATAAGAAGCTTATCGCTATCTTGATATTCATAAGTTTACTTTTAGTCCAAATTTACTTACTTTTTCAATTTTTAACGCATCGATACATTGTTCATTCGCTTATATGCTCGTTTTATATAAGATTTAAACACATCATACCGTTCAGTTAAATAGCAAACCATGTCCTCTCGGGAAAAGTCACTAAAATGGACTTTTAACACATTTTCTTCAGATTCAAACTTGATTTACTAAAAAGGGTATACAACAATATACATACATACATATACATATTTATTTATTTACAAAATTTTACTACAGTAACCTTAGAGTTTACCAAATCGTTACTGTGGCCAAGCAAGTATATAAAAAAAAAACAAAATTTAGAAATATTAAAATAATACATTAAAATCTTATATTTAGAAACATCAACCAACCAACCTGCCATAACTAACATTAAATAAGTCAATGTGTATGGCAGCTTGGTTGATTAATTTAATGGCTACGGTAGACATGGCTAGCATGTCAGTACGAGCCATCGCATCGGTATGGATAACAAATTATGTTATCTGAGGAACCTAAGCTGACCTGGTACGTTAACACCCAATTCATCAAGAGTTTGCGGATTATATGTACACGAGGCCAATCAATAATTTGTGAAAATTTTTTCTCAGATAAAACTGTCGACGTGACTCCAAGGAATTAAACCCTAACACCCCTAACAAAAATGCACTAGGATAGAGCCACGGATATCTCCTATACAGCCTTGCGTAAAGAGATCTGAGAAACCTTTTCTGCACCCTTTCCAATTTTAATCAGTGTTCTCTATGTATTACTAGGACTCCAAATAATTGACGAAAATTCCAGAATGCTCCGTACCTACTGATGATTCGTAAAGAATCCTAAACACCAATGTTATGTGTATATATTTAATATAAACTATGTATATAAAATGTTTTGGTAAGCTTGTTTATACATATGTGTGTATTATTTTTGTAATTTACCCACCGTGACGATTTGGTTAGTCTGTTATGTCATGGTGGCTGTAAAATATAACAAAATAAACTGCGTTTATTTTTATGTAAAAGTTAATATCGATAATTATACTACACTAGTGTAAGCCCGTTGAATATCAACGGACGTGTTTGACGTGATTGATTGCGTAACAATTTAGCAAAGTCGCAAACCTATTGAGGATTAATATTTTCCCATCACCCAACGTGGTGATCACGGGTTCAAATTTCACTCGCGACGTTCGTGTTTATTTCAGCCTTAACATTGAAAATACTAAATTATTATATACATAGAAGATTCACTTTCATATGATGCTTTGCTTAATTTTTTTGTAAGGTATGTATTTATTACGTTAGTACAAATAAAAAAATGTATTAACAACTTTATATCATTAAAATTTTTTTATATTATAATTTTATATAATAATTAATAATTATTATATATATAATAGCCGAATAATATAATAAAAATAAAACTGGGTATTAATTAAATTATCGAAATTATCGTTTCCCTTTGATCAATTAGATGGCGCTTTATAAACTATTTTTTTTTTATTACAACTCACTTACAAAATAGCAGAATATTATTATATAAAATAATTAATAATTATAATATAAATAGTAAGTAGTAAAAAAAATTTTTTTTTGTTTTTCTCTATTAAAAAAATTAATAATTTACGTAATTTAAAATTCAGCGGGCGTTGATATTCAACAGGGCTTACACTAGTAATGTTTCACAATGTTATAGCGCCATCTATGGCGCGATATAATACAACAAAAAATTAATAGTTTTTATAGTGCCATCTATGTATTATTAGCAGAGTCGCGATCCCTTTTATAGGTAAAGCAGAGTCACGACCTCATTCGTAGGTAATGTTTTAAAAAAAAAGGACCAAATCGACAACTGGTTTTGGCAGATTAGCGTAAGTGCGTTCTTCCCGAGCTTGGGGTCCTGGGTTCGATCCCCCACTCTTTCTGGGTTTTTAATTATTTTTCCTCAGCGAGCGTTATCAGCAGACAGACAGACAGACAGACGGATTTCGGCTATTATTTATATAACTAGTGTAAGCCCGTTCAATATCAACGCCCGCTGAATTTTAAATTACGTAAATCGCTTTTTTATAAGAGATCCCCACTAATTGATTGCACGGTTGTAAGTGACAAAAAAAAAAAATAGTTTTTATAGCGCCATCTATGTATTATAGCAATCCCGTTGTAGCGATAGTATCGATTATTTTTTTTTACTTTACTATTTATATTATAATTATTAATTATTATATATTTAATAATTATAATTTTGTAAAAATCAAAAAAAAAAAAAAAAAATAGTTTTTATATCGTCATTTATTTATTATTAGCAGAGTCACGATCCCTTGTATAGGTAATGCTTAAAAAAAAAGGACTAAATTGACCAAGGGCGATAAGGTATAGCGTTAGCGTGATTACTCTCGAGCTTGCGGTCGTGGGTTCGATCCCCCACTCTTTCTGGTTTTTAAAATTATTTTTCCTCAGCGAGCGTTATCAGCAGACAGACAGACGGATTTCGGCTATTATACATATACTAGTGTAAGCCCGTTGAATATCAACGCCCGCTGAATTTTAAATATCGTAAAGCGTAAAACGAATTTTAAATATCATAATATCGTAATAGAGATCCCCATTACCCAAATCGATCGATCCCCGATACCTACTGGAAAATTTTTTTTTTTTTACTTTACTATTTATATTATAATTATTAATTATTATGTATATAATAATTAATTAATTAGTATATAATAATTATAATTTTGTAAGTGATTTTGTAAAACTCAAAAAACAAAAAAAAAATAGTTTTTATATCGACATCTATGTATTATTAGCAAAGTTTTTATGTTATAGGTAAAGCAGACTTACATACGATCCCTTTTGTAGATAATGTTTTAAAAAAAAAAGGTCTAAATTGAGCAAGGGTGATGGCAGATTAGTCTTAGGACGTTCTTCCCGAGCCTGAGGTCGTGGGTTCGATCCCCACTCGTTCTAGTGGTTTTTTAATAATTTTTTTTCCTCAGCGAGCGTTATCAGCAGACAGACAGACAGACAGATACACGGATTTCGGCTATTATATATATATAATATAATATGTAGTACTCTTTTAGGATTCATCACAATTCATGTGTTCTACTTTGCTTTGATGATACAAGGTATTTGAATGCGTAAGAATCTTTAAAAATCAAAAAGGATTTGGATATTTTGGAAAATAATTTGTAAATATTTGAAATAAAATTAAAATGTCGAGTGTTGGTCACAGCACACTCTCCGTATATAATTGTTGGGAGTTCGATGAGTAGAAAAATAATCACGCGTCCACACAAGCGCTTACGTGCGCCCACTCGAAATGAAAACAGCCGAAGGGTCCTCGGAAAAACCCATTCGGCCAACACCACGCACTTTACAGAAAGCTTTTCCATTGTAGATAAGAGATATAACAGGTGATTTCTATTCAATCAGCGAAACGCGCGCGAGCACACACACTCACAACACAAAATTTAAGGTGTGCTTCGGAGGGCCCTGCGTAAAACCTCGATTCGAGCTTTTTCACGGTTATAACGAGAGAATCGCCCCCACACTTTCACCAACCCCTCACCCCCCCGTGAGCTTGAGAATGCTTTATTTATGGGTTTTAAAGAGAGCACGCAATCCGGCCGTAAAGCTCGCGGGATTCGTGTTTGCCACACGCTGAAAAACCGAGCGTCTTTGTGGATCCTTACGCTCCGTGTTTGCATGTCCCTCTTCTTCTGCATTTTTTGCCGTGTGAGCTTTCCTTTTTATTTCTATTATTCCCTTTTTATTTTTCCCCTTTGCGCCGACCGACTGTCTGTCTGTCTATCTAAAATCACGATCGCTCGCCGAGCTTTCAATTGAAACGATCCAAAGGTGAACCGTGTAATGCACAGATCTTATCGCCGCTCCAAGTTTACCTCAATACATAGATTCGATCGAGTTCACAAAAAAAAAAACCTACACGTATGAGAATTTTGTGCACCGTGTCATTGTTTAATTTTTCAACACAATAAAAACTTCATTTATGACGCATTCGCAGTGAAATTCATCAAATGAACGTAAAACGTTTGTAGCCATAGATTATTCATCACTGCAGATGACGCATGATTAGCTCCCTTTTTTGCGATGTACAATATCCAATAAATCTGGCGCTGAACGATAATTAATCGCTTTCAATGTTCAATGCAAAATGAATAATCAACGTATTCGATTTGAGCTATTTCAATTATAAGCCCTCGGCATTCGTGAAATGCAACAGTTTATGCTATCAAAAAGCTCAATTTATTCATATTAAAATGAAAATGTTGGCGTTGTTACTACATACTATACTGTATGTGTGTGAAAGATAGGTACGATAGGAAGTATACTCTCGTATATTTTAATGCAATTACACAAAAAAAAATTCATTTTTACGTATCAAAACGCGAAGCACGCACCCGAAAAAATAATATGAAGGATGTTCAATGTGGAAATATTCACATCGAAATATTTGTTTCTAATTTGACGTAAATATTCCATTTTCAATGCATAAATATTAAATACACAAGTATAGTTAGTGGAAAGTCAGTTTACATACATAAATACAGTCAGGTTGGAAACTCTCTCTCTTTCACCTAGGTACATATTGTATAAGTATGTACATAGGTAGATATTGTCTGAATTTAGAACGAGTACACAGTGTATGTATATGTACATAATATGGAATACAACTACATTTTGTCTAAGATTATAATTTTTTTCACCGTGTCTCTCAACATACTGAACCACCCTGCAAACATATACAATTAATTGAAAGTTTGAACATGCTCGACGCGTCGTACATTTTCGGTCGCACGTGACGCGAGTGCATCGAAAAAATTAAAAAAAGAAAAAAAAACTGCATATTACGTCGCGCCATATTTTGCCCGAGCTATATCCGGTCCCATGTGCTTTCGTGCATATAAAGCTGAAGCTTTTTTTTCACGCGCGCGCGTGAAAGCGCATCCGAGCGCGTCGCGTAATTGTATATATGGCCCGGTTGTACGACGTATTTCCGGTACGAAAAACTCCACTAGTCACCTGATGCATTTTGAACTGAGACATGATTTACAATGCATCGAAAATGTTCCGAATCGTTAGCTGAAAGCTTTTACGTGAATACTTATCGAAAACTTTCAATCTTCGATGGATATAAAAAAAACGTAGTTTAATTAATAGCCGTATTAAACTTTATATTTATTCAATATATATGTAGTTACATACATACATACAAATGTTATGAATGCGATATAATTATTTTTATTGAAAGAGTTAGTATTCTTTCCGGGTTTGTCACGTTTTCTACGTTATTTACACTCGCACGTTTTGTGGCCAAATGGAAAATTTCAAATTAACGGAAAATAAAGGGTGAAGAGAAAGTCATTGCAGCTAGAAACGCTATCGAGTCCGTGCGCCGTAAACAAAAAAAAAAAAAAAAAAAAAAACATTTTCCACCTCGCAGAACCTGTCAAACGCATACTTCTAACTTTTACACTATTTCCGCAAGAAATAGTTGCGCACACTTGTTTGAAAAGTTGAGCGATTTATTTTATATATGTATGCCACCGTTATAGAGTGCGAAACAATGGGAAATGTTTTCCAGGTTTTTCACCGATTTAAAAGTGCTTTTAAGCCGTGAACAACTTCTAAGTAAAAATTAAATTGCTAGTCGACTATTTGTTCAGATATAACCTGAAATGAATTAAAGCTTTGATGTTGTACATTAAATCTTTAAACCGTCATTAAAAATTCACTTCAAAGAAATGGTTGTTATAATTATTTACACTTTGGTATAACCGAAGTTTAAAAATAAATAAAAGTGTGCCGCTATAAGACACAAAGCCTTATATAAAAGTTTGCTGCTTTTCATCAAAACGAGAAAAAAATTCGCTCAAGTTTATATCCCTAAATCTCAGCAAAAAATGTGTATTTTGTGTGAGGAACTTAAAAAATTCAAAACATTTGCTAAAATATCTTAAAAATCCTTTTTTTTAACTGATAAAATGCACTTAGTTTTTTATGGATTAATTAATCGCTCTACAGCCGTGGTATTATTTATTGTTCTCATTTCAAATGTTTTTCTTGTATAAAATATCGTTTTAAAAATATATATTCTGTGGAAGGAGGGGATACGCTATCGAATAAAGTGAGCAGACAAACTTCGATTGCCTTTTTATTCGATAAAATTTTCTTCCTACGATTCTATCCTGGGGGCGTATAAGGATACCGTTACCACATTTTTCCCTAACCTGTTCAAAATAAATTACAGCTGGAAAAACCTTTTTTTTTCTTCTCTCCATCTACGCAACAACTCTACTCGGTTCAACGGTGAGCGTATTGTTTATATGAAACACTTAAAGCTTTCTTTGTGTACGTTTCGTGTGTGTAATGTGTCTTTAAGTTTTGAGCGCGAAAACGCTCGAAAGCATGACGTATCGTAAAGGGTATAATAATATAGACGCGTACAGGATGTATATATACATATATATATGTAATACATACATATATAAGAAATTTGTATTGTGAAATTCGTAAAACAAATAAAAGGAAACGAATGTGCTTTGAGTGTCCGCCGCTTCGGCGCGTCTTTGCTCCGTATATTTATTTGTTTACAGTACATTAAGCTTGCAGCATTTATTTTCACTCGAAGAAATGTTAAATAATATTTCCACGGGAACGAACGTCTCGATTTACGAGTGTGTATGTATCTAAGAAAATTTCCATTTTGTTGAACGTTTCAAGAAAAAAAAAAAAAGGGAAAAAATGAAAGCGCGCGACGAGTCAGAAAAACAAAGGGGTTCCAATTAAAATGCAAAATTTCATTACACGTTTATAAAATTTATTGTTAATATCTGTCATTATAAAGTTTACTGTGCTGGAATATGTTCACGACAAAGAACTGTGTAAATCTTAGCCATCAACATACATGTAAAATATAAACTTGGTGTATTTTAAATTTTTGAATATTGGTCAAAGTTCAATCGTGGTATGATAAATGTTCGTAGGTATGTAGCTTACATGTAGCCGATGCTGATAAAGAACCAAGTCGACTTGAAAAAGTGAAAAGCTTTTGAAAAATCTTTCACGGGAAGTCGAAGCCTCAGGATGTCAAGAACACTCTCTCAATATCCGGGTAGTTTTTAAAGTGATCTCAGAGCGACGTTTCGTCCACAAAACCTTGCAAGAGCCTTTTACAATACATTCATTGTTCGAGAGGAAATAAAGCGATGCGAGATGCTCCTGTACCTATGCATGTATGTATATATGTACATATGTACTTCGAAAGCCATTCAAGTCGAGCAATGCCTTTTCAACCGGAAACTGTAAAAATCACACTCGATTCGCGTGTGCCCTTTGTCTTTGGAGTTTCTCGAGAAGATTCTTAAAATTAAACTCGTATGCAAACATTATTCATTTATAGGAGTCGATATAGCGCGTAACGAAATTTTCCTCGGGGAAAATAAAAGAATACCGTGTCGTTTTTCAGTGTCTCGTATTTCATATTTGATATCGTGTTTTCGAGCCGGCAGACTTCTCAGACATGCCCGCTTCTGAATTTTCACATCCGGTGGGAGCATTTGATTTTTATGAAATCAAATGTTTTGCGAAACGCCGAGTCCCCTCCGACTGCAAAACTCCGGTTGATTTTAATATGGAATACGTTGAGTGGCGAGGCCTTTCCACTTTTTTTCTTCTTTTTCTGATATATCTGGCGGTATTCAGTATCTTATATCTTATGAATGGAAACCTGCCTTTTGTGCCCGTTATTCATAAGGCATGTGTTCGAGTCTCTTTATGTGGAACCTTTTTGCTCTTTGTGAATAAATTTTCAAGTGTTCACGTATTCCTTATACTCCTGTTGCCGAAATAGTTGAAGGTGGTTACGGTGCCGTTCAGTGGTGAAAAATCTTTTTCCCCTCGAATGTCATTTTTCTCACAACATGAAAAATGTAAAAATATTCACTCGCTTAAGCCCCAGTTTGAGACATGCACCTTCAGCTGAAATATTTTTTAATGTTCACTGGAAAATAATGACAAAACAAATATTAATGGAACATGTGCTATTCTCCTTCACTAGTTAGTCGTAGATATAAACAAATTTCATTATAAATCAAACGTTTACTTAAAATATAATATTCAGGACCTCTGCTTATTTTCACGCTGCATAGCCTTTACACTTTACTGGAAACCGCAGCGCATAGTATCAATAAAGCTCTATTGATAGAGAAAAGTGCATAACAAGCAACAAGCTTTCAAAATAAAACTTACGTTTATATTTTCACTAAAGCCAATGTAACTAACTATACGGAGCATCATTCCTTCTATCGTTTCATCCTGAATCGTTACGTGTTTGAAGTGAATTTCAGATTTTCGTCCAGTACACTATCCAGTCGTCGAAACCTGCAAAATCAGTTTGTTTATACATATGTATATACAGCTTTGCTTACAACTAACCGCAGAAAGATGGGTGTTTAGCATGGATCCCTCGTTCAACGGGGTCAGAGCAAAACACTGATCCGATCAACCGCGACTACGTGTTTTGAATTTTGCCGAGGTGTGATTTGAATGAACCTTTCCTGATGGACAAAGCATTAGATAATACGCGCGGTAACAAATGGCAGGGGTGACCTTCGCTAAATTATCCTGTACTATCAAAAGGTTTATTTGAATTTGGGAAAAAAAATTTAAATTAGAATATTGTGTCGGAACGGACGGGGGAGGGAAACATTTTTCGTCTTGAAGTCGTTGCGTAATTGCTGTGTTAAAGAATGAAATATTGTACGCGAGAGGGTACGATCCCACTTTTTGTTAAGTAGTCAGAATTTCGAGGTAGCTTTAAAAGTGCTCCGAAAGTCAAAAGCTCAGCCATAAAAAGCTTGTTTATGCCTTACGTGTACCGTTCTTGTATTATTAAAACACACTTAAGTGGGAAATTTCCTTGGAGAAACCGTTTCGCCTACTGACTACTTTAATTATAACATTTTTTTGATCGAAAAAACATAATTTAAAAGATGTTGTTATAAACGGATGACAAATAAAACACTAAAATAGAAAATTTTCTTCATTGAAAACAGAATAACATACAAATGCAAAGGCTAAAATTTAATATTTTAATTTAAATAGTAAATAATTAATGTGTAGAACCGAAGTCGCAGTTTACTATTAAAATTTTTTGCGCGCCAAATTGCTTAGATTAGATAGTATGTAAGGTTTTCATATACATATAATATGGAATAAATTCGCTTTCACTATTATAACATGAGGGAGTATTCCCCCCATAACCCCCCCCCCCCTCCCCACCCCCCCGCTAACCGCTATTGTTCGTTGACGATATTGAAGTTTCCTTTTAATTTACTGTGAACGCTGCCAGGGTTTGTTTTGTTCGAATTTTATATGGCTCCAGGTGAATTTGCGGTGGTACTGGGGAGTCTGCTTTCACAACGGCCACGGGTACTCAACCGGCGAGTAATAAGTCATCTTTAGGATAATCCTCCGTGGTAGGGTAAAGCCGGGTGGTGTTTTGCACCATGCATATTTAAAGTGGCGGCATTCATCCGCAAAAATATCTTACGTGAATAGACTTAGCGGGAAAATTCACGTACCACTTCCGCGGAAAAACATCGTAATTTCCCTTATTGAAAAATATAGAATTTTGGTGATGTGCTGTTATATTTTTAATAATACAAAAAAATGTTTCAGAGTGTACTGACTTGAACCGGATTATAAACTGAGTGCACAAACACCAAGTCTATTAAAGTGAATGCGGTAATAACACTAACTTAAGATTTTCTGAGGATATTAAAGCGACTATGATGCTACTTCGTATTAAATTAACTCGGTAAGCTATTTTAATAATGATAACGAAATTTATCCAATCAAATACAAAATATCGCAATCGATAAGCATATAAGATGAAAAATAGAATATTTCATTATAATAAAAATAATACGTTACCTGTTTGTAAGTATTAATTTAAAAAAAAAAAGAATTTTAAATTTATGAACTAGGGCTATTTCGTTATGTGCTTCTTTGTGAAAGCTCGTTGACTATTTCCTTACTTTATATTATCTTCACACAATCTGCCAACATTTTTCATATCTGTCTCGGGAAAAAGTTCGTGTAAACAAAACCTCCATGCATACATATTCTCATATACTTGAATAGATTAAAAATACCTTTTTAAATAGCAATTTTGCACGAGGGTTCTCTCGGTAATAGTTGTTTGTATTTATAGACCGCATTTCCATGTTATTAAGTCGGCAAACGGCGAACAAACTGCTACATGTTTCAAGTCTTAAACCTTTAGACTTATTGTTGTTTCACAAAAGATGAGTGAATTTACAGAACCGCACTGCGTGAAAGTCTAGTTAGTGAGCAATAAGGATGTTAATGCCAGAACCCTAAGCAGAAATTCCAAGGGTGCTAGTCTTATTTCCTCTGCATTATGGAGGGCGTGTGTATGTATGTACATGCATATGTATGTATACATCCTCCGCAATCCTCTATTCTGGGAGGCCTTTAACAGTTCACACATCTCTCCCCCTTTATTATTATTGTCGTAGATGATCATTTGAATAGATTCGTTAATCCTCTCGCGTGCTTGTGCGAGATACTGACGAACCCTGTTCGTCTATTATGCAAACAAAACACAGCTTGCGGCAAACCAGCTCGAATGCCCATTTTTACAACCCGTTCGCGATCGCACAATACTGCGAACGTTTCCTTCGGATATACGGAATCGAGACCGCGTCGTTCCAAAGTGGAGCTTTTGCGCGTGCGACTTTCGCTCGGTGGATGGGCGGGGGTGGAAAATCGCGAAAAAAACGCACAGGTCGAGGAAATCTGCGGATCGTAAAAACCGAGATTGTATCTACTCTAGCCGACCGTCAAATGAGTTTTCCTTAACGGTTCGGTGGTCGTCCGACACCCCTCACCTAGTCTCGGCGAGTAACGCCGCAATCCCCCATCGGAAAACCCAAAAAAAAAGTCTGTCAAACCTACACACCTACCTACGTATATATGTATATAAAAAGTTTTAAATCAACCTGGATACTCGTTTTTTATTGACGATCAAAATAAAAATGTATTCTACAACTGAAAAAAGTCACGGGTATTTATTGTAGTACCGTATTTCAAATGTTATTAAAGTGTGAGGCAATTAAACAGCTTGGAAAAATAAGTGCATTTTAATAAAATATTGTTTTAATAAAGTGGAAAAACCTTGCAAAATTGGTAAGTGTGGGAGACGCTACATATGTATTATCTTCGGATTATATACATATCTATACATATGTACATATGTACATACATATGTATATTTAAAATTAAATTAAATTTTACACATTTATGAAATGGATAGAAGTTAGAAGATTAAGAGGCGATCTAATAGAAGTCTCCGAAATAATAAATAATAAATATAAAGTCATGGGTTGGCCACACCCGAATTTTTTAAACTATAGACACCCATGACTTTAAACAAACCAACCCATGACTTTATTCATAAATTTGAGGAATATGAAGAGTAACCAATAACTGAAACGTCAAAAACCTTGCAAATAAATACATAAATAAGAAAAAATCTCACTTCCGGTTGAGCGATTTTGATGATTTTTTCCACAGATTGTAATTAGCATAATGATTATAGGATAACAATATTATGAAGATTCTTAATGGTTAAAAGGTCGTAAATCATAAAAAAACGACAAATCATTCAAGTGTAAACTGCCACTCCCGGTTGGCGGATTTTGAGAAAAATTATAGTATCTCTTACGCATTACCTGTAAGCTATAGATATTAAATTTCAACTTGATCGGCTTTGTAGTTTCGGAAATATTCCGTGGTGACAAGCTTTTTTACCTTTCTATAAGAAAACCAAAAAACCAACTTCCTGTTGACTGATTTCAATGGTTTTTTTTTTGTAACTAGATATTGCTTTATGCATTATAATTAAACAATATTTTGAATATTCCAAATATTTAAAACTAATTCTAAAACTAAACTAAATCTCGTTCAAGAGTAAACTGCTACTGGCAGATGTTTACCAAAATCATCATATCTCCTACACGAAAATATTTTTTTTGTTATATTGGCAGTGTCAACGTGACCGTAACGACCAAGGCAGGTATATTTCTAGAGATAATTGATAGTGATTTATACCTAGGGCAATTGGTGAATATGACTGGATGTAAAGAAGAAGAAATAAAACGAAGAATGAAACTAGGATGGAGTGCTTTTGGAAGAATAAATCCAACATTCCGCTATGCTTAAAAAATAAGGCATACGACCAATGCGTACTGCCAGTTATGACGTATGGATGTGAAACTTGGACGCTAAATTCAAGAATGCTACGAATGAACCAGTGCACACAGAAGCATGGAAAGATGTATGCTTGGTATAACAAGTAGAGATGGCAAAAGAAATACATGGGTAAGAAGTATGACCAAAGTGGCAGACATAGCAGTACGTGTGAAAAAGTTGCAGTGGCAAAAGTTGCAATGGGCTGGACACATAGCGAGAAGAATGGATGGCAGATGGACGCGAGAAATACTGGAATGGTATCCGAGAGGATGTGAAAGAAAGCAAGGTAGAGCGAGTGGGAGATGGGCTGATGAATTGAGAAGAATGTGTGGAGTCAAGTGGATGCAGATTGCTCAAGACAGACAGGAATAGAAGAGGATTGGAGAGGCCTTCATCCAGCATTGGATGGTGAACGGCTGAAAATGATGATGATGATACATATGTATAAAATAAAATTAAAAAAAAAATTAATGGCTAGAAAAGTTGTTGTTTTATGTATGTAGGTTATGAAATATTTTAAGTAGAAAAAGTAAGGATTTAGTCTATAATACAATTGTCTTGCCACACGTGGTTTATTGTGCCACTGTACTTAATATGTTCAGTGGTCAAGATGTAGATAAAATTCAAAGGTTACAAAATAAAGCTATGAGAGGTATTTTGAATGTTGGTAGGCTAAAAAGTATTAGAAGTATGTATGTTAGATGAATTGAGATGGGTGAGTATTAGAATTTGTTTAAAGTTAAGCACATTGTCTTTTGTTTATAAGTTAGATCATAATTTATTGCCAAATTATTTTAAGAATTAGAAATAGTAATATCGACAATTATTGTACTAGAAATAAG
The DNA here is from genome assembly GCA_022651745.1 of Parapsyche elsis. NCBI lineage: Eukaryota > Metazoa > Arthropoda > Insecta > Trichoptera > Hydropsychidae > Parapsyche > Parapsyche elsis. Next base: position 3,179,495 of record JAGVSN010000004.1, on the reverse strand, counting down.
AACCATTTAGTTGTAGGTAGAGTAAGGAAAACGACGACAGCTGCTGGCGTTTTTCATGTTAATGTATGTATATGTATGTAGTGCCCTCCCTGAGTGCGTCAGGTATTCTAAGACCATAGATGCACTCTGGCAAAGTGTGAGCGATAGCAGATATGTGTACTACTACAGTATACTAGTATAGTGTACTACTACAAAGATTTATGTAGTTTAATTAATTAATTAGCTAATCTATATATATAAAAATCAATGTCTGTCTGTCTGTTTGTTTGTCTGTCTGTCTGTCTGTTTGTCTCTTATAGGCTACTAAACCACTCAACCGATCGCGATGAAACTTTCAGGACTTATTGTGATCATGCCGGGGATGGTTCCTGTGAAAAAAAAAATCGGGAAAAAACGGGAACGGGCCTGCTCACGCGTCAGATAACGCACTAGTATTATATAAAATAAATAAATAAAAATAATGAGTCCGAGTCAACGGCATGTCAACAAGAACTAACCACCATTGTGTCGACAGACTTAAATCAGCAAACTCGCAGTTTATTGATTTGTCTTTGCCTATTCTACCTACATACATATACTTAAATATAATATAAACTAGCAGCTATAACTTTCGCCTTACTAGACTCTAGTCCGACAGTTGTGGTGCCATCGCTACGTGTGATTGTTCAACCTAGGAGAGATTGATCCAGCACTACGGTGAATATTACATATTCGGTCGAGCGCGGGTCCTCCGGTACATGACACCCGTGGGTATTTCCCAGCTAGGATGAAGGGGGTGAGTGACATAGTAAGGGGTGGTTAGAGGGGCATAAGGGGTGGGTTGCTAATTGCGTTTGTCTTCGTTGTTTGCGTACCGGCTTCCGCCCGTCCCACATCCATCCTAATGTGGATGTTTGCCGAGCGGGCCATAAACGAGCGTGACCCGATAGCCTGGCAATTGTATCAAGCTAAAAACTAATTATCGCACTGCTGTTGTTGTTGTTTGGACCCACCCCACCCACCTTCAACCACCCCCTTACGATAGTATCTAACGGTTATGATGAGCCGGTTCGTCTGGGGGTGGATCTGGAACCGGGACAGATCGATCTGAGTCTCCGATCTAAACTGCATCGCGAAACGGCTCGTTGGCTCAATTTGAAGCGAGCCGTTTCAGATTAATACAGTCGAATTGTTCTTAAATACTCCCTGTTGTTTCTCATTGTTCTGCTGTGCTACGGCTTATCGATCTCGATGTTAACGGTGCCTTGAATATGTTAACCCTGTAAGTGTTTGCTTAAATCGATTGATTGTGTTGGGTGGGAAAGTTAATTAACAGGTCTAAGAACACAAGGATGCAGACCCAATAACAGGTTAAAATAGGAATAATCAATAGGAGGTGCCACTTTTCGGTAGAACTGTCTCACAACTAAGATAAGACGGATAAAAGACGGCCGATCTGGATTTAATAATGTACAGATTTTGCCAATGACGATGATTGAGGTCGAAAAAATCATCGAGAAAATCATTCGACATGCGGGGAGTGAACCCCGGATCTCCGCTCGAAAGACTAAAGGCTCACACACACTTACCACACGCCACGTCTTCTGACGAAATCCTAAGCGTATGACGTAGATACACACTTGCAACACATCACCCCTCGTCACAATTCATAGCAACGGTCAGCATATTTCGGATCCGCACCTAAGTACAGGTCACTGGAGTATATTAACCAAAGCAATAACAATAATTAGCGTTGTATTCTTGTGAGAATTTCGCGGAAAACGTTCATGCTGGTAGTGAGTATGTTAATATGACGAAATGACACATTCAGTATCTTCAGAATGAAAAAATTTCATTCATAAGGCTATCAGACATTCTAGAAAGTCCTATTATTCCTATTAGGTTCAGAAAATATCCTAGAATCCTCTAAAAAGCTGTTTTATAAAAAGAGATGTTTTATAACCAAAAAAAAAGGAATATTCTCGAATATTCTCGGCGAATAATCTTTTGGAGAATATTCTCGACTTACAACACGACCCGTACTTAAATGCGGATCCGAAATATGCCAACGGTCACGTATTCACATCCCGTGTGGTATGGTAATGGTGTGTCCACATTGGCGAACCGAACAGCGAACGAAGAAGGCCGAAGGCGAATTCGGGCTATTTGGTTGTCGCTATATGGAACCGAATGAATTTGCATTTGCTGTGACGTCCATATAGCGTCCCTTCACCGTTCGTCGTTCGCTGTACGGCTCGCCATTGTGGACACACCATAATGGTGTGTTTGAGCCTCAACGCTCTGACCACTTGCTGATTGAGGAGCTTTTAATAGAAGAAATCTGAAATGACAAAAAAAAATTATCAATTGAAGTTTTAATGTTATTAGCGACCTTCTTCAGCTCAATTTCTGAATACCTATTATAGTATTATATGTAAATATGTATATCTTCAAAGTGCACGTATAAAATTTTCACAGCTACATATTTTATTCGAATTATTTGGTGGTTATACACTCACTGCGTGTTGAGCTTTTATTTTAACTTCTGTAAATCTCACATGTCGTATTTGATGAGTGTATAAAATAATAAACAATAAATATAAATGCCCAATAAAAAACTTCCCCACGTTCAATAGAAACGCTCATCTCAGAGGTACATACCTGTAACTCCTAAAAGACAAATCTAACAAAATTGTCAGAGACTCGTTCTTTTCAAATAGAGTGGTTGAAGTTTGGAACCGCCTCCCAAATCAGCTAGTAGCTTCTGAAAATACAAATCTCTTTAAAAATTATCTCGACAAGTTTTAGAATATAAATGGATTTTTGCAATCCTTCAAATATAAAATATAAATAATTAAAAACTGTATGCACAATTTATATCAGACCCCTGGGCTCCATCGGCCATGCCACCCGTCCATGTGTTTTAAATAAACAAAAAGTATTTTCATAGACGCATCATCGTACTTTTGCTAGAATTGAGCCGTTGCCTAAAGAATATTAAACAAATTTTTGAGAAATAATTTAAGACACCCTCAATAACAACGTCGGCTTCCATTAACGATCATAACTTGGTGCGGTAATATTACCGGTTATCTATGTTATGAGTTAGGCAATATGGATGAAGATATAAAAACTGTTAGTTATTCCCCTGCGTCGTATAAGCGAGGGTACGCGGCCGCGCCCGTAATTTAGCCTTATCGCCTTTTTCGCATGTATGACGTGACATTTTTTTTTTTTCAAAAAATGAAATTAATTATCAAAGAAATTCCCTTTAGTGTGTCGCACGTCGAAAGCGAGGTAGAAGAGGGTGGAGGGGTGTAAGGGGATGCTGAAGATACCCGATGCGGGTCGCGAGAGACGTTTAATTTTTTTGTGCCTGTCGAAAAAAAGTCGTAATAACGGGGTCGTGGATAAAAAAAAAACCGTCCTTTACAACGTGACATTGCTTTAATGTGTGGTCACGTAGACGCGAGTGTAATTATCGATAAAAACAATGTTGGCTCAAAGCACTTCACAAAGAGAATGGGCGCGTAAGCGAAATGTCAGCATGATGGTCGAAATGTGCGCTTTTATTATGTTTCATTAGCGAAATTAATTCCTAGATTTTTCAGGGAGATATATATTTTTTAAAACAACACCGTCCGACCGGTTGAATATTTTCATTGTGTTATACTCGCATCTGGGCACGATCCCCTTCGGTCCAATAACAACAATTGACCGTTTAATTTCGCCGAGCGAAATATATCAAAATATTTTCCTGCCTTCGACCAGTTGTTTTTCTTTTTTTTTTCGTTCTTTCTTTCCGCCATCTCCCCTCTTCTCGCCTATTTCTCCCCTTTGCCGGAGAAAGTTCTATCAAGCCGGTTACTCTATACAAAGGGAAGATGCCGTGAACTTTCTCCTTTTTTTTTAGTCGTGTGCTTTTTCCCTTATTTCGCCGTAAGTAAATGTCTATATGGGCGAAGAAACAAAAGTGTGCAAAAAAATAAAAGTGATCGTGCCCGCATGGAGCTCGGGCCACTTTTCCAACTCCAATACTATCAAGATTAAATAATGGCCGTGGTGGAAGTTTTCCATAAACTTGGGCGACAACTTAAAAAAAAAAAAAAAAACCGCTATGTAACAGAAACCTAAAAAGCAAGGACAACTAGAATGTAACCCAAGATCCACCACAATGCAATGCGTTAACTCTCAAAGATCACATTATAAAAATTAGCTCACAGTACTTTGAGTGACCTCAATGATCTTAAAATCAATAATGCAACTGAGGTAGTCAAATTTAGTACGTACATTTCAATGAATAAGAATAAAACCACTCTATAAATGGTGCGGGGTGTTTATTGCCCTATTAGTATGCGCAGTTTTGTTCAGCAGCAAGCAGTGCAGTCGATTAGAAATACGAAACTGGGTTAACTCTTCGGACCAGTGCAAGAAGTGAATAGCAAAACGTTACACCACGCGCACAGATTTATTGCTGGTTTTTTTTTTATACGACACAACGATTACTAGAACACCTTTAACCAGAAAATAAATCGTGCATGTACATATGTATGTACATTAAGGTGGAGCGTCGATGTATGGAACTTTTTTTTTGGGATATTCGTTTTGAAATAGTTATAAAAAGTTGCTTCTACATCATACCTCTTCTGTCCAAAAAAATCTGCCTAATTAAAAATGTTTTTCTGGTCTCCCAGCACTTTTATCTTAATACTTTTACTTGTATGAAAATTTCCAATTGATTGTTTCCAATCTCTATAAATAGCAATTTTAATTGGAAAATTACTATTTATTTTTACTATACATACTTACATACTTTACTCGTATTTACTTATTACTCGTTTATTACTTTATGATTTTATTACTCGTATGATTCCCTCCACCGCGCTCACAAATTCACACTTATTTGAATAATTCAAGGACTACGTAAATAAGTTAGGGTAATTTTATGAGCATGTTATCTAAAATTTTGTATTCCGTGTTCAGATTTCAAAATTAATTGCAAATTTTCATTTTTCGCCTGCAGGTAGAGACCTGAAGACATATTCACAGATTTTTTTAGTATTTTTACGAGAATACTGATGGTACAACAAAACTTTTGATAGGTATTACAATCCCGATCTTTAATTTTTACAATGTCGCTCCACCCTAATGTACATAAGTATGTAGGAATGAATTTTTCTGTGAATGAACTATTAGGGAACGTTAGTGTGGCGAACAGGCATGCAAGATGATGAGAGCGCTAGCGAGCGTATGAGAAGGAGTTGTCAGTTGTCGTTGACGACCCGGAGAAACATGTGCGCAGAGTAAATATAAACGTTGAACCATTACAAACACACCATTCTATTATTTTGACCGATCGCCACAAACCAGATCCCATATGTACGATTATGTACATACATACATATGTACATAATAATTATGTACATATGTATATGTATACAAAATCATAAAATTTTAACGTGGCTTATGGGAGTTGAATGACCCACACTAGACGAGATTCGATAAAAAATAAATTCCATAGGTACTATGCAGAATGAACTTTTTCGCATCAAAGTCGAGTCTTTTTTTTATGTCTCGTTCCATTGCTCTCTCTCTCTCTCGAGTCCCTCCTTTGGTCAGGGAGGTAGCAATACTTGTAAATTTAATCCACGCTAGACGTAAATGTGTATGTGTGAGTGGTCTGAAATTAGCCCGGCGGGGGTTTCGCGGCTCGCGCACACTCTTTCCCAGGGTTGGCGGCACTAAACGGGGTAATAAATCACCCCCGAAGCCAGATAGCATCTCGCCCGCCGGCTCCTATTAGGCCGGCCACCCCCTCACACCCCCTCAAGCCTGTTTGCCTGTCGTGGGGGGTTGCCCTCACCCCACCTATTTTGCTAAGCATCTGGTTAATGCGAAAATTCTTCGCACTCACCCCCCCCCCACAAGTAGCTCGAGCTCGATCTGCACCGCGTCGCTTCGCCAAAATGCCACTTTTCACGCATCACCCCTAATCCGACACTGATTTTTTACTGCGCGTCCCGACCAAAATCATCCCTCGAGCTTTCGGGATAATTCGACTTTTCTTCGCGTCTCGGATAAGCGCCGTTTGATCGACGCCGATCCGTCCATTCGCGGCCGTTCCGTTTCGTTGCGATTAGCTAGCTCCCTCTCTCTCTCTGCCTCGACGAATTTTGCGACGCGAAATAATTAGGGGATTATCCGATGTCGGATTTACGCGTAATTTGTGCGTTACTTACGAGGATCGATCGTAGATTTAGATAAAAAATAAAAAAAAAATCGCAGTGTGTAGCCACTACTCACTATAGAAGTAAAACTTCTTTGCAATTTAAAGCAAGTGCAATGTACAAGATGGAATACATATGTGAATGTGAAAGAATTGTGTACACGAATGTGGTTTTAAACGCTCACACAATGACTCACTGTTCTCACTGCTACCTGACGTCTAGCCGAGGAGTGGGGATACCCGCTGGCCGTCTTTGGTTTTCGTGTCGTGCCACGCTTCGATGAAACGTTTTACTAAAAGGGGCGGTGCGGGGCGCAGAGGGGACGCTCGAATTTTCGGGGCGAATCTCTCTCTCGCACTAACGCGAAAGAGCAAGTAAGAGAGAGGACAATAGCCTACCTCCAAATTGGAGGAGTGGGGATATGCGTCTCAGCTTTTACCGAGTTTACTCCGTTTTTACCGTTTTTACTCTACCGAGCGAAAATAAGTTTTACTTTCAAAAAGTACCGGATGTAACGAAGATGAAAGAAAACGAAGAATTAAACTATGTAGGATGGGGTTCTTTTGGAAGAATGAACATAGTTTTTAAATCCAACATTCCGCTATGCTTAAAAAAGAAGTCATACGACCAATGTGTACTGCCGGTTATGACGTATGGATGTGAAACGTGGATGCTAAATTCAAGAATGCTACGTAAGATACAGTGCACACAGAGAAACATGGAAAGATGTATGCTTGGTATAACAAGAAGAGATTGTAAGAGGAATACATGGGTAAGATGTATGACCAAAGTGGCAAATATAGTAGAACGTGTGAAAAATTGAAATGACAATAGGCTGGACACATAACGTGAAGAATGGATGGCAGATGGACTCGAGAAATACTGGAATGGTATCCGAGAGGATGTGAAAGAAAGCAAGGTAGACTGAGTGGAAGATGGGCTGATGAATTGAGAAGAATGTGTGGAATCAAGTGGATGCAGATTGCTCAAGATAGATAGGAATGAAGAGGCCTTCATCCAGCAATGGCTGGTGAACGGCTCAAAATGATGAAATAAAAAATAAATGTAACTCGTGATCAATTCAACACCAATATTTGAACGCAACCTCAATTTATTACATATTAAAAATGATATGAGTATGAATTATATATACAAAGTCTAGATTTTAAAACAAATTTATTTAAAACTCGTTGTAAAACAATGTTTAACTTTTTTGCTATCGTACTTACCTCGGTGCGTATCTCCAGACACTTAAATCACCAATTTTGGAATGAAGTGTTGAATTGCTTTAAAAATCCCATAAAGTGTGCGTAATGGAGGCATTATTTTTTTGAACGACCGTATCTTTCGAAGACGTGAATCTGCGAGGAGTCTCTTTATATAATATTGTACGAGGTGCTGTTGAAATTTCGGCTCGAATTTTTCGATGAAATCTTTACGCGGCAGTCGTAACTCGAACGACGCCTCTCTCTCTCTCTCTTTGGTCAAAAAAATAACGGTTATTGCGTTGCGTGAAAAGTTCGCAGGAAGAGCAGAGCTTAATGAAAAGCTCGCCGGTAGACTTGGACGCTCAAACGAAACGCTCGAGATGTGATAAAACGGCAGTTTCAGGGTCTCCGTGTCCCATTTTCCTGGCCGTTCTTGGATGGCACTTATCCAAAGGCCCTCATTCTCTCTCTCTCTCCTCTCCCATGGCTATTTGAATTTTAATACTTTCATCTGTGTCGGGGCCACATCAGGAATTTATCGCCTTGGCGACTTTGGCTCCTTCGAGCATCCAAGCCGCTGCGCTGGTTGGGATCTTGCCGTCAGAGTAAGCGCGAATTATAATTGATAGCTATTTACTATTTCACGAAAACGCACCCGGGTCCCTTCCACCCTACTCGACAGAGAAAAAGATTTATGAAACATCCTTAATGTCATACAAAGCCCTTTAAGGCTCTCAAAAGGCTAAATTTCTCATCGAAATGTCTAAACTTTTCCTCCCACTTATGTACATTAAGTTAAATTCAACTCAATGTCTGATAAGCTTTTTTTTTTTAAATCCAAGAAAACTATAGTCTTTTGGTTTAAAAATTTCAAAGCCGCATCTGAATATCATGTATATTAATGCTAAAAATTATTTGAATAAATTTACGGCTTAATGTATTTTTGTATAGTTTAACGAATATCAAAACGAAGTACATAATACTTTAATAATACATACATTTAATAAAAAATGTATGTTATTTCTAAATTTGTACATTTAACGAATGAAATTTTGGGAATACTCACAATTTTGTCAAAATATGTTTTTTAGGTTTTTGTATTCATTAAAAATATGAACCTTTTAAGACTGCGTTACTACTTTGTCAAAATTCATTATTTTCGGATTTGAATGTCGCTTTAATTTCGCGACGAGTAGGTGGCTTTGAGGGCTATTGAGAAACCCTCCGAGACCCATGAACCGATTCGACAACCCTCCAGGCTTCCTCTTCATTTCAAAAATAAACGATGCAATCGCATTCGAGTTCAACGGAAACAAAACCGAAATAAAAATTCTGAAATAATGATATATGCAATAAACGCTTGTGAACTGAACTGCACGAGTGCATAGAAGAGCGTACATATCCAAATTGTTGTTTGGGGGGCTGCGGTTTTTCCCACTGAAATTTCAATCGTCGCGTTTTAAACGGACGTTTAAAATATTTATTGTGGCTTTTGTTGGGTTTTGCAATCCAAATCCGACCGCACACATCAAAAACACGATTTTCATTGAAAATTTTCACACAGTCGGTGGATAAATGCACAATGAAACCGAAACGCTTTTCCGATACAAAGTAAAATTGTAAACAATACGGAAAAAAAGCTGACGTGCAGCAATCCATTCTCAACTGCTAGCGAACTTTCAAAATATCACGTGCCTGTAACATCAGTAATCATATAAAGTATTTTCTAATATTTCGCTCTTGTCAAAGTCGATCTTGCTTTACAATTTTGTTACACTAGAAGATTCTGAATTGCTTTTGTTCGTACCTAATATTAAACATATGTAATATAAAATACATCTTTTTGTTTTATCCGCTCTATTTTCAACACTTTGAATATGAAAATATCAAATTTAAGACTTCGGCGTCGTTTTCTCGTCATTTTTTTTATACCTATATATTTCATACGATGTCATTATTTTATAGCGTGTTCTTCGAGCTTTAATACGTTGAAAAAAAAACAGCATTATTTTAAAATAAATTTCAAAGGAAATCGCCTTATTTTCCGTGTAAGAGCACACAAGGGATAAGGGTAAGTATAGTATTCTGCAAGAGGGAAAATGAGGAAACCGAATTGAGAAAAACAAATTTTATCTTTCTCTTCTTTTATTTCATCGACTCTATTAAACGTAACGAGGCAGCTCTATCTCTACGAGTTAAAATACGACTTTTCAATAGATGCAAATAAATAATAAGTCAACTGGGCCACCGAGAAAGATTCAAAACGTAAATGTATTTACAAAATAATTTATGGATGCGAGTAGAAAATTTACCAAAATATTTCAAAAAATATTATTCGACAGAATAGAACAATGTAATTCAATTCCGAGAAGTCATCTCGAATGCGAAACTCGCCGAAATAGATTCAAAATTTCATTTCACTTCGAATACGTCGAAATTTCAAAAACCTCGCTGCGAAATTACAGTTAAAAATATATATACAAATACTTTAATTTAATTCAATTACCAATATTTTTCATTTGATTATTTTTCAACCACTCATCCCGTTTGATTTTGACCACAAATCGTAATATTTCGTTATAAAATAACTATCCGTTAAGATTCGTTCAGGGACAGTTGGTAAGTCAAGTAGTAAGTGGGTAAGTAGTAAATACCGTGCGTACACTGCAAATTAGGACAGGGGTAAATCTTCTTTTCTACAATCTAAAAATTTCTATTTTTGGGGACAGTCAAGTTACCCCCACCACCAAATTTGAATTAATCGTAAAGAACGACGTGAAAAACTATAAAATTTTAAGTACATTTCTAAATTAAAACGTTATAAAGGACTGATGCTTGATGATCGAAATAAATTGTGTTCTTGATTTTGATTAATTATTTGAAGTGGTTTTCTGTCATGCGAAGCGTATTGAAATACTATGTAAAATCCACCAACTGTAGCTCTCGGAGAAGGCTCTTCTGCCTATTCATCTTCGAACCCACAGTAGTTTGGCGTATTGGCAATTTATTTTTCTATCTCCTCTGAAAGAAGAGTTATGATACTTCGAATAACCCGATTAAAATCACGGCGGTAACGTACGAGCCTGTCCATGTTCAGAATTTAATAAACTTACATATGTATGTTCGGACAGTTATGTGCACTAATTGTTCATTGGTAAGTAGTAAGTAGTACTAACCCACTTACTAATTGACTTACCAACTGTCCCTAGTCTGAACGAGCCATCACTATTACATCATTTTCCTAACAATCTACATACATAATCTCCCACGCGATTTTCCAATGGTTGCATATAAACACATTTGAATTCAACAGATTTACCTACCGACATATGTATGTATAATTAGGGATTCCATTACCGGTATCACCGAAAACGGTATTACCGGGATTACAAAATAGACTACCGGTAATTACCGAAATATATTAATTTTGTTCAAATTTATATTTTTTTTTTATTTTCAACCCTAGATTATTTCATATTATCATTTATATACACATTTCTGGGTACACAAAAAAAACATTGATACACATTTCTAAGGAAACCTTTATATTTTATGACCTTACACAGAATTGTTTTGAATTCGGAAAACAACATTTTAACGGCTAGTTTGCCGGTTCGTTTGACTAGCAGATCAAAAAACAACTGCCGTTTTCGAACTGTTTTTCAAACGAGCCGCCAAGTGTAGTTACCATAAATTTATGATCTTGAAAGCAAAGATAAAAGTACTTTGAAAATATGGTACTTAGTCCTGAGACTATTTTTGAATACATACTTATAATTATTTACAACAAGTATGTCGTCGATTTTGAACTTACCCACCTTCCGATTTCTTTCTCGGAATTCAACTGAAATTCCAAAACCATCCCTTCCACACAAAATTTCTTAGATAAAAAGTACACAACAATGTATTTACTTTCCTTTTGACGCCCTCGCTGATCGGTGATTCGTGCAGCATAGGTTATCGGGTTTATTCGGCACTCGGTTTCAGTGTCGAATAAACCCGAAGAGATTTTTTTCGTGTACATACATACATATATACATAATTCATCACGAAATACATCAAAGTTCCGACATTAAAAGTTTAATTAAAAGTGAAAATTAATGATTTTTTTACTAATTATATATTTTTTTATTTATAAAAAAAACCGCTAATTACCACCGGTGGGGTTTTTGCAAATGTCGATAATTTTGGAATCCCTAAATTGTATAAGCATTTCGCGCGTATCCACGACAATGTATGTATGTATGTACATACATACATACATATATATGTACATACATAGATACTCGACCAATTTTAAACCGAAGCAATAAAAGAAGACATACAACTATAAATCCGTTATTAATTGCCCGGGCGTGTACAGAGTATCCCGAATTTCCCTAGACGTACGGGACTTTTATCCGTGACGGGATATGAACCGGGAGGGGTGCATAACGACCCTCTCCCCGCGGCTTATTTTTATTTATTGGCACCGTTTAGTGGCATTAGTGATGTATTGATTGTGGACGGGGGGGGGGGGTAGGGGTATTTCCCACCCCCTCCCAGCTTAGCCCTTATTTACTGGGCATCATCTGGGGTCGTCCCGGCCGGGGACGACCTGCGAAACGACCGATTAAATTTTATTATCGGAATTTATTTAAAAGCGAGGGGGGTAGGTCGAGAGGGGTAGTCCCGCCATCTTCCGTTCGTTTCCCGCCGAAATTTATGGCATTTCGAGCCGCGCTAATGGCAACACTGCCGACTTTTGGCGAGCGTGAGTGAGGAAGGGGAGGGGTTGTGCGGGAGGGAGGAACAATTAAAAACGCGCCGTTGCGTACATTTTTCATGGATTTATTCGGGCGAGCGTGTATAGGCGGGTCGGTTTGTCATTAAAAAGCCATACGAAGAGGCTTTCCATTTAAGCGAATTAATGTATTCATCAGCGGCGGGGATTAAGCTCGACTTTATTGCCAGTGCATAACGTCAATTTTACCCCCCCCCCCCCTCCCCTATTTTAAATTGAGCGTCATGAATGAATGTATGTAGGTATGAATGTCGATCTTGTAGTTTTGACTAGATTTTTACTTTAACCTAATCGGATAAAGTATTGTGATCGTGCAAAAATTTGACTAATTTGTATCGGATGTCATCCCCTGATCAAGTTTTCATGATTTATGGAAAGTCTGTATGTCTGTGGGTCTGCGGATCAGTGTGTAGAATCGCTGAAAAACCGTTTATCCTATTACACTAAAACTTCATATTTATATGTATTTTGCCGTCCTTTGAGGTGCGGACACGACACGACACGATTGTTGACCTTTGGCGAATCTGGGCAATAATAAAACAGCAACTACTTGCCGGTAATCATTGAGCCACACATATTGCACCAAAATGTGTGCCAAAAATGTTGCTAGATGGTTGACGAGCAATATTGCTGAAAAATGTTGATCGTTTACAGGCACCTTTAGGCTTTCAAAAATTTTCGTCAACCGGAAGTGGTACTTCCCTTGGAAAATCCTCAGTACACAAAGGTGACATGTGCAAAATAGTTAATCGTTCGGGACAGCAGTATTAAAGTTTGAACTGATCATCGTAAAGCAGGGGCCTTTATATAAAAAATCGGGTGTGGCCAACCCATGACTTAATCCATATATTAGAGGAATACAAAGAGTAACGAAATTATTTTTTTAAGTACGTAAGTAAATAAAACGCATGCACACCACCACACCGACCAAAATGCATACATAAATATCATGAAATTACTATGTTGAGGGCGCGCCCGTATGTAAAATACGATCTTCGGCATATATTCAACTACCACTTCCGGTCGGCGGATTTTGATCAAAACCTTATCAACTCTTAATTTTTATATGAAAATTATAAATATAAATTTTCGACAAGTTCGCCGAGCAGTTTCAGAAATATTCTGTGGTTAACTTTTCGACAAAAATCCCACTTTCGGTTGACTGATTTTAATGATTTATTTTTTCCGAAATAAAAAAACAAAAATCGTTCAAGAGTCAACTGCCACTTTCGCTCGTCAGAAGTTGACTAAAAAAACAGTATCTCTTACGGCTAACGTGAAAACTATAGATATGAAATTTCGACAAAATTCCCAGAGCCGTTTCGGAAATATTCTGTTGTAAACTTTTCGACGAAAAAAAAAAAAAAACTTCCGGTTGACTAATTTTAATTATTATTTTTTTTTTTTATATCAATTTCTTTCAGGATTACAACATTACAATATTGTGACGATACTACATATTTAAAAGGCCGAAAAAAATAAAAAAAAAAAAAATCGTTCAAGAGTAAACTGCCACTTTCGCTCGTCAGAAGTTGACTAAAATCACAGTATCTCTTACGGCTAACGTGAAAACTATAGATATGAAATTTCGACAAAATTCCCGAAGCCGTTTGGGAAATATTCTGAGGTAAAAGAATTTTAGAATTTTCTACAAGAAAAAAACCCTACTTCCGGTTGACTGATGTTGACCAAATTCCTTATGGCTTTCAAGTTGACCAAATTCCTTATGGCTTTCAAGTTGATCAAATTCCTTATGAAATTTCAGCTTGATAGCCTTGATAGTTTCGGAGAAAACACACACACGCATAAGTACACAGACACACAGACACACAGACACACAGACACACAGACACACAGACACACAGACACACAGACACACAGACACACAGACACACAGACACACAGACACACAGACACACAGACACACAGACACACAGACATACAGACATACAGACATTTTTTAGAAATCATGAAAACGTGATCAGGGGATGATACTCGATACAAATCAGTCAAAACCTCGAGGTCGAATTTTCGCACGATCACAATACTTTATCCGATTAGGATAAAGTAAAAATTATAATTATACATATGTACGTACATATATGACATTATACATATGCAAAAACTACGGAATTGTCACCTGTGTCGTCTGAGAACTTTTGTACTTTGTGATGCAAAAAAATAATTGCGCAATTCATCAATTCAGTGGCCAATCATTCGAATGTGCCACTTGACTGTCCTGATAGAATAATTAAAGAGGAACAAAGTTGCATTAATAAACTCATTTTCGCAAAACCGTGGACCTTTGTGCTCTTAGACGCGATACTACGTTGGATTCTTGCCCCCCCTCCCTCCCCAACCCTCACCCATGCGCATGGTTTGTATGATAAAAGTACAGTCCATAGCCCGTTTGACACTACGTGAAATAATTGTATAGTTTACCGTTGATTGAATGTACATATGTATAAATCACGTTGTCGACTCGAAGCAGCTTTGACAGATAGGGCCTTGTTTATTATGTTGAAAATGATAGCGTGACCGCAACGATCCAGGTAGACAGACGCTTAAGGCACTGGATGAAAATAGCTTTTCATCTAATTAATTAGATTGTGAAATTGCTTTTTTTTCATGTGCAACATTCCAGCGATATAGTAGGGATGTAAAAATATAGCTATCGTACCATTTTTTGTTCTGCGTAAATAAAATAAATTAATTAAATATGACAGTTGTGAGCTCGTTGAAATTTCATCGTGAAACTTAACTCACTTAAAGCGTGAACGATTGTCGTAAATTTGTACGAAAAAAATGAACGAAATTTCAGACACTTGATTGAATTTATAAATGTTGGAAAATTCATTTTATAAGGGATTCTAATGAAAAACTTTCCCAGCATCCTTGAGTTATCGCCTACACGTGCGACCACGTATACACGGAAGCCGTGCGAACAACATCGAGGAAAAATCCCCAAATTGAAAAATATTTTTCATGTATGTGAGCAACGCACCTACATATGTACTTACAATGTGTGTCCTCGTGGACGCGCCATAAAACATAATTTCAATTTGATCACACCGAGTACATGATACGTATATAGGTCAAATATAATTCTGACATGCCCACCTATTGCCTCGGGGACACGAGAGTAAACTGGTGTGGTGTTGCGAATAATCGGCACAACATTGCGACTTAATCTGTTTGTCTGCGAAACGTTTCGCTGGCAATCACGGGACGCCCGGAAAACCTCGCAGATTTTTCGCGGAAACCCGAGCGAGACAAACCGGAAAGCGAGCGAGCTTTCAGTGGGAGGCTGGCTGTATTAAACCGGCAGATAGGGGTAGGTACGATCCCACAGCGAAAGCTGAGCGCATATTAAACGTGTTTAGTTTAAACGCAATTAAGCCGACAGAACCGGCATCTGCGCCGAATTTAAACACAAGTTTTGCACCGCATCGCAAAATTTAACCCTCCATTGTGTTGCATCATCTGAAATCCCTCTAATATGTTGTATTGTTTATTCACAGAAGCTTTGCCGGACATTGGAGACATCTACCGTTATCAGTACGTACGTAGTAGAGTTCACTTTTAAGTATGTAAGTAGCTTCTGCATGGAATTAAAGTTTCGATGTGAATATTCTCCGGAAGTGTAAGTATCATAGATATCCGGTGTCGTACTTTCCGATACTGCTCCCCCGGTTATTTATAGCTTTCGTACGTATCAGAATTTCAATTAATTTTAACGAAGCGTTTATTAAGAGAACGAAGAAGTTTCATCGTTTGGTATTGAAGTGTTCGAAGTTCGAAGTTATACACGAGCTCGATTCCTCGCGAGACGTATCTAGTTACTCACTTACCTATGTAAGTAAGTCTAGCGCTATCCCGTTTGTCAGCCATGACTCGGAATAACCCGTTCAATTATACTTTGTATTCTAAAATCTTTTGAGCGAGCGTTAGTAGCGTATTTGTTCACTTGGATCAAAATTCGCACGGCGTTCGTTGACGTGGAAAACTTAAGATGCAAAGTAATACCAGCTCTCGTCTAACTGCATTCCCGTTTCGATGACTCGTCTCTTCAATTGCATTATACGAATTGCGCAACGGGTTTGCTTAGTTGTGGAATGGCGTAAGTTTTAATCAGCACATTCCAAGTATTGTAAAATTGTAAAATATTATAGACGAGCGGATCGGGAAAATCGACCGTTGTTGAGCTACATATTCATAGATACACTCATTTATAAATATCCTACTGGCTAGAATAATTTATTTGCCTCTAAGTTGAATTTGGCCGATGATTTTATCGTTAACTTTTAAATTTAAATATGGAATTTTATTCAGTAATGTCTGATTACCATCTATTTCAGATGGATTTGAATGATTGCTGATTCATCGGATCGAGACAAGAAACATCACAATCTTCAACGCATAACTGTTTTACAAGCTACACTTTTAACCTAATCGGATAAAGTATTGTGATCGTGGGAAAATTCGACATTGAGATTTGACTGATTTGTATCAGTCAAATCTCAGATCACGTTTTCATGATTTCTGGAAAATGTCTGTATGTCGGTATTTCGGTGTGTCGGTGTACTTTTTAACTTCTGAAACTAACTATCTTCACTGAAATTATCAAGTCTATCAAGCTTAAATTTCATATCTATGTATTATTTTTACGTAAGTTGTAAGAGATACATATTATGATTTTGGTCAACACCCGCCAACCGGAAGTGGCAGTCGAGATTTCGTTTTTTTTTTTTTTTTTTCGGCTTTTTAAATATTTCGTATCTTTATAGTATTCTAATATATATATAAAATTTTATGTTTAGATATATACATATATGTATTTTAAAAATATATTAAATTTTATGTTTATAATATATTTTAATATTATATTAAATTTTATGTTTATAACACTTATGTAATTCATTAGTTCGAATGGTTTAACCCTTTTTATTCTCCGCAATAACTCTGTATTGCGCAGTAGTTAACGAACATAATCTGAATGCTGCTGTGAAGCTGTACTGATGAAGCCTATTTTGGTGTTTTATCGCGTGTTTCTGTATCTCGTCAACAACTGTGTCCATTTTAAAATTTTTGTGAATGTCACTATTACGAGCCTACCAGGGAGTTTCGGAGTACTCCATTCTGAAATGTCTGAATGATTTTTGTATTAGTCTGTTTGATACAGCCCCAAAGCTGGATACCATACATCCATATAAATTTTAATATCTGCTTATACATATGTAGATTACAGTTTATTGTTAATTGAAACTTCGGAATTTCTTCCGAGGAGCCAGCAAAATTTTCTATATTTGATTTGCATTTCTTCTCTTTTCTTTTTGACATGCTCCTTCCATCGCAATTTGGTATCGAGGGTCATGCCAAGGTATTTTGGTTTGTTTTTATATGGAATTGCGGCGTTGTTTATATTTATAGGCAAATAATCGACATTCCTCTTTGTGTAGCAGACGTTTATTTATTTAAAATACATGGGCAGGCGGCATAGCCGATAGAGCCGAGGGGTCTGATATAAATTGTACATACAGTTTTTAATTTTTTAGTTATTTATATTTTATATTTGAAGGATATTTTATATTTGAATAATTTTTAAAGAGATTTGTATTTTCAGAAGTTACTAGCTAACTTCAACCACTATATTTGAAAATAATGAGTCATTCACCAATGTATATTCAGACATGTACCGATTTCCTCTCGTTTAATTAAATTCTCCATTTTTTGGTCCAGACAAGCTACACTTAGGTATGTGTTAAGGCTCCCGCACACCGCTACGAAATCGCGTATGAAAACCTAGCTCGGCAAACCTAGCGAATTTCGCAAGTCTACCGGCCTGCGCAAGCGTCGGTTTCTGTCACTCTGACATAAGCTATCAAACTACCATCTGTCACCTCACCTTCGGAACGTTTGTATCTCACTCATGATTCTCAAGAGTTAGAGTTATTTACATACAACCTAAGTCAGAGACTCGAGTCAGAGTTATTTACATACAACTCAAGTAAACTCAAGTCGAAGACTCAAGTCAGAGTTATTTACATACAACTTTTCCACAAACGTCATCGAAATCGGCGAAATCGCCGGAATTCGACGGAAATCCTTTTTGGCGTAGACGCGTATTCAGTTATTCTATTCTCTCATTAATGCCACACACGCGCATCTAACTTTATTTATTGCGAATTTGTTTCAATTCTATTAATAATCAATTGTTATTGCACTACTTTACGTAATATATCTATTATAACAGCTAACAAATATATGTATAATGAACGTATATAATAGCCCCCGCCACCCCCTTTCGCCCGTTTCAAGGCAAAATAAAGTTTTCACCACGTGGTTATGCCCGAATATTTAGCAGTTAAAGCCAACTTTGCAATCACGCGTTCTGTTTGGCTTATGAACTGAATAAATTGCGGCTATGCGATACAAATCCGTACCATACTAACCTTGAGATTTTCCTAGCTATCTTCCTACCTGTTCGCAGCGGTGTGCGGGCGCCTTTATCGTTGATTACCGCATGAAAAATCAATTGTTAAACTTGTTGAAATTAAATTCTCAACATCGTCGGTATCAAAACATAAACAACGGGCGACTTCATTTTGGTTTTGGAGGCGGTATAAGGGAGAGCGTAGAAATTGGCCGCTTAGCGCGCAATACATATTCAACGCGCGCCCTCAAACCACCCTCACCCCTTACTCGAACGCTTGTTAAGACCGCGGTATTTCCCACAGGGGCGTCTCGGGACCCTCGCCGACAAAATAAAAATCTAATAACACCATAAAGGGCGCCGGAGACTGAGGGAAAAGGAAAAGCCGCCGGCCGCGCGTGATTTTTATATAAAAAAACGCGCGACCATTCAATAAGCGCCGGGCCCCAAAGGGCCTGTCAACAATAAAGGAGACACTCCGCAGGGCTTATTATGGGGGTCGCCGGAAAAGATTATGGGCCCCCGTAGGTGGCTGTTGGATGTCTGTGTGTGTGTGTTTTTCGTGTGTGCGAATGTATGTATGCTAGGTGCAACACGTTTGGCGAATGGGGCCCGAAACCCTTCTTAACGCAATCCACAAATCCGTATTACGTTTCAATTTATAAAATCCAATGTTCGACACAAAGAGCATACTCTGATGCGACTGCTTTGACTCTCTGCTAATATTGTAAATACTGTATTTCGAAAAAAAAGAAAACGTCACACAAAGCACTGTAGAATAAATAATCACATTATCGGTTGACTACGGTGTATTGTCCTCCGTTCATTGAATATTTTCAGTAAATAAAACAGTTTATCTTTTGAATGCGTATTTTCAGGAAAATACAATATGTAAATTTCCTGTGTTGTTCGTATTATAAAATTAAATCAATTTTCATTTTATGTATGTAGTACTAAAAAGAACAATACTATACTGTGCGGTGAATAGATCACTCATTTATAAATTGGTGTTTGAATGAAAAAAAAAAATTAGGTGGTTTTCCAAGGGAAGTACCACTTCCGGTTGACGAAAAATTTTGAAAGTCTAATGGATTGTAATAGCCGTTAAAAAAAATATAAATATGAAGTTTCAGTTTGGTAAGATAAACGGTTTTTGAGTTATTAGCGATTTTACACACAACATATAGACACACAGACATACAGACATTTCCCAGAAATCTGTCGTGATCAGTGAAGATACCTGATACAAATCAGTCAAAATTTCTAGGTCGAATTTTCGCACGATCACAATACTTTATCCGATCAGGATAAAGTAAATATTAGTGAACTTATATATCCATATCACTTTCAGTAGTGTCAAATAATTATAAACGTCACATGTTTCAACTGTTTTTTTTTAGTTTATAAGCTCATTATAGTCTCATGTAAGTGTAGATGTATATTAAAATCTTCTAGTGCTCATGTCAGATTTTTGTCGCCATGGTTGAATGCTTAAATTCGGGGTAGTGGCACGCGATACTGTTAAAGTCGTATATCAACTTATGTTAGAAAATTTCTAATAAGATATGTCGTCAGGTAATGAAAGTCTCCTTTCACCTTTTCAACGTTCGTTGTCGACGTTCAAAGGATTCAAAGGCACTCCCGGGATCTAAAAACGGGCCGCGAACTCAAAAATGTTTAAAAGGGTATTTAAATTTTCAAGGCTTACCCTTTTGAATTTTTCAACAGCATCCGAGAAAAATACACGGATGGCGCGATTTTTTTTGCGCTATTTTTTTTTACCCGCGCGAAGAGGCGCTCTATGGATATTTTTTTTACTCTTTAATCTTCACGCTTAATTTCCGATCGAGCATTGTGCGAAGGATAATGGCGCTTTCGAACATCCGACGATCAATTTTTCACTTTGTTCAATACGCTAACACGTATACGACCCCATTGTTGTATCGTTCACTTTATTATCGGCCGGCCCATTGAAATTCGCCGGGTTGTTGGGCGTTGTTTTTTCGAATATTTTACATGCTTGGCGATTTCGACGCGTTAGCAATATAAGCCAGAGGTGGAAAGCCACCGGCGAGCTTTGTAAGCTCGCGAGAGCTTTTATTACATTCAGTAAATGAGGCGACTACCTTGCAAACGCTTTTTAACCCCCTCGATACTATGGACTACATTAAAACTCTCATTTACATCTGACGTATACAACCACCATTGAATTAGGTACTAGAAATAACGTATAATTAAATGGACGCTAATTATGCAGCATGGAAAAGCGTATTTTACCATATTTTTTCCGTTGCACAGTTTAATTGCTAATTTTCTTGCATCACCTGTAAATTCAACAATATCCATACTCGGCTACCATCCCCCATTATAAGACAAACACGTTGGAAAAGTCTACAAAACTTATTTACTCGCTCCATTAACACTCGCAATGCACACAAGGTGTAGCTCACCCTTTTCAAACCCTATTAAAACCTGAAAACAAACGTGTAAACGCACACACCAGCCTCAAACCCTAAGCAGCGTATTAAAATGATAAACTAAAAATTATATTAGCATTTTTAATTACGCGAAACGACTGAGGAAAAAGCGCCTCTGAGATTTTATCGCACTACAAATTATATCGTGTACATTTTCTATGAGTAACACGTTGAGTTTTTTTTTCATTACACACGATTTACCCTTGCATGACTCGAGTCACAATTTACAAGCATCGTTCTTTGTGGAAAGCGCATTATTAACCTTTCCTTATTAACTCCCTTTCATGTGCTAATACGTTTAAGAATATTTATATACCCATATCCATAAGTTTTTTTGCGTGCATAAGCTGTATAAAAACTCGTGCAATTACATACATATGTACATTGAAAAATGATGCTTTTATATCGTTTTCGACTGGTTAATTTGCGAACAATATTGAAATTAAACCCCGTTTACGGGGCGATCAATTTTATCCGCTATTCTCGAGGGAATCGTTGTACCGCGAGAAAATCCGAATTAACGCAAAATGAGAGAGATTCTCGTGACCGTGAAAATTTGAGGGAGGTTTCGGATTTTCTTTGAATGAAAAACACGTATTCAGATTCAATCCCCCCCGTACGGTTTCACGTTTGAAATAAGCAATTGAATGAAACGTACTGAAACACCTTTCTCTTTGATAAATTTATTTCATTTACGATCTCTTCAAAGCAATAAAAAGAAATCTGTAAATGTGATTTTTATTTTACAATACTTTTTAGCGTGCAGAAACGCGTTTCTAAAGAGTAATTTCTTAAAAAAAGGAAAATCGCTATTCTCTTTAAGAATAAATGTATATATTTTTACTTTTTTTTAATTATCTCGGCAAAGTTTGCGTGCAAGTTTTTTTGGGCACTCGTTTAATATTGAAGTGAAAGTACCTGACTTCTAAATTTAAAGATGAAAATTAAATTTCATTTTATAAGTTTACTTTTGTTTTTGAGTGGAGAAATTTTAATTCATATTAAATTAATATTTTTTGTAATATTAAAACAAACTTTATTTTTTTTCTCAACTCACGCTTCGATTGGGCGTTTTAATTAATCTTTTTCAGATTCATTTTATAAAGAATCGTCCGAGGTAATATCAAATTATTCGTCAGTCCGTTTACGAACAAGAAAATATGTATGTATCTAATAAAATCAACCTACATAATATGTATGTATGTATGTACATATTAAACGGAAGTATAAGAGATGAATTTCCAATGTAATATTGGTGTATTAAAAAATGTTACACGTAACATTGGAACCCTTATTAATAATATTATACATAGTGCAGTAATGCATTATTGCATTTCAAACAAATCCATTAATTTGGAATTTACGAATTTAAACAAATACAAATCGCACTGGCGAGAATGTTCGAAACTTGTACATTACACGTCGACACAAAGGTATACATATGTACATACATACATAGCTGATTTTATTGAGTGACTACGAACACTTTGATGCGATTTCCTGTGATGCAGTTCAATTGTCAAAGTTGAAAATTGTAATGGGACAAACGAATGTGGGGATGTTCAATACAGTTTCTGCACCTGCGATCGTTGTTGCATTACCTGGTTATTTGGCGAGAATGCATTTCGACGCGCCGGGGGCGTCGGCGTCGGAATGCAATTCCGGCACTTCCGGCGGGGTGCCTCCTTCTTCTTTCTCTTCCTCTCCGTTGGTTCATACGTCACCCAGATTGGAAAACTTCCACCGTGTGCCGTCTTCTGAAAGCCTCGAGCTTTTCCATTTTTCACGTGGGTCCAATCCCACCTGCGCTGACGATCCCATACGTCCTAATGATCGACGATTTTGCATACGAACAGAACGATGAAGTATGCACATACATACATATTTATAGGTACATAGGTAATCGTCGAGGTATTCAGCACAATATTAATTTAGGAATAAATTTTTGTGTGAATGAACTATTAGAGAATGTTAGTGTGGCGAACAAGCATGCAAGATGATAAGAGCGCTAGCCACGGTATGAGAAGGAGTCGTCAGTTGTCGTTGACGACCCGGAAAAACATGTGCGCAGAGAAATAAACGTTGAACCATTATGACATGACGGCTCCTCATATTGGACGAGCGCTGACGAGCGGTGCCGAGCGCCGACGTACTTTATAAACATTCACGCGGTATCCGCAAAAGTTGAGCGACGGCGAAAAAAGCAAGGTGACGAACCCTTCCCCCTCCACATTCAGTGTTATCTGTGAGTTTACGGCGCAATCATGTGGACAAATTCAGTAACCGTTTTTTTACCTTCCAGGCATTGCATACTGCCAGATAGTATTTGCTTATTGCACACAAGGTGGTCGCATAGATTACTGCGATGTTTTGAACGCTTGACATTTCTGTAGGCAGTGACGCGACACTTCGTTCGCTGCCGCTTGCTGGTTGACACCAGAGTGGCGCCACTAGCGATACGATTGCAGCGCTCAAGGACGGGCGAGCAGCGGCAGCTGACCACAACGCTAAGGCCAACATTTCACGAACATTCGCGCGATGGTGAAGTGGCGGCATTACAAACATACCATTCTATAATTTTGACCGATCGCCACAAACCAGATCCCACATTAATGTTTGTACATCGGCAGGCTAAATTCGTTTTGAACGTACGTTCGAGCAACGTCCCGCCCGCTGTTGAGATAAATAGATTTTTTCCTTTTTCCTAGTACGAGGGGCTTCGACTGAAAGTTCATTGGGTCTCGGTAAGCTCTAAATCCGGTATTGGCGGTATCGCGCGGTAAATTACGCTGGATGGGGTTAACGTAAGTGCACACGGTCGGTATTAAACGTTAGATCGTAAATCGGCATTGTCACGCCAAGTAGGTATTGCAATTAGTTGCGCCTCTTTCTGCCGCCGAAAAGGCCACCAGCCGAAAATTCGCATTGACATTTTCACTGTGAAATATCATGTCGCTGAAAGGTTACGCGCATTTCACCTTTTCGACGTTTCGTGAACTTTCAACGCGCTACCGTTGCCGGAGCGAGTGTGGACGAATGTTTTGTGTATGTGATGCCGTTGTCTTTATCTCTCCAAACTAATTATATGTATTCATATATACACAGTTTTAACACAATTAAACAATGAAAGTAGGTTTAAAAATTTATTTGAATAAAACTAAAATTATGTTTAACGAATTGTACACGGAAAACGTACAATTCTACCGTAGATAACATTGTAAAAAGAGTGTATGACTGGATGTAAATAAGAAGAAAAAGACCAAGAATTACACACAAAAGGTGTGTGAAAAAATCCCACACTGAAAAAATATGTTCTCTAACACGTATGAGAGTATAAATTAATTAATTAAATTAATTATACATGATATATTATTCAACATAACGTACCAAAACCTCTAAGGAATATGAATTCAATGTCTTTGATATAAAATTTTATATAAATGGTCAGATTAATTCGATTATACATAGATATGTATGTACATATTACCACAATTAAGCAATGAAAGTATGAAAGCAGGCTTAAAAATTAATTTTAATAAAACTATAGGGTAAGGTGCTCTAAGAGTGCGCACTTTGGAGAATAGTGTCTATATCTACTAATAAAACAACATTTTTATTTTTTTTTTTATTGTTAGGACAGAGTAAATCCTCAGCTATGAAAAGGCGAACAAAAAAAATAATATTACATGAACAATTTAGGAATTAAAAAAAAAATACAAAACGAATAATTTTGCGCACTCTTGCAACACCGTGTTACAAGAGTGCGCACTGTGGGTCACAAGAGTGCGCATACATTTTTCATGCCACCATTCAGAACATGAAATACATTGGATCCAGTCTTCTGTGGTAGGCTTTTTATAAATTTTATGGCAACTAGGACATTTCCAGGATTTTTTTCTTGCGGTATTTTGGTGGTATTTTTGGCAGTTTTTTTCACAATCTTTTTTGTTTTTCGTCCCTCTTACTGTGATTCAAATGGTGAAATTCCACCTACTTTAAAACCTTCGATGGCATTGGCAATTGTGGCAGTTTTTGAATAAGCTGGTCCAAAAATCCCAGCCATTTGATAAACTGTAATTACTCTGCCTGGGTGGTTCTTCATCCATTTCTCGCATTCCGTGGAATAATATTTTTTCAGAGCGCCAAAAATGGTTTCCATGCTGCAATTTTGTCTATTCGTTTTTTTCGACTGTTGGTCATCTTAAGAATAATATTTTTGAAATAGAAAAGATAAATAACGAATAAAAAATAAAATATCAATGTGCGCTGTATGCAGTATTTACAAGAGTGCGCGCGCACTCTTGGAAATTCACGCGATGCGCACTCTTGTTCACCACACGCTTGCATCAGAAAACATACAAATAACGCCATCTAGTTCAAGTTACGTAAAAATGCTTCCGAAGGCGGGTGCATGGGTTATTATGAAGTCATCATAACCAAACAAATACAAATTAAAGCAGTATTTACGAATTTTAACAAAACGACGCAAATATGAAGATCTTACCTCAAAGCCTGATTATTGGCACTATTTCCGGAACGAAATATTTGAAAGACCTGCACACCCACAACTAACAAAGTGATACTAAAAATTCTCGCTAAAGTTGAATTGGTTGAGAAATATGACCGGTGCGCACTCTTCGGGACCGCGCACTCTTAGAGCACTTTACCCTAATTATGTTTAATGAATTTTGCACGGAAAACCTAGTCACGGTAGATAATCATATATTGTAGAGATAGTTGATAATTATTTATACCTAGAACAATTGGTGACTATGACCGGATGTAAAGAAGAAGAAATAAAACGAAGAATGAAACTAGGATGGAGTGCTTTTGGAAGAATGAACATTTTTTTTAAATCCAACATTTCGCTATGCTTAAAAAAGAACGTAAATTTTGTTTACAACACCGTGGTACCGCAATTACGGATTTTCATTTAAAAAAATTAAAGCGAAATTAGGCTATTCTTCTTCGATAATGTTTGTAAACATTTTTGTGTTCGTGGTATTCAATTGAATTTATGTGTGGTGAAAAGTCAATGGCGTGTCGAGCGGTATTAGCCAGACCGACGCGAAATTAAAAAAAGTCCATGCATTTTAATCGGGAGTCCATGCATTTTAATCGCAAAATTATTTTTTTTCCTCTGCACAACAACGTTTAAATAACAGTTTCCAGGGTTGAGACCTTTTTGACAAACAAAGGCTTTTTGTCTCGCCATTACTTTGCGTCGTTAAACAAAATCAGATCGATTATGCGACAAAATTCGGATACGTCTTTCGCATTTTGATGGATCTATCGTAAGAGGGGAGGTTGAGTTTTCCAAACCCCTTCTGCCGTCGAAAATAATTGGGGGTGTTTGTGGGATCCGACATCGACCCATTTTAATCGCAACCTCTGCACGTTTAATAACAGTTTAGGCGAGACCTTTTTTGCAAAAGGCTTTTTGCCATTACTTTTGCGTTAATACACAGTCGATTATGCGCGTCGGATATATTTTTGAGTGTTAAAACACACGCTCACAGGTCCGTCGAATATCGCGCGTAACCGGTTTGTATATATTTTATGTTAAAACACACGTCACAGGTGTCTCCGAGGTGTCTCCTGATTTATTCATGAATAATTTCGAGTCGGAGCGGGGACCCTGCGGGAAATTTAATTTCACTTTAATGCGAATTTGCAATTTTTCTTTTTTTTCGGCTCGTTTCATTTTTTTTGTTGGTCGCTTATATTTTTTCGAAAAATTTCAATTTACAAAACAGCGCCGTCCGTCGTCTTTGCGACGGGACAACTTTTTCGCGCCCAAAAAAAAAGATATTTTTTTGTTCATCGTTGAACGCTTTGCGCGTAATGTTCTTTTGATCCGTGAAAACACATCGTTTTTACCTCAAGTTGCAAATAGAATATACATGGTTTCACGACAGACCTAAAATTTAACAATATAATAAAATACGTGGTATGAATATTATTTTTTTTCTAAATAAATACAACGTCTCATAATATACAAACATATGTATGTATGTATGTACATATATGTATGTAAGTATAAAGGTGACCTCGGTTTCAGTAATGATCTCAGCTTAAAATTAACATCAATATATAATTTTATTCATTCAACTACATATGTATAACTGTATACTTTGATATGAGCGATCGTTTTACAACCTAGAAAAATAGATAAAAGTTGACAACTTATATAAAGTACATATGATAGTGTAGTTTGAATTTGCAATCAGCAGATAGCGAAAGTTCAACATACATTTAAAAAATTTTCAAAAGGGGGAAAAATACTTTGAAAGGAAGAAAACTGTATCATTTTCAACGCTTTAATGTGTTTGCATTGTAATCGAAAAATAAAAGGGCCATAACTTTGGCGAAATGGGACAAAAATTGTTTGCCGCAAAAGCGCGTTTAATTGAAAAGAATGGTGGAAAACTCTTGCTTTCCACCACGTTTTTCGCAATTTTTCCTTTTATTGTTTATCTAAATCGCCATTTTAAACGGCGCACTTTCTCTTGTATCTATCAAAACTTGTTATATTGTTTGCGCGGCGAACAATATTCCCACGTAGACAATAGCTAACGTTACATTCATCACAACAACAATAAGGCGTACTCTTTTTCATATCTACCTACCTCAGAACAATATAAATATTATTTCAGGAACGTGTTCACAATAGTTTAACGAATTAAATAAACGAACTTTTTGAGTACACATAAAACACAAAAAACACAGCGACACTATAGTGTCTCTGGATTATTTTCATTACATTACAGTAAATTAGATATATAATATAAACCGCCTTGAGGAGAACGCCTCCGCCTCCTTTTTCATCAAGACCCACATGTTTTGACCCACAAGCCGTTTCTGAGTGCCTTTGTGCTTAGGATTCTTTACGAATCATTAGTAAGGAGCATTCTGGAATTTTCGTCAATTATTTGGAGATCTAGTAATAGAGCATACTGCTTAAAATTCGAAAGGGTGCAGAAAAGGTTTCTCAGATCTCTTTACGCAAGGCTGTATAGGAGATATCCGTGGCACTACCCTAGTGCATTTTTGCTAGGGGCGTTAGGGTTTAATTCCCTGGAATCACGTCGACAGCTTTATCTGAGAAAACATTTTCAAAAATTATCGATTGACCTGGTGCATAATCCGCAAATTCTTGATGAATTGGGTTTTGACGTACCAAGTCAGTTTAGGTTCCTCAGAGAACATAATTTGTTATCCATCCCGATGGCACGTACTGACATGCTAGATATGTACATATGTACATATGTCTTCCGTTGTAAGAGCCATTCAATTACTCAACCGGGCAGCCATACACATTGACTTATTTAATGTTATGTAATGTTACATGGTTGGTTGACGTGTTTTTAAACATAAGATTTTAATGTATTATTTTAATATTTCTAAATTTTGTTTGTGTTTGTTCTACATTTGTATTTTTACTTTATCCTAATCGGATAAAGTATTGTGATCGTGCGAAAATTCGACCTCGAGATTTTGACTGATTTGTATCGAGTATCATCCCCAGATCACGTTTTCATGATTTCTAAAAAATGTCTGTATGTCTGTATGTCTGTATGTCTGTATGTCTGTGTACTTATGTGTGTGTGTGTCTGTATGCGTGTTTTCTCCGAAAATGTCAAGTCTATCAAGCTGAAATTTCATACCTATTATTTTCACGTAAGAGCCATAAGGAATTTGGTCAACATCAGTTAACCGGAAGTAGGGTTTTTTTCTTGTAGAAAATTCTAAAATTCTTTTACCACAGAATATTTCCGAAACGGCTCCGGGAATTTTGTCAAAATTTCATATCTACTCTTGAACGATTTTTTTTTTTTTATTTTTTTCGACCTTTTAAATATGTAGTATCGTCACAATATTGTAATGTTGTAATCTTGAGAGAAATTGCTATTTAGGAAAAAATAAATCATTAAAATCAGTCAACCGAAAGTAGGTTTTTTTTTTGTCGAAAAGTTTACCACAGAATATTTCTGAAACTACTCCGGCGGTCTTGTCGAAAATTTATATTATTAATTTACATATAAAAATTAAGAGTTGATAAGGTTTTGATCAAAATCCGCCGACCGGAAGTGGTAGTTGAATATATGCCGAAGATCGTATTTTACATACGCGCGGGCATATATTCAATAGTAATTTCATGATATTTATGTATGTATGTATTTTGGTCGGTGTGGTGATGTGCATGCGCTTTATTTACTTACGTACATAAAAAATTAATTTCGTTACTCTTTGTATTCCTCAAATATATGGATAAAGTCATGGGTTGGCCACACCCGAATTTTTTATGATGTACTTGCTTGGCCACAATAACGATTTGGGAAACTGTAAAGTAACTGTGGTAAAATTTTGTAAATAAATTATATATGTACATATATTTATTTATATAATAGCCGAAATCCGAAATAGTCTTTCTGTCTGCTGATAACGCTCGCCGAGGTAAATGATTAAAATACACGAACCGTCCGCGCGCGAGTGGGATTTGAACCCGTCATCACCAGGTTGGAATGAGTCGTACCAACACTATCATCCAACGGAGACGATGACGAACCTGCTACGATTTGACAATAGTACGTTGTTGTATTATAACGCGCCATCTATGCAAAAACTATTAAATTTAATATTATTTTTCAGTACGGGTGATGAGAAAGCGCTCCGTTGATATTCAACGGGCTTACACTAGTAAATAAATAAATGTGAGGCCACCACCCCTTCCCCAAACTAATAATCTATATTGAGTAAATTAGTTATACAACAATGACAATGAGTTAGGAATTGAAATGTGTAACTTTGTACTACATACATATTGAATGCGCAATCGCGAGGTTATTCAGGAATAATCCTGGCGTCGTAAAACGAGGATAATGGACGCTTCGCATACGTAAATCCGAAATCGTAAGGCGTTGTCCGTTCGTCCTTCCACGATGGTTTCGACTTACGTACGCCTCGTTTTACGACCGAGTCGAGTCATCAAAGACGGAGACGGGGAGGCGGGCGCACGCAGACTCGGCATCAAAATCCGTTCGGTCGAATCCCGCGGGATTAGTTTTGATACATGAGCGACTCCCGAAGGATAAGGGTGGAAAGGAGGATCTCACCCTCAGGGGTCCTCGTAAAAAGATACGTAGGTCCCCTTTTACAGCCCGGCTAGAGGGGTCCCGCTAAAAGCCGCTTTTTTGGCAACGGCGCGCCGCCCGTTAAACCGAATTGCCCGGGAATAACAATAGCCGTAAAATCGGGACTGCACTCGCCGAAATATGATTCGTTTTTTATTATTCCGTTAACGAAAATTTGATGGCTCAATTTATTCCCTTATTATACTACGGTTTACGCGCTCGGTACCTACCCTGTGTGCGCGTTCCGTTTCGTCGACGCGGTCAGGTTGCGCCCCTTGACCGACGTCGTTTAACCCTTTTTTTTTTCTTTGCGGATTTCCAAGTGCAAAACACATATGTCGCCCCCGCTGAAATGGATGCTGAAACTCACCAGAATGACTAGCAATGAACTGCTCGAGTAATTTCAGGTTTTCAGTGGGTATAAGGATATCGCATAAACTGGTCGACCGACGTATGCCCATTGAAATATTCATTGCGGAAACTTTTAATAATATATTATTCAATTCCATGATTTAATACAGTTTTGTTTATTTTATAGCACAGCGTGTACATACATATATTAGGGTGGAGTGACATTGCAAAAATTAAAAATTGGCATTGTAATACCTACCAAAAGTTTCGTTGTAGCATCCGTATTCTCGTAAAAATACTGAAAAAAAAATGTGAATATGTCTACAGGCCTCTACCCGACGTCAAAAAATGAAAATTTGCCTAATAATTTCGAAATCTGAACACAGGATATAAAATTGTAGATAACATGGTCATAAAATTCTCCTAAGTACTTTTGTAAAAAATCTAATTTATTTACGTATTCCTTGAATTATTCAAATAAGTGTGAATTTGTAAACGCGGTGGTTACGAGTAAATATAAGCATATACGAGTAAAGTAAGTAAGTATGTATAGTAAAAATAAATACTAATTTTCCAATTAAAATTGGTATTTATAGAGATTTGAAACGATCAATTGGAAATTTTCATGCAAGTAAAAGTATTAAGATAAAAGTGCTGGTAGAGACCAGAAAAACTTTTTTAATTAAGCAGATTTTTTTAAGACATGAGGTATGAATGTAGATGCAACTTTTTATAACTATTTCAAAATGAATATGCCAAAAAAAAAGCTCCATACATCGTCGCTCCACCCTAGTGTATATTCATCATTGCGATATCATTTTGAATTATTTTTTATGTACATTGGGTAATTCGTATTCCACTGCTTCGAGGTTTCTAGACTTACTTTTTTCGCTTATATTGTAAATAAAATAAAAACGTTTCAGACGAATAGTCGCATAAAGATAGTCTATCGAGAAAAACGAAAACAATTCGCCAAACTGAAACTGGCGGGCAATTCGTAAAGATAGCGCGGTCAATTTGTCTTTACGCGCACTTGTGTATACGACAGAAAGTCGTAGAAATTTATCCATTTTTTTTTTATACAGTGAGCTTAAAACAGTAATAAAATAAGTCGATTGTGTATAAATTCGACTTCGCTTTTGTGTATGTATATATTTTCACTGGCGTTTCAGTTTCATATTCAAGTATATATTCACTAATATGTAGATATATATTTTCATTGATACTCACTGGTGAAATTATATTCTTTTCCATTGAAACTAAAATTGACAGTTGTGAAATGACCAATCGAATCATATGTACAATCTGCTGAAATATTCAATCCTACATAGTTATTTTGTCGCTTCTTCTCCTTATCGTGCCGTGCCCGTGTTCGGGCGTAGACTTTTACTGATTGGTACCAATTATACTGTACAAGTCTTTGTCGATTTTATAACAATTGACTTATAATGGTCGGTTTAAGAAGAAAGGTCGGCGTTGCGTTGTACGTATCCTCAGAATCCTCAGATACATATATGTATGTATGTACATATATATGTAACAACGCCACCGTTTCGTTCAAAACACACTTGTAAGATGACACATCATCGACTTAGAGACTTAGACCAACATCAACAAGTCACAAACACATACGCTTACTTTAATACACTTTCACCGATACTGAGCAGTGAAACTGTATATTCATTGTTTGATACATTTTCACCGCCTGAATTGGTAAAAATATATTTTCACTTGAAATATGCTTTCACTGTAACATAGGAGTATACACAAGTTTTATCACATTCAATATTTTTCAGCAACCAATCGGATGCAACGGTTAACGTATGCATGCGCATTTCTGCATATTATGGTCTGTATCTGCATTGTGCTTAATCAAAATCAATCCACTCAAAGGGAAGGGGGAGGGGTCGGTAGTTTCAGCGGAAAAGGGGTGTGGGTCAACACGCATATTCACGGGTGAGCGAGCAATTTTGCACAACCACCAATCGCGTACAAATCGCACATTCATACATACGGCTTAATTAAAAAGCCTCATCCTCATGAGCGGCTTAATAAACCGACACGGGCATAACCCAACCCCCTCCCACCAAATCCGCTAAAATTGAGCGCGAATTTTATTTATACGTATTTCCGATACGGTTATAATCGGTGATAAACACAACCATGTGTTTGGACAAATAGACGCCAGAGACGGAGCAATAAATACGCAATTAGTTCACGCTCGATGGTTGTCGTAGTTAAATATGTAAGCATTCGCGCACCTCTGAAAATGAATCTCAAACGAAGTGTGTGTGTGTGTTCGTTTGTTTGTTTGTTGCTCGCCGAAGCATTTTCAGTGCAGATTGTATGGTTTATTTGCACGTAAAGAATGGTTGTATGTATGTGTGTGAGTATAGTGCGGTCAGCTTTTCCGGCGAACGTTAATTAGCCGTAGAGTGGGCCGAATGGTGGAAGTATTCTGGCCGTGTCGTGTATGAGCTGGTTGAAAAGCTTTAGTTTGAACTTTTCGGTCGTGCGAATATCGCAATGATATACGATTCGTTCGCGCTTGCTTAGTTAAGAATCGAAACGAAAAGTGGAAGTGGGAATTTTGTGAAATTTTCCACGCCGTACGCTTATCGTACCCGTCGATAGGGATCGAAAGTTTGTTTGATTGGAAAAATTGTCGAAGGGTTCCGTTTGTTTAGTTTTTCATTGTTTTCGATATTTGGGAAGGCTGGAGGAAAATTATCGTAAGATTTTTCCGTTGGTATAATTCAAAAAGTCCGATAGATCATATACGTAGGTACATATGTACGTTAAATCTTATAATGCTAATGTGGACCACTGTCACTGGACCACTAGCTATTAAAATAGATTTAAGATGTATTGTGAACATACATAGTATATGAACAATAAAAAGCTTTTTTTAATAAAAAAAAAAAATAAATAATGCTAATGTAAGTTTTCTTGTTAATTGCTAATGAAGTTTATGTACATATCGCGTCCTCAAAGCACTAAGGTGACATGTCCAAGATTTTGTGAAAATGAGTTACGAATGCAACTTTGTTCATCTTTATTTTTTCTATCAGGGCAGTCAAGTGGAACATCCGAATGACGTCACAATTATTTTTTTTGCATCACAAAGTACAAAAGTTCTAATATTCTTGTAGTATACAAGTGATAAGTCGAAACTTTTTTTCATGTAATTTGAAAAACTTACGTGTGTAAAGTCAATAACAATGAAATAGAATCTAAAAATCTAGTGTACAATATGTACGATTATCATTTTTATATAAAGTTTCCCTGATTTATGATGACCAGTTCAAACTTAAAAACTGCTGCCCTGAATAATTTACTATTTTGAACGTATCACCTTTGTGCTCTGAGGACGCGATATGTACATACATATGTACAATTGTACATACATAGATTTTTCTTTTGATTGAACTTATTATTGTATGGAAATGATATACATAGCTTATTAAAATTATATATATTACAGGCCAACAACGTCTCTTGAAAAAAAAAAATTGTGACGTCATTCGGATGTGCCACTTGACATCCCTGGTAGAAAAATTAAAGACGAACAAAGACTCTTTCAAGACATTTGCACGATTGTCCAAATTACAAAGAATCATTTATTTATTTTATTAAAATAGCTTAAAAATCTAATTACAAACAAAAAGTAAGTTAAAGCTAAGATTACATAATAAATTTAGTTATCTACATATTAACACTTATACAGGGGTGCTGTTTTAAGGGTGCCAGGAATTAATTTTGTTTATATTTCGAGATCTTTTGCCAGTCGATTGTAACAACACCCCTGTACAAGATGCGTCTTCTTTATAGATCTACCAAATTCTTAACTATTAACTTATTCTTACCCCTAGTATTATGACTATGTATATAACCCCCTAATAATCGAACTAAAGTGCACATAAATATATTTAAACAAGAAAAATAATCGCCTACAATACATTTCGCCCAATATATTGCGATAACGTCTACGTATTTATATAGGCAAGTACACCAATAAGCATCGAATACATTCCGATAAAAGTTCGGAAGAGTTCCCCGGGGTTCGCGATGGGGATAAAATTCATCGCGTGCTCTTCCTGTATATATGTATGTATGTACGTGCACGTAGATAAATGCAATAACATAAAACAGGTGGTGATGAATAGGTGTAAGAGATACGAAACGAATGGCACCTCGGAGACTATTTCATCACATCTACGAGTAGCACCCGCTCTAAGCACTCCAGCGGTGCTGATTTTCAATGGTGTATGTAAATTTCTCCAATCATCTATTATAAATTCGTTGCATTGCGGATACACTAACGACGTATGTACATACATACGTACGTAGCGTTCTTTAATTATTTATTCGCGTTAATAATATTGGACGAACTCCTAACCACGTTTAAATCTAAACGTTCGGTAAACAATCGTTCGTAGAGGAAGTCGTAGTTTAAATTAAAGTCAGGTGAGGGGGAGAGACGACGCGAACGCAGCAGTCGCTTAAAAGTTTCCCAATGACCGTTAACACGCTAACGCCGGGCCGATGGCGTGCCGACCGGCCGTTAACGGGTTATTCGCGGATTAAGGGCCACGATTTGAATAACACAGTTTTGGGCGCTTGTTTAACGCCGACGAATACCGCGACCCATTAACGGTGATATTAACGACTATTACGACTCGCTCACACAGACCGCAGATTTGTGCAAAAGTTTATTTTTTTTTCATTCGTTTTTATTTTTTCATTATTAAATGAGAGTGGAAGTGGTGTGACGTCAACCAGCATCTCATAAAGTGTATATTTAAAAAATATATACATACATACATACATAGTGGCAAACAGTATGTACATACATATGTATATACGATATAAAATATCGCATTCTGTAA
Organism: Parapsyche elsis; assembly: GCA_022651745.1. Taxonomy (NCBI): domain Eukaryota; kingdom Metazoa; phylum Arthropoda; class Insecta; order Trichoptera; family Hydropsychidae; genus Parapsyche; species Parapsyche elsis. The sequence goes on along the minus strand of JAGVSN010000004.1, from coordinate 3,144,014 downwards.
ACAATGTAAACGATCTTTAGCAATAAATATTGAATTTGGTTTTTTTTAGATTTTTCATTTCATATATGTATGTACATAAATGAACAGATATCGTAAGAGGAATACATGGGTAAGAAGTATGACCAAAGTGGCAGATATAGCAGAACGTGTGAAAAAGTTGAAGTGGCAATGGGTTGGATATCCGAGAGATTGTGAAAGGAAGCAAGGTGGATCGTGTGGAAGATGGGCTGATGAATTGTGAAGAATGTGTGTATAGGTAGTCGAATGGATGCAGATTGTTCAAGACAGACAGGACTGGAAGAGGATTGGAGAGGCCTTCATCCAGGCAACTCTGTCGATTACTCTTCCTTCAATGAAAATCTACAAATATAGCATAATATTAAATGCTATATTTTTACATACATATGTATGTACATACATACTTACGTATTGGACATATTTTTAAGTTGTACACATGGCGAGAAGAATGGATGGCGGATGGACGCGAGAAATACTGGAATGGTATCCGAGAGGATGTGAAAGAAAGCAAGGTAGACTGAGTGGGAGATGAGAAGAATGTGTGGAGTCAAATGACAGACGGGAATGGAAGGGGATTGGAGAGGCCTTCATCTAACAGTGGATGGTGAACGGCTTAAAATGATGATGATGATGTAAATGAACATATTGCATCCTCGCTTCAAAGGTGACAAAACTCAAAAAATAATGTTTTTTCAATAAATGGAAAAAAACTATTTCAACAATGTTGTAAAGCATAGTAAAGTTTGAATTTTGTGTGTGTGTGTGCTAAAAACTGTGCTAAAAACTATTGAACAATTTGATAATGTAGTTTATGTATTTGTTGTTTACCGTGGAGTTTCCGCGTAATCCAAAAATGACACCGAACAGCTTTTATCAAACGTCAGCGCCAAAATATTTTCAATTAAAGCGTAAAGAAATTTTTCATCAAATATTTGAATATGTGAAAATTATTCTCTCGATGTATCTATGTATGTACATACATGTGTATAACGTAAACGCATATACAATGCCTGAACTGGGTAAATTGATTGGATTCCAAATACATACATACATATATTCTGTAACTTTCATACACAATTTTTATCTAACCGCATGAAATATTAAAAGTAACATATAATCTTATACTAGACTTAGTAACTGCCCGTCAGCAGTGTCATCTCGTGTTGTTTGTGGTTTTCATATACATGCATACCTACATATAGTGTGTTTACTTACATCTTAGTATGTACATGTATATGTATGTATGTACCAGGAGCGTTCCGAGGAATCAGCTATCCAGCCAGATAGATTCCTACGCTACTATATCTAGTAATGTATACTATATGAATACAATATGTACATATCATCATCATAATCATTTTCAGCCGTTCACCATCCACTGCTGGATGAAGCCCTCTCCAATCCTCTTCCATTCCTATCTGTCTTGAGCAATCTGCATCCACGTGACTCCACATATTCTTCCCAATTCATCAGCCCATTGTCCACTCGGTTTACCTTACTTTCTTTCACATCCTCTCGGATACCATTCCAGTATTTCTCGCGTCCATCTGCCATCCATTATTTTCGCTGTGTCCAGCCCGTTGCCACTTCAACTTTTTCACACGTTCTGCTATATCTGCCACTTTGGTCATACTTCTTACCCATGTATTCCTCTTACGATCTGTTCTTGTTATATCAAGCATACATCTTTCCATGCTTCTCTGTGTGCACTGCATCACACGTAGCGTTCTTGAATTTAGCATCCACATTTCAGATCCATACGTCATAACCGGCAGTACGCATTGGTCCTATGCCTTATTTTTTTGGCATAGCGGAATGTTGGATTTAAAAACTATGTTCATTCTTCCAAAAGCACTCCATCCTAGTTTCATTCTTCGTTTTATTTCTTCTTCTTTACATCCGGTCATATTCACCAATTGTTCTAGGTATAAATAACTATCAACTATCTCTACAATATATGATTATCTACGCTTTCCGTGCAAAATTCATTAAACATAATTTTAGTTTTATTAAAATTAATTTTTAAGCCTGCTTTCATACTTTCATTGCTTAGTTGTGTTAATATGTATAATCGAATTAATCTGACCATTTATAATATAAAATTTTATATCAAAGACATTGAATTCATATTCCTTAGAGGTTTTGGTACGTTATGTTGAATAATATATCACGTATAATTAAGTCAAATTAATTTATACTCTCATACGTGTCAGAGAACATATTTTTTCAGTGTGGGATTTTTTCAAACACACCTTTTGTGTGTAATTTTAAAACCGAATGATGACAAAATTCGGACATAACTCAACCGATTAACAACCCCCAAAGTCCGCACGGGGGGGGATGCGACACTCGGCTTTTATTATGAAAAACGACTCGCTTTGACCGCACGCTAAAGCTCTAATGCGGTTTCCGTGTAATTTTACAGGCCAGCCAACTTCAAATTTCCGACGGACACGACACTAATTCGTGAACCGCGTATTATTTACACTTGTTCGCGTAAATATCTATTTACTCGTTCGTCGCTACCCTCTGTACGTAACCGTGTGCACGAGAAGCGGTATTAAGGCTAATTCCAGCTCCGGTTTCAGGTAACGTACATACATACATACGTGTAAGAACTGAGGGGAAGGGTGGGGGAGGGGCGAGAGGGTACGATTTTCCAGTTTTCCACAGCTTAATACCGGCCGAGATTAAAATCGGTTTTAAAAGCGCATTTGGGTTCGGATTCACGTACATACGTATCGATAAACATTTGCGACATGGAACACCAACGTGGTTTAAATAATTTCCCGTGCACTCATTAGGTACACCGTTAAAGTGTACGTCTATTAGATTGCCGTCTTTTAATTCCTAAACCGTGCTAATTATTATGTATATAGAATTTTGTACGTCGATCGAGGAAATCCTATTCAATTACCTGTGTGCGGAGAGTGAAAATATTTCTTTTCGTAAGAAAATAAAAAAAAAATGGCCATTTGTCAAGGGTATAAAAGGCGACAACATTTATTTAACCCTAAGTATAGATTATTTGACGTTTATGAGCATCACGAAAAGGGTCTGTTTTACTGTAGAACATATCGCATCAGATAAGAAAAATGTACACACAAATTCAAGCTACATTTTTCCATTTTTATATAACGGTTTTCTTTGTTTGTTTCATTTATTACTACACCAATAAAACGTATAATTTTTACCTTATTTTTATATAGAAGTAATTTTTTTTTATCGCTTTTACTCCAATAAAATATCATGTATATAAATTACACTCAATAACAGTTTATTTAAATCCGAATTTTGTTATACATGTATGTACATTAAAATTTTAGATAATACCCTCATAAAATTACCCTAACTTTATTGTATTATTATAAGTACTTTTTGTAAAAATCTAATTTATTTACGTATTTCTTGAATTATTCAAATAAGTGTGAAATTGTGAGCGCGGTGGAGGGAGGCATACAAGTAAATATAAGTACATATATACGAGTAAATTAAGTATGTATAGTAAAAATAAATACTAATTTTCCAATTAAAATTGCTATTTATACAGATTGGAAACGATCGTCGCTCCACCCTAATTGTACATACATACATATGTATGTCCAATATGGTTCCTCAATAACTAATTACAATAAAGTTAAGAAAATTAACTACAATTTTTAAATTAGAAAACTAATATCTGCTCAATTGCACTTATCATGTGAACTGTCTATATTCGGATAGTTTTCACTTTATTTTCAAATAAGGAGAAAAACTTTTTTGTGCGTCTGAGTCGTCTTTCGAAAGGCAATCTTATCTTTTCGGAAAAGCCGAAATCCGACGGGATGGCAAGTTACAGTCCACGAGGGGTGGGAAAGAGGAAGGGAGAGTGGGGAAAAAGGGGACGTTCAGGAAAATGAAAGCTCCGTTTTTCGCGTACACTGCTAAAGCTCAAGCGCCCGCGGGAATATAACAACCTCTAGTTGCAAAGTAATTTCGGCGTTTTTCAGAGGATTTCAAAAAAAAAAAATATATAGACTATAATCCGATACGCGCGCGGGGTCTCGGTTTTGATGAAACAAAACAAATTGCCCGGTAAATCTATGTAGTACGCTGGAAGATAATAAAGTGGATGATGCAGGAAGATTGAAAGATGTTCGCTCGGGGACTTGGAGGGCGAGAAAACATAAACGGGCCAAACAGCCCACCCACCAATCCACCCCCGCTGAGCAATGTCATATTTTATAAGCGTCGTGATAGATGTGCGTAAGATAACACCCTAAATACAGCAATTCACTTTTTTTCAACGCGCCATATAACAATGAACGTAATAAATTGGAATTTTTTTATTATTTTTATATAATATATATGTATAATATCGGTGAGCAATTTATGTATTTGAAATTATTTCATTTTAAGGGTGAGCGTGGGTGGGTGCATTTTTCCAATTTGAGGTTTTGCGTTCGCCTGAGCTGCGCTAGCCGCGGTTATCTCCAATCAAGCGCGCTGCATTTGATATTATCTTGCGGTCGGTTACGAAAACCCCCATCTGTTATCCTTGTCAATTTATTACTTCCAACTGACTTGTTCCAACCGAGAGCCAATAAAATTCTCCAACGAATAGGCGAATTTTTTTTTTTTTTTTTTCGGCTTTTTCCTTCAAAATTACTTGTTACGCCAGCAAAAAATCGGCTTGCTTCGCTCGTTCGGTGCTCAATATCATCGATTTATTCGCATGTACAATGAAAAATGAGATTCTTTGACCCAAATATATTCATAACATTCAGTAAAAATTTTATTACTATGGGTATACATTACCTACATACATATGTATCATAAAAAATCATTTTAATTATTTTATTGCATGTTTACGAGAACTAATTTTGAAGAACCTGCACGTAATAATTGTTTATTTCAGACACACAGACACAGACACACACACACACACACACACACACAGAGACAGACAGACAGACGGAATAGGGCTATTATATATATAATTTATTAAAGCCTATTAGGACATTTACGTATAAAATACATAATATATTAAATTAGAAAAAAAAAAACTAATAAATAAATTATGTTGAATTAGTAAAAGAAATAATAAGTCGTAACCTTAGAGACGAAAGATTAGTATTAAAAAAATCAATAAATTCTGAGTATTTATTGCCATATCCATTCATTCTGAGGATGGGAGAATGAAGATAATAGTTATTACGTGAAATATTTTCACAATCCGATAAAAAACGAAAACGGACTACACGCACCGGTACCTTTAAACGAAAAGTCGAATGAAGAAGAATAGTACTATCTATTGGAGAGTTTAATATTTTATATAAAAAAAATTACATCAAATATGATTCTTCTATTACTTAATTTTATCAATATAAATAAATTTAACATCAATATAGAGATAATGGTTTCGCGAGGATTATTAACCATTAAAAATAATTCATAATAATTACTTTACATTGATTACAATATCCATTAGCATCCCATAATGTACCGATAGCATTAACCGAAGCAACAGTTAACGACTTTATTCAACTCGTAGACCAACTGTGTCCACGCTCGAAATATCTCCGAAGCCATAACGTAGCCTAATGATCCGTTTAGTAGCACGAAATATCTTCATATATTATAACCCACACTTACACACATATAAAATTTATATTATTCAATATTTTATAATAACTATACTCAAACGTATTAATGCGTACGAACTGCGGTGATAACAACCGTGGTTAATAGAGTTAGGGGGAGATTCGCGCACTCGGATTGTTCTGATTTGAAATTATAATCTGGCGAATAAAACTGCGTTGTTGCGTCAATACTAAAACGGTGGCGGTGACCATAATTTAGACGATCCGGGCAAAATGATATGGATCGTATATAAATTATAATTCGGTCACGTAGTATTTTTATAGCGGTACGGAGCGCACGTAGAGCGGCCGCTCGTAGCAGACGACTCGAGCTTATCTCGCGAGATAAAATAATTTTTACGGTAAACTTTTTAGCGTTATCCACCGGTCTCTCGGTCTCGTCGTCGGACACTTTTCGGGTGTGTAATTTATTTCGTTCACTTTTCGATCGGTTCTCGAGATTTAATCCGAGGAGGCAAGAACATTTGCCTATTACGAGTTTGACTTTGAATTACACCTTTAAATTTTATCAGTGATTTAATTAATCGAGGTTAAAATCCATATCGATCATTGTGGCTTATTGCGTATGTGTTTTGAGTTACAAAGATAAATATGCTGTATTGAAGGTGAAAAGTTTTGATTTCTATTCAGGCTTAGATAGGTGATATAATCTTTACAATATCTAATTATATAGATATATATGTACATACATATGTTACAGTGCTTGGTATAACAAAAAAATATCGTAAGAGGAATACATGGGTAAGAAGTATGACCAAAGTGGCAGATATAACAGAACGTGTGAAAAAGTTGAACAGCGAGAAGAATGAATGGCAGATGGACGCGAGAAATACTGAAATGGTATCCGAGAGTATGTGAAAGAAAGCAAGGTATACCGAGTGGAAGATGGGCTGATGACTTGGGAAGAATGTGTGGAGTCAAGTGAATGTAGATTGCTCAAGACAGACACGAATAAAAGAGGGATTGAGAGGCCTTCATCCAGCATTGGATGGTGAACGGCTGAAGATGATGATGCTGATATGTTACAGTTAAAGTGTGTAGTTAGTTTATGTATGCATTCACTAGTTAATGTATACCAGTATGTATTCCATATATTAATGACCTTTTACTAGCGCTTGTCTGTGAGTTCATACATTTACTAGTTAATTCAGACATTTTCTAGTTAATTCATACATTGTCTAGTTAATTCATACTTTGTCTAGTTAAAGTAAATGTGGAATGTAATGTTGTGAGCTTCAATTAGAACTTTTAGTTAATGTACATATACATACATTGACTAGCGATTACATATATGTATACATTGACGAGATTTAACACTTTAACTGTAACATATGTATGTATATGTATGTTACAGCGAAAGCATATTTCAAGTGAAAATATATTTTCACTGGTATAAATATATTTTTACCAATTCAGACTGAATTGTATCAAACAATGAATTTACAGTTTCACTGCTCAGTATGGGTGAAAGTATATTAAAGCAATCGTATGTGTTTCTGACTTGTTGATGTTGAATTTTTTGTAAAATTTCACTCCCATTATCTTGTAAGGGTAGCAACACGTGTTCTTTTCTTCTTAAACCGACCATTATAAATCAATTGTTATAAAATCGGCAGACTCATTGTAAACTATAATTGGTACTAGCCAGTAAAAGCCTTCGATTGAACAGGGTCACGGCACGATATGAAGAAGATGCGACAAAATAACTAGGATTGAATATTTCAGCAGATGATACATGATTCGATTTGTCATTTCACAACTGTCAAATTTAGTTTCAATAACTGTTCGGAAACGAATATAATTTCACCAGTGAGTATCTGTTAAAATATATTTTTAGTAGTAGAAATATATTTCTACTGGTGAAAATGTGCTTGGTAATGATTTCACCAAAACGCCAGTGAAAATATACTTTCACTTGAAATATTCTTTCGCTGTACCATAAACACGGATAAGTAATGTTTCCTAAAAAAATTGACTCAAATACATATTTTATCATATCTGTTTTTGAAACACTTTGTATAAAACTATAGAAAATTGTATTCTAAAAGAAACCTACAACACAAAGAAAAAAAAATTCAAAGAAAATACTTAAAACATCTCATGAAATCCTTTGTATTATTATTTACGATCTGTAAATAAAATTGTGTAAAATTAGTTACCAAAAACAATTTAAGTAAATATTGTAAGGATTTTATATCGTCTCAAATGAATTTTCTAGACATTTCGGTATATTTAATTAGTGCTTTTATATTTAACGAACACTTATTGTACTAATAGCAAAGATAGTTCTATTTGTATTAGATTTCGGTTGGGTACTTGGGTAAATAAAATTTTATCAATAATTTGATTGGGGGTGCGAAAGCAAAATTGGTGAATAGCATGAAAACGTTTTAAACTAATCACCGAAATATTTGCATTTTTTGACATTTTTCGCGTTAATAATGTCAATTTCTGACTCGGACGCCGAACTCGATTACTGTGCCAACATTGTGATTTATCAAATTACGCAATTTTCGAACAGTGAAAATAAAATTAACTTCGCCAACAACCGAATGTTGGCTGTGTAAAATTGTTAAAATAGTTAATACGTTTTCGCATTTTAAATTTTAAACATTTACCTAGGTATAAATTCGCAGTCTTCTAAAGTAGTATCTCTATTCCTTTGTGGGTGGAATATTTAAGAGACATGCAAATGTGACGCCGTTCAGATTGTGCAGTGGCAACTGTCCATGAATCAAGTTTTAAATGGCTCCATCCATACTTAATTCTCTTTTATGGCCACACTTTATTATGGCCACTCTATGAATGTCCCGCCGTGTAAAAGTACGCCACACAAGACCCAATTTATTATTACATTGTCAATAAAAGTCGCACTGTATTATGGCTGAATTTAAAAATCGACTCCTGAAAATGGGCTCTCATTTAATTTTCGCTCCGAACTCTCTCTCTCTCGAAGGAGCGGAACGAGAAAAATTGAATAAAAATCACAATTGAGATTTTTCCTTACGGAGCGCTTCGGTGAAATAATATCACCGCGTTCGTACATTTTATTATATCGAAACAATATGGTGGAATTGCATTCGGATAAAATTTCGAAACGTTCGCCAAATCCACTGTCATACGTGTGAAATATTTTCACGAACGGATAATGAAAATTAACCGTGCTTGTAATCTTTTTATCTGTGTGCGTGTGAAAATATTCCGATACATTTGCGCATACAAACGCTTGAACTATACGTTTTCACGTGTCCAGTGATAACAATGATAACAAAATAAAGCGTTTTTCAATTGGAAATAATTTAACGATAGGTTTATATTATTTAAAAAAATATTCAAACGTAGATACATGTGATATCTACTCTATACTCTATATTTATCTGAAATAACTAGGTCAATATTTTTAGCTTATGTTTCATTCTACTCGATCGCTTTTCTGTATATCGTTGTGATATCAAATCCTTTGAAATTTTTTGTGTTATCTTTTTTTCGGCAATTTATTTCCTACAAACTAAATTGTTTGTAGTTTAATTTCATTTTTTTATTTTTTTTTATTACACATGTGTGTATGTTCACATTACTCCAACGATAAACTCCAGCGTAGAATGTACAATTTAGTTAGAAAGATGTTGAACTTTTTGTTTCGTAATGAGTTTTTTTTTGACTGCGGGAGATGGATGTCGAGGTCGTCAGCAAAAATAAATTAAAAACAAAGATACATACATGTTCAAAATAATCTACCATTATTTACGATATCCTCTTGGTCTGAAATCGATGTATCGCATTAAATCGAAATTTATCTTCTCTGCACGAGTCGTTCGTCTCGAGAGCTGTAAACTTTTCTTTGTAAAGATGAAGTTCTGCAGTGAGTTTTATTAAGCATGGCGACCAGGCGAGGTCCGAACAACACAAATTGACCGTGTGAAAATTTATGAAGGAATGAAAGCGTTCAGCTAGGAAGACGCCCGCGGAATGGACAAGAATTGAAGTTGGCAAAAAGCGTCGTGTCCGCGAGTGCATTGTTCTTTTATCGCCGCAACAGATGCCACGTTCCGGCTTAAACTGTTTTGTGCGCCTGTTATATTCTCTACGAATGGCGTTCTGCAGCTTACCGAGGAAGACGTCTCTGCCCCGGCTACAACCAGAGGACAAAGGAATGCCACTGCACAAGTTAAAGAAGAGAAAAAAAACCAAACAAACGAACGAAAACAAAAGAACATGAACGTAGAAACGAACCAGCAGACTCCGCCATGAAAAATTGAGTAAGAAGACACACTTGAAGATTCATCTGGTAAAATTGGCGCGCGCCCGTCTAAACTTGTTCCATTCCATTTATTGTGGATGCGACAAGAATAAAGAATCAATTTTTGTAGGTTGGGATTGTGTGGGTGTGGGTAATATGGAGGAAATCAAACCGACGCGACGCACCCATAATATTTGAAATCCACTGAATTTCTGAACGACAATAAATTCTCATCGTCGTATGTGTGGAAAATTTTGATACGCGTCTTTATAATCTTATATATATTTTTTGATACTATCTCTAGATACACTATAAACATTATTTTTTTTATTATTTAGCTATTTATACGTAGGTAATAAAACTTTTATATACATTTTATTTTTTCTACGTACATATATATTGGCTATCAGATATAACAGTACGTGTGAAAAAGTTGATGTGGCAATGGGCTGGACACATAGCGAGAATAATGGATGGCAGATGGACGCGAAAAATACTGGAATGGTATCCGAGAGGATGTGAAAGAAAGCAAGGTAGACCAAGTGGAAGATGGGATGATGAATTGAGAATAATGTGTGGAGTCAACTGGATGCAGATAGCTCAAGACAGACTGGAATGGAAGAGGATTGGAGAGCCCTTCATTCAGCAGTGGATGGTGAACAGCTGAAAATGATGATACATATAATGGCTATATATTTATTTATTATACACCTATACACCTTAGAGAAAACATTAACAAAAATAAACTAATTAATAAATTATGTTGAGTTGATAAATTAAATAATGCGTTGTTGCTTTAGATACGACAGATTAATATTAAAAAAATCAATAAATTCAGAGTATTTATTACCATATCTAATCATTGTGGTGATGGGAGAATGAAAATAATAGTTGTTACGTGAAATAGTTTCATAATCTATTAAAAATCGAGAGCGGGTAACATAGCATATATGTACGAGTATACATACATATGTATGTATGTATGTAGGATACATTTTCATTAGTTATAATTTTTTCAATGTACGTATCAAAGGCGTCGACTTAAAAATTGATAAAAGGGAAAACAATTTGATTTATGGGTAGTCAGCGGCCATTAATCCCGATGGCTCCCAAAAGGCGAATGAAAGCAGTGTCACGACCAAAATTGATAGAGTGATCAATTATCGGGTATTGTCTCGCCTAAAAGGATTTTGGTTTTCATCACCCAAACAAAGGTGGTGGCAGCCAGTTCAAAATCACTCAATGAAAATCCACATGCATCATTGTAATTAAGCACGTACGTACAAAGAGTCGATTGTAAAGAATATCCGCGAATGAATATGAAATTAAACGGAAGGAGCGTGAGAAAATTTAATCTCAAAGCGAAAGGAACAAATGTAAAGCGGAAAGTTGTAGTTACTGGTAAAAGGAAGTTAAAGGAAAAAAAAAAAAAAAAACAATGCACGGGAAGTTGATGCTGGAAAAGTAATGAGAAACTGGGCATCTCGTTATCTATTTGAAAAGAATTTAAAAATAATTCTCTGTAGATTGTACTCGCATAATCACATTAACTGCGAGTCAAAAATGTGAATAATAAAGCTTTCGCCTGGAGGGATTTAAATTTAAAAAATAAATACACAACTGAGAGAATGTAAATCTTTTCACCGCACTGCTGTGTGTTTGAGGTTTACGCATGGGTGAATTTTAAAATATCAAGGAAGCGATTTGATCCAAAGACTTAGTGGCAATCATGTGAGGTCAAGTGTAGTATTCCAGCAGACGCTAAGCGATGGACCACGACCATCCTCGTGACAGTGTGAAATTGCAAGACCGTGACTCAACAAATTCAACACGATACCGTGCACAATGATCCATCTCCAAAATGCTCCAAAGTTTGCTCTCCAAAGAATAACCCCGTAACGTTCGTATACATTGTACGTAAATATGTTCAGACACGATCGATACTGAAATCAGCGAAATGCATTGTTAACGCGGGCTTCCGTTGCACAATCGTTGGCGTTTATTTCCCGGAGTGCAAATTTAAATTTTTACGTGTAGATATGTGTTTATTCGAGCACTGTTTCTGTTTTTTCAATTAATTGCCAATATGGAGTAATTGAAAAAGTGCATTCGACGTCATTCAAACGGACTGCTTTTGTTGTTTTTGAGCTAAATTGAAAATGACGCAGACATAAGTAATTAAAATTGAAATTAAACTGGCGTAAATATAAATTTTGTGTAATTTCGATTTAAAGTTCCCATAAACCATCATCCACCTGCGAGAGAGTTATTCAGTTATCTTGCCTTTGCTGGCCACTAAAAGTTTTGAGGCAAAACTGCTACATGCCGCCATAACAACCCTAAAATTACCATAAACAATTTATATTTAAACTCTTTTACCTTTTATATGCATGTCTTATACATACATATGTGCATTTATTAAAATACTATTCTTAAATAAATCATCGAACTTTAAACCTTGGGATGTTTGTATATACGGAGTTTTTTGTTGATGTATAAAATATTTAAGAATATAGATATATTTGTATATTTTAGTATTTTGTACGCATAAAATGAATAAAAGATAAAGTAAAAAAAAAAACAATAAAGATATTCAAATGAATGTATAAAGGGACTTCATTATTTATATTACGGTACTTTGGAAAAATAAAATACACCTGCAATTTATTTATTATTCATCTGTAAAATTAATCTTTTCCGTTGCCTTTGCCGGAAACAGGATAATTAATTATTGAAATCGCTCGTAAATAAAAAAAAAAATAGGTACCACTTCAATAATGGGCAAAAAACGCTAATAGCTTTCGTTCATTCCATACTTTTGAATTTCGTTCGGACGAATGGGTACGTTAAATTTAAATCGTCGATTAACAAAAAATAAATAGTGACACTTTACAAGGGTTAAAGCTTCAACCGAAGCGCTCGACGTCGCGTCGGTGTATTTTGTAGGTGGAGTGCTGGCGTAGATAAGGCTGTAAGTTTGCTAACTACATTACGGAGCTTTGAGAAGAAGCTTTCCTGTGTATGATATGTGATATGACGTGTTAAAAAATAAATCTTGTACGTGCGATAGCCCTCGAGCTTTGCACCACACATCAAAGGGTCATATCTCCCAGCTAGACGTTCGTATCTAAATTGGAAAAATGTCGTATGTTACGTATACATACATATGTACATACGTATGTATGTCTAAATGTATAGTGTACCTCATACCTAATATGTACAGGTAATGAGTGAGTATTTGTCACGATTGTTAACGTATTTATCATTTGAAAATTTAATAATACGCTTCAACTGCCGCTTAGGCGCTTTCGACTGCAATACAAATTACAAACTAATTTCCGATGTATCGCGTAGGATTTCTTCGAATCGCTCCAGCTAAGCGTAAAGCAGGAAGCTTTTGATGAAAATTTTACTATCAAGCACCGTGTAACCAAAACCTGTTCTGTACGGTAGACTAAAAGCGAAAGTTACTAGAAACGTCTAAAAGGATGAAAGGAGTAAAGTTGAATGAGAGAATCTCCGAGTGTTTAAATTCACATTATGTACAACAGCTATACATATGTATGTAGGTATCGTACACAAAATGCGACCAAAATGCGGGCGATTATTATAATAGCACGACAATGTTTTTAAATGTTTCGTTTCACGCATTATAAATATATTAAACTGCCTAATTGCTTATATCTTTCATTTTTAAAGGCAACATCTTGAATTTTACCTCTACAAAACGTTAATTATTGCGACTGTAACTATTTTTGTATATACATACATACATAACTTGTATAACACTTTCTGTGTGAATAACTGAAAACAGAATATAAATATCTTTTCAACATAATTCTCCTTGTCAGAATATGTAAGTTGTTGCGGTTTTTGCACTACTTTTTACAGTTTCTGTAGTAAAACATAATTTTCATTGTTCGTGAGGCAAAAATTATTAAACTATATAATGTATGCATGTACAATTAATTGCACATACATATGTACATACATACATAGTCGTTCTTGGTAGTTCTTCAGGTTTTCTTTGTAAATGTATGAAGAAAATAAATGTTCCATTCATTCCACTTTTATCATTGTGCTGTATAAATTTGTACATACCATATGTTTACCAAGTAAATCATATTAAAATTTAAATACACGAGCCATTGAAACATTTGCTATCATAAACGTGCAAAAGTCGCTGGTGTGTTGAAAACGCGAGCGCAAATTGAAGGTGGACAAACTTTCATATACCACGACAGTTTTGTAATGTGAAAAGGAACTGACGTCAACCGCAAAATGGGACGCAAAATCAAGGGGATAGAGAGAGAGAGAGAGGAGGGAATGAGTCAAAAGCACAAAATTACTTTTGGTCCAAGAAACAGCATCTCCAACCAGATTCTCACCACCTCACCTGGAGTGAGAGAGATTTAACCGTTTCACGGTTCAAAGTCAGTTCAGAGAACTAAATAGAGTGGGACGCTTTTAATCAATGTTACTTACTTTACATCCGCTCTGGGGGCGAACCGGTGCAACCACCGAGAATGTTTCAGATAATTTGATGGTCGCGGGAGAGACGGACAGTCGGACGCAGAATCCACTAGGAGAAGTCCAATTCGACTTCACATTTTAACTGGAACTTGTGCTACCGTTAGTGCACCCCTGGCGATGTGCACGCGGGAGTGGTGAGCTTTGAATTTCTGATTGAAGATGAAAATTTTACAACTCTCACCACCGAGATCGTAACCGGAGACCAACAACTCTAAATTTATACAGGCGAAAGATACAAATATTCATTATAAATATGAAACTATCCGCTGCGACTAACTCACGCCATTCAACACGTTTCGTTTAATTTTCACAAAATCCGACAAATGTAAACAAATCTTGTACACAGTGGCTTAAAATCTATCATTTTATATTTGATTTTTACTTTATCCTAATCGGATAAAGTATTGTGATCGTGCGAAAATTCGACCTCGAAATTTTGACTGATTTGTATCGAGTATCATCCCCTGATCACGTTTTCATGATTTCTAAAAAATGTCTGTGTACTTATGCGTGTGTGTGTCTGTATGTGTGTTTTCTCCGAAACTATCAAGGCTATCAAGCTAAAATTTCATATCTATTATTTTCACGTAAGTTGTAAGAGCCATAAGGAATTTGGTCAACATCAGTCAACCGGAAGTAGGGTTTTTTTCTTGTAGAAAATTCTCAAATTCTTTTACCACAGAATATTTCCGAAACGGCTCCGGGAATTTTGTCAAAATTTCATATCTATAGTTTTTACGTTAGCCTTAAGAGATACTGTGATTTTAGTCAACTTCTGACTAGCGAAAATGGCAGTTTACTCTTGAACGATTTGATGTTTCTTTATTTTTTTTGACCTTTTAATTTTTAGTCTCTTAAATATGTGGTATCGTAACAATATTGTAATGTTGTACTCCTGAGTAAAATTGCTAGTTACGAAAAAATAAATCATTAAAATCAGTCAACCGGAAGTAGAGTTTTTTTTTCGTCGAATACCACAGAACATTTCCGAAACTGCCGTGGCGATCAAGTCGAAATTTCATATCTATAGTTTTTTCAATAGCTGTAAGAGATACTGTGATTTTGGTTAACATCTGACGATCGGAAGTGGCAGTTTGTCTAATTTGAATATATGCCGAAGATAGTATTTTTTTTGTAGTTATTGATTTTATTCTCTTTTGTGTCCCATGCATGAAAGAACCTAGGACAATTTGATGAATATGACTGGATGAAAAGAAGAAGAAATAAAAAGAAGAATGAAACTAGGATCGAGTGCTTTTGTAAGAATTAACATATGTAGTTTTTAAATCCAACATTCCGCTATGCTTAAAAAATAAGGCATACAACCAATCCATACTGCCAGTTATGACGTATGGATGTGAAACGTGGATGCTAAATTCAAGAATGTTACGTAAGATCCAGTCCACATAGAGAAGCACGGAAAGATGTATGCTCGGTATAACAAGAACAAATCGCAAGAGGAATACACGGGTGTATAGCATGACCAAACTGGCAGATATAGCGGAACGTCTGAAAAAGTTGAAGTGGCAATGGGCTGGACACATAGCAAGAAAAATGGATGAGATATACTGGAATGGTATCAAAGAGTATGTGATAGAAAGCAAGGTAGACTAAGTGGACGGTGGGCTGATGAATTGAGAATAATGTGTGGAGTCAACTGGATGCAGATTGCTCAAGACAGACGGGAATGGAAGAGGATTGGAGAGGCCTTCATCCAGCAGTATATGGTGAATGGCTGAAAATGATGATGATGATGATGATATGAAAGAAATATATACAATATATGTCAATGTCGCATCTATGTACTTCGATACCGAAAAAGAGCCGAAACGATATTTTATACCGGAACGTGCTATGAATATTTCTAAATTTTGTCTACGAACTCACCGAAGTTTTATCTATAAGCGGAAATTAAATATTTAGTAGACAACTGCATCTAGACAACCTTTTATATTATTTAAGTGGTCGCAGTGAAATTCCACGGCTGCTGTCTCATTTGAAAATAGCTGATGCATGGCATACATAAAGCGTATTTTATTCAATGCATCTCGTGTGCTATTTTCGATACAAAAATATTTTCATTAACTAGATTACGAGATAAACATAAAAGTCCTGTTATGAATTTAAGCATAATACATAGAATGCAATGTGAACCAACCGTAACCACATGAAATGTTCCCACTGTGCTACAACGTGGTTTAAATGTACCTATGTACATCCATATACGTATCTACGTACATAATGTGTGAAATATATCCGTATACTGTATTAATTCGGTATTGAAAGACGACGCGATTGGATACCCTTACTCGTGACACGCTCATTAATTTAACCATGTATGGCGTTGACTGACACTTTTTGGTCATTCGAGCACCCGATATCCCATAGCCCCCCCCATGGTGGTATCCTCGACCGCATTATGTAGACAAAGACTAATTTGTCTGTGGCATTCTCTCCTTTGTGTGATTAATAACGAAATCCGGTAACATTTCGGTCCAGTAGACACAAAGTGAATGTGATAGTCGAACCAGGGGTCACTAATGAACTCGCGTGGGCTATGGACGACCGGGTCTCGGTTCGAGTTACCTTCCGTTTGTTTTCGCGTACATACATATGTATGTACATACTATTGCTGCTTTTGGCATACGCGCATATCAAAGTTCACCACTGCGACCACATGCGAGACACCATAGCTAAATTTACATGTGCCTGCTTGAATGCGGATTATCCAAATCCAAATCACATTTCAATATTGAGCTTGCCAGTAAAATTTATTATAAATAATGGACATAATACCGCGACAACCATGCAATTATATTACATTGTTTATTATATAACAATTTTTATTGTAATTATCTTTGAATATAATGATCCATTAGCTTTCTTCAGCTCTTCTACAATTGGACCTAGATGAAGTTTTGAACTGATAACTCATTGCCTCTCAACGTTCAAAAATGTTTTAGTAGATCACATAATCATTATAGATATATCTCGTTATCATCCGAATGGCACTGATTGGAACTCGGTGGCTAGCTTTAATGATCTGGGAGTCATTTTTTCAAGCAAATTTGATTTTAGTCAGCATATTGAAATTATCTGCTAAAGTGCGACTAAAATGCTGGGATTTATTCTAAGATTTAGTAAGCCGCTTCAGAGTGCCTTGCTGCTTAGGATTCTTTACGAATCATTAGTATGGAGTATTCTGGAGTTTTCGTCAATTATTTAGTCCTAGTAGTACATAGAGCACACTGCTTAAAATTGAGAAGGGTGCAGAAAAGGTTTCTCAGATCTCTTTACGCGAGGCTATCCGTGACTCTACCCTAGTGCATTTTCGCTAGGGGCGTTATGGTTTAATTCCCTGGAGTCACGTCTACAGCTTTATCTGGGAAAAAAAATTGACAAATTATTGATTGGCCTGGTGCATAATACGCAAATTCTTGATGAATTGGGTTTTGACGTACCAAATCAGTTTAGGTTCCTCAAAGACCATAATTTGTTATCCATCCCGATGGCACGTACTGACGCATACTAGCTACATATGTATGTCTCCAGTTGTAAGAGCCATTAAATTACTCAACCAGGCTGCCATACACATTGACTTATTTAATGTTAGTTATGGGAGGTTGGTTGACGTGTTTTCAAATATAAGATTTGAATGTATTATTTTACTATTTATAAATTTTGTTTTTGTTTGTTCTACATTTGTATTTTTTATGATGTACTTGCTTGGCCACAATAACGATTTGGTAAACTGTAAAGTTACTGTGGTAAAATTTTCTAAATAAATAAATAAACCAACTTCTAGTGTACTTACATTTCCTATGAATTCTATTAATTATCTCGTCGCGCTTTAATTTAGTGTTGCGTAAAGTCTCGTTTAGTTCGGCGTATCAATTTTGAACATTTTCACGCCAATTTTCCCGGATTGAAATCCATCAGCGTTAACAATTTCCGATTTGGTAAAACGTGTCGCGCTATGGCATGCACATATGAACGTAACGTAAATTTGAATCACAATACCGCAATTGTATCGCACACTGCAAAATAACTAGTGTATCGCGTTTGATAATGACTAAGCGTTTCGATGCAATTATTCGGCGGCGCAAATTTATATTCGACGATCGATTGCGAACACAATGCAACGCTCCATTCGTCAGTTGTTATTGTGTGTTTCAACAAATGCGGCATCGTGTCGAGCTTTGTAAAAGCCACTGCAATACGTTTGCCAATAAAAGCGGCGATCTTACATCCTGTCGCATGTAATATCTACTAAGTGTCGTCTCGTAAAGAGTTGCTTTACTTGTAAACGCCAGTCGTAATATTTTTCATAGCACGAGAAGTCGTAACGCACCGCGAACACGCATAAAAACATTTTCAAACTCGAAATGCACTAAATTTTTTACTGAAAGAGTGTTAACGAATAAACAAAATTGCAGAATTATTTCACTTCGGTTCATTTATTGCAGCGATCGCCAACCGGTGGTCCGCGGAACACTGGTTGTCCGCCAGAGAATTTTGGTGGTCCGCATTTTTCATAATCATCATTATATTCAGCCGTTCACCATCCACTGCTGGATAAAGGCCTCTCCAATCCTCTTCCATTCCTGTCTGTCTTGAGCAATCTGCATCTACTTGACTCCACCCATTCTTATCAATTCACCAGCCCATCTTCCACTCGGTCTTTCACATCCTCTCGGATACCATTCCAGTATTTCTCGCGTCCATCTGCCATCCATTCTTCTCGCTATGTGTCCAGCGCATTACCACTTCAACTTTTTCACACGTTCTGCTATATTTACCACTTTGACCATATATTCCTCCCCATGTATTCCTCTTACGATCTCTTCTTGTACATACATCTTTCAGTGCTTCTCTGTCTACACTGGATCTTTCGTAGCATTTTTGAATTTAGCATCCACAAGTTTCACATCCATACGTCATAACTGGCAGTTTTCATAGTGAATAATGAATATATCGTTTATTTATTATAATTTATCATTATAAGGTAATTATCCAACTTTTTGCAAATAACTTGGAGTGAAAGTACAAGTGTTATTACCATTTCATATATAGAATGTTATTTTTATGGAAAAAAATCATGGTAATGGTCCGCGGTATTCGAGATTTTGAGTTTAGCGATCCGTGAGGTCCGAAATGTTGGCGTCCGCTGTTTTATTGGACTGTATGTTTCCTTTGTACTATTTTGTTTTCAATTTATCCGCATTCGGTAATTTTACAACGTTTTCCCTTTGATACACTCATACATATGTAGATTGGGTCAAATGCAAGGTTATAAATGTAAGGTTCATCCAAGTGCGCTGACATAGTTTCAGTATTGTTAACATTTACCTTCAAAGCTTGCGAGTTTAGCGAGTAAAAAGAATTATTTAACGCCGAACGGGTATATTTGTACGTACACTCATAGGACTCCTAAAGTTTTTGATCCAATATTTAACATCATAGCGCTGGACCGTTTCGGTCGGTCGAACACAAATAGTAAAAACCTTTGCCAAGCATACGACCGACCGTTGTATACGGTATTGCGAAACATCCAACATAAATTTAAAACACACTGTGAAACTCGCGGAGCGCATTTTCCAAACGAGAAGCTCGCAGGTGTCCCGTTTATTTTATTTTTTCGCATAGGACAAGTCCACCCCCTCTCGTTCCGCATTCATACTACCCTCATCCCTCAACCCGATATCATTACGCTGTTTTTCTCCAGTGCGACAGGGGAATATTTATGCCGTTCGTGGCCACCCACGGCGTCCGAGACAGATGCCAAATCGTAAAACGCGGCTCCCCAGTAAAACGTTTATTAAGGGGTGGTAGATATAAAGGCGAGACGTTTCTCTCGACCCTTAAACTTGTGCGTCTCCTGAGGGCATCCCGTAGCCACCACAGTAAGTCCGCAAAGACAATCAAATAAAGCCGAGCTAAAAGCTCCGGTGAGCTTTCGCGTCAGGCGAAATCGTCCCGGCAGGAGTTTCGCCGAACGCTGTTTGCCAGTACCTTACTGTAAATTTGCACAATGCACACACTTCAAAATCTGAATGCTATAATTCCGTTTTAAAATAATCATAACCGTACGAATTATGCATATACTCAAATCTATACATTCAAAATTAACAAGAAATAAAACCTCTCAGAAATATTATTCCAAATACCATTAGTGAATGTTTTTTGAGGATAAATATCATATAAAATAGTTTTTACCTAACGGTAAATTATATATAAAATAAATTAAAATTATATTATATAAACGTAAATATTAAATTATATTATATATGTATGTAAAATTATATTATATAAAGTAAATTATATTATATAAACGGTATAATTTGAGTAAGGCTTAACAGCCTTACTCAAATTATACACACACAAGCCTATTTGGCTTAAAATTGTTATAATTTTTTTGACTTTTGCGGTCTGTAACTCAAAATTTAGTACTTTTGAATAAACCTCCGAAACGCATGACGCCACAACCACATCTCTAAACACGACTTCAAATCACAACTACAGCTCAAATTTGTACGCTTAGACAAAAATAAAACATACTGACATAGAGAACTAATCCTTAAAAATGCGTTAAAGTAATAATAAAAAAACTGGCCAACCTAACGCATACACACGAAATAAAAATATATTTTTGACGTTTAAAATTTGCTTTTTAGTATTTTACTTTAAAAGTATTTTAACACTTTCAAATATCACAATTTTGGGCTACAGACCGCAAAAGTTTAAAAAATTAACCATTTTTTAAACGCTCATATCTCATAAACGAGAACTAACAAACAAATTTTATTATCATATTCGCATTCTGTAGGTCATAATTAATAATAATTTTTAGGTCTCCGCTTGGGTAACTCAAAAACGTTACTTTTTTTTGTTGCACAGTGTAAATAACCATCTTATAAGATCAAACATCAATACCCAGAAAATACAGTAAAAAGCGCTTCATATTCGTTTGTTATGATTAAGTTATATTTGTATTGTTCTCTCACTAGTCGTGAGTTGAATTTCATAAATAATTATGAGAGAATGATTTATTAGTTTAAAGCCAAAACTTCATCGATGCCTCTTGATTTCGAATAAAATTCATCCACCTGAATAAACAATAGAATTCCTCGAAGCAAACTAAAGCACATCACATCTAGCTAGAAATAAACTTGAGAATGTTATTACTAGTCGACGCCTATTAGCGTAAGGCTCAAGTATACTCGGTTAGACTTAAGCATACTACACGAATGATTGATCGCACGTCCGATTCGCGTCAGACGCCGTACGGACGGATATCCGGTTCTGGAGTTGCACGATTTTCCCGTCGAGGCGCCACGTGTCGACTTCCGGTCGCGATTTCAACGATAATGATCGTCCATTACCACGATGACCCCACTTCGACCGGACGAAACCCCTCCGCTCACTATCTATTTATCACGAACCCCTAATTTGGAGAGGAGCGTAATCGGGGGGGCGAAATATGACGGTGCAGTATTTAATTATTATTATGCGAATTTTAAAATTCTCGGACACTATTGCCCTTATGGAGCCCGCTTAGGGTCACCATAAATCACCACGCCGGAGAGATACCACGCATCCTAGTTCCGTCAGGGAGAAGGGTGGACCCGGACTAATGAGCCGACTCTTAGCACCCAAACTCTGGCTGCTCCTAAACCATCCTCCTACCATCGCCACCCCCTCTTGAGTAATAACGCCATTTTAGGAATTGGTTTCGATTTCGACGTTTCTGCGAAACGAGTGTGTGAAAAATGAACCCAATACGACTTCTTAAGCTGAAGCAAATCCGGTTTGGTCGTTCGTCGTCACGTGTGAACGAATTCGATTTTTTCTCTCTAGCGCATTAGGTATCCCGGAAAATTACGATATCGAAAGTTAACAAGTCGTTGGTTTTGGTTGGTTTTTGTGAAAATGAACAATATGTATTTCAGTCGTTGTACTTTAGGGGGTGGAGCGACATTGCAAAAAATTAAAATCGGCATTATAATACTTACCAAAAGTTTCGTTGTATCATCTGTATTCTCGTAAAAATACTGAAAAAAAATCTGTGAATATGTCGCAGGCCTCTACGTGAAGACGAAAAATTTAAATTTGCCTTTTAATTTCGAAATCTGAACACATAATACAAAATTTTAGATAATACGCTCATAAAATTAACTTTATTGAATATTATAAGTACTTTTTGTAAAAATCTAATTTATTTACGTATTCCTTGAATTATTCAAATAAGTGTGAATTTGTGAGCGCGGTGGAGGGAGGCATACGAGTAAAGTAAGTATGTATAGTAAAAATTAATATAAATTTTCCAATTAAAATTGCTATTTATAGAGATTGGAAACAATCAATTGGAAATTTTCAAGTAAAAGTGCTAGTAGAGACCAGAAAAACTTTTTTAATTAAGCAGATTTTTTAAGACAGGCAATGTATGTATGATGGTGCAACTTTTTATAACTATTTCAAAACGAATATCCCAAAAAAAAAAGTTCCATACATCGTCGCTCCACCCTATTGTACTTGTGTATGTTTTACCGTAGCATGTGTATTGGGAATATATGGAATTTAATTTTGGTGAAAGGTATATATATGTACGTTCCAATAATGACCCTCTGAAGTATCGCCGCAATAGTATTTTATCTATTAATAGGTGTGGACTAAAATTTTTGGAATTGGGAAATTTTTTCATTTTCCGCGGCCACCCGGTGTATCCAATGAAGAAAAACTTCTTTTCGCATGGCATTAATCAGACTTTTTTTGTCCACGTCCTGAAACCGTTTTCCGCCGTGACATTCCGGGCGAAAGATTTACTAGGTGGTTTTTGCTGTCGTGTGACCTTGACAAATTAAAATTACATACAAAAATAATAATTATTTTAAACTAGAAAACGCCCAATGGAGATATTTGTATTTTGTAGCACAAATTCAATCTATAGGTAGTATATGTATGTATACATTTGAAATCATTACAATGCAAAAGTAATTTATTTTAGTGTGCATACTAGTTTTAAGTGAAGTTTAAGACGAATTTTTACCATTAAACGTTACAAACATAACTGGTTCAAACTAAAGTTTTCCCCGGTAACATTTCCTCATTATAAATTTTTCAGTGTAGGTACGTGAACGATATCCGACTTTAAATTTACCGAAGAATTAAAATCGGCTCGGGTCAAATTAAAACTTTTACCGATCTCCGTAAATTTCTACCGACATCGACACAGCGTTTCATAAACTTACATCTGTACACTCATTATATTAGACATAATGAGTGTACAGATGTACGTTTAGATTCTTTACGAATCATTAGTACGGAACATTCTGGAATTTTCGTCAATTATTTGGAGCCCTAGTAGTAGAGCACACTGCTTAAAATTGGAGAGGGTGCAGAAAAGGTTTTTCAGATCTCTTTACACAAGGCTGTATGGGAAATATCCGTAGCTAGTGCATTTGTGCTAGGGGCGTTATGGTTTAATTCCCTGGAGTCACGTCGACGGCTTTATCTGGGAAAACATTTTCACAAATTATTGATTGGCCAGGTGCGTAATCCACAAATTCTTGATGAATTGGGTTTTGACACACCAAGTCAGTTTAGGTTCCTCAGAGAACATAATTTGTTATCCATCCCGAACCCGAACATGCTAACCATGTCTTCCGTTGTAAGAGCCATTAAATTACTCAACCAGGCTGCTATACAAATTGAGTTATTTAATGTTAGTTATGGCAGGTTGGTTGAGTTTGAGTTGAGATGTTAGTGTATTATATCATGGATGTTCTATATTTCTAAATTTTTGTTTTTATTTTGTTCTAAATTTATGCTTTTTATAGTGTATTTGCTTGGCCACAGTAACGATTTGGGAAACTGTAAAGTTACCGTGGTAATATTTTGTAAATAAATAAATATAGGTAATATAACCTAGGTGCGATACTTTCGCTTTGATTCAAAGTATACATTATATATTATTATGGTCGTAAGGAGTTGACGATCGACAGTAAAAAGTGCGCCGAATATCGCGTTTATCGGCAGCGTTATACACAGAGGAGGCTGCACGATTTATCCGCGCAAAAGATAACTGTCCACCTTCGTCATAAAGTTGAGGATCTGCCCTTGGGGAAGGTGATGCTTGGTGGGGTGGTTGGCTTATCTCTAGCACAACTTCACTTATTAACGACACCATCAGATGGCAGATAGGCCAGCGAAGAGAGCCGAAATGCCCGCCCGTACCGAGAGTTTTCCCGGGCGATAAGGACGCGCTCGCGCGAATTCGCACGTATGCGTGAGTTTTACGCGCAACTTGTCCCGCACACCTGAATTACAACGAGTTTACACGCTTGTTTTAATATTTGTTTTGCCGTGCAAATTCTCGGCGAAACGTGTGTCTGGGTCGCGCACACACGTGACGAACAAACGCGCCAACTTGTCGAGGCCGACTCCTCGCATAAACCCTAGGAGAGCTTGGCGTATTACACTCTTTTGGTGCGATGCGTGAAATTCGTCTTAAAATTAATGTCACATAGACTCAAAGGAATATTAAAGCATTTGAATTGTTTGTACGATATATCCCCAAATCCGTTATTTAATTGGTAATGTATGTAAGTGTCCCAAAAGTTGCATCACAAATGGTTACCTCTGGATGTTGTTATCTCAAAAGACCGTAAATGGTCAACTCATATAAACTCCTTAGTAAATAAGTGTTATTCATGTGTATTTAAGAAATTTAGTATCCAGTTGTGTCAATAATTTATAAATCCTATGTTTGACCTAAATTAGAATTTGCTGTAAATTTTTGGAACCCTAACTGTAAAAAAGACATTGTATGTTTAGAAAGGGTTCAAAGAAGGATTACAACGATGCCATCTGAACTTATAACGAAAGGTTGAAGATGATGAGTCTCACCTCTTTGGAGATGTGAAGATTGAAAGGCGATCTAATAGAAGTGTATAAAATAATAAATATAAATCTATATATATAAAATCAATGTCTGTCTGTCTGTCTGTTTGTCTGTTTGTTTGTTTGTCTCTTATAGGCTCCTAAACCACTCAACCGATCGCGATGAAACTTTTAGGACTTATTGTGATCATGCCGGGGATGGTTCCTGTGAAAACAAATCGGGATAAAACAGGAACGGGAATGGGAACGGGCCTGCTCACGCGTCAGATAACGTACTAGGAACTGAAACGGGAACGGGATCGGGAACGGGAACGGGATCGGGAACGGGACCGGGATCTGGAACGGGAACGGGAACGGCGAGTGGTCAAAGTTTGGAACGGCCTGCCAAATCAGCTATTAACTTCTGAAACTATAAATCTATTTAAAAATCATCTCAAATTTTTGAATATAAATGGATTTTTGTAATCCTTCAAATATAAAATATAAATAACTAAATAATTAAAAACTGTATGTACAGTTTATATCAGACCACTGGCACTGGGCTACGTCGGCTATAAATATAATAAATATAATTTGATTGAGCATGATTTTTTGTTTGAAGTGTCAAATGACATTCCTGTTATTTCCTCTGTATATATTACTTTTGTATTTTTGCGGTGAAATAATAGTGCAGTTAGTGTGACTATTTGAAATGCCTATTCGTGCAAGCTCGAAAAACTTAGTTCAAAAAATTTTGCTGGTCGCGTTTCTTATATCTATTATACGACGGAATGCAATTGCCCCGACTCGACTTGTAACAGTTATTTCCTCGTTAGCGACTCGAAACAAAATACCCTGTTTGTTCTCTGTATTATTTTATTTTTATACACACACGCTAGTGCCCGTGTATGTACATATTGCGCCCTCAGAGCACAAAGGTGACATTTCCATGATTTTGAGAAAATGAGTTATGATGCAAGTGTGTTCTTCTTTCATTATTCTATCAGGGAAGTCAGGTGGCACATCTGAATGACGTCACAATTTTTTTTGGCATCACTAAGCACAAAAGTTCCCATGATATTCTTGGAGCACACAAGTGACAAGTCTGGACTTTTTGCATGTAATTTGAAACATTTAACTGTGTAAATTCAATACCAATGAAATAGCATCTAAAAATCTACATTAAAATATGTACAATTATCATTTTTATACATAGTTGTCCTGATTTATGATGACCAGTTCAAACTTTGAAACTGCTGCACTGAACAATTTACACGTCACCTCTGTGCTCTGAGGACGCGATATGTGCATTTCAAAATAAAGCAGCGAGTTTTATTCTTGTACAATGAGATATCTCGCTGTTGGTTGAACGTACATACATATAATATTACATACAATTTTATTACCTCAACATCATATCAATTTGTAGATTTAGAAAATGCATGCGAGCGGCAGCAATTCAAATTGCAAAAGCGGTCCGTCCCCCATTTGAATGGTTAAGCGTTCTCGACGTTGGTTAACCTTGCATAGGTGCAAAATCACCTGTCGGTTTTCACGATTCCCCAAGTTCCCCTGTTTTAAATTGACCAGTTCAAACGTTAAAACAGCTGCCCTGAACAATTTACTATTTTGGGCATGTCACCTTTGTGCTCTGGGGACACGATATGTATAAGTAGAAACGGTAACAAAAAAGGTGTGCCGTGCCTCCTACGTGAATATAATATTGACGCGTCTAAATCGCATGTCCTGGTCTGTGAACCGAACCGGTTAATTACTTTAATCTGTACCTACTTCAAATGAACATTTTTCGTCAGTTGAGGAAATAGAGGAAACCATATATAGGCCATCCGATCGTAAGCGGATTATCTTCAATTAATTTCCCATTATCCGCGTGTTTCACGATGATAACTCAATTCATTACCGCTGCGTGTGTATTTGTGTACACTCCCATATATGTATGTATGTTTGTATGTATATTGGTATTTCTTTCATTTAATATAAATTTCACATGAAAATGATATTATTTTTTTTTTGCAGTAGTTTTTCAGATTTCTCATTCAATTTTTATGAACTTCTTCATCAACAAAAAGCATGTTTTAATTCTGATTGCAAGTTGCAGTAAATTTAAACTTTCGATGCGATTCGTTTATTTTTTTACAAGGCTTGACTTACGAGGGTGTTTTCAATGGCGATCTCGAAAAAGTCATAGTGGAGATGTTCAATTCAAGATCACGGTGCATGTTCCGTTTTGCAGAAATGCACCGGATGCGTTTTTCTTTTTTTGACCCTCCCATACCCCTTTTCATTTTTATTTCTTCTTCTTGTTCACCTCCTCCCCTCTTTTTGCAACTTTCAAGTTGGAAGCGCTGCGGCAGTAGTAGCTGCACAAGCTCTTTCACTGTTTGCTACACAGGAATTGAATTCAAATTGTCTTATTAAAACTTTGTAAAGATTGATTCAAACTGCGCCGGAATTTTCCACTTTTCCATTTCGCCCACTAATTGTACGGTCGAGGCGAGCGTTCATTGTCTTTCCGGGTGGAAACTTAATCAAACGGCATGGACGCAACTTTCAACAACTTAAACAAGAAAATCAAACCTTAGTATTTGTACACGTGGAAAAAGGTACAAACTTGCACTAGTATTTTTTTTCACTGAGTAAAAATACTGTCTTTAGTTTCAAATGGAATTGTACTTCATTACAACTAGTCTTGACGACGCACAATAGCCTCGATTTGTAAAACCTTCGTTATAATGTTAGGAATTACGAGGCACTTAACGCTTATTGGTGTTTCGTGCGTGCCGTGCAATTCTGACGACTTGGAATAATTTAAAGAAAATTGGCATTAAATAAAAATTTGCATAATGCATGAAGTGTACGGGGAAACTTTCAATTCTTTTCGTGATCGCTATAATTGCAAAATGCAATCGTGAAAAGTGCAGCGCGTCAACGTCGATATCAACGTTTCCCCATTGCATATTTTCACAAGTTGAAACCCAGCCATTAAGAAAATATTTCAACGTGATTACGAGAATAAGCCCCTTTTTTCCACAATGCCCCAGGTCGCGTTTCCCGCGAGTAATAGGGGTAGTAAAAGTTAAAGGGTGCAAAGTATCGTGCTGAACAAGGCTTCCGCGTGTAAACTTTCTAAATGGCATAAATTTCCAAACGGCGTGTGATTTACATCTAAACATATCTCACAAACAACTCCATTGTACCATATATGGCTGCCTACAATCGTATGCAATTTCACCAACATTTTCTGTATATCAAAAATTATCCAAATTTCTGTACAGGTAAATAATTTAACGTCTGAACTAGTGAAAATTTGGCACGCTGCAAATATTTCGTTCATAATGCGCGAAATACGAGGCCAAATTCGTCGGTAAATTTTCAATACGAATTTCGATTAACGTGTTTGCGAATTATGGAGCCGAAAAGCTTGTGATTAAATGCAGTTTCGCCGTTATTACTTAATTAATTTTCGCGTTTATCAAGCGCAGTTGATTTGTAATTATAAAAATGTTACTCGACATGACATAAACGTGAACGCGCGAATTTAATACCGGAAATTGTTTAATGTACATATAATACAATACTAGGTATATGTTATATGTATATATATATATATACACATTATGTTCGTTTCATTTTTGACACAAGGTATATTTACGATCGTGCTAAATTTGACGTTGATATTTTGACTGGTATGTATCAAGCAAAGTCTCCTGAATATGTTTCGGCCATTTTTGAAACAGATCGGCGCACGTCGTGTTTGTAATTTATAAAACTATATGTATACGTATAATCTAATCGTTGAGTGTAAAGGCGTCCGCATACCACTACGAATTCGTGTAAGAAAACCTAGCGAATTTCGCAAGTCTGTCGATTGTATCGCACACACTGGCCCGATAATCCGCACTCTACCGGCCTGCGCAAGCGCCGGTTTCTGTCACTCTGACATAACCTATCAAACTACCATCTGTCACCTCGCTTTCAGAACGTTTGTGTTTCACTCACGATTCTGACATGGACTCAAATCAGAGTTATTTACACACAACTTTTCTACAAACGTCATCGAAATCGAGCGAATCGGCGAAAATTCCTTCTTGGTGTAGACGCGTATTCAGTTATTCTATGCTCTCATTAATGCCACACACGCGCATCTAACTTTATTCATTGCAAGTTTGTTTCAATTCTATTATTAATCAATTGTTTTTGCACTACTTTACGTAATATATCTATCATAAAAGCTAACAAATATATAATGGACGTATATAATCGCCCCCGCCATCCCCTACGCCCGTTTCAAGGCAAACTAAAGTACACCACGTGGTTATGCCCGAATATTTAGCGGTTAAAGCCAACTTTGCTGTCGTTTGTTGATGTCAACTTTGACGTTTGCGCTATCGTGCGTTCCGTTTAGCTTAACTGAATACGCAGCGCTACCCGCGGCTACCAACCTACCTGTTTTCCGTAATGCGAATACGAATTCGCAGCGGTGTGCGGGCGCCTCAATGCTATTTTCCACACTTTCTACTTAATTAATTTTGCTATTGATAAATCAATAACGAGAAAATGCTTAGCATTTTTTATCACGCGCAGCAATGTACTTTGCAATATTAGCACAATTTTACATTTTAGTACCGTATATTTATTTAAAGAGGTATAATAAACTCGGCATACTAATGGTAGGAACGGCAGCTATCACGTCTACGACGAAAATGAATAATGATCATCGTCATTCATAGTAGGGAAAATTAATGAAGTCACTCGAATAGAAAACGGACGAGTCAATTTTCTCGAAAGTTTCCTTCGCAGCCAGCGCGCACCGTTTCGAAGATTATTAATTGCGGAGGGTAACTTTTTCGAAACAACACATACGCACTTATTATTATGCATACAATTTTATAGGTATACAGATGTGACGATGGTGTTTCTGTGGCTTGGCCCACTTTGCATGGGGGGAGGCCCTATACATCTCACTTTGTACGCGGCGAGGCGCGGTGTACGGCGGTTTGAAACTTGACAGCGCTTTAGCCCGCCGATGATTTATTGCCTTAGAATGATAAACAGGGAGCCCACCCCCCATAGGAGCCAACTACCTACCCCTTGATTTTCGATCCGATACAATCATGGCGTCAATGTGCCAAGAGGACCGCCCCCTCTCAACCCTCGGCAGGCCTACGAAAACACGACGCGCCTAAGTGATATATTACACGGTGATTTAATAACTTGAACGAGCACCGTGTAAGTCGGGCTTAAGGTGTACCGCCTAATTGGAATAGGAAACATCCTAGGCAGCGAAGGCAGGCTGTATTGTAAGCCCGAGTATAAATATTAGATACACGTGTACCACGCCCACGCACACCGCATACCTTACGGCGTGTCTACGACGACATGTCTATGAAATTTATACGCACTATACAAATATGTAGTGTAAATTTCACCGCAGCGGTTTAAAAAGCATCTTTGGTAAGGTAAATGTGACGCTTGGTTGGGTGTGATTTGTTAATATGTAATTAAAAATAGCGAATGCGAGTGGCACGTACGCTCGAAAGCTCCACACTCAATCGAAACTATATGTAGGTATATTCTTTTAAAATTGAAATGCAACGGTAGAGTGCAAACACTAGCCAAAGTGGATACACGCTTGAATTCAGTGAAAATCGCAGCTTTTTCCATTGTTTTGTTTGCTAAGTTGAAAGCAAACAGCTGCTGACTTCTTGTTGATTCAGTCGCCTCGGAGACGCCAGATAAGTCTCGGAAGCTTTCGTTCCTTTTTGTTAATAGCGCAATGCAACTACATATACATTTTTTTCGTGTATGAAAAAAAAAAACGTAATAATCATTCGATTTATAAAATGGCGATTCAAATATAGCGATGAGAGAACGGCAACCTTGACCCGAAAAAAAAACTTTTCGAAAAGCTTTCTTTGAATGTTGCCTCGACCAAAAAAAGAAGAAATAGGCCGAAAGAAAAGGGTTTTCCGTGAAGGATGGCCAGCGAAGGATACGGGTAGATATCTAGAGCTCAATAAAAAAATGTTTTCTGTTCTAACCTGGATTTCGTTCGCAAAACCAGAAACAAAGGAAGAAGTGCTTATCGCTACATTGTTTTCCGAATGCTCGCTCAACGTCTACACGCTTGTTATACGTTTTCAATTTTCATTGAAACAAAAAACGTTATATGTACCTGCAAAAACAACAAAAAAATAAATAACATTTTATTTCGCAAGAAAACGTCCTCGTTTTTATATCGCATTTGATATATGTATTATATTTCGGCGAAAGTATCGCTTTGGGGACTAACACGAACGTTTAATGGTCCGAAAAATGCATCTGACATTTTCTGACATACAACGGTTTAAGGGCAACCTTCGTTCGCTTTCCGTTTTGCGTTATTTTACTACCAATGTGTTCATTGTTTTTATTTTTATCTACGGATTATTTTTTAACAAGCCTATTATTTTTATTATTTTTTATTTTGAGGAATCAACGTCAACAATGACGAATGCTAAGAGGTCGCCAACTGCACCATTCACTAAAGCTGGGTACGTTAAAATAATTTAACTAGTCACTGCCCGTTGATAGTATCATCGGGTGGTTATCATTTAGTATACATGTGTATTTACATATCGAAGCGTATATTACATGTATAGGTGGCCAAGTCACGCTACACGCTCAAATCTATTATAAATTACATTTAAAATATGAGTCTATTTTAATTTAATACACGCATATACAAATACTTAATTAGTCTAAAGCCATACATTATTAAAAGCAAAATAATATATGTACATTATAAAATTCCATGTATAATTTTTTGTAATTAAATAAAATAAAAATAAAAAAATAAATAAAATTGAGGGTTACATAATTTTATGTATGTACATATAGAATTTTTATCTTTTGCACTATGTACATACATATGTATGTATATATTTTTAGTTACATGTACTATGTTACTTTATATATTATGTAGTATTACTTCATTATGTATGTATGTATGTATTATGATTTTTTATGCTTGTATGTATATTATTTTTGTAATTTAACCACCATGACGATTTGGTTAATCTGTTATGTTATAGTGGGTGTTTCTGTAAATAAATAAATAAATAAATAAGTATAGTATGTATATCAAATCTAGCCCGTTTTTTAATAAATTTACAACACACGCACATTTTTCAACTACCAGGAGTACATAAATAGTGAGGAGCTATTTAACGCGATACAAATTTTATTTATTTGAATTGAAAGATGCCTATGACTTGGACTCCGTATAAATGAGCCCCAATCATCATTTAAATAAATAAAATTTGTAACGCGTTAAGTACCTCTCCACTATACATATATGGTAGTTGAAAAATGTGGGAGCGTTCCGTAGCTAGGCTACCAAGCCAGCCAGGCAAATTACTTAAAATTACTTACTACATATATATAGTAATTTTACATTATTTTCAATACACTTCACTTACTTATAAATTAAATAACGTGTCAAATCAAATAAATTCGTAAAAGTAGATTTATTCTCGCCCAGGTTAAACTCACCCGTTCTGATTGATGTAATCGTGTCGACCATCAAATTGAATTATTATGGCCACCAATAGTTTAGTTGAGTGCGAAAAGCTCCACTCACCCTCAAATTGAGTATTAGACGACCACCCACCTCCTACCATATTATTGTTATGGGTTATTGAGGTGGGTGTATGGGTTTTGTAGGTAGGTACATACATAGAACGGAGCACGCACTCCAAAATGGCGTGTCACCGTTTTTGGCGTGGCGCGCGTGCCACGCATTGGCCACCGCTGACGTACATGATATACGGTGAAGGTTATATTGCCACCGTGGCCCATAAATAATACGTTTGAAAGTCGCTCGACGGCTCGTCGAAGCATGAGCTCGACTCCAGATTTAATATCCGGAGGCCTACACGCACTCGCTTTTCTTTGTTTCAGACCGATTGTTACGCCAGATTTCCCGGCGTGTGAAAAGAAAATGCCACCTCTTTTTTTTTTTTTTTCTTTTTCGGCCTCTCGGAGATAGGGCTCTCTCGCACCTTGTGTGTATCTTTTATTGCTATTCCTTTATTTTTTCGTTGTAAATTGAATCGGACGTTAACTTAAACGGATACATAGATTCATAGATTCAAATGGATTCATTATAGATTCAAATAAATGCAAATAGATTCAGATAGATAATACATTCAAAAATACATAGATTCAAATAGATTAACAGAATTAAGCATCAAAAGTATGAAAGTACATAGGCTTAAAAAATAACTTTAATGAAACTAAAATTATGTTTAATGAATTTTGCACGGAAAGCGTAGTCACAGTAGATAATCATATTGTAGAGATAGTTGATAGTTATTTATACCTAGGACAATTGGTGAATATGACTGGATGTAAAGAAAAAGAAATAAAACTAAGGTGGAGTGCTTTTGAAAGACTGAACATAGTTTTTAAATCCAACATTCCGCTATGCTTAACAAAGAAGGCATACGACCAATGCGTACTGCCAGTTATGACGTATGGATGTGAAACTTGGATGCTAAATTAAAAAATGCTATGTTAGATCCAGTGCACACAGAGAAACATGGAAAGATTCATGCTTGGTATAACAAGAAGAGATCGTAAGAGGAATACATGGGTAAGAAGTATGACCAAAGTGGCAGATATAGCAGAACGTGTGAAAAAGTTGAAGTAGCAATGGGCTTCATACACATAGCGAGAAGAATGAATGGCAGATGGGGAAGAATGAGTGGAGTGGACGATGGGCTGATGAATTGAGAAGAATGTGTGGAGTCAAGTGGGTGCAGAATGCTCAAGACAGACAGGAATGGAAGAGGATTGGAGAGGACTTCATCCAGCAGTGAATGGTGAACGGCTAAAAATTATGATGATGACATAAATTCGTTTGATAACGTGTCGGATTTCAAAATTAGTTTAAAATATTAAAATAAACCACTTTATTCAATTTGGAACAACCTATCCCGTTTGCTATTACACTCGAACTGACCTGTCGCGACATGTCTCAACTTATGTATGTATGTACCCCATACACCTTAAGCGGACTTTACACGGTCAATAATACTGTCATTACTTGAAAGTAATGTCAGTATTATTGATCGTGTAAACTCGATATTGATGGAATGACGGCAAGTAATGGACGCGAATCCGGATATTATGATATCGGAGCATCAGTATTGGCGAGTGGAGGGAATACTGTCATTAATAATGACCGTGCTTATTATTGACAGTATTATTGACCGTTTAAGGTCCGCTTAAAGGCCGCCTGTCCGGCCATCCAGCCAAGGCCGGCCGTTCTTTGTTGTTTTTTTCTGTTTTTTTTAGCCACGATCGCCTGGAAAACGGCCGGCAAATACGTTTAAACGGACAGCGGATAAGCCACAGTGGTCCGATGAACAAAAATGTCCACTGACGATAAGTTTTGACCTGATTGAATGAGACTTCATCCGGTGGTCTTCAGGTAAACTTATCGTTAGTGTGTACTTAATTACTCTGTATAAGGAAAATTACTAAAATCATATAATTTCGGTAAAATTAAGTTGCAACCTAAGCAAAGCTTATCGTATGATATTAATTTTAATAGAATAATAAATTGAGACAAGCTATTGCTAATTTGATCGTGTAAGAACTTCATAATCTGCATAGCCTCGAGGACTTCGCGAATGATATGTACTTCCGAAGTGCTTTGATTGAATTGCAAAAGGGTCTTTAGTTGATCATGTCTATATTAATCGCTTTCGAATTCCACTGAGCCAATTATCTATTTTGAATATCTAAAATTATACATGCTAAATGGAGTCTTTTGATAACGTGTCGTTTGACTAGTAGGGTAGTGTCTCAGCGACGGCTCTGCGTGGCACAAAATTCACTCCTTCGTACAAACAATTTCAGTTATTTCAATCCTTGCGACGCGCTATTCGAAGTTTGCAGCCATGAAACTGTAGCATTATGTTCGATTTCAGACCTTGTTAGTGATACTTTTTCGAGTGCGGATTACTGTAGAATCGAGTGTGGTAAGTTGTTAATGCGAACCTGTTCCTCTTTCTTCCAACAATCGTTGCTGGGTAATTAACGC
This sequence comes from Parapsyche elsis, assembly GCA_022651745.1. Taxonomy (NCBI): domain Eukaryota; kingdom Metazoa; phylum Arthropoda; class Insecta; order Trichoptera; family Hydropsychidae; genus Parapsyche; species Parapsyche elsis. The sequence goes on along the minus strand of JAGVSN010000004.1, from coordinate 3,108,592 downwards.
GAATGGGTAATTAACTTTTTGTAACGAAAGTACACGGTATTAAAGTGCAGTAGTTGATGACTTTAAAACATAGCGCAGAGTTCGTAAAAGTTAATTTACGTCGATCGTTCGATAAGTTAAATAAAAAATAAACCGTTCGTGTATGTCGTGCGTAGTTGAACGGCCTATGTGAAAAAACGTAACGCAGTGGCGTGACAATCCGACTTTGATATTATTTTTTTTCGCCGACCTCGTATGAAATTCTAAAAAAAATCTTACTTTATGAAGACGTGTAAGGATATATTTTCTTTCGTGTTCCCCTTTCAAAATATATTATAGAACTTTTGGGGCTTTTTGCCATTAAATTTTTCTTTGCCGCTCTGTGTGTATATTCCTTGGAGGAATACCCAGACGTTAATACCGCTCACGTATTATTGCTACTTTTAGAGGTCACTTTTCGCAATATACCTAGGTATATTTGTATGTGTGTATAATTGTATATTTATAAATATATTCGTATTGTATTGTGTGCGAATTTTCACGTTGTTTTAAATGTGAAATTCTCGCGAGGCGAACGCGTGTCACGAAGCATTAAGAGACTTTTTCTATTTTCCATGTTCTGAGCAAACTTTGTTGTTGAAAGTTCCACTTTTGTGGCACATTATAATTTGAATTGTATTCCAGCAATTTTATGCAACTTTGACAAATATAATTTACACGTACATATGTAGGTATACAGACAAAAAATAATCCAATTTTTTAAATCAAAATTTGATAAATAGCGTGGTATTGTGCAATATACATACATATGTATGTATGTATGTAGAACCATCTTCATCGTAATTTTCTAGATTGAGTGATTTTTCTCCGAATATTGAACGAATTGTGCGTTGGAAAATATAGAAAAAAAATCATTAGCATTATAATACAGGTGTTTGATGTAACCTGATCAAAATAAATAAATGAAAGTAAAATGAGCGCGCGTAACAAAGGGATGGGACGCTTTCGAGGCGATCTTTAAAAGCGTCCCTTTGGCAGTAGTATCGCGTGAATAATACAAACCGTCATACATATTTATACAGGGTGGTCGGTATAGTTACAAGTGGGGTCAGAGCCGTATCCCTTTACCGTTTTTGCTTTTTTTTTAGAAAGAGAAAGGGGAGGAATAGGAGGGGTCCAGGTGTAGGACGCGTGACGCCAAAATTGTGAATAGGACGTCATGGACCAACACCTCGAGAGTAATTATTACGCACTTCTATTAAACATTCTACTTTTGTCAGTTTTATTTGTGAATTAATAAAAATAATAATCGACTTTGACAATTTTACGAATCTCGCAAGCAGAAGGGTGCGAGTGTTCGCAGAAAGCACTTATAAAGTTCTAGATCGGTGGTCTTCAAACTTTTCCATTGTACGACCCACTTTCAGGTTGAAATTTTTTTTTTGATATCGCTTTCGTTTTTACATCTATCAAATTAATGGAAAATGTTTTTATTCTGAAATTCACTAGATGTAAATCGTTACCGACATTATTAATTAAGCTAAGTACAAAATTAAGACAACTAGAGATAGATTACAAATATTACAAAATAGAGGTATGAGATGTATTTTAATTGCGGATAGGTATGCTAGTATAAACAATACTTTATCCGATTAGGATGAAGTAAAAAGATGATGATTGAATTAGATTGGTTGAATGTGAATGATACTTTGATGATTTTTATGTTCGTATTTATATTTAAGTTAGATAATAATATGTTACCATCATATTTTAGTAAATTTATTGTGAGAGGAATGGATGTACATATGTGAATATAATTTAAGGAATAAAAATAATTTAATTATAAAAAATGTTAAAATAAATAGAAATAGGAGAAGCATCTTGTACAGAGGTGTTTTGGAGTATAATAGACTGCCGAATGGAATTAGAAGTTCCAAAACTATTGAAAAATTCCTGGCAGTCTAAAAAGAACATCTCTGTACAGGTGCTTAGTTAAGGATTATATAATTAGCTTAAGCTACTGTATTATATAAATAAATAAATAAATAAAATAAAAATTGTGCTCCACACATACATATATGTATTAAATTTAATAACAGGAGGAACTATAAAAGTACAGTAGAAAATATAATAAATACGATGTTTAATATATTTTAAAGTCACTTTAATGTAATGGGCACGCATTTATCAGTCAATAGCGATATAGTTCGTATATGCAAACAAAAATTGTTAAAACATATTACACACTTAAAATTTATATAAAATTTCGCATAGTAAGCGGCTAGGATTCAACAAGTGCGCGTGCTACCGCTAAAATCCGAATATTATTGAAATTGTGAATGAATCGATGATAACTGTGTAAACAGAGGTTACCGAAAAACTTTTTCAATGGGGCCTAATCAAACTCCGTTTACGCAAATAAAAACTTGAGCCCTTGACTGGGTCTCGCGAAACGATGGAGTGCTCGCCGGCAAAGTTGCACATAGTTGCGGCTTACGAAAACACAATACTCGTACATTGAAAACGCCAGCAGTTTCCAACCACTGAAACAACTTTGTCTTGGAATACATTTGTATATCATGTTCACAATTGATTTTTACGACATTCACAATCGCGTAAGCGTCTGAATAACCTTAATAATTTACGCTTCGGATGAAATCAGTTTATCTTGCAGATAAGTGGGATTACGCGCTACTCTAAAATAACGGGCAAAGTTGTATGTACCTTTTGCGATATACATGTTACAGCGAAAGCATATTTCAAGTGAAAATATATTTTCACTGGCGTTTCGGTGAAATCATATTTAAGCACATTTTCACTAGTAGATATATATTTTCTACTAGTGAAAATATATTTTAACTGATACTCACTGGTGAAATTATATTCGTATCCGAACTGTCATTGAAACTAAATTTTACAATTGTGAAATGACCAATCGAATCATATAATCTGCTAAAATATTAAATCCTACATATGTAGTTATTTTGTCGCTTCTTCTTCTTATCTTGCCGTGCTCGTTTTTAGGAGTAGACTTTTACTGGTTAGTACCGATTACATATAGTTTGCAATGAGTCTTTGTCGATTTTATAACAGTTGACTTATAATGGTCGGTTTAAAAGAGCACGTGTTGCTACCCTTATCCTCAGAATCCTCAGATATAACAACGCCACCGTTTCGTTCAAAATACACTTGTAGGATGACACATCATCGACATCAACAAGTCACAAACACATACGCTTACATTGATATACTTTCACCGATACTGAGCAGTGAAACTGTACATATATATTCATTGTTTGATACATTTTCACTGCCTGAATTGGTAAAATTATATATTTTCACTTGAAATATGCTTTCACTGTAACATATGTACATACATACATACGCCGCGAGAACATCGTAAATTAATTTTGTCGATTTAAATATGAAACTATTTCCCTGACTCGATTAAAGTATAGATATATTTCATTAGACTTGTACATACAATAAGTTCGAATATGACTCTGGTGCGGATATGGTAGCCGATCGTTTCGATTCAAAGATCCTGGTGAGGCATAAATTAAACATCTACATACATCCTCGCGAGGCGTATATCATGGACCACGAGCGTTTTTAGCATTCGGCAATCCTGCTGGATGATTTAAAAGCACGGCCGAATATCGTTATCAAGTATCCGCCAGCGGCGGCCGCTCAACTCGGCCCCGCAATAAATCAAAGGATAATCCTGCTAAAGTTTTCAGCTCACTCGCGAATACCATGGATAGATAGATGTAAGGGGATGAGGAGGTGGCCAGATAGATGGATAGATAGCCGAATCCGACATAATGGAGTGGCCGCGACCGCACTCCTCTCCGCTCCTTATTATCCCCGTCTAGGCGAGAATTTTCCCGTATAATTTTCCGGTAGTGCAAAGCGTAGCACTATTTTTGCATGATTCGATTTAATTGTGCCGATTTCTCTTCTCGCTTACGATTAATTGAAAAACCTGATTCTATGAAAGCGTGAATTAATAACTATCAAAGTTTGTCGCTAACGAACGACTCCTTGTAGCACTTGCATCTGCTAGCGAAACTTATCAGATAAATATCTGGTTCAGTAAAGTAAATGTGCTCGCCGGCCCGTATGGAACGGGTGTCGATGATGGCAGCTGTTGCTTGCGAAATTTCAAAACGAAATTTAATAATCGTTTCATATTCGAGACACCGTTCGGATAAATATAACAATTTGCGTTTTTGTTTCGCAAATAATATTAAAGCTAAATTTTATCTTTACTTTTTTTCTTCGCAAAAATGAAAATATATTTCAATGAAAAGCAACGAAATGTATAGGGAAAATTTGAAAGTATCAGTTTTAATTCATAAAATGTTTGAATAAATTTAGGAAATCCGATAGCAAAATTATTCTGCTATGATTTGCAATTATATCGTGAGCTTACGAGAATAGTTATTGCAGTATTCGACCCGTTTTTCATCTAAAAGCATTTGAATGTAGGAATGTACATATGTATGTATATTAATAAAGAAAATAAACAACTTTGAATGTTTTAGTTTATGAAAATAACTTTATTATATGAATGCTAAATTTAAAAACTTTTTTAAATATACTTATATGGTTATGTGTTTTAATAATGTGTACAGTGAAAATTTATTTTTATACCACGTACACTTTGCAGATTTTATGTATATTAAGTTGCACTCGAAGATACAATTTGAATTTATTATTAAAATGATAGTACATTTTCAAATATATGTATTATAATGTGGGTATTTAAAATTAGGTATCTTACCGAATCTTGCAAATTATTAAGCTGTCTAATTGCAGCAAAAACCGACATTCCAGAAAATTGTATTCTGTTTTCGTTTTGCGTTTTTGCAAAGTCACGTGAGTTTTCAGGCGTCGGCGTCGTGTCGCCATTTTTCACTTATTCCGTAGAATCTCCCGTCGACTCGTCGTAACAGAACGATTCGCTCTTTAAGCTTAATACTTTTTTCAATACAGCTTTCGAAGTTCGCGAGCGCATTGGAAGCTTTTAAAACAAACAGAGCTAATAAATCTTCGTTTTTCACCAGCTCACTCGCCGCCGCCTAACCTTCGGTAATCGCATACAAAAAGCTCACGTCTTAAAAACCGATCGCTTCAACAGCGCATTTTCTCCACCGTCGATTCCCAGTCTATTCCCCTCCCTGCGTAGGTTTTTTTTTACTTTATTTTTCTTCTTCTTCCGTTTTCGGCTCTCTGCAACTCTCCGCCGCGTTGGGATGCCAAAGCACGAAATCACCGACGTCGACTTGTTCTGTTTTGCGGAATTAAAGAGAACCGGCGTGGTTCTCTCTACCCGTAATGTTGAACGTCAATCAAAAGCGGATAATGGACCCTGGCTGGATGGTTCGTGCCCTCCGAAAGGCTAACCGACCGGGGATTACCCTGCCAATTGAACACCGCTCTACTCCCTCACACCCTCGGCTTATTTCCATAATAATCTCTGACATTCGTTCACTTGATTTATCCGTTGGAAGTCACGTTGATCAGCGTTCGATAGCAGCTGACGTAGCAGTGACGGAAGCGCAGCTAATGTGGCTAATAGCTCAAATGGACAATCAACTACATATGTATGTACATTAGGGTAGAGCGGTCTTGTTTGAAGAAAAAAAAATCAAAAAGCTTGGGTGCGGGATTAGTGCATACCCATCATAACTGCAAAATATCTCCTAAAAGTATTAATGTTTAGTACTGCCCCAAGCTGCCATGCCAGAGCTTGGGAAAGTTGCTCTATGGGTATAAAAACAAACGGTGTAATTATTTTTTGTTTGATATTTTAACTCTATACTGCCCCAATGGAATAAAAAATTTAGAAGAAATGTGTTTTTAGCCAAAAGTGAAAGGTTCATGTAGCGGTATTAAAACGCAGATAAATTCAATTCTTGACGTTTATTTGATTTAAGACAACGCAAATAAGTAATACATATGTTTCAGTTACTAATTAAGTACAAAAATCAAAGGAAATATCATATCAGTATTCCACAAGAAAAACTTCAAAATAACCTATTTATGTAGGTTATTTACACCTATTTACTGGGGGTAATAAAATTTTTGGTGTTAAAAATAGGCATTATTTTACGTGATTAGAGTGTCGTTTTTATGAAACCATGTCGCCTTAAGGGTCCACAAACAGTAGTAGAGACATCTGTCACTATTTTCACTGTGTAGCTTGAGTGTGGCAAGGAAAAATCTTTATATGAGGTAAAATTACTATTTGTTACTTTTTAATCGGCAATAGCTTGTAAAATAGTATGTTCATCTATGAATTTGTTGTGAGGAGACTCTATCACCTCGTCCCAATGTATAATAGTGCCACAATAGTACTCTGATAGTGTTATATGCACATCGATAACTTCACTTTGCACCGCCTCGATGCAATCATCAAACTGCAAGCGGTGCATCGGTATCGGTCTCGAATTTATAAAAAATAATATTGGACAGTGCATTAGTTGAAGTAATTATTTTTATTCGCATGCTGATACAGGTGGGCGTGTTTGGGGTGGTTTTTCCCAGCAAATATGTGTGTGACGTGAGCTTGGCCCATCAGGGCGCGCCGCACCAGTCATTTGTCAGCCAACCTACCCACCCCACAGTGGCCACACCACCACACGCTCTTGTTTATGTGCGGCCGCCCTTATATTTATTCAAATATCGCCGCCGATACGGCCCTGTGCGCGTACTGTCCCGACCCTTAATTAAATTCTATTCCTGGCGAGGGAGAGAGAGAAAACCAACTGAAGGGCGCCAAGAGGGAAGGGGAGGGTTTGGTTTCCAGAAGGGTAGGGGTAGGAGGGGGGGGGGGAGGGCCTCACCTCTTCGGCAAAATGCGAGAATTCAATTTTTGGCGCGAGTTCGCACGCCACTGGCGAAATTATTCCAATCAATCGTGGACTCTTGTACAATTGGGATGGGTAAACTTCCCACCCCTGACTTTTTACGATATCCTAATCGGATAAAGTATTGTGATCGTGGCAAAAATTCGATCTTGAGATTTTGACTGATTTGTATCAGGTATCATGGTCTGATCACGTTTTCATGTTTTCTGGAAAATGTCTGTGTACATATATGTATGTATGTACATATATTTGTGTAGAATCGCTAATAACTCAAAACCGTTCATCTTATTACACTGAAACTTCATATTTATATGTTTTTTGCCGGCCATTATAATCCATAAGGCTTTCAAAAATTTTCACCAACCGGAACAGGTACTTCACTTGGAAAACCACCTAATTTTTATGTAATCTTTGGAAGGTTTTTCCAGCAAAATTATCATAAACATTAAGCATATGTAGTAGGTGTAACGTCTTTCAAAATATTATAATTTTTAACATTTTTTTCCAACTGAAAGTAACGCGATTTTGTTTTTCATTTTTTTCGGCCTTTTACGTATTTGGTATCTTTATAATATTGTATTAATATAAACATTAAAGCAATACCTAGCTACGAAAAAATAAATCATTAAAATCAGTCAACCGGAAGTAGGGTTTTTTTATTAGGAAATTACTAAGCTGATTAACTTTAAATTTCATATCTATCGTTTTCACGTTAGCCCTAAGAGATATGTACTGTGATTTTGGTCAACATCCGCTAACCGGAAGAGGCAGTTTACTTTTGAACGATTTTTTTTTTTTTTTTTTTTTTTTTCGGCCTTTTAAATATTTAGTATCGTCATGATATTATAATTCTGAAAAAAATACCTCGTTACCAAAAAATAAATCAGTAAAATCAGTCAACCGGAAGTTGGGTTTTTTTCTTGTAGAAAAGTCAAAAATCCTGTTACCACGAAATATTTCTGAAACTACTTAAACGATCAAGCTGAAAATTTATAAGTTGATAAGGTTTAGATCAAAATCCGCCGACCGGAAGTGGTAGTTTTTCTTATTTGAATATATGCCGAAGATCGTATTTTACATACGCGCGTGCACTCAACACAGTGATTTCGTGATATGTATGTTGGTGTGCATGCGTTTTATTTACTTACGTACTTAAAAAAATAATTTCGTTACTCTTTGTATTCCTCAGATATATGGATAAAGTCACGGGTTGGCCACACCCGAATTTTTTGTATTCAATCCAATTGACAGTGAAATCGTTTGCCGTTTAATTAAAATATTTCGCTCTTTGTCGTTGTGCTGAAATATTGATTTGATTGCAATTCAAATAAAATGCCACTTCAATTCGACTAAGCGATGCGGAATAAACGCGTATTTAATTATTTTTAATTTTTACTTAAACATAAATATTGGTGTAAATAATTTGTTTGTTTACGCCATATGGGCAAATTATTTATGTAAAGCAGTCGAGACAAGTTACTTTACGGAAGTTTTTCTCGGATAGGTATTTGTGAATGTCACATAAACTTCGATAACTCTGCGGATCGTATGTATCCATAGTATACATACATACATACATACATATGTACATGTTATAAGTTGTCTATAATGTGTTATCAAATTCTTAGGTCTGTAGAAAATGCCTTTTGAAGAAAGAACACTATATGAAATGTATTTTTAATCATTGTTAGTTTAAGAGACTTTTTGATTCAATTTATAAGGAGACTCAATGTTTGGTTAAAAAAAAGCTTTTCTCAGAATAGCCTAAACTTTGAACTCTTAAACTTTCCTACCATGTGATAAAGATGAATGTATGTATGTAAACTTTATTTATTTATTAAACAGGCTTTTAGCCCAAAATAACATACCTACATATACATACATATATATATAATATGTACCTACATACATACATATATGTATGTATATATAATATGTACCTACATACATACATATATGTATATATATATATATGTAATATGTACCTACATACATATATGTATATATATGTAATATGTACCTACATACATATATGTATATATAATATGTACCTACATACATACATATATACAAATAAATCAAAAAAAGCAAAATGTATGTATATTGATAAATACATACATATGTAACATAGAAACCAAATTATATAAAGAAAAAAAGGAAAAGAAAAATATATCAACCAAAAATACAAACATATACTTAGCGCTAGAATTTACAATTTTTCAACTTATGTAATTCAATGTACATACATACAAAAAAAAGAAATATATATACATATATGTATATCTGTGTGTAGATAATAAATAAATAGCAAATGGTGTAAATGTGATATTTCTTGAAATTCATTTCAAATACACATCAATTTTTGATTATAATATCCATTACCAAGAATCGTATTTCTCAAATTTTCTGATTTTCCAAGAGTTTCTCATTGCACACTCAATCTCATTAATTTTGGAGTAAAATGAAAAATATATTATTAATAATACGGGAAACATAATAAGTTTTTCTCTCAAGTATTTCGCGATGAATAGATAGATTATATTCGTGTATTAATTACGTTACATATTTTTTTATTTAAAATGTAATTTTCGTTTTAATTACTGCAAATTGTACAATGTAAACGTTTGGGGCTTGAAAAAAAATTCATCGTATTTACCTCACGTTCCCGTGAGTTTTCCAACCGTTTTGTTTTATTTATTTATTCGCTGTTTTACAATCAGATACCTCACGCGTCTAATAAGGGTTAACTGTGACTTAATCTGTTACGTGTCAGACCGCACAAACAAAACCGTACAAAACAAAACCACCAAAAAAATACATCGGAGCAACGCAGCGTACGAAATTCGTCCGAGCGAATTAATTCGTAACGATATCAGATATAGATACCTTTAGGATACATAATATATAAATTTGAAATTTGTGTGTGTGGGTATCTGATCGAAAATACGATGATTAACGCGAGTTTGTTGCGGTGACGTTAAGTGTAATTAATTACCGGGAGACCACACTTCGATACTCAGCTAAGAGCGTCTCGTTGTGACTCCACCATTTTTTACAAGTCACATTAGTATTGTACAAAAGTTGGCGAGTGCAAAAATTCTCCAATCATCAATCACACCCATGAAATTTATGTAGATATAGCTTTATAAGGTCGTTGTCATCATTCAGTCAAAATCTTTTAGTTTTTATTCGACATTTTATATAGAATATTAAATGATATGTATGAAACTATAATCATACATATGCACAATTGCATGTGTGAAAAGCGTATTGACACGTCGACCTAATGTCAAAATGGAACGCAGAAAAAGCTCTGGAGATATCGCTGACTAGTACGACACTGCATTTATATCGCAAATCGTGTGTTGCACGTTTTATTTGCACTGCATTTAAGATTGAATAGATACTCTTGACGTTTCTAAAATTAATATCAATTTAAAATGTCCGTATATATTTGGAAAATTTCGCACTTGCGCTCGACAAAGCACAAGGTCGAAATTTTAAGACGAAGGGTTGTTTTCAATTAACTTGGGGGTAAAGAATCTGACATCTGGTCTTTTGAACGGGTCCGGTGCGAAAGCCTTGCATTAATGCTACCCTCCTCCCCCAACAAAAACTGAATGCTGAATAGCTATTCCGCATTGTGAAAGGCGAAAGTATATTACGCGGAAATTCTTCCGGGCGCCTTCCCAGTCCAGAGGACCGCGAAGAGAGAACGCTGAAATGTAAATGTTAATAGACGCACTTTATAAGAAGTGTTTCAATGGACAGAAATGATAAAAAACAACCGCAACGGTCTCCTCTTATTATAAACTTGGACGATTCACAGTCGCCGACACGCTTTTCTTTTCAAAGGATTTCCTCTTTGCTTTAACAAATTTAATTGACTCAGTTTGACACTTGTTCTCGCTCGCTCATTCGCGCTACTTGAGCGAGAATTCGATCTGAATACTTTTTCGTTGAGAAAGATGCCTCACAATACATAAGTTGAGTGAAAAGCTTTGCAAAAATGTTTCAAATCAACTTTGGAATGATTAAAATATACATACCTACATATATCTAATAAGTAACACAATATTTTAATATATTGCAGCACTTTGAAGTTCAATTAATCTTTTGGAGGTTAATTAAAATTATTTACATTTTTAGTTACAAACTTGCTTAATTACTTTTGATTTTCAAATTTGAGATATCTGATACTGACTATCTCGTTACGTATCAGGGGGAGTATATTTTTAAATTACTAATAATATTTCAGTGGCAAGTGGTATTTTTTTCTACAAAATAACCGTACCGTAAATTTTTTTCGTGTCGAAAATAATATACATATAGCGTTGAAGTATTGGTGAAAATTGAAATCATTATCCTGAGTGAACCGTAGAGTCAAATTAGACAAAAGTGGACATTACGTTTCACTCAACCTAATATTAAAAAAAAAAAAAACACCATACCTTTCAACTTCATCGAGAAGCTTTCAAGAATCTCATATAAATTGCATTACCTTCGGCATTCTCGGCGAGCGATAAATTCGCATTACATATTTTTCACTCGTTCTTATTTTAAGCCGCACAACACATTAGAACGAAATGAGTTCTAACGCGGGAAAAAAACAAGGTGGTAGGTACCTACATATTATATATTAGATTTACAATATACATACATATATTCAGGGGGCGCACCTTGAGCAAGTCGTTAACCCCCCGACCGGTGGTTTGGCCTTTGTGCGGCGGGCTAGGTGTGAATATCGCCGTTTCCTACTATTGGATAGGAACATGATGTATATATATAGGAAAATGTACGACGCACTCTTTGATGTTATATTGCCTTTTGAAAACTGGGACTCGCGGCGCACCCGCGTTGCCTTTGACGTTTCGCGTGCCCCAGACAAACACCCCTTCCTTCGCTAGCTCCCCCTGCAAAAGGAAAATCTCGTCGACGTGAAATGTGACGAATTTCCACACCGGATAATTCTTCGTAAGATAGGCGATTCGTCTGGCGGAGATGACAGGTTGCTTATTCGCGTGATAAAATTCGAAAGTCAAAAGTCGCGACTGAAGCGTTAAAAAGGATTTCCGACGGTGAGGCGTCTTCAAAGCGATCGTTCCGCTAAAAGGGCATTAATTGATGCAACGTCTCCTTGGTTGAATGAATAATTTATCGTTTGACAATATCAACGACATTGCGCCAAATACAATACATCGATAGGTTAGTGCACAGATACTGTATGTTTTGAGATAATCGAATTTTAAGTTTGTATAATAGATAGAGATGCTATAATTCAGGTTTTTCTTTTTAAAGTAATTTATGTACATATACCAGATCATTGAAAATTTATTTACCTTTTAAAGTATGTTTCCTAAAGTGCAATATTCTAAAATATGTTTAACTATGTGGCCAGATACAGTTGATAAAATAACAGTGAGGGAGACATCTCCATTACCGTTACTTTAATTATTCTCACCACGTCAGTATATCGTAATTTATGTTAACTCTTTCGACTATTAGCTACGTGAATAGATGCAAGTAATGTGAACTAAAAATGGTGGAGAGATAACATATATTTCTTCCTTTCTCAACTAATCTCTAATAACTTGATATATCTATCAGTATTTTTATGGACTGCACGTGTGGGTGCATATTGTAAAGTTCATTTAGTCGATTTGACTCTTCAACTATTCAACTAATGTGAATTGAAAATGGTCAGAACATAACACTATATATACATATGTACTTTATAAACATGAAGGTTTGATGCAGATGGACGTTTTGTGTATGATAACTCAATTTTGGTAATATCTGTGCACTAACCCATCGACATGTACAATATTGAAAGTCACTCTTGCTCAGAAGGCGTTCAAACTCTTCAATGGTATATCGCTGCTTATGCTAGGACTACGTTGATTTAATTCAAAAGTACATACATAATATGTATGTAAGCACGAGTGTCCCGTCGAGAGAGTGCCGCGATGAATATCGTCTCGGCAACCCTCGTCAGACAATAAACACAGTTCGAGTTCCTTTCGAGATACACTCGCGCGATAGTTGAGCGATTAATTGTCTATGTAAATTATATTGTAATATGTACATTGTTCCGGGTGGGGCTAGATTGGTCCTCCTAGCGGGCAACAGTTTTGCTAACTCCATTATCGGCACTCCCTGGACGCACAGCGTCAAAGCCTGAGGTGCATTTCGATCCGCATTGTGGCCACCCACTATTATTCAAAATTACCTGAGCGAAACTTGGTCACGACTCTGTGTTCTATCCGAAGCTAGGTGGGTGGGTCCCCTTTGGCCAAAACCCTTTGTCCCTTTCCCCCGTCGAGTGGAAGTCCTTGGCAGTTGTTAGAGTCCTGCGAGTGAAGTCCTGCAAACAACCAGACGGACACAGGGACTTTCGTGACTAACCCTTCTTCCAAACAAATATAAGTTGCATTTTAAAATGACAATCAAAACATAGCCAATTTATGTAGTACATAGAGAGTGTACTCTCTTACTGAATTGGAAAGATTTGGATATTATTTAATCCAAATCAAACATTTTCATATTAATCACATTAATTTCACATAATCGCAAAAACACAACCTACACATATTGATTGTAAAAGCCATTTCATTTTCCACTCCAGTGATTAGATTTTTAGCTCAAATTGAACTTTTCCCTCTATGGATCTAATTGTTGAAACTTATAGTTGTGTGTGTTTGTTTTAATTTTGAAATGCATATCCGTAACGTTCGTAAAACGTATTCAATTACTCGAAATGCTACAACGCATCAAAGGCTAAATATGTAAGCGTATTATCCGGAACTCTCCCGTGGCCGCATTTAACCGCGCTTACCACATTTGAGAACGGCTGATTTAGTGGGCAACGCAACCGCGTTGCACTATCAGTTTTAGAACTGAAAACTATATAATAATAATACCGGGCTCATTTTATGTGAAATATACATTAACATGGCGATACTGACAATTACGATGTATATGATAAAATGAATTTACTTTCGGCGTTTAGTAAATTTGCCTGCGAGGGGCAATTTTTCCATCCCAAAGTGGGATTGAGTCGCAATAAAATGGATCGTGGCCGACGAATAAAAAAAAATTACGGTCGTTTTTATAATATAGTGTGCGGCCACGCTCTAGCCGGGTTCGATACATTAATTATTCAGACGAGATCGGAGGGCAGGCCAAATGCAAAAATGTCCATGGATCGACTTGCATTCGAATCGAACACAGACACATACGCGTACACATGCACGTACTAACGGTTAAAATCGGTTTAATCGATCCGACAATGCTAAGTTACGAATTAAACGGGCCCCGGGTCCGCATTCGGTTTTGCGTTGTAAATCAGCCGTATTTTCGCCACCGTTTCCGAAAATCGGTCCCGCCGTCGCGTCGGCAGATTATTAGTTCACGTTTACGTGGCCGCATATTAATCCGATGCGGCCATAACCAGCGATAATACGGTCAATGAGGAAATTCTCACGTCGTTAACGGAGGGTGGCCGGCTAACCGGCGCACGTGAACTCGTTAACCGGTCGTTAGGAGTGCGCACATATTGAAATCTGTTTCGCCGAATCGAAAAACCGATACGTTCGTTAACCGTCGCACACCATGTACTATCATTGGAATCATTTAAATCGGTGATATTGGCCGTAAAAGCGATTTGTGAACCTTAAAGTGTGCCATATGAGAATACCTATCCTACGCACGTATGTACATATACTGCCGTCCTAAGCCCACTTAACGTAACTGACAAAAATTACGAAAATGAGTTGGATGTGTTTTAGTATGGGAGTGTATTCTTGCGATTTTTCATATCAAAATTAATGTGTCTTCATCCAAAAGTGACTTTTTTTAAGCCATTAAATCTAACGTATCTGCATGCGCAGAGAAATAGTATCACCAATACTTAGCGAAAATAACGTATCCAACATTTACATATCAAATTCAACATATCTGCGTGCAGATTCGTTTTTTTCGTCTAAGGACAATGCAGTTACGTTAGTTTAGCTAAGGAGCTACGCAAAGCTACCGAAGCATTTTGTTTAGCTAAAATAACGCAACTATTAAAATACATATACGTATGTAGAGTTGCGTTAAACTAACAGGAATTTCTTTGCGGGTGTACCCCATTTACACTAAAATAGTGAACCTAAGGACGACAGCATAGTGAAATTATATTATTTCCTAAGAAAATTTCACGTATAGCACTTACGTTATTCAAATTAAGTAGATTTCCTAAGCAAATTTAACGTAAGTGTAAAAAAGTGACGTAACTACTAAAGAGTTCATTTTTTTTTTAATTTTTCCTTAGAATTATTAAAACACAATAGAAAATAGCCTCATGCACTAAAAAAAAGTTTACATAAATCAGTAATATATGAAAAAAAACACAAATTTAGAATAAAACTTTCGAGTCCATTTATCTCTCGATATTGTTGTTTTGTCAGTTACGTAAGTGGGCTTAGGACGGCAGTATACGCGTGTTACGTTTAGATGGGCATACATTCCGACACTATAACTTACACGATTGACATGAATATTGTTTTATTCGCTCCGGTATACGTCTACGATAAATTTCCGATATTAAGTTGTCACCGCGCATGTGCGAGGTGCCTGGGAGGGGGCGTATCTTCCAACGGCTATTTTAGACGTTTTTAAAAATTTCCAAGTATAATATCTCACGACTCTGACGTGCTATAGCGCAGTAATTTTATTACCAAATGAAATATCTCTTCAAAATCTGTCGATTTAAGCTATAAAAGGTGAATTGTGTAAATTATTTTTTGGTGAAAAATTAAAAACAAGTCGAAAAAAATTTAAAATTTCACTATGTCAGTCCATACTCGACGAAAAGCCAATAAGAGGAATACATGGGTAAAAAGTACATACATATGACCAAAGCGGCAGATATAGCAGAACGTGTGAAAAAGTTGAAGTTGCAATGGGCTGGACACATACATATGTACATAGCTGAACACACGACACATCGAAATACTGGAATGGTATCCGAGAGGATGTGAAAGAAAGCAAGGTAGACCGAGTGGAAGATGGGCTGATGAATTGAGAGGAATGTGTGGAGTCAAGTGAATGCAGATTGTTCAAGACAGACAGGAATGAAAGAGGATTCGAGAGGCCTTAATCCAGCAGTGGATGGTGAACGTCTGAAAATGATGATGATATGGAGTATGGATAAAGTATTGTTTTTCATTGTGCAATATTATCGATACGTTTTAGTTTATGGATGTTAGAGCACATTCAATTTTAAATTGCTAATACTGTTTTAAACGTGTGCTTTCAATGGAGCTAAAGTGCAAATTTGGCACGCGAAATCCAACCGCTGCACACGTCCAACCCGTTTCATTTAATTTTTTATAAATTCAAATGTTCAAGTACAAACTTTAAAAGCTGAAAAAGTGTGTCCTCTATATCAGTGTTTTTCAAAATTTTTTTACTGCGACCATTTTCTATTGCGACCCAGTATGCCTATATAATAATATATCAAACAAACTGTCCATTATGTTCCTTTATTTATGTACATACTATTGAAACATGATATATGCATATTTATGGATGAAACTAGTTTTTAGAGATAAAGTGGAAATTCTCCTTTAACTTAATCCAAAATGATGACAAATTTAATTACTGAAAATCATTATTCAGTGTAAATGAACTAATAAGGTGCATAAATTCAGCCTCCTCTTTAGGATCAAAGTTTAACTCGATTATTTAATTTCTGCACTGGAAAATAGTTGTCAAAGCTTTGGGATAAAGAAGTGAGATGTGAGATTCTTTTAAAATATCTTCATTGACAATACAGAAACTGACCATTTAGGTGTCATGCGAACGGAATAAATTTTATGAAATCGTAAAATCTAGGTAAATACGATTCGTTCTATTCTCAATATTTGCAACGTTTGACGAAACCAATTTTTTTTTGGATTTGTTCCGTTTTTCGCGCGACCCATTTTATTTATTATGCGACACACCAACCCACAGATTGAAAAACCCTACTCTATGTATATAGCCAACTGCTACATTGCGAATGAATTTCATGTAAAAAAAAAGATGTTTCTATCAGTAGTTTCTAATATGATAATACGGTAAATTCTCCAAACTGAAACATCAATCTCCTTTAGTAATTTTGTTTATTTCGTTCAATATGCGTTCTCTAGCCATGCATTCGTTCAGAAGCTCGCATTTTAGCGCGGACTAACGACATTTTTTCACAGACCCCTCTCGTTCGGCCTATCCAATTAGTTGTCGTTTAAAACGTCCTCGATTCGAGTTAATTGGACGCGCCGCAACGCAACGCGACTTTGACGTGTCAATACGGCATAAAACGGAAAAAAAGTACAAAAAAAAACATACATACATAGGGGTGGGTTGGTTGATGTGGACGCGCCCTGCCCGTTAACCCCTCTATTACCGATAGTCATTACGCACGACAAGGGTTAACAGGATATTTTACACAACCCACCGACTCCCTGGAGGCCACCGAATATCGGATCCTGTGCCGATGGAGCCGTTCAAAAAATTTATGAACTCCATCGAATGTTTTATTGGCCGAAACTGATGGGGCGAGCAATGTTTCGCTTTTCAATATTGATATTGTTACGGCTGTAGGTGGGTCCGGTAATGATACACATCACCCGAAATTGAAATCAATATATACACCGTGACCCAAAAGTTAAATTAGTATACTAAAACGAAAATGTCTAATCGAAATTTACGACATTAATGCTACTATACTACTATGTGCAGGGACAGATTTACTGATAGGCAGCGTAGGCACGTGCTTAAGGCGGCAGATTTGAGAGGCGGCAAATTTTCCGCTAAAATTATGACATTTTTTTGACATTGACGTGAATCACCTAGCGAGTCAACTGAAACTCTTTTGACACGTTAGTCATAAAAACCACATCCTACACTAAACCATTGTTCTTGACCAACTTATATCGGCTTGTTGAAATTTGACCATAAAAAGCCAGTCTCACATGTCGAGGAAAGTCGAGAATCATTTACATCTCCCTGTAGTATCAAGGAAACATGTCGTAGCATTTCAATTTTACATCTTTCACTTTTTCTTAAACAAACGGAACTGGCTTGTAGATTCTTTAAATTCTTTCGATGTTTAACTATGTGGGCATTATTATAGGTTAGGTCATCGATTGTTGTCGAAAGTGCATTGAATTTGACAGTTCAATGTGACGTGCAGCGATGGAATCGCATGGCTTAAATTGTTTGACTGGCCTGAAACGAAAGCAAAGCACCTTTATTGTTATAATATTTATTTCATATTGGGATAGGATTGCATACCTGCGACGATGTTGACTTCTCGAAGGCACTCCTCAAGCCCCTCCACACAAAAAACAACAATAGAAACGTGCGCCCCCAAGCGGCGTAATAGCGCGACATGCTGCGATTTTGCTTGTTGGAATCGCCAATTTGACGTTCGGCTTCGGTCGGCTTAGTTCGCTGCTTCCGAGGTCCGATCGTCATTAGTTCATTACATACGCACACATCGATAGAAGCGGCTCATGCTTTCTCGCTCGCTCCGATGCTCGCCCGTATATGCGGTCTCCCTCGCACCGCGGCTGTGTCCATTTTCGTACAAATATTGTAAATAAGCAAAAGGTTAAGTGGTACTCAATACTAAAAAAATTCCAAAGAAAAAAGTAACAAGGAAAAAGTGATGTTAAAAAAAACAGGCAAAATTGAAATTTTATCATGACAAAAATTTGTCATTATATCGTGACAGTGAATTTATAGAACGAAAAATATATTTAATGGTGGATAATAATGGCGTACTATAATAGTAGATACCTATGTATGTAGATACAAATTATTCAAACAAAATTTACACTTCCTTTCTATTTTATGTCTGTAAGTTTCGAGTTTTGCATAAAAACATCGTTTATTTAAAAAAAATTAAAAATTATTTATGGAGGGAGGGGAGGGCAATTATTATATAGGCGGCGAAATGGTAATTCCGCCTCTGACTATGTATGTTTATTATACTCACTTTGAAAATTAACCAAAATCTGCAAACATTCCCATTGATATTGGTGATATGATTTCATAATAAAATTACAGATTTATCGTGATACTCAAAAAGTTAACTCAAATAGACTGTTTTTTATATCTGAGTTGTTTCTATTTTTTTGTATCTTTCTACCAAATCCCATCAATTTATATTTAAAATATTTTCATTCTATAGGATTTATACATCATTTTTCGTCTAACTGCGATACACAATTTACTAAATGAACCCCATTATAAATTTAATTTTTTTTTTTTTTAGTTGAAAATTTTCAAGTATTCTTTCCACTAACAAGGTATATAAATATATACAAGGTATGTATATATCCATATATACTCACTTGTACGTGCACAAAGACCTACGTATTTTGGAGGACGTCCCCGAGAGGGTGTAGCCCGCGCGTCCTCTTCAGGTGATGCATTCAATTTGGTTACCTGAGAGTAAGTCCCCTTCAAACAGGACAACGTGGTGAGAATCCTGATGAGCACCCACAATGAACCCGTCAGTAATATACATAGCTGTATAGTCACGTTCTATTTTAAATTTCTTCGGACACTCACCAAGTCACTACGATCCTATATTATAATCTCACAGCAGTAAAAGCCTCTCCTATGTATTTTGAACTCAGTTTCAAATTCATATTTTATTCATAGAAAATTGTATATTTTAGCGAGCGTTAGAAACTGAACATTTCATCAGTGCTTTTTCACCGTATCTGTTTACTGTATGAATATTAAATGTTTTAAATAGTACCGTGTATCGTGCAAAACAAAGTCATCAAACTGTTTGTAACTGATATTACTTATAAATTAACCAGAAAGTTTTATCAAAAAAAAACTATGTATAACCACGCTAACAAATTAGTAAAAAGTCTCGGTGATTACGATAATGTGTCATTACCTTTCAGGTATAAACATAATCTGTTTTAAACCTCCAATTACAGTAAATCACTAGAAATAAGAATTTAATGTATCTGCATACCATACATATTTGTGTGTATTATATTAAAAAATAAACTTGTAAATAGGTTTTTTAGCTCTTAAACTTTCCTACTGTAAAACAAACACTAACGATAAAGTAAGATTATTTTCCTTATTATTACTAACACACATTTATTGTAAAATGGATAATGGCCACTTGACCAGGAACTATTAGGATACGTTTTTAGTAAATAAGAAGTATTGCGAACATTAGTAGGTATAAATAAATAAAATGTTTTAAAAATTAAATAGAACCGTGTCAAAATTTGTTATTGAGATTAGTGTCTTCTACATACATAAATGCCAATCAGTCTCACGGCTAATAGAATTACTCGTACATACAATGTATGTATACGTAAACATTATTATACATATGTATGTATGTATGTGTGTACATACTGTGAATTGTACAATGCATTCCAGGTTATTATTAGTTCCGGAATACATACAGCTATTAATGTGTATTATCTAATAGTATTTCCGGAATCTATTGGTGAGATTGTTTACTATGTCTGTTTTCAGGTTTATTAAAATTTAAATAAATATTAATAAAGTCGGGTGTCGGTCTCATCAGAGTTTCCCCTTGTTAAGTTCTCGGAAAGCCTCATTTACACCAATATTCCAGAAAAAATACGGAACCAAGAAATTAAGAGACTGGCAAAGACGTGACGCGATTTTCAATTTTCGTTCCCTTGGCAAGGCTTCATCGGTCGGCTTAGTGTCTCGCGAATTTCGGTTTTAGGCAAATTTTTCATTGGCCTTCCTTTTCTTTTTACTTTCCCTCTTGAAAAGGGACTTTTTAAATAACGCAGGTGTCGCTTTTTTGAGTACAATAATTAAGCTTCTTCGGCTCAAAGTCGATATAATTCGCCTCTTTTGATACGTAAATATATTTTTTTAAAAAATTAAATCCACTCTGACGGAAAATTCGCCTTTTCATCACTTTCTGTTAATAACTTGATTTAATATCAACTGCTTTTTATACAGGAATTTAATGGAAAAAATAGATATAAACGTTGAAAATTATACTGACTAGAGGTTTTCCGTTATGCTTGCCACGTTTGAAATTTATTTAATTCGCGAATCACCCTATATACATATTGAATATTCTTGATCGGCATAACACACGCTTGTGCTCGTACATACACTACACGCAATATATTATCGTATCGGGGAAAAGGTTCCGGATCCGCTAACACACCGGAAACCCGAATCGAGCAATTATCGCGCGTTTCCCCCGCCACCCCTCTCGCACAGCATCAATCAAAATTAGCGTTTAGCACCATCGCTCACTCGTTTACAATACATACGTGTACATATAAATACATGGGGGTAGGTTGATTATTAACAGAGTTATTATTCTGCATTTATAATACGATCGAACGTTAGACTTCGTCGATTAGGCATTCCGAGAGCGCGACGTCTCCAGGAATGCCCAAGTGCGGGAGAGCCCTCTTTTGCCGTAGCAACTTCATGAATTATTCACGACGGGGTCCCGACAGCCAGCCTGTTGAATCGGGACGCTCTCTTCTTGTCCTGATATCCATCCTGGATCGTGCCATTTTTTAGCACTCCACATAGCGTAAGATGGTGCGCGCGAGAAATCGCTATGGGACACCGCCAGCCGGACGCAAAAGCTCCGACCGAATCAATTTGCACTTTTCTCGAAGGAAATTGAAATTTTCTTGTTTTATTTCATTAGTTATATTTTTAAATGTGAGGTGTATTGTGAATTTTGCATTTCGGCGAAGAAAATTGAATTTTACGCGTGTCAAAACCATTCAGCACCATTGTGCTGCCGAGTAAACACAGTTTAATTTAGTAACGCGTGTATGGTTCATGTTTCGTTGAAAGTTCATAGGTGTTGAAAGTTTAATCCTTTGAATTATATTAAATTATAATTTATTAGCTAAAAATATTCAGCACATGCTTTAAAATGTGGTGGATAAAATCGTATGAAGAAAAAAACACTATTTTAAAAATCGATTCGGATATTACACATTTCCTACTTGGAGAAGTAATTTGCCTATATGTATATTAAATGTTATATTAATTTAAGCAAACTAAGCTAGAGCTATTTTCAAAACATTAAATCAGGTAAATAGGCGAATCTTCTTTTACCATAATACGTTCAACAATCATTTACCAAAACTATGTACATTTACACTTTTGTGTTTATACATACATACATACATATGTATCAACGAAAGTATGAAAGTGGGCTTAAAAATTGTTTAATGAATTTTGCACGCAAAACATAGTCACTGTAGATAAACATATTGTAGCGATAGTTGATAGTTATTTATACCTAGGACTATTGGTAAATATGACTGGTTGTAAAAAAGAAGAAATAAAACGAAGAATGACACTAGGATGGAGTGCTTTTGGAAGAATGAACATTATTTTTAAATCCAACATTCCACTATGCTTAAAAAATAAGGCATAAAACCAATGCGTAATGCCAGTTATGACGTATGCTCGGTATAACAAGAAGAGATCGTAAGAGGAATACATTGGTAAAAAGCATGACCAAGGTGGCAGATATAGCGGAACGTGTGAAAAAGTTGAAGTAGCAATGGGCTTCATACACATAGCGAGAAGAATGAATGGCAGATGGACGCGAAAAATACTGGAATGATATCCGAAAATATGTGAAATAAAGCAAGATAGACCGAGTGAACGATGGGCTAATGAATTGAAAAGAATGTGTGAAGTCAACTGGATGCAGATTGCTCAAGACAAACAGGAATGGAAGAGGATTGGAGAGGAATTGGAGAGGATGATGAACGGCTGAAAATGATTATGATGATGATGACATATGTATAACGATTTTGCGATTACGTACAAGTAATGATTAAATTTTACGTACAAAAGCCGTCATAAAAATTCTATGTAAAAAATAACTAATCGATACAATCTTTCCATAATATCATACAATTTTCGTTTTTTTTCTAGATTTCCGGTTAGAATTTGTTTTTGTCCGATACAGACAGTCCGAAAAAATGTATGTGTTTTAGATGTGAATAATTGATTGATCACTGAGAATAGTCAGCAGGAAACACAATGATTACATACATTTACATTTGTGTAACGAACGAGCGCCGTTTCCATACTATTTATTGAAACCCAGCAATGGGCGGGAAGTGGAGTTGGAAAAGGGGCGGAGTGGGTTTAAGCGGAAGGGAAAAAATGTACCCCAGCGATTAGGGAAATTCCCCATGCAGTTGGGTCTGCAATGCCTAAATGCGCCATGAATTATGCATGGAGAGTTGGGCCAGGACTTAATATACATGCAACCAAGTTCATCACGCTCGAAAAAACCCTCGAAGGCTCGCAAACTTTCGTCAATATCGACACAACAACCTCTCCTGCAAAACGGAATCTAAAAAACCGGCTACGTAAGAAAGAACATCCTCTACGAGAAATTTAATTTAAATTGTATCTACATACATATGTACATTCACTATGTGTCTCTAGTGTTTTAAAATGATTGTGTGTGATTTTATCGCTGCTGTTATATTTTTCTACCAATTGAAAGAGTATATGAGTTTAGAAAGACCAGATCAAAACTAACATTGTTAAACCACGTTCAACTTAAATTTTACAAACAGAGTATGCATATAATACGTGTATGTATGCAAAACGATGTACGTTTTGCGCTTAAGCTCCGGTGTGCATATTTCCAAGTTACTTTGTAGTACCGAGCGTACAAAGCGGTCATACAATTTTCCCATTTACCAGTACTCTTCTGCTGAAACTGTCTAATGCAAACATTTTCCAACGAAAAAATGTTATCAATTCGTATAAATTTAAATTTCAAAACACAATGATTGTCGAACAGATTGTGCAAGTTTGCCGTTTTACACGTGAATAATAATAATAGTGCATTCGGGTTTGTGTGCATTATGTGAATTCGCAGCGGCACGGCACGCCAGCGCACACAGAACATTGAACGATAAAAGGTAGACTCTGCAGAGCGTAATAATTGGGTTATTCTCGCAAAATAGCAAAACGACAGACGTTATTGAGTTAGTGCCGCAGCCATTCTGCTGCGCTAACTTTAATACTTTAACACTTAAAATGTCCCCGTCCTCTCCGTTGCGCGCTGCGGTGCAGATTCTCCGAAACTCGGGCTAAAATCACGGCCAAATTTAAACAAGTGCAACGGCGCAATCCACAGCTGTTTTCGCTGACGGATTTATACTTTTTATTTCCGTTGCATTTCGTACGTATTACACGTATAAATAACAATTCCAACGTACTTGCCCATATTGGCTATTTACATACATATGTACATATATAATAAATTTCAAAGAGAAAATTAATTCTTTGTAAAACGAATTCGATTGAGCGACACATCCGCTCGAGAGTTTTCTTAATGATTCTACGCTGTTAGCAGCAGATGGAAAAACCGTGCGGGTGAACCGGAAACAGGAGAGCAAACAGTGTCAGCGGCACAGGCCAGCCGCTAAGTGGATTGGCCTGTTCCCTCGTGTTGATTCGCTGTCATCCACTGTTGTCATTTCCGGTTCCCTTTTTGGATGCCGAGCTCGGACTAGAAGCCCATTATCGGCCCTTAGCGCCCTATCTAATTATTCGATGTTGACGTTTGAAGAATCGACGAGAAGCGACCTCACAATGGAGCTCCTCTTCACATTATTTATTTTTTGTATTTTCGCTCTAATGGAACACCGATTCAATATATTTTAAACGGTGCCAATTATTCTATTCATACTGTCGGCGCATTGTGATTAGTAACCATTAATATTTAACGACTTTTATAGAGTGCAATTTCGTTCGCTATATGCCTTTTGCTTCGCGCAACGCTATAGTGAAGCAGAAGGCGTCTCAAGATTTTCCACGTACGTGTATGCAATTAGCGCAGAATTGCACTACCTCTCCGAGGCCGGATGCAACCCCTCGTCGTTTTTCCCTCGCCTGCAGTTTTAAATATTCATTGGACGTTATCTGGTGTCTGTGTCGGTGTATGAGCATGTGTGTAGGTGTGTGTTTGAACGGGATAAGTGTCGCTGTGTAGAATTGAAGTTGAACGGGCGAGACGGGCGAAACATCCATTTAATAAGTTAATGGACGTGTTTTGCACAGAGGAAGGTGTATGCACCTCTCGTGCAATGCTTTTACTCTCAGATAATGGCCGTCAAAAGACCAAGACTTTTTGCAGAGACTTTCGTTAATTTTAATTACTTTTTGTTCGATTCAGATTCAACGGTGGAGAGCGTGGTAAGTTTTTAACTCATTACCTGGTTACCCCCTCTTAATAAATGTACCCTCTCATTTATCACAAACATTTCTATAATAATATAATAATAATAGCCCTATTCCGTCTGTCTGTCTGTGTGTGTGAATGTGTGTCTGCTGATAACGCTCGTTGAGGTAAATAATTAAAAGACGCGAACCGTCCCCGCGCGCGAGTGGGATTTGAACCCAAAATCACCGATTCGAAACATTGAGCGCTTACGCTATGATCCAACGTCGATAATGCGAGATCTCCTTTATTTCTCGCATTCATCCAAACTAGATAATGACGGGCCTGCTGCAATTTGACAATATAATTTCTCAATAGGCTCGCGACTTTGCTAAATTGTTACGTTGTTGTATTAAAACTATTAAATTTAATATTATTTTTCAGTACGGGTGATGAGAAAGCTCCGTTTATATTCAACGGGCTTACACTATAATGTAATAATTTCTATAATATCTGAACTCAGCGAAGTGTCATAATTGAAATTAGTTTTTGTTTTGTTTTTTTTTGGTATGCTTTGTTATGTTTAAATGCTCGGTTACTTGAGGGTGCCTTCGTATATTTACGACTCTTTTCAGTGTATTATTCATAGTATGAAAAACTGAATTTTCCTTTATCTCTTCATTTGTGACGAGATAAAACCTCCCCCTTTTCAATCTGGTGAAAAGTCGTTTCTCGCTCGGCACTACGGGATTAATCGCAGATTTTCGCAATTTCCGGCTCGCGCTCGAGAGCAAAAAGTTCAATAGCCACCGGAAATTCATTTTGCTCCCAGGGAAAAATTTGCTTTTGGTGTTTTTCTTAATTCATTTTTCCCTTTTCGTAAACTTGCCCAACGCTCGCTCGCTCTCTCGCACTCTTCGCACTCAATTTTCGCAAAGAGTAAAGAGCGTTTACTAGGTACTGCACGAAATGAAACAAAACGTCGATGTATTTATTTGTAGCATATCGTAGGGTCGGCACAGGCACATAAACTTAAATTACGTTAAAACAACCCCTCGCTCCTTCACTTCTCCCTTTTGCCCTGCCGAAAAATGGGAAAGTTCTAAAATATCGTTTTTAGCCGTCCCTTAACGAAGTATAAAAAAGTGAACGCCTGGTGGGTTCAATGTTTCTGTTTTTCAATATATGACGTAATCTTGAAAACTTTCGCTAAAAATAGCATGAAAAAAAAACGAGATTAAAGATTTTAAATATTTTATTTTACAAAATTTTGTTGTTATTAAGTATTAAATTAATAAAAACTAGACAGCAAAGCAACTTTGAAAATCATATATTTTCTTATTTTTTACAAACGTTTTTCCATTGGACATTAACCGTTATAAAAATGATTGTATAAAGAAAGATCAAAAATAATTGAAATTTTTTAAAAGGCGAAGAACACCTAACAAGGAAAATATATGGTAGCGCGAATTAGGAAGGAAAACTCTTCGAAAGTAAGCATTTTGGTTTCAAAGGCTTCTCGGGAGGCGAATGTTAAATAATTATCGCTTAATTAAAAACAGCTAGCGAATTTTGCGTAAAAGCCTCTTTTTCGAGATTCGGGGTGTGGGTGGTGGTAGCCTTTCGCCTTTGAAATATGATTAATTAGTCATTTCGTAAGGTCAAATTCGAACCGATTTTTTGCAAGTGTTATGAAAATTTTCACTTAAATGCCGAAAAAAATTTGTGCGCCGTTCGCAATTAGCATTTATGCGTCCGAATTACCTTTTATTCATGTTAAATTATCATTTAATTTATAGTCTAGACTCTCTCATTTTTATAATTGTAATTATTGTTGATTTAATGTGCAAATTCACTCGTTCGGCCCTTTTGAACAATAAACTGAACAATTTTATTGGTATTCTAAAAAATTAACTGCACGATATGTTTACAGTGTGAATGTTTACATTGACTAATTGTACGTATGTATGTATGTATGTCAGATATTTTGAATTTTATTTGAATATTACATATACGAAACTGCTCTATTTTATCCAAAACAGTTCGTTATTCTGTTTAATTATAAAGAGACTAACACTGTTCTGGATTTATTCTTGCGGAACCGCTTCTCTTCCCGCGATCGATAAGTTCCAATAGTGTCTCTGAATTCAACTTCCGCTTGCCAATTAGCATGATTAGGGTTGAACCACAAATACGAACAAAGTGGCATCGGGGAATTCCTCTATTAGATTTCTCAACCGGTCGACCTATGTAACCGGTAACAATATCGGTGCTCTATCCCCTTTCGAAATACTCATTCTTTCATTTGTGGCGCATGTGTTGTCAAGAAAAAATTTTCGAAGTGTTCTTCTCATCTCTGTCTCCAAACACTTCTGGCATGAAGTCAAGTCCCCTCTCAGGACCCAGAAGGACTCGTCTCGACAGCCCTTGCCTCATTGCAAACAAAGAACTTGGGAGCGCTTCCCAAAACAGTACAGTTTGTACCGCGAGCTCGATACGCCACTCTAAACCACCCTGACACGTGTGCTTGTTCAGTGAAAAACTGTAAAGGTCGACGAATTCAAGAAAAATATTCTCAATTCGGTGAAACAACATATCTACATATGTGTGAAAATTCAATAATCCTACATTACACCGAATCTCGCATATTCTATTTGAAAACTTTGCAGTGCCCATAATTTTTACTTCAATTGAAATGATAAATACGGTTTGGTATGGTTTATTTCTTTTTTTCTCAACAAACATTTTAATGAATTTGTCTTTTGTTTGCGTACGGTGTACACGTTTATTCGAATATCCTTTACATTTGGAATTCAGGAAAATTAAAAAAAAAAAAAAACTTTTACCCCCTTAAGCCACCGATATGCATAATTAAATTATGCGCGACCAGTATCCTTTTTATTTTCGTTTGAATTTATATTTGCGTATTTTTTTTCAAAGCCATCGTTTTAATTTGCATCGAATTTTTTTATGCGTATGTATTTTTTTTTTGTATTAATAATAATAAATATGTTAAATTATTATTTTAGTGATTTCAATGAAAAATATACGGGACTTTAAAGAATGTCTAAATGCAAATTTTTTCGCCGTTATTATACAAATGTATGTATGTTTTTAAATGACTTGATATACCCACATACGTACGTATGTACATATGTATGTACATACATACGTATGTTCATATGTATGTAGTTATTTTGATTTCGAGACTAGAAATTAATTCAAACATCTGAAACGTGATGAAACTCCTTTCACTGTTCATTTTAAACTAACATACATATTTCATACAGTATGCATTTAAAAAGGAAGTACTTTAATAATGTATTTTCAAACAATGTAATTTCGTATTCAATTTTTTGGAATGCTTTTCTGAGATCACTATTTTATGTTTCTTTGTTTGTGTTTCGCTTTACGTTTATAAAAATAATCAATTGATACAATTAATCAATACAATTTGTATAGTATGAATGCTAGTAATTTATATTCAATAATCAATATTGATCTGTACAGATTATACCTTTTGATCCAAAATAGATTAATTCTAATCGTACATGACACAAAAGGTTGAATTGAGGTTACGTGTGTCATCTCGAATAAGACTGTTTCCTGTTCGTATCCTAAATTTCACACAATTCAGGCATACATACATACATATGTTTCGCTTTCGTGTGCCGTATCTTAGTTATTATAGGGAATTTGAGTTCGAATACTATTTATTGCACGGACAAGACACGTGTATCTAGAGCTGGCTATCCTTTCGGTTTCGATGCCTGAATAAAAATGTATGACCACGCTAACCGGAAATTAAAGCGGCTGCCACTACAGCGTTATGTTTACCCTCGAGAATTTCGATAGAAAAACACATTTTTTACGCGAATTATCGCAAACTAGTATCCCCCGACTCTATTACATTTAAATCTACGAATTTATTTATATACATATGTATATATAAATCTCACGTATATATAATATAGATTTACTGGAACATTTATCTTTAATATTTAACTTTATATAGTTAAGGTTTATCGACCGTGCAAGCCTTTGTTTCTGAAAGCCATACCACACATATGTGTACATTCTCCAGAGGATTTTCTGATTTTTACTTTATTTTCCGTAAACCAAATGCATTTCGTTGACCCATAAAAATGGTTTATCGTCCGCACATACATATTTACATATATACAGGCTCGTATCCAGCAATGATTTTACCGTTGTCTGCTATAAATATGATACTGTAAAATAGCGTGTGTGTGTCACTGTGCGGCTGCTTCCGTCGTTGGTCGTTGCGATTGCGCTCGTTAGTATTTTAATTAATTTAACAGTGTCAAACAAATATAAAATAGACGCATCAAACTTGAATAGCTTTTCACGTGCGAGTTGATAAATTTAATTGATCGTTTGTCGCCCGAATTCAATAAAACTTCCGTAAGGTTCTCTTTGTGTAGACTTTGTACGGTCCGTTTCAAATCTGTCACTCGCAATACGTTTCTTATTGACGTTTCTTGAATTTCACGATCAGTATATTGGGGAGTAGAGTTGGTTATCGTCTTTGGAGTCTGAATCAGAGCCGGTAATTATCGGAAGCCGGCTCCGACGATCTTAAAGCTTCTGAGGGCGAGTCGGTCTTGGTAAGCCGGAGGAGCTTTATGGGCGGGCAAGTTTAATCGCGACCCCCCCTCGAGCTTTTAACTCGGCCGCAATAAACATTTAGCTGGGAGCTTCTCGTCCACGGGAGGCTTTCAAGACTGCAATTATCGCCAAAATGACTCAGGCCACTACTTACGCCAAACGACTTTCATAACGTGCCTATTCCGGGGACATATTTTTACTGCATTATTCGGTGGAATGTTGGAAGATTATCCTTTCAAATCTGTCCAGCTCAGATACGAACGATCTGCGTAGGGGGTGACTTTCAATTTAAATTTTAAAAAAAAAATGTATCAAATCTCTGCCGTTTGAGTAAAATAACATTAATTAAAACGTGTCACACATTCCGAAAGGCGTTTCTTTGTGTTTTTGTATTGTATGGCTTTTTTTCAATTTATTTTTCCTTTCATCTCCGGCTTTTTGAGTATATTGCAGAGCTCGTTGCATCGTGAAAAAAAAAAAAAAAAAACAATTTTCCCACTAATGAACTGAATTAAAAGCGTCGTCTTCCAACACCGATGGAAAACTAAGTCGGACAATTAATTGCAATTTTCCTTGGGCGAAAATTCGCGAAGAAAAAATGTATAATAGAACGAACGAACGCAGAGTGAAAATTACTCTGAAAGCACATTAGCGAAGATTGTTAGCTGAATTAAAAAAAATAAAGTAAAAAAAAAAGGCTTGCGTTGAAATATTAACGAATGAAATGTATCATCCTCGACAAAAGTTAATAAACTCACCGGCGAGTACAATTCATTAACTTGCAATTTTAATAAAGACTTCCGCTCTTTTTATATTAATTTTGGATGCTCGATTGTTCAACATGTTCACAGTTAAATATATCAAAAATATATGTCTGTATATATGTATATTTCGAATGGATCGCATAGGAACGCTCATAATATTTGCCGTTGAAATTGTGTATTTATATTTCATGAAATTTTAACCGGATGGGGTAGGAGTAATTTAATAATCAGAGTCGTTACGAAAATACTCATTTAAAAAACGGTTTGTTTTGATAAATTTTGGTAGAATTCAAACGAAGTCTATCGTTTGGTTTGTTTAACTTTCATGTATGTACAATGTATAATAATATCAAGTGGTGATTCAATAATAATAATTTTAATGAAAATTTTCTTTAGACAAAGGATAAATTTATCTGCAAAGTGGAACATTTGAACAGTTGACTTCCATTTGCATAAATTCGGATCTCCGTCGAAAATAGCTAAGAAACTTCGCTCTACATGTATTATTCAATGTCATCTTTTGCGAAATGTTGCGAAAAATATAGATGAGCCGTTTACACCCTCTCTCGCATCGCCAGAGAGTGTATCATCCCCCGAGATAGTGTAAATTGAAGGGAAAATAACTTGAAATATCGCGTACGTGGGGTGGAAAATGCGTCGAGCGAAGGGGAAAACTCATTAGCCAACGAAAAAGTGTACACCACACGAAAACGGCCGAATAAAAGTTTACGGGGCGAAAGTGGCGTTGCTCCGGTGAAAAACTGAGGGAAATGCAGGCTGGCCCACTTTATTTCTATTTAATAGCGCATTTTTATTCGCTATTATTGCTGCGGACTCGTTACGCTCGAATTTATCATCGCGGGGCGCTGCGCTGGCGCGTTTTCCGCGAATTTTCCGCGTTATTGCCCGACAAACAAAGGAAATGCAAAAATTCGCACACATTCCACATACGAGGTGAGTCGCATGAACAACGTGAATATTTCTATGTAGTATGTATCTACGCAAAGTGGTCGACGTATCGAAATTAATTCAAATTTTAAGCTGAAGTGTTTCACCGTCTCCGTAGCGCCATATCGTACAGTTTCTGATGTTTTTATGAATTCGAATGTATGTACACAATCTGCAAATTGTACAGGCATCTGCTCGGATGTCTGCAGCGTTATAAGCTTTTATAATAAAATCGCTTCTCGGTGCCGGTCTGTGCGGAACAGAAGCCACTTTCGTTTAATTCCCTTTCGGGTGTGCATTCGATTGTAGGGATCACCCTTTTAGAGTCGCTTCCCCAAACAGCGCAGATGTGAAACTTTTACCCTGCGGACTTTTAGCCGGCAGATAGTTTTTCCGGACCTTTTGTTCCACTTGTTTTAATCTTTCAAGTTCGGTTTCCACCGATTGGTTTGTTACGCTGACTTTTTCGTTTTTCGGAAACTTTTCAACTCTCCCCCTCTTTCGCTTTTTCTCTTTCTCTCTGTTTTCCAGTCTCCCTCCCTTCGACGATTTCGACCTCAGATTGGGGTTCCACCTACCCCGAGGCCTCTCACACTCCCTCAATCCCGAGGGTAACGGTGCACAGGTACATGATTGTTACATTTAATTTCCTCGGCGCTGGGGCTTCTCCCTTTTTTACGGTT
The DNA here is from genome assembly GCA_022651745.1 of Parapsyche elsis. Classification (NCBI taxonomy): domain Eukaryota; kingdom Metazoa; phylum Arthropoda; class Insecta; order Trichoptera; family Hydropsychidae; genus Parapsyche; species Parapsyche elsis. The sequence continues at coordinate 3,076,485 of JAGVSN010000004.1, read as the reverse complement.
CGATTCGTTGCCTTTTTTTCGGTTCAAAAGTAATTACGGGTTTACGGGGAAATTTGTATTTTTCACACTTGCCTCGAATAGTTTTCACGTTTCCCCTAAAAGCCGATTTACTTTTCAATAATTTTGTAAAACTAAATTTGGAGAGTACTCGAAATATATTTAAAAGAAATGGAAGACTATATAAATGCAATAAGCCATTGAATAATTATTATAACATGCTTTAAAGACAAATGAAGAATATAAAATTGTCTAGTACAGTTTATCGTAGTACCTACATATAGTAAGTATGTACATACATATGTACATACCTACATATACATATATAAATTTACTATACATATTTATATTGAAAAGAATGAATTTCTCCACATTGGAGATGAGGAGATTAAGAGGTAATTCAATTGAAGTCTTGAAAATAATAAATGATCATTATTCATGTAAAATGACCAACCTCAAAGTGTTCAATGAGAACCCTCATCTAAGAGGTCATACTCTCAGACTCCTTAAATAAAAATCAAATAAGATTGTTAGAGATTCTTTCTTTTCAAATAGAGTGGTTCAAGTTTGGAATAGTCTTTCGGATTCAATTGTCACATTAAAAAATGTTAATTCATATAAAAATCAACTAGATATATTTTTAAAAAAACAATGGGTAATTTTTAACTCTTTAATATATGGACAATTATCTATTCATTTTATTTTTATATTTATCTTTATTTTTTTTTTATTTTTTTTTTTTTTTTCTTTGTTTTTGTTTTATATTTTCATTTTATTCAATTTTTACAATACTGTCTTCTCTATCTTTTCCTTTTATAATACTGTTTTTTTTTTGTTAACTAATTATTGTATACCAAACCCCGTGGACCTCTCCATGTATTAATTATATATTATATGTATCTATATATGAAGTCGAACTAAATTTGTTAAAAACTTCTCATTACAATAAACCTCTAACTTGGAAATACATTTAAATAGTGCTTTATCTACATATACTAGGTAAATGGATAAAGTAATAATGAACTTTTCATTAAGAAAATGGTTTAGTTGTTGATGAAATAATAGTTATTTTGATAATAAAATTGGTGTAGTTAGTAATATTGCATTTTCGATTTAATGTCATTGTGAACTTCATCGTCACTATCTCATCGAATGCCTAGAGGGCAATCTTTTTTCATAATATTTCTTTTTCATTGTCTTCTTATTAAATTATGTATCAATCACTTACGACATTTGGCTTTCACTGTGTTAGTGCGGTGAAAACATTTTTTGAATTATGAAATTGGCGAACGTTCAAGACAATTTTGTATGCATCCAATTTGTGGATACTGTTCGGTGCCCGCGGGCACCGAGACGCGGAAGAACGTGAACAAAACAAACATCGCCGAATGCTATTCCAGCAAATAACGTATGTAAATACCCAGGCAAAAACTTTTTTAATCTCCCATAAGCAAACTTTGTTAGAGAGATACAGTCAAACAAGCGCCCGGCCACTTTTCTTATTATCCTTGAGCTGGATGGTTGTGAACGTCCCATCCGACTGTCTCTGTTTCGTTCTCCTTCCACCTGCCGTCGAACAATGAACGTGTTTGTTTATGTAAACAACAAAAGGTTAACAGTAATAATTTCCGAGAAATGGAAAAAAAGGTGAAAAAGCTCAAGAAAGCTCTATATTCGTCTGCCCCAACAAAGACGCGCTCGTTTTGAGCGCGCGGGAGTTTAAATAAATATCTTACGTGCTCGGTGAACTCTAATTGAATATATTAAACTGGGGAAATGGTAGTTGTGTCTTTCCTTGCCATTTTCCACTAGCAGAATAAATTGAACTCTGTGTCCAAGTAAATTATCTGTGTCAAAGAGACTAGCGTTTGCGAATTTGCATTCTGGTCTAGGAAGCGCTCTTACTCTTCGTGGAGGGTTTGCCGGATTCGTATTGACTTGAGGTATGTATATAAAATAAGAGTAGTTCTAGTAAATGTCAAAATTGGGGACGCACACAGTTCAAACCAAAATTCAAATTACATTTCCAATTAATGTTTAAGATTATCTACATATGTATGTATATAAATTTTGTTATATTTATTATAATTATTATATTAAATTATGAATTTGACTTTAAAACATATTCAGTTACATACGTATGTATATATATAACTGAACATTTTCACAGAACGACTTTCGCAGTATTCATGAAAATCTTTAGTTTGAATTCTGTTCGTACATATCTGACAGTTAAACAACTATAAATCAACAAAATAAAAGTCTAGATTGTACAGGATCGCTTTTTGGTCTATAATTCAAAACTCAAAGTCACATTCCAACTTATATATCAATTATTGTCTTTTGCTATTCTACTCGATAAAGTTTCTGTATGGCGAGACTTCCCAAGTATTTTCAGTCTAAGAATTAGTTGCTGAATGGACGTTAATAACATTGTTATCGGAGTCGAATAAGCTCATTTTTTTCCCCTCGAACGAAAAAAAAAACCGTTTCAAAAGAGCTCGAATCTTATTTTAGAGCACGGGCTGTCTACGAGTCATTCATCAAATTCAATATGAACGCGGATTGACTTAAAAACTTTAAGCGCACGCCCTTTGTTTGAGTTTGGGAATGTCTGAGCAAGATAACCGGCTTTGGCTTCGTAGTAAAACGGCTAGTCGGCTACCTCTACGGGAACGGTTCGTAGCAGACGATTCATCACAATGGCTTCTCGCGTAAACTCTGCGAATCGTGAAAACCGACACATGTACCTCTACGTATGCACCTATGCAAGGTTAATCCACGTTGAGAACGCTTAACCATTCAAATGGGGGACGGACCGCTTTCGCAATTTGAATTGCTGCCGCTCGCTGCATTTTCTAAACCTATAAATTGGAATGATGTTGAAGTAATAAAATTGTATATAAGATTATGTGTACGTACAACCAACAGCGACAGATCTCATTGTACGAGAAAAAAACGCGCTGCTTTATTTTGAAATGCACATATCGCGTACTCGGAGCACAAAGCTGACAAGTAAATTCTTCAGGGCAGCAGTCTTAAAGTTTGAACTAGTCATCATAAATCAGAGCAACTATATCTAAAAATGATAATTGTACATATTTTACTCTACATTTTAAGATGCTATTACGTTTTTATTGAATTTACAAGTAAATTTTTCAAATTACATGCAAAAAGTTCAGATTTGTCACTTGTGCGCTCCAAGAATATTAGTAGAACTTTCGTGCCTTGTAATACCAAAAAACATTGTGACGTCATTCAGATGTGTCACTTGACTTTCCTGATAGAATAATTAAAGAGGAACAAAGTTACATTCATAGCTCACTTTCGCAACATTATGTACAATATGTCACCATTGTGCCCAGAGGACGCGATATGTAACGTGACCTATTCTAAAAGAGCCATTTGATATTTCATTTGATAAGTCATATAAAAGTGACAGGAGAGAATATGCATGCTGAATCACATGTCTAATTGTCACTATTTAAAGATATTAAAAATTTTAGTGCGAACCACTTTGAGATTGCGGTACATATGTACTCGTATGTACATATGTACATATGTATATGACTGTACGTGATTTGATTCCTTTCGCCGATATAACGAATAAAATCTCTCATTTCTGAAATTCACAAAACTGCGTCTGTTTTTCAAGCTGGGTTACAATATCGATGGGTTAGTGCACAGATATTGTATGTCCAGTTATGTGTTAAAATATTGTAAGTGACATACACCTTTTTTGCATGAAAAATATGGACGAAATGGACATATTATATATTTGAATAAGGCAGTAATTGTATGTCCAATACAATTATACACATACAATACTTTTTAAACATGAAAATTTGGCGCAGATGGACGTTTTGTGTATGATAACTCAATTTTGGTAAAAATGGACATACAATATCTGTGCACTAACCCATCGATATGTACAGTGAGCCGTACAATCACTCACTATAGATATTTTTCTTATAGTGAACTTGCTCGCTGGTGATATTAGCATTTGCCTATAAGCCTGGCACTAATTAATTACATACTGATTTCTATGAACTTGCTAAATGTACGAAGTATGAGCGAGGTGTTGTGTGTGATTTATGCCGGTACGATTAACGCACTTTCACCGAGAGGGATCGCCGCGTAAATTTTAATCGAATTTCCCTCTCGCGCTGGCGAAGGCATCTGTAACGCCCGTTAACGCCGTGACGTGCGCGCTAACGCGCCCTAATAACGGACATTAATCGAGGGGTAGATTGCACCCCTGAGCTAGGCACGAGCCGCTACCAAAACGGAGACAGGGTAGCGTGCAAAACGCGAACCGTAACAAGCGTGCGTCGCGACGCTCCCGACGCGAGAGGCGCCGCGACGCTCACCCAATTAAACCGGGCAAAACCCTTTGACTTACCAATAAGAACGCCCCTAGCCACCCCTCCCCATTTCTTATTCTAAAATATCATAGATGGTAATTTAAAATTTTTCGACGTCGTCGTCGTAAAAATACAAATTTACGGTAGTAAAACTCGCCTAGATTATCGGTAGAATTTTAATAACGCGAAATTGCTTCGACAAATATTGTTAAACTTTATTGCTTATGTACGGCGGAGCGCGCTTTCGTTTTTCATCGTATTAAAATTTTATTGCTTTGTGTTTGTTGAAATTATTATGGAATTGTTAATTGTCAATTTATTTCGAAAGCATGCAAAAAAGCATTTAGTGCGTGTAAATTCTCTACTTTATAAACGTAATATATCTAAATGAAAGAAATGTGTGAAAGTATTGTTTAAATGTGACCAATAAAAGCTGTGAAACTGCTGTTGAAAGTTTTAGTTCAAAAATACTCACTATAGAAGTAAAACTTCTTTGCAATTATTGAAAGCGAATGCAATGTACAAAAAGGAATACAGATGTGAATTTGAAATAATTGTGAACACAAATGTGGTTTTAAGCGCTCACCCAATGACTCACTGTTTTCACTGTTACCTGACGTCTAGCCGAGGAGTGGGGGTACCCGCTCACCGCTAGCCGTCAATGGTGTCGTGCCACGCTTCGACGAAACGTTTTCACTAAACTGAGGGGCGGTGCGGGGACGCAGAGAGGATGCTCGAATTTTCGGGATGGATCTCTCTCTCTCGCACGAACGCGAAAGAGCAAGAGATAGAGCAATAGCCTACTTCCAAACTGTAGAAGTGGGGGTATGCGTTACAGCTTAACGCTCGCACCGTTTGTATGGAACGTTGGATGAATCGTTTTTACTCTACCGAGCGAAAATAAGTTTTACTTTAAAAAAATAACTAAATAAAAATTTAAATAAGTTTAAGTTTATATGACTTCATCCATCTTGGGAACCTATTACTTATATTAAGATGGACTCCTTACAGTTTCAATTAAAACTCTCTAAAACTGCTAATCCTTTTTATTTGACTGGATTAGTGGTCAAGATTGAAAAATACATGATTTTAACTACTAACTTTTTTTGGTTTTCAATAAATTCTAGATTTTTTTCGTACACCACAGAATATACATATATTATATAGGTACATAGTTGAAAACGTCATAGACAATTAGCTGTAAATATGTCATGCTACTCACCTGTTTCAGGAACAGAAATAACGTTCTGTTCATATTTCGGGATGAAAAAAAAATACTCGACGTTAGATTGCCTTTCATCTCATCCGTCCCAGATCACGGACGTCACAATTTATACGCGCGGCACTTCTTTGTAATTTTATGATCCAATTTAAAAATTAAATTACATTGCACTCGTTCCGTCGATCACTTCTACGCCAGCGATTTGTTTGAAGAATGAAAATGTTAAAGCGGCAATAAAGTGCGTCGCGCCGGAAGCACACGCGAGCGAGATAGATGAACAAATGCCAGAGCACGGCAAGAATGAGTTTGTCAAAAGCATTCCTCAAAAAAAAAAAAAAAGAGATATTAACTTAATACGTAGCCATTACACATACTTACGCGCGTCTCAGACCGGCAAAATGAAAATTTCCATCAAAGGAAATTTTTTCAGGGACGCCGCTTGCCTTCAGCTTCTCGCATAATCAAGTTCTTTTGATGATATTATGAAATTACGTTCGAATGACTGCCTCTCGAGGGCTGGAATCTCACCCCATATATTGATCTCAACAAAGCGGATTATTTGACAAACTGAATAAAATCAGAGACCTGTCCGCAAACTAATTCACCCGCAGAAACTTAAACAATACCAATTTAAACATACTGCGTAAAATTCTCTACATGCTTTTCTTACATAACTTATACATATTATTTAGAAATATACTCATCGATTATTTCGTATAATTTATCAAAATTGGCTTACTACAAATATTTTTTCAATAAATATTTACAATCTTTTTTTTAGTTTGCATCCATATTCAATACAATTATAAATAAATACATACAACTGTATTCTATTAATTAATGCGCTACGAGGAAACTGGCATTGATTTTGTTATCACAAATATGAATTGGACAAACTGATAGCTTTATTAATAACTGACGAGACAGGATGGGTCGATTTTCCCGCTTCAAGTCTAACGGAAATCGTCGTTTTTCCCGGAAACTCATGACCAACAATGAACGGACGTTCGATCGGGATAGCGCGAACCTAGCTTTTGATCGGATTCGAAGTCATGAATTATTTAATGACAAACCAAAAATATATATATATCACGAGGACACGATGCATCAAAACCACACAGAAACAATTTTTTTTATAATACATACATACATTGTACATACGTACATATGTATACATATGTATGTATGTATATACGTACATATGTACATATGTACATAATATTGAATTAAAATTTCAAAATACATATGCACTAAGAAAAAAACCTATAACTTAAAACCTAATACCTATACAGTCATCAAACCATTGCGGTATCAATGTGAGATGATAAAACTTTCAAGTACACTTTGATTCTTCGTGTCTCGAAAGTTTATCTACATATGTATGTATGTATGTATGTAGGTCGGGTGCGCATCCAGGATTTTTTCTTAGGGGGGGGCTAATCTATAAAATATTTTACGATGATATGATCGGCATTTTCATTTACAATGAATATAAATGTGGTGACTTCTGAAAATTAAAAATTACATGGAAAAGTATGGACTTTTAAGAATGAAAATTTTATTTTAAAACAAAAACTACACTACTACAAGCTTATATATATTTTTTTTTTTTGACTTACTTTTATGTGCCTTTTATGTATATTTAAAAGAGCTATACCATTCAAACGTTCTAGAGATGTAGTGTTTCTCAAATATGATTTTAGCCTTCGAAGAGTTGAAAAGTATCGTTCATTGCTGCATATAGTAATTGGAAGTGTTGCTAGTATTTTTAGTAATATATAAACGTTTGGAAAAGCTTATTTGTCGCAACAAGATAGTGCATTTATAGCGGTTTTTAGTGGCATTATATTTGATAAATTTTCAAAAACCTTATACCACATTCAAAACTCAGGTTTTAGGACGGCGTCATTTGTTGTTTGTAAATCGCAATTGTAAAGTTCAGTAAGTTTAATAAATTCATCCACTTCGAATTGTTTGGTTTGTACTCCCTTAGGAAGTAGATAATTAAAATTAAATAGAATATCTCGATGCTTAGTATATCTTTTATTCGTTTGACTAAGCATGTGATCTACAAAATTTAAATAAACCGATCTTCGAAAATACTCCTCCGTGGTTTCATTTATCAAAATTAGATCTTGTTGAAAATTCTTCGTTTCTTTTGGCATCATAACTTCGATTCCAAAAAATATTGCTGTTGTGGAACTGCGCACTCTACCCCCAGATACATGACCTTACACATTCGTTATTATACAATATACACATATGTATGTACATACTATCTGACCCGGCATGCGTTGCAATGCCCGATCCCGTTCCCGTTCCTGTTCCTAGTACGTTTTCTGACGCGTGAGCAGGCCCGTTCCCGATCCTGTTCCCATTCCCGTTCCCGATCCCGTTCCCATTCCCGTTCCAGATCCTGTTTCCGTTCCCGATCCCGGTCCCGATTCTGTTCCCGTTCCCGTTCCTAGTATGTTATCTGACGCGTGGTCCGTTCCCGTTCCCGTTTTTCCCCGATTTTTTTTCACAGGAACCATCCCCGGCATGATCACAATAAGTCCTGAAAGTTTCATCGCGATCGGTTGAGTGGTTTAGGAGCCTATAAGAGACAAACAAACAAATAGACAGACAGACAGACATTGATTTTTATATATATATATGTAGATGTGCATTATAAGTCCACAGTCCTGATAATTAATATTTTATATCAACTACATATATAATTTTAGGGGGGACTTAAGCCCCGAACCCCCCTCCCCCTCCCTGGGTGCGCCTATGATGTATGTAGGTACATTATATAAACAGAAATTATCTATGTATCGATTCATTATTTTTTCTTTTCCATACAAAAACTTTACTTTAAGTTTTTTATCTACATATGTACATATGTATGTATGAATAATAGATTTTTAGCTAAATAATCTACACTAATTTAAATCAAACGCAACTTTTAGTCTATTAATTATAATCAATTATGTTTAGTAGTACGGTGCTTAGAGAGTTTCGTGAGCAATAAAGGTGTTCGTTCTTTACGAAATAAATCACTGTTTAGTATAATTAATATCACTTTAAGCGCTACGCTATTGTGTTCATACATTTGTCACAAAACACAAATAATAATTTAGTTACAGCGTCAGAAATAGATGCGGGCGTCTAAGACAATTTTAAAGATAATTACAAAGAGAGGGAGGGGTCTATTATTAACGAGGTAATTATTGCTCCCCTGTCTACCTCCCCGAAGGCTTTTCGAGGAATAAAAGAAGCCCACCAGGCGGGAACCCGCTCTTTAAAGGATATTTAATTAACGCGATAAGAGATGAACTGATGGCACTCCGGGAACACCCGATATAATATTGGGATACTTCAAAAGGATTTTTTTAATTAAATTAATTTATTCCGCGTGGCGAATTTTCATTAAATGTAAATTTTCCAATAAAATATCTACCGTCGAATTAATTCTAAAATATGGGGTTCAATCGGGGGCCAAATCGATCGATCCGTCAAAATCCGATCGGGGTCATCTCGTGATAAATTTAAACCAAAATAATACACAGATGTTCATTATTTTTTTCGTGTAGCTTTAGCGTCGTTCAAATTAAACTGAATACTAACTTTTTTAGACACTTGGCTATATGGAAAAATATGATACTTAGAGTGCACTCCGCTGTACAATTCTATCCGGTAAAACTTTGCACGCTGACTTGTGTTGCCGACTCTGTATCTTTGTGACACAATGCTTTTCCTGGGGTAATATGTTTATCTAGTTTCCGGCGATCTTTTAAGTAATTTCCTCCTAAATGCAAACCGTACTGTGCTCTGGTCTTAACACCTCCACTACCCAACACAATCAGCTACTATTTTCAATTAACTTTACTATCACAATTGCATAATTAATAATAATTTATATTTGAATGCATTGAATTGACTGTGCTAAACTTAAAATTGTTATATTTATATATATTATTTAATCGATAGCATAATTAATTTTCATGAAGATACTAAATATTTACATATACGGAATTTTTGGTTATCGTTTAATTTTGTGACATACATACACAGTTACGATTAGAATTATAAGGGCCCATTCACGTTTCGTTTTTTCGAACGATTCCTGTTCCGACTGGCCATTCGGAAGTAAAATCGTTACGTGTGTGTACAAAATCTAATCCATGGACAAGTGAGATGGACAAGTCGGGCACGGCCTCACTTTCGTACGATTTGCTTTCCGATTTTAATTTACATCGAAGCTAAAATCGTTACGTTTGTTGGTAAATGTACTCTTCATGTTGCAATCTGAGGAGTTTATCTCGGCTAAAAATATGTACATAAAACTGTAGTTTATTTAAAAATCGTTTCAGATTTATGAGAAATCGAAACGGAGTAAAAATTTGAAAGTCTGTGGGCACAACACGGCACGAATCGAAAATCTTAACGATTTATTTTACTGTTGGAAAAATCGTATCGTACTTATAGTACAGTAGCAAACAAGGGGAGGTACCACTTCTGGTTGACGAAATATTTTTAAAATCTTATGGATTGTAATGGCTGGCACTATACACATACATTATATAGGTACATACATACATATAGATATATGAAGTTTCAGTCTGATGGGATAAACGGTTTTATGTTCATTTAAGCGATTCTACAACACACATCCGCATAACACATACAGACATTTTCCAAAAATGATAAAAACGTGATCAGGGGACGATACCGGAAACAAATCAGTCAAAATCTCGAGGTCGAACTTTTGCACGATCATAATACTTTATAGTTTATCCGATAATGGATAAAGTAAAAACGCAACGTGAATGGAGCCTTAACAGTTAAACTGATATATTATAACTTATTAAATAATAGTTTGTTTTTTCGATTTGCGATTTTTTACAAAGCAAAACTATGAATATGAAGATATTCATTATTCGAACTGTCATACCGTAACATAGTTTCATGTCATTTCGTTCATGTTTCAATTACATTTTTATGTGTTTATCTATGTATATGCACTGATAGAAAATGGAAAATGGATACAGTTGTCGCTTTGTGCACATACATTTTTGGTGTAAAATTTACGCATGGGTACACTTCGTTCGGGTGCGTAATAATGCGACGGTGTTTTGAGCGGTTGATAGTCACTTAAAGTGTCAAAGCTGCTCACTTTGCATAGTGCACTACACGGTGCATGCATTATGCATCAGCCTGTCACCACACAAATGCACCGCACTGCTGAATGTTTCTGCAGCTACATACATATGTACACTACTACCGCCTATTTATTTATGTAGTGCACGGACCAGTCCCGTCGATCGATATGCAAATTAAATGCAAATGTTCGCAAGTTGAGATGTCTCACCGATCGAAAAGAAACAAGAATTTAATAAATATTTAAAATCACAACTACTTTCGTTTGTCGGAATTCCCCACTCGACCGGTTCCTGCGTAATGGTTGACGTGTTTACTGTCGACCCTCATTCCATCGTAGTATTCGTTCCACCTGCGTGGTGTTAACGTCGCCGAGATCACACCCGAATAGTTTGAAACTGGATATAGTTGATAATTGGCCGTTACCTGCAATTAGGGGGGTCCCCAAACAAACCCCTGCTAGAGCTGTGCCTCAAGTTCCCTGCCACCAAAGTGGCGCATAAACTAAATTACTTGCCAACTCGCGCAGATCTAAGCGTCAAACTTTGTCCCGGGCACTGTCGCCGCTAATCTACGGGACAATTCCCATCGTGTTTGCCCGGGATACCGAAACATATCCCTTGGACTCGTGTCACATCTCTACCCCTCCATTCAATTCTCCCTAGCGATAACCTTAAAGTGACCCTCGTCATCTGCTTACATCGAAATGGACCCCATCCTCGTCGCTGGGACACCTACGTTTACTTCAATTTGCACTTTAACTTCACCTCGAATACAAATCGTACGGCTATTTTTGTTCGGTATCTTTTTCGGTATCCAATTAGTACATGTAATTACATACAATGTGTCTGATGTGACCTACATATGCATGTATGTACATACATATATCTCCCAAACAGAGTATATAATGCATGTCAGAATGAGATGTCCGTTTGTACACATTTATTTATTTACAGGTATATAATATATATTGGGTATATATATTTCATCATCATTTTCAGCCGTTCACCATCCACTGCTGGATGAAGGGCTCTCCAATCCTCTTCCATTCCTGTCTGTCTTGAGCAATCTGCATCCACTTGACTCCACACATTCTTCTCAATTCATCAGCCCATCTTTCACTCGGTCTACCTTGCTTTATTTCACATCCTCTCGGATAACATTCCAGTACTTCTCGCGTCCATCTGCCATCCATTCTTCTTGCTATGTGTCCAGCCCATTGCCACTTCAACTTTTTCACCCGTACCTACTGCTATATCTGCCACTTTGGTCATACTTCTTACCCATGTATTTATTTTACGATCTCTTCTTGTTATGCCAAGCATACATCTTTCCATGCTTCTCTGTGTGCACTGGATCTTTCGTAGCATTCTTGAATTTAGCGTCCAAGTTTCACATCCATACATCATAACTGGCAGTACGCATTGGTCGTATGCCTTCTTTTTTTAGCATAGCGGAATGTTGGATTTAAAAAGTATGTTCATTCTTCCAAAAACACTCCATCCTAGTTTCATTCTTCGTTTTATTTCTTCTTCTTTACATCCAGTCATATTCATCAACTGCCCTAGGTATAGATAACTATCAACTATCTCTACAATATGATTATCTACTGTGACTACGCTTTGCGTGCAAAATTCATTAAACATAATTTTAGTGTTATTAAAATTAATTTTTAATTTCATACTTTCGTTGCTTAATTCTGTTAATCTATTTTGTAAATCTACTGAGTTACATGCAACCATATATATATATACCCAATATAATATATACATAATAAAAACATAAATATACAGTAAAATTATCATTATGCAAATCCAACCCGGTCAAGTAGCCCCAGCCAAATGTAACCTTAGATAGGCTACACAAAATAAATCGATATCATCGGTGGCCAGGGCATTGAATAGGCGGATGGCTTCAACAACAGGAGACGCAGCCCCCATGACAGTCCTAACTAAGTTGTGTTGGAAGAGACGATGAGAGCGCGAACGAATGTAATTTTCGGGCGCAAGCAGGTTAAGTCTTTCAAGCACTGGAGAATTCTATACATCGGCATCGCCTCTAACAAAATGCTTCTTCGAACCTCGAGTGATTGCATGCCCGTCATGCCCAGAAGAAACTTACTTGGGTACAGAAATGGGTAGTAAGCATGTTCCCTTAATGTGTACCTATGTCCTATTTTGAAACTACGTATTTAATGTATAGTCGTAAGTATTCCAATTAGACGATATTGATAGTGTGCCAATAATAGTTGTTGTATGTACACCTGTCGTTTTCCGCTTGGATTGAGCTCGGGAACATCTGGAATTATTAATAATCGGAAAATTGTTGAGCAAAACTTTCACAGAACGTGAGGGTTGTGGCCCTACAGAGTTTACAGTTGCTCGAATCATTTTACATGTGACTGCTCATCGGGGAGCTCAGCATCGGCTCGTTGACGTTTAACTATTTATGCTTCCGCTTAATTAAACATTAGCATATTTCCAAGTTTAAATTGCACTAGTTTATGGCCACACGTGATATGCGTGATGTTGATAAAAAATATCGTTTTCTTTTGATACCCGAATGTCGTTCGTTTATATTTTACACTAGGCTGATTCCGATCAAGCGAACGCTTTGAAGGCTTTCGAAGAATACGCTTACGTTTCCATCTGAGAGCACATATATAGTTTTACGTAGGAGATACTTTTTCTGTGTATATATATTTTTCCAGTTGGAGGCCAGGTAGGAGAAAAGTAAAAAAGTATTGGAAAAAATTGTCCCCCACACGACCCGGTAGGGGGATTGAGTCCGACATCTATCTTAGTCAGGATACTAGTTTTTTTTTTTTTTTTTTCGGTACATGTTCGGGCATCGCATACGTTACAAATACACGAAATTCGTTTTTTTTTTGTTGTTCGTTTTTTATATACACTTTTTTCAAAGTTAATTTCCCATTTAAAACGGCTTTGTTTATCCGAATAGCTAAAAAAAACTTTTGGAATAATTAAAGTCGCGAACATCCACTGGGATCATGGAATAATCTACCGTTTTTTATCCAAAGCCAGTTTTTAAATATGTACAAATATATAAATATACATCAATATGTATGAACATATCTGGCATAATGTAGCATATTGTACAGCTACGGTATAGTTTCATTACATATCTATATTACACCAATTTAACATAATAATAATAGTTTTAGATTAGAAAACAACAATTGTATTATTAATGAAAAAAAAGTCAAAAGGGAAAAGTTTTTCCGGACTTCTCTTACGGACAAAGATGTCACTGTGCACTAAACGAACCAAGTCAGAGTCGCACGAGCAAAACTTGACTAACGAGTGCCTAATTGAGTTAGAACAACAAAATAAAGGGTAAGAGAAATGCAATCAACAAGAAAACCAACACAATTTTTGGAGACATATGTAATCGTGTGATATTTATACAAGTCTGAAATGTTGAGAACAAATCTATTATGGAACGAGGCTCAAACAGCGCCATTTAAGGTGTTATTACTCGAATGCGTTTCTGTGACGGAACTTTACTACCAGTAGTAGAGAGGAACAGTTAAACGGGAATGCATACGATATAAAAGATGCACGTGCTAAAATAAAACGGCGAATCCTATTCCGCACGCGTTTCTAGAACGGCGCGTTTCCATTGCCATAAATATATTCACGACGCAACCCGACTTACTCAAACTGCGTACGTTTATAATTGAAGACTATATACATACGTATATAATTGTAAATAATATTATGATGTAAACACTTTGGTTATACGACGAGTGGGTCGATCGTAAAACTTTGGGACGAACGAACGAAAAAGCGCACCCTTGCTTTAGCGGTCGTAAACGTTGATTACCCTTCATTAAATTGACACATACACACACACACACGCATTGGGGATGATCGCATGCACAAATTAAGGTTGTTCCGGTTGTCCAAGAGTCAAAAGGTCACTCTCTGCGACCGCAATGTAGTCGTAAAGTCGAATTAGCCGAAAGGCGCGGCCTGGCGACGAGTAATGGGTCACATGTGTCCCAGTAATGGCGCAATCACCTTTATGTTCCAATTTAATTTCTAGACGACGCAGGTGGGCGCAGAACGCATCTGACATTACGGACCAGATCCTGAAACTCTCACATTTCCAAATTATCTTAGGACTTATAAGATGGGGGGCCAACAAAACGAGTGGTTGTATCTGAAAGCGGAAAATTTCAGTCACCGCTGTATCATAAAATATGACACTCGTACACGCATACATACATACATACATACATACATATGCCTTGTGAAAATATTCCATCGTTGAGTTATTTTCTGTTGGCGCTCCAGGTATGTGTGGCTCTAAAACAATATAATATGACTTGGGTCTCACAAACTAACTTGGGCAAGGAAGGGAACGCCTCTTTATCCTCCACGCACAAGGACCCTTCGTCTATCCACGAAATAAACGACCATAACAGCGTCGTGCCCATCAACTCAAAATGTGAATGGAATCTCCACTAAGTGATGTGTAGTACAATGTGCGCTGTACAATGCTCGAGAGCAAATTTCAATTTAGCGAGATGTCCTTGAAGTTTTGGGCGAATAAGCTGAAGAGTTTGCTTCGGCGAATTGTTGGCCGAAATTATGGTCACCGGAAGTGCACTAAAATCGCTTTCGAAAAGTCACACTCAATAATAATTGTCATTCGATTTACAGTGTACATTGTATATTATAATTAAACCGTATTTTAGTTAAGTTTGTTTTATTTCGGGTTAAAATACAAATATTTTATCAGATAATTATTATATTGTGTAATAGCAATTCAAAGAACACCGTTGTATCTCAAATTAGTTTTGTTTATTTTTTATGTTGCTTCAAACAATATTCGGTACACATGATACTGTAATATTATGAAAATAGCTGCTGTTATCTTTGTTACAAAGAACAATATGAAAACAATATCGTTGTATTAAATTATAAACAACACTACTGAATGTAATCAAGTACTATATTTAAGATACAATATTGTTAATAGCATATTCGTATACGTAATACAAAAGCTTATATTCAATTTATATTTTTTTCATATTCTGAAGAGATATTATTATTGAACGGGGGAAGTTTTATTATTATGGCGACATATTACAAGTACTAGGAAAAAATATTAAAGATAAATTATTTAGTATTTTCATTTAATTCATATACAAAGTATCACAACAATATTTAGGTATTTGTAACTTGATTTGAATATTTGAAAATTTCACTTTATCGTTCAATATCAATTTAAATTAAAGTTCAATATTCAGATTGAACAATCCAAGCGCTCAAACTATGTATGTATGTATGTATATGACGTGATAAAATTCCAACCACATAATTTCGATTGGAATTTAATACAGTTTTAAAAAATTAAGTATGATTGCAAATGATTAACATTGTTATACGACACGCAATATTCAACTTTCATTGCATGAACCGTATATTATTGTTTAATTTTAAAACACAACAATTCGGTTAATTTGTACGCTATCGCAAATATACATAGGTACAATATTCAGTTGATTGCGTCAGCGAACGTGAACAATTCAATTAATTCACACGTCGACGTTGAAGTGTAAATTGCTGATTTAAACGAATGTTCGTTTGGTGTATTCGTTTTTAGCATATGCCTGTGGATTTTCGAACGTCTTCGAAGGCACTTTTATTTTTTGAAGACGAAGGTTATTCGTCCTTTGGCGACCATCCCTCGACCAGTGACTTCTTTTAGGGGTACCTCGGCCCTTGTCCGCAGGGCAGTAAAACGTAACGAGCGCGACGAGGGCTTATTGCGGGGGCGCGTGGCACGTCTTTAATTACGACCGGGGTTGGGCCGCATCGATCATCTTGGACGTGGCGGTCGCATCCGACGCCCACATTAAATTTGGGCGTCGCGACGCCTAGATTCAATTCGCGACGTCGGATAAAATATGTGCGCGTCGTGAGGCTTTATAGGCCCCATCTCTATATTGCCCCCATCGACTGAACGGAACCACTTCTGAAAGCAATTTCATTGTCTCATAACGTTAGACTCTCTGTTTTTTTTTTTTTTTTTTTTTGTTTGCACTCTTTCCATATGCGAAAGTATTGCAATCGTGTTGGAAATCCGACAGTGAGTTTCACATATCATCATACGTACGTCGCAGATACTTCGTACAGCGTGATTCATTGCTCAGTTGTATGAGCAATTTAACGTAACCCAAATGTACGTAGTATAAAAGTATTGCTTTGCTATTATTATATGAACTAGCCGATTTTCCCGTCATATGACAGTAGATACTATGCCCACCTAGTATGTGCAATAACAATACAGCCCCTAGCCCATTTGTCAGTGTGTGAAACAATTGAATAGTGTGCCGTTGATTGAATGGGTGTATGGCTCAAACCAGCTTGGACAGATAGCGGCTTGTCAGTAAAACACCGCTAAAAAAATTTTTTTATGTCGGCAATACTAGCGTAATCGCCATGACCAAGGCAGGCAGATTTCAATTATACATACATATGTACATTATATACATATGTATATATACATATGTATGTACAATGTAGGTATAGTAATAATCGTTCACTTTCAATGAAAATTTGAATTACTTTTTTCAATAGTCACCGCTATTGTTAGCTCACTCATAAATGTCAATAATAAATTCAGTTGATCCTACACAGGCCTACAAATTTCAAATTTGTGAACGTTGTTATTTTTATATAAATCGACCACTCTAAGTTTAATGGTGTACTTAGTTTTTGGCTACCACGTCAGGCACAAAATCTTTCTCACGGTTTCTGCACCAAGCAAACTATGTATGTTCCAGGAGCCAGTAGATGTTTATCCCGAAGTCTTGATCCCAAAAGCTGTGCAGCATCCTTCGGAATACTTAAATCTCTTATCAAATCATTCAGTTTTGTGTGAAAACTTGTGGTTGCTGTGTTTCAATTTTGAAAACGTCCATTTGATCACTCCCATAGGTATCATTTTCAGAAGACAAATCGTGGCATAAATTAACAAATGGAGGCGGAATAAAGACATCCGGTCCATGAATAACAGGTTTTGCAGATGGTATATCAAGATAAGAGATATTCTTTTCATTTTTTTTGTAGAAACCCCTTACATGACAGAAACAAAAATTGCAATCATCGTGATGGATAAAAACTAACATCATTTTCATGATCAACGTCTCCAAATTAGTCAAGAACGTAATGTATGTATCTACATATGTATGTATGTATGTAGGTATAGCTCGTTAACATGTCGATATTTTTTTCTCTCCAAATAATCTACCCTATCATTCAATGCGGCTTGAATCATTCTGTATTTGATCGGTGTAAAAAATGCGATTCAATTCATAGCCAATAATAATAGAAAACGAGTACGACAGTGCAGATTGAGGATTATGAAGTAGAGCTTTCGGATAATGTGGCGTGTGTGCGCGGGGCCAGATTTTCATTGGAAAAACGCCCGTCTAGACACACAGAGTTTTCCGAATCAAATTGCTGGCATGTCAAACTGTCATTTGTCTGCCCCGTTTGCATGCACAACCTGCGGCCAGGCGTCGACAACCATCGTGATAGTATGCAAATGCATTTTATTTTCCATCGCCTGTGTATAAATCAAACACGTTCGCATACATCATATTCGCATTCGCCGTGGCGAATCGATTAGAACGAATTATGTGCGAATTAAAATTGAATTGTGTAAAAATTCCGATCGCTATCAGAAAAACGTTCAAGTTTATAACTTAAATTATTTCACATTTATACACAAGTAAACGTGGGGTGAAAGCCGACGCGATATTGTACACTCCCCATATCGGTATTTGCGAACATATCTTATGTACATAGGTATTTAATTAAATAAATAACATTAGCAATATTGAAAAATTCCAATTCGTTAAAGCCGCAAGCAAATATCGACGAAGAATATGAAAGCGTATTTTAGTGCGTAAAATTTATTTTGGATGGGTACGCGTACTTGACTGGAAAAAAGATTAGCTATCTCTATTCGACTCGGGTACGCCGTGTAAATATGGATAGGTTGTCAAATAAAATACATACGTTGCCTTTCCACGTTATTCGTATATTCAAAGTATGCGCTCGGCTGAAAGATACGATAATGTGCTTGAGTGATATGTATATTAAAAACTTATTCTTCTTAACTTCTGACAATGATGGTTAGGTAAAAAAATGATAATAAATAATAGTATGCATTGAACTTAATGCAGTGCGTTTATTTTATACTAGTGTAAGCTAGTTGAATATCAACGGAGCGTTCTCATCACCCGTACTAAAAAATAATACTGAATTTAATCGTTTTTATACATAATATTATGTTGCGCCATCTATGGCGCGTTATAATAACAACGTAAGAATTTAGCAAAGTCGCGAGCCATATTATATTCGGCTATAAATAGTCACGTTGAAGCTACATCATCTGGTTTGGCTCACGCGTAGTAAGCGCTCTATTCCAAATCAGTGAAACTGGGTTCAAATCACACTCGTGCTGCGTTCGGGTTTTTTAATTATTTACCAAGGCGAGCGTTATCAGCAGACAGACAGACACACACACAGACACACAGACACACACGCACAGACAGACAGACGGAATAGGGCTAGTATATAATGATAGATAGAGCTTTCATTTTTAGCAGTAATGCTCGCTATCGGCTGACGTTACACCGACGTTGAAGACTCGCCCATCCAAGATATATGTATCTACCGTCGACACAAACGTGCCCTTACAACGCATATACTTACACGTCTGTTGAGCTTGCAAAACGTTGAATTTTAGTTACCCTCGAGCGAGGCTTTACAGGCGTCACAGTGAACGTTAGCGGAAGTAGACAGACGTTAGGCGTCCATCCGTGACGCTTTGCCCTCAGAGGACTCACCCTTCTGCCGTATTACGTTTCGCGAGAAACAAGGAACCGAGACGCGTCAATTGAAAACCGTTTCATATTCTCGGGGGCACTGTTGCAAACCTCACCCCTTATTAAAGCGAATAAATGCGGGTGCTGCTAGACCTGGACCCCTAAAAACTCACCCCCGGGTCGCATTTCGATCGCCATGCCATAGCTCGAATCGTTCGTGCGCGCTTAACCGATCTGCCACACTGACACTCGACTCGTTACCCTCGTCGGTTTTTTTTTTTTTTACTTAGGTAGGTAGGTGTATAAGCATATGCGTGTGCATATGCCGAAACCTACCCTTTTAATCGAGTCCGTGTTTTTTTTTTTTTGGAAAACGGTCGTGCTGTACCTATTAGATTTGGGCGCACGTGATGTACGTATGTACATATAGTGGAAAATCGTTTTACTTTTTTTAATTTTGTTTGCAATTAAGTTTTGTGTAATTTTCTCAGTCCATTAAGTCTTCAAAATACATACATTTTATTTCACTGCTTTAAGACGTACATATTTATGATTGTAAGCGTTGTACACCCGATTCTCTTTGTGCACGGGGGGATACGTTCCAGGGACTAACGTGCGAAGCAAAACCGTGTAAAAACATCGTCAAATTAAAAATTCTCGAAATTGAATTTATTTTTATTTATATATTAAAATATTTTCATAAGTTAGATACATACATAATGAAGTAATAAATTGACATGGTTTTCGATTTAAATTTAATTTAATGTAAAAAAATACATATATTCATTCAGTGTTGCTACTTGACAATAAACGTGCCCGTTTACTGCCGTTTTTCTTGTTTTTTTTGTAACCGTGTTAAAACAAAAAATCAGTGTAAAAAAATTATTGGTCATATGACGGGCTTTCACCGCGCCACGCCGCGCCGGTCGGAAAATTGCACTTAACTCATTTAATTTTTAACTTTTTCACCATTCATGCCATTCAAACGTACAAAGTCGATTTTTTTTTTCATAAAAATATTTAGCACGAATTATTGTTTGTTTGGAAAACTTATTGCCACAAAGTCAAATAAAACAAGAATAAAATTTTATTGGCATATAAATTAACAGTTTATGCTGAATCGTGAGCTATGTAGCTCCGATTCACTTGATCTATAGTCATATTTTATTTATGTACACACACGAGCGTATTGATTTTGAAACGTTACACGAACCAAGTCACGTGATGTCCACGCCGTATCAAAAAAAATTCGGGTGTGGCCAACCCATGACTTTATCCATATATTTGAGGAATACAAAGAGTAACGAAATTATTTTAAGTACAAAAGTAAATAAAACGCAGGTACACCACCACACCAACCAACATACATACATACATATGTACATATCATGAAATTACTGTGTTGAGTGCGCGCGCGTATGTAAAATACGATCTTCGGCATATATTCAAATAGGAAAAACTGCCACTTCCGATCGTTAGAAGTTGACTAAAATCACAGTATCTTTTACGGCTAACGTGAAAACTATAGATATGAAATTTCGACAAAATCGCCGATACAGTTTCGGAAATATTCTGTGGTAAACTTTTCGACAAAAAAAAAACCTTGACTGATTTTAATAATTTATTTTTTCGTAACTAGCAATTTCTCTCAGGAGTACAACATTACAATATTGTGACGATACTACATATTTAAAAGGCCGAAAAAAATAAATAGCATCGAATCGTTCAAGAGTAAACCGCCACTTCTGTAAGAGGGATTTTGACCAAAATCACAGTATCTCTTACGGCTAACGTGAAAACTATAAATATTAAATTTCGACAAAATCACCGGTGCAGTTTCGGAAATATGATTAGCTACTGTGACTACGCTTTGCGTGCAAAATTCATTAAACAAATTCTATATACTGTAATAAAAATTGACCCAACAATCAAAGGAAAGTCCACAAACGCAACACGATAATGTGGCTCGAATAGGTGTATCGCAATTAAGCGGACAAAGAGGAGAGCTAGTTTCGCTGTCTAACCGTAACAAGTGCCTGGGGGCGACAAGAAGTCTTGAATTGCCTCCACGGCCATTTCACTGGCACGAGACGCCACGAAGTGAATTAGACACTCGCACTACCATCCCCCTAACAACCGTGGCAGGGAAGGGGTTAGAAACGGGTCCAGGAACGTCACACGGTGACGAGGGTCCTGCGGATGCCGCGAGACACGATCATCTCGCGCTCAGACAGTATCCATTACCTATTTACCGGACAATAATAGAAACGAACCATTTGTTCAGACCGACTCGAGGGGGAAGTTCGAGCCGTGCACGGGCAATAAGCGAACGGACATCTTATATTATTAAATACAATTCATCACCGGCGAACAAAAGCACTAGCTAGACTCTGCGCAAATTTCGCCTAATTAATACGACCGAAGTGGGCTTTGTGTCCGCTGCGGAACATTCACTCCTACCGTAGAGGTCGAAACTGTATGTATGTACATATGTACATACATATGTATGTAGGTACTTGAAATGTCAAAATAACTGTCCACAATATATAAATATATATATATATATATACTAGTGTAAGCCCGTTGAATATCAACGGAGTGCTTTCTCATCACCCGTACTGAAAAATAATATTAAATTTAATAGTTTTTATAGTTGTTGCCTATGCAACAATATGTTGCGCCATCTATGGCGCGTTATAATAGCAACGTCATAATTTAGCAAAGGCGCTAACCCTTTAATAATAAATATTGGCCAATTATAATAAGTCCGTCATCGCCTCCGTTTGGAAGATAGTGTAAGCACGATTCCTCCCAACGCGTTGGGAGGAATCGTGCTTACACTGTGATGGAAAAAGGTGATATTTTCATCTAGCCATTTGGATTCACGCGCTAACATTATCCCCAATTGAACGCCGAGACTCTGTCCAATTTTTGGGCAACTTTGCTATTAAAATTATTAATTTGCCGCTTAATATAAATGTCCTTATCCTCAATTTCCCTGTCCAGTCCCAATCTATCACAAAAACACGAAAATACGGCTGAATTTTTCGCACTTATTGTCTTTTCGTCACGCCAAACATCAAACAGCTCTCTCCGAGATATAGACATAGCACCTGAAATAATTCAATATTTTACTTGGTTGCACTTTCTTGCAAATAATTTTATATTGGTTATATACTTAAATATATTAGTATTATATAAAAAAATGTGCCAGCTCGAATACATGCGGATATGGAAAGTTTTGGCCCAATAAGATACAAAATATCTAAAATTAATGATAAAAATTACTCCCAAACTTTGTATTAAAAATACTACAACTAAATAAATATTATTATCAAACTAAAGTTAGACAAAAATAGAACATACCTGTAGATAAAAACTCCATAGTTCTAAAACAAAAAATACGCCAAGGAACTTTGACAGCAGTGCGTTCACTTTAACGTTAATTCAGGTTACAAATATTGCCGTCACAAAACCCTTTTTTTGTTAGCCTTTCTCTTTTATTTAATGAACTGAAAATAATGATAATGCTTTCTCAGTAACCGCTCGTTTATTCTATACTGAGAAATGCAACAATTGTTGTAATTTAATTGTCTACTTAATTTTGGACTTTTGCACACATATGTAGATGTTCCATTTCAACCTGTGTGCAACGTGGTGATCTCGGGTTCAAATCCCACTCGTTTGACGTTCTGGTTTTTTAATTATTTACCTCAGCGAGCGTTATCAGCAGACAGACACACACACAGACAGATAGACAGACGGATTTTGACTATTATGTATATGTATACATAATGCTATATTCAATTGCGCGTTTGGTGCGTCAGTATTAGATATGTGGGTAAACGTTATTGGGAAAGTTTGTACTCAATTGTACCGGATTATCTTTGATTTGGCAATTTCGCCAAAGCGTTTGATATCACTCACCGTTGGTATTACTGTATTGCCTTTGGCGTAAAGCTAATCCTTTAATTAAGATATTCCTGCGCAAAATTTGTTTTAGAATGTTAGTATTACTATTATCCGCTCGGTTTGGAGCGTATGCGTGAATGGTGCGATTTCTCTAATGAACGCGTTTGATGGTACAGATACATACATATATATCCTTTCAAAATTTGCTCACTACAATTTCAATGGGCGCTAACAAGTGTATTCATTTCCGTTTGGTGCTATGTATTGCAATGTCGCCGATTTTCTCGATACAATACTACGTACGAAATTGGGTTGTCAATCTGTTACTTTATATCTAGAAATTAATGAAAAGTCTTCGCTTGCATTTATTATACTTAATGGATTCTGGCGTTTGCCGGCATTTGAATTGAATTTACAAGGAAACGGAAAATCCTTAATTAATTTATCTTAACGGAAATGCTATTCGTGGAAGCACTTTATACCTCATTCACCGTAATGAGCTGGCAATTTGCAATGAAAGATTACATTGCGGTGGTTGATGCGGTTTCGAGATGCCTCCGCAGAATGCACTTCTTTTGTCTCGCCTTATATTCGCAACGTTCGTCTTGTCGTACTTTCTCTCCGTGTTTCTTTTTTCTTTCATTCCGCCAGTAAAAAAAAGCGTACTCACACAACTGCGCTTTGTCTCGCGTCTGGTGAAATAACGTTGGTCGTTGAATAGAACTGTTCGCTCAAACGCGAAACATGAGTTTCGCATTTTCAAATAAAATGTACGCAAGTTCAAAACAATTAAAACTTATTTCGCAATTACGAACCGCAACCTTGTTTAAATTTAATTAATGTGAGTTACTACTAGTGATAATGTAACAAGAAAAATATGTATGAAAAGTTCACCGTAGCTAAATAAAATAGTTAGCTTTACCGCAGAAAATTCCACACAAATATATTATCGGAGTTCGAGAGTTTTAAAACCCAAGCGGCTCGTATAACTGAAAAAAAAAGTTTATTTTATTATGTTGGAGGGTGTTTTTGAACTTTAAAAGTTTTAGTTTCGTTTTATTTTCACGTGACGTTGGCGCAAATAATGCATTTTATCTAAAAGTAAATTTTACGGTCGACCACGCGTAAAGCAACTTTACCGTCGTTTAATAACAATTTCATACGTGACTATTAGAAAACTGCTTTAGAACGAAACTCTTTCAACGGTCTTCGCTTTTTATGCGAAATGATAAACAATATACTCATAACTTTTGTTACAGGAAATTATATTTTAATTGTAAATGATTTCCCACTGTGTTTCCACAACAATACAGCTCACAAGTCATAATAGGAGCTTATTAGAGAATTGCATTCGGAGTCCAAAATACAATAGACTAATTAAAAGCACACTAACACACACCTTGTCCGTTATACCGAATAAAGCTTTTGAAATTAAAGGCGAATTGGCACTCGCAGCATGAATTTTCTCTGCAATAAAAAAATTGGTACACTGTCTCGTTGCAAATGAGATAATTGTAGCATCATTATCATCAGCCTGTGAACACTCAACTGCAGGAGAAAAGCATCTCAAAAACGCTATCACATCCTCTCATCTCAAGTAAGCTACATTCATTCCACTCTCCAGGAGGTCCCGATCTCTACTACCCATCTCTAATGTGGTCTCGTGCACTCTGCTGGATACCGATTGAAAACTTTCTCTATCCTTTCTTGACAGTTATAAATTATTTTTTGATGAACCTTTTTTCTGTTGTGTTTTATAGAGAGTTTTAACAAGTTGATAATTCACCCATGTATGCTATTTGCGTGAATTTAAAATTTTTGGTTGAGTGGTTTCGTAAGAATTAATTAATTTTCTGTACAAGTTTTCTATTGTAGTACACGGTTTATTATACAAATATTACATAATCTGCGTTTCTCGCGTATTCCAACCGCCGGATTCCAATCAACAGATTACATTTCGCCAATCAAGCGCGCCGAGCCGCAACAAATTGGTAAATTCCTGTAGCTCTCGTTAAGTCGCTGTTCGCCTACCCGCTTTCGCGTGGTAATACGGCGTAATAATATTCCCTCATTCCGGAAAATATTCCGGCTTTTCCGTCACGTGTTGCGGACACAGCCCTGGTGCTAGGAGAGCCGTGAGTAATGAATCGCGCGAGAATTTCAAAGCGGTGGAAAAAAACAGACTCGTCTCGTCCGTTATCTGTTTGTACGAATGTCTACACACGTGCATGTATGTATATACGAATGTAAGTGTGTGCGAGTGTGGGTGTGTTGTTTTCCTTTTTTTTTTCCCGTTGGTTTGCGTGCGCTTTCCCTCGCGAGAAAAACAAAAAGCTCCGCTTAGGCGTCGTGTTTTTCGCGAGTCTGCCGCGCTCCAGCCGGAAAATTCCGCACGAGAAGACGTTATTAACCGCCGAAGGAAAAACTCAAGGAAACGAGCCGCACTTAAACGCTTTTTCTTCACACTTTATCATTGGCTGTAGTTAAAGCAACTAGGTGTATTTGTATGTTGAGGTTTGTGTGTGTGTGCCTTCGATGAACTTTACCGATAATAATTTTCCGTATTAGATTATCACTACGTTGCGCTGTAGATAAACTACAGTATACTGCAGTTTTGTATAACTTGCAATTTACAAAGCGATTT
The DNA here is from genome assembly GCA_022651745.1 of Parapsyche elsis. Taxonomy (NCBI): domain Eukaryota; kingdom Metazoa; phylum Arthropoda; class Insecta; order Trichoptera; family Hydropsychidae; genus Parapsyche; species Parapsyche elsis. The sequence continues at coordinate 3,050,335 of JAGVSN010000004.1, read as the reverse complement.
TAAATTACATTTATTACTAGCTGGTTTACCCGTCACGTGACAGTAGACTCTCACCCCCTCCGCCCGTGCGTTCTGATTTATACAATAGCTGCCCCGTTTGACAGTACATGAAACAATTGTAGTGTACCGTTGATTGAATGGATCTATAGACATGAATTGCGTTGTTAACTGTAATCAGCTTTGACAGATAGCGGCTTGTTGCCCAACACATTGCCAATATAAATTTATTTGTTATGTTTGCAATGACAGCATAACCGCAACGACCCAGACAGGCAGACCCAGAAATATTTTTCGCTTCACTCGGACCACAAAAGTGACATGTCCGTGATTTTGTGAAGATGAATTATAAATGCCATTTTGTTCCTCTTAATTATATTCTACCGGGGCAGCTAAGTGGCACATCCGAATGACGTCACATTTTTTTTAGGCACCACAAAGTACAAATGTTCCACTAATATTCTTGGAGCACACAGGTGAAAAGTGCAAACTTTTTGCATGCAATTTGAAACATTTAAATCCGATTCTCTTTTTGTACAGTACTTTTTGGCACGGTTTTGAAATAACACGATCCAGGAAAACGGACCGATTTTTTGTGAAATTTTTACACAGATTTTTTTTTTTTTAACACGATTACAAAACGTTAAAAGAAAAACGGCAGTAAACGGGCACGTTTATTGTCAATTAGCAAACACTGAATGAATATATTTTTTTATATTAAATTAAATTTAAATCGAAAACCATGTCAATTTATTACTTCATTGTGTATCGAACTTATGAAAATATTTTTTATATATATGTACATACATAAATAAAAAAATAAATTCGATTAATTTTTTTTTGTCTACGTACATATGTACATACATATGCACATACATATGTATCGTTTTTTTTTTACGGTAGTCCCTCGAATGTATCCCCCGTGCAAAAATACAATCGAGTCTAGTTGTGCTAATTCAATAACAATGATATGCATACATATGTATGTACATATGTAGTATCTAAAAAATTTGAATAAAATATGTACAATCATCATTTTTATATAAAAATTCTCCTGATTAATTTACAATTTTGGACATGTCGCCTTTGTGCTCCGAGGACGCGATAGTATTCCTAAACGATATCCACGGCTCACGGTATATTTGAAAACAATTTCTAAAGTCCTCTCTCACCATCAATTTATTGAATTGAGTAAAAATCCAAAATAGTCCCAGGCATTGGATACGTAGGCAATACATCGCGGTATTAAATCAAACGGCGATCACAAAGGGAGGGCCATTGTTCACTTAGCACATAGTTTCGTCCATTTTTCCGGCGATACCTCGCTCCAAAGGGAAAGGAATTGTCCGTAATCCGTTTGTCGTAAGGGGCGCGGCGGCCTAAACTTTCTGCAAGAGGAAAATCCAATTGAAAATAATCGTACCCGAGGGACTCGAGCAGAGGACCACAGGCTCGGCTCAACCACCGGCCCTCTTGTTCCGGTGGCCGAGTCCTAAGCTTTACATGCTCTGTGTGACCCCTGGACCTCTTATTTGTGCAACAACGGAACGTAAATCTGCCGTTTTGTATTTTCACCCACGTTCCTAATTTATTTCGCTCCTTTGAGCCGGCCAACGGTCACTTTTCAAAAGTCCGGTTTACACGCACGAGATCTTCCACGCGTACAACCAACTTATTTGGATACACGTACGTACGCGTGTGCTTAGTGTTAATACCGGTTAATAGGAACATCGGTAGGTATGTACATACGTATTATGTATATTCGGTATGACAAATTTTTAAAGCTGTGTATAAAAATTAAAATTACGCCAGCTTTTAAAAGCGTTGTTAGCAACGTGATTAGAGACTTATCGCGGTATAACAGACGCCACAAAAGAGACGCCTCAGAAAGCTCCCCGTCCCATTTCCGGCGCGGCGCGGCACCTGTCAATATGTCATGAAACTTCCGACGTGGGTCGCGACCCACCGTTCGACAACCACCCCTTTTCCCTCCCACAGCTCCTAATTGCCGACTTAACAATTTAATGCGTTGACCGGCGACTTTGCCGTATAATTTCACGTCCATTCTATCTGGCGCTTAAGGCCCGCCGCACACTGGGTACGTATGTTGTTGTCCCTCACGCGTATAGCGTTATCTCTGAGCTCCAACGCGGAGTTGAGGAGAGACAACGCCATACGTGTGAGGGACAACAACATACGTACGACACGAATTCGTACGAATACGTATCCAGTGTGCGGCGGGCCTAATGCATTATTTGCAATCTTTCGCTAAATTACGACATGTCGTGGTAAGACGTGTGTCTTTATAGTGACAAATCTACTGTATAAAGTTGAATGTTCGTTTGTTTGTTTGTCCGCTACGCTGATCTACAGTTGTCAATTGAGAACCACCAAATTTGGTATACTATCTAATGGTGCTCTAACTTAGACCGTAGACGGTTTTTGAAAGGGGTCGGAGCCCTGGATCAAGGTCCATACATTGATTTTTGTTTGAACTAGAAAATAAATGTTTATGGCGCCCGCACACCGCCTTTATTTCGATATTCATTTATTTTCATAATATTCATAATTCACCTGTCCGAGCAACGCCGGGTAATTATTAATAAAAATGGGAAGATCAAACAAAAAAAAAAACCTTTTACTCAATGTGATATTTCGATATTTTTCACCTGAAACTACAGAAATGGCAAAGCTTTGATAGAATTTTACGATCGATGCGAGTATTTATTGCGTATTATTTTAACCGTCAAAGTTTAAGTTTGCTCTAAGTTTACGAGTTGAACTTTTCGCTAGTTAGTTTCGATGCAGCGAACCGTTCAGTTTCTCTATCCCAAGAAAATTAAAGAGCACGCCCGACTTACAGGGATATGGATCGTAGCTACGTCAAGTAATCGCTTTGTCTCAATATAACGGTTTTCTTCTGGCAAATATTCCTTCTTGACTGAGATTCATTATAAAATGTTTTCAAAAAAAATGTTTTTTTAATATAAAAATAATCCGTGGTTAAAATATATACATATACGATATAGCAGTCCATAAAGCAACGCAGTGACTTCCTTTATTAGGCTAACATTGGAACGTTAACGCGCAGAACATAATACATAAACACGGCGATAATGAGCAATAGCGGCATCTAAAGTGCTCGCTCCCGTTAATGTTTATATAGGACGAAAGAAAATATAACGCCTCGGGGCGATCATAAAGTTACCGCACCGATTGCTGCTCGACGCGTATTAATTACGTCTAGCGATTTCGTACGAATTAATAGAACAAACACGTTCGTTCTATCTTTGCAAAATCTTTGAAGCAAATTGAAGACGATGTTGCGGCCACCGGGCCGTTTCTGCGGGCCGTTTCTTCGGGATAAAGCGAGCACTCGTTTGCAAGTAAATTGGTGTCCCTTATCCAGGTCGTTGGGAAAATTTACTTCGCAAGTTCTCTCGGCTATCTGAAACGGTTAGTTCTTTTCGTGTTTCTCTTTCTTCGTGGGTGTTAACCGGTTCGACTGTTGAAATTTATGAAAAAAATTACGCTTAAATAATATTACCGAAATGTGTTTTTCGAGTGTGGTTTTAGTCATGAACGGATTTAGTTTTACATTGGTATTCTGTTGGTTTTCGTTCAATGATAGTAATATTCTTCGCTTCCACACGCAATAATGTGTTCCGTTTGAAGTTTTCGGGATTTCGAATTCGAAATGTTTCATTCGCAAGACGGTGGGTGGGTACCTACTTTTTATCGTAATCTTCAATTTGAATTTAGACCGGTTTCAATTAAAAGTTTTTAAGCTGTCCCAATTTGGTGCGGAATACAAAAGGCAGATTTCGTTTTGTAAATTCCATTGTATTTGATACGCTGCCGGAATATAATTGCGAAATTCATTTCGAAAACAATCCCAGGCCCGAAAGTGAGCTACTTATGAAAAATACGCTTATTTGTATTACACACACACACACACACACACATGCACACACACACACACACAGGGATAGAAATTGACGATGGTAATCTAAAAAGAAGACGAATTTTTTACCTGCCTCAAACATAAAATATATCGTGTATATTGTAAAATTATGATAATGTTGAAATATTGACTAATATTTCCACTTCATTATGGAAATTGTGTTACGAATTTTCAGCGACAGTTTCTATATGGTTTTTTTCTTAAGTTATTCAAAGCAATCATAATATGATGTATGTATGTACATACATATACTGCATTTTTGTAAGCATATTAAATATTGAGAATGCTCGTATGTACATACATATGTATATATGTATATGGACTGCACGACGGACTTTTAGCTTTTATCGAACACTACGTACGTTGAAGCTTTCGGACGTTTTCTCCATTACTCAAAAAGACTTTCTTTGGACTTTTTTCCTTTGACCGCGGCGTCTCACTTCATCGACTTTTCCTCATTTTCCACACATTGTTGTCGCCTTAAAAATGGCCTCGGATGTTCGTTCCGCCGCAACCGTGGAAAATTCCCTCGGCATGTTTGCGCGTACGCGCCGTAATAAATTAATGCCTTAAATCCACACGAGACGGTCCACAACATCCTTTGAACAATAATTGCATATTTCGATATCGCTCGAACATCTTTCGGCGGAAGCAATATATCTCGGCGAGCTACTATCAAAATATTGGCTTAGCTGATGAGCGGGCGAACCTCGGTGTGTCAACAAAAAGCTCTCGTAAAGTAATTTGTATGGGATATTGCTAAACTTCGATAACTCACTATAAACACGCGTACTGTGTATACTGTTAATATTGGCGGTATCGGTTTCACATCGAACGGTTTTTTGTATGTAAGTGTACATTGTTGTGTGTTTACTTGATGTTATTAATACCGCTTCAATAGTAACACGTGTACGTACATCGATAGATGATAACGTTTTAAAAGTTATTTGAATATTTGAGTGCTACAATTTTGAAATACGGTAATTGTATCGTACCACGACGATAACTATCGCCTAACCGAAACATTCTGTCATATAATCAATTCGTACATATTACCTCCGAACACGTCATTGGGCATCGATCATCGTTCAAATGGTTGTGACAGATAATAAAATCAATATACTACGAAACTAGGACAAAATACATTTACATGACACATATGTAATATACATTGGACTTGTTAATTCGATAGTACCTACACACAATATAAACAATTTATTTATATTATAAATCATCAACAATATTATTATTATGGTACAAAAATTACTTGAACTATAAGGTACTTTTTTTAATTTTACATACATACATACATACATACATTACACTACCGTGTTAATATAACATTAAAATATCGTTTGTGTGATTAGCTGTCGTAAGTAAAAGCAATAGTCCAATTCTTTCTTTCTCTTAGGTAATTTTCTTTTCTTTCTCTCCTTGCGAAAAGGTTGTGCTGCTGGTGGTGAATTATAATGCGTACTATTCGGAGCCATCAGTCAAAAAGGCTTCGACGCCCACACAAAGGGGAAGCTCAAGAAGTGAAAGCCAATGATGACCACTTAGCACGAAAGCCGCGTTTCCTAACTCGAAGAGAACAGTGAAATTTAATTAGGGAATCGGAAACGGAAGTTCCGGTCCGTGGGATCGGTAAATCTAACCTGCTTACCGAAAAATCTAAAACTCGTCGCTACCCATTCGTCCACTACTTATACAACTACCTTACATACATCGCGAGGGTGACCTGAATTTTTCCTTATTTACGATAAGTTCGACAATCTCGAGATCCGATCACACCGACCGGCGTACAAATAAATAGCGAACGGTCGCGCCTATTTTAAGCTCACGCCCTTTCGTTATCGTGAAATCGCGACTTTCCACTAGAAAATTTAAAGACGCGTCCAAAATAACATTTCATTTTCACGATAGAATACACAGCATATCTACCTACAAGAGAAAAATCACTTAAATAAGTTTTTTACTTAAATATAATTGACGAACGTGCGCTTCGCTTCGTATTGTTCATATCCATGTATTGATATTCTAATATTCGTGAGAACGACCAATGACTGTAAATTAATGCTTATCCGTTTTACATAAAATTTTCAATATTCAAAGTTAAGCTTTGAGGAATTTTTTCAAACATACATAATTTAAGTTTTTGTTGTTTTGTTCAGTTTTTTGTTGTTTTGTTCATAGCTCAGTGGTTAGAGAGTTGGTCTCTTGAGTGAAAGGTCGTCACTGGCAATATATGTATGGATATTACTAAAATCAGACCAGCCGTCTCCTGTTAGAATTTTCCAATTTATCTATCTTAATTGTCAGACAGTCCATAAAATTACCACCACCGAAACAAATTCCTCACTACCAACCAAATCATTAACCGTTCCTTCTATGTATTCCTTCCTCCCCTCCAGAAGGCAATGGGAAACCACTAGACAGTATCTTAGTCACTTCACTATGGCAGTCGGTAAAATCTTTGTCAAATAATAAAGAGGCAACGCTTGATATTCAAATACGCCATCTTCAGAAGAGAAAATTTATGTTTTTTTCAGACGATATTTAATTAAAAAGTGAAATTTCCCGCGGTCAAAAACAAGCTATATTGTATTAATACATACATATGTATATAGTCCCTAGTTCAATATGTATTATAAAAGCTATTTTCATACGAAATTAATTGGCCAACCATTTTTTAAGTGAAATTAATAATACGCGTGCTCATAAAATGTTAGCATTATGAATAAAATGGGAAAGTAATCACGGAAACGATTGAGCGTAATAAGAGACCGAGAAAAAATCTGTCTGTGAATACTTCGTTCGAAGAAATAAATTGTATCAGTAAGGGAAGAAAACGGAACGGTATAAAGGGGGATTTAATTTTAAGGCTTGTTTAGCAATTTTATTCAAAATCCTACAAAGGCGACGACAACTCGCCGAAAGTCGCTCCAATAGACACCGTTGAATTATGTCCAATCGAAAAAGTGCTTCAATTCATTCTACATACATACATATCTATGTATATATACATTTAAATATAGATTTTTATATAATATTTCCAATTTACGGTAAAACTTTATATCCGCGTATTAACTCACATGGAAATACTGATATGGATGAATTCTCGCACTTCGAATGGAATTACATTCGATTAATTGAAAAGTTTTAGCACACGTCGGGAAATGGGCTTGTGTCTATGTAGGTGAAAATTTTAAATTGAACAGGCCCGGGTGAATCCCTTAGATTGCACAAGTCCAAGGTGAGATCGAATCTTTGATTTATAAAGCTCCCGTGCCCGGGTCGGGGTCCCAAAATATATATTTCCCCCGTGAAAGTGTATAATTGTTTCTCGAGCGTAATTTATCGCAGTTTTCACTGAATCGTTTGTGATTCTCGGTGATTCGAGCCGCACAATAAATTTTCTTTAGAGTCTCACAAGTCGGGAGGGGGGGCTGTAGAAGAGTGAAGATACCGACGCACGAAAACTGGGGTAAAGCGCGATAGTTAATTGTATCAGCGATAACGCCACGATTACACGGCGAATACAGAATCGCCCTTTTCTCGACAGTAAAAAAATATTTTATTCATTATAAAAAAAAATCAGTTGAATAAATACGCCCACGAAAGGAAATAAATTACGTCGAAAATAAGTGATTTTTCTCTTCTTATTTTTTTTAATGTGAAAATAGTCTCGAGATAAAAGTATCGCCGTAATCAAATATTCCGATAGAACTCTTCCCCGGAAGCTTTGAAGGTTTCCGTTTAAAAGCTCTTCGCGTCTTTCTAGCGTGATATCGTTTTATTTATTAATGCACCGTGTATACGCATTAACAAAATCAAGAAAAGCACTTTAAACTTCTAAGAACACATCAGTCATACGGGAGATGATACTTTCATTCATACTCTACTGTAATTTATATTTCATATTTTTATATACATAGCTGTACATATAAAGCAAACAGCATATACCCTTGAGAATTTTCCACTAGAATTATTTCTCGAACATAATTTATACACATGTCGCGTCTTCAGAGCACAAAGATGTCACGTCCAAGATTTTTCGGAACTGAGTTATTTGAACAACTTTGTTCCTATTTAATTATTCTATCAGGGCAGTAAAGTGGCACATCCGAATGATGTCACAATTTTTTTAACATCACAAAGTACAAAAGTTCTACTAATATTTCTATATTGTGGCAATATTATAAATTGGGAAGAGTGTCTCCTCACAACAAATTCATAGACGAAGAGACTATTTTACAAGCTATTGCCGATCAAAAAGTAATAAATAGTCATTTTATCTAAGATAAAGATGTTTCCTTGCCACACTCAAGCTACACAGTGAAAATAGTGACAGAAGTCTCTGCTAATGTTAAGGCGAGATGGTTTTATAAAAACGACACTCTAATCATGAAAAATAATGCCTATTCTCAACACAAAAAAATATTATTAACCCTAGTATTTGCATAAGTTATTATAAGTTTTTCTTGTGGGATGATATTTCCTTTGATTTTTGTTCTAAATTAGTAAGTGAAACATATGTATTACTTGTTTGCATTCTCTTAAATCAAATAAACAACAAGAAATGTATATCTGCATTTTAATACCGCTACATGAACCTTCCTTTTCATTCAAACACATTTCTTCTAAATTTTTGATTTTGGGCAGTATAAAGAGTTAAAATATCAAAAAAATAACTATATCGTTTGTTTTGTATACCCATGGAGCAACTTTCGCAAGCCCAAGCATTTTAATTTTCAAAAAAAAAATTACTCTACCCTAATGTATGTATGTATATATGTATGTATAGGTACAGTATTGGAATCGCATGATTTAGAAGTAATTTTTTATCGAAGAAAAGGGTCACTTTTGTTAATACGTGGCCCCTGGAACAAACGAGCGGAAGTTTGTGCCACCTGGCCCGCTTTTCCGGCGCCCAGCCGCACATCCGGCCACGATCCCGGGAAAATCCTGGGAAAATCCCACCGGGCCGGGAAAAACACCGTCATTATCGGTGCCAGCGATGAAGGTTACTACCGGAAGCTGTGCATGATCTCCGACACGTACAGGCAACGCGATGACTACGCGGAAAACCTAATCGCACACCTGCCTCTCTTCAACAATGGACCGTGGCCGCTCTGCTTTGTTCCTTTTCGTTTCTTTCACACGCAATAATTATCTTTGGAATCCGTTTCGGTCGTGTCATCATGGTAAAATTTGTTTTTTTAAGTCTTCCAATTGAATTTTTCAACAGCTAACCACTTTGCATAACACCTTACCAAAATAGCTTCAAACCAAATAGGTTAAACTGTATCGCAGTAAATCAGCTATTTATTTCAATCAAATAAAGTTTTATAATTATATGTATCATCATCATTTTCAGCCGTTAACCATAAACTGCTGGATGAAGGCCTCTTCAATCCTCTTCTATTCCTGTCTGTCTTGAGCAATCTGCAATCTGCACTTGACTCCACACATTCTTCTCAATTCATCAGCCCATCTTCTATTCGGTCTACCTGGCTTTATTTTACATCCTCTCGGATACCATTCCAGTATTTCTCGCGTCCATCTACCATCCATTCTTCTCGCTATGTGTCAACTTTAACTTTTTCACACGATCTGCTATCGTATCTGCCACTTTGGTCATACTTCTTACCCATGTATTCCCCTTACGATCTCTTCTCGTTATACTAAGCAAACATCTTTAGATGCTTCGCTGTGTGTACTGGATCTTACATACGTAACCTTCTTGAATTTAGCATCCACATTTCACATCCATACGTCATAAATTTATAAATTATATATATGTATGTATTTGTATTTTGACTGTATTGTACAATTAGTATCTATCCTGAGTACACTTCAAATTTTTGAAACAAAACAATTTTCTATTCAAAGTGGATTTCGTATTTATTATGGAGAATATAAACTAGAGGCACTATGCACCAAATCAAAATAACCCTTCACGTTAAAGTATTAATAGTTGAAAACAGCTTATTATCGTTTAAAACGGACTAAATTAAAATAGATTTGTACCGAAATTACAATTTATCCTAAAATATGTACATATATTATCCGAAACCCTAACTACAATTTAAATGAATAATAATAATAATAATAATAATAAAACATACTAGCCTTGGAGAATAAATTAGTCTTCGAGTACCTACTACTAATTCACTAATCTATGCCAAAAATACATTCAAAGGCATCACTTACTTTTATCAGTGTCATATTGAAAATCAAAAACATTAATTGAATTTTCCATAACCATTCCCTATCCTTCTTTGTGTTCGGGTGTGTGTGTGTGTGTGTGTGTGTGATTTTCGGACTTGCGCTGAATTCCAGTGCGAAATTAACATTCCTCAACTTTGCACACCCAACGGGGTGCTAAACGCTACAGGTACAATCTCACCCCCCTCCCCCTTTGTGTTCCCCACTCCCCTCCCGCGTCCCTCAACCCCATATCTGATGTGTGTATCAAAATTCCGCCGCTTTGGGGGCATTAAAAATTTTAATGGAATTTTTAACAGGGCGTGCCGTTATTATTACCAGGGGGTAGTAGGGGGAGTTGTAGGGCACGCGTGGGTCTTACCCACCCACCTGGTATTTTCTATTAAACAAAGCACAAAGGAGGCCCAGCTGGTTCAGAGGGCTTCGCGTGCTTATGCTCCGATCCTTCCAACTATGAAATTTTACCATTATCAAATTTCGTGTAAGCGAATTCCGACAGTTGACACTGTTTATTAGATTTAAAATTGATAATGGTAGGGTCATCTGATTAACGACGATAAAATTGATAGATTTTTCTTTTTACATTGATGTAAGTTAAATCCCTTTTTTCAGGCGGTCTTTCTGTGCGAAAATTCAATTGTTCTACATAGCTGCTTTACCAGTTTTTGTATACCTGTGCTAAAAAATTCTGAACGTTGCGCACAACGTCAAAGTTGCACAACTTCATCGTCCGTAGGAAACTTTCACGCTTGTAGAACGGCTTTAAGTGAACCAAACATTCAATTGGTGCTAAATCTAAACTCTTACAAAAGTTGCAGTACTTACTCGTCTTCACCTCCTCCTTTCAATAGAAATATGGACGACTACATTAGAAAGTAATAGACTACATATTTTGCACTAAATATTTCAAATGTAATTTATTCTCATACCTTTAAATTATTTCAGAAACGGACAATAAAATACCTATGGATAGGTACAATGTACATTAGGGTGGAGCGATCTTTTATGAAGAATTTTTTTTCGTAATATCAAAAAACTTGTGTACGGAATTAGTGCTCTATCACATACCCATCATAACAGCAAAATATCTCTAAAAAGTATTAATGTTTAGTACTGCCCCAAGCTGCTTGAATATTGGGAAAAAATATAAAATATTCCCATGGTTAGTATATAAGCATATTGTGACAATATTATAAATTGGGAAGAGGTAATAAAGTCTCCTCACAACAAATTCATAGATAAAGAGACTATTTTACAAGCTATTGCCGATAAAAAAGAAATAAATAGTCATTTCACCTCAGATAAAGATTTTTCCTTGCCACACTCAAGCTACACACTGAAAATAGTGACGGAACTCTCTGCTACTGTTTGTGAACCCTTAAGGTGAGATGGTTTCATAAAAACGACACTCTAATCAAGAAAAATAATGTCTATTTTTAATACAAAAAAATTATTACCCCTAGTATCTAGGTTATTTTTAAGATTTTCTTGTGGGATTCTGGTATGTTTTTTGCCCTTAATTAGTAATTTAAACGTGTGTGTTGCTTATTTGCATTGTCTTAAATCAAATAAACGACAAGAAATGTATTTTATCTGCGTTTTAATACCACACATGAACCTTCCACTTTTAGCTGAAATCATATTTTTTCTAAATTTTTGACCCCTTTGGGGCACTATAAAAAATTAAAATATAGAAAAAATAATTATAACGTTTGTTTTGTATAGCCATGGAGCAACTATCCCACGCCCAAGCATTTTGATTTTCAAAAAAAAAAAATTCGCTCCATCCTAATGTATGTACATATGTACATGTATGTACATACTCGTATACATATGTATAATGCAATTTACAAATATTTCAATTAAAACTCCAAAAATATGGAGTTTTAATTGACACGCATCCATTTTTTTGTATTTTCTTTTAATGAACCCCGCTATTCTGCACTGGCCATGGCCGTTCAAAACATCTGATACAATTGGATCACGATAAATCTCTCCCAATATCGCGCTCGGTTGCACACGTTATTGTTGTATTATGCGACGCTTTGTTATGGGTACCACTTTGACTGGCCAATTACCGAATGCGAATTAGTAAATCAATGGTCGCTACACGTCATGGGATATATGGTGTGTCTGTGTGTGTGTGTGTGTGTGTGTGTGTTGGCGCATATAATGCCATAATACATATGGCTTTCCACTCGATCACTTGAGATGAATCGTCCGGGTAATTGATGGCCATGGTCGTTTAGCTATTTTTTTATTTTTTTTATCTATTAGCCGGACAATGTCGGCCTTTAGGAAAACCTATCAATTATTTCCCCTTCGTGGCGACACTTATATGTATGTATAAACGAGCATGGGGGACAAATTTTAACAAAAGCAAACATAAAATTATCCATTACACATTTAATCATGTTTGTATACTGTATATTTCAATACTAAATAAAATAAAAATGATTTGTATGTGCGTATTTATTAAGTACATACTTGTGAAATTTTATGGATGTATGTATGTATATGTATGTATGTATATGCGAAGCCGAAATCGAATTAGACACCACACAGGGGATTTCATGGACCTCAAAAATTGTATACATCTACTTTCACGCGCACGTAATATCATATTACGAAATATTATAATATATTCGTATATTAAATTCCAGAGAATGCAGAGAAAATTCCGGTGGAGCAATCGTTGCGAGAAGTAGAATTATTCACCGTTGATATTTTATTCTTCGCCGTTTTACCCGCAGAAAAATATATACCTACATACGTATGGTTTTTTAACGTAAGTGTGAATTGTTTTTACTTTATCCTAATCGGATAAAGTATTGTGATCGTGCGAAAATTCGACCTCGAGATTTTGACTGATTTGTATCGAGTATCATCCCCTGATCACGTTTTCATGATTTCTAAAAAAATGTCTGTATGTCTGTGTGTCTGTATGTCTGTGCGTCTGTGTACTTATGCGTGTGTGTGTCTGTATGTGTGTTTTCTCCTAAACTATCAAGTCTATCAAGCTGAAATTTCATATCTATTATTTGCACGTAAGTTGTAAGAGCCATAAGGAATTTGGTCAACATCAGTCAACCGGAAGTAGGGTTTTTTCTTGTAGAAAATTCTAAAATTCTTTTACCATAGAATATTTCCGAAACGGCTCCGGGAATTTTGTCGAAATTTCATATCTATAGTTTTCACGTTAGCCGTAAGCGATACTGTGATTTTAGTCAACTTCTGACTAGCGAAAATGGCAGTTTACTCTTGAACGATTTGTTTTATTTTTTTCGGCCTTTTAAATATGTAGTATCGTCATAACATTGTAATATTGTAATTCTGAGAGAAATTGATATTTAAAAAAAAAATTATAATTTAAATTAGTCAACCGGAAGAAGGTTTTTTTTCGTCGAAAAGTTTACGACAGAATATTTCCGAAACGGCTCCGGGAATTTTGTCGAAATTTCATATCTATAGTTTTCACGTTAGCCGTAAGAGATACTGTGATTTTAGTCAACTTCTGACGAGCGATAATGGCAGTTTACTCTTGAACGATTTGTTGTTTTTTTTTTTTTTCGGCCTTTTAAATATGTAGTATCGTCACAATATTGTAATGTAATTCTGAGAAAAATTGCTATTTAGGAAAAAATAAATTATTAAAATCAGTCAACCGAAAGTAGGTTTTTTTTTTGTCGAAAAGTTTACCACAGAATATTTCTGAAACTGCTGCGGCGATTTTATCGAAAATTTATATTTATAATTTTCATATAAAAAAACTAAGAGTTGATAAGGTTTTGATCAAAATCCGCCGACCCGAAGTGATAGTTCAATATACGCCGAAGATCGTATTTTACATACGGGCGCGCCCTCAACATAGTAATTTCATGATATTTATGTATGTATTTTGGTCGGTGTGGTGGTGTGCATGCGTTTTATTTACTAACGTACTTAAAAAAATAATTTCGTTACTCTTTGTATTCCTCAAATATATGGAAAAGTCATGGGTTGGCCACACCCGATTTTTACTTTATCCTAATCGGATAAAGTATTGTGATCGTGCGAAAATTCGACCTCGAGATTTTGACTGATTTGTATCAGGTATCATCCCCTGATCACGTTTTCATGATTTCTAAAAAATGTCTGTATGTCTGTGTACTTATGTGTGTGTGTGTCTGTATGCGTGTTTTCTCCGAAACTGTCAAGTCTATCAAGCTGAAATTTCATATCTATTATTTCCACGTAAAGTGTAAGAGCCATAACGAATTTGGTCAACATCAGTGAACCGGAAGTAGGGTTTTTTCTTGTAGAAAATTCTAAAATTCTTTTACCACAGAATATTTCCGAAACGGCTTCGGAATTTTGTCCAAATTTCATATCTATAGTTTTCACGTTAGCCGTAAACATACTGTAATTTTGGTCAACATCTGACTACCGGAAATGGCAGTTTACTCTTGAACGATTTTTTTGTTTTTATTTTTTTTTCGACCTTTTAAATATTTAGTATCGTCACAATATTGTAATGTTGTAATTTTGAGAAAATTGCTATTTAAAAAAAAAAAAATCATTAAAATTAGTCATCCGGAAGTAAGTTTTTTTTTTTTCTTGAAAAGTTTACCGCAGAATATTTCCGAATCTGCCCCATCGATCAAGTTGAAATTTTATATCTATAGTTTTTACGTTAGCCTTAAGAGATACTGTGATTTTGGTCAAAATCCGTCTGACAGAAGTGGCAGTTTACTCTTGAACGATTTTTTGTTTTTTATTTTTCTCGGCTTTTTAAATATGTAGTATCGTCACCATATTGTAATGTTGTACACCATAGTAAAATTGCTAGTTACGAAAAAATAATCATTAAAATCAGTCAACCGGAAGTAGGGTTTTTTTTTTGTCGAAAAGATTACCACAGAATATTTCAGAAACTGCCCTATTGATCAAGTCAAAAATTTATATTTATAATTATCATATAAAATTTAAGAGTTGATAAGGTTTTGATTAAAATCCGCCGACCGGAAGTGGTAGTTTTTCTTATTTGAATATATGCCGAAGATCGTATTTTATATACGCGCGCGCACTCAACACAGTAATTTCATGATATTTATGTATGTATTTTGATTGGTGTGGTGGTGGTGTATGCGTTTTATTTACTTACGTACTTAAAAAATTAATTTCGTTACTCTTTGTATTCCTCAAATATATGGATAAAGTCATGGGTTGGCTACACCCGAATTTTTTTTTTTCATTTCGAAACATTTTAATTTTATCGGAAAGTTATTATTGTTTTTTTACGGTGAAATTGCGCATGAGAATCGTTTAATTTTAATTGAACATTTTAAAATAATTGTAATTTGTTTTATTCGTGTAATTATGTACGTTCGCGATTAATTTGGCTCACACCGCGAACAGTCACGAAACATTCGATACCGATCGTTTCAAATATAGCCAGTTTACCTATTTTTACATGCGTTTCATAATAATTCAAAATGTATCACAGTATGAAAGTGACTAACGATTGTGAAATAATTTTAAGTATTGTGCTGTAATTAATATATATGTAGGTTTAAGCTATTTTTAGAATTAATCGGGCTGAAAAAAAATTGTAACGTTGAAATTTTTTGGTTAAAGCAAACTTCCGCTGGCATACTCTTGTTTCATACGTACCCATTTTTTCACGATCGATGGATTAATTTTTTGAAACTAAATTTTAAATTAAGACAAGCATGCGTTTTCCATACAAGATTCTTTTATCGTAAATAGAAAAATTCGGTTGTGGCCAACCCATGACTTTATCCATATATCCATACGTATATCCTAAATTTTTGAAACTTGCAAAGTCAAAATCAAATTTTGCTATTCAGCCGGAGAATATTGCCTCGAAAATAGCGAGCAACGAACGAACGCACCATAATATGAAACAGACAATTTTCAACGCATACTGAAACACGATAAACCGTCACTACTATATCGATTTTGATGAGTTTCATTTTTAAACTCACCATTGTTATAAGAATTCTAATTTTATAATATTATGAAGATTCAAAATATATAAAAGTCCGAAAAATATAAAAACAAAAAATCGTGCAAGAGTAAACTACCACTTCCGGTGGGTGGATTTTGATCAAAACCTTATTAACACTTAAATTTTATATGGAAATTATAAATATAAATTTTCAACTTGATCGATTGAGTAGCTTCAGAAATATTGCGTGGTAACAGGATTTTTGACTTTTCTACAAGAAAAAAATCCAACTTCCGGTTGACCCATTTTTATGATTTTTTTTTATTTTTAACTATATATTGCCCTAAGGATTATAATATTGCAATATTATGAAGATACCAAATATTTAAAAGGCTGAAAAAAATCTCGTTCAAGAGTAAACTGCCACTTTCGGTTGGCGGATGTTGACCAAAATCCTAAGGTCTCTTACACCTTACGTGAAAATAATAGATATGAAATTTCAGCTTGATAGACTTCACACTTTCGGAGAAAAAAGTACACAGACACACAGACACACCGACACCCAGACATATTCCAAAAATCATGAAAACGTTATCAGGGGATGATACCTGATATAAATCAGTCAAAATCTCGAGGTCGAATTTTTGCACGATCACAATACTTTATCCGATTAGGATAAAGTGAAAAAAAATCAGTATGGAATTACTCTGCAATAAAAATTAATTAATCAACGCAGACCCCCACCGTTTTGTCGTTATAACGAAGACGGATAACCTTTTTCCCGACGTACACGTACATCGTCCAACCGGCCACAGTTACACCATCTCGCTGTGGTCTCACAGGGTGGTTCTGTTTTTGTTATTTTTATTATTTTTCCCCTTATAAATTAAACGAAAGTCTCCCCCGTCGTTGTTTCATTGCCGGGCAATTATATTGGGGCAGGTGTCTGCCCGTGTACCCAGAAACAACAACATGCCGTATTTATCTCACAATTACAGGCAAAAGGCTTCCACCCTCACCCACGCCATCCCCTAACCCACCCCACAAGTTTGTGCACCACTTCTCCGGCCGCTCCAACGATGTCTGGTCTGTTTGTCTTACGCCCTGGGACGAAGTCTTCTCGTTATATAATTTGTACGACCCCGAGTCTCCGCTTTGACACTGGAGAAATACGTTTCAACCCCACGCCGTTGTAAAACCCACCCTAGACTACAATTCTTTATCGTAAATTTCAACGAAGGATGTGACCAGCACATTTCAGCCTTAATCCATCATTTGATCACGTGCTGTAATTTATATTAGAATTTATTTTTTTACACCAAGCTTGAGCCACATTTTTAATTTACCCAATACTTTTAATCAAATTTACTGGGAATAAACAAGTCATTGAAAGTTTCAACACAATATTTAGTATTGTCAGTCGTACATGTGAAAAATGTCATGAGAAAATCAAGAGTAATATTATAATATAACTTCCATATTTATTTATTCATAAAATATTACCACAGTAACTTTAGAGTTTCCCAAATCGTTACTGTGGCCAATCAAATACATCATTAAAAACACAAACGTAGAACAAAATAAAAATAAAAATTTAAAAATATATGTACATATGTACATACGTGTAGATCATCCATAAAATAATACGCTAAAATCTTATGTTTAAAATCACCTCAACCAACCTCCCATAACTAATATGAAATGTCAATGTGTATGGCAGCCTGGTTGAGAAATTTAATTGCTACAACGGGAGACATGAGCCATCGGAATGGATAAAAAATTATGTTCTCTGAGGAACCTAAGCTGACTTGGTACATCATAACCCAATTCATCGAGAGTTTGCGGATTATGCACCAGGCCAATTGATAATAATTTGTGAAAATGTTTTCCTAGATAAAACTGTCGACGAGACTCCAGTGAATTAAACTCTAACGCCCTTAGCAAAAATGCACTAGGTTAGAGTCACGGATATCTCCTATACAGCCTTGCGTAATGAGATTTGAGAAACCTTTTCTGCACCCTTTCCGATTTTAAGCAGTGTGCTCTATTACTAGGACTAATTGACGAAAATTCCAGAATGCTCCGTACTAATGATTCGAAAAGAATCCTAAGCACTAAGGCACTCAGAAACGGTTTACTATTAGAATAAATACCAGCATTTTAGTCGCTCTTAAGCAGATAATCGCAATATGCTGACTAAATTCAAATTTGCTTGAAAAAATGACTCCCAGATCATTGAAGCTATCCACCGAGTTCAAATCAGAGCCACTTGGATGGTAACGAGATACATAACGATTATGTGATCTACTAAAATTATATATCCATCATTTTCAGCCGTTCACCATCCACTGCTGGATGAAGGGCTCTCCAATCCTCTTCCATTCCTGTCTGTCTTGAGCAATCTGCATCCACTTGACTCCACACATTCTTCTCAATTCATCAGCTCATCTTCCGCTTGGTCTACCTTGCTTTCTTTCACATCCTCTCGGATACCATTCCAGTATTTCTCGGGTCCATCAATTCTTCTCGCTATGTGTGCAGCCCATTGCCACTTCAACTTTTTCACACGTACTTCTATATCTGCCACTTTGGTCATACTTCTTATCCATGTATTTCTTTTGCGATATTTTCTTGTTACACCAAGCATACATATTTCCATGCTTCTCTGTTACCTGTTTGCATTTGGAATAATTGACAAGGTCTATCTAAATTATACAGTGTAAATCCCGCAACCTTTTTAATTAATCACAATGCTCTTTGTCACTCAACATTATGCGTTAATCCCATCATCCCCTTTCTGTTGCATCGCGTGTCCCCATCGCGGCCAAGGTTGCATATTAATAAAGGCTTTGTTTAGGGTGGATAGGGTGGGTTATGTGGGTGGTTGGAGTTGCACGGTCGCAGCCAGTGCCCTTTGGTGATAAGCACGCGAAGGGCCACCGACCGCAATCAATCACCGGCCACGTGTTATTACGTACAAACTTGCGAGTTTTGCGTGCGCAAAACGAAAATATCGAAAAAAAAATAAAGAATAAAAACAAAACAAAATAAAATAATAAAAACTAGGCCTAGGTCGACGCAAATTCGCGTGCCGTAACTGCCCGTTTCCTGATTTAATGATCTAATTGCCGCCATTTCGAGAAGGGAAAAAAAGGCCTTCGTCGCACAATTTGGTTAACTGCGCAGCACGCACAATCGCGCCCCAAAAATATATGTATATCCAAAACACTGTATTTACTGGGTATATCCGGCGATAAGCACTTCGACGTACGAAAAAAATATTGTGAACATACACGACGGTACGTACGACTCTCATTGTACGCCTTTTTCTCTATATATATATATATATATATGTATATACACGTAGGAATGAATTTTTGTGTGAATGAACTATTAGGGAACGTGAGTGTGGCGAACGGGCATGCAAGATGATGAGAGCGCTAGCGAGGGTGTGAGAAGGAGTTGACAGTTGTCGTCGACGACCCGGAGAAACAAGTGCGCAGAGTAAATATAAACGTTGAACCATTACAAACACACCATTCTAATATTTTGACCGATCGCCACAAACCAAATCCCACATGCATATCTACATATGTATGTATGTGCATTCATATAGGTATATTTATACAGATCATTTTATTAATCAAACAAGTCGGTTTGCCCGTCATGTGACGGTGAATTCTTTCCCCACCTGGTTTGTACACTAACGTTAGAACCCCTAGTCCAGATATGGCGAACATTTCCCAGCTCGAATCTCAATAAATCAATAATAAATATTACCACCAAGGTTGGAGTGACAAAGAAAATGAAAATTAAATCTTGTATGTCATTAAAATTTAGGTTAAATTTTATTGTATTCCCCACCTGGTTTGAACGCTAACGTTAGAACCCCTAGTCCAGGTATGGCGAATATTTTCCAGTTCGATTGCTAATAAATCAAAAATATGTAAATATTACCACCAAGGTTGGAGTGACAAAGAAAATGAAAATTAAATTTTGTATGTCATTAAAACTTGGGTTAAATTTGATTGTATTGCAGAAATGATACAAAAATTATTTTATTTGAACTAAAAGCTTTGTTTGAAGGCATGGTTTAAAACACAATACTTTATCTGATATGTACATGAAATTAATTAAGTGATCAGTGAGATTTTTGTTGCGACAATCAGATGACAAGAATGGATGACAATCGGGCGTTTATTTCGCTGCTTTTAACATCACACATCCAGCAGTGGTCTCATCCGTTAATTAAATTCTCCTATCTGATTTTATGAAGTTCATTGTCGAAAATAATGATTCGCAAGAATATGTGGAAGAAAACTGTTTTTAGTTAGCCAAAACATTATGGAATGGTTATTCCACACTCTTGGGACTTTGTTGTCTCTATCTTTTTTTTCTGAATCATTTAATCGATATCTTTCATTTGTTTTCAGTTCATTTCTCAAGTCGGTAAACTTTAGCTTTCATATCAAACTAATTTGAAAATCAATTAATTGCATCTCAAAATCATGCAAATCCATCCAATTAAATATTTCTAATTTTACTTGTCTGGTGTGATGGAAATATTTTAATTTTACTTGTCTGGATGAACTACATTGAAAATCAATCAATTGCATTTCAAAATCGTGTAAATTCATCCAATTAAATATTTCTAATTTTACGTGTCTGGATGTTTAATAAATTTTGCAGTTTCTTCAAATTTTCTGAACTTCTCAAATCTAGTTGAAAACTGTTAAGTCGTTTCTTCAATTATTTCGATAAACTGTTTGGTTAGTTTTTTTAAGTCTAGTTTTTTGTGGATTTCCGAGTATTTCATATGTATGTTAAGTTAGAGAAATACACTTAAAATTTCCGTTCTGTACATTAAGATTAAATACCTTTAGTTTAACTTGAAAAGCATTTATGATGTCAATTGTTTTACCAACGCTTTATAATTTAGTATTAACCTCATTCTTCCGTAAAAAAACATTAATTTGACTATCCACTCGACATCTAATCTCTCGATATACATATGTACACATTTTTCAGCATTCAAAAACAAGCGAACTTCAAGCATTCAAGCATTCAATCCAGGCATTCAACAAAGCGTTTAAGTACATACATTGCCTCGGCTTAGCTAACGAACATTAATATTAACATCCACTGTAAACTTAATTTACTTCATTGAGTAACAATTCAAATTGACGTGTTTTTAAAGCATAGAAAGCAATAAAATTAACTATTTTGATTTTTATTTCCTGATATTTCATAAATTCTGCGTGCCATTCTAACCACGCGTGCCATAGGTTCGTAACCGGACGAAACAGAACATGATATAACAGAATATGAAGAAACAGAACTGTGACAAAAAAGAACAGGGGAAAAATAAAACATTTGTTATTGAAATTGTTTGCAAAACCCAAGCATTTGAAACCTATTAGATGGATTAAGACGAGATATAGCTTGCCAGCGATTATTATTAGCCAATTTCCATTTAGTTATCAAGTTGTGCAGGAATATCAAAATCAAGAAGATAAATTGAGGTTTTTACGTCGAATGGCCAATATGCATTGATATATATATATATATATATACAATATATATATTGTGTATGTATTTAATTAATAAATAGATACGACATATTGAGATACGATAAAAATAAATGATTTATTTTTTCCCATGTTCTGAATAATTGTCATAGTTCTGTTCTTCGCTGTTCTGTTTTGTCACAGCTCTGGTTCTTCATATTCTGTTATATCATGTTCTTTTCATTCATGGAACCAATATATGTACATATATATATGTAGAGTATAATACTGCAATTCACTTAAAACTTGAAATCTTTCTAATTACCGTTTAAGTAAGACAATTCTGCAATATCATATATGTATGTACGTATGTATGTAGGTGAATGTTCCGATTGATAAAATTTTGGATCCAATTTTTCATATGCAGTGTAAAGGGAGCTAATTTTATTAATATATTTTGTTTGTTTCGTTGAAATTATCACGCGTAAACAGCGAAGTGCACTTAAGGGCGGGGCCGGCTTAACTGCAACGTATTCGGGAAATTGTGCACACTCGCAGATACCTGTTTCGCGTGCGGGGGCACGTGGGTCGCATTTGTCATTTGCCGTGTTGAAATTTGCCCGATTTTCCAACAGGACCCAGATAGCAGTCGGCTTTTTACCCGCGAATTTGCATAACACACCAATGTGGGTTTGCGTGAGCGCGACTAACGCCGATCAATAAACCCACCCCCCCGACACGCTGCGAGGTGATTGATATTTGTCCAAATTATTGCCCCTTCTGCATTATTCAGCTGACGTGACGTATTTGCGAACGAAACGTATTAAGGGTACGTACACACACACATATATAGGAAATTACTCGACAAAGATATACAAAACGCAATAATGAAAACGGATTTGGATGATGGCGCTCGGTGGCGCGACGGGGCGTAGCGTAATTATGATAAATGTTCCTTTCCTGCTCGAAGAGGAGAACGGACGGACGGACGGACGCGTAAACGTCAAAAACTGACTGTTGTGTTTCCGGACTAATAACGGATGTGGTGTGTGCGAGAGATGCGATCGATTACAGACCACGTCTGTGCCTTAAAATTTCCATTAATAAGTAAGTCGACTCTAATCGAGGAAGGTTTTTACAGTGTACGATTATTTATTTTTCATTTGGTTTCTATCTGGTTTTTATGTTTTTTTACTATATATCGATGGGTTGGTGCACAGATTTTGTGTTTCTGAATATTATTGGACATACGCCCTATTCAAATACATGTATGTATAATATGTCCATATTTTTCATGCAAAAAAAATGTATGTACATATATGTGTCACTTACAATATTTTACCACAAAACAGGACATACAATATCATTATTCTTTTGAATTTCTTATTTCTTATGTATGACGATGTTTCAAGTAGATATTGCCTTGGGTTTGACTCGTCTCTTTAAATTAATATAGATATTAAACGATGCTCTATTGACAAATCGAACTATTTTAGACTCGTCTCATTGACCGTTCGCCTTTCTATATTACATTCCATACAACTTTAACGGTTAATATCAAATATATTGTTTAATGAACTTTGTAGCGATAGTTGATAATTATTTATACCTAGGACAATTGGTGAACACGGCTGGATGTAAAAAATCGCAGTGTGTAGCTGCTACTCACTATAGAAGTAAAACTTCTTTGCAATTTATTTAAAGCAAGTGCAATGTACAAGAAGGAATATACATAGATGTGAATGTGAAAGAATTGTGTACACAAATGTGGTTTTAAACGCTCACCCAATGACTCACTGTGCTCACAGCTACCTGACGTCTAGCCGAGGAGTGGGGGTACCCGCTTACCGCTGGCCGTGACTGGTTTTAGTGTCGTACCACGCTTCGATGACACGTTTTTACTAAACTGAGGGGCGGTGCGGGGCGTGCGGGCGTGGGCGAGGGGCGTGCGGGGGGGGGTGTGGGGGCGGGGGATATGCGTGACCACTTATCGCTCGCTCCGTTTGTATGGAACGTTGGATGAACCGTTTTTACTCTACCAAGCGAAAAGAAGTTTTACTTCAAAAAGAAGAAATAAAACGAAGAATGAAACTAGGATGGAGAATGGAGGCCTTTGGAATAATGAACATAGTTTTTAAATCCAACATCCCGCTGTGCTTAAAAAAAAAGCTAAGACGTCCTGTCAGCTATGACGTATGGATGTGAAACGTGGATGATAAATTCAAGAATGCTACGTAAGATCCAGTGTACACAGAGAATCATGGAAAGATGTATGCTAGGTATAACAAGAGGAGTAAAAAACCTGAAGTGTCAATGAGCTGGACACATAGTGGGAAGAATGGATGGCAGATGCACAACAGATATTCTAGAATGGTATCCGAGAGGATGTGAAAGAAAGCAAGGTAGACCAAGTGGACGATGGGTTGATGAATTGATAAAAATGTGTGGAGTCAAGTGGATTGGAGAGGCATTAATCCGGCAGTGGATGGTGAACGGCTGAAAATGATGATGATCAAATATTATATCTATTGGGATGAAACCATTATTGGATTCTATTCATGTACATATGTATGTATGCTGAAGCAATAATTAGTATCGAATACTGAAAAGGAATTCTTATTATTATTTATACGACGTGTATTATATAAAATAATACATGCCGCTCTTTGAGTTATCCGATTTCGGATAATATTTATGCAAAATTTTCTTTGTATTGTAAAAGTAAACATATCGGTACACATTCTATTTGTTGTCTGTGGTATTTTTATGCAATAATATATCAAATGTGAAAAAAGGCATTTCTGGCACACAAAGCATGCATTAAACCATGCAAAAGATTCTATTCTATCCCTCCAATACGAGAATTATTTTCAATTTCACGTGGTTCTGGATTTACCGTAGAAAATTTTGTCTATTTTCAATGTTGCGAAATAATATTTTCCGCAGATGCAACTGGAAAATTTCACACCGTATGAAATATGTACTAACATACGAATAGGTATGGGGCAAATTGTACGTTCGAGTATTTTGTTTCATTTATCACGAATATTAAGGTCATATTAATTTATTATATCGAGGTTGATTATACTATGAGAGTAATGAGTTAATGATGATTGATGGGAGTAAAAATTGGTAGCATTTCTCATGACCGATTTTACAAAAATAGTCGACCGGTTTCGTGATTTATTCGCAGTTTAATTGCGACTTATTAAACGCATACTACGATTTGTATAATCAACTTTTCGCTGTTGCTTTTATGTACCTATACATACTTTCATAATTTAAAAATGTATTTCGTCATAGCTCTGAATGTGAATTCTCAATTCACGTTGCGTTTTTTCCAACGATTCCTGTTCTGACGAGCGATTTGGAAGTAAAACCGTTAAGTGTGTGTGCAAAATCTAGTCGGGCACCGCTTACTTTCGTACGATTTACTTTTCCGATTTGAATATGGAAGCTAAAATCATTACGTGTATTGGTAAATGTACTGTTCATGTTACGATTTGAGGAGTATGTCGCGGTTAAAAATACATATATATGTATGTATATATATGAATAATTGTACCTATACCCTATACCTACATATATGTACACCTTTACTACGCGCGAATAAGTCACGAAAGTTATAGTGTATGTACATTTCTGTTATTTTGTTTCAAAGTTTGTACGAATTTGAACATGGATTTTGTTTTACGTTTGACTTCTCAGTGAAAGCGCTGAATTCATTCAAACTATTCGAGATAAACCGAAATTAAATTCCTTAGTGAAAGATTGCGCTCGAATTGAAATAGCGTAAAGTTTGCAAAATTGCAGCTAATTTTCTTTCAATTCGCAAAGAGCTCCGTTGTGTCTGAATGTTCGCACTAACAACGTACGTACCTAACCATGAAACACAATTTGAACTCCCCGCATTCGCTCGCAAAGCGATATCTGGATTTAAATTTAAAATTTGATAATTTCGGGAACGGTATAAATTTCGCGCGGTTTCAATGGTATCTAGTGTTGGGGCGAGGACACAATGAGAACGGACCTGACCCTTGTGTTATTGTATTTGGAAAAAAGTCGGATATAATTCAAATTTAACTCCGTTTGCGGTGTACACCATAGTGAATGGGGTAGCTCTGGAATATCCTACGGTCATAAATAATGTTCCTTCGCATGAGCGGCTAGCAATAGCTTACCGAACAAATTTCATTTCCCATACAATGGATCATTATACTCCGCTGGACACACACTGTCCACACACTACTGAATTCGCATTTAACTACTTGCATTGAAATCGATTCCGAACCACGCCATGAATAGCCTTCCAGCCACAGAAAAGAATGGCAACTCTTAAATAGTCCTTCCATAGAACGATTGCCAACATCCAATTAGTCGTTTGACTAAAGTCGAATCAACCACACTATATCGAAACATGGGAACAAATTGAAAAAATCGTTAATTTAATTTATTAATGTCTCAAATTTGATGCCATATATAATATTAATATAGGCCTGCCTGACGACTGACCGACCGACCGACTGGCTGCGTAGCCTAGCCGTGGAACGCTAGCATACCACGGCACGGCACCTACACATACGCTCACTCACTCACACACACACACAACACCCGCAGCGCTCACGCTACATATCTTCACTAACTCATACAAACATTCACGACACAGGAAGCGCGAAATGATAACCACCCGGTGACACTGTCAACGGGCAGTTACTAGTAATTAATATACCTATATGATAAAAATTTATTCCGCACATATACTGCCGTTTCTATAAAACTAGCCAGTTTGCCCGTCATGTGTACAATAACAGTACAGCCCCTGACCCACTGGCGTAAATAGGAATTTTGGGCCCGTAAGCAAAAAATCATCAAGGCCCCCCCCCCCTCGAATTTTTAAATCGAAATACCAAAATTTTGCTCTCGCAACGCAGTATTAATATAAATATAATTATTGTTAATATGTAGGTACATAATATAACTTTCTTAATTTAACTCACCAATTTTAAAATTTCTTCTTTCGAGCCGTACTGTTTGCAAAATCATGAATTAATTGTTTGAGGTCCATTTTGGCTGTTTCTTTGTGCTCAAATTGTAAGCAAAGATAGTTCATTGAGTCTGGTTTGACCGATCGAATTTTTTTGTAGTCTTTAATTATTTTTAATTTTGCCTGACCCAGTATACAGTACGTGAATTAATTGTATAGTGTGCCGTTGATTGAATGGACGTATGGCCATAAATCGCATTGTCGACTCGAACCATAGCGACTTGTTGCTAACACACCACTACAAAATTTGTATTTGTTTTTTTTTGGCAATGCTAGCGTGGTGGCAACGACCCGGCCAGGCAGACGCTTACGCTAGTATATGTATGTATATCGCCAATAGTTAATTAATTTCTTACAAAATGAAAGTAAATGTGATTTTCTTTGACTCAAACGTATGTATGTATGTACATATATCCGATTTTGTTTATTTGATATAATTAAGAATTTTAGTTGGAAGCAATATATTTTATGTACATACATACATCTGTATGTACATATGTACATACAATGTCGAATATAGTCGTAAATCTATGACGGTAACAAGCATAAATGGGTGTGCTCGCGTTGTCGTCGTCGTCGTCGTCGGTATTTCATTGAATTTTGAAATAGTTTATTCGTTATACACTGGTGGCGCAAAATCCGAACATAAATTAAAGTCTGATCTTCTTTGTTTTTTCAGCGCTCGAATTTCAGATTTTCAGAAGCGGCCCTGTAAACACGCTCTCGGGCACAAAATACGACCCACCAGATAATAACGCCAACTGCCTGCGAAAAATACACCCCCCCCCCCCCCCCTTTGATCTCTCTACCCCTAAAACCTCCCTCTCTGAATCGTGAAAAAGTCTCCCGTCGCGACTTTCACCAACACTACCGCGAATTAGGGGAAATGCGCCATGAAAAAATTGACGACGAATTTCCGCAGAAATCCGCGGCTTCGAATTTTCCATAATGGAAATTAATTGTTTTCCGCGCGCGCGCGTGTTGCCGGAAATGTATACATTCACATCATTTTCATTTTTAATATCTTCACATAAAAAGTATACATCTATATTGAATACAAATTCTATACAAAAAAAAATAGGCATCCCCCAGATTTTTTCATGCATACTTATTTATTTTGCAATCACTCATACGTACGTCACACATGAAATCGATAAAATCAAATATTTCACAGAATTCCTTTATTACTTTGTAGCTACGCTCAAATCTGTCAAGGTTTCTTTGAGGAATTTTTTTATTCATAAAATATTCGAATACTTTTATGTAATATAAATATAAATGAATGGTGAAATTCCTTGTCGTTGTTTTCCATAAAAAACATTTTTCGGGAAGCGGCCGCGTAAACACAACGATCCGACATAACAATGTTAACAAGGCAACAGGGCAATCCACTCAAGCCGGTGTGTCAGAACAGAATTTTTGCTGTTTTATTCTGAAAATAAAAATAATAATAATAATAATAATAAAAAAACAACCGGTTCGCACTCATTATTTATGACTGTTTATCTCACTCCTCACTTCGTAAAAATTACCTCCTTTTTGCGTCTGAAAATTTCAACCCTTTCCGCAAACCGAAAAAAAGGTCCCTTTCAAACCGACCCAACAAAGCGGCAGGGACGATTCATCTCTCGAACAGCGGTTTTGCGAGATACATATCTCACGCGAGCAATCTGCTTAATTTTTCCTTCTCAAATGAAAATACAAGATTTTACATCTGCTTTTCGTTTTTGGAATTGTAGAGAGAGCTTATTGCTTATTATTAATAAATTCGAGCCAAATAACTTGTAATATAATACTAACTAGTCTCACTCTACTACTGACACACTCAAAACTGATATGAGGCTTATACATACATTTCTTAATTATTTTTCACGTGAATTTTTATTTAAATTTTTGCAATCAGTAGTTTCACTTTTCAGTACATGTTACATTACAATGTAAAGAAAAAGTACACAAAAAAAAGGCGTGGATTTATGAACAATGTCAAATTCGCATTTCCAAAAAACGAAAATAAATTGAAATATCTTAAAAATTGTTGTATTCTTCCGATTTTCATTCCTTTTGTTTACTATACTGTTTTTCCTATGCATATTTACAAAATATGTATTTTACTTTTATTCATCGCAATCGAGCGAAACGCGAAAAAATATAAGTAAAAACTTGAGAACGAATTATATTTAATGTTGCTCTTGTACGTTTCGAGAATTTATCGTATTTTTTTTCGACTTCTAAGCGGTGAATGGGTTAATTGGCTCCGATTTATTTTTATTTGTTGCGGAGGTGGCGTTTTAAAGCCATTCGCTTGCCTCTTTACTGCTTCTATTGTGATGAATACCTCTCAGGAGCACTCTGCGAAACCCCACAATCTTCCTTCGCTTCTTATATATATTTTTTATCGTTTGCTCCTACAGCTACAATTCAGTATGGTTTTTCTCGTTATGCTCACACAATAACTGAATTATTTTAATTTCATATGACGAAGTAGCTCGATCGCATCTGAGAGTCATCCTGAGCTATGCTATTACTACCCACTTAAACTTTATTCACGATGAAACGATTTGTCGCAGTTATGGCTCCCACACACCGCACAGTGGATTAAAACACGATTCTAGGAGCTAGAAAGTCCGAGTGGCCAAGAACAAATACATTAAATGAAAATCAATGGACAATTAACAAAAAACTTCTTTTTGTCCCTCTAGAAGCCTATGCACAATGTGTTCACACTTTTTTTTTTTTTTCAAATTTTTTATATTTCGACTAGAACTAATCCACTTTTGATTCAATTTGCTGGTAAAGTTTTGAATTTTTTTTTTTATTTTTTCACGCTGTTTTTCGTTTACACCTTTATTAAGTCCCATATTATTGAAAACATAACTAAAAACTATTGCATTTTTGTTTGAGCTGGTCCATTCAGTGCGCCAAACTTCAAAGAGCAAAACTGACATGGTTTGTGAAGTCGCAAATAGTCGCAAATTATTTTATGCGCAATAGGAACCTTATGGGTGGTGCTCAATACTATAGTAAGGAATCTGCGAACGGGAGCGGACGGAATAGTTTTTAAGTCTATTTAAAATAAATAGTACAAAAATTCAAAGTCAGAAAACCCGAGGCAATTCAAAAATTAATTCTGGACAGAATAGTATTACTAGCAAATAGAAACTATAAAATAAGTACCTACCTTAACCTCCAATATTCACAAAAAAAAAAAATACGCGCTGCTTACAACAATAAAAAAGATACGATGCTTTCACGTAGACAAACAATTCACGACTGAACGTTTTCAAAACTGATAATTTCAACTTACCGATGTTTAACGAATTGTTACAAATGAACCCGTGCACTAATTCATTTTCTTTGAATTTTAAGTTACTCGGTGGTTATCTTATTACTATATCCAGTGTGATTTTTCAGAAATGGTGATGGTTATGGTTATGATAGGTGATGGACTTTCTAGCTCCCAGATTCGTGATTTAACCCAGTGTGCACCGCTTCGAAATCGCGTATGAAAACCTAGCGCGTCAAACCTAGCAAATTTTGCAAGTCTACCGGCCTGCGCAAGCGTCGATTTCTGTCACTCTGACATAAGCTATCAAACTACCATCTGTCACCTCGCATTCGGAACGTTTGTATTTCACTCACGATTCTCAAGTCAGAGCTATTTACAAACGTCATCGAAATCGGCGAATTTGGCGGCAATCCGTCTTGGTGTAGACGCGTATTCAGTTATTCTATTCTCTCATTAATGCCACACACGCGCATCTAACTTTATTTTTTGCGAATTTGTTTCAATTCTATTAATAATCAATTGTTTTTGCACTACTTTACGTAATATATGTATCTATTATAACAGCTAACAAAAATATATAATAGACGTATATAATCGCCCCCGCCACCCCCTACGCCCGTTTCAAGGCAAACTAAAGTTTTCACCACGTGGTTATGCCCGAATATTTAGCGGTTAAAGCCAATTTTGCTGTCACGCGCTCTGTTTACGGCTTATTAACTGAATAAATCGTGGCTATCCGATACAACTCCCCACCATACCACCCTTGAGATTTTCCTATCTATTTTCCTACCTGTTCGCAGCAGTGTGCGGGAGCCTTTATACGCTTGATTTGTTTTTAAAATATGACGCTACTACTACAACAGCATCTGTTCGGACGATGCGCCCTTTTCACCGCTTCGCGATAGGCGGGCCATGTGAAAAGCCTTCAGGTGGAAAGTTTCCACTGGCGGTGGGTTAGTTTGGAGCACGTGCCGATAACACGGGTCGTAAGTCAATAAAGTTTCGGTTAGTTAGATGCTATTGGAGACATTCAATGCGAGATGTGGCGTGATTGCCGGCACCGGCACGTGATCAAAATCCTGCCTCGAAAACGGAACCTACCGGGGATGAGGGGATGAGAGAAGACCCACAGTCCTACACCATAGACCCACCCAACCCCCCCGTTTCCATCCCCCTCTAGTGTATACGGGGTACCTACGAAAGGGCCAATTTTCTTTGGGGCATATTCGAAACGCGAAAAAGGGTTGTAATACCATTCGGTCGAGGCGGGTCTTGTATTCAGGATGCCTTCCACTGTGAAGCGGCCTCTTGATTGCTGCAACCTTTTAAGTTCATTCCCTATGAAATCAATTATCAAATGGTTCGTAAACTTGTACTTTATTCCGGCAAAATTAATTGGAAGCCTATTTTTGTGGCGTACCTGATTTTGGCTGTTTTACTTTTGACCCACATTTAATTTCCATCCGCCTGTCTCTAGGAGATCACACTTTATGCATCCCATTTATTTACATTCTGTTGTGTAAAATAATTTTAAAGAATTTTCTACATTTAATAATTCATGTTTTTATTTAGATAGTTCTAAAGCAGGGGTTCTTAACCTTATTGCGGTAGCGGCCGTATTTGAGATTTAGGATAATAGTGGCGGGCACATAATACTTCTCGGTGAATAATATGTACAATGATAATACATTTATTTATTTATTTAAAGAAACATCCACCATGACATAACAGATTAACCAAATCGTCATGGTGGATAAAATACAAAAATAATAGACACGTATGTACATAGAAAAAACACAATAAAATCATAATACATACATAATGCAATTATTTAATTAATCAAAAATAAAATGAATATAAATTAAGTTAATCAAATCTAAAATCCTTGAAAAACGATGAAAGGCGATCTGGTGACGAAGAAATACGTAAAGTACGTAAAGGATTCATCTCTCTTGCAATGGAAAATTAAACCATTATTGCTGATACCTTGTTTAAAGGCATGTTAATTTCTTTCGCGTAATTTTTAAACATATTAAAAATATCTTCGCCCCTTGCTCGCTCTTGCATTGGCAGTAACTTTAATAGTTATTCTTTTACACTGAAATCACTGAATACCATCCTTATAATTACTGCCAATTGCGCTGTATCAGATATGTACCTCGTCTAATTGTAGTGAGAACCATTCAGATTTTTCAACTGACTTTGTAAATCAGTTGATATCACCTGGATTCTCTTTGTAGTTGTGTCGTTGGATAACTGCACATCTTGTATTACCGAAATACTTTCTCGTTTATTAGAAAATCCTTCAAACAGCGAATCGGCTCCAGTGAGAAATGCTTCCTTAATTAATTCGCTGTCTAAAATTTTTTTTTTCCAACAAATGAGAAATTTTAAGGGAAACAGTGGTGGCATTTTTATTTTTATTTACACGATTTCTATAAACAATATAATTAAAAAATACTATTAAGATAAAATTAGGGTTTTTTCGTCATTAAATACTTTGTAGCGGGCGCATGAAAAAAGGTCAGGGGGCAAGGGCACAAGGGCACACAAGAGTTAAGAACCCCTACATACTTTATAATCTAAAGTACTTAGTGGTTTTTTTTTCCTCTTGCATAGTTCGATTGTAAAATGTTTCAATGTACCTGAAATTCATTCGAATATTATTAATGTATGTAGATTACTCGATGTTTTGAATCGATGAAGATTTTTTGCACGGCAAAGTGCAACATTAACATTTAGCGTAATAGCTACGTTCAGTTCAGTAGCGTAGTAAACAAGAAATACATAATTTTATCACAGTTGGAAGATTTCGGGTATAACAGCGTAATAAGGATGTAAAAGGAAGAATTTAAATTGCTTTAACTAATTGCAGAAACGGTCCTCCGTTATTATACAGTAATAAAGATTATCATTTTGGAGATTCCCCTCGGACGAGCGTAAGTGAGACGGCGAACAAGAAGAAAATTATTTTCTTCGGCAGTTTTCCCAGTTTAATTCCCCCCTACCCCTCGTTTCATTCTCCCTGCCTCGCTGTGCTCTGCTGTTCGGTTTTCCGATGGCTTGGAAAATTCACCGTGTCACTGTGATCAGTGGTGGCACAGCCTCTTTCCAGTCACCGAACAGAGGAAACTGGAAAAAGCTCTGGAAAAGCCACCCCCTCCACCTCTACTTTGGCCGTCTCTCCAGCCACGTTGAAAGTGACTAGTGTTTACCGATGAAGAACCTTTTTGTTCTATCTTTTTCACTTCCCGGCACGAAAAGTATCCCTATTTGAACCTATTCGGTCAGTAGCTTGTGTTCCGTTCGACTTCTGAAAATTTACGATACGCTAGACATTGTAGAAACTTCCACTCCAAAGATCCTTTAAAATATACCAATGATTTAAAACAATACGTCTTGTCTCGCATTGTGTTAGATACTTTATTTTTATATTTTGACGTATTTTAAAACTCATTTATCAAGCTTTATATGGCTTATGTTTAATTTTGTACGCAAATACATTTTTTGCTGTTCTTCAAAGCGGAAAGGCTTTCATAGCAGATCAAGTCATTTACATAGTAAATGATAAGTCAGCGACTGTTTCCGTTTTCATTATTCGTGTGAAATTATGAACATGATATGAAACTGACGCGGGTGGAAACACTTTGTTTTAAAAATGGAAACATTTATGTATACCGCCATCAAAAATTGAACTGGAAAAATATCAATTATTTAAATGACTTGCAATATAATATATGCGTATGTTTAAGTATAAAACGACAGCTACATATACTAGTTCAACTGGATCATATTCAAATTCAACCACTGAAATTTGCATTGCTATTTATTATATACATACGTTTGATATTTGCGTATAAACGTGTAATAATCTGGCTTCTAAGCTTGTTTCTAACAAACAAGTTTTAAATGCGTTTTCCGGGCAAAAACGGCGTATCCCACCACTTACTTCATAATTCCCGCCTTAATCGCTCGTTTCTCTTTCGGCTTATAACTGTAAACTTTGAATGGGTAAGATAAACACAGATGTCGTCGTTTAATCTGTCTTCGGTATACAAAATTAACGTTAACTTTGGCGGTGTACGACAAAGGGAAATAAATCCAAAAAGGACCAAATGGAAAAAAAAAAAATAAAGGAATGAAAAGAAATCGACCGCCGGCGACGCTCAAACGAAAAAATTACCAAAAGCATCCGGTTTCCGCTACGAAAATCGGGGGAAAACTTTGATCTACGACTTCACGGCGAAAAATTTCATTTTACAATTCCGCCTTGCGACGGAAACGTCTCAATTAATCATTTTTTCATTATTTATGTGTAGTTTTTTGCCATTCCTTACTTTATTTTTCCTGTGTGTATGTTTGTAGGGTGAACGTTTTCAAAATTGCATAAACACAACACACGTCATATGTATGTATGTACATACATATACATACATACATATGTATATATGTATGTACCCACATACATATACATACATATGTATATACATACATATACATACATATGTATATACATACATATACATATACATATACATACATATGTATATATGTATGTACATAGATTTACAAATTAAACATAAATATTTTATGTGTTCTACGTTCTCGTTTCGGCACGTGTATCACAATGGAAAGAAGAATACATAACCGAAAACAAAATCGTTGTAACAATACAATAGGAATAAACTGACATTAAAATTTATTGCAGTATGATAAATTTAAATAGCAAATCCAATAACGATATATTAACGATTTTAGGGTTTGTATAAATCTTAATTTCCTTTCGAAAGGTTTTGTACTTTTTATATTTTAATTGATCTCTAATACTTTTTTTAAGAAAGTCATCATTTGTCTACATCTGATTTTACTAGAAATTTACGTCTACGACATAAGCTCTATGCCACAGTACAAAGTGTCCCATGCACACATACAAAGAGAGCTTTTGCATTTCGATTTCCCAAAGCACCGGTAGCAGACGGCGGCCACTGAAAGATTGATCGTTCAGCATTTCAGCCGTGACTGCCTAACCTTTTTCCGAAAATGCACTCGTGAATTTATCAATCAAAAGTATTCCATCCTAGCGGAAAAGCGAGACAAATGATTGATGCAGTTCTACCAAATGAACCAGGTGAAAAATTGTATTACGTAATTCAAATGTATCTGCTTAGAGTGTGTTTAAATATTTACCGGTAATAAGTTCGACAGAACTTATCGTATCGCTTTTCCTTAACCGAATATATAAGAGTAAATACGTATCGATCCCATCTCCCAGGTATTCCGAGCCCTCAATGAAGTTTCGAGGAACAATTCCATTAATGGCCGGAATCCTCGGGGAATTAAGAGATTTTTTTCCCCTATTCGAGGTTCTTCGGCCTTCTATTTCGACTTAAGACAAAATAATTTCACCCCTTCAATCGTAAATATGTGTAGCCCAATCAAAATCAATCATTTTGACGAGCGGGTCTACCTCCTCTGGCTAGGGTGGATTCACCAAGGCTTACCCTTAATGGAAGAAGTTGCCCAACCGACAATAGACCTTAGGAAAGAGGAGAGGAGGTGTGGGGAAACTCACTTGATAATAAAGTGGAGATTGGACGAGAGTTATGATAGGATTATAATGGGTCAGGTCAAACGAGCACTACGCAGGTAATAATGGCCGAGTGTTATTAACTCGTTTTGGCTGTAACCCGAGACCGGAACAAGGCTGATTGATTCGAATTGAACAACCCCAAAGCTGGACTCTCAGCTTTGTCTTAATGCGTATCAACAATCAACTCGATTCAATCCTATTAAGAGATTGCAATGCGGTATAAATGGTACTACAAATAATAAACTGGTACATAGTAAGATTAAATATATGTATATTCTTACACACCACTAATTACACAGTAACGATAAATAAGTATCGAACTTAAGCTCTAATATGCAAATATTATCCTCAGGTAACTCCATTGTGTGCTCTAATACTGGCGACTAACAAACCGATAACAACGGATGAACTGGTAATACATCACAATACTCTTTCGGTGGATTATCGAAGCGGTTTAAATTCGAAACAATACCAAACACATACTCACATATGTATGTACATACATATGCGCTACTTCAACGTGAAACTTTTCATTTTGAAACTAAAGTCTCTATTCTTATTCGCACAAAATAATACATTCCGATCGTTGATTTATACGCTTTTCACGTGCCAAAAAATTATTACTTTATACGCGAAAATCGCTATGAAGTTTCGTACGAATCGAAGCGCAAGCGTTTTCGTTGGAATTTTAAAGGTTTTTTTTAAATTATTGTTTTTGACCCCTTTTTATTCAGTCTGTCCGCCCGATATAAATCACACGTTTTGCGAACGCTTATTGAATAATAATATATATTTTTCGGCATGATATGCGACGACTTCAAAGTACATTCGAATATTGAACAAAACAAACCTGATCTAACGAGTCTAGATTGTATAGTTACGAGGCATATGTGATTGAATGATCATTTGCTTGACATACCTTGTAATTTATATCACATTTGATCTGGGAGTCATTTTTTCAAGCAAGTTTGATTTTAGTCAGCACATTGAGACTATCTGCTTAGGAGCGACTAAAATGCTGGGATTAGTTAGTAAACCGTTTCAGAGTGCCTTGGTGCTGAGGATTCTTTGCGAATCATTAGTGCAAAGCATTCTGGAATTTTCGTCAATTATTTGAAGTCCTAGTAATAGAGGACACTGCTTAAAATTGTAAAGGGTGCAGAAAAGGTTTCTCGGATGTCATTACGCATGACTCTACACTAGTGCATTTTTGCTAGGAGCGTTAGGGTTTAATTTCCTGGAGTCACATCGACAGCTTTATATTGGAAAACATTTTCACAAATTATCGATTGGCCTGGTGCATAATCCGCAAATTCTTGATGAATTGGGTTTTGACGTACTAAGTCAGCTTAGATTCCTCAGAGAACATAATTTGTTATCCATCCCGATGGCTCGTACTAACATGCTAGCCATGTCTCCCGTTGTAAGAGCCATTAAATTACTCAACCAGGCTGTGATACACGTTGACTTATTTAATGTTAGTTATGGGAGGTTGGTTGAGGTGTTGTTTAATATAAAATTTTAATATTTCTAAATTTTTTGTTTGTTCTGATACGATTTGGAAAACTGTAAGGTTACCGTGGTAAAATTTTGTAAATAAATAAATGCGATTCAAAAATTAAGTGTAAATTTAACTCAACACTTTTTGATTTTTGAATCGCACTACTGCTCGGTATTCCTACAAGTTACACCGCTACGGTCAAAGTTGACAATCCGCCCTCGAGCGCTTATATCTAATCCGCCTTCGGATAATCGAAGTTGACTCCGTGTCCGAACCCTTCATCGGACTGTGCATTGTCGACGCTCTACTACACCTCTGTTCGAAGTTTTCGGTCTCGCAACTTCGGAAATCCTACCCAATTAAAAATAATGACATCGTACCCCGCTCGTTCCTTTGTGCTACACTCGCGACTTAATGAGAGCTTCCCCAAACCCCATCCCCATAACCATCCCCTCACTTACTCCCTTGCCCAAACGCCTCCACGCAGCTCCTATTCATTAAAAACTTCGCCCACCCCTTCCATCCGCCCATTTTGGCGAAACAATGGCACAGAACCACCACCTCGAATCCTCCTCCTCCTCCAGCTCTAACCGGAATCGCTCAAAATTGAACTGATTAAAAATTTAGAAGCAATTATTCGCTACAGCATCGCGGCGGTTTCATCGATTGAGCCTCGTTTGCACCTGAATCCGATATAGGAGCTTAAAGCTGCGATGCGGTCCTATCAAAGCTGTACAAGTGTATCTACACGCGTGTGCATGTAAACAAACGTATAAGCCGAGTAAGAAGCTTCGAGGACTTAGCAATTCCAATCAGGACACACTGACGCTCTCATCGCGTCGTCTATTTATTCCTATGAATGTAATCGTTCAAACACATACATATGTACATACATGAAACAATGTTTTTGATAGAAAATGTCATAACGTCTTAACTGAGATGGAAATAAACATTACACTTACATAGTTAAAAGATAGTACGATCGCTATGAAAGAAATTAAGTGTGTATAAGATTATTATTAAGCTATAAGGATCTTCTCAGAATGAGAGTGTAGGTATTAATGAAAACGTAAGAGACGAAGCGTAGGAGTTTAAGAACTGATTACGCCGTTGTAAAATTTACATTATTGGTGCAAAGCGCTTGACTGTAAATTGTTTATAACTCAAATTAAATACATCTAGAAGCTCAATTATTGTTAAGTCTTTATTACGGAGACTTAAGTGCCTTTGACGCCAGCGGAAAGTTGAAATATTCGCGCTGCTCGTCCGCCGTGTATACTTAACAATTTCAATATGATGAACTCGACAATTAAGTTGATAACGATTTTAGTGAAAATTTCACTGACAAAATTGGGGGTGTCGGGATAGAGGGAATGAGACAATGGAAGGGTGGGAGGGGGAATAAGCTTTAATAAGTTTTAGCGGCTTACAACACACAAAGTCTTGCTTTCGTTAACTTTTTAATCAACGCTAACTCGACTTTCCCTTCCGATTATTATTATGTTCGTGACTCGTAACAATTTGACAGTAATAAATACCGTGCATATTCGAGCATACACATACACACTATGCGTACAAAGACGTTGGTAATTTAATTGTTTTGTCATTATTTTAAAAGTATTGGTAAACTTAATGTGTTTTAGTGAAGCGCGGTAGGTTGTTGCGAGTTCGCTCAAACGAAATATACAAATCGCTTATGCGATGTAAACTCAGATTGGCAGCAGGTCATTGTTTACGTACCGCTGAAATTGTAAGTTTATTTATTTAGACTTTACCGAGAACTGTGTCTGGTTGATGTACAACAACTGAGCATCGGCGAATTCGTCCCGTCGCGAACGTTATTTAATTAGGGGACGGCTCAGATAAAACTTTGCTTTTAGTGTTTTCTTACGTGATGGAAAACTTCCAAGCGCTAATTTATTTGCAAATTAAAATTAGCATAGGGAGGCTGTTGCGGGCGGGCCGGGAGGCGAACGGAAATCTTGTTAGGACACAGTGTAAAAGGCCTAGCAATTTATTAGCGTGCGAAAGCAGGGACGTAATTATGCCACGTACTGTTTCATTACCTTAACGATAATTTCATTATCCATAACTCATACGCGGCCCAATTAAGTAATCGCAAAGTGCTAAAACACCGGTCGGTCGACCGAAGGGGGAAAACCCTGGAAAAAACACTCGGGAAACCCTAGGAGACGTATCGTTGCGGGCGCCTCATTAATTATCTAATTAGTTCGTTACATTGTACAAAACATTGTGTTTTGTGATATATAACCGCCATCAATCATAAAGCTTAGAAGCTTGATGAGTAAATTGGTATAATCTCATCCTGTTCTCGTCCACGGTTGCGGTTTATTACAGTCAGTTTCAAGCGAGCCATAAAAGTTACGAGCGTTGTATCTTATTTGTACATATGCAAAGGCTACCCGAGTGACCGATTCGTATTTTTTTTTTTCATGAAATCTGTAATTGGAATGCTCACAACGAAAAGGTGGTCGTAAAAAATATTTATAGACCGAATTTACGAAAATGAATGTGCACGTGCGCGATCGATATGCGTGTGCGCTCACAATACGCATTTGATACGAACGCGAAATAATATAAATTTTATTGTACGACTCGAATAAATGCCCTCAATAAAAAATCGTGTATACCAAGATTTTGGCACGCATACACATTGTTTAATTTTCCGGGTCGTGGTTAGGGAGAGAAGCGTGTTCTTGATTAGAAGGTCGCCCTTATCGGCAGGTAGTATGTATGAAAAATTGTTTGACAAATTTTCCTACTTAAGATATCGATATATGTATGTTTGTATGTACGTGTATATGTGAGGAAAATTCAGCTAAATAGCGTCTATTATTATATTATATGATATTTTGAACGTCACGCAGAATTAATTGAGCGATGAATAAAATATGTCCTCTTAGGAAAACTCACTTAACGAAGTGGATAATTATAGTATCTTACTTATCGAACTATATCGCTCCGTTTTAATAATCAATTGTTAAATTTGTTCCACTCAGCATTGCGGATCCAACCCCGGGGCAATCCGATATCCATATGGCTTGATTGCCTCGGAATTTCGAACGAATATAATATACATACATACATTTAATATTTATTGGCGCTGTTTAGTTATAAGCTGACTTTCTCTTCAATTAATTCAAGAAAAAGCATTTATATATGTATATATATATATTTTTTTTTGATTAAACAGAAACGTACTAGTATGTACATTTTATATTCATTACACTTTCAGTGATAAAAAAAATTGGTCGAAAAATTACAATACGTATTACGTGGCGAGAAAGTTCCCGACCATTTCACTTGAACTACATTTTTTCTAGATTAGATCCGATGCGAATGGGCCGAAAATAAAATGAGAAAGATATTTTCGCTCGCAAATGAATTACAAGTGCTGTAGAATACAAATCGATTCATTATGTTCGCGTACGCATACAAATATATAAATTTAAATAATTTTTTACTGTGACCTTTAAATATTTTTCGTTTTAAAATTGAACATGCATACGTATAGACATTTAGATATGCTCTACTCAAAATACTCAACCCTTTAAAAATAAAAATAAATACAGCATTTTACAATGTTCACGCTCTCTGTGTTTGTAGTTTTCGGTGTTCTTTATCGATGGGGCACAATAATTTCTGTAGATTTACAATGTGCAAGGGGTGGGTTGCACGCTACCCTCGCATTACTGAACGGGTTGAGACTTTGAGAGGGGTGGGTGGATGTTTTATGCAGTCATAAATAATTAAATAATTACGCCAGTAATTTCGCATTATATTAAAACGGTGAGAGAGGCCCACACCCCCTCCCGTCTCTGACCGCGTTCGTTTCCCACTCATTATATTGCGAGCATTATAATATTCGGGAAATGCCGCAACGTTTCCGTGAATTTTACCGTAAAGCGAACAATCGCTTTTGCATCGTGTCACCGGTTAACTTTCGATCCATCGAAATTAAACTCTGTGTTTACGTCATCGTGGCACGTTGCACGTTTCAAAGACTGGTGGGTAGGTCTGGGCACCTCTGATCGGGGAAATGGAATTCAATTTTGAGATTTGAACGGTTTCAATACTTTCGACGCTTTCCAAAACATGTTTTCCTCCGGTTGATGTCAATTTTGTTTCCATTTTCCTTATAAGATCGACGAACGCGCACAAATATAATACTGAACGATTTTGTCCCCTATTGGAAATTTAATATCAGATTTTATTTTATACGAATTTCAATGTTTACCTTTAAAAAATAAATCGCAGTCTGTAGCCGCTACTCACTATAGAAGTAAAACTTGTTTGCAATTTAATGGTGCAATGTACAAGGTGCATTGTACAAGAAAGAATACAGATGTGAATGTGAAAGAATTGTGTATAGAAATGTGGCTTTAAACGCTCACCCAATGACTCACTGTTCTCACTACTACCTGACGTCTAGCCGAGGAGTGGGGGTACCCGCTGACCTCTAGCCGTGACTAGTTTTCGTGTCGTGCCACGCTTCGATGATACGTTTTTACTAAACTGAGGGGCGGTGCGGGGCGCAGAGGAGACGCTCGAATTTTTGGGGCGGATCTCTCTCTCGCACGAACGCGAAAGAGCAAGAAAGAGGGCAATAGCCTACCTCCAAACTGGAGGAGTGGGGATATGCGTGACCACTTATCGCTCGCTCCGTTTGGATGAACCGTTTTTACTCTACCGAGCGAAAAAAAGTTTTACTTAAAAAAAACCACAACAGTTAAGCGGAAGTGTAAATTTGTTACATAAAATTGGGTATGCTGAAGTTAATCGAAAAGTCTGCGCCACTCAAAAGTCATGCCACATCATGATGAGAGTGCGCGTAGTGCAAAATGAACGCATTTCTTGTTTCCTTGAATCAGAGATTGGTTAGATGGTAGCTACTAGCTAGTACATAGCAGAAGTAAGAGGAAGTCATCATAATCTGACGAATCCTACTCCAGAGGCGTATCACATCCGAAGCTCACGTCTACACCATCACCGGGAGCTTATTTTGGCTGAGGATTGATGGAAGACGGAAATTACCCGGGAGCCGAGCGTACATACACGTCTTCATGTTCCATACGTTCAGACTAATTTCATAAACAAGTGAGCGAAAGCTTCGCTCCTAGTCGTGAGCTGCACTTTTCGCATGCATTCAACGAAGCGGAGCTTTCGAATCTCGTACGTGCACTTGGCATGTGGAGGTACCTGCAATCTCTTGAATTTATGATTTCACCTTTGAACTCCACGCCGCAATATGCTTTGACGTGTCATATGTATATGCGCAGCGACATCTTAGAAAAAAAATCGAATTTCATATTCTGTTTGCATTGCAGACACTATTTCAATAAATATTCAAAAGACAAACGGAAAAGTTAATTAATACTATACGGCTTCCATTTTTTAATTAAAATCTCTTATTCGAAATCAATTCAATTACAGTTTAAAATTAACCTAAACATACCAACATAAATCTGTATAATTCAAATCCCTCAAGTTACCCGATTCGCAAACTCTCCGAAGCCAAAGTCTAAAAGCAACAAGTCATTCGTTGATCCTGTAGGAAATACACTTAATCACTTTCCGTCTTGCGGGCGGGAGAGTGTACGAGACAGGTCCGGAATAAGGATTTCGTACACCCTAATCACCCTAGTTAACAAGCCTTATTAACAAACATTATTCATATGTGCGGACAATGTTTCAAATTTGCATCGAAAATTATTATCGCGCATAGCGTATAGAACGCAAAACGTCGACTCATTATCATTAAATTGGTTTTATTATGAAACTATGTACGTAAAAATTAGCGTAGAAGTAAACGAAAATTATTTTACACTGTTGATACATCGTGTTTGTGCATGAAATTCTCCGCTTTACTTTTCATTTTACCGTAATATTATATGGGATAACGTGTTTGTCGTGTCAATATTCATTGAATTTGTAATTACTGCATGTGCAAACAGTGTTATCTTAATTATTAATATTGCCAGTCTTATCGCCTGAATAATGCATTTTAAGTGCGTTTGAATTATATCTAATGTTTACGGTAGTCATTTAAGCTTTTAAAAAGTTTTTTTTTTGTTTACATAATGAAACGAGTTGACTTTGGTGTATTTTAAATATTATATTATCACTTACTTAAATTGCTAAGAATCAGTCGACGCAACTTTCTAAATGTACTTGCGGAAAATACGGCTGAAAGTTCATCATCGTGATCGAACCGTATGCACTTCAAGCGCTCGTAGAACTTTTAGCAGTTTTCGCAAGCTGCGATACGCGCGGCTTTCGTTCTGCCGAAATATTTTACAGCGTCGTTGATTTACGCAAGCGTCGGCGTAACATACGCTTTCGCCGTGAACCCAATTTCTGCGGTTACGCCACTACGACGTAACCAGATCAAGCGATAGGAAATTGGCTGAGAGAGAGAGAAGTAAGTGTACATACGTATGGAGCTTCGTCGCAAAGTCACTACTTCTCAAATTATTCAACGTTGAAGCATGCCACATCCATGAATAAATTTAAATGGAAGTTCGTATTACGCGTGCAAAATACACTGCATCTAATGTTGATAGACTGAACTGATTGATTCTTTCATTAGATTGTACCAATTGTATCATTTTCCTTGCTAGGAATATATATGCAGCTTCTCTTTAAAACTTCAAGGACTGACCATAACTTTAATAATGCTAATTTAAATATAAATATACATGATAGAAGATTAGAAATAGTTATACTTGATAATAAGTTGGATTATAAATTATATGGTGAGATGATTATTAAAAAAGTAGCGAAGAAAGTTGGATTATTGTGTAGATTAAGAAATATACTATCAAGAAATACAAAAGCATTCATTTATAGTGCAAATATTCTTCTTCATTTTATATATTGTGGTACATTTTTAAATTTAGCAAATATGGTAATTAAAGTTAGATTGCAAAAACTACAAAATAGAGCTATGCGGAGTATTTTAAATGTGAATAGATTAACTAGTATATTATATATGAATGAATTGAATTGGGTGAATGTAAATGAAACCTTAAAAGTGTGCATGTTAGTATATATTTTTTAATTAAATAAGAATTTATTACCAAAATATTTCGATAAATATTTAATAAGAGGGTATACATAATATACATACATAGTCATAATACTAGGGTTAATAATAAGTTAATAGTTAAGAATTTAAAATTAAGTAGA
The DNA here is from genome assembly GCA_022651745.1 of Parapsyche elsis. Lineage (NCBI taxonomy): Eukaryota > Metazoa > Arthropoda > Insecta > Trichoptera > Hydropsychidae > Parapsyche > Parapsyche elsis. The sequence continues at coordinate 3,006,059 of JAGVSN010000004.1, read as the reverse complement.
TCCAGAAGTACATATCTTGTACAGGTGTGCTATTGAATATAATGGCCCGCCAGAAGTATAAATAAAATTGATAGATTCCTGGCAGTCTTAAAACAGCACCCATGTATGTACATACATACAAGTGCTAGTAAATAATAAGTTTATTTTGTAATTTTAGCTTTAAGTAATGTTTGTTGGTAATTAGCTTTTTAAAATACCTTAAATAAATAAATAAATAAAATTGATTGAATGCGGTCTAAAAAAATACGTATCTAGGTCAATTTGGTTTATATATATGTATGTATGTACATATGTACATACATACATACATAGGTAGTATCGTTGCCTGTTTTCAGTCAGCAAGTAAAATTTGTTTTTAATAAGAACACACATGCAATAAAGAATCTATTTTCATTTTAATTGGACATCGTATATATTCATGTGCTATAAACAAACCTCAGAATGTATCTATCAAGGTAAAGTTCCAAATAAACATTCGCAAAGTCCCGTTGCACAACTCGACCGTGTACAAACACTCAAAATGCTGTGGTGTACAAGTGTAAGCGCAATGTGTGCATTACCAGACGTCAGTCGACATGTCAAGATGGAAGGACGACATCCTCCCTGACGCAAATCGTCTCTTCATATCTCCCTACACATCCTTAGTAATGTGACGTTTGGGGTGACGCTTCGGGGTAGCACCCACCAAACGTTTTGCTCTCTCGTCTTATCGCAACTTCTTCCTTCTTTCGACGGAACAAGAAGATAAATACAAAACTTATCTCGTTCCGGCAATCTTTCTTTTTTTTGTACTTTTCTTCGCTTGACCGAGCCGGTGGTGACATTTCAATCTTTCACTGTCTTGAATGCATTGCGTACAATATAACCCACAATAAAAAAAACATATTATAAGTATTTCTGGACTTGTGCATGCTTAGAACATTCCCAATATGTAGCAGTTAAAGCAGGGCTCGAAATGGACGGAGCGCATGGGAGCGGCGCTCCCTTTCGTGAAATCTGTAAATATAGCGCTCCCTTTTGTGAAATACGTAAAATTAGCGCTCCCATTCGTTAAAAACGAAAAATTTCCGTACCCTTTCATAAATTTAAAAAAAAATTAAAATTCAATAATTATTGCCGAAAAAATGTTAAAAGTTGAATTTTTTTACATTTATGACTCTCGTAAATCACAATCGTTGACTGGAAGTTAAATTCTTTACATTTCCAAAAGCCATTTAAACTATTATTATGTTTAAACAAGCTGGGTGCACGCGTTACTTGAAAATAACAGATGTAAAATTCTATTCAATTCGAGGATTTTAAGATTCTATGTTTTTATGTCGGTTTTGAGCAAACAGTTTTAGATTCAACCGACAATCGGCTATTCGAAAGGCAATGAGCCTTTCATCGGTCATTTCGGTGATTTACGATATCTTCCTTTGAATTACTAAGAAAGCGGTCGCTAACCTTTCGGACCTCACGGACCACTACCATGATTTTTTTCAAAAGAGTTACATTCTAAATATGAAATGGTAATTACACTTGTTTTTGCACTTCAAGTTATTTGATCATTTTAAAAATATGAATGAATGGTTAATTGTAGAAAATAAAGGTTTAGGGTGCCTTTCTTTTAGATCAGTTAAAAATTTAAGAATCGATTCTGATAAAAATTTACGACTGTCAAAATCGTGGCTGAACTGTTCTGTGTTTTCCAATGGCAATACGAAAGAAAATCAAGAATCAAGTCCAAGAAAAAAAATACACCTCCATAAAATTTCTGACGCTCATATAAAATCGTTGAATATAATAAAATCGCCCAATAATAATGAAATTGTTAAATTTGTTCAAAAAAGTCAGCATGCTCATGTTTTAACCACTGAAAGAGTTTTCAGAACAGTGTATAGGATAGTAAAAATCAGAGACCATTTTTAGGTCTACCTGTTGAAGTGACTTGCAGACATTAAATGGTATTAATCTCGGTAAGATTTTGCATCTCGATAAAACGTGTACTTAAATTTATATGCTATGTAAATACATGTATGTATCTATATACATACATAACATATAATTAAAAAAAAAGGTCGTTTGATATTTTTTTGAAAATTATCGAGCGTAAAAATTTCAATTTCGAGCCCCGAGTTAAAGTGAGGTGGTTGTTCAAGTAATTTGTGGATTGACGATGATGGCTGCCCCAGCTCATTTTCCGTCATTAGATTTGCGGTCAGTTTATGCGGATGGTCACGAACGATTTGCGACTTCGTTGAATTTGCATATATATAAGGCGGGGCGGGCGCGTCACAATGGGCCTCTCGTTAGTTTGATGGCATGGAAAATGCAACGGACGACGAGACGCAACGACCGACGGATTGACGTAACGGAATAAAGGACCCAGCTTTGTGTTATTTAAAATGCAGGGTCGTTTTTGTTCAGCCAACGAACCTGCAGGACGTATTTCTCGCCGGGTCGTTCGTTAAAAAAAATGGGACGTTTTAACGGGCCGCATGCCTAACGAAATCAGTGCTGTTGTTTTTTTTTTTTGTATGCAGGATTCACTCAATTCAGTGATAACGCCGTGAAAAAAAATAACGAAGTTTGAACGTACCTAAATTATTATATATCATAAATATCGTGATTAATTTCGACTGCATATACTATTTCGGTAGCTTTGTATGTACATAGAACCAATGGTCAATTTAACTGTAATCTTCATTTGACTGAAATAAATATCAAATTATTCTGGTTGGGTAATATCTCATCAAAAAGCTATTAAATTTCACTTGAATATGTCTTTAGGATTATAAATTTATATATTTTTTATTTAAATTACAGGATCTCAAATGGTTATATATTTTGGAAGAATAAGCAGATAAAGGGAAAATTTAATGGAAGTTTACGCTGTGAAGACTTGATCAAAAGGTAATAGTATTATATGTTAAGAAATAAAATATTCCCTTCTTTTGATAGAAAATTTGAATTCATATATTAATTTTGACACGCGTAATGCAAGTGATGAGTGGCGTAATTCGTTAAAACATAAAAACGCATTAGCATCTGACGCAAAATCAATTAACGATCAAAAGCGACTCTGTTTTTCTGTTTCCATTCGGCACCGCAGTTGATCTTGATTCTTTCTGTTTTCTTTCGCGAGCTTTCTTGTATGCTTTACAAAAGAAAATCTTCCCGCGGAATGTTATTATCTAAAGCTCATTGTTTTCGCGCATAATTTGCGCCAATAAACAGACGCGTCGTTCTTCGATCCGAAATTAAATTCTTCCGCATCGCAATAACTCCTACAATATGTAAACTTGGTAGTTTTGTTTTGGTGCACTTGCTTCCCCAGCTAAGCTACCGTAGAATAATGAATCAGCACAGTTGCTTTAAGCTAATTTTCGAATGGCGATAAAATTCGCCCGCTGTGAAATATGATTCGGTTTAATTGCAACCGTGTGCATTCGCTCGACTTCCTCCCACCATTACATTTTACATATTTTCGAGTTTGTTAATACCAAACTATACTCAGTCATTAGCTACTAAGTGACGGAGCTAAATTTACGTTTCTATACACATCACATGGTGGTGGAGCGGTGCTGAAAACCACTTCTTTTCAACAGAAGTTGGATTGGGTTGAATTGAAGGGGGAATAGGGATGCGAGACAGTAACGGGTAGGTGCAAGCGGGTGCATCCAGGTGTTGGCTATGCGACTGCATTCATATTGAGAACCATAAACTGAGGAGGTGTCTCTCCTCAGCCAAATTATGCATGAAAAGAAACTTCCTCGCAACGACGACCGCTGATGTTTAAACTTTCGCCAAACCGCAAATCTTTTTAACTAGTTAAATGAGGTAGGGTAATTTTTTAGTCACGTCCTTTCATATAAAAGTTGATGAACAAAACTAACTTTTACAATCCTTATCAGAAAAAATAAGCTATGTTTAAAAAGCTTAAGTATATGTATGTATGTACGTACATATATACATACGTACGTATATAAATCAACGCACAATAAAGTCACGTCCTTACAATGTTGATATCGTGTAGAAATATTTTTTAACTGTACGAGTTTCAAACCACTGGATTACACTGAATGCATCAACCTATGTAGCTATGTAACTCTAGGCAGCCCCTGTGAATTATTCCCTAGAATTGAGTGCATTCGAAATATCTCCGGTAGGAGTGGGCTACACTGCAGACTTCCGTGGCCTTTGCTGAATACTTAATGACCTGCTTGCTGATCTCAGAGCCGCTTATCATTTTCCATCTTCCGCCTTCCAAATATACAACTTTCATAATAATAGAATATTGCGATACCTTATAAATATCACGAGTATATCGAATAAGCTACTCTCAAAAAACACCTTGCATGAAAAGTGGAAGCGTCAACCGGATATCAATTATATGTATGTATGTACATATGTAAAGTTGTCCCAAAATTCACGCAAGAAGTAATTTTGATATAAAACACAGGTTTTTAATTAAAAATTGTAATTTTTTTATTGATTCATAAAGTATACAGTATAAGGTTATGTATGAAGTAGCATATCGGGGTTTATTTCCAATAAGAAGCGTCCTACAGTGGAACGTAAGCTACTGTCCTGGACCGTATGCTTGTATCGGTGAAGTTCCAGTGATTTTATTTATTCAAAAATATTCACTAGTGCACATTGTCACGACAAAGCATAATTTGTTCAACAACTATTCAGAGCAACAATTTTATTTTGTTCAATTCAAGAGTGATTAACTTTCGAATACATGTGAACTTTCGGGATGTGTAATTTGGTTTTTTTTTATTTATGCTACTCCATACATAACCTTATACTGTATACTTTATGAATCAATAAAAATTTACAATTTTTAATAAAAAACCTGTGTTTTCTATCAAAGCTACTTCTTGCGTGAATTTTGGGACACCTTTATATGCAATCGTCCTACTAAGCAATATGAACGAAAACAAGTAACTCTCAATAGCATCAAGAAAAGAAAACTTGAGTACTTCGGACATATCATAAGGAATGGTAAATATAAGGGTGAATCTGCAGTGTCAGTTGAGGACCTCATGCATAAACAAATAAACATAAGGTTCGTTGAATATTTTTACACGCCTGTGGGTGAGGCTCTAAGCGCCATTCTGTGGTCGGCGCGAATAATTCCAAACACGACGCTCCTGAGAGGGATGTAAAGATGCGAAAATATTTCACCTGGGGGAGAGTATCCCGGTGTATGTATGTATGTACCTGCTCGTAGTAGGGACTGTGGTGAAAAGACGCCACATCCTATTACATATTTCCACAGCGGAGGGTCCGCAGCGCAAACAGTGGCCCACCCAACTCACAACAGGGTCGCAAATCCTCGGAAATTTATCCGAAGGATACGCTTTATCCCCGTGTAGTATCTATGCGGAAACTGTTATATATGGCGACCGTTTTTCGCACCGATGCAATGAGAAAACGTTTAACTCATTCGAGTGCGGCTACGGACATATTTTCACCGTCTCCAGTTGCACATTACGAATAGTATCCTTATACCGCCACTTCACATTCGCGCGAATGTTCGTGAAATTTTCATCAACCGTTGGCCTTAGGTGACGTCGTCGAATGCTGACGAGCATTCGCATGGAAGTGACACACATGGCCAGAGCGCTGCTATAGTATTGTCAACTAAACCCATAGACAACACTGAATGTGGAGGGGGAAGGGTCCGCCATCTTGCTTTCTTCGCGGTTCGCTCGACTTGGAGCGATGTACCGCGAGTGCCCATACAATACGTTGGCCTTAACGCGAAAATGTTCGAGTGACATACCCACACGTGGACGCTCGGTACTGCTCGTCAGCGCTCGCCCAGTGTGAAGTGGCGGCATTAGAGCTGCCATCGTACCAATCCGCGTGTTCATCAGCGTGAATTTCCAGTTACGTCAACTGCCACTGTATGGGTTTTCACATCCAACCTTCGACTCAATACGGGCCGTTTTATGTCACATGCGGATATGAAAGGGTTTAGATGCGATGTCGGAAAATGCTTCACGCCCATCGCCTCTCGAATTTGAATGATGGGCATTTTGTCGTCGATGCATTCGCCTTGCTCGTCGCATTCGATTATTTCGGCGTCTGTCAGCCCTGGCGTATCTGTCGCATCTCGGCAAGATAACAAGGGCCCCTAGATTGTTTGGGCAAACCGCTGAGCGGTGAATAAAAAATGCTATAACGGGCTTTGGGGCGGGTGTCCTCCTCCCCACCCACTTTCCTCCTACCGCGGGCTCAAACTGTCAAATCCTTTGTCACCAACCAACCTTCCCCTATAAAATAAATTCAATTCTATACACGATTTCCATACGGGTAAGTGTGTGTGTGTGTGTGTGTGTGTGTGTGTCGGCGAGAGTACGTCAACCGTTTTTATATTCACCATTTTTATTTTATTTACTACTTATCCGCGCCAAAGCCGTACGACAGTAACGTTACAGCGCCAATTTTACGACAGGTGTGTGTTGGTGAAATCAACCGAATAAAAAATTCTAACGTGGCCAATATACGACCACGCATCCATATTTAATTTCACTCGCGGAAATAGTATTATTGTATAATTTACAATATCGGACATGTGGGAGCTAAACTCCGAGGAATTATTTTTGTTCGAATACAAAACACTAAAGGAAAATGAACATCGTGCTATTGGATCATTTCTATGCATGATTTCCACGGTGTTTTTTAGTAAGAGACAGATATTCTCTATTTATCAGTCTGGTTACGTGTACGAGTTACCTTTGTTTAAAAAGCATTTCTTCTAATGAAAAAAATTTGGGTGTGGTCAACCCATATCCGTATATTCGAAGAATACAAAGAGTAACGAAAAAATTTTTGTAAACTTGCAAAGTTAAAAATCATTTTCAAATCAAATCATCAAAAAATTTTGCTCGAGCCGGAGAATATTGCCTCGAACGTAGCGAGCAACAAACAAACTCATCATAATATGAAACAAACAATTTTCAACGCATACTGAAACACTTCCGGTGGGTGGATTTTGATCAAAACCTAATCAAATCTTTCGTCTTATGTGAAAACTATTGATATGAAATTTCAACTTGATCGGCTAAGTAGTTTCGGAAATGTTGCGTGGTAACATTTTTGACTTTTCTACAAGAAAAAAAAACCAACTTTCGGTTGACTGATTTTAATGATTTATTTTTTCCTAACAATGTAGGTATTGCTTTAAGGATTATAATATTACAATATTAAGACGATACTAAATATTAAAAAGGGCGAAAAAAATAAAAAATTGTTCAAGAGTAAACTGCCACTTGCGGTTGGCGGATGTTGACCAAAATCACAGTATCTCTTACGCCTAACGTAAAAATAATAAAGATATAAAATTTCAGCTTAATCGACTTGATAGTTTTGGAGGAAAAGTTACAATTAAAATGTACACATACAGACATTTTCCAGAAATCATGAGAAAGTAATCAGAGGATGATATTTGATTCAAATCAGTAAAAATCTCATTGTCGAATTTTTGCACGATCACAATACTTTATTTAATAAGGATAAAGTAAATATAATTGGTATGTGCTTACGGTACAAATAAAATTGGTCGCATTAATTGCGCACGCTCGCAATCGACCGATGGACAATTTCAATTTTACCGCGCTTTCATTTGGAAATTCATCCGGAAAAACAAACGAGACAGTGGAAGCTCCAGCGGAAAAACGAACAGTGTTCGATTTATGTTTCGGCAAAAGCGCCCTGTTCCCGAGTTCACCTACCCCGTTTGAAAAGTGCATTTTTGGCGTGAAATGATGCGAGAATCGCCACGTAAATCAGTCGGATTCATTTGTGGCGGAAGCCGCGGCCATATTTTGCGAATCGAAGCCGCTTCCGCCGGGAAAATCGTGGCGAATATACGACACCTTTTGTCGGAAAAGTGGCGCTTTGGAAAAATTGATTGCACCATCAGTGTGGATACACATGTGTACACCTACATACATATGGACGACACCAATTTAATTATTTTTCCACGAATGGAAAACAAAATTCACAAGTAAGGTAAATTGAACGAACGAAAGTTAAAATTCGGACAAAAATTATTTAACCTTGAAAATAACTGACCGTCGTCGTTTAATGTTGGAATTGCGTTTACTTTTTTCGTTTTAGATAAATATCTAGTTATTTTCGATTTTTTTTTCTTTTGGATGGGCGTTTCTTATTATAGCTACTATCAAGTTTTCCGAGATCTGACCTCTGATTACATACTTTTTCCATCTCTTGAGACGTCACAAAAATATTGATGGATATTTTGTCGAAACAAATTACATAACATCGAATATATGTAATTTCGTATAACATAGTTTCAAAACTTAAAATAAGTTTCTATTTAATATTTCAAATTTTAAATGCTGTTACAGTCTATTTTCAGATTCCATAATACACAATTCAAAGTAACGAAAATAGATATAGTACATACATCTCAGTCATTCATTTTCCAAAATATTCTTTGATAAAAAATTGTGTCATATTAAATAATATCATATCGTATACATATGTAAATAGATACATGAAATGGAGACAAAACAGTTTTCTTTTATTTAGTATTCAAAGGAAAAGTAAAATTATTTTGGAATAAAGCTTCGATTCACTAAGCAAATAACATTATGATTCTTAGAATCAAATACATATGTATGTATAGATTTTCAACATGTAAATAGAAAATTGGTCGATTTTGAATTTATTAACTATTGAATTTTTAAACTTTAAAGTAAAATGTTTTAAAATGTATAGTAATAATGTAAACAACATTGTTCATACACTTCGTCGTGACTAGTTACATTTTAAAATGCATTCGTAAAAGAATGTCGTTTGATACTTTTTAGTGATTTATGAGTACAATAAAACCACAGATTAATTATTATTTATTCGACTGATTTCATCGCGGTCGTTTTGGAGTTTTTTTTTCGGGGAAAATTTGCGGTTTTTTTCGCTACCAGCGACGCGTTCCAACAATGTCGCCATAAAAGCGAAAGTGCGCGCGAGTACCGTTACGGCTTTTGAGTTTTCCAGATTCCATTTTGATTTTCGGTTTTGTTTTTTATTACTTTTTCCCCTTGTGTTGTACAACTGTGTCACGCACGTGAGAGAAGGGGGCTCGTGTTGTTTTCGCTGACGGCAATAAAAGGAGATATTTTATTGTCCGTACAACCTGTTTCCCAGCACGGCGTTTCCGTATTAAAATTAACGGGTTCGACTTAATTTAGCATGTGAAGCCAACTCGCCCAACCACCCCCTTTAAACCACCCACTTTCCATCTTCCTAACTCACCCACCCTCATCCGGTCGGGTGAGGTTCAATCGGTACGTTTCGCTGATAGCCCATTAATAGCCGTAATATAAAATTTATACGTTGACACAGTCTGCCCTTTTTTTTTTTTTAACATACCTTTAACACTGTGTATGTGTTTTCTTTTTTTACTATTTTGACACGAAGGGGTCAATCGGTCAACGGGCTAAACGGTTTATCGACGGCACTAATCGATTAACTGACACTTGGATACTATCTCAATATACTCACTATATTCAACATTCTAATGACAATTTCAATTTCAAACATTCCATATCGATGGGTTAATGCACAGATATTGTATGTACAGTTTTTTTACCAAAATTGAGTTATCATACACAAAACGTCCATCTGCATCAAATCTTCGTGTTTAGAAAGTATTGTATCTCCAAATAGTATATTTGAGAAGATATTGCCTTATTCAAATATAAAATATGACCATTTCGTCCATATTTTTCATGCTGCATGTCCGGACATGCAACATTTTTGCAGGCAAATTCTTGTTCACACAGAACATTTGAGTTTTGACATTTACTCAGAAGCATTCTTGTCATTGTTGTGATTGATATAATTGTATATTTAAAAAAAATTATATAATAATATTATGCAACTCTTATTCATGCTTAAATGTAACATGTTCAGATTCAGACTGTCATTTATGCAATTATATTGTATGTCCAATCACTCTTCCATTAAACTTAAAATAATTCATACCATAAGAAACATATGTATGTACTTTAAAAGGTAAATAAATTTTCAATGATCTGGTATACATAAATTACTTTAAAAGGAAAAACCTGAATTATCCCAGCATCTACAAACTTAAAATTTGATTATCTCAAAACATACAAAACTGGACATACAATATCTGTGCACTAACCCATCGATATACCTACCTATGTATGTATGTATGTACATATATGCAAATCATTTTTTACTTTATTTTATTTGTACAATCGATACAGTTGAAACTTTGTAACGATCAATTGATTACTATATTGTCCTCGTATACTTATTTAAAAATAAAGAAATTCATAATCGAATTTTCATTCTGTAATACGCTGCTCTAGTAGATATTGTATATTTTCGCCGATGGATTTTGGCATTCCATTTTCGTACATTTTTAGTCATTTCCTTTTTAGCCGTCACGACTATTTCCTTACATCGATTGAAAATGTCTATTTAAATCGCAATAGGCTGTCAACGATCCGGCTGATATTGTCGTGCCTCGAAATATCCGCAAATCGGCTGCGTTTTACGACTTCGGATTAGGTAGGGTAAGGAGAGAACGAGGGGAGCCCCTGCAAGCTACCAAATTCGATGAGGGGCCCCCAAGCAGGAGGTCCCCAGGTTCGATCAGGTCTACATATACATACGATGGGGGACCGGTGATGCACGGTGAAACGCCGCGGGGAGAGATTTACAGTGTCACGCGTGGTTCGCGCAAAAAATAAACTTTGGCGGCAGGTGGCGCATAAAGACGTCCCCGGCAGTTAAAGGGTGAGAGGAATCCTGTAGGAGGATCCTTTCCCCCCCCTGCTCCCACTCTTGGCCCACACAAAAGTCCCGATGGGGATTCCCCGCAAGCTCGCGAAAGTTTCGCGGATTCGAAAGCGACACCCCACGCGCGCACGAAACCAATCTGCGAAAACGACGGGACCGAAATGCTTTTGCAAGTTTTAGATATGTATGTAGAATCTTGACGCATACATACATTATAGCCCCTATAGTGCTATATGATACCACTCGCTGTTAAATTGTAATAAAAATCAATATTTTCTCTGTGCAAATACATATATCAACATACTTGTACACAACATATTGGTTAAAGTATATATGTATACCCTCTTTAAAAACAAAGAGCGTAATATATTGAATTTGCAAATAACTCACATTGACTTGGAGCTTATACCACTTATTCACCTTTACATATGTACTCGAAAACATACATATATAATAATAATTTATAATGTAATTGTCAGACCACATCTTAAGTATTGTGGTTCAATATTAAATATGTTAGATAAGTCAACTAGAGATAGATTACAAATATTACAAAATAGAGGTATGAGATGTATTTTAAATGTTGATAGGTATGCTAGTATAAAAAGGATGATGATTGAATTAGATTGGTTGAATGTGAATGATACTTTGAGGATTTGTATGTTGGGATTTATAATAATATGTTACCATCATATTTTATTAAATTTATTGCGAGAGGAATGGATTGTATGTGAATATAATTTAATTATAAAAAATGTTAGAATAAATAGAAATAGGAAAAGCATCTTGTACAGTGTTTTGGAATATAATAGACTGCCGGATGGAATTAGAAGTTCCAAAACTATTGATAAATTCCTGGCAGTCTTAAAAAAACATCTTTGTATAGGTGCTTAGCTACTTTTAGCTACAATATTATATAAATAAATAAATATATACATATATACCACACGATCTCTTAGGATGGCAATATAATAGAATATGAATTCTCACTTGAACTTGATGAAATTCCTTCGAATGCCACGTGAGCACTTCAAAAAATTTATTAAATTGAAATATGTAAGCCTATTAACATGTTAAAGGAAATTTTGTTGAAAATTTAACAAGTCGTTCAACGAATCACTTCCAACGAAATATATGCTTCTACGTCGACATGAAATAGAATAAGACTCTGCATAATACTTCAAGAAGAGCTCACAATTGATCATTGTTTTGCAATAAGACTCCCTTTTCGCATCGATCGAGTGTCATTTTTCTTCCACGTTGTATTATGTTTATAATTTGAAATATCGTATGGTTAGGTATGACGTGAAAATTTTCTACGATGTCATTTTCGTTAAAAACCCGTTACAAATGTCGTTTTAATCTAAACGCGTACAAAGTTTCCACAAAGTAAATACATACTGAAATTGGGTTCAACGTAGGGAAAGACGCCCGGTTGAAAACTTTCCCTTCCGTCACGGCTAATAAAGGCTTAATGTTTTTATGGGACGGCCCTATATAAGGTCGGGGGTGGGTGGGAGACCTTAAATGGGGACCCAGGTGCTTTGCCCTTACAATTCAGACGCATTATATGTAGACATATTGTTCGCGTAATATGTAAGTAATATAAATCTTCCAATTAAAAACGCAATACACAGTGGCACGGTGCGGTGTATGAACGACTGTAAAATATACCAAACTTTAGATTCACTGTTCAAATTGTATTATAATAAATTTCCTGAAACGTATCGATACATCGTGCATCAGTGGAAATGACATAACAGTCAAAACCAATATATCTATTATATTAACTTATACTAACCGCTTCGCTTTTCGAACGCGACCGCATTTTCCGAACATGTACCAACCATAAACGAAATCATTATGGCAGTCCCCGCGGGACCATTTACACGGACAGAACACAATCGAGTGAATACGTTGATTTCGGCAATAAAACATGTGATTTTCCATTAAATTTACATAAACGGTCCACGGGATACGCGCATTATGCTGATTCGGCCAAAGATGGAGGACGAGTGGGGTGGTTGGACGCAATTTATGCGATCGCCGTGGATAATGCAAACTAATGCAAACAAATCAGGCACACGAAAATGGCACAACCTGATTGAAATCTTGGTACGTTGGAAAATTTTCGACAACGTGTGTCGAGCTGTAACTTCGAGCTCAGCGGCGAGTTGCATTAATTACAGTATCGACTGGGTGTAAATTTGGCGTTTCTCGGTCGTCCTATTTGCATTTCATTTCGTTGGCCGCAAACGAAAGCTCTGTGCCCTTCGCCACCCCGTTCGGTGTTTTCCCTCTTCCTCAGTCCTCTTCCCCATTCTCATGAATAAGGCATCAGATCCTGGGGGAAGAGCCACGATACAACCTTCGCGGGGGCTTTCCGCTCACCTGGAATTCGGAAAGCTCTTCGATACACAAACGTTCCTCAAACGGTGCTTTCTCACCGTGGAATTTCAAATCAGTACATAAATTAATAAAGCTGTTGATCTGATGTGTCATGATTGTGGTAAGTTTAATTTGAAACCACCATTAATCAAATAAAATTATGTAATATTTGAACAACCAACATGGAAACTGTTTAAAACTATTGAAATCTAACATAAACAATAAATTCAAAAACAATAATAGAAAGCTCTTTAATTTGTAAACATTAAAAAAATCATGGAACAATCTTTTGAAAAGACCGTTATTGAGTTCCAGTAATGCAGATCTCGCTGATTCGGCTAATATATGTATGTACATACATACATATGTAGAAGACATCCCGAATGCAATAGCACAAATTTCAATACGTAACGAATGCGATAAAGAAGATGTCATCAAGTGGTTAAAATGTGATGCGAACGATCCTGGATTCCAAATTTTCAATGATGAGGAAATAATTAAGGAAATATCTGACACAACTTTTGGAAGAACAAGATCGAGAAGACAATGAGGAGATTGCCGACGAGGCGGAAAATATTGGTATTAAACATTCTGAAGCTTTTCAGTGTTTGGATGTCGCCATGAAGTGGTATGAGAGACAAGAAGTATGTATCTCAAGACAACTTATATGTATGTATGTATATCTTAAAAGTATACGTGATTTGGCGGCTTCTAAAAGGAAAGCTAATTTTAAGAAAAAATCAATCATTGTTTTTTTTAATTGTCAATAATAATATTTTAAATTAAAGTTTTACATCTATGTGTGTACATATTTCAATAAAAAACATTCACAATAATATGTAGATATATTTTTCTTTCTCCTCTTGATTAGTCCGGATAATCGAGGTTCTACTGTACTTCAAAATTTTTTCAAATACAATCTGTAGCGTTTTTCACTTTTATTAATTTTCTATAGTGTGCTTTTTAACAAATCGTACAATAATTTGACGAACAAATTGTACATTACATACATATAACGGTTGCAATAAAAAGTTGGCGACAGTTTTCGGGCACGCGAACGATTTTGCGGTTTCTTTCAAATCATCCCAATTATTTTCTAAGCATTTGAGAAACACTGGCCGTTTCTGTATCGCGTGCTCGAGCTTCGTGTCCGAACGTGCGCCGAAACGAGCGTTTTCGCCGTTGCGAAAGAAACGTTCGCCAAACTTTTTGCTCCGCGGTTATATTTTGCGCCACGCACGTCCTCCTCTTTACCATATTTTTAACGTTAAGTATGTAAATTTTCCGCCGAAAAAGAAAACACGCTTCGTGCCCCGTTCTGTGTTTTTAAAAATAATTTGGCGAGCGACTTCTCTACGAACGAACAACAGGATATTGGGCGTAGAGGAGTCGTACGCTAAAAGGGTTACCGCGGTGAAAGCTCCATACATAGAGATACATAGATAGTAAATGGGTAATGGCGAAATATTCAAATATAATATACACACACGCGCCGGACTGTTTCGCTTAATGAAGAGCAAACATATGCTATTGAATTTCGAGTTATTAGTTTCGTTTAACCAACATGCTGAATAAATAATTGCGACCTGCACGATTTCGGTTGAACTGTACAAATTATTCATTCGGTCAAATCGGACAGAACTGCCTGATCGGCAACGACTTTCAGTTATACATATATAATTCTTGTGAAATTGACATACATACATACATACATATGTATATATAAAAAAAATTATAAAAGATCCATAGTTTTACGTATGTACATACATACATATATTATCGATCTGATATATTCAACATCTGCATGAATTTTCCGTATAATTAACGCGTAAATTATCCCAACGCACGATAATGTATTTGTCGCGTCTTTATCGCGTCATATATGAGAGCAATTCCTCGAATTCTCGCGAGTTTCAATAGCGGGGACTTTATCACTGTAATAAGACTTTGTTAATTACACGGTATCAAAAGCGCAGACATGACAAACAATACCCATGCAAAGTAATAGAGATTCCACTGGGTAGTTGCTCGCCATCAAAATTTGGAGACCCTTGTTATATAACACGAGGCCATGTCCACTACACAAAAACGGATCTCCGTCTCAAACCCCCTAAAATGATATCCGGCACGTTTGCTCCCCATAATTTGCATTGACGACACAACACCCTAACGATACACTTACCGTACATTTCATATTAATAATTGGAAAGGGATCCGGGTACCCGAAGTTCGGTTCACAATATCAAGTGCCTAATTATGTACTTCGCGTTGTGTATTTTACGGTACAAAAAGGCTAAGACTTTTCAGCGTTGTATATTATTAATATGTTTCATTGTCCAAAAATGTGAACGTCTGCGCCTTATACCGATAGATCTGAAGAACCCTTTGACGTTCAACTATTCAACTATTTCGCATAGGACGTCGTTTTAATAAATAACCTCCCGTCTGAATGTCTATAGGTCGTTCGTCTAACGATCCACTTTGTAAACACTATAGCAACGTGGGACCTTAAGGGTAAGATTGGGACGACCTTTACGCCGGTACGGGAAAATTGTACTCACCTTGGGTCAAATGTGACGCTTTCGTCCCCTCTACTCCATTTCCCCGTGTACGCAATGGTGAAAATAACGCCTTGCCGGTTTTAATAAATTATTTTTGATCCCGGGAAATGCCCGCTTGCGGTTTTCGATCATCAAGAGATCAAGTCAGATCTTGATTGTCAATTAAAAGGAGAGAGGCGTCGAAAGGGTCGACTTTGGACCTTCGAGAAATCAAGTAGCCTTTGTGTCCCTAAGGGTGAGGACACATTATGCGATGATGTGTCGCTCGTCAATTATTTACACGGGGTTCATTACGCCCCTCGGCTCAAATATACATGAGAAGGCGAACCTTGAGGGGTTGAGCGATGATGAACAAACCGTTGCGATCCGTCAAACTTCCCGTAATGCGCGCGAACCAACCGAGCCGTAAACTTTTAATAATAAATGCGGTTTGCATCTTATATTACAATATCGCATTGTCAACGTCCGTAGCAATGTTTCCACGAACAACTTTGACGATGGGGTGGTTGTAAATTACTGCAGAACGCCTGATTCTAACTGGGTTCTCCTAATTGGGCTAAATAAATGTTGAAATGAGTGACACTGCGACGCGCTGCAAAGCAGGGGGTGAAGTCTCTTAAAGCCGCCACATAATAATGCGAAAACGACACAATTCGACAGGCAAACGGCTCGTCATAGCGCACTAGAAGTACAATGTCACAAAACGTTCCGTCGTCCCAGTTATTTTTATCGCGTCAATAATTTAAGCGTCTACTTTGAATCCGATTTTTATTACATTCACCCGGGCAATTTCGGCATTTTTACGAGCGCATATTATTCCGGAAAACGCGATCGATTCCAAATATAATCCGAACGCAAAGATGAGAACGTTATTTGAAAAGGGAACGTCCATCAAAATTTCATTTGTCTTTATTATCGATTCGCTCATTTATTGCCGATTCGCAGGTCTATTTGAATTCGCGTTTACTCGAAACTTTATCCACAGTCAATGAGTGCGTATTCAAATGAAAGTTATGGGGCAAAAATACATTTGTATTATCTGCTGTTTATATGTATGTACATATGTATGTAGGTGGATATCATAATATTTCATCGTGCCGGCCTAATAGGCCTAATGAGCTTTTGATTTTGATGAAAACGGTATCGACATATTGTTACTACAGAAACGTATTTCTATACATAATATTTATTGATGTTGCATTAGATTAGTAGTATTCCATAAAAAAAATCTGTATTACTAACTATTTTGATAAAAATCGCACGCGATATATGTATGTACTTCAAATAACATAATAAATATCAACATGTTTTATAACGTAACCGTATATTTTTGTTTATTATTGTTTTCCACGGGAAAATTGTGTTTTATTAACACTCGAAAGTTCAAGGAAAACGGTAGAATAATATGGATTGTTTTGAATAGTATCTGATGTGTTTCTAATATATTAATATTTCTACGTCATAATTTTCTGTTGCATTATTCGATTCGTAAATTTAATGTAATCATTTTTCCATGTGAAGGAAATTCATTTTTCATAAGAGATCTTTTAAGAAAATCTCGGCGTTGCCCTGCTTTATGGTGACACGATAATTAATTGATTAATTCCGGGACGCCGTGAATTATGTACGCCTTTTCTCGTGGAAAAAGTGTAGAAAAAAGGATTTTCGTCGAACCACCCGCAGCGACCATGCTCTTAACTTATGATTTATTTTTTCGGATCGCTGTTTGAAGTTGTTCAAGTATCGGGTATACGGGGCCAAGTCCCTCGGGACAGTCCCGACCCGGGCAAGATGAATTACTTATGTTCTCGCAGGTTCTACGAGGTACAGGGATGGTTCCAGGAAGTGCTAGGTATTTTCACATAAATTTAAAAAAATTCACATGAGAAAATCGACAATGAATATGGAACGTTAACATCCTATAGTATGATCAGCTTCTCGTATTTTTATCATAAATAAATACTGTCGTAACTTACATAAACATACATACGTATGGATGTGTGTACAAGTATGTAGGTATATCATATCATACAAAAATGTATTCTAAATTTTAGGGAAAGTTTAAAAAAAAAAAATTCAGTTTTGGTTTAGAGAAATCTTTATTTTCTACTTATATCGTATGGGTTCCATTTATCACGAAATTTAAAAACATTTCTTCTAAAATATGTTTTGGCTCCTTATGAATTAAAAAATGATATGCATGAAAAGGACATCCTACCGTTTTGAATATCGATCCATTCGTTACATTATTACATATCATATGTAATATATCAACGAAATCCTTAAAATGTAACATAACTATGATTTCATGTACAAAAGGTTACTTAAATTTCATTAATTATAAATCTAAATATGACATGTATGTATAATATCATAAATACATATTTTTTTAGGTCATTTTTTTAGCACGTTTAAATCATGAACAGTGCACAATTTTCCTAAGACAAAAACAAACTATCGGTGGGAATCAATACAATTTCACTATTAATTTTATTAGTATATGTATATGTAATATAAATATAATACAATATCTACAAAAGATTTAATTTAATTCATTACTTTATATATATACATACATACGTAGTATAGATATTGTTTTATGATATATGTATATGTAGTTCAAACTATATTGTGCTGATTAGACTGAAAAAATTACATAAATATAATTGTAACAATGTCTATGGCAAATAACATTCCTCGCAAAAACGTCGTAATTGATCAAATTGTATGTACTATCACAAAAATAACAAGAATGTGCGTGCATAATTTATATACAAATTTATCTATATATATTTATATTTACAATACATTTTTTAAGTCGAATTTATTATATGTAGGTGTATTTACATTACGGCTAAGAAAGGGGTTTTTAAGCTCGTTCAAATAAATTAGTGACGGGAAAAAGCTTTCGATCGAGTCGAGCTTTGTTTCAACACTTAAAATTGACTTTTTTATATAATCCCCATTAAATAGACCAAAATCGTTATATTTTTTTGTATACAGACCAATTCTGAAACGGTTTTCAATAGAAATAAAAATAAAATTACTAAGGGGAGGTCAAACGTTAACCGTTTTTATACCAGTTGATGATTTATTCCTTTTCCGGAATGCTAAGTCCAATATAAGAGAAAAAAGCCCACAATTGCTTTTGTGGAAGAGAGTGAGACAGAATTTCCGATGTATTCTTAGCGTTAACATTACACACCCCCTTCGAATAATATTTTATTCTCGGGATAACATATTTCAGACATTGCATACCTTGTCAGAATAAGGCTGAGAACGTTGGGACGCAGAATTGCGTACCAAAATTCGGTCGCCAGGTATATTAACACAACCGTCCACGGAAAAATTTTATTTTTTATTTTATTTTTTTCAATAATAGACCATTGTTTTGGCAGCTTAGAGTATAAAAGGTCCCTTAAGGCCTGACTGAGGGCGGAAAGATTTGGGCGGCGAGATTCTGCTAAGTATCGCGCTCTTCATTGTGTCTCGAGACAAGAAAAAAATGACTCATTTGGCTGTGCGGGGAGGACTGGTCGTTGGGAGGGATGAAAGGAGGAGGCAGGGGGTTGAAAAGTGTAAATAATGAGGGAGGAAACTAAACAGAAACGTTCCTCCTTTTTTTAAAAGGACCGAGGCGAAACGTTAATGCGACGAAAGAGGAGATCTTCGCGAACCGCTAATGCTTACACAAAAGACTTTTTTACCACACTGACACAACAAAAGAAATGGAAAAATTTCATAAAGGGAAACGGGAAAAAAACAATGATACAAAAATATATTTTTTTGTATTTTCTTTCTTTTCAGGACTGTCTCTCTCACTGGTTCAGTTCATCATTAACGCGGTCAGGAGGTACGGGGCTGCCATCAAGATTAAGGCTGCTGCCGTAGGCGCTGGAACCGGTGCTGCCGCTGCTAATGCACTCGCGTGGCATCTCAAATCCTCAGGATACAATCCCAGAAGATTCGAAGTTCTTCCAGAGCCGTGCCACATGCACGTGACTGGGGGACAGGTCAAACCAGTACCACCTGCCTCGCGTGCCCATCGCCTCACCCAACGACCCAACCATGCCACTGCACAATCGCACGTCAACGGATTATCTGACATCGTTAGACCACCTGAACAAAATTAAACAAATATATTAAATCACTATCCAAGTTTGTTCAAAGTACCACACAGCATTGGCATACAGAAATAATTAGCCTACTACCTAAACAATTTTACAAAATTGAGTTGTTGCTACCAAATGTACCAATCAATTTTATTTACGTCGTCACTACCTGTATATAATTTAAGAAAGCCATTTGAAAACAAGTACAAGTTTTTTGAAAAAATGCCTCCACATTTACACATTTCGACGTTAACTGAACACGCTTCAAATAGTGTTCATTCAAATTAATTTTTGCGATTACCTAGAAAGTACTTGACGTAGACTTGAACCTGCTTACTTATGTCGAAGTTCAAAATCGATATTGTACTACTTTCCATTTAACATTCATCATTTTCAGCCGTTCACCACCCACTGCTGGATGAAGGCCCCTCCAATCCTCTTCCATTCCTGTCTGTCTCATCTCCATCCAGTTGACTCCACACATTCTTCTCAATTCAACAGCCCATCGTCCACTCGGTCAACCTTGCTTTCTTTGACATCCTCTCGGAAACCATTCCAGTATTTCTTGCGTCCATCTGCCGTGTCCAGACCACTGCCACTTCAACTTTTTCACACGTTCCGCTATATCTGCCACCTTGGTCATGCTTCTTACCCTTTTACGATCTCATCTTGTTATACCGAGCATACTTCTCCTATTCTATGCTTCTCTGTGTGCACTGGATCTTGCGTAACATTCTTGAATCATTCAAATCCATACGTCATAACTGGCAGTACGCATTGGTCGTATGCCTTATTTTTTAAGCATAGAGGAATGCTGGATTTAAAAACAATGTTCATTCTTCTAAAAGCACTCCATCCTAGTTTAATTCTTTTGTTTTATTACAACCATATTCATATTCACCAATTGTACTAGGTATAAATAACTATCAACTATCTCTACAATAGAGTGACTACGTTTTGCAAAATTAATATTATCAGTACAGTAATTTACAGTGCCCACATGTAGTGAAATAAATTTAATAGGCATTCGTAAGATCTAAAGCTGCTCCAAAGACATAAATAGTTTAAAATAGATTGTAATTAGTACAAGTTGGTTAGTTTTTTGTCTGTATGCCAACGATTAATATGTACATAATATGTACTTACCGGCAACTAGTTTAGTAGCGAGCCTCTCCCAAGATGTAGTATTCGGATAGAGAGTAGCTGGACTCAGCGCTGCCAATTGATTATGGCTAAAGTCCAAGGATAATTGTGGCACTTGCCCCAAATTTCCCAACAGTCCAGGTGGTAGTTCTCTAACACCGGTGTCACGCACTTGCACTTCCAACTCGTACAAAGTTTCCGCACCCTCGAAAGCTTCAGCGGCTATTTTGCGCAACCCCGAACCAGATATCTCCAGGTGCTTTAGCTTCGGCACGAACACACCGCTGAGCTGATCGATCAGCATGTCGTCGTTTACGTGCACGTGCAATTTCCGCAAACCGGGAACTTCCGTTACCACATCCCCCAACCGGTAGTCCTTTATATGACTCTTGGTTTCGGTGCGCAGAAAGGCCAAACTCCTCACGGCCGAAAGCGTCTCCTGTTCGAAATTTCCCAGCTTATGTAAGTTGTTTATGTCCAAATGCACCAAACTCTCCAATCCGTAAAAGCTCTGCTTCGACATGTACTGTATTGGATTCTTAGACAGGTCGAGCATTTTTAAATTCTTCATATACGGCCAAATGTGAGATGGTACCGAAGTCATCATATTACCTTTCAAATGCAGATACCTCAGATTACCCAAATCTTTAACGGCGGCCTCCTTCACATTCTCGATGTGGTTGAACGTGAGGTTTAACGACGTTAAGTTCCGTAGCGGAATGTACGGGAACGTTTTCAATCCGATATTCGAGAGGCTCAACGACCTCGTTATCGGTAGATAATGGAGCAATTCCTTGAAATTAGCTCGCACTGGATTCGAGCTCAGGTCCAACACTTGCAAGTTGCCTACGCTGTTGAACAAATTGTCTGATAAAATCGTTAATTTGTTACTGCTCAAATCCAAGCTCAGTAAGAATTGTATATCTTGAAACATCGTGCTATCGATGGTCTCAATGCTGTTATGACTCATATCTAAATATCTCAAAGTGAATCCTATTTGAGAGAAAGCGATAGCGGGGAGCACCACAAATTCGTTTATACTCAAATCTAAATGTTCCAGCATCGTGTTTTTGAACACATCTCGAGGCAGTGATCGTATGTGGTTTCTTCTCAAATTTAAAAACCTCAAACTGTTTAAATTCGAGAATTGCTCCACGCTCAATTGTTCGATGCGATTGTGAGACAGGTCCAATATCTGTAAATAGTTCAGGGCCAAGAATGCTCTTCTCCTCACAGAGCATATGTAGTTGTGATCTAAATTTAAAATTTCTAACATTTCCATATTTACAAAAGAGTTCGTATCTAAATGTCCTATTTCGTTGAAGGATAACACTAATCGTTTTAGTCTTTTGGCTATTCTTGACAGGAATCCCGTAGGAATGTCTGATAAGCGATTATGCGAAGTGTCCAAAGTCTCGACGGACACGTCACCACCACTTCCGTCCAACCAATCAATTTGATTTCTACTTATATTTAACAACAATGGCATCTCTGGATCGGAAACGTTCTGAAATGCTCTCAGCGAGAACCCTTTCAATTGATTGTTTTGCATTTCCAACTTCAACAAGTTGGGCAGATCACAAAATGCACCCTCGCCAACGTCCGTCAACAGATTGTCCTGCAGTGTGACATGTAATAACTTCTGCACGTTCTTAAAAGCACCCGCAGATATATTTCTAATCCTATTCACGGACAAATCAATGATTTGCAACTCGTGCAACGACGCGAACGTATCACTTTCGAGCACTTCCAAAAGATTGTACGAAAACTTTATTTCCTTGACGTCCATCAAGGCGATGGTGTCGAAGAAGTATGGCGGGATACTGGTGATGCGATTGAACTCCAAACTGATGTACTGCAACTTTTGCAAATTCGAAAGGGACGTCTGAGCCAAAGCTTGAATGTTGTTGTTATCTAGCGACACCCACTCTAAGCTCGTTAAGTGCTTCAGGACATCCTCGGGAAAGTCGTCTCGGTACATTGAGAATGACATTTCGAGGATTTTCAAGTTGTGCGACATGTTTTGGAAGACGTCCGGATGTACGTAATGAATATCGTTGAAGCTTAAGCTCAACTCTCTCAGCTGCGGCAGGGATGAGAACACTCCCGAGTCCAAGCGAGTTATCTTATTGCTGCGCAAGTAGAGGGTTCTCACTGACTCGCCCCAAGTGTCGAAATCGCCCTCTTCAATGTAAGCTATGAGGTTATAGCCTATGTCTAAGTGTGTGAGGCTGCAGTTTCTCAAAGCTTCCCTTGGAACAGTTGTCAGTGAATTGCCATTCAACGACAAAACTTTAACGTGCTGCGGCAGGTAATCGATAGTGGCTATCTTATTGGACGGCAAATATAAGTGTTTAAGTCTTTTGAGGGACATTATGGCCCGCGGAACAGCCAGCAACTGGTTGTGCTCCAAATCCAACTGCTCCAGTGTATGCTCCAGCCCTTGAAAGGCATCGTCGTCGATCATTTCGATTTTATTATACGACAAAACCAACTTGACGATGTTCATACCTTTGAACGCATACGCCGGTATGACTCTCAAATAGTTGAGTTCCAAACTCAAGCGCCTCACGGCCAGCGTGTCGTTAAACATGTTGCTGTACCACGCCTCCAGGCCGTTATCGCCCATTTCTAACTTTTCCAAGTTCTTGTGGTGCTTGAACGTAATGTGCGGTATTCGTTGTATGAGGTTGCCCCTCAGGTTTAACGACTGCAAGTGATGCAGGCTCGAGATTAACTCGAAGGGGAACGATTCCAGCAAGTTGTTCGCCAAATTGAGACTCTGCAGGCTCTGCGGCAGCGATTTTTTCGCTATCGTGTGTATTTTGTTGTTGTCTAAATCGATTTTAATTATATGCTTCAGCTGCGCCAGGGAGTAGCCGGAACCGGACGAAAGTTCCACTATGTTGTTTCCGCTCAATATCACACTGGTCAACGAATCCTTCATTGCACCCCAATCTCCGACTGTAGTGACGAGATTATTACTGCAAACATCACAACAGTTAATGAACAACGTAAATTAAAACATCGCATGAAAACATTATTATAAATCGTAGACTTACTTTTGCATGTTGAGCCAATTGAGTATTTTTAATGCTTTCAAAGTAGTAAACGGAATTTGTGAGAATTCATTGTAACCGAGGTCCAATGATGATAGAGTATTCGCCATAGAGCTGTAAAAATTGTATTGTTTTGATTATGTAATATACACAAATAGACAGTTTCCGTGCAAGAAATGTAACTTTTTGTACCTGAACGTTTTATCTGGCAATATGTGGAGACGATTGTCCGGCAGAGCGAGCGACTGCAGACGAAGTGCATCTAATGCACCTCCGTCTAGTCCTAGAAGTCCAGCGCCGGCTATTTCGACATGCAGCAGCCCAGAAGCGCTCATTTCTGCAACAAAGCCCACACACACAATATTGCAAACAATACAAATTATTAATTGAATCCGGCCGAATCCCATTCGCGACATGCGATGCGGTCCAAAGCTCGCGAACTACATCGAGCGTGGTGCGATTGATCCGGCCGTAATCAGCACAATTCTCCATTACAGTATGTAGGCAATATCATGGTGAAATCTCGGTGTTGCCCCAGAACGACTACCATTAATTTTGATCCGTGACACTCGCGTCGATACGAACGACCCAGAGATTACGCGAGCGTGTCGCGTCACTTACGCGCTCACCCCCCCCTCATTGTTCGCGCCACGTAAATTATTGTACTGATTTAGAATGTCGGTGAGCTTATATGGGAAAACGATACGAAGTGGATATGGAAATGCCTCCATTACCTTCAGTCGCCTTAACCAATTCCTAGCGCACCCCCATAACTCCGCAGACGACCGGTTCAACATCTTCAAATGCACACCGTCTACTTATTATATGTACATACTACAACAGTGGTTCTTAAGCTACAGCATTTGAAATGATAATTATGATTCATTTGAGTGGGGGGCTTAAATGCTCCCTTGAACCAATGTACAAAAAAATGATCATTTAAATCATAGGATGCCAAACTTTTTTGGCTTAACGCCGACTTTTCAGATATTTTCGGGTCCGCCTCTGGAAAACTCTTGTTAACTTAATAAAATTGTAAGTTTAGGTGTGGCTGTAATTTTTTAATTTCGCCAAAATATGTATGTAACTATTGTGTGTGTGTGTTCACAATTTTTTAATGTAAAAAGCTACGTACTTAGTTTGTTAATAATAAAATGAAATCGGCAAAGATGGCGTGAAACTATGTCGATAGCAACGGCTCTCATGGGGTCATTAGCCTTTTTTTAGTTAATTAGTTTGAAAATAAAACATCTTGAAACTGAAACTATAACGCTGTGAAACTGAAATTATAACGCTAATAATAAAAATTAAATTGCACATAGACACACTATTATTAGTAATTAATATCAATCAAATCAGTAATATTTAAAATAATAGCTAATGAAAAGGACGAGCCTGGTGTTATGCTACCAATTTGTCTATATTAAGCTCTATTTCCTTAAATCTCCGCGGTCAACTATTTGCAGTCGGTTCCCCTTTTTAGTTAAAAAATTTGTGACAGCACTTAATCCACGTTCAACTAAATATAATGACGGAAATGCAATTAACAATTTTTTTGTCACAGCCCAAAAAATAAAGTGTGGGTATCTGCTTTTGCAACCAAAACTCAACAATTTTATTTCATCGTTTGTCGATATTTCAATTAATTCCTCTTGTAATTGCAATTCTGATTCTTCATTAATTGAGAAAGGCCAATCGGGATGCAATGATATCTTGAAATCGATATGGAGTGCCTCCAAATGTTGACAATAAATCAGAAAATCATCGTCACATTTTTCCACCGAGGTAAGATCGAAGAGATGAGAAAATTTTTTTAGCATCTTGTTGCTCACTTTTGCTCCTCGACGCCCTCCTACTTCAGCATTTGGGAATCACTGATTTAAATGAAAATTTGAACAATGACCATAGTTACGTATTGAAAAATCTTCAAGGCACTAAAATACAGAGCCACTGTGATAGAAATTTAAATTTGCCTATATAAACATAGCTTGTATATCCCAACGTTACATTAGCTAATAAGTACCCATCGTTTATTTTGATCATCCGGAACACTGACTACCCTAAGTGCTGACTATGCCATTAATTAAAATTGTATGAATACACACATATGTACATACATACCTACTCGAAATAAACGAGTGACGTCCTAAAGCGTTTCGAAATTACCCAGGTGCACTGGATGCATCGCCTCATACACTTACGCACAGTGGCTCAGTATTTATTAGTGCTTGCGTTGCGGTTATTATTAATCCATGAGTAAGTATACTGAGCACCGTCATTTCCTCTAATGCGATGTAAACCGTTCGCTAGCTAGGGAAAACCGGTCTTCATCCCTAGATCCTGTCACGTCATATGAAGTTCATCAAGTGCATCCCTTAATGCGCCGCATCAAATGCACACACTGCAAATTGCACACACTACACCTATAACGCGATGCTGCATCGCGTAATCTCCCCTTACGCGAAGCATGAACGTGCACCACTAAAAGTGCATAGCTGCAGTGGCGGCGCACAATGCACCCGGCGAGATTAACTCTCGCATAACGAACCCGAACTGATCGCATTTACTGCTGCTCGATATTATTAACGATATTTTGAAGCTACAATAACGAAAATTGCAATCGGCTCAGCGGGAAACGACCCGCGAAACTGCAGCGTTAAGCGAGGCACGCGGTGCGGGAGTGTTTTCGAAAGCGTTTACGATCGCGTTAATTGCACATAGAGTGAATGTTCACCAGAGCGATTTAATTCCGTGTGTAATTCTAGTTGTGTTAAAACCAGTTTATTTTGAATGCTCACGGCTGTTATTTTGTTATCAAATGTCAAAGTTAAGTGTTGGATATTTCGAGATTTTCATTAGTCTCAAATACTAAAACGGAATAAATCCATAGACGAAAAATATTCTATAGAGCACTAGAGCTTTTTCGTCAATAGCCTAAGGCCTGGATCCGAAGGGAAAGGATTAAATAAAAGGTGAAAGTCTCTATACATAGTAACTATACCTGTCATGAGTCAATTGAGATCATTTGCTAGCTTATTTTATTGAAGAAACAACCGATATTTTTTTCTTCTAAATAAAGCCGTCATTTTAATAAAGTCGCCATGCCAAATATTATTTTTGGGGCGTTCAACAGTTAAATACTATACATACTATTTGTGAATTTATAATTTTCACAGATGTCTACTAATGAAATATGTATGTACATAGAGGACGTCAGGGCTGGTTTTCTAAACCTATTATTTTTTTCAATTCGAGATGTACATACATACATACATACATATGTATATGTATGTACATATAAATATAAATTTTTGAGAAATATTAACTTTATTTTTAATAAACCTACTGAATATGTATGTTATGATTATCTTCTGTCAAAATTAAAAATGATAAAATCAAGTAATAGAAGTATCATATTTGATGTAATTTTTTATATTAAATAATAAACTTTTCAATAAATAGTCCTATTCTTCTTCATTCAACTTTTCTTTTAAAGGTACCGGTGCGAGTTACCCGTTCTCATTTTTTATTAGATTGTGAAAGTACATATTTCACGTAATAATTATCACCTTCATTATCCCATCCCCAGAATGGTTAGATACGGCAATAAATACTCAGAATTTATTGATTTTTTTAATACTAATCTTTCGTCCCTAAGACAACGACTCATTATTTCTTTTATTTTTCTCTAATTTAATATATTATGTATTTTATACGTAAAACCCCCTAATAGGCATTTAATAAAGAAATAAATATATTCAAGATATTTTCATCAAAAATACATAAATTAGTATAGACGTGCTTCAAAATAGGAAAAATTTTATACGTGGATTTACGTTTCAAATAAATTGGAGACACGGTTGTTACAAAATACAAAGGAAAATTCTACATTTCCTGGAACATCATCACGTAAACTTGACTTGTGCCTCAACTAACCGAGTGTAAGCAACTAGCCTTATACCTAATTCGAATGAGGGGATGAGCAAAAATGACAAATGACTTTTACATCGAATTTATGTATATATCGATCTATTTTATTTTAGTTCATACATACATACATACATATGTACATACGTCATTCTTCTACTAATCTTTCAATAGATAAATGAATGGCCATGCGGTAATAATAAACCAGACCATACACCTCAATCGTTGACCCCTTCTCGAATTTTATAAGAAAACATACATTTCAGTGACATTTTACATATGAATTTTAAATTTTTATTTACCTGGTAATTTGTGCAGGGGCACAGCGACACAGGAGATCTCCCGGGGGCGGCACCAGCATAAGGAATTGAAGCTGCAAGGCCTCTGCGCTACCACCAGCGCCGCCCACCACAATAGCGCCGGCCAGCGACGCATGCCCCCGCTTCTAAACACACAAAAAACAAGTGCTAAGTACAAATAAAATATAAAAAAGACAGTATAAAGACGTCCTTCGTATCATAGTCAAGTAGAATACAAAATAAGATGCACGTGCTCTTCACCAATCGGCTAAAAACCTAACCAAGCGCACATCGTATGATAATTCATATAGTAGTTTGCTGCCGTGTAAAACAACATCGTTACACTGAAACATTCAAATCAGTTGCACCGCGACGTGTTTCATCTAACTTGGAAACAAGTTCGAGACACATACATACATTCATGTAAGTAAACACACACACACCCGCCAGCTGAATCCGTCGGATCAATATTGTTGTCGGATAAATAAACTGAAACTTCCCCGTTTGAGCCCGCACTGAATCGCGCTAATTCGCGCAAACTTTAAGCGAAGAGACACCACGGTGACAACGCGGCTGTTATTGTTGTTCCATTGTGTATGAGACATCTCGCGAATATGATTTGCATTGCTGTCAATCAATTTCAAACTAATCAGCATTTCAAATTGTAACGGAAATTAATTATTCCACGCGTCTTTGATTTATTGACGTCTGTTCCGCAACGCTAATATTTGAACGCTGTGTGTAATGTTGCGACCGCATTCACCGAAATGTATATGTTTAGTATGTACATGTGTTTTTGATAGTCCTTGCGACGTAAACACGGTTTTATATTGTAAAAAAAAAATCGTATACTTAAGGCGAGAGGCATTATGAGCGAACGCTCGTCACGTGAACGACCCTCAATCATCGAATACGTCAAGTCGCGTAAACTAACTTGTTTTGTATGAGCTTGTTGTTTGTTGCCCGATCAATCATATCAAAGTTAACGGTTCAACTTAGAGGTAACCTAGCCATTGTTTCGCAAATGCGAAAGCTCGCCACAAATCACGACTTAATGGGTCTTGAACACTTTTCAGCGTTAAACGCACGCCCGCAATATACAAACGGCGGCACAGTGGGGGACGATTATTAAATCTCAATAGCCCTTGTGATTGAGGTTCAAATTTATATTTGAATAACTTCCAATACAGATATTCTTCAAACGTTTCGGTGAACATAGCTGAACATCCTTTCTATTTTAATTTGGACGATTTGAGCACACAATTCCGCTATTTGGGTATTAAGTTTGAGATTGAGAACAAAGCGGCACTTCTTTGTCGAATAATGGAGATGAGAGGTAATTTTGCGACGCGACGCGGAAAAGGCGAATATTCTCGGCGTTGATAAAAACAGATAGTCGAAATGCGATTTTCACACTTTGCGCAAAATGACTTAAAAGTCTTCGCGAAAGCAGAAGAGGACCATTAAAAATTTCTCCCCGCGTCCGGATTTGCTTTGCGAGCTCGCGAGACGGCGAAATTTCCGACGAACTTGCGAGCGCCGAGCTTTTAGCAACAGTTAAAGAGCAAAAGTTTAGATACAAAGAGCTTTCGATTGATATATTATACGGCAGTTGTTAAGACAAAACAATAAACTTTAAGGCTGTATATATTTTCAAGCCTTGTTAAGAAGTTTGCTACACTTCCAACCCCTTCCACACCAACCTCCCTTACTCCATTTGCAGCGCCCCGTAGCCGTTCACTCATACGTGAGATTTTCTCTTGTTAGTAAAGTTGCCCATTTAAAATACACTAGACGGGAGTGTTTAACACTTCGCCGAGATTTACGGCTCCACTTCGCAAATTCGTGCCTAATCTCATAATAAATAAATCACATTTGGGCGCGCGCGGATCGATTAAACGGTGCGAACTCGGCTCAAATGTTGGCCATTTTAAAAACGTAGCACCTTATCCCTTTCGTGAAATTTATTTATCGTTAAACTTCTTACATCATTTTGAACTAGTATCTTATTAATAATGCGAAATAATTTTATCTCATTACAATCGAGCGCCTACCCTTACAAACCCATCGGTCGAGGAGTCACCGCTCAATTTTCAACGAAGCTCAACGGATCGTTTTCTTTTATCCGAGCAAATTTTCCACAGGAACAATCAGATTTATGAATTGAATCCTCTCGATCATCGGCTACGAATGCATTGAAAAAGTGTACCCGGGGTATAAGAGGGGAGTGGGCCACTCCCGCATTACAAATCAGGATCAGGGATCCGATCCACACCCATTTTTGAACCTTTGACCCTTATAAATTTTTATAATAGCATTTGCTCCTTTCTTAAGCATCGTCCCGCATAGGGTTTTCAAGATACGTTCTATTTTAATACAAACCTATAGCTATACCTTACACATATTGAATTAAAATTTCGTACAATCTCTCGAGTTTTAGCGCGTTCAATACATGTACATCATACGTTACATGTTGAATTTGTCGCTTTTGTAAATTTTAGAGCCGTTACATGAAAATACTTTTATACGCTCATGCATATGTAGATTCGATGAACCTTGAAATAATTTAATCAATACAATAGAAATTGAAATTTATTCATTTTCTAACAAATTCAGCGTGAGCTCTTTTATAACTAAAATATATTTTTAATCCTGATATTTGCATAATCGATTTATGTATCCTCGCATCGTTGTAAACGTTAATGTACCTATATATGTATACTCGTACGAAGAAAAATATCGTAATACTTCACGTGCACGACTTGTAAACAAAGTTTTCATAATTAATTAGCGTATAGGATCCGTATGTTACACATGTGAGCTTCCATGCGAGCTTAATACACAAAATATAATATCGCATGTTCCTATTAATACATTAGATTATTAATTAAATAACTTCACATTTATTATTATTTTTTTAATACTTATGGATAAATTAGTCATTGCCCGTTGACAGTGTCATCGGGTGGTTACCATTTATGTATATACATATTATGTACCTACAGTGTAAATGTAGTATATAATTGAAAAATACGAGCGCTTCGCGCTACACATACCGAGAGTTTTTTGTGTATTAATGAGGTTATGTAGCATGAGCGCTTCGCGCTACACATGCCGTGTCGTAAGTGTGTGAGTGAGTGTGTATATATATGTATATGTACGTGTCGTGCCGTAGTATGCAAGCGTTCCGCGACTATCCGCTCCGAGTATTTTTGTATTAGGATGATAATATTACAAATTAAACTAATACATATTACATACTGATAATAAAAAGAATTAAACACCATCACCATCCTCGCTCAGTATCCTAGTTAAACTAAGCTTCAGATACATTCACACATTAAGCTTCAGATACTTCAGATACATACAAACAGATACAGGGAATTAAATAATTTGAGCGCCCTAGTAACGGGAGAAACTGCCAATAAATTCGACCTAACTAACGGCTCACTGAGTAGGCGATGTGCTCGTAAACGAATGTAATTATTCGGCACAAATAAGCCAATCCTTTTCAGCACTTGTTATGTAGCGTGAACGCTTCGCCCTTCCCGTGTCGTTTGTGAGTGAGTGAGTGTATGCGAGCGTTCCGCGACTACCCAGCCAGCCGGATAGACCTCTGCGCTACTAAATATAATAATAATGTTGAAACAATATGGAATATCGTATGTTGGTCTCACTATAATATTATATTCTACTCGTATATATATATCTATAATAATATGCGAGTACGATGAGCACCCTTCATATCATAACTGTACCTAATTAGAGTTTGGCAATAGGTCTCAGTTTGGCATCAAACGAAAATCGATGGCATAAAGACATCAAAGGTGCATTTGTTCTGGGCTATTCTATACTTGGAAATATTTCATGCGTCACGAGACCCGAGCCGCAAAGGGCTTAGCCTTAACGATCACAGTCCCTTATTGTTGCTTTTGGTAACAAAGAACAATATAATATTGAGTCGAACGTGTCTACCTTAATTTGTCAATATTATAATAATAATTTTGCTATACTATCGCCATTTTATTATAATAAATATATAAAAAGATAATATGTAATATTTCTTTATTGGATGCAATAAAATTCAATATATTTTCTCAATAGATAAATCTCAGAAAGTAATATAAAGTAGCAATATAATGAAAGTAAGTCACCTTTAAATTGAACAATTGCGACTTAAGTGTCTCTCGGTAACTCTCACTTAGTGAGGACATTAAGTAAATTCAATAGAACGAAGATCAACAGGTTCCATCGGACCTATAATTCAGTTTATAAATTTATCAAATCATTCTCCATTCTATTATAGACATTCACTATTGACTCGTATAATATTAAATAGTATAATATTAAATAGTTTATATCTATCTATAATATATACTGTGAATTAACGTTGTATTTTTTGTTTACTTGTGCATATTTTAGTATGCACAATATGGCCGCTGAATATTTCAAGTACCTAATTTGAGATTCAATACAAACTTATTAGCGAAAGTTTTTCCCAGCCGAACGATATCCCTCTCGAACGGAAAACTTTTCCATTTCGTTTTAAAGCCCTACATTTTAACGTGACCGTCGTTTCCGATCGCTCATAATCCGTTGAAGGCTTTGAGTGTTTTTTTTTTTTTTTCTGCGAGTAGAAAAAAGAAAGAGCTCAGTCAATGAACTGAAAGGAAAGCCTCATTAGTATGAAAACAGCGTTCATTTTTACCATACTTTGACGGAAATATCTTAAAAAAAGTTTCTAGGTCGCAAAACTCGCAAAACCAACGCCACTTTTCGAACTTCGATAAAATTTAACACTATCGTCTAAATTTACAACGTTGTATAATGTCAATCTACGGCCTGAAAAATATATCAGATTAATATCATGCATATCTAATCAACTAACGTGACATTTGTGTTTTTCTACGGAAAATCGGAAATGGGTTTTTTTATGTTGTATTTTCGGCAACGTGACTGAGCGTTTTATGTATACATACATACATATGAACATATATGTATATACATATTTAGAACATACCTATGTATGTATGTAGCTAAAGATTTCAAATCTATTTTAATTATTAAGGTTATAAAAAAAAACACATTTTCCGGAATGCGAACAATTCTGAAACATTACACATGAATCATATAATATTTAATCCGCACCTCCATAAGTTATATTTTGTCGTTCCAACATTCGTAAGACATAAATTATAATACTACCCATGTCATTCGGGATTGAAAATGTTTCAGTTACAGCTGTTAAACGCAAGCATTCCCAAAAATATTCAAATAAATTTTTTACTCCGAATAGTAAATGTATAAACACTTCTAACTTCATACTAACATCCAAATTTTGATAATTTTATTTTATTGTAATTTGTCGGTGTATTTTTATTTATTTATATACAATAAGCTGACATTGTATGTATAATAGGAATGTATTAAGCATACGTTTTACATTTAATTTTGAAAAGTTCAATCGTATTCGAAAAATTCTACCTGCCATTCGCATTAGGTTTTTTCACATCCATTAATGGCCACTTCCGAGTACCTCACATAAAACTTTTTTTATATATGTACATATACCCTAAATGAATTCTCATTCTTCTTTTTCTTAAAAAAAAAATAAAATACGCAATATACGAACATGTATGTAATTAAATCAATTTTCATTCTAGTGGCGCTACGTCGCGAGTTTTTTTCCCCCGCCTACGGCCGTTCTACGTATATTTATACCCTTTCATTTTTTACCGTTAAAAGCGAAAGAAGAATAATTTCCGACATTCTTCATATCGCGAGTTTGTACCGAAATTTTCCATTTATTATGTTGACGAACGCGGCATTTACTCACTGTGCATTTGTGCGAGCTTTTTTGCATACGGTGAATTTCGACGGGCGCACATTATTCGTTTTTCCATGAAAAACCGGAAACGACAATAAAAAAACATTTCTTTGTATCCAAAAGAAGAACTCGGTCGGCTTTTTCCAAGCTTGTATCCGAAAAAATCGACATAAGACCACTTTTGAATTGTCAATGAAAAGCTACACGTGTCACATTTCAATATCAATGCACGTTTATATCATTCACCATGGTAATAAATTAAGTTCATTTAAAATAAATCACATGTATGTGATTCCAAACATTTGCATAACTCATTCTTCTTAAGGGATGTTTGATTCTAGAGTGGACTTTCAAATGATAATAGCTTTTTGCTTCGGTGACTATATCGTCTTCACATTCGTGCACTATGTAGATCACACTTTCGCACATCAATATACATACATACATACATTCAAATATAAATATATAAATGCCAAATGTGAAAGCTTACCTTTATGATTGTTTGTTTCATAACACCGACCAGCATCGACAGCTGGTCCCACTGTTATCCTTTGAGGGAATCGTAAAACTCACGTGTCACTCTTCACATGTCTCGAATGCCGAACGGGTCGATTTTCACTCAACCCTCACTCACTCACTGTACAGAAAGAATACCAATATTGATGAAATATATATAATATGATGAAATATAATAATGAAATTCGACAAATTTTCAAGAATAAATCTTTTCGGTCGCCGTTTATTTGTTGCTTTTTTGAATTTTCCTGATACGCTGTTTGTGTTTAATCTCTATCTGTGTTTAAACAGTCGTAATTAAATAGAAACTGAAAGTTCCAAAATTGTTGTTAGGGATCGCGTCGCATAAAAGCGTGCCTAGAATGTTTGCGAGGGTGGACGGTGTGTTTTCTTTCTATATTACGAGACTTTACCCTATTTTTCTCGAAATTATTAGCAATACTCTCTCGCCAAGGGTAGAATTTTAATATGAAAGTATCCACGTTGAAAAATGTTAAACAACATTAAGCCGTTTAATCCTAGTTAAATTATTTTTATGGCGAACTTTAACCATATTGAAAATACAGCGCTGTTATTATAATTACATTATACGATTTTTTTTTTTCAATTTTAAATACAAATTCTTTTCAAAAATTTTCCTATTTGTTTCAAAAACCAATCAATTTTGTTATTATAACCTCAATTTTCAATTATTTCATTTTTTTCTTTTAATTCCATTTGATAATCAAAGCACCAAAGAAAAACAATGGTGTACCTATTTAATGTTTACGTATAATTTGCATTTTTGCAAAACAAAACACAATTCCTTTATTTCGTTGAAAAATTGTATTTTAATTAAGTATTCCAATAAATTACGTGTTGTAATGCAAAGTAATGCTTTCGAAATTAATAAATCGCATTATTGCGTGATGTTATATACTTTGAAAGGAATTCAAAAAATCTACATAATCTATACGTAAATTAGTCTTGTGCGAAATAAATTTGTATTTTCTTCAGCTTTCAATAAAAATTTAGTCTTACTAATGCATTAAGTGTGAAAATTTTGAAAAGTTTTATGTGGAAGTGTAATCTTTTAGGTAGCAGTCGATTAAATTCAACGACATTATTATCTACATACGATGTTATCAGCTAACCCTGAATGTAAATAGTTAGGAGTTAATTTTACTTAAGTTGACACGAATCGTATTGATTTTCAGAATCTAATCACAGACAATGGGCAGTAACAAGACCGAGAAGTACCGTGACCCGTTTTCCGACTCCATTTGTAATCATCAACTGTGGAAACAATTTAAATGTCCCCAATTAAGATTCTCCTAGTTAAATTAACCCCCAAGATTCTCTGGCCTTTCAGAGTAGTATTAAATATTTAGTATCCGGTCGACACGACGAATTTCAATCGGGCAAATTAGCGCGCAATGTACGTCACATTTTATAAAATTCAACATCCTTCTCAGAAAAATGACATTATTCAACCGATTCGACTGTCGAAATATTGTGTCAGTCGAAAAATACGATCGCTTTCGAATCGTTAATTGATAATCGATCGTTAAATATTTAATACGAAAACACTGTGTTTTTCCTTCGTGTCCTTAATGACAAGTTGCCCTTTATTTTATGTAAAATTACACCTCATGAAATGAATAGTGTTTAAGTTTGACGACTTCATGCGAACCCTAATTTCTCTATCGATTTTATACGTATATATGTATGTACATATGTAGTTCCACGACAAGCTAGTAACAAAATATTTTAAATGTTTGGCTCGATTAGAGTGGCATTTGATGTTTTTGATTGAACTGTAAAATAATCGTGATTTATTCATTTTAACCTTGTATAAATTATAAATTAATTTAGATCGTGTAATTGTTTAGTTACAATATTTGATGAAATGATTTTGGTTGATTTATTTTTATAATGATAATATAATTTATTTTTTGTTTTTAAACATAGACATACCGGTATTTGAACCGTAGATCTTTTGCTCGTGACTCCAGTGCGCTACGAACTAAACCGTATATCAAAAAGATGTTCGTAATAAATAAAATAAAAAATTACCCGTAACACGTATCGCATGTCGAGAATCGTTTGTGTTAAATTTTGATTTATTAGTTTCCGCTGAAAAGAAAAAAAAAATTAAAAAGCTGTAACGTATTTCAAATCAATACTGGGAAAAAATGGCTGTTTTTGATTTGGGGAAATTGGTACGACTCAAATTTTTTGCGAGTATGTAAGTTTTCCGGTAAACAGTGCGTATACAAATAATAAATAAACGATTTATACATTCAAACTAGTCTACAAATATTCATATTTCCCATTTAAATTGGAATAGTGACGAGAGAAGCGTACTCGAATCCATTAATGCGACTAGTGAAATTAATTCATCAAATTATTTATTAAAACGTTTATTTTGCCGTTTCATGCGTTACGGCAATTTGATAAACAATTAAAACGAACTTTCAAACTCTATTGTAGAGCCGAAAGACCGTCATTATGGTCGCTTTCAATTATGTCTGTTAAGTTTTTATGCGTGCTTTATTAACATATTAGAATGTTCTTATTACAATAACGTAATGAAATAAACGACATTGTTAAAAGTAATCATTTTCATTTGTTGTATAATAGTACTGAGACATTCTATCGGTTTCATTACCAATATCGAACAGTTAAATTATATCAATATTGATTAATTCGCGTTTTTCATATATTTTATATACACTTACAATATATATTTTTTATACCAATTTGTAAAATATACACAAAGTAATTGAGTATACATATATTTTATATTTTATATACAAATTTGTACAATATATATAAAGTAATTGAGTATACATGAAGAAAACGATGTGTTTGTAATTTGGGTCGGTTTTATATGTGGCAAAAGTATGCGGTTTAATAATACCTATACATACGTACATATGTATGTACATCGTTTATCGGTAAACGTGATTGTTCCACAGTGTAAATATCTGTCCGCCTTCGTTCGAAACTGCTCATATTGACATTTAAATACTATTTCAATATTTAAAGTGTCTTGTAATGTCATTTGGTATTTATTCACGTACAATGTCATTCCGGCCATACGTTTCGTGGAGCAACGGGGGTTTTTCGGGGGACACTTTCGAAGAAAAGGTCGACACGCTCTAAAGGGACTCGATGAATTTACATTTATTTTAAAAGGACCATAAAAAAGTTGCTAAGGATATCCGACTAGGAGAGCTCACGTCGCTCGTAAAATCCCTTAAAATCACTACCGAGCTGAGTCAAAAGAGGCGAGAAAAACCTTTTTTTTTTTTCTCACGCGCGCGCACAATCTCCCCAGTGAATTGGATATTTCATACAATATATATGGAAGGTCAGCGCACCCAATTTCATTGAATAATATGCTAACGCCTCAGTTTTTATTTCTTATTTTTTTCCTCTTTTGTTTGAACGCAAAGAGAAAGCATCTCGAAAAATTGACATTACTTCAGATGCGATACGTCATACGTTTCGTGGCTGTCCATTCCAATTTTCACCGTAGCGCGGAGAAGAAACCTTCCCCTGGTTAAATTCGCAATCGAATAGTTATTTTCGTTACTGGAGCGGTGTGGGGTGGAAAATCTCGTTGGAAATCGTACCATTTGACAGGGAATATTGACACAGACGACATACGACCCCTCAGCTTCTTTCCTTTTCGATATATGTAGAGGGGTGTGTAAGGGGCGACCTTTGTTTCAATAGAGCCGACGCATATAAATGATACGTCACGGCAAAAATAGTACTGATACGGACCGTATATCACCGGTGGAGAATCTCTTAAAATATTCACACGGCTCCATTCGAGACAGCGTCGAATATAATATTACCACTCGCGGTGAAATAATAATATAAATAGCCGGTACCATATTTAGTGCAGTTGACCTTTGTGTGTTTCGTTGCATACGTGAATAACGTCACATCGAAATACATTTGGTATTGTTTACTGGCTTTGATCATATCGCAAAACGACGGAGGGTTGAAAGGAGGGGCGAGGGGTGCACAATGAAAGTTTCGACAAAATTGGAACCCATTGTTGTGGTTAAACAATGATTGACAATGGTTAAATGAAACTAGAAAGCAAACAATACCATTACCGATCGCAATATTGCCCCTCGGTCGCGTCACAGAGAAACCTAGACAAAGTCGCTTTATTACGCGCTCGTTCGACAGATGAGAGACGTATTGATTGATGTAAATTGATTTTGACGTTTATTTTAAGAAAATCGGTTAGCCCAGTCAAAGGCTAAAGCGATTAATTTCCCTCAAATTAATTATACTTTATAATAGATAAATAAATAATCCATTGGAAATTATGACTTTCATACGTTACGACACATGAATGTGTTGCAAAAATTCCCATAACGTTTAAATTACCCTTATAAATATTTCAACAATAAATTTCGAATAAAAATTATTAAGTCATTGAAAGCTTTTCCACTCTTTCAACTAGTTATTAAAATTATTATCATCGATTCAAATATCTGATACGAGCAACACGCAACTTTATATTCATATCGTATTCCAT
Source organism: Parapsyche elsis (assembly GCA_022651745.1). NCBI lineage: Eukaryota > Metazoa > Arthropoda > Insecta > Trichoptera > Hydropsychidae > Parapsyche > Parapsyche elsis. Next base: position 2,966,881 of record JAGVSN010000004.1, on the reverse strand, counting down.
TTATAATGAAAATATGATTAGAAATCTAGTTTGTATTGTTACATAAATAAACCTTAAATTTTCATGGACAAATTTTATTATTACATAATTATTGGCTTTGTCTTTATGCTAATACTAAGATGGAAAAATACGACAAAATAAATCTGACAGTAAAAAAAAGCTTTTAAAATATGAATGATAATTTTAAAGAATTTCAAAATAAATAGTCGTACAGTAAATGTGAACTTTTTTATGGATACTTGCTACAATCTATTACATTTTTTTTTCATAAAATCTAATTCTGATGAGTTAGATAGACATAGAAACCTCAATGCGCCTCTGAAGTAAATTGACAACAACAGTACTAACATTGTCACATTATATCCAATCAAATAAGTACCGTTCGATGTTCAACAGTTCACCATCAATATCACCACAGTGGTAAATTAGTTTCATAGCATGAATGATGTGCATACACGTCCTCACAGCGTTTCGCAATCAAACCCTTTCGTAGTTCATAATTGATTCGCGCGCTTTGTTTTGATATATGGCACGTCGGTCGCGAAAAGGTTAAAATACGCGCCGCGCGACCATTCGCAAGCGCAGTCGGCCCGCGACTACCGCTCACCAACCCGCTTTTCCGAAGCTTTTCCCTAGTTTTTCCCTCCCCACTACTAGCATTTTCCGGTTTCCATCCCCCTCCTGCCCCACTGCTCTCCTCTTCCCGTCTGGCGTCCCAACCGACTTCGAACGGTAACCGTCCGCTATGCGGTTAATGATATTTTGACGATCCTGTATTCCTAATTCATTTTTATGTATATGGCATAAGCATATATACTGTGTAGGTGGAAAGAGCTTATTTATTTCTAAATTAATTGGAAATTCAATTTTCCATCTGATTTATATTGGAATAGGTGGTGGAAATTCGTCAGATTCGTACGTTTTGGTTATTATGTGATAGATTTAGGCAATTTGAGTGTTTTGAAAAAAGGATATTGGCCAATTTACAGTATTTAATTATTTTCTTGTGATGTTGAACATCACTTGATACGTATGCGACTGAAAAGGATGAAAAGACGTTTGCATGTGCAACGCCTCGTTTACCCTGAACAAACTGACACTCTGAACAAACTGAAACAATCGCATAGGTAGTGTGCTTAGTAATACTGTCTTTTGCTACGAAATGAACATCTAATAGAAAATCCGAATACTGGTATATATTATGTTAAAAAAAATCGTGTTTCAAAAATGATTAGTATTGTTTTTTTTATAATACGTATATGTAATCTGATTACTATGTAAGTATAATGTACTCAATAGCCATGTATTTTCATACTCAATGTATTTATCTCAAAAGTTCCAAAATTTCCATTGCAATTCCATTTGGCTCAGATATTTTTTAGAATTATTGAACATCAATATATATGTAGGTAGATACTAGATAGTACAATGCCTTACAAATGTGTTAAATATTATCATTATGTATCGCATAGATTCCACGATATACTACATAATAATAATCATTTTCATCTGTACATATATACATACATATGTACAACTTTCGATGAAAAAAAAGTCATTTTCATACGTTGCAAAATTTCGAGGAGGGTAAAAATCGGCCCAAGCGCGCATTGTTGAATCTTTACAAGTTTTCCCCGAGTGTGACGTTCGCTTGTCGGAAAATATTTTTGTGTCACGAAAAACATTGGCATAAAAGTTTTTCGGACGAAAATATTTTTTATTCGACGAACGTGATTATTGGTTTCTTTGCGGTGTGGGTGTTTTTTTTTTTTACACTCGACGGAAACTGGAAAATCACGAAAACGAGAAAATTCAAAAACTAAAACGTAAAAGTGTTTAACGGCGTGCAAATGTTCCTTTTTTTTTTTACGCCTTTTGTTTGATTCAATTTTTTCACCGGTGAAAATTACTTCCACCGCTTTTCTATAGACAAAAATTGTATAACAGTGTTTTTCCTCTTTTATTATATTATTTATACAAATACAACAAAACAATACCCATGCTGTACGTGTCTTAAGGGGCTATTAAACAGGACTAGTTTACTCACTACGATGTAGCTGGTTTACAGACCCGCACATAGTGCTAGTAGCGAGTAGCTAGTAAACCTATAACACGTGTCAAGTTTAGTCGCTAAATTTTGCCACTCGCTGCCGCTAGAGGCGCTGTCATTAACTTGTGAGTTATCAACGTGACAGCGCGCGCTTTGCGCCCACCGTCAAAATTAAGTGAAATTGTGAGCATATCGCCAAGTTCCTGACGATATACAGCGAAAATACAGAAAATAATACAAAATAATGAACATGCTCTTAACCTCAAAACTGTGACTGTGAAATGGCTCGAACGCCGAGCGAGTGCGAGTAAAGTTCAAACACTCGAACCTCACTCGCCCGGCCGAAAAAGCCTGCAAGTTTACTAACTTCACCTATTACACGTGGATTTTTACTCGCAAACCACCAAACCAGCTAGATCGTAGTGAGTAAATTAGCCCTGTGTAATACCCCCATTAAACATAAAAGTAATCAGAAATGATTTTAAAACACTGATATCTAACAAAGTGTACCAATTTAATCGCCTTTAAACTCCTCCGTAAGCACGTCATACACTCTCTCGAGTTTTCGTTTTTACGAGCGATCCTCTGCACTATTAAAGTGTTTCTCTTGCTAGTCGAACGGTTTTTCTCCACTTTTCCCGTTCCTCGAACTGCATCACTGGAAATAAAAGGGGGATGAGACATACTCCCCCATCCAGCTGCAGTCCAGACGGTTCACCTCCTGACCCCTTTAATCGGAGTTTTCCCAAACCAAAACTCGGTGCCAAGCAATATACGTGATTTGCATAAGGATTAACATATTTTATGTATTATTTCAATCTTGGTTTCCTTTTACGTAATGCGTTTTTCATTGTTAGCATATAGACTGTTTTATGTACATATGTATGTAGTATAAACAATCGTCCAAATCAATTGGTTTCTTTTAACATGCAATAGTGTATATACATATGTACATATATACTGTATATACATATGTAGGTATATTATTGATATTTGACACACACGTGAAGCAAACGTGTGACAAGGAAGTGCGTCAAGTTTGTTTTGACACTCTCGAGCGTATAATATAGAATAATGTATGAAAACTTTTGCCCACAAGTCTTTATTATATGCGACAGTAAGTAAGTACGTGTAAACGAATGAAGTAGGTGGTTGACTCAAATAGTTTTATGGAGTTGACAGCATACCCAAAAATGTTCTACTTTGTAAGGAAAAGTTATTTTCATATTAAATTTCCTGTACGCCTACGGTTCAATGTATGCATACAAACTTCAACTCTTTCAGATTATAACAAAAGTACGTATAACAATATATGTATGTATATTTCTAAACATGTATACAGATTATATGTAATCAATATCTTCAATTTATTGATTTTCTTTGTGTAATCAATCATATAAAGTTTTTATTGTGAGTAAACTGTATTTTAATCAGAATAAATGCTGAAAAATATAAACAGCGCTGGAGCCATTGCCTTAAAAAGCTTCAATAAAGTTTAGCAGAGGTAGTAAGTTGAACTTCTAGCGGCGTTTAATAATAAATCAGTACATTTGCAAAACTGTTCGCCGTGAAAACCGGGGAAAATTGTTTGGCCTTTCGAAAAGCGAGTAGCGGAAATAGTTCAAGTCAAAACTTTGCTATTTGCCTTATTGCTCGATGCTATTTTGCTATAATCGCATTACACACACCTAATTCGATTGCAGAAAATTCCTTGAATTTTCACTTATATAGGAATAACCCTTCATTTATACGTCCAAGTTAATAATTAGTTTCATAAGTTGAACCATTTTGTATATATTATTAATTCGAACATACTTTGACGTACATGCGTCTTATTACAGATCAAGTTCTTATACACCTATGTATATTTTATATTAAAATTAAAAGTGCGAGTGAAATTTCATCCATCATAGCATGTTTCTGAAATGTTTCATTCGACTTGACACGTCTAAGCAACGTTATTTTTCTTCTCTCGCGTACGAAATATAAATTTCTTTTCCGCGAGAATATTCGATCATTTCATTTTCTTCGCGAGATACGAACACAAAATTACTTTTTACTTATTACGCGGAAAACTCGCGAGCGTAACATACCCACTCGTGACGTGTCGCACGAACGCGTGCAATTCTACAGCCACACATGATATTATAACATACAAACCTAATAAACGTATGTGCGTGTAATGCGAATCGACCGGAAATCATCCGCATCCGGTTAAGTGCGAAATTCGAACAGTCACCGGGAACAATACAACGCGTTGACAATTTGACGATCGGCGCGTAAATATCGCTCGCTTTGTTTTATTATTATTAAAAGCTTTGTGTATTCGCGCACGTTTGTGTAATAAGTGTAATATAATAATTCACAGTGCGAGCGGAATAATGAAGCTTTCATAATAAATTATGTGGAATCATTATACGGCGCTAATTGTTCGGGGCGATGGCACGCGATTTTCGCCCACAACCGTCGCGTTTCAATACTCGCGCATAAATTAAAATATTTTAAATCATAACCGTTGCATAAATTTAACGACAATGGCGCGTCAATGGGGTGGAGGGGGTGGAGATCATAATGGGACAGATCGAAGAGTGTTTTGTGTATTATATACATAGGTACATCCGAGCTTTCGTTATGCGTCTTGAAAGTAAAATAAGAAGGCTTTGGAATGCTCGTGAAAATAATTGACTACAATGATTCCATTCCATTACTTACTTTTATGAAAGATTGCGGTATTTTGCGTGTAAATTTTAACAATCATAAAGTGTAGCATAATCGTGCTTTAACTAAATGTGCTACCAATTGAATATATGTAGGTCAGTAAGGATCATTCGAGAAATATTGGAAAAATTGACTATTCCGGATTTTTTTGCATTAAATTTTTACAAAATAATTAAGCTTGCAACAAAAACTAGAATACATATCATGTACATTCCGTAATAGACGATGTTTATTTTATATTATAATAAGAAAAACACGGTGGAAATTGTTAATTTAAAATATTATTAAATTTTATTGTTATTTGCAGTTAGATATTTTAATATTAAAGGAGAATGGTTTTGTTATTTGAAATTAATTAATTAATTAACAGAGAAACTAAGTAGTTATCATATAAAATAAAATAAAATGATTTAATCAATTTTGAAATCATATCGGTAAACAATGTGCGATACTATTGCGAAATAGTAAAATGCACATAAGCTTTAATTCTACATTTTTTTATAAATAATTTTAAAATCACCCAATTATTTTAATTTTTGTATTTATAAAATTAAATTAGCTTCTAAATTGTTATTTTATGTATAACATTACTTATCAAATGAACATTAATAATAGCCATTGCGTTGTTTTGAAATACAAATTCAATAATATAATTGTAATTAAAAATGAAATCACCTCTTATCACGACGCGAATTGACGCTGACGAAAAGTTTCACCAATCTTCATACTACTTTTCACCATAAACTGCAACACATTTTTTAAAATACTTTTTGATTTAACAACGACCGACTTGAGCTTTCAGTTAGTTTGCTCTTGAATATATACGGGACGATAGTTTGAGAAGCATGACACACAATCGTGAGGGTATTTAATAGGGGGCGGCAGCGGGCGCCTGGGGCGGCCGCTCGCGGCTGACTGGCACAGGCCCGTCCGCAATAGAAACACTACTGCCGAGTCAGGAACGACGCATGTGCAGAACAACTTTTCCGACATCAATTTTGTACGAAAACAAAAGAAAATTTACCGCCACTCGGTGCGAAATAAAATTGAGTAATTGCCGCGCGGAAAATCACCTCACCGTGTGAACGATCCCTTACTTTTACGATGAAAACTAATGATGAAATATAAACAGGAAAACCGCCTACGCGAGCGTCCCCACCGTGTGGTTGAAAATACTTAAATTTTAAAAGCGTTTACATTTCGCCTACATAATGAATAATTTATTTTACATTTCAAAGAAATCCTCTTCGCTAATTCAATACGATTTCTTGTTTATTTAACTTTCACGTTCATTATTCAAATCATAATTATTTTAATATTACCATTTATGAATGTTTATTTTTTGTTTAATATCACAGTGAATTGCCCATTTTGTGGAATATGTATACATACATATTGTATTTATATAAAGTTTATGGAAATACATATACGTACATAGGACTCACATAAACTCTTTGGTAATTAAGTGTTATTCGTTTGTATATAATGTTCTTTAACAATTTCAGTATCCAGCTGCTGGCGGATTACATGAATGCCATCTGAACTTCGATCACTATAACGAAAGGTTGAAGAGAACGAGGCACACCTCTATGGAGACGAGAAGATTGAGAGGCGATATAATAGAAGTCTATAAATATAAATGCCCAATCAAAAACCTCGTTACGTTCAATAAAAATGCACATCTCAGAGGTCGTACTCTGAGGCTCCTAAAAGACAAATCTAACAAAATTGTCAGAGGCTCATTCTTTTCAAATAGAGTGGTCGAAGTTTGAAACTACTTGTCAAATCAGCTAGTAACTTCTGAAAATACAAATCTGTTTAAAAATCATCTCGACATGTTTTTGAATATAAATAAATTTTTGTAATCCTTCAAATATTAAATATAAAATATAAATAACTAAAAAATTAACAAATCTATGTACAATTTGTATCAGACCTCTGGACTCCATCGGCTATGCCGCTTGCCCATGTATTTTTAAATAAATAAATAAACATATAAAAGTTGTTTTTGAAGCTCATAAATGGCGCGAAGTCCTGCAACTTACCTTTCAAAATTGATTAATACTTTTCCATAATAATAATAATCAAAAGGCACTGTTTGTATAAAATGTTTTTTTTTCATGACGAATTGGGGCAACATGTCATGTATAATTTGTAAAATCTAATAAAAATTTACGTGGTTTACACTCATATGAACAATTTCATTGCTCATATCACCGTATACTATTCAAATTTACACATTTGTATAGTTTGCACATTTATATACATACATACATATATGTATATAAATAGAAATTAAATTTTTGTATTTTAAACTCAAACTGTCATTCAAAACCATGAACTGGGTACTTTGACACTTTAATTTTTGGCTTATATTCTCAAATATCATAATATTCATAATGGATTAATCTTAACAAATAAACAGATACTCTTTACTTCTGCACAAATGACTTTTTATTTATTTATTTTTAACATAACGACAAAGACTCATTCATATATATATGTACATACATACATAGGTAGATAGTAAAACATGTACAAAATTTAATTCAGTTAGAATATGTACATATGTATGTAATGAAAAATTTATCCAATAGTTCTAAATATGCTAATGAACCATTTCATTAATGAAACTAACAGAGTATTTAATTTGTCGTTTATATATTCTTTCAGAATCATATATATATATATATATATATATATATATGTGTATACTAGTAACTGCCCGTTGACAGTGTCATCGGCTGTTTATCTTTATGTATATGTACATATGTATGTACATATATGTATACATATGTACCTATAGTGTACATATTTAGTAGTTCAAAATGTAGCAAACATGTTGTAGGTAGTTGAAAAATTCAACCGCTTCGCACTACTCGTGCCGTGAGTGAGTGTATATGCCATGTATGTATGTGTACGTGCTGTGTATACGAGCGTTCCGCGGCTATCCAGCCAGGCAGACCCCTGCGCAACCATATATAATAAGCAAATTTTTAAAAAGGTTTAATTTAAGCGAACACTATCCTGTAACGAATTCAACAAGACTATGTCGTAAGAGCTAAAATTGAATCAAGGATTTCAGAGATATTTCTCGAAATTTAGGAATTTAAGTTCAAATATTGCGACGAGTTGAAATCATGTCAAATTCACGTTCATAAATGAGATTTTCTGTTTTGTATGAGTTTGCCTAAATATTTCCTATTCATCATCATCATCATTTTCAGCCGTTTGCCATCCACTGCTGGATGAAGGCCTCTCCGATCCTCTTCCATTCCTGTCTGTCTTGAGCAATCTGCATCCGCTTGACTCCACACATTCTTCTCAATTCATCAGCCCATCTTCCACTCGGTCTACCTTGCTTTCTTTCACATCCCCTCGGATACCATTCCAGATTTCCTATTGTTTTAGTTAAATATTAGCTACTATGTATCTATGTACATGTCCTACATATATAAAGTGGAATGTTTGTTTGTCCGCTATGCAAATCTACAGTTTTCGATTTAGAACCACCAAATTAGGTATACTAATCTCACAGTACTCTAACTTAGATCGTAGACGGTTTTTGGAAGGGGTCGGAACTCGGGGTCAACCTACCTATGTATGTATGTACATATGTATGTATATACATAATTTTTTTGTACTGGAGAATAAATATTTATTTCAATATTCATTTATTATTTGAATTCACTTGAATTGAATGCGAACGTTTCGCGCAACCCGTCCCGTGAATGAGTGCGTATGCGAGCGTTCCGCGGCTACCCAGGGAGCTGGCCAGACAGAACCTTGCGCCTTTGTCGTGAAACTCGAATCAACACGTAAAGCAAATTCGATCCAATCGATTACCCACTCGGGGTTTACATTTTTTAACCCTTCTCTCTATTGTTTGATCGTGCAGCCACGAGTATAGTATATTATATATGTATGTAGTTCTACTGTTTAGTATGTATGTATGTATGTACATATAACCACATAATGTACACAAGGTGCGGTGTCGTTCTCAAGGTCGGTCATACATTAACCTGGACAGGTTGTGTCGGTCCCCGAACACACACGATGACGGGTTATGGTCGCGTGACTCGTAATTGTGAACCAGGGTAGAGGAGTAGGTGGAGGAGGGAATCAGAGGGGTTGGGTATAAAGGGGTTGGATACCAAATGATTTTTCCTGGACGAGGATGAGTAGGCGAGGTTGTTGGCGGATGCGGCTATTCTTGTTTATTGCTGGCCCTCCTGGGCCCCCCCATCCCCGTAATGGGGCCCCGCTACCACAATGGGAATCAATTGGTCAGTAAAACAATGGGGCCGCAGACGCCATAATGAATACGGACACGCATCGCAATTGCTCCACTGGCCCACCCATGCCCTCCCCCTGCCACAATAACTCGTGTCAATTCGTGTCCGCCGAATTCAAATCATCACGCCATCTTACATATTTTGACCTTTGAATGCGGCGGGGATTTTACCGATTATTCGTTCTGACGTGGAAAGTTTGTACAAAATAGCGTAAGTACATGTAAACGACAAATTAAATACTATGTACAAAAGTTTCATTAATGAAATGGTTGATTAGTAGCATGTTTAGAATCGTTGGACGTGTTTCGAATTACACATTCCGACTGTATTAAATTTTGTACATGTTCAAGTATAGGTATATGAACAAGTCTTTATTGTTATTTATTTATTTACAAAACATTACCACAGTAACAGTTTCCCAAATCGTCACTGTGGCCAAGCAAGTACACCATAAAACACAAATGTAGAACAAAACAAAGACAAAATTTAGTTAAATATAGAACATCCATAAAATAATACGCTAAATTCTTATATTTAAAGAAACCTCAACCAACCTCACATAACTAACATTAAATAAGCCAGTGTGTAAACAGCCTGGTTGAGTAATTTAATGGCTCTTACAACGGGAGACATGGCTAGTATGTTATAGTGCGAGCCATCGAAATGGATTACAAATTATGTTCTCTGAGGAACCTAAACTGACTCTTGATACATCAAGAATTTGCGGATTATGCACCAGGCCAATCGATAATTTGTGAAAATGTTTTCTCAGATAAAGCTGTCGACGTGACTCCAGGGAATTAAACCCTAACGCCCCTAGCAAAAATGCACTAGAGTAGATCCACATATGTATCTCCTATACAGCCTTCCCTAAAGAGAACTGAGAAACCTTTTCTGCACCCTTTCCAGTTTATGTATTGTACATACATATATTAAAAATCACTTATTTAGAAGTAAAGAGTATCTGTTTATTTGTTAAGTTAATCCATTGTGATATTTCAGAAAATAATCCAGAAATTCAATAATGAATAAATATATTGAAAATTGATCATGTAAAAAGGAGTACATTATTTGTATGAATTGACATTTAAAAGTTATATTTACTTTATCCATATACATACGTAGTATATGTAGATTAAGTATTGTGTTCGTGTGAAAATTTGACTTTGATTAGTATCAGGTATCAGCCTGATCACGTTTTTGTGCTTTTTGGAAAATGTCTGTCTTTGGGTGGATGTGTTTAGAATCGCTATATATCAATAATCGTTCATTACATCACACCCAAAATTCATATTTATAAGTTTGGTGCGAGTTAGTCATTACAATCAATAAATTTTTCAATTTTTTTTCAAAATCCTTTACTCGACTCTTTGATTGATATTCGTAAATATAATGCGTTTGACGTAAATTTGTCTTTCTCCACAGTTCTTTTGAGTCTGTCACAGTTGACATATAAAAAAATAAAGTAAAAAAAAAAACAAGATAAATCGCACGGTCAAAGAATTGTGATGTTGTTGTTGTTATTATTGTGCATTGTTGGCGAAAAAGGTACGTGCATGTGCTTTTGCACAAACACGTGTTTGTGCAAGGGAGAATTGAAGCGATAGAAGGAGAGAGTACCTAGTCAGGGGTGCACAAAGAGCCAGGAAGGCTTCTGTCGTGATTTATAGGTCTCTAGAGGGTGGCACGTGCCCTTCGCCCTTTATTACAACCCTCAGCTACTTTGATTTCATAAAACGAGCTGACGACGAGTTTCCCTCGCTCCGCTCGTTTTCACTCATTTATTCGTTTAATTACGCCAGGAGAGAGTGATCCACTTTTACACAGTTAAGGTGTAAGTAGGTAGAAACTTTGGCAATCGTCAGTCCGACGAGAAAAAATAAGGCTTCCACAAACACAAAGCCGCCCTTAATTACGAGTCAGATTAATTAACGAGTGAGCATTATTTTATGTTCATAATAAAATATGATTGAACGTGGGCGATGATTCGCGTCATTAAAACTCATTGGTCGATTTTCTAGTATACATATGTACATCTACATAGCATATTGTGGCAATATTATAAATTGGGAAAATGTAACAGAGTTTCTTCACAACAAATTCATAGATGAAGATACTATTTTACAAGCTATTGCCGATCAAGAAGTAATTAATAGTCATTTTACCTCAGATAAGATTTTTCCTCGTCACACAAAAGCCACACAGTGAAAATAGTGACGGAAGCCTCTGCTACTGTTTGTGGATCTTTAAGGCGAGATGGCTTCATAAAAAAGAGATTCGAATAACGAAAAATAATGCCTATTTTCAACATAAAAAAATATTATTACCTCTAGTATTTAGGTTATTTTTAAGTTTTTCTTGTGGGATGATATTTCCTTTGTTTTTTGTTCTTAATTAGTAAGTGAAACATATCTATTACTTGTTTGCATTCTCTTAAATCAAATAAACGACAAGAAATGTATTTTATCTGCGTTTTAATACCGCTATATGAACCTTTCACTTTTAGCTAGAAACATTTGTTCTAAAATTTTAACTCCATTGGGGGAGTATAAAGAGTTAGAATATGAAAAAAATAGTTACACCGTTTGTTTTGTATACCCATAGAGCAAATTTCCCAAGCCCAAGCATTTTGATTTTCAAAAAAAAATATTTGGCTCCACCTACATATGTACATACATACATATGTATGTACATTGTATGTACTAACCATACCTACATGGGTAGATTTTATATTTTTTTCCAATATTCATGCAGCTTGGGGCAGTATTAAAGATTAATATTTTTAGGAGATATTTTGCAGTTATGATGGGTACGTGATAGAGCACTAATCCCGCACCCAAGTTTTTTGATATTACGAAAAAAAAAATTCTTCATACAAGACCGCTCCACCCTAAATTGTACATATACATACTCGTATGTGTACTTTAAGTTTTAAGCGTCGTGTAAAAGTTCTCGTTCGTTCAAATTAACTATTTCAAATGCATACAACTTTTCACAACTCCGCGTAGCGTTTGTCGGTGGAAACTCACAGTTTCGCATATTTAAAATTGCAATCCGGTCCCTCTAGTTACAATGCATACATTTTTTTATCGCTCGTAGCAACAAGCTCAGCAGTGGCGATTTTCAATGGCGCCAATCGTACTGGAAACGCTCCCATTGACGCAGAAGAGCGAACGCTCCAAGACCTTATCCAAACGTACCGGACAAAATAATGCATACAAAACGAAACGCCCCAGGACAAAGTGCAGCAACCCTGGTGCATAAGCGCCCCTACAGAGTACAGCATCCACTGACCCGAAAGACAAACATTTGTGTCCTCGTGTCGAACATTTATTACCGGATGTACCCCTTTCCTGTTCCCATCGGGTCCAGAGTGGTGAATTTCCAACGCTGTTCGTCTGCGAAGAATCGCTTTATTATGGGTCAATCGTTCGCACCTCCTACTCTAACATCTCCTCTTCCCTTTCTCCTTCCCTTAGTCTTATTCTCTAACAACTCTGTCCGACGGGAGGCCTAAGAGAAGTCGTATATTTTCCCGCTAGTGCCTCCCACTGGTAAGGCAAAAAAAAAAAAAAAAAAAAAAAAAACAAATAAAACTGTTGCTTGTGCGTCGGAAGCGAATCGTATTTTATATAGTTGACTGAACAATCATCTAGCGACGTACTGAAAAGAAATACTTTGTTTGCAAACGAATAAATGTCGAAGTATACTTTTGGTATAGAAGCAAAGAATCTACCCTACAGCGTAAACTTTATTTTTTCAACTTTAACGTACCCTACGTCGTTCAAGTTACCATTTTAGCGAATAACGTACAATTATTGGGATGCTACCTATAGATTACTCAAGTACATTCATTGTATGGTGTAGTTCGGGTAATAGCTATGGTTTTTATCTTTTGTTACTCAATGCAATACATAGAACCCCTTTCTCCAACAGTGTTAAATCAACCTTATTTCCATTACACAAATACAATTGATTCTGTTACTCGCTGACTGGCTTTTCCATTAGTTTCTTATGTAGTTGAAAGATAATAGAGTTGTTGTTCTTGAGCGTAGTTTGTCATTGTCAAATTTTCCATAACGTATTTACCGTTATTGTTTTTAATTGTTGTAAACTTAAATGAATAGGAGACAGCACATCGTGGTCAAACATTAACCGAAATTTTAGTTGAATATGAAATGTGGCGTTTTATTGCTAATTATACATATTGCGTGGCGTGTACTATCTCTGTCATATTAATAATATACTGAAATCTCAAACGAACACACATATACAATTTAATTAATGACTCTCTGGAACGGCTTTGAATTTCATAATCTACAACCCAAATAATTCAAAAGTGGAACTTTTGTTCCCATTACACATATATTTTAACTAAGGCGGAATTTTCCTACTACTATCTATTATCGCCGATAAATTTCACACCTGTGTTGGAAAATCCTTTAAACTAATTCCGACTTTGCGATTATATTCCGCACACGAGTCAGCACAATTTCCTAAAGGAAATGAACGATGCGCAGATAGCTGGCGCTCCTCAGAAACGGTATTATTTTTCCAATTAACGTACTTCACCCGTTTCCCCAACACAAGTACGATACACACACACACATACACATACGAACACAAATCATCCGGAATTTATTTTCATTTTTCATTAGACATCGGCAAATCAACAAGTGGCCCGCGGCTAACCCACCCAAGCAGCTCTTCACGTCTTGTGAAGGGTGAGCTTCAAATATGTACGTCCAACCAGGTAACAATAAAACCTCATTATTAGACTGGAAAATGGTAAGGAGGGAGAGGCTGGTGAAACTTTTCAAACCGTACAGTGAAGCGGCTGTTTCTGACGGAGGAGGAGAAGAACTGGCGTGTAGGACCCCCTCCTGCATCCGGCTTTGCCGAGATAATCAATTACTGGTAGGAAGCCTTCGGGGCTCCCACGTAACCGGCTCAAATCACCGCACAACCGACTATACGTCTTCTGATAAAACTGCTTTAATTAACGCAGTCAACCTTCGCGATATACACAATGGAAAGAAAGCTTTAGCCGCAACAAAGCCTCGCCTCAACGCTGAACCAAGCTCAATTCTGCGGGAAAATGTAGAACAGTTTCACCAATGTGGTAGTAATGTTGTGCTACATCCGACACGACACGGTTCCAATTCGAAAAATTTTCGATACAAACTATGTATGATATAGGCTTTAACGCTCTATATCCAATAGATACATACGTGCTTGTGTTAGGTTAAGGCTGCAACGGTTTGCTCATGTCGGTTGCTATGATAATGGTTGTCTTAATCATGCGTATAATGCATAACATCCTAGTTACTAGCATGGCTATTGATTTATGGAAAATTCCCCTGCTTCAAGTGTATTTATCTCCTAGCCGATATTTTATTTTACAAATTATACCATAGTGACATGAGAGGTTGCGCCAATTCGTCACTGTGGAAAGACACGAGAAAAAACATTCAATACAAACAGTGTTTTTTGAATCTTATTATTATTATTATTATTATGGAAAAGTACTAATCAATTTTGTACTAAGCCATTTATGATCTTCAAAAACAACTTTCATATGTATTACCATAAACTTTATATAAATACATAAATATGTATGTATGTACATGTTCCACAAAATGGGCAATTTGCTGTGATGTTAAACAAAAAAATAAACATTCATAAATGGTAATATTTAAATAATGATGATTTGAATAGGGAACGTGAAAGTTAAATAAACAAGAAATCGTACTGAATTAGTGAAGAGGATTTATTTGAAATGTAAAATAAATTATTCATTATGTAGGCGAAATGTAAACTCTTTTAAAATTTAAGTATTTTCAACCGTGTGAATAAAATTTAATAGTATTAGCAAAATACAATGAAATCAAATTACCCTAAACAATAACATAAAATTAACAAATATTATAATTAAACATAATTGATATTAATATTAAATATAATCATATTACATTCAATCAAATCATTCCATAAATAATAAAAATAATAAAAAATATTATGTTAATAAAAAAACATAATGAATTTTTCAATCTCATCATAATTGGCACTAAAGATGTCAATATGACGTGCCAATGTGTTGAGAAGATTAATTACTTTCGATAAAGACGAGTTCATGAGTATATTGATTCTGGCTATTACGGGCAAGAAAAGAGTTCGCTGTCGCAACTCCTTGATCCGCTCAGGAAGCCAAAACTTAAACTCCTCCAAAAATAAAGGATTGTGGATTTCCCCACTAAAAATCTTTATGGAGTGTTTGCCAAGACTGAAGCATCTTCGAACGCAACACAGAGACACTAGAATATAAATATGGATAATAAGCATTCTGGTCACATAGCTAAACATTGAAAGCATGAAAATAATCATCAATAATATGCGAGCTGAGAGTAATTTAAACAACAAGAATAGAAAATGTCTCCCTCACTGTTTTTAAATAACCATATCTGTTCACCTAGTTGATAATCCAAAATTTTAATTAATTTAAGAGATGCAGCTGTGATGCAAACAACGGAGACAACCAAGAATAGAATCTCTCCTCCCCCAAATATTGTAAAATAGTATTTAACGTAAGAAAAGCTCATCTCTGAGCACACTAGTCGAGTAAGACATACACTATGTCTGCGCTCATTCTGCTAATAGATGTACAACACGTCATTTGTACTCCTAATTATATATAAATAAACGAACCTATCAAATCGATCGACTATCATTTTGAGCCACATCACCTAGCACACTACATATATGTACATACAAACAAGACATACGTGTGGGATCTGGTTTGTGGCGATCGGTCAAAATAATAGAATGATGTGTTTGTAATGGTTCAGCGTTTATTACTCCGCGCACATGTTTCTCCGGATCGTCAACGACAACTGACGACTCCTTCTCAAACCCTCGCTAGCGCTCTCATCATCTTGCATGTCTGTTCGCCACACTAACGTTCCCTAATAGTTCATTCACACAAAAATTCATTCCTACATACATATGTACATATGTATGTCACAAACGTCGTTATTTTCAAGTTATGTTGCATCTTCGACCATCCTCCATCTCAATATGATCGATCCGATGTACTAACATTCATCATACTAACAACCACATACGGGGGATGAAGATCGTCGAACGTAGCCCAGCAGCGTCTTCAAACGATCAACGTCACGAGGAGATACATAACAGCACCAACGTTATGTATGGCAAATACTATTGTTAAATCGTCAGACGAATGCACAGCCCACCGTGTTTAGCTTGTTTTATTAATTTCCAGTGGACTAGCGCGACAAACGGATACGTGGACAAACTATTATGACAGAAAGTGGACGGGCAACGTTTTCCATTTAATAATTTGTAGGGGGTAGCCCGCGGATTAATCCCGTCCCAGGGTGAATTATGTAAATCGCAACAGCGCCTTTGAGCCTTTTGATCCTTTGTGTCCGAATGGGCGCGGACATAGCAGGACAATGCCCTGGTGACTAACGTTGAAATATTACAGCGACCGGCAAAAACTGTACCGGTTTAAAAACACAAGCGTGACCCCCCCATCTACCATTCCCATCCTCTCAAACTCCTCACCAACAACCGGTGACAAATAGGGCGCTTTGTGCACTGCCGTGCTTCATTTAGAAATGGCTACAAGATACGCCAAGTCGTTCGCGATTTGTTACCGAACGTATGTACGTAGGTAAGTATAGCGAGAGCTTTACCTTTGACGGAAAATGGCGCTTAAGAAAACGCGTCCGTTACCTCACCCTCTTCAAACTTATTTCCCTTGCAGAACCAGTATAGTTAATCGACGAGTATGTTTAGGTTGTACCTTCAATATAATACATTCTAGCCGGTTTACCCGTCATGTGACGCTAGATTCTTACCCCACCACCACTCCCCAATTCCCACCTGTGTGTACTGGTTTGTAAAATAGCAGTACAGACTGTGGTGTTTTTTCTAAAATTTCATTTACGGGCTCGCACCTAAAACCAAATTAAAAAAAAAAAAAAAACTCAATATCCACATATGTACATAGTTGTGAGATTCTGAGAAAACATCTGAATATAATTTAGTGGTCATGCACATCCCGAAAAACCATTTAGGTATATTGGTGTATTCATTACATTTCTTAGAAATATTCGAAATTAAAAATAATTTTTGTATTCAGATACCAACTTAATAACAGGTAATTTTGTGTTTTGAGACTCTTTTTTTATTATTCTCGGCAACTTTTGAATTATCGGCTCTACGAACCTAAATTTTATGTACCGGCTCTATATGTACATAGAACCGGTGCGAGTCCATAGGAAAACACCACTGAGTACAGCCCCTGACGCGGTTTGACAGTACGTGAAACAATTGTACAGCGTACCGTTGATTGAATGGATGTATGGTCATAAATCGCCAGCTTTGGCAGATAGCAGCTGTTGTTATGTTGAAAATGCCAGCGTGACCACAACGACCCAGTCAGGCAGGTCGATTTTACGCAAATATATGTACATATACTAGTGTTAGCCCGTTAAATATCAACGGAGCGCTTTCTCATCACCCGTACTGGAAAATAATATTAAATTTAATAGTTTTTATAGTTGCTTTTATCTGTGCAACAATGCGCTATCGTGTTATAATACAACAACATAACAAATTAGCAAAATCGCGAGCCTATTTTTTATTATATAAATAGTCAAATTGAAGCCTGCCCATTATCATCTGGTTTGACTCACCGCGTAAGCGCTCTGTTTCAAATCAGTGATACCGGGTTCAAATTCCACTCGATTTTTTAATTATTTACCGAGGCGAGCGTTATCAGCAGACAGACACACATACACACACACACACACAGACAGACAGACAGACAGACAGACAGACGGATTTGGGCTATTATATATATTCATATTTAATTACAGCGAACGGTCTCATGGAGGTTGGCCGTCCCTAGCTCACACATTCGAGCGATATTTATCGCGTGTGCTAAAAAGGAGCAGTCGAACAAGGTAAAGCCTTATCGCAAGCCTCCTATAAAGGGGGGCATCCTGCTCCTCTGAGACGGGACCCTTCACAGCGCATCCATTGTTCACCTGAATGAAAAGAAAACATACCTGACGTTGGTAATTTCACTTTGTCTCTTTTGTTCGTGCGCGAATTTCATTAAAGGCCTCCCCTCCACCCGGAAAACGATATCAAAAATAATAAAATTACAGATAAGAAGAGGAGGGCGCTATCGCAAAAATGCGTGATGTTTTCGCAAAAACGTACCGCGTGTAGAGTATCATAATCGGCTCCGCAGATATTTAGTCCTAAAGCAACAGAACAGCTGCCGAAAAATAAAATCAATATTTATTTTCGGTCGTCGGTGTATTCCCGTGTGGTCAGCGAGCCCCTCTCTCCCCTTTTCTCCGCCGTTTTTCTCCCCTTAACCCTTTCTCGCCCGATTCGGTCGAACTCGAAGTTTCAAACCGTAAAGCAACAAGACTGATTTTACGCTCGGTGTTCGCGAGTAGATACTCACGGCTCGTAAAATTATTCACGTGTAATACGTTTGCACAACTTTGTTCTACACTCTTGAAGGGTAGGTGTTCTTAATCTTCGTCTTGTTGAAATAGCCTGAGGGCTGAAGCCACCCAGCCCCGGATATGGGCTATTAATTTTATGACCTATTTTTTATGCCTACAGACTGTGTCAAGAATTGACCGTTAAATTATAAATATTGTATATATCTAGCCTATTCGCTTACCCTAACAATATATTAATATGAATCTTAAACTGACTTGTATTTAGATAAAAAAAAATTTTTTTATATATGTATTTAGTAATGGAATAATAGTCAACGATAAGTTGGGATCTAACGTTTCGCTCTCGTATTTTATAGGTATAATAGTAAGAGGAACCATATCGCCGCTCACTGCTCGGCTTATTTTAGTCTCGTCGCGAACAATTGTAATACAATAATCTCGGCTGGTATGAAATCGTCAAATTTGAAAAGCGAAAGAGAGATAGAGAAGGGGAAAGACACATTCGAGAGTCACGTCGAGCTGCCGCTGGATTTACTTTATCTGACAGTCAGATTAGCATAAATTTTCCAACGGTCTCGGTTGACGGTTGCGCGGATACGCTATACTCGGTTGTGTTTTTTTTTCCTTTTTACTGAAACGTCACCGATATAAATTATCAGCTATCGATATCTTGTACGTTGCGATTAGAAGAGAACGAAGCTGTACAGAAAGGCGTCTTTTTTGACATGCGTGCGTGTCGCTCTTCCGATCGCGGAAAAGCGAACGCGTGGAAAAACTCGAGTGTATTATGTTTATTTATTTATTTACGTAACAAACAGCTTATAGTATACAATATAAAATATAAATACAAAATAATAATAATAATCACACAATACACTACAGCCAAAATAGTTACAAACGAACAACAGATCAAAACAAGAAAGGAACTTAGGAGTTAGTATATGTATGTATGTACAATATACGTAGGCATACCCAAATGAAATATTATTTCATCTTGCAGATATCGTATAGATTTGTTTGTTGTTTCAGTTTAACAAATCCAGCTTTTTTTTTATTTGCAAATGATCAAACGAAAATGAAGAATTAACGATAGAGACAGGGAGAAAAAGAAGGAAGCGGTTCGTTTGATTTTCGTCAATGCATATCCACGGCTCGTCTGATTGTGGCAAATCAATTTACAGGTCAGTAATTTTGCTGATTATTCTTTCTTTTTCGTCGAAGAATTCAGATAAAGAACTTTCAACTCGAAAATCCTCTTGAAACGTTGCTCAGAATTTTTTTGTTTACTTATTACGTTTTCTCGTAATCTCAAAAGATTTTCCGCCCTTTCATTTGGGCGCGAAAATATCCAATATTTTTCTTTTTAGAGAGAGATAATTTTTATTCGGATTTCGCTTTATCCGTTTATCCCGCGGGGGAACGTCGAATTCGACTCAACAGCTCGTAGTAAAGTAAATCTTTTGTATTTTAGCGAGAGCAGATTCGCTGTCGCCGAGTAGACTAATAGAATTGAGCACATTTTCCAACTTCCCCACCCACCTCATTCTAGAACCCTTATTTTCACATACGAAACCCTTACGAGGCTGACGAAGACAGGATTTGCTTGTCCCAGAGCGAACCGTTTGTGAACAACGATCTCATTAAATTAAAATATCCCCCTATCCTTCGAGTGAATGGGGCAATTACCATTTATTTCTTATGACCCAAATTAATTAAAACGAATATATCGTAATTGCTTTAAATTTAAAGAGAGGCTTACGTACTTTTTTATTAGTTATACTAGCGACTAATTTTATTGGTATCATAACAATTAGTACGAGTACATACATATATATATGTACATATACATATGTACATATGTATCATACAGTTACCGGGAAGGATTATTCCGACCAAAATTAGTAATTTATATTCATATATGTACAATATACATATCGCGTCATTAGAGCACAAAGGTGAAATGTCCAAACTAGTAAATTATTCAGGGCAGCAATTTTAAAGTTTGAAATGGTCATCATAAATCAGACAAACTTTATATAAAAATGATAATTGTACATATTGTACTATAGATTTTTAGATGCTATTTCATTGTTATTGACTATACACAAGTAAATTATTCAAATTGCATGCAAAAAGTCCGGACTTGTCACTTGTGTACTCCGAGAATATTAGTAACACTTTTGTACTGTGATGCCAAATAAAATTGTAACGTCATTCAGAGATGTGCCACTTGGCTGCCCTGGTAGAATAATTAAAGAGGAACAAAGTTGCATTTATCTCATTTTCGCCAAATCTTGAACATGTCACCTTTGTGCTCTGAAGATGCGATATGTACTCTATTTGTCAAAATGACTTTTATCGTAGGGGATGCAAACTGAAAAGCAGTTTTCTTGTATGTATGTATTATAACGTGTGTAAAATAGTATTGAATGCACATAATTCGTGCTTTATTATTAATCAATTTCAGTACCAATGGAATTTTTCTCCAAATGACCTACCCTAGCACCTTTACAGTATGCAACATGAGCTGAGAAACATCCTGTGTATTATATAGGTACTATTGCATAGCTTACGGGTATATGGTTAGGGGGGAAATGGAAAAGTGGTGTGGGAGGAAAACGACTTGAACATTTTTTACGACCGCACCCGTTTGCCGGGGAACGAGGGTCGGACGCATCCTTTCCACTCGGAATGCGTCAAATCGCATAAAATAAAATGAAAAGGCTCTAGTATCGCCTTTTCCACGAGGTATGTAATTCGACCTGTGGTAGATTTATCCGCAACAGTCTCTTAATGTCGTTCGCCGGGGTTCAGCACGCGCTGAGTGAAGGGTGGGCGAGTAAGACGTCTTAGGTACGACATAATCTCATGTATATTATCTTAATTATGTCACATATCATCTTACAAATAATTACGTTAAGGGTGCGCTCTAGACGAGGGCAACAGGCCGACCGACGAAACTCGTCGCTTTAGGGTTAATTAACCCCGCGGAGAGTTTCGTTCGTGTGTCTCGCGCTTCGAAAGTTTCACTCTGTGTAATTCACTAGAATTCAATGCGCTCTGTGATGGTGCGGCTACAAACCTTTTGCAATGCAGTTTATTTACTTTACTTAGTAAAAAATTTACAGGCACAAAATAAATAAAAATAGGAGATAAATACATACCGTACCTAATAATAGATTTTTAAGTAAGGGTTAAATTATGTCGTTAATATTAACAAAGAAAAACAAAAATAATTGATCAGTTCTCCCTCACTTCACTTACCTGATTAAAAATAACTAGATATTTGATAAAGACCTGACCTGCCTGTGTACCTTGCGGTCATGCTAGCATTACCAACACAAGATAGCGGTGTGTTGGCAACAAGTCGCTATCCGTCAAAGCTGGGTCGAAACTAAAATGCGATTTTATAGCCATACACCCATTCAATCAACGGCTCACTATACAATTGCTTCGTATACCGCTAAACGGGCTATAGGCTGCACTGTTGTTATACAAACACCAACGCGCACCGGTGGGGCTAATATCCACTGTGATATGACGGGAAAATCGGCTAGTTAAATAATAATCACAATATATGTATGTCTGGTGATTTTGATTTTTTTTTAAACTGATACACATAAATTAAATATTGATTAAATAGTTTAATACGCAGCGACAGCCAACTATCATGATAGTGAACATTGAACTTACAAATATGATCTATTGTTAATTCAATTTTCCAACAACTGAAACTGGCTGTAAGTTTGTTTTTCCTTCGAGCACTCATTTTACAACAGTAAATTCAAGCTTTTAAGTAACATACGTCCACTTAAAATTCCATTCACTGGAATCAATCACGTTCAAAATTAAGTAAAGAATTCTAATTTGATCGTGCAAAAGAATTTCGTGGAATTTTTGGAACAAAGCTTGTTCGCTTCTTTCAAACATCGTGGATCGTATAAAATAAAAGGTGGTTTTTACTTTAAATTTATTTTTAGCATCGTTCGTTGATTGTATTGTACGTTTTGACGTGTCACAAATTTCAGCTGGCACGTTACACAATAAATTACCCGCGCGTCGATACATTCGTCCGATCCGACAATTAATATTTGAAAGTTATCGATCAGATCTCGTATTGTAAATGAACGAATTCGCCCATTTTCTTGTATTTCACACTACAAGTTGACACCTTTGCGTATTTGGGTCAAAAAGAACAACGCCAGCTAATGGCCCTTAACACGATTGTATGGGCAGTAATTGGCTCACTCAGCCGTAACCACACCTCGCCACCGCAAAGTACATATGGGTACATACGAAAACCCTCATTTAAAGCCTTAATTTGATGAAAGTAATAAAGAATACACACACTATCGCTAACGCACATGGCGTATGGCGTACCGAGAGTTTTTTTTTTTTCGCTACACCTGCAATTTTAATTTAACCACGACTGTTGCACTGAAATAAACGGCCGTGTGCGGATCGTTCAGAAACACCTGAAAATAAGTGGGCCACTTTGTCGGCGGTGGCCAGGACCGTTTCCAGATCTGGCTGTGCTCTTCCGGAGACAAATCCCCTGACAAATGTTCCGGGATAACAATGTTGACGCTAACAAAGCGTCAAGGATTTGTTCGGGCGATAGTGTAAAATTCAGATTTGTCAGTAAACACAACAAACGCGGACAAATGGCGCTCGCGTCCTGAAACGGTTGTCTACCCCTGCACCCAGTATCAGCTTGCAGCGATAAATACCACGTTGCATTTCGAATATAAATAAATCCTTCCTGTTTTATAAAAAGTAATAAAAATACGCAGGTTAAAAAGTTCGCCATTTGGCTCAGTTGCGGTCCGAAGAATGGGGAAAGGGTAAAAGTGTCGGGTAAGAAATCATGTGAAAAATAAATGAAGGCGGAACAAATTCTGCAGTGTTGTGCAACTATCACGAGATAAATAATGGTCGAGCTAAGACAAAATTCTCCCATGAAGCGTATTCTTTACAACCGTGAGATAGGTGCCTTCGAGAAATTATTACTTTTATCCTGCTGGAATACCAGCAATAAAACAATTAAAGCTTAAGTACAACACGTACAAATCATATTTCTCAATGTTGCAATGTGTATGGCGCGTTTTTACATTCTTATAATACATATATAACTTAAAAAGAAAAACTAGTACTAAAATAACCACTTTTATATGTATGTAACTAGCCGAATTACTCGGCATTGCTCGGGCGGGTGAATTCAAATAATAAATGAATAACGAATTAAACATTTATTCTCCAGTACAAACAAAACTTGATTAAAAACTTTGTATACCCTTGACCCCGGGTTGGAGTTCCGACCCCTTCCAAAAGCTGTCGACTATCTAAGTTACAATACCATGAGGTAGTACACCAAATTTGGTGGTTCTAAATTGAAAATTGTAGATTTGCATAGTGGACAAACAAAAAACCCAACATTCAACTTTATATATGTATGTATGTACATAGTAGATACATAGCTAATATTTAACTAAAATAATAGGAAATATTTAGGCAAACTCATACAAAACAGAATATCTCATTTATTTATTAACTTGAATTTTACATGATTTTCATGGGATTTCAACTTGTCGAAATATTTGAACTTCGAGAAATATCTCTGAAATCCTAACTTCAATTTTAGCTCTTACGACATAGTCTTGTTGAATTCATTACAGGATAGTGTCCACTTTAACTAAACCTATGCAATCCTTCTTCTAATTAAATCAATCAATTTGCTTATACATATATACATATATAGAAGCGCATTCCTGGCTGTGTAGCCGCGGAACGCTCGCATACACTCACGGCACGGTACCGGTACGTAGCGATTTCAACTATCTACAACATTTTTTCTACATTTTGAACTACTAAATACACTGCAGGTATCATCATC
This sequence comes from Parapsyche elsis, assembly GCA_022651745.1. Classification (NCBI taxonomy): domain Eukaryota; kingdom Metazoa; phylum Arthropoda; class Insecta; order Trichoptera; family Hydropsychidae; genus Parapsyche; species Parapsyche elsis. The sequence goes on along the minus strand of JAGVSN010000004.1, from coordinate 2,942,413 downwards.
ATCATTTTCAGCCGTTCACCATCCACTGCCTCTCCAATCCTCTTCCATTCTTGTCTGTCTTGAGCAATCTGCATCCACTTGACTCCACACATTCTTCTCAATTCGTCAGCCCATCTTCCACTTGGTCTACCTTGTTTTCTTTCACATCCTCTCGGATACCATTCTAGTACTTCTCGCGTCCATCTGCCATCCATTCTTCTCGCTATGTGTCCAGCCCATTGCCACTTCAACTTTTTCACCCGCACTGCTATATCTGCCACTTTGGTCATACTTCTCACCCATGTATTTCGTTTGCGATCTCTTCTTGTTATGCCAAGCATACATCTTTCCATGCTTCTCTGTGTTACATAAATGATAACCATCCGATGACATTGTCAACGGGCAGTTACTATGTAGTACAGACATACATATGTACATACATACAAACAATGTTCTGAAAAATATCATAATTTTTCATTATTCTATGAAGCAATTCAGTTTTATTGTGCAAATTGTGTGTTGCATTGGCTGAAAGTCTGAAAAAAATTTGATTAGTATCACAGTAAGCCAACACGCGTGCACATGTGTTAGTACACATGTATAAATTACTCGAGTGTCTCTATCTTCACGCCACTTTACATAATCCCAGTGCAGAGACTTAGCGAGTGCTGTTGTGTACCGGTTTGAAATGGTTGAAGATTAAACACTCTGGATAAACAGAGCCGGTTCGTGTGTTTTGTGACCTGTAACCGAATTAATTCAACGAGCGAAGGACAACGAACACACACCCACTCACCCACTCGACCGTTTTGTATTTTCAAAAACCTACCGGTATAATTGTAATTATTTTTTTATCGCAATCAAAACAGGCTAACCGCTCCTGTGGGAGCTTAAAATTCTAACGTCGATTCCGTAACCGGGTTTTTTTCGAGGACCTTAAATGTACGAAAATTTCGCTCCGTATCTCTCTCTGTACAGTATAACGCGTATAACGCAAGTTTTAATGTGACCCTTTTTCCGCAGAGTCTCTTAATTAATGAGGTTGATTGTTTAAAAATTCACCGCTCAATTTTGAAACATTTAAAAAAATCAAGTATTAAAACATCGCGTCGTTTGCATTAAAAATATAATTTCTCATTTGCAATTGAGCGCGACTCGCAATCTAAAACGCTCTAATTTGCTGCAATGACATTTTATATCGTACGTTGGAATTATACTTATTTTTAATGTTATATTATGCGTAAAGGACCACTCTAGCGTTTTTTAATTTGTTTGCATACATAGGAATCACATCATTTGCCGTAATCACGTATGTATGTACATATTGCTTTGATATGACTGTAACGTTGTAACATGTAACATCACAGTAACCTAATTTTAAATGTATGTATAGCTTTGTATAATTATTATGAAATTGTATTGTATTCAAAAATAATACGATTGATAGGTCATATGTACATAAGTATAGATTGAAAATTCGACCTTATTTATATTCATTGTCTTTTTTAACCTTTCCCTACCTGTGGTGTAAACAAAGTCGACATTGCCTCTAATTATGTGAATATCTCTGTAAATATACTAAATACGGAGTTCATATTTTAGGTATTCCTCAGTAATACATTAATGTATAGAATTGAATTATTACAATGTAAATGTACTTTTCGGAAGCAACCAAAAAAAATGTTTTATCCAAGAAGTGAGTTAAATTTAACATAGTGCATATATGTGTTAGTGCAGTGATTTTTTATCGCAGCTCCATGCGCGTGCGTCATTTGATCGTGTACAGTGCGATTAGCAGTTCATTTGTGGTTCGTGATTATTATTTACGGTAATAATATTTTCATATTGTTATGCTACATATATTGCAGATTATATTTATATTTTCAAATACCGTTCTAATTTTAGAAAAAAAAAAAAAAAAGCTAAAAGAAATTTGATGAATGAAGAGGAATATGATAGCGATCTTAATTTTGAGCCGGAAATAATCTTGCACTATAATAGAACAAAAGGTGTGATCGACACCGGTGACAAAATGACGAGTGAATATTCTTGTGCAAGGTCAACAAGGAGATGGCCTTTTAGAATATTTATGGAGATGCTGGATATAGCTGCACTGAATGCATATTTGTTATGGACGCAGAAATATCTAGAATGGAAGACAAATAATAGAAGTCGAACATCAAGATGCCATTGCTATGGTTATATCTCAATATCATTGACAATCGGCAGAAGCGATATATGATATAACCAACTTTACACCAGAATGCGCATCAGAGAGTACGCAGCAATTTCCCGAGTGTAATCGAGACTGTGCCGATTTTTTTTTTTTGTTGAATAAGGATAGCCTTATTCGACAAAAAAAAAAAAGAACCCGATTATTTTGCCATGCTTGTCAAAACCTGTATGCTTATCGATAGGTTAGAAAAAAACATATTTCATGTTTTGATTGTGATATTATGATAAACACAAATATTTAATATTAAATTTCGTGTATTCGGTTTTTGTCCTTTTTTCATGCTATTTTGTTTTTTATTCACGTTTATTTTTCAAATTTATATATAGTTTTTTTTTATCAATCTGTGTATTTTTGGAACATTATATTACAAAAATAAATACTTAAAAAGTACATACTTTATTTTATTTGATGAAAAATATAAACAAAAACACATATCCTAAAGCCGCACAGGTTTTGAAACACCGTGTGTTGTCGTGAGAGCGAATCGTAACGCACACCAATGTCAGTAGCGGTCTGACTATAAACGCTTCTCCACGCGTTTCTATGCAGTCTTCATCTTTATGATGTTTTTTCTAGTTTTTAGCACTTATATTACCACCATTGATGCATATATTTATTTATATAGATACGGACTACTACTATGAACATTAATAGAAGTAATAATTGTTAAGTATTCGTATTTATCTGACTTGAAATCACAAATTTCTACATGTCAACTGAGTTGACATCATCGGAGCGCGCGGATGTTTTTAGCACCGTAAGGGAATGGTTAAGCTCGTTTTTCTAGATGCTTTCCAGTTATGGCGATTTTTGGTGTATGTACAATGTACATACATACATGAAGAGTTATTTCAATAATATATATCTCATCATCATTTTCAGCCGTTCACCATCCACTGCTGGATGAAGGCCTCTCCAATCGTCTTACATTCCTGTCTGTCTTGAGCGATCTGCATCCAGTTGACTTCACACATTTTATTTATAGTAATTGTTTCATGTACTGTAAAACGGGCCAGGGGTTGGGGTTATAATATAATCCATCGTAATGTAACGGGCAAACCGGCTAGTTAATTATCATCATCATCATCATTTTCAGCCGTTTGCCGGATATTGTTGGATGAAGGCCTCTCCAATCCTCTTCAATTCCTGTCTGTCTTGAGCAATCTACATCCATTTGACTCCAAACATTCTTCTCAATTCATCAGCCCATCGTCCACTCGGTCTACCTTGCTTTCTTTTACATCCTTTCGGATACCATTCCAGTATTTCTCGCGTTCATCTACCATCCATTCTTCACGCAATGTGTCGCAGCCACGCTTTTCACACGTTACACTATATCCGCCACTTAGTTCATACCTCTTACCCATGTATTCCTCTTACGATCTCTTCTCGTTATACCGAGCATACATCTTTCCATGCTTCTCTGTGTGCACTGGATCCTGCGTAAGATTCTTGAATTTAGCAATAGATATCTATTATTGAAATACCTTTTTGCTTACTGTACCTATTGGTTGTGTATAATTTGAGTAAAAAGTCTATAGATGGTAAAATAAAAAAAAATCCTCAAAGCAAATATTCACCTTGACGCGAAATCAATCATCGCGGTTAATTTAACTCGAATCTTTCACGCCGCTTTTCCGCTTTTCCGGCTCACGCTCAACCACGGAAAACCCCCTAAAAAAATAAAGCATGCAAAAAGCTACAAAAAAAAAAGTAAAAACTCGTGCTACCTCGCCACGTATAGAGCAGTTCGAGCCGAGGGTAATTCAGTCGGCGCCCAAGGAGTTAATTAACAAGACCGCAAGTCCCTTATGACCCCCTTCCCGATCCATCTTTCGCGCTCACGGATTTTCCCCACCCACCACGCCCACACTTCCCTTTTTCCACCTGGATGTATAAAGGGTACATGTGGGTGTGTATGTAATCCAGATTAAACATCGCACAGGTGTTGCGGTCGCCGTTTTAAATCTAAACAATTGCGCGTCCCGGTCACACTCGGACCGGGATTTCCGCTCCTCGCTTTTGAACCGGAACAAATAAATTTTTTTTGCGAAAATGTGTATCGCACATAATACAATATGGACACGTCGCTCTGCAGACGAAAATCCCGTTAAGTATAATTTATTATGTGCGTATTAACTCGCCGTAGAATTGTGCGCCAATAAACACCGATTCCGGGTGTTTAGCGTGTTTCGTTTGAAATCCTTGTGAAACAGTGTTGAAATTTCAAATCTAAAATAAACTAAATATATTGTAATTAAAATTTTGATGATAATTCCCCATACCAAAACTTTAAACACAAATTGACATTGTTGAGGTTATAAGCATTCCTAAATTCTTTTGTATGCTGATGATCTCAAACTGTTTCGAATAGTTGAATCGGATAATGATTCAGCTGTTCTACAGTTAGACCTACATACATACATATGTAGATGGAGTTTTGAACTGGTCTATTGATAACTCATTCCCTCTCACAAAAATGTTGTTCGCTGAATTTTAGTAGATCACATAATCATTATGTATTTCGTTATCATCTAAGTGGCACTGATTTGAACTCGGTGGATAGCTTTAATGGTCTGGGAGTCATCTTTTCAAGCAAATTTGAATTTAGTCAGCATATTGTGATTATCTGCTTAAAAGCGACTGAAATACTGGGATTTTTTCTAAGATTTATTCTAAGGAAGCCATTTCAGAGTGCCTTGGTGCTTACGAATCATTAGTACGGAGCATTCTGGAATTTTCGTCAAATATTTGGAATCCTAGTAGTAGAGCACACTGCTTAAAATTGGAAAGGGTGCAGAAAAGGTATCTCAGATCTCTTTACGCAAAGCTGTATAGGAGATATTCGTGGCTCTACCCTAGTGCATTTTTGCTAGGGGCGTTAGGGTTTAATTCCCTGGAGTCACGTCGACAGCTTTATCTGTTTAATATTATATAAATAAATAAATAAATACACACATACAACACATGATATAGAATATATCGAAGTAAATTTAAATATATCAACTGAATACTTGTCCAGTTGAAATGCTAATACACACGTACGCTACTGTAGTAAAGAGTCACTTCGTGTTTCTTGAAGCTCTAATCTTAGTTTTCCGATAAGGATATGACGGGAAATTCCTAACTTGCTCGCTAGTTCTCCATTCGAACGCGAATTCGACTCTTGGAACTTGTTATCTATCAAACGGGAGAGTCAATCACACGTGCTTCGCAACTTTTAAATCTGATAAACGTATCCTTTTATATGTACGTACGGGGGATACACTTACACAATTTAAATTTATTTAAATATAAAATTTCAGGCATATTAATCTCAATAATCTGCAAAACGTTTCCGTGATTTGAAAATGATTGAGGGTCTCTTTTATAGCGACTTTTACGACAGTATAAGTAATCGTTGAACGCTCGGAGAGCGGGGAAAAATTTTCCGAATCTTTTCCGATTCGCGTGTGATGGACTCATTTAATCGCGCATTCATGCGAATGTCGAATTCATTCTTATTCATAGACATGCTCGCTTTGTATATATAATACGTATACTATGCGAGTTTGCTTCGACGAGAACAATTCGAAATATACGGATATAATACGTAAGTGCGCATTTTGTACAGGTTTCACGGTAAATATACAATAACAAAAAAACAATAATCGATTTTAATGTATTGACATTTGATCAGTGTAGTTGATATAAAGAACCATTTTATTGTAACTTGAATATATTTTCATTTGATATTGCGTAGTACTGCGTCATCGAAATGATGCGATATTTTTTATAAGCGAGATTAGAAGGCTTGGTTTCATTTAATATGGTCCGTCACTTTTGACGAATTTTCTCTCGTATAAAGCCTTTTTTATTCCTACATAATTTTCGTTGTGCACGTAAATAATTTAAGCCGAAAAAATTACATTGTTCGTCGGGTGTGATACGAGGAGCAATAATGGCCCCCGTATTTAGGTATAATGGTACGCTTTGCCGAATGATTAACGGCACTCACGTCCGAATTTTATATTAGATTTACAGGTGGGGGTGAACGTGTTAATACGCGAGTTAAAAATACGCGATTAAATGAAAATTATTATTGTAGTCGAGCCGACTGGTCCAACAAGACGAATGTTGCGCAATACACTTCCAAATTTGTATGAAAACTTCATTGCGATTCGTATACATATATGTATGCTAATGTGCGTTCCTATGAAATACACAAGAGAGGTTTTCACTTTTTTTTATTGTTACTATGCGTGGTTTTTTTTAGTTTATTTTATTCAGCGGGATATAATGAAATGGAAAAGTGGTATGCGTGCCTAGATTGCATTTCGTTGACATATTGCCATACGAAGTTACTAAACATAGGTTACGAAATAATACATTGAACTAATAGTGCATAGAGCGCATTTAGACCATCTACTCGCTAGGCCTTTCAAATCTAATATTATAATCAACCTCAATCTTAATAAAGTTTGAGAAAATTGACTTTATAATTGCAACAAGCAAAATTTAAATAAAACGTGTCTCCGCTAAGTTTAAGCGATAAAGTTCACCATACGTGCAAAATTCATATTAATAAACGATTTGAAAGAACTTAAAACGTGTGCTGTTGAATTTGAAGAATTCTCAATGGACATAAAACTGTTCCGATTTGTAATGATTTTTAAAAAAGTAACGAAGAAGTTGGATTATTATGTAGATTAAGAAATATGTGTACTATCTAGAAATACAAAAGTTTATAATGCAATTGTTCTTCCTCATTTTATATTTATTTATTTATTTTACAAATTATACCATAGTGACATGACAGATTGCCCTAATTCGTCACTATGGCGAGACACGAAAAAAACATTTTACCATATTGATAGTAAAATTAAATATAATCAAATTACATTAATCAAATAATTCACAAATTACATTAAATCAAACAATTCACAAATGAAAGATTATTTAAAAAAAAATAATAAATTTATATAATATACCTACATATGTATGTATAATGTGGTTTATTTTTAAATTTAGTATATAGAGTAATTAAAGATACATACATAGGTTGCAAAAACTGCAAAATAGAGCTATGCGGAGTATTTTAAATGTCAATAGATTAACTAGTATAAGACATACATACATATGTTAAATGAATGTAAATGAAACCCTAAAAGTGTGCATATTAGTAAATGTATATTTTTAAATTTGATAAGAATTTATTCCCAAAGTATTTCGATAAATAATTAATAAGAGGGATATATATACATATGTACATAGTCATAATACTAGGGGTAAGAATAAGTTAAGAATTTTTAAAATTAAGTAGATCTAGGAGAAGTATATTGTACATGTATGTTGTTGAATATAATAGCCTGCCATAAGTTCTCAGAAATATAAATAAAATTGATAGATTCCTGGCAGCCTTAAAACAGCACTTCTGTACAAGTGCTAATAGATGATAAGTTTATTTTGTAATTTTAGCTTTAAGTTAATGTTTATTTGTAATTAAATAAATAAAATCGCTACCAGCTACTGGTTGACCTCTACGTAAGTTCGTTTCGCTAGCAATTTTTCGCTGGATTTATAAATGCAGCAATCGACAGCATTTCAGTGATCGGGATATTGGGGGGAGAGAGAGATAGGTGGGCAAGCTCAAGTTTTCTAGTGCCGGAAAAGTAGGAAAAGCCCAGTGGAAACCGTGAGGAATAATTATAAAGCCGGTCCAATTAATTTGATACGAAATTGAGCGTGCTATATGGCGCTCGTGTATTATTAATAAGGGATTCTCACGCCACGCGAGCGCGAAAACTTTGGCACGCGAGCTTCGAATCGAAACGGCGTCGTTCGGGTCCTGTGTACCTACAAAATAGGGGTTGAGGGCTTTTGTTTTGTGGCGCTGAAGTTCCGCGGGAGCTTTCACAGGGTGCGCGCCGAGCTTTTTACGCCGTGAATTATTCAAAATGCACTCAATGCCGCCAAATAATTCATAGCGCGAAGTGTGCTCCCGTGCGTGATATAATCGCGACAGTGGCGCCCTCTCTCCGCATATAAATGCCGGACGGTAGACATGTCATAAATACTTATACTCACTCATACTGGCGTTATGTATAGTCCATTCATGACATGCATGCAAAAAATTAAAGCTGACGTCATATAAAATGCTAAAATCTCACAAGCCAGGAAATATGGACTTATGTCGGATGATTTTCTCGACAATGTTTTCGACCTTAAGGTGCCTGTAATCGATTAACATATTCACGGCAATGTATTGCCGGCAATGCTTGCCGGTAATATTACTGCAATATGGTGATATGGGCCGGAAATATAGTCGTGTTTCCCGACACTATTGTCCCACTATTGCTGGTATGACAGTGTGTTGGCGAGTATTGTTGACACATTGCCGATGATATCGCTGGATGTACGAAAATACGCGGCAATATATGTTTCTTTCCTGCTCTCTCACATAAGGTGTCACATCTCTGTCGCTGAGGTGCGGCCACGACACGATACGAGTGTTGACCTTCGGCGAATCTGGGCAATAATAAAATAGCAACTACATACTTGCCGGCAATCATTGAGCCACACATTACTACGACACATATTGCACATGTGATGCCGACAATGTTGCTGGATGGTTGACGAGCAATATTGCTGTCAATATTGTTGAAAAGTGTTGATCGTTTACAGGCACCTTTACTTTTAGTACTAAAAGTAGTTGCAATTGCTTTAACCTTATCGTTAGACTTCAGAGGAATTGATCAAGACACGATTTTATTTATGAAACTTTTTTTAATTCAGAGTTTGCCAATTTATCTAATTCAGTTGTGAGATGGTTCCACCAAAAATTGGCACCTCGTCCATTATTCCTCTGTTAACCCGTTATTGGATCCTTGTGTTCTTAGACCCGTCGGTTAACTTTCTCCCAAACAAAACAAAACTTCGTTGAAACATCAATTAACAAAATAATCAAGAGTTGTTAAGCTGCTAATACAAAATGTATGAAATAAACCAGCTTAATTTGATTTCAAATTTTGCGTGTTGAATCTACGTATGAGCTGCAGATTCAATGCCACGTGTGAAATAGATTTTTGCTAATTATTTGTTATTTTTTATACATTTACATGGCATAGCCGATGGACCCCATCGGTTACATACAATTTTTATCTATTTAGTTATTTATATTTGAAGGATTACAAAAATCGTGATGATTTTTGAAGAGGTATACATTTTTTAAAGTTACTAACTGGCTGATTTAGGCGGTTCCAAAACTTCAACCACTGAAAAGAAAGAGTCTGTGACAATTTTGTTTGATTTGTCTTTTAGAAGTTTCAAAGTATGACCTCTGACTATTGCTTTCAATACTCATTTTGAACACGAAAGCACTAAATTTTGAGCTACAAACCGGAAAAGTATAAAAAAAAAACGGAAAATTGTCAATTTTTTTAAACGCTCATATCTCACAAACGAGAGCTAACCAACAAATTTCATTATCATATTCAGATGCAGTGGGTCAGAATTAGTAATAATTTTTGAGTCTTCGCTCGGGTTACTCAAAAATGTGATTTAATTTTTTTTTGTTGCACAGTTGTAATCAGCAAAATCGACAGTCACTCAATACATACCCTCGGCTTATCCACGTATAAAATGTTTATATGTAAAACATCCTTTCTTCTCCTCCAAATAGCAACGAAAAACTACCGGGCCATTTTTCTTATGAAACTTTGATCGTAAAAATAAACAAACGATACTTTCGTGCATCTTTTAGTGTTTTTTTAAATTACAAGTATTTTCGCACTATTTTATAGTTAAAATTAAATTATAGTACGTCCTCACTCTTGAAGCACTCGTGCACTCTTCTCACCCGCATCCAACACACATTTACAAATCCGTTCGTATTTCTTGTATCCAATCGGGAATAGACACGGTTCACCGTCGAATCAACGATCTCCTCGACTTCTGGACAACTTCGGCAAACTTTACGAGCAAATGTTTGTTACACCTTTGCTAATGAACTGAGATTGTACGACGGTGGATGGGGTGGTGACTGGGGGGGATGATTCTCCTTCCGCTATCTTCCACTCCAGTACGACCTATGGGGCATTTCGCATTCGAGTCGATTCTGTTTGCCGACGACGGCGTCGAGATGCGCTCAAGTCACTCGGAAATCTTGCATTGAGATGCATTCAACGTTCTTACATGCATTCGCAAATTCGCTGCACTACCGAATGCATCGCTGCACAATAGAACGACAATCTTTCACGCGTGAATATAGACTTAATGTTGCCTACTTGATTTTAAGCGTCGCCTCTTCCATTTTACTGTCTACTTACATTCTTTGGAGGAAATACATTATAGCATAAGAAGAAATACAACTGAGTCACCAAACTCTGAACGATGACGGCCAGTCTGAATATAATAACGTCCAAATCATTCGACCATAGTAGGAACCTTCGGTTCATAAATCCAATGCTATATCGACGCTGTGGTTGATTTTATACAATATTTATTTATTTACAGGTTTAAACCCAAAGTTTATACATAATATAATATATACATAAATATATAGTAAAATTATCACTATGCAACCCCATCCCCGTCGAGTATCCAAGCTAAATGTAACTTCAGATAGGTCACAAAACTAGGATAGGGTATTCAAATTAATGTATGCATGACAGTCCTAATTAAAGGTTGTTGGAAGAGACGATGAGAGCGCGAACGAATGTAATTTTCGGCCACAAGCAGGCTAAGGGCGGGCGCACACTGGGCACGTATTCGTACGAATTCGTGTCGTACGTATGTTGTTGTCCCTCACACTTATGGCGTTGTCTCACACCCAGAGAGAGACAACGCCATACGTGTGAGGGACAACAACATACGTACGACACGAATTCGTACGAATACGTACCCAGTGTGCGCTCGGTCTTTCAAGCATTAGAGGAATCCATCACTTCTATACACTAGGAACATGTGCCGCAACAACAACATGCTCCTTCGAACCTCGAGTGATTGCATGCCCGTCATGCTCAGAAGAAACTTACTCGGGTACAGAAATGGGTAGTAACCATATTCCCTTAAATAAAGATATCTAATAAACTTCTTATGAACTCGTTCAAGCATAATTTTGTACGAACGTTCATAAGGCCGCCATATTATACAATTGATTGTATAATATGGTCGATTATTAATAATTGATAATTGAAAGTTGATTGTGACCTACATATGTATGTAGAAAGAAGAGACCTAGGTGTTTTATTAGATAGTAAATTATCTTTTAATTCCCACGTTGATGCGGTTGTCAATAAAGTTTATAGGAGCTTATGATTCATAATGACAGTATCCAGACCATTTAAGTCCTTTGATACTGTGTCTCTGCTATCAATGTACATATTTGTGAGAAGTCACCTAGAATTTGCTAGTACTATATGGAACCCTTTTTACTAAGATTCCATTACTAAACTGGAAAAAAATAATAAGAAGTTCCATGCGTACTCTATTTCCAGGTTTCGTATTTCCTCTTCTTCTTCCTATTCCCATGATTATATACCTCTGCGGTCTAGGAGGACAGTCTCAGATCTCTACTTTTAAATAATTTATCAGAGAGCCCTTACTTGCTAAATGGGATCCTTCTCCATTGTTCCCCTAGATCTGTTAGAAATCGTCCATTGTTTCATTTGAATCTTTGTTCTTCTAATTACTCGCAAAACTCCTTCATTCGTAGATCCTGTTCATCATTCAATGAAGTTCCTGCACATATTGATCCTTTTCGCTATTCCTTGCCCTCCTTCAGAAGTTCCTTTCCAGCCCTAACTCCTAAAGTTTCTTTCTTGCTATGACTTTGTTTGTAACTATTTTGGCTGTATTGTATTATATGGAATTAATTTTATTTTATATTGTACTTTATAACTGTATGTTACTTCATAAATAAATAAATTGTACTCAACCTTGGACAGAACCAAAGAGCAGTATAATTGCACAATTGCCCTACCTTTAAATATTTTCTACATTTTTACTACATTGAAACGATATCTATTCATAAAAAAACAAAGTCTTCTTCGTGCTGCATTCTCGTCGAAACGGATACGTTACGTTCCATTTGTCCACGTTGTACGTATAATTCCCATTCGATAGGAGAAATTTCCCTTTTTTTTTTCTTTATTTCTTCCTCCGTGCCTTTTTCAATATCTCGTCCCACCCTCGCTTTTCCGATTCAGCTCACGCGCCCGCGTAAACTGAATATCCACTCCCGTCGCGTCCAGATAAACGCGAGTCTCGAACCCTGCACTGATTCGGCGATAAGCTCAGGATTACCCGGTGATGGATGCCAAAGGATCTACATCATCCGTGCCCATGAAGGAGATTGCCCTCGCCTCTGTGCTCGTACTTCGATTCTTCGACAACAAGTTTACGAAGAGAAGCGAGGGTCGCTTCCGACCTCAAAACTATTAACAAAACAATCATAAGACGATAACGCTACAAGTATAGCAGCCGTCACTATCAAGGTTAAACCCTAACAAATTAGAAGTTGCCATACTGTAATATCATTAATGTGGGTAAAATAAATCGAAATATTGAACTCAACGCAACTCTTTTATAGTACATATGTATATGTACATACATATGAACATACATAAGTACTTATTCTTGAAGAGTGAAAAATATTTTACCATTCATTCGAATGAAAAATTCTCTGTCAATGTACTTTAAATGAGGCAAACGATATGTTTAAATGTATATATGGTTGTATGTAAACTTAGAATTTATGTACATACATACTTGTACGTATGAAGTTTTTGAGAAAAATAAGATAATTTCTTTTCGTAACGAAAATATCGGTATAAATCGTAAACATCGTATTTATTTCTTTCCACTCGAGATGATTTGAAAAGCGTCGAGAAAAATTAAGTTGGAATCGAAAGAAAATTGAACCGACAGTGAGTGAAATTACAACGAATCGAGCGAAAAATAACACACACACACAAAAAAAAATATATATTTAAAAAGAATGAAATTTTTCATACATTTCACATTGGCGAATTTTTCCTAGAATGTACCTATTAATTAAATATATTTTATTCAATCGCACGAGTGCTTGTGGCCGAAACTGAAGAGTGACCATTTCGTCAATTAAAAATCACTGTACGTGTATATTTTTTTATCACGATTCCATTTGATGCGATTGAAAACTCGACGGACAAACATCAAAGGTTTTAAGAATAATACAAAAAAAAGTACTCAATATTCACAATGATATGACTATTTTTTCATGTAATCTTATTCGAATTCGATCAATCAAACTTACCGCGTCGGTGGGCCTTTCCGTGCCAGTAGGGGCCGGTTTTGGGCCTTTTGCCGAGTGATTTGCCCTTATCATAATAGGCTCCCTTTGATCCGATCCTAGCACGCATCGGTGCCCGGTTTTGATTGCCAAAGCTCCATTTGCGGTGGGGAGCTTTCAAAATTCATGGGTCACGACTAATTGACCGTGAACTTACACATGCTCAATTGGCGAATTGACGAACCGACCTTATTACTGTTGCGACTTCTTAAACGTTTCATATATCTACTACCCACTACTACTAGTACAGTTATATTTTACTTAATTGTATGGATATATTCAACTCGCGGTTTTTGTTCGTAATTAATGCTTCGTTTCCATAACAAATAAATAACTTGTTGGCATGACGTACATATGTTACGCCGATAACTTTTATGTGTATCTGTCTAGTATTACATTCATAATACGATTCATTTCATATTAGTGCGCATATTTTTTTACTCCCAATTTATATTTATAGTTGGTTGGATAGTTTTCTTGAAAGTAAAATCGAAGATATGACTTGTTTTGTGCTTAGATTCGATAATAATTTCCCAAACTGCGTAAGTAAAAGACCCATCAAATTTTATATCTAATCGCAATCGTACCCGTAAAATTATTTATTTTCCCCCCAAACCCGCTTACGGTTATATAAACAAAAATAAACGAAATAGTTTATTATGAACTGGGGGGGAAGAATCGAATACTTTCGTATCTGAAATCTGAAATTATTCCACCGCTATGATACATCACGAAGAAAAACATAATCTCCGCGAAAAAGTCAATGTATTTTCATGTGAATTCAGATGATCATATCTTCGTTTGATTTCAGACGAACGTTTCCAGAATAATAAAAAGGACCGATAACGTTATTTATACGTGTGCTTTTTTTTGAAAAATATTTTGAATTCTCAACGGTCATTCAATATTTCATAAGCGATATCGCTTTTTTTACCGGTCCCGTTATTGTTATTAGATTTAATATATCATAAGAATCATTATTATTTCATGAGAGGGAGAACGTGCACGAGTTTTGCTATCGTGCTTAAATTCAACTGCGAGATTTTGTATAAATTAGAAAAAAACTTTTCTCCGTACTTACTTGGCGCGAGTTTTCCGCTTTGACTTTTGCGGCGCAAAAAAGTCAAAAGTCGAGTTTTCTTCTTGAAAAGCCAATGAATCGTACTCTCTCTCACAAATCCAGATAAATGACATTGCGCTTGAAATCTCTTGCGTGACGTTTTTATTGGAGAGCAAAACGATATTGGTTGTTGTGGCTACAAAAAGAGTATAAAATCCCTCTCAACTCGACTTTTTTTATACATTCTTCCACAAATTCTTCAATAATACAAAGAAATTCAAAAACGAGTTAAGCCCCACAGCAATATCAACTATGTACATTAGAGTAGAGGGTCGATGTATGGTACTTTCGTTTTAAAATAGTTATATAAAGTTGCCTCTATGTATGTCATACCTTTTCTGTTCAAAAAAAATCTGCCTAATTAAAAATGTTTTTCTGGTCTCTACCAGCACTTTTATCTTAATACTTTTACTTGTATGAAAATTTCCAATTGATTGTTTCCAATTTCTATAAATAGCAATTTTAATTGGAAAATTAGTATTTATTTTTACTATACATACTTACTTTACTCGTATATACTTATATTTATTTACTCGTATGTCTCCCTCCACCGCGCTCACAAATTCACACTTATTTGAATAATTCAAGGAATAAGTAAATAAATTAGATTTTTACAAAAAAGTACTTATAATATTCAATAAAGTTAGCGTAATTATATGAGCATGTTATCTAAAATTTTGTATTCTGTGTTCAAATTTTGAAATTAATAGACAAATTTTAATTTTTCGCCTTTGGGTATAGGCCTGAAAACATATTCACAGATTTTTTTTAGTATTTTTACGAGAATACGGATAATACAACGAAACTTTTGGTAGGTATTACAATGCCGATTTTTAATTTTTGCAATGTCGCTCCACCGTAATGTACATGTACATACATACATACATACATACATATCAATTTTTAGTACACAAAATGAAATGACTGAGATACTGTCATTATGATACAATTTAAACACTTCCAAGAACGTAAAATCACTACAATCTAAATTATGCGTTGTTTTTTTTTTCACATACATACATATGTACATATATTGTCGTTTTTACAAAATAAATTACCATTATTTATCATGTTCAAATGGGAAACAGTATCTCACTTTCTACAATACCAATTTTTCACACAAAGCTCGCGTACACAATACACTTCATTTTTCCCATATTTTCTTTCAAAATAATTTTAAAAATGTAGGAAAAGTGTACTGTCATTTCGAACTCTTGAGCATTCGGGATTATTTCCCCGGCTTATGAAATATGCAGACGCGGCCGCGCCCGAAGCCGAAAGCGCATTCGAAGCGAGCTTTCGCGGCAAAAAGCTCGCCTCCCGGATGAATGTGAAAAGTTTTAGATTGGTCGGAGGGAATAAGCAGGGGTAGGGGTTGATAAAAGAAGGGAGACGAATTTAAGAGGCGAAACAAGGTATTCGCACCGTGCATCATCAGCATGCGCCTTCCGAGACGCATATTTTATTCGGGCCCCGTGGGCCCCTTTGTTATTCGAGAAGTTTCGACTGACTGGGGACCCGACCGGCATAAACATTTTTTTTTATTTTGTTTCATATGTTAGTCGAAGCGCGTATTTCACCCACCCCTCCCCCACCGTTCTGTGACACGATGGCTCACCTAGCCCCACTAACGCCACACTAGTACCCTAATTTTACTTCTATATACAAGAACGTATAGTGAAGATGATAACTTTTGGAATTGCAAATTTAAAGATAGTACATGCGTTGAATTTAAATTGACCACATAAACAACGTATAAGTGTTCGTACACACAACTCACGGTACTCGGTTATTTTTAGAATCTATTCATATTTAGTGCGAGCCCTATTTTATGCTTGAAAAAAATTGTATGCAAATTGAGTTTGCAACTTTTCATACATTCACATCAACATTTATATTCAAGCTATACTTGAATGTCTCAAAATTATAATAAGATAATTGCTCGCATCGTTAGATTGTATCACGGCACTTGCCGGTGCTTTCGCTAAAATATTTACGTCACCATAAACTTTCGCTCGTATTTTGTCAGTTTTCTTATTTCATTAACCTTGCGAGCTGTCATAAAACTTCTCGCATAAATTTATAAAATGCTACAGCCCTTTCAGTGTGTGCTTTGAAAATTTTAATAGTTCATAAAGCGTTGTATCCCCCCCCCCCCTCCATATAAATATCAATATATAATTTTATAATGCGCCCCTCTTTATAAGATATTTATGTGTATATACGAGTGCAAAATGAATAAGTTCCTTCTTAAAATTCAACAGTTGCGCCATATTTGAATAAACCGTTTCGTCGGCGAGTTTGAATTAAAAACAAACAAAAAAGTTGAACAACTGTTGAGTGCGCGGAAGAAAGTAGCGAAAGGGGATAAAAAACAAGATATTTCAGAGGCCCCGGAAAAAAATTTCACTCTGAAGTTATCGCGGGAATAATGATTTATATATAAATAATGCGGTCGGTTGTGTGAGTCGAATGCGGAAAATTCACGGAATTTTTTTTTTCTTCTTCCGCCCGCAAAAACAGGCCCCGTCCACTTGGAAAAGGCGAAATACGTACATATGTAGATAGAATTTAGCGTTGCACAAGTCTAAACCGAGCTAATTTTGCATTCGCTCTATGCATATCTTAAAATAAGTATGTACAATGTACATATGGCTCTTTGTTCAAGCGTTTTGCCATATATGCGAATTTTATTATGGTAATACTATGTCTGGCAAAAACCATGCAACGCGGCTTATGACGTTCGGCTGAAACGAAAATTGTTTCGCAAAAAAGTTTTTTCCGCATATTAGCATATTTCTTGCTGGGAAAATGCATCGCTAAACTGGTGACATAACACACTCGCTTATTCACAACGTATTTCCCTTTCATATTGTATTCAACTCGATACAATAAATTCACATATACGAATTCAAAATAACGCTTTAGTATCAACGCTATCCAATAGGTACATATGTATATAGCGAATCGTTCGATATTCGAATTACGCGTGGTGAAATTCACGCAAGACGTGTTTGATTCGATTCCGATCGTCGCTCGAGTGTTTTCGCAATTGATCCCGCAGAAATACCCGGAGATAAATCTCTGAAAATTATTGCAAATTATCCTTCAGCTCGCGTGTAATTTATCGACGCCGGTTATGGGCCATGTGCGGTGAAGGGGGAGAGGACCCCACCCACCCACCCACCCACACGTGAGAACTATCGTGTTCGATTCTGAATATTTCCACACTGTTAGTTTTGTATAGTGCGTTGCCGCATTTGTGGCATTGTGGATACGTTTAATGTGCTTTTGATACCTGTCTCTCAACATTTTTAATATCCGTTTTGGCACTTAAAAATCTCGAGAGCGCCATTTAGTCCTTGAATAGCATTTTTCTCGGCAGGAGTATAAGTTGAATTTACGCTTTAATCGCATTTTTCAATTTGCGTTAAGCGTTTCGTCTTAACCTCATTTTTGCGTTGAATATCTCCCTTAGTAGGGTATACACCTACTAATTGACCTATAAGCGAATTGCTCGCTTTTCAAAGCATTTCTTATTTCGTTCGTTCGCTCGTTGCTGCTTTTATATTTTCATTTAATTCAATGACGCGTCAAGTACATGGATGCAATACCAAATCCATTTAAATTTAAGCGAGGATCAAACTCAAAACATTTATGTACATGTACATAGATGTTTTGTGATACCAGACTTGTGATTCTCGGATGTATGTACATACATACATATGTATGTATGTAGTTCCGAGCATCACAAGTCTGGTACTACATACATAGTAGGTACTATCGACGCTTCGATACTTGACCCAGGTGGCCTGGACAGGATTTTAGAAAATATCGTACATAAAGCGGAGATTCCACGATGCAGCTAACAGAGTATATGGTCTGGAGCTGGATCCTATCCCGTGGGAGCAGGAAGACTACCGGACAGAGAACTACCTGCCTTGCTTCCAGTATATATCCTCGGGCAGGCGGGCCATTCGATTTATTGCCAATTTATACAATGTAAATATTCGCCTAACCTTCATCATCACTCCCCGCTACACATGCAGAATAAAACTCATGCCTATAAATCACTGTGTGGTATCGTCCGCCAACACTGGTGGTCATTCATCAGACGAATAACCCCGAATATAAGCGGGCAAAACCCTCCTCGGTCTCTCCACTTCCGTGCCAATTGCATTCTTGTAAATCTAAAAACCCTATTCCATAGTACAAAGTATAGTAGATTAAATCCCAATTGAATCGATCTACGACTCGTATATCTCAAAACGAGTCAAATTGTCAAATGAAATTTTTGACGTGTTGTTGTATGCAATGCTTATTATTCCATATTTCTAATATATTTCAATTTTTACTTTTTTTTTTACATAGTGAATTTATAAATATATTGTATCCAATGAATACAAAACTTTAATTTCCAATTTGAATTATGGTATGAATCCACGTTTGTACACCTGTAATGAAGGCTCGCTGTGCTTTTTTCGTATTTACGCAACTTATACGCGAGACGACCAATTAAAACTTATAATTAAACCAGTTTCAAAACACATCTCCGCGCTAAAAGTCCCCTGGCGAACTACGCCAGCCTCATAAATCTTCTTTTTGAAACTTGAAAATATCTCTCTCTCGCGCTTTTTGTTCTCCCCTTATTTTATTTTTTAGCCAATCGAAACTAGTGCCAACGAAATCCTCATTCGCCCTCTAAAATTCGGACACGAAGTATTACCGCTGTTAATTTTCAGAAGTCGTGCCCGAAGCGCAACAATTAATCAACTTTTATATGGTAATTTTCCCGGGGAATGTGCTGCGGTGAATCTCGCTTTTTTTTATTCACGGTGTTTAAACGCCTGAAAAGTGAGAGCGTTTCCCGTGTAAATTCTATACGGGAAAAGTTACGGCATTTTCCGGCTCGAATTGCTAGAATATCGTACGTGTAGAATGACGAGCTTTAAAACTCACCCCACAGAAATTACCATATGCATTTTCATATCAAATTACACTAAAAGATTTTATATGATTTTTTTTTCACTTTAACATTTCATTTTATACTGTCTTTGTAAAAAAAAATCCTCATTCAATATGTAGTGTGCATTGATCAACTCCATTTAAAACAAAATCGCAAACTAACTCTATGTATAGGTATACTTTCATATTCTGTAGGTAGGTTGTAGGCGATTTCTTTTTTGGAAACAACAAGTTTTCCAATATGAAAATTTATATTTAAAGTTTCGGTTAAAGCCTTTGGGATTGATAAGGTTTCGCTAAGTTTCTATACTAGCAGAAGTGACAATTATAATCTCGTATCCTAATAATAGTTCCTCACACTATCATGTTTCAGAGCTATTTATGTCACATACATATGTACATATGTACATATGTACATATGTACATATAGTACATAACTGCTGTATCTTTTTTTTATATAGGTGCTCGGATTAATTTGTTATTACGAAAAAATCCGCTGTATCTTTTATAGGGACACGGAAAAATCGCACACAGAAAAATGCGCACACGAAAAATGCGCACATTGGAAAATACCGCACATAAAAATCCGCACATAGAAAAATACTCACATTTAAATTACTTTTCCTGTATTTTTCAGCTTTAAAAATTTAAATATTTCCAGTATAGTAAATAGTTTTGTAGTAGGTGCATACTTTATTTTTATTTTCTCCGCAAACATAATGAAAATATATTTTTACTGTATATTAAAGAAAATTTATTTATTAGCATGATTTGCCAAAAATGGGAATTTTTCAGACGGAAAATAAGTCATAAAAATTAAGAAGTTCAATCAACGTTTTGAAATTTATTTTTTAATTCGGTGTTGCACTGCAGATCGATCATTTCCATTTTAAATTCTTCAGGTATTGTTTCGACGTATAAATTGAAGGGTGATGACAAAATATCAATAGAAGTTTTATTCTCCCTTAAGATTTTAAAACGGGAATCAAATTCTTGTTGAAGTCTTTTGATTTTTCGCAAAAATAGTAAGAAAGATATTGTCATTGTCTATCTCTCAGTCTCTCTTTAAAAATAAAGTATTTAAGTAAAACACATTACGTATTCGGTCCCACATTTTTCTATGTGCACTCTTTTCCCTGTGCGCATTTCTGAGTGCGCTTTTTCCGTGTCCGTTATTTTCGTGTGCGCATTTTTCTGTGCGAATTTTCCGTGTGCGGTTTTTTCGTGTGCGGATTAATTACCGAACCCTTTTTATATTGTGCGTTCTCATGATTTCATTATTAAATCATAACACAATATAAACTGGTAACCAGGACAAAATATCATTTTTACTTATTATGCAAAGAACTTTTTAATTGCTCGTTAACGTAGTCATAACAAAAGTTTATTTAATTATTATTTGAAATGTATACTTTGTTACACAATTAAATTGTATATGCCAAATAAATGTTGTCGTTTCCATTCAATAGCAATTCAAAGCGTCACAAAAACCTTAAAAATAAGGTAAACCTGAGAATGAAATGAGCTATTGGTGACCTTTACCGTCGTCGTCGTCCGCGGAAAACTTTTATTATAAACTTTTGAAGCGAGATTTTCCGGCGGTCGAGAATTGGTGAATGGAGCGTAAACTTTGTGGAAATTAAAGGAAATGCGCGCAGAAAGGAAATGAATTAAATGGCCAATTATGTTGAGTGCCGAATCCGGTAAGAATATTTCCGAAAGCCGACCGGCCATGTCTTTACCGCACAGCCCCGGAATTATGTATGCGAAAAATTCGACCGAAATGGCGGTCTCGCTGTGAAAATTCTTCCGGCTCAATTATCCCGACGGTTTTTTTTTTTATTTTTAATTAGTCGCCGATTCAAAATGATTTTGCTTTTTTAAATTGCAAACATAATGAAGGAAAAATTTGCAACGTTGCGGACCGCGCACATTTTGATCAGTCAATTGAGATAGCTTAACAACTCCGAATACTCATCTATGTATGTAGTACCCTAGCTTATTAATTAAAAAATCAAATATATGTAGACCATTCATACAATACAATGATAACATTTATTGCTCAAATTATTACTCTATCCCAGGCATGTCAAACTCGTGAGGTCAGTAGGCCACATTGCAAAAAAAAAATTGACGAGGGCAAAATATACATACATATTATAAGGTGCAAATAAGTAAATAAAATAAATATATTTTAATAATTTTTCATACAAATGTTAATATATATACATACATATGTACAATACAACATCAAAACAATTGTTTCATTTCATTATTGGAAACGTTTATTCATAAATATACGTACTTCCGAGCATTGTATTTACATATTATTATATACATACATATGTACATATCTATATAAAATATATGTAAAAATTGGCCAAGTCAACATTTATGAATTTTTCTTTTAATACAGAATCACACTGCAATTAAATTAATTCCAGTTGTATATCTTCCTCTGCATTATTGACATTGAAATTAAATGACGAAGTAAACATTGCAAAATCTTTTTCACAACTTTAATATGTTAAATATTTATCTTTATGCATTGTTTCATAACGTCGTTTAATATTGTATTCTTTGAAAACACTCGCTGTTTTTTGACAAACGAGACATTAAATGTTACTTTTCAATTGAATATTACTTCAATGCAGAAGTATTCCATTTCCCATTTTCATAAAAATTTGCACAGTAGTTCACTATGTCTTTCGGATACAACGTCACAAAATGAAAAGAGAACTACATGTGTTTGGAATATTCCTTCTATAGGTATATACATATGTACATATGTAGGTCCGAGGGCCAAATACAACCCATCGCGGGCCACATGTAGCCCGCGAGCCGCAAGTTTGACATGGCTGCTCTATTCATATACGAAGTATAAATAAAATATTATTCTCTTAGTGTCTTTTAAATTTTCTTTTGAAGGCGTACGTAACTTGTGCAGATTAGACTAATGTGTGTACTTACATATGTATATGGAATTCCTCACAAACGCCAAAGTGCACTCCGTTGTATAAACAAGCCTCTGAAAACGGTTAAATAATTCAAGTGTTAATTAAAAATTGTGCCAAATGACTTCCCAAGCAGTCTTAATAATGATTTTCCTCGGTAAAATTTTAATATTAAAAGAAATATTTCTTGTTAAATTGTCCATCCTTGCAGCACCACTGTGTGAAATGGGTTCTGCTCTAAATTGCTTCGCTAATGATACGGCAATCGTCCGACTGGCTAGAATTGCCCCTCCTGCACAACTACCCAACCCATTTGTCATCCTCATGTCCAGTCGGTCGTTAGAAGTGTCTCACGTGTTTCCGGTTTGGATTCAAACATTAAAACCGAACGAAACAACAGCTTTTCTTCGCGCGAACCGAACGGGGGTCTCGAATTAAATTTAAATAATTCGAGAGCGTTCGAGCTTTAAGTTTCGGTTTTCTCTTATTGGCCGCAAAACGGAAAAACTTTCAACGCTCGACCACATGCCGCGCTCGCCTGCAGTTTTAATTGAAAATGTAATTTACAATTTAACATTTTCGACTAATTAAGCCGAACGGGACGCGACGGGTGCAGAGGTGGGAGAGTAGACGAAATGGGGGGTGGGCGTTCTCGTCGGGTGATAAATTACGTGAAAATATCCGGTTCAAAATCCGATTTTTGCAACCGAAAATCGCCTCATTTTAATTAAAAACTTTGCAGAGCACGTGTTCCCTCGTTTTAAGCATTCACGGTCGAAAATTCATCATCATCGGTCGGGGGGAAATTTTGTTTCGGTCCGTTCTGGTAATGGACTTGAACGAACTCGCGCCGGAAGTTGGCCTCGCCTCGACCCGGTTCGAATCTCGACGGAATCGCTAAATAAATCCGCCGTTTCCGATCCGGACTGTCCGGACTACAACCGAACGATGTCAATTATTCAAAGCGGACAGTTGAAACGTTTCGTTCGAAATTTCGCGGCTGTTAGCATTTAAGAACAGTTTCGCCGCGCGCGTGTGTGTGGATAAACTGGGCTTCAATTGTAAAGATGTAATCGGAGTCGCTAGAATTTCACCGTGCAAACCCCCCCCCCAGTATGTAGAAAGCTCGAAAATCAGACATTTTGAATTATCAAGAGAAGTTTTAGTAAAGCCGGCTCTATAAGTAGAATCTGGGGTTTTTCAAACTGTGGGTTTGCTAACCCATAACTATTTTCCAGTGCTGAAATTAGAAACAGTAAAGAAAAGCCTTTGAAAGCCTTGAATCAATAATTGAGTTAAACTTTGATCCTGAAGAGGAGGCTGAATTCCTGCACCTTATTAGTTCATTTACACTGAAGAATGATTTTCAGCAAGTAAATTTGTCATTTTGGATTAAGGTTAAAGGAGAATTTCTACTTTTAAGTAAAAAAGCAACCTTTATACTAACTTTTACTTCAACTTATTTGTGTGAACTAGGATTTTCCACTTTATCTCAATTATAAACAAAGTTTCTAGTTGAAAACTGGTTTCATCCATAAATATGCATATATCATGTGTCAATAGTAAATATGAACAGGAACATTATGAACAAACATAGTTTGTGTTTCATATATTACTAGTGTAAGCCCGTTGAATATCAACGCCCGCTGAATTTTAAATTACGTAAAGCGCTTTTTTAATAGAGATCCCCACTAATTGATCGCACGGTTGTAAGTGACAAAAAAAATAATAGTTTTTTATAGCGTCATCTATGTATTATTAGCAGTCGCGATCCCTTTTGTAGGTAATGTTTAAAAAAAAAAAAAGACTAAATTGACCAAGGGCGATAGCGAATAGCATTAGTGCGAGTTCTCTCGAGCCTGGGGTCCTGGGTTCGATCCCCCACTCTTTCTGGTTTTTTAATAATTTTTCCTCAGCGAGCGTTATCAGAAGACAGACAGACGGATTTCGGCTATTATATAGAATCTATAGATAATTATATAGGCATACTGGGTCGCAATATAAAATTCAGTTCTTGCAGTGGGTTGTAGTAAAAAAAGTTTGAAAAACGCTGCTCTAGACGATGGTCTACATTGGCCGAATATTTGCTAAGCTTTTTTTGTATGTACAAATTTCCTCACAGCATTTCGAACGACAGTCGACAATTCTCTGACGTGGCAAATATTCGTCGAGCACACGCATCCTATGTAGCCGACTTAAGACCAGTGACTTGGGGCTAAATTATGTAGACCTGAGTAACTTTTTCGTATGGAGCAACTGAGACGACCTCTTTTTGCAACGTCCTACTCGAATACAATGAATTTCAGCAAAAAAAGAGAGTGTCGGTGTCGTTGCCGGGTTTAATTTTAGCCTTAAGCCGACACACTCTACGATAGAAGAATTATGACTATTTTTAAGGCTTAAAATCAATTCAGTCTATTTTAGAATTATTAAAAAATCAAAGTTACTTTTAACTTTTTGAAGTAAAACTTCTTTTCGCTCGGTAGAGTAAAAACGGTTTATCCAACGTTCCATACAAAGGAGCGAGCGATAAGTGGTCACGGATATCCCCCGCTCCGCACCACCCCTCAGTTTAATAAAAACGTGCCATCGAAGCGTGACACGACACGAAAACCAGCCACGGCTAGCTGTCAGCGGGTACCTCCACTCCTCGGCTAGACATCAGGTACATAGCAGTGAGAACAGTGAGTCATTGGGTGAGCGTTTAAAACCACATTTGTGTACACAATTCTTTCACATTCACATATACATATATTCCTTCTTGTATGTACATTGCACTTGCTTCAAATTGCAAATAAATTTTACTTCTACATATAGTGAGTAGCGGCTACACACTGCGATTTTTTGGATTAGTTTTCAATCGAGTTACAAAGAGGATGATTTCCAAAATCAGACGGTAAGATTTAGGACCCTGATGGAAGCGCAACGTCGCGTCGTCCTCGTCGCAACACTTCAAAGGGTTAATAGGGTGATCAAGCGTGAAATCGTCGTACAAACAAACCAATTCCCAATTTAATACGGCAGTGTCCGATATTTTTGTTTGTTCTCTTCCCGTGTGTTTATGCGCCCATATTTGTGCGAAATTGTCGCGCACACAAACACATACACGTGCGAAAACAAATATTGAATCAGCGGGTAAGTTTCGCCGGACCCTGGATTAGGGGTTGCTCGTGACGCGGGTCCAACCCGCACGGTTTTTTACCCCTGACATTCCTCAGGTGTTGCGTCAATCACGAACCCCCTTCGTCCTTTTTTTTCAAGGGTGTGTCTTTGTCCCTTTCTCTTATCGCGATTTTAATTCCTACAAATTTTCCTTCGATCCACACACACTACAGTAAGTCCTCGACTTACGCTAATTCGTACTTACGCGGTTGAGAATTTAAAAAAAAAAACTAGCTACGTATTTGTCATCGATTTCTGCAGTTATTAGCACCTACTGTTGACACACAGAGACGAAAATACATTCCATACATTAAATAACCATGGCAACGAGACCACCTCCACCTGTAATTAACCATCTAATCGAAATAACCAACCAATTCAATTTAAATCTCAGTGAAAATGATTTTATCGAATTATTGGAAAGTCACCGAGTGGAAATGACAAACGAAACTCTAATGGAACATGAAGAACAGATAAACAATGACAATGTTGAGAATTTCAAACGAATGAAATGGAAGAATAAGTGGTATTCCAAAGCGAACTGTCTGGCACAATTGTCTTTCACGGATTCGGCTGCGTCTTGGAAGGGGTTTGGTTCACTTATGCATTGTCATTCAGACTCTGAGGTCAGGGTCTGTTCCGCATTTGGCATGGGTGTCAGTGCATGCTGGGCAGCTCCTCATTAACGGTCCATTATCCGGTTGGCGTTCATTAGCGACGATATCCCAACGGTGAAACCGTTACTTCCAATTAGTGTCACGTAGCTACAGCGTACCTAAAAATAATGACGATTTTCCACTAAAGACCACCGGATACTCGGGGATATGAAATTTTTCAACCGTATCCGATTTTACCTATACCTATATGTATATTGAATCAAAAAATAATCATATCATATCAAAATGTATACATTCAATAACAAAAATAAACAAATTAATGAAAATTCTACACGTGCGCTCGGGTATGTTGACTATTCTGCCATTACATACGTACATACATACATATATCGGAATGTGTGAGATTTTATACTTTCATTCTTTTCAACGCACATTTTCAATGTAATATATTCAGAAGTGAGGAAATTTTCTCCGGCTCTTATATTATAGGTATATTCGCATACATTGCATTGAATTTTTTTCCAATTTGTAACGGTTTATGCACGTTTCTCGCCCCTCACTTTCCTTTCCTCCCTAGTGCGCATACGAACGATCTCCTTCACACTGACTTGTTTATTCAAATTACATACTTTTCGACCATGTTTAAAAAGTAATCGAAAATAAAGCGATTCATTAAAATGTTGCACTGCTTTCGTGATACCTATCAAATACTATAATGATTTTCAACTTGATTTGGTTTTCGACCATTACAAAAAAAAAAGTAGCTATACGGGTTTGAGCTGAAGTGATTATACTTATATGTAATATACTGTCGGAATTTTCACGTTCGATTATTTCAAATGGATGGTGTCGTGTTGTACAAAGTTAAAAACATCATGAAAAAGTGATCAGGGGCCGATACCTGATACATATCTATAAGATATGCTAATAATATGTACAATGTACATATAATATGTTTATATACATAGTGTGCTGGTATGTATTTGAATTTTTCATGTAATATGGTTTATTTATTTTTTTGTTGTTTGTAAATAATTTGGGTTTTTATTTAGCCTGTAAAATAAATAAATATCAGTCAAAATCTCGAGGTCGAATTTTCGAACGATCACAATACTCAATTTATAGGTATATGAATAAAATAAAAATGTATAATCAACAAAATGAAAGATTTCATGAAGATCGAAAGGCAAAATTGTCAACTTGAGCGAATCAACAGAAAATAAAAAATGTACATTATCTAAAAACAATGCTTTATCTATAGTAAAAAAAAAAAAAAACTTGTGGTGTAATATGTATATGGAGACTGGATGCAATTTAAAACAACAACGTACAAAATAAGTTAACCGTCGTATCCAATATAATGAAGATTAACAGAATCTGACCCCGTTCCGCTGGAGCTACGCGCAAACAGTCGAAAGATTTGCTCAATCTATCTATCTCGAGTTGTGCAATCAAATAGTGCACTGCACATATACCCTCAGGCTTGTGTAATTAGACGACGGGATTCCGTTCACGTCCTACGTGGAGAACGAAATAAAAAAAATTATAATTGATGTTCTTCATCAGAGGACGTGCCGGTATTATCTTGCTCCCATTAATTAACTGCATCAACTAAAATTTTAACTTTCTTCGTTCAAAGTCTACACTGCAGACTAGCTTTGTATGTATATTACATCGGATACGACGGTGTGTATGTATGTAGTTATACAGGCGGACACAATAAAACGACACCTGTTTTTTTTTTTTATTTTATATCTACAGTATAATGAAAAGATGTATGCTCGGTATAACAAAAAGAGATCGTAATAGGAATACGTGAGTAAGAAGCATGACCAAAGTGGCAGATATAGCGAAACGTGTGAAAAGCGTGGCTGGGACACATTGCGAGAAGAATGGATGGTAGATGGACGCGAGAAATACTGGAATGGTATCCGAGAGGATGTGAAAGAAAGCAAGGTAGACCGAGTGGACGATGGGCTGATAAATTGAGAAGAATATTTGGAGTCAAATGGATGTAGATTGCTCAAGACAGACAGGAATTGAAGGGGATTGGAGAGACCTTCATCCAACAATGGACGGCGAATGGCTGAAAATGATGATGATGATGATAATTAACAAGCCGGTTTGCCCGATACATTACGATGGATTATATTATAACCCCAACCCCTGGCCCGTTTTACAGTACATGAAACAATTACTATAAATAAAAGCACATGAATCTGCGCCCGTCACGCTCCGATTTGTACGGGGGAGACTTCAACGAAAGGTGAAACACGCAATCCAAATCAATGCATGCGTGGCGTGTAAATTTACCGTGTTTACATAACCTCACTAACATTCACAAACTCGTGACACGGAAACCATTCGGTGACGCTGTCGACGGGTACTAGTTAGGTACATATATAGTGTACCGTTGATTGAATGGGTGTACGGCCTTAAAATCGCGTTGTCGACTTGAACCATCTTTGATAGATAGCGACGTATTGCCAATATGTACACCGTTATAAATTTTTGTTGTTGTTTTAGTTATGAGACACAAAAAATTGACACTTCTTATCCATTATTCCTATGTAAACATATTTTTGGTTAGGATCCTTGTCTTCTTAGAGAAAAAAAAAACAAATTATTTATAATTTTATCCCCGTAGCGTCATTTGTTTCGAAGATATAATTTTTTTAAAACGGGTATCTTTTTTTGTGTCCACATGTATGTTTTGTGTTTTGTCTCTCTGTGTGTTGGAAAAGCACCTTGCAGCAGTTTAGCTGCAGCGGCAAGTGACAGTTACAAATTCTTCAGTCTGCCGTGACTAATGGAGCGTGTCCTTATCTGTCGTCGTATACGCCGCCCCAAAATTCCTTATTTTTAATGGAAGGTACGTCGCTGCTTTTTAAGACCACGAAAGCTTTCCGGAGAGGCGACCTTGAACGGCTGAAAGCTTTTCGCGAATGGTGATTTTTGTCTGTGTCGCGAAACGGTGCGCGGTGGGTGTCTCACTTGACAAATGCGCTACGTATCATTTTTTTGCGAAGCGCGAAATAAAGCAAAATGTGTCGTACATGACAGATATGTATGTATATGTATGTCTTATCGTGGAAAGTATACCTGCATATACTATAAATAAAAGTATCAAATCTGTCCATCAGGAATTGTATTGAAATTGATTTTCAGAGGCAACCCATAGCTGCCGCTATTGCTAGCCAACTGATACGTCGATAATAAACACCCGTTGATCTTCGACGGGCAATACTCTAGTTCATCATCATCATCATCATTTTCAGCCGTTCACCATCCACTGCTGGATGAAGGCCTCTTCAATCCTCTTCCATTCCTGTCTGTCTTGAGCAATCTGCATCCACTTGACTCCACACATTCTTCTCAATTCATCAGCCCATCTTCCACACGGTCTACCTTGCCTTCTTTCACATCCTCTCGGGTACCATTCCAATATTTCTCGCGTCCATCTTCGACAATCTTCGTTGAATATGGCTTTAAACCTTTATTAAACCGATGAATTCCGCGGATACCATGTATGTATACTCTAAACCAGCGGTCGCCAACCGGTGGTTCGTAATAGAATGTTGATGGTCCGCAAAGTAATTGGAATATATTTGCCATTTTCGCCTTTTACGTTTGTAGGAACCCCACCTATAAACTAATTCGCAACACGAATTGTAGACATTTATTATAATTTTTCTATCATTGTAACATTAATGATGTCCATTTTTTGCAAATAATCATTTGTGTAAAAAAAAGTGTAATTGCCATTTTATATTTAGAATGTTACTTTTTTGAAAATAATCATGGTAGTGGTTCGCAGGATTCAAGATTTTGATTTTAGTGGTACGTGAGGTCCGAAAAGTTGGTGACCGCTGCTCTATCCAACTTAAGAAGGAGCTTGTTATTGCGCAACTAATAAAATAAGGTAAAAAGGGGGTAGTGTCCGTCCGAGATTGACGACATTGGTTGGTTATCGTTAATGTTTTTTCCAAGAAACGCGAGATGGTAACGAAGCTTATTGGTTCAGACCCGGGTAGTCTGCGCAGATAGAATCTACATAAGTCGGTCAAGACTATGGTTTTTCTGTTAAGTTGAATATTGTATACTTCCATTATACAACTCGTCCGTAATAAACAACAAAGAAGACTTTGTTATTCTTATATTTTATTTAGTATTTATTGTTGCGGGGAAGGACGTCTTTCGTGGAAGGATTTAAATATGATTAAATAGAGCTTTGTGCGGATTTATGAACCTTTTCCATCAGTATTCACGCGAGCTTTCCGCGCGAATACCTGTCGACGAGCTTTCCTTGCATATTTCATACCCTTCCCCCGCACGTATTAATTTCGTCGTTTGAGAACCGCGGATTTGGACAAACTCGAGACCCTTCTCTCAAATCGCATTAATTGTTTCGTGAACTTCGTCTGGTCCGATGTGACTCAAAGAGATCTCGCAATTTTGCTGCATCCCAAAACACATTTGGATTCTTGAAAATTGTAACATTTAATTTATCATTTTCACAAAAATTCGGACGATGAAACCAGTGAAATAATAAATTTTCAACCAGCATGTATTCCATAAACAGTCGAGACATATGCACTCATCACCATCATCATCATTTTCAGCCGTTCACCATCCACTGCTGGATGAAGGCCGTTCCAATCCTCTTCCATTCCTGTCTGTATTGGGCAATCTGCATCCAGTTGACCACACATTCTTCTCAATTCATCAGCCCATCGTCCGCTCGGTCTACCTTGCTTTCTTTCACATCCTCTTGGATACCATTCCAGTATTTCTCGCGTTCGTCTGTCATCCATTCTTCTGGCTATGTGACCAGCCTATTGCCACTTCAACTTTTTCACACGTTCCGCTATATCTGCCACTTTGGTCATACTTCTTACTCATGTATTCCTCTTACGACACCGAGCGTACATACATATTTCCATGCTTCTGTATACACTGGATCTTACGTAACATTATTGAATTCAGTATACATATGTATGTACATATGTACATACATACATATGTATGTATGTATAGGTGAAAGGAGTATGAAAAAATATTTGATACAATCGTCATATTATATGTACTTGTAGGTATAGTTATAACTAGTCACTGCTTGTTGACAGTGTCATCGGATGGATATCATTCATGTATAATATATATACATATACCTACCTATAGATCAGTACTTCCTTTTAACTTTTTAGTACCACAACCCACTTTTTAGAACGACAAAATTTCGTGGCCCGCCTAGCTTTAATGAACATAAAGGAAGGTGAAGGTGAAGGGGAGGTATTTAAAAAAAATTTAATGCTGTTTTTATAATATCCAGAGTTTTATCATTTATAATTAACGAAAACGAGCAGCTGGGATAAACCTTGTACATCCGTGTACTCGTCCAATTGCAATGAGAAAAATGTACTCTCACCAACTTTTTGGATCAGCTCATCTTCTGCCCACTGGGCCATTTCATCGATTCTGCGTGTAATCTTGTTATTTGAAAGCGAAATCGTTTCGTCTTCTAAGCTTCTATCTTGCTCTTTTTAACAAACATAACTCCAATCGTGTATTTTATTGCTGGGAGCACTCAAGACTAACTAATTGTGTGCAGCTTACCAGTTTACGCGATTCGTAAACCAATCAGGTACAAAGGGTGGTGAAATTTTTCAATATCGCTGGTGTAATGCAAAAACTTCGTTTTCGACAAGCTGTTCAAGTTGTTTTTCAAAAAATTATATTGACTTGTTTTTTAAATCCAGATGCTTCGTCTAAATATGCCGACGCAATTTATTCGGTCACATGCTCTCGTTCACGAGTACATCGCAACAAATAACACACTGCGACCGTGGATCTTCTTAAGGGTCTACACACGAGCGACCGATCGCTGCGATCCATCGCTCGATCGACCAATCGGTCGTCGCCGTCGCCAACGATCGATCGCACGTGTGTAGAAATATCGGCAGATTTCGCTATTCCCGCTCATTCTGCCGGGGACAGCTTTCTTGTGCGCGTGTGTACTTACTTGTCGGCAATATGGCAACGTGGAATAAAAACTTTACATTGGAGTTCATCGAATTGTTTGAATCAAATCGATCGATTGATTCGCCGATCGATTGTCGCAATCGATCGTCGTGTGTGTAGGCAAGGCAAATCAAGCCGGATTGACCGATCGGTCGCTCGTGTGTGTGTGGGCTCTTTAGTCTCCATTCCACGAAAATCCGATTTTTAAATAGTTGGATTTTATATTTTTAAATAAATAAAAAAAACTTTTCACGACCCACCAAAAATCGACTCGCGATCCAGTTTGGGAGCCGCTGCTATAGACTACAGTGTATTTTACGGAGTACAATCGCGTCCTCGAAGCACAAAGGTGACATGTCCAAAATAGTGAAATGTTCAGGGCAGCAGTTTTAAAGTTTGAACTGGTCATCATAAATCAAAACCTTTTATAAAAATGATGATTGTACATATTTTTACTCTAAATTTTTAGATGCTATTTCATTGTTATTGAATCAACACAAATATTTTTTTCAAATTGCATAACCATCACTTGTGTGCTCCAAGAATATTAGTAGAACTTTTGTACTGTAATGCCAAAAAAATTGTGACGTCATTCAGATGTGCCACTTGGCCGCCCTGGTAGAATAATTAAAGAAAAACAAAGTCGTAGATGTCACCTTTGTGCTCCGTGGACGCGATATGTAGGTACATACGTATATATCGATAGGTTAGTGCACAGATATTGTATGTCCAGTTTTGTTTTAAAATATTATAAGTGACATATTATGTACATCTCTTTTGCATGAAAACTATGTATGGACGAAATGGACATATTATATATTTGAATAATGCAATATCTTCTTAAATATACTATTTAGACATACATATGTATGTACAATACTTTTTAAACATGAAAGTTTGATGCAGATGGACGTTTTGTGTATAACTCAATTTTTTTAAAAACTGAACATACAATATCTGTGCACTAACCCATCGATATATCCTGGTAGTTAAAAAAATGCGTATGCAAGCGATCCGCGGCTACCCAGCCAGGCAGACCCTTGCGCTAATACTAATAGTATAATAATAATACGGGTATTACCTAAAAGTAAAAGCTGAAAGCGGCTTGAGTTCAAAACGTACACACACACATTATGAAACGTTTATTTAAAGTGTTTATCTGTTTATTTCATTGTTCACAATCGCAGCTTTCATTTCGTGCTCGAACGATTTCGAATAAACCAAACTGGCGAAGTGTAAATTTTGCCGATTAATACAAAATCGTTTTTCGCGTTATTCGCGAGCTTTTTTTCCATTATTTTTATTTTTATTTATACATACATATGTACATACACATAGCGGTATACAAAAAAAAGTAAAAATTGCGCCTCCGTAGGGTCCTCTTTCCGGGACGAGACAATGAGCGCTGATTGTCGACTGTCACGGCGCGCAAAAGGTTAAACAATAAAATCAACTAAACGAGTGTGCTTATTCGATAGCTATTATCGCGCTCTCGCACCCGTGCGTTACTTTTGATATCGCTTTATCTGCCAAATTCCGTCATGTAATGTATACGTGATATTCTCTCGGGTGCCGTAATAGACTTATCTCGTCCATCTTTCGACTCATTTTTCTCGCTACACGTCCGACCAATTCTTTAATTATTTACAGTAGGTGTACTTTTTTTCTGGGGCACCATGTAATTTTTTTTTTTTGTAAGAGCGACTCACTTGAGAATACAGCAGGTTCGAAAGTCACGCACTGTCCTGAATATGCATATATTTTCTTGCTCTGGGAATTAAGTCACCAGACAAAAACCCCGATTCCTCTTATTTATTTTTAGTTTTATAGGTGCGAATCTGCTTCTGAAAACAAATTTGGAAAAGAGCTGTCGAATTTTAATTGTTTTTAAAATAAAATATACTTGGAGTACAAATTTCACGTGGCGAATTTTGCATGACAAAAACAGAATCTTATGAAAGGAGTGGAGTGAAAGCTCCATTTTTCAGCGCCTTCCGTAAAAGCACAATGCAGTTGTGATAGAAATGTCGTTCTTTTTCGATTTGTGTGCCGGTGTCGTGGAAAGCGTGGAAATTCCCACCCGCTTGCACGTTTTTTCGCATTCAATGCAACGGAAACACCGAAGATAAAATGGACGAACGTGCACTTCATCCGCCATTACAATTCGGTTCAAAACGTTAAATGAATTGTGAATCGCTTCTATTGATAGATAACAATGTTCTGTTCCATTTGCAACGCTGAAAAGCGTGCATAAAGTTTCCGAATATTCGTTTTATTTCCATACTTACCATTGTGCCTTAAGGGGTTAAATTACATAATAGACATCTCGCGATTAAAAAATCTTTGTAAATAAAATTTTAATTATTTCCATATCAACTTTTCGTTCAAGTATATAATAGTGATAATTTTGAATCAATAAAAACAATAAGTTCTGTTACAAAGACAAGTGTATTCACCATATATACAAATTATTAGTAAACAACTGCCAAAACTTTTTAACAAGCGGCTAGAGAATCAAGGGGACAAAAAATGACTGCTGACGTCCTAGTAATAAATTGTCATGATACATTATAAATAATTTATTTATGGTAGGCAGATCACATTGATCCAATATAATACGAAGATTTTTATACACAATGTGCAATAATGTTGTGGAAAATCTGTGAATATTGAAAACGAAAAAAAAAACCAAATAAATTAAGAATACACAACGCCGCTGCTGACCAAAGGGTCAGAAAAGGGTGATTGTTACTTAAACGTACGTCGCAACCACCGTCTATGTCTAGGAAAAAGATATAAACTGAACTTTTTTTTTTAAAATTGTAGGATGCGTTGCATATCAAATGCAAAGCTTTACATTTCCAATTTATGGACTTAATTATGCAACAATTGATTTGATAAATATATACCTAGATGTCACCAAATAAATACAAATGCAAAAATAATTTGTTTCTCATTTTGTCATTGTTTATAAAAAAAAAATTTTACATACAAATTAAAAACAAGTTCAAAAATGTGCTAAAAATGAGAAAAAAATTGTTACCCAATAAACATAATAATATTTCATTAAAAGTAAAGATTATAAAAAATGATATATCGCTTAAAATATCTTTGATTATCTTTATTAACAAAAAAATCAGTATACCAATTTCATAAACACGCATAAATGAACTTTTATAAAATAAATTGATATATATTTAAAAATTTAAGACTATTTATTTTAATTTATTCAAAACAAACACTTGCAGTAATTAAAAAAAATTAGAGTTGAAAAGACCTAACTGAAACTCCCATAGTTAGAACATTGCAATTAAATTTACGGTTTAAAAAAAAATATTTTAGTTTACTAATAAGATTATAATAGTTTACAAATAACTCAACCGTTTATACAATAGTAGTATATTTCTAAGGCCTCGCAAAAGATCTCAAAGATGACAACTTATTACTTGTCTTAGGTCAGTAATTTTCATTTTAACGTAATCCTTAATTAAAAATTTCATTACAATGACATATCCAAAAGACAAAAATTTTAAGCTGTCTATATATATATGTTATATATATATATATATATATATATATATATATATGTGTGTGTGTGTGTGTGTGTGTGTAGATATATATATATATATATATATATATATATCACACACACACATATATATATGTATGTATGTATCTATGAAAATAAATATTTTTTAAATTGAAATATTTAACAAAAATTTAAATGCTCCACTATAAAAAAATATACCACATTTGCTGCAATGGAGAATGTGCCCAATATTCATAATTAGTTAATCCAGAATCTCAATAATAATAAATTATAAAGAGGAAGCATTATTATATACAGTAGGACCTCACTTCATCGTTTCCAGACCAATCGTTTTTCCGCTCGAGTTGTCTATTAAGTCCAATTTACAATTTTTCTTTTTATTACTCCTGCAATCATCGCTTTCCCACATTTATCGTTCGGTTTGTGATGGTTCCTTCAAAAACGATAGATTGAGAATCCACTGTACTGTACTGTTTAGATTTAATTCAATGATACTAAATATAAGTATATAAATTTAAGAAATAATAATAAATATTACTTTTTATTAAGATTTTCTTCACTATAAAATTATTTTCAAAACTAACTTAAAGTGGTAAATTATTAAAATACAGTTTTTAATGTTCGTTCAAATGTGTCTCAGTGTACACACATAAATGTATGCGTGAATTTTGTGTAATCAGTGCCGTTTACCGTTTATTCGCTATAAGTAGAATTAAATGACAAATATGTACAAATTTGTAACCATTTGCCCATACAAGTAGGTACATCATACACTAGAATGTAAAAACAGAGCAAACATACGATAAACGGCCACTGACTGGTATATTTAATGTTATGCAATGTTATAAAGTAATACAATAAAGAAAATCTCATCACACAAATTATAGCACTACTTATATTTTAAAAATTCATAATTTACCATTTCGATAATGAGTCCAACAAAAAATTGTTATGCACCAAATGTATGCTATAACTCATGTAAAAGCATGAAATACACGCTTATTCATATTAGATTTATATCTTTCTACAGAAATAAATATTGCCACTCGTTCCACTCTCATACATAAAAACAAAGTGCTGATGATATTATACAATTAGAAGTACATAGTTCTCAGAAATAATATCAAGTAATAATCGTTAAAATTGTTTGTGTTAACTATTGGCATAGTCAATTCATTAACTGTAGTTGTAGGGAAAAAAAGCACGCAACATGTCAGCTAACGCTCAAGAGATAATTCAAGATACGGGCACAATTTACTCCGACTACAGCTGACATTGACATAGACAAACAGACACAATAAGATTTATCAATGTGTCAGTTTTGAGCAAGCTTTACTTCCAATAATAAATTATATATGTATATAAATAGTTTATTAGTTGTAGATCTTTTACCTGACAAACTACTAAGTCGATTAATTGTAAATCTTAATTGCCTTTTCGAGATAGTTCACACGGGACCTCTTGGGTGTTTTGTTTATATGTTCCAAGCCGATCCAAGGCTTTGGTGTAGATGCATCTATAAAATAATGAATTATAGTAATTTATAAAAATAAGTGTGATATTAAAACGTGCAGATCGTTAAAACTTACTAGCACTAGGTGAGAAATCATAAATATTCATAATATGTTCATCTTCTGTGATATAAGTAGGTCGTCCATTGGTTATAATAGCAAACTTAAACTGAAAGACAAATAGAATGTATAAATAATACAATAACTAAAGTGTTTAATATGACAAATGGTGTTTATTTTGAATGAAAACCTTGAAAATTTGAAAAATCAAACAACCATAAAATTGATTTCCATAACAAGATTTCCGCAACAAAAAAAATACGATAATAAATAATAATTCGAGTGAAAATAATTTTAAATTTTCCGCTCGAATTAGTACGTTTAGATAAAATAAAAAAATATTGAGATAGAAACCAATCCTTATAAACGTAATGAAATAAAAAATTGTCTAAAAAACGCCAAATAACATGGGAAAAAAATGTGTAAAAAAAGTATATATTTTTTACTTTAAAAATTCGCTATATAATTAATTAAAAGTATTTTAAAAGCAATAAAAAATCACTATCAATAGGAAAAATATCTGACTATTGATTTCAATACTCACTTTGAGTACAACAATACTATATTTTGAGTTATAGGCCGCAAAAAAAAAAAAAAAAGGATATTTTATACTTTTTTTAAATCGCGAATATCTCATTAACAAGAACATTTCAACAAAAATCATTGACGGACTCAAATTCAGTGTGTCAAACTTAGTAAAGATTAACTAATCTCAGCTCTGAATTTTAAAAAACGTGATTTTTTGTTGCTCAGTGTAATCAGGGTTTTCATTCTTAGTGTTAAGATACAAAATTGAAAATATATTTTGCTTACTTTCTCCCATTCTTTATCGGGTATATCAAGTTTTTCTGCATTCGATCTCTCACATTGTAAAATGGTTCATTATTTTTAACTTTAACAAAGAATGGAATTCCAAATGTAGAATAAACTTGTTTGTGGAAATGCGCACAAGGAACCAAAATTTCATCATCCTAAAAAACAATGCATTCAAATAATTAATATCTTATTGACATATCCCACATATAATAAGCGACGAGCAATATAAAATACAAACCTGTATATACAATTCATCCCTGGGAATTTCTTCAATGCGATATATTTTTGGAGTTGCGACACCCAATTGGTCAAGTGGTTGATTGAGATCTGGTCCGGGTAACAGCTTGTGACATGAAACTTCAACAATGCGAAGTCGACCCGCACCCTCAGGTGACAACTCTACTACTTTAGCTGCCTCTTCTAAAACATCAGATACACGACCACCTTTATTTGGATACAATATAAGATCTTTATCCTCCTTGTAGTTGGGGCCAACCTAAACAAAAACAAATTCTCGGTTAATCATGTTTTCAGCATGCAATCTAAATTATTATATTATATTATTAAAAAAATTCATACCCAGGTACATTTAAACTGCTTTTTATTATCCAGTTCATTAACTTTTATAGTCAGAAGTTGATAAAATAATTTTTTAGGACATTTAGGCTTGCAATATGTCAACATTTCTTTTAAGTTTCCTTCATATGAATATTTTAAAGAAGTTCCAGGACTGTCTTTGTAACTAAAATGAAATTAAATGTAAGTTTTAACTTTTAACTAACGAGTGATCTTCAACGAATTGAATTTAAAAAAAACTCACTTCTGACATCTGAAAAATTGTATTAAATATGGATCTACATTTAATTTTTGACCAACCGCTCTAGCCATTTGATCATATCTCATCTGCGTTGATAATTCCATTGTAAACCTGCAAAATAAATAGAGAAATATATAATATATAAATCTGTGAAAAATACATATAAAATTTTGTTGATATTTAAATAAATTGCTTGCATACCCGGGATCGTTTGGAATAGTCTTGTCGATAAATTGAACTTCTACTTTGAAGAAAATGTATTTAAAATAATCAAGGCAAGTGGGCAGCTCCAAGTCCTCATCCTTTTCCTCCTTCTCGAAAACGATGATATCACCATCCATCAACTCATCCAAAACCTGTGAAGTAAATTCAATGTATTCTATTTTGAATGTTAAATGCTTAACCATAATAAGTTTGTAATTATATCATTAATATATCACACATTAGTAATTAGTATAAGTACAGTGCTCAATGTGACATTCCATTTTATAAAAACATACTGACATAGTAATAGTTTCTAAATACTGTATTTTTTTAAACATTTTAAACATAAACACGTATTACAAACATGGAATATAAATTATATACAACAGTGTGAAAAAATACCATCGAAAAAGAGTTTCAGGGAACAACACTGAAATGACACAGTGGAAATAACACAAATAAATAATACAATTACGACAAAAATATTACAATAAATATGATACTAAATAATTAACTCTCATCTAACTATTCATTTATAATAATGTAACATGGTTATAATGGTTAGTCATGAACAATTTAATAAGTTCTTCGTTGACGTATTAATCTGATTTGCAAGATTGGTGCCTACAACCGATTAAAAACATTTCACATAGAAAATAAATTTAATAAAGGAGATCTATTAAATAGAGATAGGATACACATGCTATAATATTATCTCTATCATTACCTTTTCTAACGGGTCATTGTAGTTTGTAATCTTTTCTACAAAATCTGGTTTAATTTCTTCATACAAAGTTAGGTAAGTATCCGGAGGGAAACCTAAAAAAAAAAAATTTTATATTTTTATAAACAATACCTATGTATATACAAACTACTTCACAGTATGTACAATAAAGATCAAAAATTCATATTACCTGCTCTTTGATTTAATATTGGAATTAAATCTGTAAGCTTGCTTGATATTGGCAAATAATGATGGCCGCAATAGTGTATTTTCTTATTTCGAGGATCGTACATTTTGAAAAATAGAGCAACATCATTATCCTTATCAAAGGTAGGTAGATGAGTAAGACCTGAATCTGGCGGTAAGAGCTCCAAGAATAGATTCCACATTGTTGTATTATCAGTGATATCTACCATTGTCTTATTTAAATCGTTAACAATATCCAAACAAGTCGGTCTACAAGTCTAAAAATAATAATGGGAAAATACAATAAATAATCGATTATAGCAATGACGTTAGCTTCTAAATGTCGTCTTAGATACTTTTACTTTGTAAATATATTTAAAATCATTATAAAAAAGTAAATTATAGTTTAAACGTACATGATTTGACCTCGCACTAAATGGCCATGGCCGTATCTGATCCACTGGATAGTTAAAATTTTCAGCCAACATTTGTAAGAGTTCCTGAACAGTTGCTTGTTTTTTAACTCTGAACACTCTATAGTTAGCCTTTTCTGGATCATAAAGATCATTTCCCTGATGACCATCAAACGCATCTTCTAATAACACATTGACCGTCATATAGAGATGAGCTTCTGTTCGTTCTTTGCGTCGTATCTGACAAAAAATAAACGACATTAACAGAAGATTCGTCAATTTAAATCGAAATCTCAAAAAAATAGCTACAGTTTCAATGCGCTTTTCCTCCGCCAATCTCTCTCCCAATTCACTAGGAATATCAGCCTGTGTACATTCTTGTAGCACTGTTTTTAGTTGTGAATCCCTAAATAAATATATCAATTGTTATATCAAAAAGAACCCCAAAGGAAAAAATACATCATATTAAATTATATTACCTAATGTAAACCAACATATAAGCATTGGTACAATGACGAACTGTAAGAGTCATATCCTCATCTTGACCTCCATAATTATGCTCAATAGCCTCTTGTTTTGTGCATCGTGATACAACATCATCATCAAACTTACACCACTAAAAATTAAAGGCAAATGTAAGTTAATGCAAAAACAACAAAAAAATTTGACGATATAACATATCGTCAGCTAGACCAGTGCTACCCAAAGTGATGGTCCATGGACCGGCACCAGTCTGCGAGCCCTATGTTGCCGGTCCGCACAGTTATCTCAGATTTTTGACCATATCCTGATATTTTTAAACATATTTATATATTTTTTTATATAATATAAAAAAATAAAATACCAACACTCCTCGAGTTGTATATTTGTTTGAATGCCTACACAATTTCTATTGGGTTAAGACTTTCAGGTAGTCAGACTTAAATTAATGGAATATAGAATATACAATTGGCCATTCGGGGTTATTTACGAGTAGTTACTATGATGATGAACGAGTGGTTACTATGATGAAAAATGACAGTTAATCCATTGCGTGTGCAGAGCAAACTCTGAAAAAGTTCCCAGGCAACTTGACTGGATTAATTGACCGTTTCGAGTTTTATTTTCCAAGAGAAGTCGATCCCCGGATAGTAACTGGATGGATCCGAAATCCATTTATTGCATCAAAGGCTGATTTAAATGTCATTTTGCAAGATAAGCTGTTGGCTTTATCTGCTGACGAAGGATTGAAGATGGTTTTAAAACTATGACTTCACTAGCTTCTATTTAGATACATTTCAAAGCAGAATATCCCAAGCTTGCTGAAATTGCCTTGAAAGTTCTCCTCCCATTTTCTTCAACTTACCTCTGCGAAACTGGTTTTTCATCCATGACTATTATTAAGACAAAATACAGGAAAAGTATGGATATTAAGTCCCCTTTGCGTGTAGCACTGTCAACAATAGAACCAGGACTTGATAAACTTACTAACAATAAACAGGCCCACTTTTCGCATTAAATAGTCACTGTTAGCTAACATCATTTTAATTTTAAGAACTGTAGCTTGATTAAAATTTGTTTTATAATTAGTACTGTGTATTAAATTATAAATTTGTGATACATATTTCCAAAGATTTTCTGTCTCTTTAAATGTAAATATATAATTTGGTACCATTTTCCAAAATTTATTTTATATTCTTGTTTATTAAGACTAGAGCTATGTCGAATTGGCTAATATTGCATATTTAAAGGTCATATAAAAAGAAAAATAATTAATAAATTAAGCACCGGTCCCTGGTGCTTGGGAAATGCGTTTGATAGTTAAGCCGGAGATATGCAAATTTGACTTTGGTTTTCATTTCAAAAATAAAATAAAAAGTTCTGGATAGATATT
Organism: Parapsyche elsis; assembly: GCA_022651745.1. Taxonomy (NCBI): domain Eukaryota; kingdom Metazoa; phylum Arthropoda; class Insecta; order Trichoptera; family Hydropsychidae; genus Parapsyche; species Parapsyche elsis. The sequence continues at coordinate 2,899,894 of JAGVSN010000004.1, read as the reverse complement.
TGTACTTACTTTTCCGTCACCTTTCGGATTAATGAATACTACATAATGTCCGCCGTGATTATCTCCTGAATGAACCAATACTGCATGTAGTGTATAATCAGCAGGTATAGTTGGTTTTTTTTGTAAATATGGATCCAAATTTATATGCTCATAAAATTCAAACCTAACAAAAACATTAAATGTTACTAAAAATTATGTGCACTGACAAAAATAATGTTAAAAAGATATGATTTATGAAGAAAATCACCGGTCGTTAAATTTAACAGAACAATCTGTAACGGGATCATATTGAAATCTCATTAAATGCAAATGAAGGACTGGCGGAAACGATGCAAAAATAACTCCCTTTTCCGCTTCCTGAAATCCATGCTCTCCGGCATCATATTTGTTATCTCCTTCTAACGTCTCAGTGCATACATAATCTTTAAACGATTCATCGACTAAAACAAAGGTGTATTTTATTTACAAATGTTCACTGTTTACAAATTTACAACTTTTTTCGTGCAACAGTTTCAACTTACTATTTTTCTTCCCTTTAATATTAAGCTGAATGTCATAGAATGTTTCTAATCTGGTACTAGAACAATCTACATTTTTACATTTAATATAAGAAGTCATTTTGCCTTCGAAAAGTTTCGGAACAGTTCCTTCAACACATGTACCCTTCATTTTGCTTTCTAATTTATCCAAAAGAACCTAAGAGAAAAAACAGTTGAAATAAATTACATCTATTTTTTTAAGAACAATAACAGCAAAATTGTACATCAAAATTAATAATCTCACTCGAAGAAACTCCTGAACGTCATGTTGCATAAACGAATCGAGGGTTTCCCAACCGAAACTTTTGGTCAATTTTTTAGTTCCCACAGGTTTGTCTGAAAACTGTAATTCATGGAATACTCTTTGTAGAGCCAAAGCGACTGATCTTGTACTGTCATCCGATTCTGTCGGCATCTTATAAACAGCTTTACGAAGTTCATTTGTAAAATATAACGTTTGCAACAATGAATTCATGTAACAAGTAGCACCTTGATTCTTTAACCCTGTCGATTAAAATATATTGACATATTAAAAAAAGCCTTTGATAAAATTCAAAAAAAAACCAAAACTGAAATTACGAATTTGCTTACCAACATAACCCGTATGTTTCTTTGAATCCCAAGAAACGCCATGCGGAGCTTCGGCCATTACGTGCACTTCCAATGTAATCGAATCATCTTTGAGGTATCCTTTCTCAGGATCCAAAACATCATTCCAAGACATAAAATGTGAAAATCCCCAATCGTTTTCCTTGCTGTAAGCAGTATTATAAAACTTAATAAAAGGCGGTATTAGCTAAATTAAAAACCGAATTTAAGCCATGTTCAAAGCGCTGACCTAAAAAACAAATGTTGAATCTTCCTCGTGAACGGTTCACCATCGGCCTTATGACAATGCAGTTTCAGCTCAGCACTGGCATAGCAAGACCAACTGGTGGACTCACTTTCCCCGTTACATTGCAAAAAGAAGCCGAGGGACTTCTGCTGCCTGTCCTGGGGCTGATTGTTGCGGGGCATAACCATTATCTTCCATGGTAAATTTCTGACAAAGCATGGCGGAGACAACACCGATTCTTTTATACGACTGAAGCTCGGTACGATGAAAGAGAATTTTGCTTCAGAGCGCGCTTCATCGTCTATCATATCCAAATCCTAAGACAATTTACAAATATAGATTGAAAATTACTTAACATTTCGCAACATTCAAAAGCTGTTAAACGTTAAATTGTTATTGTGCATATAAAACTTCTAGTCTCAAGGTAATTACAATGTCATTAACCATTTCGAAAATTGATATTGAAAAATGACACATTTGATCGCTTCTAAAATAATTTACCTCGTTGCCTTCGCCGGCAAGATCTTGATTTTGCGGACCAATCATCATTTCACCATTTACATCCCTGTCGGTTATATCGCCACCAGTGTCCGTCAGGGTATCCACAGTATCCACTGAAATGAAAACCACAATGCAATATTGTACCCCGTGAGAAAAAAACTACGTAGTTTTACCCAATTGAGACAAAAAAACTCACCATCTTGAGTTTCCATCTCTTCAACTTGGTTGACATTGTTACCTGGCTGCCTATCAGCACCAGGCGAGTGGTTCATGATATCCGGGCGCGCCAGCGCAGAATATCGCCCTCAACTATCTGCAACGCACATGTTATAACAGTTAGCCACATTGAGTTAGTCACAAAAGCCCTCAACGTATATTATATTTATGTTGTTTTGAAGTTTTGGTTACTCTGATTGAATTATGATTGGACGTTATAATATGAAATTGTGAGTTCTGCCAGAATAGTAATCATAATAGTCATTATTCCACTTTCATTGGATGATTTAATTATTTAGAACAATGAGATCAAAATTGTGACATTAATACAAATAAAACAAACAATTTCATTGTATTGACTGTTAAAATGTAGAGATGAAGTTGAAAAATTTCACATTAAAACTTTGAAATGCAATAAAATTGAAAAAATTAATTTATTAGTATATGTATGTATGTATGTATGTGCACAATTGCTTTGAATATGAGAAATTAGTATTCATCAAGGTAATAGTGCGAAATTCAATTTAAAAAAAAAACTCATTTACAAGTAAATCAACTCTTTTGTCAATCTCTTTGATCCTCTGATAAAATTGAATGTAGCACAAATAAAAATCTTTAACTTGTAACGATTGTGGTAGGTCATGTCTGCCATTTCAAATACCTCAAAAAATGATTTGTCGTTCACATTACAGCATTGTCCATTGCCGATGAACCGGCATTCATTACCGACATATAAGTGGGGTGACTAAGAATTTCAAATGAAAACAAAAACGCATTGAACATTCCCGTTGGACAAACTTAACACTATTACATACAGCGCTAGATCATTGCCTATTGACAATCATCGGATGATTTAAATGCCACACGAGTGAGCTAACATTAACGGTAATTATGCATTAATAAAAAAGGTTAAATGCAATTCAAATTTTCAATGAAAACAATAAAGTATATCAAGTGGGTCACTCCCGAAAGCCACATTCAGTACAATTTTTGACAGACAGACTTTAGCTCACATTATTATACGCCTGGTCGGGTAGCCTAGCCGTGGAACGAAGGCATACCACTACATGTACGCCCACTTGTTCAAGATACATACGCCCACTCACTCAAGATACACACGCAACACGGGTTGCGCGAAGCGCTCACACTACATAACCTCATTTACTCACACAAATACGCAGATAGCCACGGAACGGCACGTACACATACACATGGGTTGCACACTGCGCTTATGCTATATAACCTCACCAACTCACATAAACCCTCTCAGCATGGATAGCCGCAGAACGCTCGCACATGTGTTGCGCCCTGCGCTCACGCTACATAATCTCATCAGCTCAAACTAACCCTCTTGGCGCGGAACCGTGCATACCCTGGCATGGCACATACTCACGTGCAGGTTGCGCCCTGCGCTCACGCCACATGACCTCACCAACTCACACAAACCCTTTCAGCACAGACAGCTGCTGAAGGCTGGCATACCATGGCACGACACGTACGCATACACACGCGCGCGAATTGCACTCCGCGCTCACGCTACATAACCTCACCACGGATGGCTGTGGAACGCTTGCACACTATATGCAAACACACGCTGGGTTGCGCCTTGCGCTCACGCTACATACCTCACTAATTCACACATACCCTTTCGGCACGGCGCGCACGCATACCCGTACGTACGCTCGGGCTCCATAACCTCACCAACTCACCTGATGATACCGTCAACGGGCAGTTACTAGCAGCGTTATATTTCAACATCATAAACGCACAAACGCGTACCAATCACTCCGGAGGACAGTTTAACGACAATTTTATTTCCAACAATTAATTAATTCAAAAATAATACGAACAAATGAAAATTGTGACATTTACGCACGCACGCACACACACATACAGTTGGCAACATTGACCAATTAAAACTGAGAAAAAAAAACTCCGAACATGGTCGAAGAATGCGCAATTTTGACACTTGGTGGGGGTGGGGTGGGGGTTGAGAGAAAGGGGTGGAGGGGCGGGGCGGGGGCGAGGGGGCGGGGCTTAGCTCTTTCTCTCTCTCTCTTTCGGTGTGACGTTTCGGTCTGACGCGCACGAGGGGGTCGCGCACGAGAGGGGCGGGGAAACGCGAGGGGAGGGGAGGGGAGGTGACCGGCAACGGGGTAACCGCCCCGCGCCATTAAGCGACACACACGCATACACGCGCGCGCGTCAACTCACGAACGCCGGTGTGTGTGTGCGTGTGCATAGGTGCGAATGTGCAAATGTGCGCGTTGGTTACCTGAGTGGATGCGTGCGGGGGTGAGGCGCGAGGTGTTGGTGTAGATGGCGGAAGTAGGGTAGAGAGGGGCGCTTCCGGTCGAGCGCCCTCTCGACGACCGCTGCGTGTCTTCTTTGGGCCGCCGGGTGTTTCTTGTTCGCGTCGTTCGGGTGCGGTTTCGCTGATCTCGGTTTTGGCCGCTGACCGGCTGTGTCTGGCGGCACGCGCGGCCGCTCACTGCCTCGGGCCGGGTTCGCGAACTCCTGTGCGCGCGACTCGCGACCGACGTTCGCGAACGCACCGCCACCGCGAACAAAGCAGCCTCGGTGCCAAACGCGGGGCTAAATTTACATCGTCATCCGACGACGTAAATTTAATCGTGATGCGGTTTGGAGCCGACACGCCGCGAAGAAGTTCGCCCGAATCGTGTCGCACGAATTCTCCCCTTCTGTGTGCCGAAGTGTGGCAACACCGCGCAGCATCCCCGAACGCGGAATCGCCACTCTCTCGACACGCGCAAATGTTCAATAATAATTAAAAAGAATTTCCGTGCGTACTCCATTTCCAGGTTTCGCCTTTCCTCTTCTTCGCGATTATCTATTATTATATGCCGGCACTTCACATTCGGCGAGCGCTGACGAGCAATCACTGACAGAATTCTAAAATGTTGACAAAGCAAAATGGAGGACCTCCCCCCTCCACATTCAGTGTCACTTCCATGTGAATCCTCGTCAGCATTCGACGACGTCACCTAAAGCCAACGGTTAGCGAACATTCGCGCGAATGTGAAAAGCCGGCATCGAGATCCCTGCAACGTATTTAAGTAATTGTAGTTACTCGGTGAACCGACGGGCTGGGGTTGGCAACCCTGGTACTGCTAGCTATGCATGTGCGTTCGAGGCAATATTCTCCGGCTCTAGCAAATTTTGATTTTTGAATTTTCAAGTTTTTCAAGACTTTTTTCTTTACTCTTTGTATTCTTAAAATATATGGATAAAGTCATGGGTTGGCCACACCCGAATTTAGCTTATTCTGTAATTTATTTCTGACTAATTTTTTTAAATTTTCTACCTCTTATTTTTCAACCTATTTGCATCTCGTCTTATTTTATTTAGCGAAATAATGAAAGTGTTAACCAATGCCAAGTCCAGAAGAAAAAAAATTTCTACCTAAAAAAGGTAGATACATATGTAATATTATTTTTAAAAGTTACTTTGCTGTAAGGAAATAATATGTACATATATAGGGGGGGGGGGCGCCCGGAATTCACGCTACGCCACTGCAGATAGCCCTTACTCACTAAGTAGAATCCTTCTCCATTATTCCCCTAAATCTGTCAAAAATCCTCCATTGTTTCATTTGAATCTTTGTTCCGCTAATAATCCGCAAAACTTATTCATTCGTAGATCCTGCTTTTCAAACAAACCAAAGAGTAAACACACAAAAACGCGTGCGTAAGGCGGTATTTCCCCAATAACGACACCGATGCAAACACGCAATAGAGGGTTGTAAAAGCCCTGCGCTCACACATGCTCAGTCGGCTTCTAACGCACCGGCGACTCTCATTATGGTAAACGAGCCCCAGCTACCGCACAGCTGTTTCAGACCAAATGGGATAAAGTAGGGTTGTCAGACATCCCGATTAATCGGAATTGTCACCGGTTTTAAGTCTCGTATTTCGGTGTCCCGAACAAACCTCTCAGGACGCCCAAAAGTCCCGGTTTACAAATTTTTCTACACGCTACACATGCAGCGATGCACTTTTTGTCTCTCGCTTACACATTTTGGAGAACTACGTGTAGAAGGGAAACAAAATGTGGCAAGTGGCATGGAGATTCAATGGACAGACAAAAGAAATAGGCTTTCAGTGGATACTGTTGAAAGTATTCTATAGTACATTGAAAACTATGATTTCAATAAAATTGTTGTCAAATGTATGATTATCTACTTACAAACAAAGCGCTCTTGCAAAAGGTCAAATCTAGTGAAAAGTATAAAAAAAAAAGTGAAACCTATTAATTAAAAAAACTGTATATTATTTTTATTCTTATTAATATGTTCTTCCCATCTTTACATTATATTATCGTTTTTAAATTTAAATGGTTATGACTGTTGTTCTTCCTATTAAAAATTATAGGTATTATTCAAATTTATTTTATTTTATTATTTAATTTAAAAATTAAGTGATCAAAATGAAGTAAAAATTAAGTGGTAAAAATCAAGTTTTTGATTTTTTTCGGGGGTGTCCTGGTTTGACTTGCAAGAAATCTGACAACCCTATTAAATGTACAAGTCTGATCTTTTTTACATAGCAATAAGTTTTTGCGAAAAAGATACATTTTATTTTACCATTGACAAATAACGTTGTGAAATTTAATGTTCGTTTATTGTAAAAGAACAAGTCTACTTGGTCTGCTTCAACTAATAAATTGATATGAATTTCATATCAATTTATTAGTTCATATTATGAAAAGATAAGTTTATTACCGGAATCGTAGTTGTTTAAATGAATTATCGCAAGTTTACTGTTGTCTAACAACAGCTATTATATTTTACCATTCAAAATCACTACGATCAAAAAAATACTGCACGTTCGCGAACTCACATTTTTAATATTAATGAATTTATCATTCCAACTTAAACGTTAGGATGATTACAATTTAAAAGGGCTTAAATACATTTTATCACTGCATATAAATGCAATAAGAATCAAAATTTTACATAAAAATTTAAAATATACATATTTTGCCTCAATTGCCAAATTGCCCAATTTGCCCACATTATAATTGATAAGAATTAAAGAGAACCGTTGTTTGATGAAATTTTCTTAGATAGTTTCAACGCTTTATGGTAATTTCTCATAAATAAAGGGGAAATGTCAACGTCAGTTTTTACCATAGTCATGAATGTATACGGTGGTCGTACTACGTGTTGTTACGACCTATAGTGAGTGACCCGCTTGTTGTGAGCCGCTGCCAGTGCGAGCAGAACTACTCTGCTAATTTTTTGGCACTCGTTGCTGACTTCAACTCTTGCAAACACAGGTACAACTTTAGGTTTTGACAGCGTTATATATACAGCTTTAATCCTGTCACACTTCAATCGTGACTGTCACTTTAGCCCGACATCTCTAACCAAGTTACTCCAAGTTGCTCCCTTGAGGAAATCAATTATTAATATTCTTCCTCATACTACCAACTGTCTCCACTTTATAATGTGAACACGTATAAATAAATCGAATGTAAGTCTTCTTGTCATTTGAGTGAACCTAACCTAAACCTAACCTCGAAATATATCACGTCACCCCTAGAGAAGAAGGTAATGCAAGTCAAAAGTTTTTTGTCTATCGTTTCATTTTTATGGTTTTGAAAGTTTTCATATTTGTATGGAATATGTTTTGCATACATCCATCTATGCTACTGTGAAATATTTTTTGATACAATTTTATACAATTGCTCGTAAAAATCACATTATTTTTGCTTATGTTCCAGACGACATTATGACGATGAAGGGCGAAGAACTGGATGCGAGTGGGCGAATCATTAAAATGGAGGTATTGATATAAAATACAGACTCTGATGACTTTAATACGTATTTGAACCTTACAATTTGTTGCACAATTTACTTTTCAGATCGATTATAGCAGTACATGCGATGAAAAAATACCATCGTGTAAGGAACTAGCCATCAAAGGCAAAGTTCACGATGCTCTCGATCAGCTCTTAGCTTTAGAAAAGCAAACGCGAACGGTATGCATTCAATTCCACATACTGTGCAAATCTCTAATCGTATTATTTAATCAATTATTCATTTTAAAATTGTGTCAGGGCGCCGACATGGTATCAACGTCTCGAGTCCTAGTCGCCATTGTACAAATTTGTTTCGAAGCCAAAGACTGGGTTTCACTCAATGATCACGTTTCTCTATTAGCCAAACGCAGGTATTGTAATTCTGAAATACCTACAGTAACCGTTCACATTGCAGTGATAATAATTTTGTGCTAAACATGTTTTCAGGTCTCAATTGAAACAAGCCGTCGTAAAGATGGTTCAAGAGTGCTGTTTATACGTCGACCAAACACCGAATAAAGAAACCAAAATTAAACTCATTGAAACACTTCGGAACGTGACGGAAGGTAAGATATACGTGGAGGTAGAGAGGGCCCGTTTGACCCATAAATTGGCGAAAATTAAAGAAGAGGAAGGGGACGTCAACGAGGCGGCGAAAATCATCCAAGAATTGCAGGTGGAAACGTACGGCTCCTTGGAGAAACGGGAAAAAGTGGAGCTGATCCTAGAACAAATGCGACTGTGTCTAGAAATCAAAGATTATATCCGAACTCAAATCATTTCCAAAAAAATCAGCGTAAAGTTTTTCGACGAAGCTAATACCGAAGTTAGTAATGGATCATAACCGACTATATTCGTAATACGTTTAATATTTAACTTTTTTTTTTTTACACATTTTAAGGTTTTGAAAGAAAAGTTCTACCGTCTTATGATCGCAGTTGATCAGCAAAGCTCCTCATATTTATCCGTCTGCCGACATTATCGTGCTTTAGGAGCTTGCGGCGGTACTGATTCGTTAATCGGAGCGGTTTTGTATTTATTGCTATCACCGTACGATAACGAACAGGCTGATCTCACTCACCGAATACTTGCTGATAAACAACTTGAACAGTTGCCCATTTACAAGTGATTAAAAACTGTAATTATATTTCGACAAAGTTAGTTTGATCTGTGTTTTTATGAAATATCAATGTTTTTAGGGAGCTTCTAAAGATGTTCATCAATCCTGAATTGATAAGATGGGACGGATTATGTTCCCTGTACATGGAAACTTTACGTGCAACGCCAGTATTTGATCCGGCTTCCGAAGATGGGGAAAAACGGTGGACCGATTTAAGAAACAGAGTCGTCGAACATGTAATATCATATGTTAACAATGTGTAAATACGAACATTGTAATTAATTTATGTATTTCATGCGTTTATTTTATTTTTTTAGAACATTCGCATTATTTCAATGTACTACACTCGTGTCCGATTAAGTCACTTGAGTAAATTGCTGGGATTAGGTTTAGCCGAAGCCGAAGAATTTTTATGTAAACTAGTGGTCGCCGGAACAGTCAAAGCAAAAACTGATCGACCTGCGGGAATAGTGCACTTTAGGTATATAAAATTATGAGGATTACCAGATTTTCTATTTCGTTAACTGTTCATTGTATTTCAATTATTGTCATTGTTATTTTCAGTCAAAATTCTGATGTGTCCAATTGTTTGAACTCCTGGTCTAATAACTTAATCGAACTTATGGATCTCATCAACAAAACCACACATTTGATCAATAAAGAGGAATGTATACATAAACGATTGAACGATGCGGAAGAAGAAAAAGTTGCTGAATAATCACTGATGCATTTAAAAATATCTATAATTTGTATTTGTAATACAAAACTGATACAGTTAAATGGAAATAATTTTTAATTCTTTATATTAAGTAATTTTCTGTTATATTTTCTGCCCAAAAAATAAATTTAACTAATTGAAATTTTTTTTTATTTTCATACGTTCTTGTTTTACTTTTATTATTAATCCACAATATCACACTAAATTTATGTACATCTATTTATACTCAAATTACTATAAATAAAAACCCAGAATCTGCGCCCATCACGCTCGCATTTCTATGGGGAGGCTTCAACGAAAGGTAAAACACGCAACCCAAATTTAAATGGGTGGCGCATGCGCCAATAACCTCACTAGCGTATACAACACTCATAACATGGTAACCACCCGGTGACATTGTCAACGGGTACTTGCTAGTTATGTAATAATTATTATAAATTTTGATTCAAAATTGTCAACAGTGGAAACTACAGATTAGCACTCATAATCTCCGTTACAAAGTTAATAGCACTGATTTGATTGATAAATCAATTTTGAAACTAGTCGTACACCTGATATTTGGCTTGTGATAAGATAAACGTTACAATGCATTTAAGTACCCGCAGTGTCGACCACGTTGTTAGAGAAATTGTGTTCTCGAAATGTATGGTTTAATATTGATCATCTTGCTACTGTTATCAATCAGATACTTAAACAGACTCGGGAGACCACCCATATTGGGTATTTATCGACAGAAAAATATATTTTTCTATTTGAAGTATCTATTGATGCTTACTATTTTGAAGTTCAGACAGGTATATACATATATATATTTAAAAAAATGTATATGCATTATTTTAATCATTAATGTGTTATAAATAAAAATTTTCATAGATAAGTTTTCAAACAAAGCAGAAAAAATTATCTGAAAATTTGCAAAAGAACAAAGACCACGAGTTGGAAGGTCCAAAACCACTTCAAATTCATCCTTTGGTATGGTAATTTCAAAACAGTCATAAATTTATTACCTTTGATGCTTGTTATTATCGCTAAATTTAATAATAGGCTATTGATGCCGTGTATTTCAACGGAACTTCGAGCACAGGATCGGCTTTAATTTGCGGAGTTGCCCGACGACCTAATAAAATTTGCAATGCCTTCTTATATTTGCAAGTAATAATCAGCTTACTTTCTTTATTACGTATGTATTATCATATGGACTATGTTAAAAAAATGTTTGGTATGTTAAAAATCTAGATTGCCGGAGGTGAATTGTTTCTTTCGCCAGCTTTACCCGATACAACCCTGGAGCAAACAGCCGACGAAGAGAAATACTATCACGTTGCAGGATTAAAAATTGATATGCTCAAACCTATGGAGACTTGGAAGATTCAATACGAAGGAACAATGAAGTAATTTTAATATTTAATACAACTAAGTTTTATTTTCAAAAGAATTTAAGAATAATTTGTGTCATTGAAGATTTTCGAGTGATCCATCGAAGATTGTAAAAGTAAAATTGGATGCCACTTGGAACCGCAGCGAATGGAATCATTTCAATTACGACACCGACATGTCGCCGTCTGGTATGGCACGTGATATTGCAAGGGAACTGTGGAGTCGGGAATACTTTCAAACTCTAAATAAGTAAAGCTAATCTTAGTAAATCAATCAAGCACATTATATATATACACCCATATAAATTTTATCTGTCGCGTTTTAGAGTTCACCAAACTCATTACGAGCAGTATGGAACGATTAAAGGTGTCGTAACAATTGATGGTACCAATCATAATATAAGTGTCGATAGCGTTCGTGATCATAGCTATGGTATGTACTAGTTGGTTATTATGCATTTAAAATACAGTGAATCGGTCAATTCGCATAATCGAAGACTAACTTTTAAAATTTTATACTTTTTCAACGTATGCGTAAAGGAAAATACAGAGATTGGAAGAATTTCCATCGTTATGGACTCCATTTTATAACGCTAGCCAATGGTGATTGTATAACTGTTGGAAAAATTTGCATGCCCATTTGTTTCTCAAAGTATGTATCCAAATATTTTTTCTGTGTTTTATTTTTGATAGTTATACATATTTTACGAAATTTTTTAATATTATTTTAGTTTAACTGTGGGATTTATTTGTAAAAGTGATTCAACACAAATTCATCCAATAAACTATTGCAATCTCGAGCTCTATCAACATGGAGAAAATTCAAGACCTCCGATAGATTATGCGTTTCAATTTGAAGCCGGTATGTACAATTCAAACTATGTATATTTCATTCAAACATTAAAAGAAAGTGATATAAGTGATTTTTTCAGGTGGAGTCCTTTATACGGTGGAAGTGAACGTTACAGATTCGCCGACATTTTACATAGGTCACGAACAGGAATGTCGCATAGTGGAAAGATTAGCTAAATTTACAATAAACGGTGTCGAAGGTTGGGGAGCGGCAGAGTGGCAATATAGAAATATAAGTGGTGCTGTATTTTAATTTTGGATTTTTGATAATAAAAAATAAAATGATAAAAGTTGCAAACGTCTTTTATTGCTATGGACTTTTACGCGTGAACAAATATGTACACTGATATTGTAAAATTGTGCGACAAAATCAACTAAAATACAAAACGTGCAAAAAACACAATATAACAATACGAATGTAACACTAAGAAAGTCTACCAGTGGCCATAAGAGTAATGGCAGTAAAAATATTTAATGATTGCTCTGAAGAAACATCTGATTTTTACTTATATTTATTTAGTCAAATAGAGTTCCTTTCGTTATATTTAGTCAAAACAGTATCATCAGTACAATTATTAAAGAGATTTAGTGGTCAATTTTTAGTCTACACAAAATAAAAATTTGGATTGTAAACAAAACAACGACAAACACAACCATTTGAAAAACACTGAACGAATTTCCTTTAATAAAAAAATGTTAAAATAAATAGAAATAGAAGAAACATCTTGTACAGAGGTGTTTTGGAGTATAATAGACTGCCGGATGGAATTAGAAGTTCCAAAACTAGTGAAAAATTCCTGGCAGTCTTAAAAAAATATCTCAGGTGCAAATAATACAGGTGCTTAGTTAAGGATTATAATTAATTAGCTTAACCTACTGTATTATATAAATAAATAAATAAATAAAATAGAATACATATTATACTGATGCTGTGTACTCTAAAATGACTAGATTAACAATTATTACTTCGTGTTTTGTCTTAAGACCTATAATAATTGTGCAATTAATTACGAATCAAGGATACAAAAATGAACATTAAAATTAGTGTTATGTTAATCACAAACATTATTGTGGAATGACACTTTGATTAGATCACTATATTGTTAAAACAGAAACAATTAATAATTTTTCATAAAAAATACCATTGATAAATAATTATTTTAGTATTTTATACTAAAATATCAATGCATTATATTTTTATTTACATAAAATTTGTGCTATTATGTAATTATTTGATAGTCTCGTTTAATTTGCTTAGTCATAATTATCAATTGACTATTTTCTGTTTGTGGAATTCCACCACAACATTAAAATAAATATATAATACTTGATTTATTTAATTTTCTTACCGTTTTAATTAATCTTTAGTGTTGCATTGTTTTAAAAACAAGGCGTTAATTATTATTGTAGAAATGTCATTTGGATACACGATAGATTGTCTAAGCATAGCAAACTATTTTGTAACTTCAATAATTTTAAATTTTCCTGAAAATATTATTGCTATAATTAATACAGGGGTGATTTTAGAATCACTTTACACTTAAAATATGACATTTAACACAATATCAATCACAGATAGATACAAGCTAATTAGAAGGCTTCGCTGACTTTATCAACTAGAATAATTGCATTGACTAGAACAAATGTGAAAAGTTATTTTGACATGTAAATAAAATTCACGTCTAAAAACATAAAAATATTTGAGTTATCTTCATCGAGAAATATTTAAGAACACATATTTATTATTTATAATAAAATAACATTTATTCGCTAAAATTTTGGTTATATGATACTTGTACTTTAAATATATTGTAAGACGACAACACCAGCTCGCCGTTAATTTGACAGTTGGTACACCCCTCGGGTCTACCCCATTTTTGGCAACCTCGCGCAAGGTCCAGAACCGGCAACACCGAGGGAACCAACCCCTCCGAGAGGCTGAGATCTCTCGGTCATTTTCTCGACAGACAGCTTCCGAACAATACCTTCATCTCGAACACCCCTCACGTTATCTCAATGCACTGTTCCGCACCCTGATAAATCAAAGAGTTATGTTGAACAATTGGAAATTCAAATACGCGAGATGACAGGGTTGATAAGTGATGTGGAAAATCAGAAAAATGTTATAGATCCTGAAGAAAAAGCTACCATACCGACGTTATTGCTTCGTGACGATATTAGGAAATTTAGAATCTCAATTGGAAAAAAAAGCTCGTGATGAAGCTGATATACTGAAAGAGTTATTTTGGAGTCTGATTGGGTCGCGCGTACTGGATTTGGGACCAGACAGGCCCCAATTACGAGAAACCAAACTGGGATGGATCGTAACCGGAACAATCGACATCAAAGGGAAGCAAACACGAGAACAATGCAATCTCACCCAACACGCAGAGATTCAGGACCAACTATCCACGTTCTGGGAGTTGGACAAGATCCCTGAAGGGGAACCTTGGTCCGACGAAGAGACGGGCAGCGAGGCGCACTTTGTGCAAAATACGAATCGTCAAGAAGACGGTCGATTTATGGTCACGATACCCCTGAAGGAGCCAGCACAAGCGTTAGGCGAGTCGTAAAACTCAGAGTTGTGTTTGACTGCTCAGCAGTTACCTCTTCGGGCAAGTCATTTAACCAACTACAAATGATAGGACCGATAATTCAAGATGACCTTGTGGCCATCCTTCTGCGCTTTCGGTGCCATACAATTGTCGTATCTGCAGACATCGAGAAGATGTATCGGCAAGTGAAGTCCAACGACGTCAGCGTCATTAAAACCATGGATGACACCAGCCTACAGAAAGGGAACCTTGGTGGTAATGAGTTGTGTGAAACCTTAGGCGTCGGATGGGATAGCACGTCCGACGAGGTGTGTTTCTCAATCAATATAGCCGCCTACACCAAGGCCGTGTGAAAACGCATGATGTTATGGAACATCTCCCAAATATTCGACCCTTTAGGCTTAGTGAGCCCGTGTATTTTGGGAGCAAAGGTTATCCTACAAAGACTGTGGCTCCACAAATTGACTTGGGACGAAGCCGTCCCTGAAGAGGTACAAGTACTCTGGAAAAGGTTTGAAGAAGACCTTCCTAGACTGAACGAGTTGCGAATTCCCCGACACGTAATGAACAAGACGCCGGGAAGAATCGACATCCACGTATTCTGCGACGCCTCTCAAACAGCGTATGGGGCTTGCGTATATGTGCGGTCGGAACTTCCCAACGGCAAGCGAACGGTGTACCTGCTGTGTTCCAAAGGCAAGGTGGCACCGATTAAATCTCTGACGATTCCCCGACTGGAACATTTTGCTACATTTTGCTCGCTCACCTATCGCTCGTAGAGGAAAACCGGCCAAAATATATTGTGACAATGGAAAATATATTTACCCCACCCCGAGATACGACTTCTTCGTATCTTCAATACGGAGCAGACGTCATCTTACAATATGATATTTGTACATTGACTAAATAAAAAAATGGTATAAAAAATCACATGATAAAACAATTTGATATAATAGATATAAAAATAATTTATGTGAAATAATAAAAATTAATGATTATTAATTGAAATAAATAAATTCATTCTATTGCATAAAGAGTTATACTCCTTTATTACCCAAGAGGCACTAGTATCACCAATGATTTCAATGGACGTACTGATTTCTAACTATGCACTAACGAGCACAAACATTAAACTTATTACTGTAAATAATACTGTATTTTTTACAATACCAATTGCACAGCTGAAATCTTTGGATTGAGAAACATAAATATTTTGCAAAAAATACTAAATTTTTGAATGTATGTTATATAACATCTCTTTGGAGATATGTAAAAATGTCCATATACATGAGAAATAATATCATAATCCATAACATTACAAAAATACTTGCTTGGAATTTCATTTATACAATCGAAACGTATGAGCACAAAATGATTAATTTATGACTGATCCATAAACCAAGAGTACAATGATTGATCCATAAATCAAAATATTTGTTTAAGTATTGATGAATTTTAAAAATTTTAAATCAGCAATTGTAAGCAACTTCTTGGAAGCACATAGGCATTTTTTTTTTTATAATTTTAACTTTAAGTGCTTACACATTAATAGAAAATTACAAAAGTAGTTTTATTTCAGAAGTGTATGTATGTATATGTAAGTATTGATAAAATTATTTTTGTACCAAATGCGACGATAAGAGTTTTTAGTATAGAACAAACTATAACTGTACTGTACCTTTGCAATTCCATACTAGAATATTTCTAATTTTTTTTTTTAAAGAGATTTTGTATTATTTGTTAGTTATGTGTACTTTTGAAATTTTATTGAATACTACACACTACCGAAGTACCTGGAGGATGATCCAAAAGAGCTGCTCTTCGTTTTATTCCTTCTAAATATACTTCTCTATTGAAAAGGCCTGCAGCCAACGGAATTCTGAAAATATAATACAATTTCTTAAGTTATATTAAAAACTCAATTGTGCAATGCACACATACCAAAATAAGTTTGTAATTTACATACATATCGGTACCGGGTCTCAACGATGCCGTGAACAATGCCCATACTGGTTTATGATCACTCGAACAAATTGAAGGTACGGAATCGTATGCTAAACAGTTGACTATGGATGCTGGTTCTGATGTTTGTATACTGCTGCTTCTACGTAAACCTGCAATTCAAAATATAGAAATTGATAGAAGATAAATTATTTTAAAACATATTTATTTGTTTTGTATTTACCAGGTATCGATGAGGAGGTTGATGAAATATTTTTCGTTTTATAAAGAATGCGATCTGTATATGCCGGAGCACGTTGTTTACTTGAAGTATCAAATCTTTGGGTACCGGGATCGTACTAAAATGTTAATATTATTAATATTGAAATATACATGGTGGGATATAAAAACAAAAATACAACTAACTTTGTATGTGGGAGGAAAGCGTATTGGAGCTTCTTGAAAACCCTTTAATATTGTCTCTGCGGCTAAAACAGCAGCCAATTGATCTGCTCGTAGTAATGATGACGATTCTGGTGTAGTTTCAACGGTAGGAGAATTTCGACTAGTGCTAAATGCATTAGCCAGTCTTGTCATCACAGCAGCTCGATCTTCCGCCAAACGAAAATTTAAATCACCGCACCATATGACGACATCAAAATTGCAAGTCACGTCTATAAAATCAAATCGTTTTCTGGATATAAATAGGCTAATGAATTATAAATACAACATATTTGCAAATTTATACAAATTATAATTTATACAATTTATAGTTTTTTGCTCAGGTTGTTTCTTCGTTTTGATCATCATATTGTCTCGCTAATGATGGTTTAATTGAGATGCTATGATCTCCAATATTGTGTGAAACAGTGTTGTTTGTGTGATACGTGATTAGTTGTAAATCGATTTCGTTTTATTTTATTTTTTATTATTGGAAGAAAAACAAAAGAATTCATATTGTACAATTTTTTATTTAAACTTTATTTTAATGTCTGATCATTTAATTAGGGCGCAAGCCCTACATACATCAATTAAAAACATTTTGATGTCAAAATCAAACATTTTAACCTTGGCGAAGAAAAAGCATCTGCTATCTGCTGTTGGTGAGATCCTTGAAGAGTTTGAAAGAGTAACCAAAATCTGTTCAGTGAATATTGATGCATTGCGGGCTATCGAGGCCATTGCGTCCGTTACAACGCATTCTACACGAGTTCCAGTAAATCCTGCTCCAGCTTCAATTCTGTTTCCAGTTCTGACTCCGGCTTCATTTCGGACTCCAGCTCCACTTCATCTGGTAGATCCACATACAGTTCCGTTGCCAACGTTAATCGATCATCAACGTCGTCATCATCATGTGTTTTGACAGCGATGTTACCATCTCTTCCACCGTAGTTGCAGTCGCCGTCGCATTTGGTGACAATAATACAGCCGTTGCCATCACCGCCTGTTGCGAATAATATAAAAACCCCTGTTGCCCCAACTATTTTTGTGGATCCGGATATCCTGGAACCTTGGATCACGTCTCGGCCAGCTCTTCCTTCAACTCTGAAGCCTAGAGCCAACCAACCAACCAACCTCCAAGAGTCAACCAACTCCAAGAGCCGCACGAGACAAATAATACGTGGTACAGCAGTTGAGAGCACACTAACGGCGGCAAAGCGGAAGAAATTTGTGCACTTATTTTATCTCTCCACCAACACTACTGCTAAGCAAGTGGTTGATTATATAAACATAAAAATTCCTTTATGTAATGCTACTGCCGAGAAACTGGTGTCTAAGGGTGATCTGATTATGCGTCATTTAAAATATCGATCCCCGAAGAAATGTTCCAACTGATAATGTGTCCAGATATTTGGCCTAAGGGGGTGGCGATAAACGCCTGGACATTTCGGAGGAGCTATGCACCCACAAAAGCATAGGGTGCACATGGATCCCCGTTTCACGATCCTTTATGTTTTTTTTATATATAATCTTTTATTTGTGAATTGTTTGATTTAATGTAATTTGTGAATTATTTGATTTAATGTAATTTGTGATTTATTTGATTATATTTAATTTTACTGTTAAATATAATGTTATAATGTTTTACTGTTAAATATAATGTTTTTTCATGTTTCGCCATAGTGACGAATTGGGGCAACCTGTAATGTCACTATGGTATAATTTGTAAAAAATATATAAATATATATTACCTTTACTCTTTTTGTATTTCATTGGTAAATTTTTCGGAAGATCTAAAGATCGTATAATTCGTTTAATATCGTGAACTCTTTCTTTAACCTTTTCTTGATGGGCGGTAAGATGTGCAGTAACAAATAAAAATGTTGTTCCGAAAAGTGCAAATGAAATTGCAACAGCCCCCTTAGTGCGAAATGCAGTTCCGGGTCTGACGGATATGCTCGATTCTTCCGGTAACGAGCAAAACCATATAAGATCTCGTCGCAAAAATATTGACAGATGTAAAGTACCTGAAATGATGGAATACATTATAAAACACCACTTAAGAGTATCTTAATGTTACTTTATTTTTTTCAGGAATAAGGTACCTAAATTGCTCGAATGAAATAATAAATGGGATGGTCCCAAAGCTTCTTGAATACATATATCCCATTCAGTTTTCTCAGAAACCGATTCTTGAGTTCCTATTGCTAAAATATCAGGCACATGTTTAACACCACTCGGAAATAGGAACTCGTTAAGCTCGCTGAAAATATAAATGCATTGTTAAGCTGTGACTTTATTAACGTTTCATTCTAAATAAATAATTATATATACCTAGGAGGCATTTGACCATTCATATTCCAGGTTCCGACAAAAATTTCCACCTCCCGATTTGGAAATACTTTTTCTAATTCGGCAGCTCCTAGTAGAGAATTAGACGCTAAGCGGCCGTGTAAAAAATTTCTAAAATAAAACACAACACAATGAGATCGTACATTGATTACGTTATAAATGAAAAGCGTCAAAAAAATGTGGGCAACCTTTCACGAGCCTTTTGAGTCGGTATTAGTCTTAAAACTTTAGCGGCTAAAAGTGAATTTCTTGCAAGACTATCGGTACTGCCCGATCTCGGTGTAGAACACGATTTAATATCTCTACTTGAATCCCTACAAATATCATATTTAGTGCATAGCATAAGCGTATTTCACAATTGTACCGGTTATTATGAATGTGATCTTAGTCTGTCCGTGCTGTAGATACTTTATTTTGTATTCGCGTATTTTAATTGATTACAGTTGAAATGGCCGAATCCAATAAGAACGAATCCATTATGGCCAAACGAATAAGGTCTAATATGAATTATGTAGAAAGTAGATTTGATCTAAAGGTATTATTATTACCAGCAAACAGTATCATTAGTCAGTAACATTTATGTACATATACATACATATATACATATGTACATATATATGTACATATGTATGTACTGTAATAAGTAGTTCAAAATGCAGCAAAAATGTAGTAGCTAGTTGAAAAATGCGAGCGCTTTATCTGAACAAGTGATTTTTTTGGGTTGTATAACTATTGTGCGATGAGCGATGTATTCTTTCGATATTTTTACCCATAGATCAAATCCGCTTTCTACATAATTCACATTACTCGTGCCGTGGGTGTATATGTGCGTGCCATGCGTATGTGAGTGTTCCATGGCTACCCAGCCAGCCGGCCAGTTACATAGCTCTTGCGCTACTATTTATGGTAATGAGGAAAATATATTGTGAATCATTGAAGAACTCTGGTTAGGAGTCGACTTATTAGTTGTTGCAATCAACGTAAATGTATTATTAAAAAGGTTGATAATCACTGGAGAAAAAGCCTTTGCGAAATTTTATTCAAGATAAGCAAAATGGAGATTTTAAATTATGTAATGAAAATATATTGAGAATCATTGAGTCTTCATATTAGTTTTAGCAATCGACGTAAATGAAAATATAAAATCACATTCTTCGATTAAAAAAAGTTGATAATCACTGGTTAAAAGCTTAAAAGAAATTACTCATCCTATCTTATTCAAGATTTTCGATCTTTTATGTATGACCTGTATTTATTGGGTCAGTTATGGTGAGTCAGTTACAAATGGTGAGTAATCTTAATAAAAGGTCAGTAAGTTTTATCAGTACACACTGGTCAGCACTTAAGTGATCAGTACATATATTAAATAGTCAGTAATTAATACTAAATTTATTTATAATTACATGGAGAGGCGGCATAGACGATAGGCCCATGGGGTTTGGTACAAAAATAAAAATAAGATTAAAACAAAAATAAAATTAACATAAAAATAAAATGAGTCCATTTATTAAAGAATTACAAATACCCATTGTTTTTTAAGAATATATCTAGTTGATTTTTATATAAATTAACATTTTTTTAAATGGTAAGTAAATTTATATAAAAAGTCGTTATTTATAATTTTTACTGATTATTTGTGAAAAATTACTTAACAAAAATATATTTTTTGCTCAGCATTTATTATTTTTACCGACCGTTTTTTAAATATAATACAGACCATTTTCTTGAAAAGTTACTGACCGTTTATTGATTTAAATACTGACCAATTAATCTGCTGCCTTTTATGTCGCTCATGGGCTACAATAGTGAGAATGTGGCAATGGCATGTTGGCTTGTACAACTCAAAAAATACGATTTTGGAGTACATGGTAAACTGGTCCACAACCAATATTGGTTAATAAATTCATTAGTTAATGCCTAATCTTTATTTCATTAATTCGTAACATACTTTCTGTGCTTCAATGACAACGGAAACTTTAAACCCATTTATCTAAACAAGTGTTTTTTTGAGTTGTGCCACTATTGTACCTCATTCGCGATGTATTCTTTCAATATTTTCACTTGTAGATCAAATCCACTCTACATAATTCGCATTAGTAATGGATCGGTTCCCATGGATATGCCCCATCATACTTTTCGCAAGAGTAGGGATGAATGGACGGAACCCGAGACTCGAATAACAAAGAAGTGACCTTTTTTTTTTCCGACACTTTGACTCCCACAACTAGGATTTTTATACCCGAGTGACTTAGTTAGAGTCGGAACATTTTTTTTGCGTGAGGGCATATCTAGACTATTCTACATTTAAATTTCCTATTAAATTTGGCCATTTCAACATTTTAATCTGCTTCGATTGTCGCGCGACAAAAATCGAGCGATTAATTTTAATTCATTCATTCATAACCGGCACGTTTGCCCGACGGAAACATTACCTGTCGTTAATTCTATACGAGCCGTTTACGAAGCTTTCAACGGACGACGGTCTATGTCCGTTGACTCGTTTGTCCGCTATGTGCTGCATCTCCGATATGCTGACGGACATGCGATCGTCCCTGTCGCGAACCGCGGCCGTGGTGAACGGCTGCTTATCGCAATTGGGATCGCTGTGGGCTTTAGTGATACCTAACTGATGATGCCTCCTCAGTGCATCCACGTGTTTATTGAGCGGAGAGCCACGATTGGGACTATCGAGCATACTGCGAGGGCGTGGCGGCAGGGGTGCGTGACTAGTCACTGATAATACGGCTGAAGAGCTGCTGCTGAGGCGATTTGTCGACGTGTCTGGTTCGTTCGCTTCAGCAGCAGCTCCCCGGCTGAGGAATACGGTTTCTGTGAGTGGGTGGGGTCGTGTCTCCTCGTTCGTGTCCATCTCCTGAGAACAGCCCACTCGTGCAGCATTGCGGCCTAATAATCGTCTGCGTAGGGAAACTTGCTCGCCCCCATTTCCACCCCCACCGCCCCCACTGCCCACCGACATCCGGCTTCACCCTTTGCCCAAACTGACACTGACAGTTTGACAGTTCGCCGGCGGTGTTGTCACAACGAAAATATAATCGTCACGGTGTGTTGCAAGGTTGAAGTACATACATGTAGATTGTAGAACCTCGATTATCCGAACTAAGGCTGGGCGCACACTGGGTACGTATTTGTGTCGTACGTATGTTGTTGTCGTCTATTCATACGGATCGTGATACTAGTATCATGCGTATCGCGTTAGTATCGTGATACTAAGGTAGGGTGTTAAGCGGACTCTATATTCGCGCCGTAAATGGCCGCGACACCGTGCGTGTGTATCGAAATGTGAGTGTGTGCGTTTCGCGCGTTCGCGTTCGCGCTTCGCGGCGTTCCCCGATTTTGTCGGTATTTTGTCCCGCGACAAAGAGCGCGAACGCGAACGCATGCACACTCGCGGTGTTTCGCATTAGCGCGCGAGACGCAGTGGCGAGTGGTCGTATAGCGCCTATAGCGCACAGCGTCACAGCAGCAACAGCAGCTACATCAGCGTCCATCTCCGTTGAGCGCGCGAACTAAACTGCGAAACTCTGCGCGAAAAGATGTCCCTCCACACTCATTGTTTCGCGGCGCGAGTTCGCGCGCGAGTGTAGAGCCCGCTTTATGTACACTATCAATACTATTGACGTCAGTATGCACTTTGAGTTTGTAGAGGATACTTATGTTTTGTGTGTTGAGCCATGAAAATGGACAATAGAAGAAAAGCCGCTATAGCTATAGTACTCGCGATTGCGTTGAAAAGTAAACGTAAATAATGAAAATTTATTTAAAAAAATTTGCTCAGCGGAAAAATATGTGTAAATAATTAATTATTATTTTTGTTAATTTTTTTTTGTAATTCTCTTCGTTCGGGTTCTATAATGCTGAGCACGTCTCGTAGGTATAAATCAATATTTTTAAATCTGCTTCCGACTCATTTTGCGAGGCCTCAGCAGTCGGAGAAGTGATACGCGAATATCGCGTGGTAATATTGATAGTGTAACATGCCCCAATTGTATCGCACACGCTGGCACGTTATTCCGCACACGATATTTATATGAATGATTAGTTAAATGCTTTTGTTGAATGTAATTTATAACGGTGTGTCATCAAGGATCGGCTGACTGTTGACAAAATCGTCTGATTTCTGTCTGGTTTTTTTTTTATTATTAATTTTCCAAAATCACAAAACTGACAAATTTTGCAAATATGTACTTGAATTACAAAAATACAATAGCTTAGTAACCATTAACTCAAATGTGATTCATTTTAAAGCTCTTTCAATAGGCTTTCGTATGATATATGTATACATAATTTAGTTGGGGTTTTCACGAAAAAAAGTTTCTCAACATCAAATACAAGATTTCAAGTGATTATCTTAAAAGAAAAGGCATTTTTAAAATTTGAAAAAATAGTTCAATAGCTGCTCTTTGTCTTTGGATCGTGATTGAATCAAAATATATGAGGGATAAACCACAACTTTGGCTTCTCCTTAGTCGAAGCTTGTAAATAAAAGAATAGTATTAGAAAAAACATATATTTGGAATCTTTTCATTTCTTATATCTCAAAATAAAACTCTAACAAGTCTTATTTCAGTGGTAAATATTACAGTATAAGCGTATCTTCGTCAATAGTTAACAATTCAATAAGTTTCACATTAACAATAATCTATTCTGATAATAATTGAACCATATAATCAAAATAATAAAAAAAAATATTGCAAAAATCCACTTAAAACAAAAATAATATTAAACATTTCCATGCAAATTTTCTATATCAAAAACACTATTAATAAAAACACAACAACATTAAATCATCAACTTAATATATAAAAAGTAGAACATTGGAAAGAGTTGTATGATAATAATAACCATTGAAAATGGAATTTTTTTATAGAATATTGGTACTCAAATGCATTTTAAAATCAAACCAAGGAATGTTAATTAGACACATAAAACCTAAATAAAATAAAAATTTAACAAATTCTATCACAATAACAATAAAACTAAATTTATACTGGTTTTAGCTACTCGAGATGTAAAATAATTATAAAAACTTTGGTTATGTTCCTATATTTAATATCACATTATTTATTAGCATAATAGACTAACATTACCGCCCTCTCCGCCTAACAATAACATTCTATTTAGTGGCAAAACAGCCAATGAAGTCAGAACACCCCTAAAAGTATCAGATCGAAGTTTAGTACTCGAAAAGCCAGCATCTTGCTCTACTGCTGTATGAACACCTATGCGGTTATTTGTTGTTCCAGATATAAGTTCATTGTAATACATAGTGAGACAGTGAACTGGCTCAGTCGATCCCCTGCAAAATGTAAATTAAATTAAACACAATAAAAATGTATATTATGATCCAATCGAAGAAATACTGGATAACACACTTTAATTGAAATTTCAATTTTCCATCGACTGTGGACCACGCCAAGACCGTTTGATCGAGACTGGAACTGACAATTGTTTTTTCATTGACGGTGACTAATTGTAAAACTTCTCCATCATGGGCTTTCCAATGGGAAATTAATACACCTGTACGAATATCAATAAGTGACAAGTGGCCTGTTGCAAGTCCTACAGCTACCCATTTTCCCGAAGGCGAGACGCATATGCAACGAATAAACGTACTCGGGTTGGAGCAGACCTCAAAAAACAAATAAGATGATATAAAAATTAACCTTACGTTATGGGATGAAATTATAATGATTTTTATTTACTTTCAGTTCGTGTGAATAATTAAGCGTTCTAGCATCGATTACTTTTAAAAGAGTATCAGTCGTTGCAGATAAGATTAATGTCGATGGTGCTGGCATTGCTTTCACAATACTAGCTGGAGTTGTTTTACTACTATCCAACTAAAAATAGCAGAAAACGTAAATTAATCTCATAAATAAACCATGTATGTGATTGTTTTTTATAAATTATATTGTTACCTGTGCGATAGTAGTCTCTACATACGGATCCCAAATATGAACAGCACCATCCGTTGATACAGTAAGTCTCAAAGATTCAAGAAAAGTTAACGATAATATTCCTTTACGATGCCCAGAATATGTCCATTGACAAAAAGACACCGAAGAACCATCTCCCTGCAACATTCATAAAAAATTGGAATTGATGCTAATTACATACACATACATATGTACATATATTAACATCGAAGAAATAAATCCGATGCAAAAAATTTACTACCTTATTTCGCAACGACCACAGTTTAACTGTCTTATCTTTAGATCCAGTCATAAAGCTATTTTCGTTGTCCAGACAAACAATATGTCTTACAGAGTGCGTATGACCGGAAAATGTTTGTAACTTTATCTGCTTTAAGTTAAATTGATTCTCTTTATCGGGTCTACCTATTTCATGTTCCCAGTACATGAGCCAATCTCCCCGTAGGTGTCTACGAAATTCGCGAAAGGGTTAATAGATAACTTACGGAATAAACAATAATAAAATTCCCAATTTAAATAACCACCTGCTTGAATTTGCACTTCTGCTAACTTTATATGACACAATGTCTAATGCATTAGCATAATTAGAACCTACTCTGTTTGCACTTTCGTCATTCGGGTCAGCTTGAACGTCAATTCTGTTACCTATTACAGCAACATTTGATCCAAAACTATTAGCATTTGACGTTTCTTCGGTATTAGTTACCCTCTGAAAAGGAATACTTTCAGATGTAGCAACGTTGGGAGCTGGAGTAGGATCTGCAGAAGTTCCTTGATCGACATTTTCTTCCCGCGGAAAACTTGTAGATGTTGGTTGAAAAATATCATCATCGTCACTAAAATGTAAATTTATCGATTCGACCATTATATTTTAGTTACGTAAAGAAAATTAAATGCATTTATCTAGAAAAAATTATAACCTCGACATATTGAATTTTTCACTGAGATTATAAACTGTGACAAAGTTGGCCAAAGATCTGACCATTGTAGTTTTACCAACGAATTCAACAAATGCCGTAAATACTTGATGTGCTAACTCGGGAGTGAATGCCGCTTTGATTTCTTCTAATGCCTTAAAGTTGAATAAATAAATAAAATATGCATATTGTATTTAATTAGACACATCTTTATAGAAATTGAAAATATATTTTTTAATTACCGTATCGGCTGCTTCGGGTGGTTGTTGAGATGGTGAAGAGCTTGCCATAGCTCCCGATTCACTGCCTCCAGTGATAACACCATCTCTGACACGCCACTCAGCCGTAGAGCCATCTCGACGTATTTCCAAAAAAGGTGTTCCCTCCTCTGTCGCCGTATTCTGAGTCTCAGGAACTTCCTGTACTGCTTCCTATAAACCAATTTGATATTAATTTAAAATACTTGCATAAGTTATTTATTTTTTAACTGCATTCTTAATCTGAAGTTTTAAATTTGCATACTCTGCTTGTTGTTGCCTCAGTATTTACTGATTCAGCATCAGATTCTCTCCATTCTCTGGATGGGCATTGAACTCTCTCAAAAATCAAGCAGAATCTGAAAAATAAAATAACATAAAATTTACACATTGCAATAAATGATAATTCATTTTAGACAAAGTGAAAAGTATACTTTTGTAGCGCAGGTACACATAAATGTTTTCTTGTCATTTCTGGACCAATCCTCAACGCAATTACATATAGGGTTTCTAAAAATTTTCTTGCTAAGGCTATTCTTGCGATTTGACCACTCGGAAACAGTGTACGCGTTGAAGAAATCAGACGTATTGTGGGATGAAGAATATTTTTCAAAATAATATCCTGAAATTAAAAAAAAAATTAACAAACAGAAAGATAGAAAGGGATATAATTAAAAATATAATATAAATGTTTTGACACCTGTAATTGCTCCATCAATTTTACATCAGAAAGAAACGGGATAAGGTACCGTAAAAATTGAAAACACGATATAACACCACCCTCTAAGGACCTCGTCATTCTTCTTTTGGCAGATGCGATTAAATCACCCATATGAGGAAAGTATTGTAATAAAATCAATTGTTCGCCGTACAAATCTAAAGCATAACAATCATTAACACACCGTACCACATCCATCACTCGATTGTAAAGACATAAAAAATATTAAACCTGCAATCGACGTGAGGCAATTTATAACTTTGGCAGCATTGCAATCACCAACGAGATTTCCATTGGTGATACACAATGAATCCAAATCTTTTCGCTGTACCATCTCTGTCGGCGGTGATAAATTTTCCCTTCCGACATAACACAGCGTCAACATTTTCAACAAGTTTCTAGTCACATATTTGGACGTGAGAACTGGTCCCAATCGATGAGACAGCCAGATCAAGCTAACTGAAGTCATTTCCGATATATTGTATTCTTGTGTACGGCCAACTTCCATGTTTGGAGGAGTTGGTTCTGAAACACCCGACTTTTTAGACTTAAATGGAGTACTTTGAGCTTCTGGATTTCCGTCGTTTTCAATTTCGCGCACGTAGCTTCGGAAAGTTCCAGACGTTGACGGTAAATTTAAAGATGGTTCTGATTGATTAACAACTTTTCCTTTATCGTCGAAGTCTTTCTTCAGTGAGAAATAGTTCGAAGCACCCTCTCTATATTCACTTTGACCCTCAGCTTGATCACTGAAATTTGTATCTATGCCTCCTACAGCAGCAGCCTGATTGTCCTCCGTACACATTTCTAAACTTGGTATTCTGCATTCCTTATCGATTTCTTCCAATAGATGTTTTACTTTTGATTTATTAAATCCAACTACATCCAAAGTGTTAGTACTACCTAACTCACCAGCTTCTTTATTTCCTTCGCTTTCAAAATGAAATAGTTCTGTA
Source organism: Parapsyche elsis (assembly GCA_022651745.1). NCBI lineage: Eukaryota > Metazoa > Arthropoda > Insecta > Trichoptera > Hydropsychidae > Parapsyche > Parapsyche elsis. The sequence goes on along the minus strand of JAGVSN010000004.1, from coordinate 2,871,820 downwards.
TCTACAGTTGACTCCCCCGGTGGTTTGGCTTTTTCCATTCTGATTAAAGAATCTTTTTCTACTGGTGTTAAATTGCTTTCAGACCCACAAGAAGTGTCTGGAGAAATTATGTCTTGAGGAACACTTGAAGCAATTTTCAAAGTATCATCACGATAACTAAGTTTTTTGATTAAATCATGCGGTTTCGTATCAAAGCCACTTGCATGAGTATGCATAACGGAATCTTTATAGACAATATCTTTATAACCACCAACGGCTTCAACAAGATGAGGAATGAAATTATCTAAAAAGCATTTTAATCCGAATCGTATAATCAATTGAAGTAAAAATATATTATGATACAATTTAACAGACTTTATATTACTACTGTAAACAGTAACATTTCGTCCAATTTCCGAATTAGAAGTAGCATAATTTCTATCTAAAATTCTTTCATCGTACAGTCTGAGAATGAGTTTTAAAAGTTTATTGGATGTATCAATTGGTCCTAACGTTCTCGCAAAAGTATCAAATAAATACCATGCCGCAAGTATACATGTGTCTCTACTCTGCAACATCTCAATAAAATGGGGTAACAATATATCTACACTGTCAAATTGATTGTAACTAGTTATTTGGGTCAAAAGTTCTTCGAGCTGAAGTGAACAGGCGCGCACTTTCGATTCAGCAATCTTTCGAATGAAGTAACACTTTGTCTTATCGAGCGTTTGGTATTTGGAACAATCTCGACCGTTGCACTCAAACGAATACAGAATTTCAGCTTCTCTCTCTGCCATGGAATATTCATGAAGAACCCTAATTATAGAATACAATGTAGAAAAATGATCCGGAAACGGGATTAATTGATTTGCTAAAAGAGGTTGTAGCAATTGCAGAGTCGAACAAGAGGGTAGTCCTGTCTGCGAAATACAAGGATAATTCACCTCGGACGGATTCAGATCTAAATTTTGCACAACAACATCCTCGATAATTTTGAATGTGTCCCTAAAATTGGTTTCGTTTATGCGTAACAATAAACATGCCGCATATTTAACACACTTTGGCAACAAATTCATATTTTTCTTCAACACCAAACGACACACTCGGTAACGTTCGTTGAAATTCTGAGTTGCGACTAAAGACAATGGTCTGACTTTGTGATATAGAAAAAGTTCAATTATCAGACAACCCAACACTTGCATGTCTCTTTTTCGATTAACAGTAGAAACTTCTTTGAACAACGATGTACTGGTCACTTGCCGAATGTTGAAATTTCTGTCTTTTTTCTCTTTAATATAGGGCTCCTTGACATCAGTTTTTCCATGTCTCTTCAAATAGTTTTGCTCATAAGATTCAACAAACATTTGATTAGTGAATGAATTAGAATCTGACTGAATACTTGGATATCTTCTTAGTAAATCAGTTTCGAGTACATCGTCTGAAGATTTTACTACACTCTTCTTTGTTTTAGCACCAGGATTTGTACTATTTGATGAATAAAATGTTTTTACTTTGAAGTTGTGTAAATGTTCAAAAGCCATTAATTGACTTAGAGGATTATATTCTTTAGGAAGATGTATAATATTTTTTCCAAATTCAGATTGTTGAACTTTATAGCGTCTTTGAATAGTATGTGGAGAATTGATTTTGGCATCAGGGATCAATTTCGATGGTGATGATACCGATTCATTGGTGGCGAATTCTTTATTGGCTTTTCGAGTAACACTACTGCTTTTGATTCTCTGCAAATGTGATTCGGAATGTTTTTGATTTGATTGAGTGATTAAATTTGAATAATTTTGAGGAATATCACCAACTTCCTGATCACTGGTAAACAAATCCGGGGGAAAATCGTTTAATTTAAAAATTATTTCTGAAATAAGCAAAACGGTGTTACACAAGTAATAGTGAAAGTTCAAAATTGAATTGAAGAAAAAAATATCATACTTTTTTCTTTATACCACACAAGACGAGGAGGAAGTTTTTCTCCCCAACCTTCAGTATAAGGGAAACGTGCTGGATGTGGAGAACTGAACAATTGTACCGGACCAGATTTATTAAGATTTGTGTGACCATCAACGAGAGAAAGACATACATTTTTTGCTTTAATGGCTGCATTTCCAGAGAGTCTAAATTGAAATAAATAAATAAAATAATAATTATACTATAAATGTACTTAATTATGCCACATATTTAATATCATAATAATCTAATAGAATCCGTAAATAAAAAAAATACTTGTATCCAAATGTTAAATCAATCCAATGATGCAAAGATTCCGATACTTGAATGCTTTCTAGAGCTTCTCGGTGCTTAGCGATAAAATCTTCTATGCACGTAGCCCACGCGGGAACTTGTAAATCCTATAAATGATGAAAAGAACTCGAAAATAAATTTATACAATATTTTGAGCATGTTGGTTATCAAAAGAAAGTGAAATATACAGGTAAATCCTCGTGAATGCTTCTGAACACTGTTGGATCTGTGAAAAATTCAGGTATACATTCATCGGGAGTCCATTCTTGCATCCTTTGTATAGAACTGGGATATTCGGCTGGTACCCAATTATTTCGAACGTTCTGACAAAGAACATTTTTAGGGGTTCTACAAATTAAAACAATAGTTTATATTTTTTTTTTCGCAATTAAACTATTATTATTAAATATTCATACACGTGCGTAATAAAATACCTCCTTGCCATGTACACGTAATATGTGATATCAGACAGCACATCGGAGACATGATGTGGTATTTGAGGAGTGGACGAAGATGCTGAAAAATCTTTTCCGTGTACATCGTACGTCATATCTAATTGCTTGTCGCCTTTGTTCAGGCGAAATTTAGATTTTGTCAAATCACGCCATTCCTTCCCTGTATACATAAGTTTAATTTGAGCTTAAATTAAAAAAAATTACTGAGATACTTGGTATGAAATTAAAACGTAATTACCACATCTCGATGAAAAGTTGGTGACCCACGGAACTATAGGATGAGAGGATGGCTCGCCGATACTTCTTCCGGCTAAAGCATTCAATTGCAATAAATAATCTAAATTGCTAAAACATCCCTTCATCCATAGATCGCAAAGCTTTTCCAAACTTACTAGTTCATCTCGGGTTAAGGATTTCGCTATTTCATCGGGTTCATTCGAGGTTTTGTAACCTTTTTTAACATACTTTGAATATTGATCAGTGGACGCAGATGTAACATTTTTACTCACTTCGTGTAAATCTTTCGGATTCACAATGCTAATGTTGAAAGTTAAATTTGGTATAACTTGAATCCAAAGATTTTCAGTGAGATATATATCGTCTAATCCAATTTCACCCAAATATAAGCCTCTGTTGTACATGGATTTCATAATCTGCAATAACTGGTATATTATAAACAGTCTTCTTCCATAGTTGGACTCAAGCAGAGCCGGACTGAACGTCATACACTCAGTCAAGTTGTTCTTATGCGACGAACTGTGTATCAAGAATATGTTTAGCTCGGTTTCTACAGCGCATAACACAGGTGAGAGATTACACTGTGTTTCATACATTCTAGAGGCGTATTTACTCGTTACGACTTCGGTGGTCTTCAAGTTTGGATCGGACGGATCTGTTTTAATTTTAATTATTTTACAGCCGTATATTCTTAAAATGACTTCTATTAATATGACATTATAATCGAGGACGTTAATAATGGAATCTTCTTTATTGGAATTATTACTATATTGAGCAACATATTTTTTATACGCTTCCTTCCACAAATATCTCTGGTTCGTGTTCGATATATAAAACAAGAGTTGCGAAAAGGACATTGGCACGTCAATTTTATCATTGGTCAATTTCGATTTCGGCAACGGCAAAACTTTTTCGTTTCTTTTTGAAAAAACCTACAAAAGAAAAAAATGCATCATTTTACGTTGGACTCATTTTGATTTAATTTCATTTCATAAGACAAATCAGTAAACAATTATTGTTGCGATACAAAATAAATCCACCTGTACATAATATATGTGTGAATAAATCAAAATATTGTATATTTGAAAAATGCTACCGTTTCTTTTCTAATCGCTTAGTAAAAAGCACAAAGCTAATCAAGAAGTAGACTACTCCACAATATATCATTTTTTCGATTATATATCACATTATATATTAAACATATATATGTACTTGGCATCAAATTGTCTTTTTGTACTACATATCATATACATAGTATAAAGTTATCATGCAAAAATTCAACCTTGACATTTAGACTGACTTTTTATTCTTTAGTGTGCAACATTTGAAACTAATTTGCATTGCAAATTTATTTAACCACATTTTTTCATACTTATGTGTGAAAAAAAATTATCTATACTGACAGAATATGGAACATTGTTTCATATCGATGATACAGAAAATGAAAATGTAGTAAGTCAAGTATTGACAAAAATGATAATGTTGCAAAAAAGTTACACAAAGTCATCAGTCATTGTACCTGAATGAACACATCCGTGCAGTGAGAGTCTGGTATGTTGTCCATACGAGTTGGGGGTACATAGAGACGACTACGAGTGGCCAGTTGCCGCAACCAGGCATGTGGGGCTCTGGAGACTACCAGATGGGGGCGCGGAGGGGAGAGGGATGAGGCAGGGGCGGAGCCCCCCCCCGTGAGGCTCCGCAGGCCAAGTTCTGATTCCACGGCCTCCATATATAGCCGATAAACGGACACTGGCCAATCGACAATCCGCTCCTTCGGCAGCTCGACAACTGTCATTAACCGACTAGCAATTTGGCCATAACAACAGCTGTGGCGATATCACTCTGACAGTTGAAACAATGCAAATTACGACCATTAGCCATCACACTCTCCATTATTTGATGATTTATTTTATTTTGCACGCTTTTTAATATTAAATACATAAATAAAAAGGCTATATTCGATATTTAGAATTTGACAGATGGATAGAAAGCTGGCCGCTGCCACAAGGGAAGGAGGGGTGCGGGGAGTTTAAGCGAAAAGTTGTATAACGAATCATTTATTTCGCCAAATTAACTACGGTCCTTTTTTTTTACCAATCTTCAGGGTGACGAAATATTGGTTCTTTACGACACGTATCTACTTATAAAGACTAAAAAACAAATTTTGTCTCGAGGCTAACTACAATACTATAACTACCTAAAAATACTACGAGACGGTTTTTTTTGGCCGTATATCGAAAAATTTTGGGCCGCAAATGGAAACTGAGCTACAATTGAAAAAGGTCGTTAAAGCGAAAAGCCGTACTAAGAGCGACCGTATAGCGAAGGATGGGTGTGATTTAAATTTTAATAAATTTCAATATCTTATAATACCATCTTTTGAAAATTATAAAAACGTACATTAAAATATTTATCATAGTTGCTTTTTATATATCACATAGATGTCGCACCAAAACTTCAATAGCTTTGACATTTTATAAAAATGTTTTCAGTATGATAAATATAATATGTACATTGTTTAACGTATAAGAAATTTATTTACATTTGCATATTATTGTTTAAAATGATTATATCTCGATCTGTAATTGCCCCCCTCTAGATTAGCACTATAGCTGATATTTCAATTAAGTTCATGACCTAACATAACAATACATAAACAATGCGAGTAAACATCGAGCTTTCTCGAATATACAATATAATTTTATTTACTCCCTAGCTTTATCTTGAGTATATATGACGTAAAACGAATGGAAGTTATAGAAATACTCAATTACAAATAAACAAACGATAAACTTTGACTTCATATAATATGATAAATGTTGGAGAAATTCCACTTTCATAAAAGAGATTTATTATAAGAAAAAGTACATACTCCACAAATCAAATTCGTTTAATACTGGTCATTTAAAAAAATTCTATCCTACGTTGTGTACACATAGAATGAGCGTTTTTGTCCTATGAAAAATTACTATAACATGTGACTAGCGAAATTTAAAAACTCTTGCGTGTGCGGTCTATCGGCGATCTTCCATGATTTATTAGAGATATGAATGCAATAATAATCACGTTACGGTAATAAGCGCCGCGATAATAGGGTTATTTTGATGACTCGTGCTAGACTCGTGCACGTTAGCACGAGGCCCGGCTAGCGACAGTAATCAGCACTCTGATAACAAAGTGATTGATGACTGTCTTGAGTGCACAGTTTTTAGTACAGTATAATAAACAAAATATTATTTAAAAAAAACACCCAAGAGTATTTGGCTCATCGTAATAATTGCGCTCGTGCTCAAACGCACGTATACACAAATTGCTGAAACGCTGAAAAGTCGTAACGTCAGATAAAAACGTCACATGTTATCGTTAGATTGAGTGCTGTTCGCTTATTATTAAGCGAGTGATTATTTCAATAAAAGCTTTTGATCATTTTTCATTCAATCGAATGTCAATCAGTATGAATGTAGTACATAGATACTTTGTATGCACTTTTGAATTGTTGGAAAGGAGTGTTTAAGGAGTGAATACATTTTGTAAATGAAATACATGCGTAACTTTCATATAAATGGCAATTTATTTAATATATTTTTTTCTCGTTATCAATCATCATCATCGTATCACAGAAATGTAAAAAAAATTATACAATCATTAAAAAATAAATGCTCCTCAACATACTCCCGAGTACCCGTGATGGTATAAATGCCTCATCCGGCATTCATAGTTAAATAAACAAGAGCGTGAAATTTCAACATCACAGGTACAAAACGTAACAAAACTAATATGATTATAAAAATAAAATAATAACATACATTACAACCTATTATCACATAGTCCCTAACCTATTAAAGCTCAATCGAGTGGTCTACCGAAGGTATCGACCGAAAAAAAATTTAACAACTAATTAAAGCCAGAGATCCGTCAATTCGACACTACGACTGGAAGACGTGGTAATTTTACATCAAACAACATCACTGAATCCACTGAATTCACCAGGGACGCCACACAGATTCGGTGGCCAAACGCAATAATCCAGCGGTGGAGCAGTCGAGGGGTTGGTGAGGCGACATGGGCGGTTCGGGGGAACACGCCGGTGTCAAAGGTAATCCGTAACATGTCGAAGGAGACGGACTGGCGGATGAAAGCGAGGGCGACGAACACGGTGTGACTTCCACGCTGAGGGGCATCATCTTATCCATGTCGTTGAGCCGATGACCGAGATGTGTCATCAGTTTGGTACCCAAAGCGACGTCGACACCGGGAGTGGCAGCCAAACACCGGGATACTTCAGCAGCGGCGTGAGTGAAACCAGCTCGGAATCTGTCGGCGGTTGTGGTCGGGCTTGTGGCCAGTTTGCGCTTTCGGCGAAGATTGTGCAAGTGTCGAACGGTCAGTTCTAGTATGTCGGCTTTTTCCAATTTGGCGACGTTCTCCCCCTCGGCTTGCAACGCTGACACCATCAGTTCTTTCAGCTCGTCCAGGCAACGGTTGATGCGCGCGCGCCGTTTCCGCTCAAGCATGGGTTTCATGACTTTGCGGTATTGGTACGTTCTCGAGACGGGTTGTGGTCCATCGTCTGAGAAGGTTTGATTCGCTGGGACGTATGAGATTTCGTACGCCATGTCGACAATGTTGTGACAATTGTGTTGGGTTGAGTGGAGTTCAGTTTGAGTTACTCTCGTGACGAGTGTTGGAGAGTGAGTGAGCGCGCGCCGGCACGCGTCTTCTTATATAGCGTGTTGTAGCGTGGGAACGTGTGTCAGTACGGGGTTCCCACAGAGCTCGGCACGGGCCACCTGTGGGCGCAGCTGGTGGCCGCACACGCCTCGCTCCTCTACTATTTGAGCTACCATCAGCTCTGGCCGCGAGCCGCCGCTTACGCAACGTTCAGGAATTTCTTGAGCTCGCGCCCGCTCGGTGACCCGCCGCTCGTCACTCGTGCCCTCTTCGCTCTTCCGTTTGACAATCATCACCATCACCATCTCATCATCTGCAGCACGCGCCTCGTCGCCTTTCATCGCCTTTCATCGCCATCGATTTACTTTTGGCAATCCCTATTTTGCGTACTTCTTCCAATGTGCGGCGCGGCGCGTGCGGTGCGTGCGTTGAGCGGCGCCGCACATGGTACGGTCACGCGTCCGCTAATGTATTGTTACGGGAATTCCATTACATTTTTTTTTTTATTTTTTTTAATTGCGATTCGTTAGGATCCGCGTAATAACCACGTTGAATCTCACAAGCTTTGATTGGTATCGCGTGCTCGGAGCGCAGAGGTGACACGGTTTTGCGGAAACGATTTACGAATGCAACTTTGCTCCGCTTTAATTAATAATGCGTCACAATTTTTTTAAGTATAAAAAAAGTACTCTCGGAGCACACAAGTGATAAGTGCGGACTTTTTTTGTGCAATTTGAAAAATTTGCTAGTGAAAATTCAATAATAATGAAATACCATTGAAAAATCTAGAGTAAAATATTGCGTCCTCGGAGCACAGAGGTGACACGATTTTGTGGAAATGAGCTATGAATGTAATTTTGTTCCTCTTTAATTATTCTATGCACATCCGAATGGCGTCACAATTTTTTTTAGCGAGTGACAAGTCTGGACTTTTTTATGCAATTTAAAAAATTTGCTTGTGTAAATTCAATAATAATGAGAGCTACAATAAAATATCGCAAACTCGGAGCACAAAGGTGACGTGATTTTGTGGAAATGATTTATGAATGCACCTTTGTTCCTATTTACTTATTCCAAGTAGCACATCAGAATGAGGTCACAATTGTTTTTGGCATCACAAAGTATAAAAGTATGTACCATGTATATTCTTGGAGCACACAAGTGATAAGTTCGGATTTTTTGTATGCAATTTGAAAAAAATACTTGTGTGTAAATTCAATAACAACGAAATAGCATCTAAAAAAAATACATACATATGTACAATTATCATTTTTGTATAAAGTTATTACCAGTTCAAACTTTAAAACTGCTGCCCTGAACAATTTAATATTTTGAACGTGTAACCTTTGTGCTCCGAGGACACGATATCTAAACTTAGCATTTTGCTGATAACGAGCGGAAAAATTGTTGCAAATTACGCCTTGCTTACAAAACAATTTAATTTCAGTGTATATATACATACATTTGTATATGCACTAAACGGTTTTCCCGTCATATGACGATGAATTCAAAACCCCCCAACCCCCACAGCCCCTGGCCCGTTTAACAGTACGAGAAATAATTGTATAGTGTACTGTTGATTGAATGGATAGGATTCAACGGAAAGAATTGATATTTAATTGAACTAAAATGATATAATAACTGACTCAATAAAAATATTAAAATGTACCTATCTACATACATAAATATTCGTTCAAACTTACGATGATACTTATTCCATTCAAAGTATTTAAATTATACAACAATATTAAAAGATTTTCCGTTTAAAGCACAGCTTATCGACTTGAATTGAATTTTTAATATTGCAACTTGCGCGATATAAATAAAATTTACAAATTTGAATAGGGAAATCGTTAAAAAAACTTCTAAAATATCAATTACCTTAATATTATGATGATGTCATTCATGAAAAGGCACAGTTTTGCCTGTTCGTCAAGTATACATACATACATACATACATATATGACCTGACATTTTACATACATACATACATATATGACCTGACATTTTACATACATTTTTTATATTAAAATTGCTTTTATTGGGAAAGGCGATGTTGTTTCTTTTTTTTTTAAAACTGGTTTTAAAATTCGGTGAAAATTCAAATCGTAATTTTCCCAGTTATGAGTGAGTGTTTTATGTTAATTCTGTGAAAATATTTTGATAACACATTCATACATACACACAACATGTTTGGACAACTCTCGAACGATAATTATTTATTGTTGAACATCCTTTTTCATTGTCAATGATAATGTCGTGAAATTTACCACTCCACGATGCGCCCGTATGTTTGTTTGTTTGTTGTATCGGACGCGTGCCTAAATTGAGTGCAATTCAATGCCACGGCTTCTCAAACTATACTTTCATTTGATTTTTTTTATTCTACAAGACATGCAATTAAATCGGCACGTTCCGCTGTAAGTGAGGTCGCCACAGTGCGAATAATTTATTATTCATCTGAATCACACAGGTATGCGCCGCTGAATAAACGATTCGATTCAAACAATCTGTCGTTTGTTTACATCCACTCACCGAGTGGCGATGAATTATTGCCCAACGTGTTTATCCAAGCGCCTTTCCACTTTGTCTCTAATTGAACGCGAAACAGTTGTAACAATTTTTTTCCGCCATGTTGTTTTTTTTTCCGAGTTCGCTATATTCGCAAACATCAATTAACATGAACATGCGCCGACCGTGCACCGTTTGGCGGTTAATTTATTGCGGTTTTTTTATTTGTTATATTTATCGTGTGCCATTATGATACTGGGTAAACTCGACGTTTGAAAGAATGGTGTGTGTGTGAGTAAACAGAAATGAATGTACGCTGAAAGTGTCACGTACACTAATGACTGTTGAACCTAATCTATACGGGTTTTGTTTACTCGTTAGAGCTTGATTTCGACAAACATTTGATATCGGCTACCGAAATGCTATCTTTAAATTACTGGTTCGCCGAAATAATCATCTATGTATGACGTATGATTCGACGATCCGTAACGTCAATCTTTATTTTTAACGAAACTGTTTTATTAACAGTGCTTTTCAAACTGCAAATAAGATTTTACAAAGTTTGACCGAATTTGTACAGTAAAACACCTTAAAATTTCACCATGTGTTTGCTCAAAAGTATGCTGTCATTGATAAAATTACAATCACTTTGGTTTCCATGCAATTTTTCAACATTATTTTCAACTGTTTTTTGAATACCTTGAACAAGTAGGTACAAAATAATATCACATGATGGACATTTGATTGATTATCATCTACAGCCACTGTCTGTCTGTCTTTATAAATGTAGCACAGTTCAATTAAATACTCAATACAATATAGACTTTATAGAAGTGTATACATTTATTTAATCACACGCACGCCGAACATTTTTGACGTAAAAAATCTGACATTAAAGGGGTTATCGTCGTAATTGAGACAAGATTATTGTTAAACACGCACGCTTTCGTACGGTCATTCATTATCAAATATTTTTTTAAATGGCTGAAAGCGAATCATCAATCTTGAGGTAAGAAATTAAAGGTAAAACCGGTCAGAAGAATCGTAATTAGAACCGCCGACAGCTCTTCGGTTACAATTTTGATAAGATTCCCCCACAGTGAACCATTTAATCCATTGGTTCTTTTTTAACCCTTTCGAACGTCTTTTTAATCGAGTCGATAACGTAAGCGATGGATACAAGTATATTTGTGGAATTAAAATATTGTATTAATCATCTATTGTCACATTCAACAATGCCACATGCGAACGTGGCGGACGAGGCGTACGATTAAATAATATTTAAAAAAATTCACAGAACAATGCAGACATTGCAAAAATTTTGCACGTCCTCGTGTGTACGCACGTGCTGACAGCACGTTTATATGCATTTTGTTGCAATTATGCAAACGTCAACCAGGCACACGCGATATTGTTGTATTATACAAGAAACAGCTGAATCGATCATATTTTGAATTTCGATTGTTTTTTCAGCCGTTAGCTGCTGAAAAAGTGAATAACAAAAGTCTCAAGTGTGTAACGCACACGTACATAAAATGTACAAATTTTTTAACGATCAATAGCATCATGTCGAAAGATGCAACCGATGCGATCGATCAATCAAATCTACACGTGTATAGTGAAAATTTGTTGATAACAATAATTTAATCTGATGATTCAAACTTGTGTGCACAATATACGATCCTAGTCAACTTCTTTTGAATCAACTACGTACATATGTACGTACATGGATGCTAAAAAATAAGAATAATTTGCAATGCAAACGAGTTTTGATCATAAAATCGCTAATTCTCTATTAAAATGTATACGTATTGAACGTGCAGTTTAATTAAAGCGATGACGTTTCGATAAGAGATCCAGCGCCCGTTTTCAATTAAAAAATCGCATTCATTTTCGACCTTATCGACGATTTTTCCACTTTTTTTTATCGATCGTCGAAAATCGTCCTAATTTCGTCCCGGCTTATCTCGACGCAAAATCTGCGGTGATTTCGATGCGGAAAATTTATTACAAACCGCCATATTTTTTTTGCACGCAAACTTTATTTATACGATTGACATAGATCGGATAGCGCGATCGGTTCATTTTTGTTATTTTTTTAACACTTTTAAACGAAAGGATCGTTGAGCGGCGAAATTATTGCCCAAATACGTCGCGAATTTCGTTACTTTGTTTATTTGCGCCGCACATCGGGACTGACGCATTGACGTCAATCGGCCCTTATAAATTGACCATATCGAGTTGACCAAAAAGTATTGGGATGCTGAATACTTTGTGGACCCCAAAAGACCGCAACAAATTGTGTATACGTGTCACGTTGCGTACCGATGCGTTTATCAATCGAAACAAGATATCGTATCGGCCCGCCATAAACGTATGGAGATTTGCAATAATTATTAACATTTTATGTTCGACACTGGCCGAAAGGTTGCTCCATTTAACCAAAGTGGGGAAAACTTGAGAGCGACGTCCGTATCCTCGTTCTGCTTATTTATGCGACAGATAATGCTAAATTTCGTCCTTATTCTCAATTCACATACTATTCAATATACATACCATACATGTGTATGTAGTACCCACTCGCGATTTTCGAGGCGACAGACGTCGAAGCGCTCAATTACGTTAATGTGCAATAAAATTTTATGCACAGGTACACGGATTGCCGGTTGGAGGATCTCGTTTGCGAGATTAATAGCGGGACGAAGCGTATATTTTGAAACTGTATCAAAAATTTATATCAGGATGCGAGCGGGAGCACTAAGTGTGAGCGTAATTTCAGGTGCGCTCACACTGGTTCGGTACTCGACATCGGCGATAAGTATCCGATGGTCTAAATTTAGATTTTTAATTAGTTAAATTATTTATAGACTATTTCACAGGCAGTCAGATATGATAATAAAACAGTATCTGCATTGAAACTGATTATCTATGTACATACATACATGCCTATAAATAACTTACTTGGTTTAACTGATTGGATCATAAGTGAAATTAGGCTTTGTATTAAAAATTTAATTAAATCGATTTTATTTAGTTATTTATTTATTTTAGATAGCTTAAGAAGCTAATTACAAACAAACAGTAACTTAGAGCTAAAATTACAAAATATATATGTACTATAAACTTAATTATCTATTATAGCAAGTGTATAAGTTTACAGTGTTGCTGTTTTAAAGACTGCCAGGAATCTATCAATTTTGTTTACATTTGTGTTGTAGATGTATTCTGGAATTCTCAGAAAGAGTGTGGCATGTGATATTGACAAATAACTATAAAAAAAAAAAACGTTGTTTGTCTCAATCGAATGGAATCGAATCGAATAACAATAACAACTTGAAATTTGGTAAAAAGATATTGCAATCGCAAACAAAACTTGTTGCATCAACACATTGTCAAAAATGCTCTGTTATTGTGATAATTGAAACAATATTTGACTTATCTTTGGTACAATCAACTAAAAACTGCAAAATAGTGGAAAGTCTAAATTTAAAGCAAAGTCTAAATTTAATTTATTTACTTGGATATATTTTGATGTCTAAAGTCATTTATTAATGTTTTATAGTTTACTAGCTGAATTGCCCGGCGTTGCTCGGGCGGGTGCAACGCCGGGCAACAAATTTGAATGAAAAATTGAAACAAATGAAAACATTTATCTCCAGTACAAAATTTTTTTCAGATTAAAAAATTTGTATGGGGCCCCCTTGACCCCGGGTTTCAACCCCTTCAAAAAATCGTCTACGGTCTAAGTTAGAGTACCGTGAATTACTATACCAAATTTGGTGGTTCTAAATAAATTGAAAACTGCAGATTTGCATAGCGGACAAACAAACAAACATTGAATTTTATATAGTAGAAGATTAGGTGTCACAATGTGCTAACAGCCAAACACTACCCACCCTTGTCTTATCTAACGATATTTTTTTTGTATTGACTGGAGTTAACCATTATTCCACTGGTATTATAGTGCGGCAGTGTTAACTAACCCTGACCTAACTTCACCTGACCAAACCTAAACCCAAGCCAACTTAGTCATACTTTTTTACTTGGATAAACACAGTACAAACGTACTTTTTCAGAATAATAACAAATGTTGTCCCAGAGCTTAAAGCTGTAATTCCTATTGTTAAGTTAACACGTACAACGACGAGTCAACGTACAAAAAAAAATATAAATTGAACTATTATACAGAGTAGAGCATCATTTGGTGTTGCGATCAGTGCCAGTTGGAGCACTGTACCGGCACGCATCGCCTCTCTATCAGCGACTTCCTGCGAGACTGTGGGAAAAATGGGCAGGTGCTCGAGAACTGCTCGAGAACGCGGACGAACACACACAGGCACAACCGTACAGTGTACACGATGATCAGCATACACCCACACGCGTGCCAGGCTCGCGACACACACTCACCAACACAACATACTCGCTTATTTATTTATTTGTTTATTTATTACATACTTCACCACACAGATCGCTCTCTCTCTCTCTGCACACACGAGATTAACAATAACACTCTGCCCATTCAAAGTGTGCTCGATGGTATACGCTCGCATTGTCATAGTTTTTCCGATCGGAGTACCTATTCGAATTAGGCACACGCGTCCACTTATTAAGTACTTGTATGTATGTATGTACATATGTACGGAACGTGTCATTATCTCGCAATCGGATGATAAATGCTATCAAAGTGTGTAATTTTCAATTGATGTTCTAGATATGAACTTAAAAATTTGTTGTTTTGTTCGTTTTCAGGCCACACTTGTAAGCTTGAAACGCTGAAATGACAGGAAGAACGTAGTACGAAAAAAAAAATCAAATTAGCAGTGTATAATTTTGAAAATAGCAATTCATTCGGTACTTGACGGAATTATCTAACATAAAATTAATAGTCACTTGTATCGATATTGCCATAAAATTAACTACGCAATATTTCCTCGCGAAATTTCGAAACAACGTTTTTACGACGTCTTAAAATTTATTCGCTAATTGGTAAATAATCTCGCGCAAACATAAAACACGCTATTTTATTTCCATTGTTCGATAAACACATCATGTTAATTTGTCGATTCATTGGGCAACGGCTGAATAATTTAAACTTTAAACATTTGAAAATCTTTACGGTCGTTTCGATTAGTCAACGCGGTAAAGAGTAAAAATGGAGATGCATCTGAATTCTGAAGTATTGCGTCAACACGTCAACCACGGCAATCAATTAGTGCACAGTAGGTATTATTATTTAATGTAATGTGTGTACATTTTATAATCTTTTGTTTATCACTTTGCATAACTAATTACTAATGAGATAATTCGTTTAATTTGGAATTGTGCATACATGTTTACGATCGTGCATGGACCGTGTTTTGGGGTCGGCGAATCAATTCGATCCGGTCTGATCGATCGTTCGCGAACGTTCGCTTTCGATCGATCGGCCGGTATTGCAAATTGAATTTTTTATTTAAAATACGTATGCACCTACGTCTACATAGTTTAACATTAATCAATGGTAACGACAAAGGCGAGGATGCGATCTTACAATTAACAAATAAAAGCTGTCAGTGGGAGCCCTTAAACAATTAATAAAAGCCACTGTCCGATTACGGGCTTAGTAAATTACCGGAGAGAGACGTGCGGCCAAAGAAGGCAGGCGAACATTAACGAGTTACCAACAGGTACACCGACCCATAATAAAAAAGAGCAGGTAACAGTTTTCCAGCGGCGAGCGTGGGTAGCCAAGGTGATTCTAAAAGCTCATAAATATTTCAGACCCATTACCGGCCGTTTTGGTTTTGTTTTGGGTTACCGTTCAGGTTTTTATTATTTCATCGGACGGACACGTCGTGCCTTTTTCTTTCTCTTCGACGGATAGATTTTTGTTTGATTTTATTTTACACCTTTTATATATGTATGTACATCGTACATACAGCGAGTATGAACTGAAGCGTGGCAATTTGCATTAAAATCACATTTTATCCCGACTGCATAACTTAATCTACGAGTGCGTACGAAGCGGGCACGCAATTAGCCGATCGTAATGTGTAAATTATTACGAATTGCGGCGGATGTTGATCGATGATAAAATTGTGTTCGATTCCTGCGTCCCGATTTTATCACGATGAATATTAAAATCATTGTACGTACCTATGTATGTATGTGCGTTCGAATAAACAGGATGCATTTATATACGCACGAGTTCAAATGACGCGCTCGCTATACAAATAGTTGATGGACAAACCGATATTGACAATGCAGACGTGTAGGCATAATTAGCGATCCGACAATCGAAAATCGTACGTGAAAACTCTCAGGATGATTATCAAAAAATAAAATTTGTATACTGTAAGTTCAGTTTATCTATTACGGATGTGTATGCTGACGTCAGTGTTTTTAACGTACTTACAACACTTATCTATCCGTGTACATTGTACACATGTATAAGTTGACGCGAATGCGTATCACTGACGTCATAGTAGCATCGATGAAATCCCTATTAGTAGGCATATTTTAGTAACTGGTATTGTACATGTTTTGTCAAGGTACATGTGTATTTTCTATGAAATTGTGCATAGGTATGTTGCACATTTGAGCACGTGTCGGCACGTGCTGGTCGCAAGACCAGTGGGCTACCGAAGCTCGTGCAGATCCTACTATGGACAAACAACCGGATTAGCGGAACATATGTACATATGTACATATACACACATGTTCGTGCACATCCATTAACGTACTGAAACCGCATTTTTTGCGTTTCGAACTTGCAAAAACGACGCTGACAAACGCTCAGGCATGGCGCCGCGCGACTCAGGCGACTTTTTATGCGTCGGTCACATTCACACATGAGTTTTTCTTTTTTGATTTTTTTTTTTTGTGCTATTTATTATATGCGACGTATGGTGCGATCGACGGACGGGTTCATCAGCACGATACAATCAAATGTGCATAATTTTCGCGTGAAAAATACACGGAAAATCAACACACACTTTCGACTCTTATATACGCCATCATCGAAAATATGTTCTTGGAACATCTTCCATTCTTGGAATTATTCGCTTCGATATACCGACTAGCTCAATGACTTATAAGATACATATTTGTTTTTACATACATTACGTATATCGCTCATGGGCTCTAATAGTGGAACAACTAAAAAAAAGGTATAAAGTTTCCTTTGTTATTTAAACACAGAGAGCATACTATGAATTAATGGAATAAATATTAGGCGTTAACTTATGACTTCCATAAGATTTTAGTTGAATTAACTGATGTGCCAGACTGCCAGTGTTGCTACTGGAAAGAGGGCTAGTTTGCCAAAATCGTATATTTGCAGCTGTGCTACTGTTGTAGCCCACGAGCGATATACAAAATAGTAACTATTACCTATACATATGAGTAACTAACTTGCACAGTATAAAAGTCACAAAACTGCTATAACATTTGAGAAATGGCACGAGCTTCTATCTCATGCGGATTAGCATCAGAGTGGAGACGTGTTAGGATTAAATCTGACAGACACAAATTGACAGTAAAAAAGAACGGAATACATATTCATTTTGATCAAATTTGATATATCTTAACATTAAATGAAAGTTGATCAAGACAGACAGGAATGGAAGAAGATTGGAGAGGCCTTCGTCCAGCAGTGGATTGCGTAAACACTAAACTTAATATCATGATAATAAAAAAATCGCAAATTTATGACAAGCCGAAGTTCCTGGTGTCAAATTTTACACAGCTGACTATCGTTTACATGAATTTGGTCATCCAACTACTTACATACATATGTACATACTTCAATAATTATTCTATATCCAACTTGAGAAGCCCAAGAGTTTTGACCGATTTAGACTCCTTCTGCGGAGAACTCCTGGGTCTGAGCCAATAGGGTTCGTCACCATGTCGGTTACTTGGAATAAACATCAATGATAACGTCGATAGCCTACCAAAGTCGTTAATCTCCCCTTTTTTTTATAGTTGCGCGGGTTTCGGCCTTCTTAAGTTGGATAGAGTGTAGGGATGGCTTAAAGTTGATGGTAGAGATACAAAATCACAAAATAGAGTTAAATATTTATGGATATATGTAAGTGTATATGTACGTGGAATTGAGAGTGTATTGGTAGAGTATAAGTGTAGTTGTTCGGTAGTTAGTGGTGTAGTTGAAGTGGAAGCGTGTCATTCATGCAGCGCGTGTTGCGTTTACCGGGCCATTAGCGCTTTGCACTGCTCTAACCCATACAAAACCCCATAGGTGTATCTCTTTTTAATGGTGTGGCCCCGAGCACCAGCACGTGCTCCTCGGCCGCTGCGTTCCCACGGTGCTGCCAGACACGAGCTTCATTATATGGTAATGTAATGGTAATGTTATGGCGCAACCGGCTCCGGGGCACAACATTCAAACACACACACTGCCCATCTACCATGTCGTCGCAAAAAAAAGTTGTCGTCGATTCGCGAAAGACGCCACACGTCCTAACTAGCGCCCCTGCTCAAATGTCTAGGCTTACCAATACCATACGTCCCGGTTTGACCGAGATTGTCCCTGTTTGAAGGCGCGTCCCGACGCCCCGACAGGTTTGTCATCTTGTCCCGGTTTGCCATTTTTGTCCCGGTTTGTCATTTTGTACGCGTCTATCGTTTCATCTTTCTAAAAGTGTCAGATGGCGTCACGGGGCATCAGGAACTATTGCTATACTATCCACTCTATATACTTTTGGCGGAGATGGTAGACTTCTAACAATTGTTGATCAGGCAGTCTTGTTTCTACTAAATTCTCTAAATTTTACAAAAGGATATGCTGTATTATGGGAAAAAATCTCGCCTGTGGGGCATTTTTAAGTTTTGTAGAGTTTATTTTGAAATTCAAAATAATTTAGAGGCAAAATGTGCTTAAAAATTGTACAAAATCAACATATTTTTTCGAAAAAATATTTTCCTCGAGTAAAATCCTAAAATGTCCCGGTTTGTGAGAAAAATAACATGGTAATCCAACCGGGATATGTGGCGTGTTTTACGATGATAGTGACTTAACATCGACAACGTTATTTTATGCCCACACACCCATTCAAACAACGGTACACTATACAATTGTTTCACGTACTATCAAAGGGTTCGGTGCTGTACTGTTATTGTACAAACCAGCGTCCATGTTGTGGGTTTGGTGATGGTGAGGGGGTGGGTTGAAAAGTGTAGACGTTCTATAAAATGGAAGAAAATGAAGCATTTTGAATATTTCATGACAGACAAAAGTACGAGTTCAATCAAGTCATATTATTTGGCAGGATACAAGGATACGCGCGAGAAAATGAAGAAAAATTGTGATTTCACTTCAGAAAAAAATCTCTGTTCCAATGATAAAATAAATTTCTGCTGAGGGAAGAAGCATTGAAGTAGAATAAGAGGATAGTATTCTGAGTAAAAACCACTAAGGAAAGATCATTTCCATTTTTTATATTGGAAATTACCCAAAAGCTCTCTATTTCAGTTTGCATATACATACATATACATATGTATATGAATTATCATATGTCTGAAGCATTATACATGTAGTATAAACTTTAAGGACTGATAGGTTCATGTAGATAAAATAGTGCCTCGGTTTATTGTGGTTAATTAAGAGTTGCAATCAATTGATCTGTATGTAGGCACATATGTATTTGGAATCTAAAGTACGCTCAGCAAAAACACTATTGTTTATTTTGAATACAAATTTTACAGTTTACTAATATAATAATTACTGTATAAATAGACTTGTTTTTGTTGTATGAATCAACTGAATGGTCTAATGTAATAATATTTATCAATATATCAATAGTGTATCGTGAGTATTTCCACTGAAAACATCTTACGTTCGATTGACTGATTAAAATATGCAAGAAAGGTGTATTGTTCACTATTTCACTATTTGTGGAGACCTGTTATTGGCTTTCTGTATTTATAAGTTTCTTACTTTTTTCTGTTGTAACATAGCTGTTGGTCTTCCTAAAATAAATAAAATAAAATAAATAAAATAAAATAAAAAAAAATAAAATTGTTGCGTCATTGATTTCTCAAAATTCCCATTAAAAAGCTACACTTTTATTCGGTATAATAAAATAAAACATTTATAATTCTTAATTTATCAATCATTATAGTTTGCAAATTTGATATCAAATTGAATTTATTTAGTAGATTATTGCAAAATGAGATTCATATCATTTTGATTTGCACATCCTTTTGGAAAAAAAGGACATATATGAATGTATGTACTAATTAAATAAACACGTGAACGTTGATTGGGTTCGGTTTGTTTGTGCTTTGAAAATTGTAATAATTAATTAATTTATTGCAGATTTGGCGAAACACTTAGTTCCTCATTTGTATTTAGAAATTGTTTCGCATTGATTATTTATTATTTGTTGCAAATTATTCGAAATGGAAAAGAAGTGTGACGATCGTTGAGTGGAATTAATTGTAGGTGGCGTGCGCCCATGGGTTGCGACAATCATGGCAAAAACCAAATGCTCGTTTCAAATTGTCTCTATTGAGCAATTGATTCGAATCTACGTGGCAAAAACCTTGACACTGCATCACCCGTAATAATAGAACAACAATAGAAAATCATCAGTGTATAATTAAACACAATTAAGCGTTATTTATATGTATGTACGTCGAAGTTTCCTGACTGCGCCGCTTAGATCCTGACTATACGAACACTATACTAAGGGCTATAAATACATATGTAATCCAGTGAAGACGTTCAATCAATTCTTCAAATATAAATACCTATAGCGTGTACCAAATAAGTTTATACAGGTAAATTTTCATAATAGTTTAATTTAATTAGCAAGTGGGAAGTGTATACGTATTGCGAATCATTCGATTTCTCACGCTTTTATAGCTATGTACTATCACATTCTGGACAACCTTGGATTTCAAGATAAACTTCTTGACTTCGATTACTTTGCACTTTTTGTTTAATTTTTTTTTTTAATGCAATGGTTAAAGTGTCAACCGTTTAAGCATGGCTAGACAATGTCACATTGCAAGCCATCGATGCATGAACGCATTTTGCTTTTAGTAAAAACTCGCGCCTGTATGTAACTTTGATTATATATGTATGTAGGCATTGTTTTTTATTGTTATTTCATTGGATATGAACATGCATCTAAACGTCAGTGAACGTCCATTATTCACAAATAATAATATATGTGAGCGCACCCATGTTCGTATCGGAACCTTTTGTTTGAAATGTTAATATGTTATTATGGGGAGGTGGAGGTGTGCTTACAAGAAGCTCTTTTGACAGCCGGAGGCATGAAAGAGTAATCTTTTGTTTAACAAGAGGATTTTTAATGACCCTAATATGGTTTTTCGTCCGGTTCGACGTGGTTGTTAGTAGCCAACTCATTAACTCATACGTCAAAGCTATGCATCAGTTTGATCTATCGTTTAATTTGAACGCTACCCATATTTTTATTATTATTATTACTTTTTGTGTCGATAATGCATCTTTTCGATCCATGCATTCTTTATTACGATTGGGTGTGTTGTAAAAAAATTGTTAAAATTCAAAGACGCGTCTCAAATTACGGATGGTCGACGGAAAAGAGCTTCTTCAATTCGTAGTCCTGACCGGATGCTTTAACAATATCGACGGTTCTCTTGCTTTTATTGAACAGTAGCACAACGAATACCGTTTTCTTTTTTGGCAATACATACCATTTGTCGTATTTATTCTTCAACCCCCGTGCCCCGGGGGGTTCGCTGACAAAGGAGGTTAATCCTCAAAACGGTCAGACAGGATCGAGATCGAAAAAACTGATAAAAATCTTTTCAATGCGATCAGAAAACGCACGCAGTCTCCAACACGTGGTATTACAATTTTTTTTCTCTTTTCAATCTAGAGTGCCCAGAACCAAAATCTGTAAAGAAAACGCGATGGATTTGCTAATGGACACGGAGCGAATGGTAACAATTGGAATCTTGGCAAAAAGCGCTATAAGAAGCTGTAATCTCGTTTTTGTTTCGTTGCACCAGGACGAATGGTATTTTTGTTGATTTATAATAGGTTATAAAACTCCTTTATTATAGTTGTAAAACCCATACATCCACTCTAAATTTGTACCATAAACCACGACCCATCCACATCTAATATAATTGAGGATGATTTGATAAAATATTCATCCTTTATATTATGGTTTTCCGAATAACGATACTCTTTAATTGTTAATAAAGATCATCACAAAAGATTGGCGCCCACTATTGTAACGAGCCTTTGTATTTATTTTGTTTTTTATGTTTTTATGTATGAAAAAGTGGTGATGTATGATCGAAAGTGAATAACTTTACATCGTCCTTCGATATGAATATGCCCCTATAATATGAAACTGAACGAAAATGAAAACCGTTCGATGTCGAAAAGGGCAAACGAGAAAATGCACAAAGGATCATTTTCCACGCGATCGTCAATAGGGACACGCGTGTTTCAAAAACGAAACCAAGATTGCGCAACAAAGACGATGCATGCGACAATGAAAAAAAAAAAAAAATATCGAGAAGAAGGGTCGTACGACTCCTCCCCCGTTCTTTCAATGCCCTGGTTTGTGCCCCGGAACGTTTTCTTTTATTATTTCTTGTGCCCTTATGTTTATGCGCACCCCATAAGCTCGGAATCACTTTCCCACGATATTCCCCCTCAAGAAAATGTATTCATTATGGCAGCACAAATGCGCGCGTATAAAAAAGCGCACATGTCTTGCGCAAGCATGGGGCAAAATCGTTCCCATGTCCAACACACCTGCCACAGACTACAACTCGAAGTCAACACCCATAAACTCTATCCATCTGACCTTTCCACAGTATGAGAAAAAGGGATGAAACTATTCGCTCGCAACAACGTTCAACAGCTTGTCGAATATGAACGAGGATTACCTATACATTTTCGGACAAATGCGGGTTACGTCGAAAGGGGTGTAAAAAAATCGGTCACGTCACTAATGTCCTTGAGTGTGTTCCAAGTTTAATTAGTGTTCCAGCTCTACCTGCACAACATGTGGTGGAAGACTTGTCCAGGAATCACGCATGACTAATCGGCGATGTCGTGACCGAGACCAAATTTGTTGGGACACCTCCTTTGGTGGACAAGAAACTAATCTCAGTTGAATTCACCGAGAGAATAAAATAAAAAAAACTTTTTCATTCAACATTGAATAGATAAGCTTTTTTCCTAGGTTTCAATACTTTACGATTTCGTTAGACGGTACTATATTATAACAACTTTTATGCACGTACATATGTACATACATACTTACGTATACGTATGGAGGAGTCTAAAAAACACAAATTACATACACATGTATGTATTATAAACATTGTATTTTTTGTCAAATTTTCTTCGATGTCATGATGTGAGTCAATAAAATTCTTCTGAATCTAAAAAAGCATACATCTGTTTCATTATTTTGTAAACAAATTTGTGGGAGTGACGGGGGAGGGAGGGGGAGGGATGACGGCAGTTAAATAAATAACACGTGATGAATATTTAAAAACTGGGAAAGCTCATTAAAAGACACATTTCAGCCTTGTTTATAAATACACCATATAAAACAACAAATTCCACAACGTGAAAAAAATTTTGGGAGCAAGCTGGACGTCCCGCCAAATGCATAGAAAATGTGTTACGACCCACGAAAAAAAAGCTCAAAATGATAATAGACGCCATATGGCATTGGTATGGGAACCAAGTCCCGAGAGCAACGAAAGTATGCGAAGCTGTGCAATGTGTGCGCTCAAACGACCCCTGCATCCAGCTGCGACCCCTCGCCCAAAAGTCCAAACCTCCACCAGCTCCACAACCCAAAATAATCCTTATAAACGCTATTTTTGTCGGAAATATGTCTCATTTTAGCCTACCCGAATATATCCTCGTCGCATATCCTTCTACGTTTTTTGTCCCGGTGTCCGGGGCATGTGCGTTTCCTTGCGTATTTCGTATTATAATGTGCTTGCGTAGCATGTACAACTGGTACCGTGATACGATAGCGTGGGAATCACGGTTGGCACGGTTTCGTCTCCAGCTTAGATGAAGGACGAACAACTGGTCCGAAGGACCATAAATCTGTTTCATTTCGTGCTGATCGCCAAACTTGTTCGCCTATGTTTACTCTGCTCCAGTCGTTTATATCGTATTCGTTCCCCTTTTTTTGAAAGCTTTCTGCGCGAGACGGTAGCCTCGTTTTTCTTATTTGGTCCTATTATGATGGGGGCGAGAATAAAGGCAGTGGGCCGATGTGCATTGCTTCAGCGACACTGCTTTTACGGTAAATGAAGTGCGTGCTGGTGCATGCGTGTGTTTAGCAATGGGGCGACCCAACCTTTTGACACCGTCTGTGTTCCTTTTTTTTCCACAAGGAAGCAAGACCAGCACGTGGTACTTTAATTGTTGACTTTTGTTAGTCAAATTGAGGAATCAAATTATAAATGTAACGAATCCGTTCGGGAAAAGAGGGGTGTCGAGACCAAATCGTGCGACCAGTATGTGGTCATTGCACGTTGGATTGTCGGATAGCAATTCCAGCTCTTTATGTTGGTCACATCTCGTCGCCAATGCCACTTCCTAATAGTCCACCTGTATAAAGTATTCCGATGGCGTGTCCTTTGGTCATGTTTACGAGCCCCCATGAGCTTGCCGTGATACTACAATATAAATAAGCAAAAGCCCACATTGCATGGTCATTGGCCACTGTGCCAAGGCCGCACACCTCATCGCCAATTTCCTCAACAACGTCAACGGTTGGACTATCGCAGTCCAATTAGCATTCATCGCCAGTCTTCCTCGCTGATAAACACAACTCTTTCCCATGGATTGGGTAGGTGGCACTGGTACCGGCAATACGGGCCCGCAGCATCTGCTCATACCAAATTTGGCAGGGCGGATTCTTGCACAAGAAAAAATCACACTTCGACGTTGAGCAATTTGACATTGACGATTTCGCATATCAAAACTGTCCACTATCGCTTGCCTACATTGAATCAATCACCACGATCTACCCAAGCCTACCGAATGCAGAAAATTCATTTTAAACCACCCATTATTTTCCTACAAAACCAAAAATGCGCATCGCTATTCTGGACGCGTACAGCGATCGAATAATAAGTTCGTTGTACAACTATATCACGCCAAAAATGATAATGTTTAAGAAAAAGTCGAATATTGATCCATATTCGCCATATCGAGCGCGGTTTTTTTAAAATATGATAATTTTGATGCGAAATGTCGATCGTGACTTGCGTACTAAAAAAGCGCTCGTTAGCCACATTCACATTCGGTTCGGTTTCACAGGGCAATAAAAGCCCTCGAGACCAATTATTATTATGATGATGTGTAATGCCCGCACTGTGTTGCGTCTATAATTACTTCATAAAACCAAATTACCCGTTTGACCGTTTAAGCTTTACGCTTTTGGGAACCGTTTTCGAATTAGCTTACTGTGGGGGCCAGAGGGAAATTTAAACGACGCGTTCCATGGATGCCATTATTTAATTAATCGACAACGCCGACTGTTCGAGCTTACATACATTGTATCGCCACTTTGTTTTTTCGTGTTTACCAACATTCACCGAGCACGGAGGTGGCAGTGCGAATTCACCGGTCGATTTACACTTTATCCGATTTGTTTTTGAAAATATGCGCATATTTTCATGTAGCCATAGGTATGTACATAGCATCCGTGCCATTTTGACCCACCATGACAACAATGCAAGAGCAACAATGAACGAGGGTCGCGTGCCGTCGCGTGCCGCCTGCCTCACACCACAATAAGGACCATTGTTGATCGCGGGGGTCATCTGCAATCATGGGGGCATAAGGTCAAAACCACAAGAGCTACAGGTCATTTCGATTCGAACAAAGAGAGGGCAACGTCAACTCCATTACACACATGCACAATATACAGTGACTCCGAAACGAAATATGTACCTCTTATCTCTCTCTCTCTCCGGCTCGAGTGTCTCGCGGCGTGTTGCCATGTCAGATCGATGCTGTTGAATATTTAGGTCATTTGAATTTCAATTGATAAGTGTTGCGATGCGAACGCGCCATTGTGACGGTGATTGCAGCACGTGCTCGCGTGGGCGACTTTTATACATTGTATCGCATTTTATACTAGATTTATTCAGTTTGACGCTTCCGGGGTACTATTGTGAAAAGAAACGCGCTAAAAACTCCCACAATTAAATTATTAAGCTGTGTATAAACACTACAAAGTACGGTGTTTACATATCTATATAAAATCTACGTGTATATAATAAAGCGATACATTATTATAAGTGAGGTTTTTTTTATACAACGTTTATATGTACATATATATTAACGTAAGCGTCTGTTGTATGCTTGGGTCGTTGCGGTCACGCTAGTATTGTCGGCATAATTTTGTTTGTGTTTGGCAACAAGTACTATCTTTCAAAGCTGGTTCGAATCGACACGACAACGCAACTTTATGGCCATACATCCATTCAATCAATAGAACACTATACAATTTTCTCCGTTAGAGTGACCTCTTTTGGGCACTACAGAGGAGAATGGGGTGTGTGGTAAAGGCGAAATTGTTTGACATACTGTCAAACATGACTATGGGCAGTATTGTCATTGTACAAACTTACCTTATGAAAATTTCTGAAAGTTTTTAATGCACAACATCTGATCTCGTTGCTTTGAGTCGATAGTATAATATATAACGTGGAATAGTTGAGATATGATTGTGCAACTTCAGGTTTATAGCACAATTTTCCCAAACCTAATTTTTTTTTAGTTACAATATTGAGATACTGTAGATACTTTCTGACCGGTAAACGGCTAAGCATAAAGTCATACTTTTAAATCGATGTACATATGTACGGAAAACTCGGGATGATTCTGGTAAAATCTGACGGCACTTAAGTTGGATTAAATTATATTGGACTCATCGAACATTGAGATACTTACATATACATATACTATGTGACCAGTAAACGGCTAAGCTTTAAAGTCATACTTTTAAATCGAGGTATGCACTATTAGGTATGTGCGGAAAAATTCTCAGATAATTTTGGAAAATTTGATGGCACGTAAGTTGGATTAAATTAGATTGGACTGATTAGATTTTAAAATGTAAAAAAACGGGTGACAGTAAAACAGCTCAGGTGCTAAAATCGATCCCCCATTAGTTTAAATCCACGGACAGGGGTCATCGTTTTGAATGAATGGCGTTTACGTTGTTTTGTGTGTTGGTGCGACAGCAATCAGTGATTATTGTGTGTGCACACGTGCACAATTACCGAAGGGAGCTTTTTCCCATGGATGGCGGTCGCGCGACCAGCAGGCGCGCTCGCGGTAAATAATACCAAGAAAGCGGTTCAGGACCAAGAAACATCTGCCCGAAATTCTCACGGTAAACCCTTGCTAGTAAGCAGCACACTGCACGCTGCACACTGCACCCAACAACACGCCACCGCTTTTTTTTTTTTTCTTAATTTTATTTATTATTATTATTGGTGTAGTGTAGTGAGTGCGTCACGCGGCACTAACACAAGCCAACACACGCGCCACCACTGCTGTAAGCGTGTATCCGACTCGTTCGTATATACCAAAAATCGACACACTTCGGTACGACACACGTACACACGCGACAATTATTCGACGGTATTGTTATTCACGT
Organism: Parapsyche elsis; assembly: GCA_022651745.1. Lineage (NCBI taxonomy): Eukaryota > Metazoa > Arthropoda > Insecta > Trichoptera > Hydropsychidae > Parapsyche > Parapsyche elsis. The sequence continues at coordinate 2,844,045 of JAGVSN010000004.1, read as the reverse complement.
TTTACCTATCTATAGAGTCGATGACCCGTACCCGTTCGATACTATGATTATTTTGTAACTATCGTCCTTGTTTTTATTTATTTGTTTATTTAAGATAGCTTAAAAAGCTAATTACATTACTTAAAGCTAAAATTACAAAATAAACTTATTATCTAATAGTACTTGTATAGAGGTGCTGTTTTAAGGCTGCCAGGAATCTATCAATTTTATTTATATTTCTGAAAACTTCTGGCATTTTTTCATTATATTCAAAACTTCTTCATTATATTCAACAACACCCCTGTACAAGATACTTCTCCTGGATCTACTTAATTTTAAATTCTTAAATAATAACTTATTCTTATTCTTATATCTAATATTATGACTATGTACATATGTATATTATACCGTCTTATTAAATATGTATCGAAATATTTTGGTAATAAATTCTTATCTAATTTAAAAATATATATGTATGTATTTATGTACAATATTAGGGTTTCATTCATCCAATTGCATTCATTTAACATATATTTTATACTAGTCAATCTATTGACATTTAAAATACTACGCATATTTCTCTCATATAAGTCTATTTTGCAGTTTTTGCAACCTTCATCATATAGGTATATTTATATTTAAATTAGCATTATTGTCAAGCAATTTAAATAATTATAAAAAACGTAAATCTTAAGATGTGTAAATTATTGTAAATAAAAGCCCAGGAATATGTGTCTGCTACGATTGCATTTCTATGGGAAGACTTCAAATTTACAAATTTGGTGGGTAAATTCACATATCTACATACACAACACTCATAACACGGTAACCACCCGGTGACACTGTCAACGGGTAATAATCTAATAATACTGAGGTAGGTAACTTGTTCTTAAAAGGATTATACATATACCTATGTATATATGTAGATAGATGAAATCTATGTTTTGCTTTTAGCTCTATAGATAATCAACTGAAAATAATGAATACACTTTTTGTGCAACACGTGTTCGCGATATTTAATACGGAAGGGATTTTAAGAAACGGGATAGTCTTCTTTTATTTTAAAAGCACAGTTCAACTTACACACCCTTTCCTTAAAGTGCAGGGATTTTGTTATAGCATTTGGGTTGGTACCTTTTTTTATGTAAAATAAATAAATGCCATATGCATTTTATTCGTATAAGAGATATACGGGACGATTGTTGCACATTGTGGGAAAATGGGCTGCAGCAGGTGAAGGACGTTCTCGAAAGCGAAAGGAGAGCCTGAGGTCAAAAGTAAGCCAACAACCTGTCCGAGTTCGCCCTTAATGACGGTTAAATAAAACCGTTTTGACCATTCAATGCCGTCGATGAAATTAATCATAAGCGGCTCAGACGCGTAATTTTGCACCTCTGCCATTCACATGTCGTATTCGGTTACAGAGATGTTCGTAATGCGAGATGATTCCTTTCATTTTTTTTTCATTCTCTCCTCTTGTTCGAATTATTCTTTTTACCCCTTTTATATTTTTTTTGCACCGCAGATTTTATGGATTTCGATCGAGCTTTCGCTCCAAGCGGTATCTCAATAAAAGAATTCTAATTAAAGCAGCCGAATTGAATGCTGTACTTTATTGTCTTTCTACCTACATACATATATAAAAAGGATATGGAGAAATTGGATCTTGTTTGCCGACATTTGCCGCGGCTGTTTTCAATAATATTGCACATTTGGCTTGTCTTTGATTAATGATTGTACTACTCCTATTACAGAACAACACAGCTGAGACTTCAAATATAATAATGTGCAATTGAACGTCAAATTCAATGAAAAGCACATTCACTCTGTTATTTGTTGGAAATTTATCTTTCAATGAATTTTTCAGTAGAAAAGCTCGAAACATTTCGTAAGTCACTACACACATATGCGCCATTGTTTCACGAGTAAGGAAACTAAAAAAAAATCGTTCAATGCCCAAAGCATCGTATCGTCCGCGATGCACATCATCAATAATGGATTTAGTTGGTCTTTTGTTAAACTTTCTACCGGTGAATGTCTAATGTTGCACCGGAGCAGCATACCAAATCACCCCACGGTGCATTCCTCTTCTTCCTCCGCTTGAAATGTCCCATTTCCAATTGAAGTCCCTTTCGATTATACAGTACAGTTATACCGATTGTGCATTTTTTTGCACCTTTGATTTATTTCATTCTCGATTGAATGAATGCCGTTTCGAATAATCAAAATTAAGCATGTCGTAGTTGGCTCTTTGCATGCGCAATTTCCTGTCGATGTAAATCAATACGGGAAAATCGCTGCTGTTGTCGTCATCTGTTGTTTACTACGACCATATTGTGGAATATGATAGTTGGCCAAGTCGGTCTGATGACAATTAATTTCAGCACGGAACGGCCAGTGCTCCAGTTACACATTAAAGTGAGACATATGGTACTGTATACTGGTATCTTCATCCTGAATGGAGTGTTTCTTAAAGAAATCTCATACTTCTTTCAAAACAAAATGTAAGATTTTTTAATGCGCCATATTGTCCAGAGTGTTTACTCGACAGTGTAAAATCGCGTGAAGGGTAAACGTAGTAAGCGAATATGTCATCATCGTCATCGGCGCATAAAGAAAGCATCTCGGACGAGTAACCAAAATTGCATGTGTAGTCTACTGTGAATTTTGTTTAATAAAAAATCAATATCGATTTTTTGATTACATGCATCTGTAACAGATGCGTCCAAATATCAACATCAATGGGAAAAAATGCACATGTTGCGGTTTTAATTGTCGCAATTGATTTTCAACCCCAACTAGGGAATTATGTAGCCCCGTCCCGAGGGAGCATTTTGATTTTTTTCCACGCAAATGTTATTACAGGGGAGTGATGAATTCAATCACTACCCTTTGAGCAATAGTTCACTATGTGATGCATTGGGGGCATCGACGCAATTGACCCCTTAAAAAATAAACTGAATGCACATCAGATGTTGTGGATAGTGGTAGGTATGTACATGTGTATATGTATATTATATGTATGTAGATAGAACATGCAACTTTAATCAATACAATGTACTGAATCATGGCACGTTTTTCCAATAGGTATGACGTCTCATGCACTCACTCTACCTTCGTATTGTCCGAGTCCAAAGCGTATTCAAAAGCAGACATTTCTTGTGAAAAAAGTTGACCGTGCAATTTCGTATACGTAAACCTCTTCGCACGTGAACGTCCATTGAAGTCCTACATAAAAGACAAATTGTTAAGATGGTTCATTATTGTCGGCGTTCATGGACTTGTCTGTCTATTCAGCGATTTTTAAGTGCGCACAAAGATCATTTATTCAATTGAATTTCATTTTCGAGCGTTCATCTTCAATAAGACGATCGAATTTCAACATTTTCCTTCATACTCCGCTGTTTGAATTCGATTTCCAAAATATTTTGCGGTATAATAATGCACGTCGCGTAAAACAGGGATCGCGTTACCCGATTTTGAAAAGGGAATCCCTACAGCGGAAACGATTATCTTCTTAATCTGAAAAGGAAGATCGCGTGCACAGAAGAATAGAACGCCTCGCTTTCATCTTCCTCTTTTATGGACACCGTCCATCTCTTCTACTTTGTGTTACTGCACGTGCACGACTGAAATGGACAATGAATACGTGTACACAAAAATAGACAGTAATTATAAATCATATTCATCGAAAAGAGAACACACACACAGTAGTGTGTAGGGGACCCTCTTCAAAAATTCTTTTAAATGTATTTCACCACAAGTACAAATACAATTTCATTCTAAAAAATGTGTCAATAAGTCAATAGATAAGTCTGGAATATTCATAAAAATAATTGTGCAATTGCACGATCAATTTCCAATAAGATACCGCGTCAAACGAAGGATCTTTTGTCTCGAGGCAATTCACCGGATTTTGTGTCTTGTACATTCATAGCCCTTAAATCGCCTCAGAATGCATTCCTGCAGGAAATTATGCGTGTGCCAAGCGAAACTGCGGTCAAATCGAAGCGACCCAAGTCATAAAATCTTGTCCGGAGTGAGGAGATACGCCCTTTTGTATGGTCGCGTGCGCGTGATGAAGAAGCCAGTTTGCCCGAGGCGATTCACGTGTTCAAATCTTGATGAAGAACAACGCACAGCTTTGTGTCAGAACGGCGTAAGTGTGTCTCGATCTCGTACGAAACCAGAACGTTTGTATAGAGTCGGCAAGGTTGAAAATCGTAGGCGACGGCTCTCGCTCGTTCAGGTATGCGGTGAACAAAAATACCTTTTATCCTCGCCGTGTCCGAGGGTCGATGAAAAAAGTTTAACGCTTCGAAGAGCTTTGGTTTATTGGAAAAAATATATTGTTTTCTTAAAAAAATATCGTGTTACACTAGGATTTTCAATATATTTTTGTTTCTAAAATGAAATCTAGCAGGTAGATTTGAAGCGTTATTTATAATCAAGGTTATTAGCGAGCTTTTGATAAAGCGTGTGTTTATTTATGAATGCAATGTTTGCTGTGTGTGTGTATGAGTTTCTTATTAGAAAAATAATGTAAATGGAGGAAGAACAATGAAAGAATATATGTTTTCTTTTAAATTCATTTTTTATTAACATGTAAATGGAAGACATTTCGTACAAAAATATTAAAATTACAAAAAATACATCAATTTTATTCTATGAAATAAACCTACTATCACATATGCTAATTCTATAATAAGATTTTCCCTAAATCTAATTAAAGCTTTCGTTTAAATCAAGTTCGAATAAGCATTTGAGCAATATCAGGCATCGTATACAATTACATATTTGATAAAAGTACATACAATATAATTAATACATATAAGCTAATACTAACTAAAATCACAGTTAATTCCTAATACTACCGTGATCCACATTTAAATTTATTTTTTTTTATCAGGAACTGAGGATCACGCCTACGCATCATTTAAAGCTTTTGAATTTTATCACAAAAAGGGGAAGACATCGTTGGGTTGTAATTAGAGAGGATCTTATTTAGGCTTGGACCCATCGATCTTGACCGAAGTGGATTGGCATTTGTTCAGCGGCGTCTTGGCATTCAGTGTAGCAATGGCGAGATGAGAGAAGATCTGAATCTACTCCTTTAGTGACGGAAGTCCAGAAGAAGGTGCCGGCTTCAGTCCTTGCGAAGTGAACGGGTACGTAGGTCTGACCTTTGTGAACAGGAGTGACGTTCCATTGACCGTCATTGTTGCAGACCAAAATAGCTGAATTGGGTTGACAGTCTTCCAATTCTTCGAATAGGCTCGCCTCCAGCTCTTCGTTGGAAGAGTTGTCGTCGCATTCGGGGCAGAAATTGCGCTCTTGTTGAACGGACTTCTTTTTGTTGTTCATCTTCAGCATCTTCAGAAGTGGTTTCAAGATCGATTTGATCTTGTGCGATTTGGATGCCGCCTTCTGGGTGTTGTATTTGTTGTCGTTGATTGAGTTGTTCGACGAGATGATGTACTCGTTTGTGGCGTACACGGACATGGTTGATATTGACAGGTGATTTTTTTTCTGATAACAGGTTGTGGGCTTGGAGCTTTTTGAGCTGCTAGCGCGTCTGCAGTACAAGGCAGAATGTGGTTGAAACGCACCAAGTGGACCCTTATATACCGACACGACAGGTTTTGTGGAGGGTGTAGAGTGGGATCCAACAACTGACAACAAGAGGGTTGCTCAAAGATATCCATTTATTATATAAATAAAACTGTTTGGATTTAATGCACCCTTATATGAGCTTTCATAAAAATTGTGCAATGATTTTTTTAAAAAAATTACACTCGTTCGTATGCTTAAATTTTTCATGTTATATATTGTACATCTTTCCTTTGATCAGCCTTATAAAATATGACTATATGAGGTATTCAATCACCCTAGTACGTTAAATATAATCGACAGGTATTTCAGGTGAATTTTGGGTTAGGATCAATAAGTTTCAGCTGTATCAGGTGAGTTGAACCTGTGACACTGTTCCAGTCCCAAAAGTTCATACTGAAGAGGGGGGCACGCGTACTCATTGTTATTTACCCTAACTTTAATCGATGAAATTAGTTAGGGGAAGCAGTGAGGGGGGGGGGTGTGCATCATTTATATTCACCCCATTTAGAAAAAGCAAAAGCGGTTTGAACTTCGTAACCCCTCGTGCGAAATTCATTCATGCGTTTGCAAAAATAAAGTGACCAAACTTTTGCGCAAATAAATAATTATTTCGAAAATTTTGAACATCCCCAAATCGAAATCCGATTCTTCGCCGGGACGCTTCCATCTCTCATTTTCAATAACCTCGTGTACGAAATTCGAAGTGAGTTTGGTGAGAAAAAAAAAAGTAGAAATAAAATAAGCACCCACACACACGCGTACCTGCTTTTCTCGTATACATGAGACACATTTCGGCTAAACTGTAATCATGTAGGCTTTTTTTTTCGCCTCGCCCGAAATCACATATCCCGAAGACTCGAAGAAAAAGGCGTTTCGTCCAATGGGGAGAGAGATAGGAGGCAGGTGTACCGAGATCTCGTGAGTCACTTCGCGAACACGTGTGCAACTTGAGAACAAAATACGAAATTGAGGGGGTGCAAGCGAGACATGACCATAGACGCAAGTGTTCATGGGTATCATCGTTTTGAATGCACTTTTTTTCTCTGTCCCCCCTTATAGGGTAAGGTATGTATTATTTCGCTGTTAATTTTAATATACACGAGGGGTTGTTTCGTGGGAATCGCCGAGGATTCCTGGTTCCCAGGGTTGATGCCGTTTTTTTTTCAACGGCAGATGGCAAGCGGGGGCAGAGAGGCTCATCCGATCAAGTATTGACTTGTTATGTTGGGGTTGATGTGTATGTGTATGTAGGGTACACCTATTTTGGACACGTTTACGCATTAACGATACGTTGTAGGTGAGTAACGATAATTCGGCTCCTGATTGATGCACTTTTTTTTGTCGCTGTTGCTTCGGACTATCAATGCACTTTGTATGCACGAGATGGATATCAAAATGCATATACAACACCACATGACTGAATTTACATTCAATATCAAATCCTTTCGAACGCTGATTCTTATCATGTACTAGTCGCATTCGTATAACTGAGCTAGTTACGTCACAATGTACATACATATGTAGATGTGAATTACGAAAAAAGTTTGTAGGTGCATTTTAAGATTGTTATTGGTTGATGATTGATGTAATGTTGATGGTCTCATCGCAGCGATAAAAGTGAAAATAAACAAACGCACATTACGTTATAATCTCGTCGGATATTAGTCGTAAAACCCGTTCACGCCCATCAACATCCGTATTACATATAACCGTTGAGCGCATTCAACTTTACGCGTTATTTTTTGTGCACTTAATCAAAGCACCTTTTCACCTGTGCAAGCGACCTTGATTCAAGTGAATATTGGCGGAGCTTATGACCCAGTCAACAGGTGGGTCAATGCGAAACTTTCATGGGAGGGGAAAGCTCTGAAATTAGGGGAGCTTCCCCTCGAGTAAACAAGTGTTTTTCGACGGTGTGAGGGGTGATTTTGTGGGGCTTCGCACCGATTTTATCATTCAACTATGTATGTATGTCGTGATTCGGCACAGGTGTACTAAAAAAGAAAACAAATTTAATTATTCATAAACGTCCCTTCATTCGCTTAATTTAATTCGATATGACAAATGTCCGGTAAGTTCTATAAAGCGTGGGAGTTTCGAGCGCGGTTGACTATTTTATTTGTATTGTGCAAAGAAAAGGACTTATTCACGGCATTTAAGAAAAGGTGCCTTTATGGTGTGTTATCTATGGGGGGTTTTCACAATTTGGCTTTCTTGGCGCAAGTTTGGTCTTGTTGCGCAAAACGTGACTGAATAAGTAGCTGCTACATAATATGAGAAAACTTATATCAGGTGAACAAGACTTGTCAGGACATGATTCTGTTTGGACATCTGCTTCAATAAAAGGTCTGCAAAATATGACATCATGATTTTCATTAGATATTTTTTTAAACATACATATGTAGATACATATACGAGTTTTGCTTAAATATTATTATTGAAGTAGGTAAGATTTAAAAAATAAAATATTTGTGATTGTAACTTCAATTTGAGAACATTTTGTCACACCTCTCTGAAAGTCCGAACAAATTAATGGCTTTATATTAATTTGTTCAGACCATTCCCATTTAGATGATTACTATTGTAATAAATCGAAAAATTTGAGTCTTAATATACATACATATGTACATACCTACTACACAAGAATAAGGACAGGATGAGGTAAAATTACATGGCTTCTTGTATACTGAAGTAAAGTAGCAGGACAAAAAAATATATTGCGTGTCAATCGTATTATTTTTATATTTTAACTTAAGATGAAAAAAGAAAAAATTCTAAATTATAGGAAACTATGTATAACTTGAAAAATTTGAATAGACCATTTTTTTTTTTAAAATAGCTACTACAGGTGTTTTTTATTATGATCACAGGAGGATTTTAAATTTTAAATAAATTGCCTGAATGCCCATTTTCACTACTTATAAAAATGCCTAAAATATTGCGACGAGTTCGGGTTATTTGAATTTTGATTACATTAAATCTTAAAAATGAATTTAAATATATGTATAATGAAGTATCCATTTTCATTCGAAATTTTTTATTTTGTTGACGAAATTCCTCCACGAATTTTTTTAACGTAATGAGAGTCAAATCTTTTCGAATTATGTACCTATGTCGAATATTTTTTCGGTCATCGCATTAGCGATTCGATATGCCGATTTACGTAACAGCATCCAAACTGCACCCCCCGATAATAAGAATCTCGTTTGTGCTCCACATAGCGATACTCCCTTATTATATCTTCACCTGCTGTAATCTGAAATGATAGGTTTGAAGCGCGGAGAAATCCTCGTTCTATCATTGAGATGTCGGAAAACATACGAAGCACGTATCGCCTGCAACTGTGTTTAAAATTCCAATACAAAATTCTGATATGCGCACACGAGTTCTAATTGGAAAACGAAAGTTTTTTTATAATATGTGCATCAAAAGGTAACTAAAACGCAATAAAAACACAAATTTTACACTCGAGGCAAAAAACAAAATGAACGTTGTTGTTTTGGTCAAAGAGTGGATGAAAAGTTAAAATTACGCGAACGACACCATCGACAGCAGGCGGCCGTTGGAGGGTGGTTAGCATATTTTCGACGATATAATCAAAGAACAAAAAAAAAAAAAAGCTAGGGAACAAGATGATGATGAGACACGGGGCAAGATCGTTTAGTGAAAAAATGCACACCAAAAGTGTTGTGTGTAATAAAATATGGTTGGTGCGTCCATTACGCTCTAATATGCCCAAAGTAGCCCATTAAAGGTTGCATGCTCGATCTTAAATGGCCGTATTTATCACGGGCATCTTTAATCATCCCACTTCCCGCACCTCAAATCGTCTCAAAACACGCCACTACAGGGTTCGCACAAAATCGATTGTCTCATGACATCAAATATCATCAAAGTAGGCATATTTAAATTTACAAGCTAGAAAAAAAAGCCAGGCGATAGCTCAGTGGTCAGAGCGTATTTCGGAGCTCGATCCCCATATGTCGAAATAATTTCATCGACCATAACTACCGTCACTGACAAGTTGTGGACATTCATAAATCCAGTGTCCTGTGACAATTTACCAATTTATCTCTTTTTTGTGAGGCGGTTCAATAAAAAATTGGAACCTAATTAATCCATTTTTATGTTAACCTGTTATTAAGTCTGGATCCTTGTATTCTTAGACCAGTTTAATTTTCAGTGTCCTAATTTTCCCCAACAAAAATTGGAAATTTAATTTTATGTTAATCTTTATTAAGTCTGATCCTTGTATTCTTAGACCAGTTGGTTATTTTTATCCAATTATCCATTTATCAATTTGTATCCAATATCCATGTATCAATGAACTTGTGATATACATATGTATACCTACGCGATGTAATTAAAATTATCCAAGTATAAGTATGAGAGGTGTGGTTTTGAAATTATTTTGTATTTTATATTATTTGTATAGTGGATTTTAACTGTAAAAGCATTCGCTGAATACCTTGTGTCGAAGGTTATTCGAAGTGCAGGGTAAAAGCATAATAAATGCAAGTTTCATTTTACGCCCCCGCACCGCCTTCGACCCCAAGGCGAATTTTTCCATCCTGATCATCACACTCCCCTCTGTTTAATACGTCAAGCCCTGAGCTAAAACGTTTTCCAAAAGAAAGTAAAAAAATCTGACGTTTTGAGTTTGAGATTTTTTGCCCGCAATGCGATTTAAACGAGTGGGCGTTTATACATATATCCTTATATTACAAATATACGAAATGCATTTAGTGAAATAGTAATTTGAAAGCTTGAGAATATTGATTATTGTACATAAATCTCGCGGCGGATGAAAACGATCGATTTGTACAAAGGTAGTAAAATTCATCGACTTTGATTGCAACGCCGACTTTTCTCTTTTCATACACTGACTAATGGTCTGTATAAACGGCCACGCATATTTTTAATTTATCTGCGTGTTGGTAGGTATGTGTGTTAACGTGTGTTTGCGTGTTAATGGTAGCAATCATCACTAATGAGAATGTTACGAGCTATCAAAGGTACGGGGGCGGGTTTCGCTCTTACCCGCTCGTTTAGCTCTTATTAATTACGCTGCGTAACTTCGAAAAAAAAACGAAATAAATTTTCTTAATTGGACATCCTCGGCGATAAACCTTTTTCGCGGTGTGATATTAACAAAAAACGTAAAAAAATATTTGGGTATTTTAAGATAAAATGAGGAGCGTTGATTATTTCGTATTGCGTTGTCCCTTCGGCGATGCGGTTTTCAGGATTGGATAAAAATTCATATTTTAACTTTGAAGATCCGATTTATTCATATTTATCATCAAATCAACTCTTCTTTCCAGTAAAAACTTGAATTTTTAAATTTCAAATGGTTTTAATAATACATACATACATATATTGATGTGTTTTTGCCCAAAGAAATCATGCACAACCGTATTAACTTTCAAATTTTGATGATTTGATTATCTAAATGGTCTGAGACTGAAAATGTACGTGTCATGTTCATGTTGCTTTTCAAATCGTAAGATCATAATTACAAAAGGAATTTCTCTGGGGGTATACAATCGTTTTAAAACAAGACAAGATATTTAGCATCACTTTGCGTGATTATAAGTGATGAAAAAAATTCTTTTAAAATTTTGAAACCTTTTATTTAATTACCTACCAAGTAAGTAAGTGGCAGCAATTTATTTTGTCAAAGGCATTTTAAATTTTATAATTCGAAACGATTATATAGCATACAATGAAATACATATAATACTAACGGCTTGGATACGGTATGTAAATTCCAAAATAACTTAATCTGAAATATAAGCTAAAATGATTTTCTCAGTTATTATATACTTTTACAACTGTACCTACTGGAGAATTGAGATATGATTCTTTTGAGATATGATATGAGATATGAGGTTTATCGATCAAAGTACCGATCCCGCTGTCAGATTGCTCACAAACCACTGCAAATTGAAGAGTGCGATTTTAAATGACGATTAAAGTGTGCTTGGCTCACGTCCTGGCACTCGCCTTGTAATTTTGTCGGCGTAAGATCCTCTTTAGCGGCAACCAATCCTGATCGGATGCCCATTTTGCTGAGGCAGGTGTTGGTGATGATTACACACTCATTTGTTGCGAATCGTCTACTTAGTGTAACCAATTATCCAGGGGAACAGCGATTTAGATATCCTATTATCAGCGCCTTATTATGGTGGAAATAGAACCCGAAAGATATTGACTTTTTTTTTACAGTATTTCCGTTCTCAATTTCAAAGAAACTTTTCTATAAAAGAGACGCTGACATTAAAGACGAATCATAGTAGATGCATTAAAAAATATATCATTTATACACATAGGTATTCGAAAAAGTAATAATTAACGATTAGCCATGACCATGACAGTGAAGTTGTCTATAACAAAATGACCAAGTTGCGCCAGTTACAGTGTATCAAAGTTAAAATTTGTGGTAAGTACACCTTTTTGGTTGACTGTTCGTTCGCTAAGGAGATGCTCGTTGCTCACGTCTTGTTTTATTTTTCAGGTTCTCGCTTCCACTCCGATAATTTGAATCCATTTTCGTATAACTAGGTGTAGAAGAGGTAATCTTGGTTGGAAGACCGTCGATTTTCACAAAGAAGCCGACGTGTAATAAAAGTTATAATTTAGCTGGGCGGTAGCCAGCCAAAGGGACTTCATTTACTCTCGCGCCCTCGAGATAACCCTTCAAAGCCAATTAGATACAGTCCACCTAACTGATCGAGATAACGTTTACAGGTAGGTACAGGTAGGTACATATTTTTAAATCAAAAGGACTTTTAATAGTCTAATTGCCATTTGAACGAGTCTATTGTGTATCTACATCAATACAAATTAATATTTTTTTTTACCTACGTATTAAAAAATGTATCTTCTTAAGGAGCCGAAGAAAATAATCAATCAACAGCGAGCATTCATTGTATATGAAATAATTAAGATACAAAATAAAATATTATTCTTTATATGGAGGTAGGATAATAACACGAATCGAAGCCTTATCTGAAGCGCGTTATCTAAACGAAATGAATTCAAAGGCTTCAATGGAGCAAAAACTAACCACCGTCTTTTTTATTGTCTCGTCATTTGATATTCATCAGATACCCGCTAATGGTTAAGGATATCATTTCGTATCCCACGACTTTTTCAGCTCGTCAAGAACGTTGTTTTCTTATTTCTTTTGTGTACGTGCCCAAGTTATTTTTACGAGGCTTTGTGGGTTTTCATTTTCAAAGTGAAAATTAATTATCCTAGGAATTCGGTAACGCGATATTCACTATGTACCGATTTTTACCAGAAAACTTACAAGTTTTACGTGGACGTTACAAAACATTTTTTTTGAAATTGCGGCTTTGTGAAATCAATAAACTATGAAAAGAATCTCGTAAAACCACACCGCATCCTTATTACATTATAAATATGCCACCTTTTTTTTTATTCATAAAATCAATATATTGTTTTTCGACATTCAAAAAATATATAAGGGTGGTTCTTTTTTTTTGTGCGGTTGGTTTGTTTCAGTTTTAATGGTTCACGCAAAAAGGGCCGAAATTCTAATGTCGTAAAAACTTTATTTTTCCACGTGCAGGAGCAAAAAGTCGTAAAATTAATGGTTTAGCACGCTCTATTCGACCCAAAACATTCGAGCATCCTTGAATGGAATAGTTTCGAGGAGGCAGAGTGATAATTTGTATTTTTTTACACTCCCAGCCTCTTTTTGACAAGTTCCTTTTCCAAATTGGTGCACGTGCTGAAAACTTGTGCCCAACCGCCCACAAAAAATATCGTAAAAGGTTTTCTGTGTCAGCAATAACTAAACTTAATAATTTCAGGGATGAAAATTTTGTTTTTTTTTCAACACACACATCCTGTAAAAATATTATTTTAGTGCGTAATTAAAGTTTATAAATAATTAACACAAATGAAATACATAAATAGATTGAAAATTAATTAAATACCTACTTACTATTTGTTTTGTTCGATGTTTCATGAAAGTCGTTATACATTCAGTCTCTATAATGATGGGAACCATCATAATGCATTTCACATTTAATTCATAATTACATAAATGTAGTGTTGGTATTTTAACGGTTTCGAAACACATTGCTGACACTTGTTGCACCTAAAAGCATCCCCAAATCAAACACACGTGTGCAACATTCCCGAAACTGCATTTTTCACATATGTTAAAGAAAAATATTTATTTAACGACCGACATACTTGGCGAATACCCGTCAATTTCGGGTCAAGTGTGCGCCTCGTCGGTCGATGAAAAACAACGTGAAATGTTTAGATCAGATAACCGCCGCTTATACGAAACGAGTGGCGAAAATGGCAGATCATATATTTTTCAAGTGGTTTTCGGTTGGATAAAAAATCAGCTTAGGTCCTTGTCTTCGTTGCACTTGATACCTTTTTTTCGACTTTCCGTCGAAGAACGTCGTAAAAATTGCGCAATGTCTGCCAAGTGTCAGCTAACGATGTGCCAGTTTTAAGCTTTGCATATTTTATTTTTTGTTCTTTGTATATAATTATACTTTTAATATTTTATTATAATTCAAAGCCACTTACGTAACGAGCGGTTAAAGTTTACGTTGTAATATGAACCGTTTAATGCAAACCACATGTCTTCGGTTCGGATGTGTCTTTCATCTTCGGTACTAATGAGTGGTGTGGAATTCACGACAACCTTTTTCCTATTTCCACAGTAATTAAAAGCGCTGTCAAATCTTCATATGTAATTGGTTTCCCGGTTGCAAAAACTCGCTAGAGACATTCACGCGATTCTTTGATTCCAACGCCGACATTACCAAAAGGGAAACAAATAATGACTATTTATTTATAATGTTTTGTAAATCGTCCAATTGACATGTAATAATTAATGATCTACACATTTCTTCCATATTCAGAATTCTATCAATTTGAATCTTTGTATCACAATAATTAGTTTTGAATATTACATACATATAATGGCGAGGCGTACATATGATATAAGGGATGTTGTTGAATACAATGGACTGCCAGAAGGTTTTAGAAATATAAACCAAATTGATAGATTCCTAGTAAGCAACATCTACCTTTGTACAAGTGCTAATAGATAATTTGTTTATTTTGTAATTTTTAACTTTAAGTTACTTTTTTGTTTGTAATTGGCTTTTTAAGCTATTTTAATTAAATAAATAAAATAACGTGAAAATAAAAGTATGTATGTAATATTGTTTTGTTTTAATTTATTGATGTTTATACATTGTTGAAACAATCAATGTGCGAGTTGTGTGTTCCGTTAAAAATTATTCAATTTTACTAATTACAAGCTTTTCACCGACACAGATAACGCTCACACGATGAAGTAGTGAGATAACTTAATTACTTACGCCAAATAAGAGCGCATATTAGTGTGCATATAAATTTTGTCAGTGGCGGTGTTTCAGTACAAATATGTGACAGTTTCGAAGATAATAACCATATGTTGTTTGGTTCAATGTCGTTTCTCGCTGCATAATTAAACGCGGTGTTTATACCACACGTGCGCGCTAGTAATTTATTTTCTTCCATTTTTATGTTGTTTTTTTTTTTTTCGAGACCCGAAAATCATCAAGATGCGTCTGCTTCGTAGCAGGTCTCTCATCGGCTCTAGTGCAACTTGAGAAGTGTTATTTTTTATGGTGGTCGAGGGTCGAAGGGGCGCGTGGATGCGGACTAGCGTTCAGAAGATAAGGTTACGTTGTAAGATTTCAGTGGATACGCAGAAAAAATTAAAAACATTCTTCTTTACATAATAAATTGTCCATTCAATTTAATTTCTTATACCCGTTGCTATGTGTAATTCTTCTCAACCAATCACAAGTAATACTACATGAGTATTATAATTTTAATTTGATCGCAAACTTACATGTTGTTTCACTCACGTCTGTAAATAGTAGCTGTTTATCGCATATGAGGATCTTTTCTTTCCCGGATGAGAGGATTAGCGGGGAGGCTGGAACGGGGCCGTTTCGACCTAATTAGGGCAAGGGCTCGAGTTTCACGCAATAAATGTCCTGTGTCATTTCCTTTTCGGCCGTTTCAAAAGCCACGCAAATATAAGAGAGAGGTCTGTTTGTTCAACAAGCCGTAATGTGTGATGGATGAGTGGCCCAAATCCCTATGTTTATTCGAGACCTAACTTCCAGGAATTGTGCGTGCTGAATGTGGTGCCACATAGGTTTGACACGTGGCAAAACTAACAGAAAAATACATAAATCAAGATGGGCAATATAATAGTTAAAATGGAGTGTCGGATGAATTGGTATAAGAATTGTTTATGATTTTTCACGGTTAGTGTGAGGTTTGTACCTATGTATGTATGTATATATGTATGTATGTATGTATGTACGTGGGACGATTCAATTATCTTAGTACATTCATATGTATGTAAAAATGAAATGTCAAATCCTCAAATGAAAATATGTCTTTGAACACATTCGTATGTACAATTGTACATATGTACTGAACTACTGATGTATATGTATGTATGTATTTACAAATTCAATTTGTATTCCTTTATTTTTCAATTAAATGATTATGTTACACAAGTAAGGAATCAAATGTTCATACACACGAGTATGTTTGTTTTCGATATATTTTTTTCATAAATTGCGTTCTACTTTTGTGTCGAGGAAGTGGGTACAAAATGTACAAATGTGAAATTTCTGCCGAAACGACCCCAGATGTTTATCATTCATAGCTATTGCACCGTATATTAATCTTCGCAAAAGTATCAAATTGCCAAAACTTCAACGGCAGTTTCCTTCCAATATTTTTTTATTATGTCACAGATTTCTACAAAATATTTTCAAATATTTGCGAAAATATGCGGTGGGTCGCATAACACACCTACGGTTTACGATTTCAATATGTGTAAAAGAATTTAGTGTGCAAAAATATTCTGAACGTGTTTGTATTTGAAGTGTGTGCGTATTGACACTATTTGCTTAGCTTATCAGTCGATTAAATGATGAAATGTGCAGGTGCAATTCTTATGCCGATGGGAAAATAAATATTTGGTATATAAACGTTATAAATATAAAATTTTATTTATTTTGTATTATAAAAAATGTAATTTATTATTATCTATTTTTATCAATATTGTACTGCGTATAAAGTTGTAGGTAGGTTTGTACGTACAATTAGTAGTATACCTGTCACTTTGTCGATGTCGTCTGTAACTCATCTTGCTGATCTACGAAAGATTCACATTTAATTTACTGAGATTTGGGACATGTTAAGGTCCGATCTTGATAAGATTTAAAGTTCGATACCCAACTCTTTGACGAACACGTGCAGACCTTCATTTCGATACAGGATCTATTTATTGCGCTACCCTAATCCTGCCGAAAATCTCTTTTTTAACAATCGACCTGGCCCATCAATGGGGTCTTATTTTCACAACAATGCAGCCCCTAAGTATGTTTAATAAAATAAAGTGAACGTATGGGTGCGGCAAGTGTCGGATTTCATGCATCTTTTTCGGCGGGCCCAAATAAAACTGCTAAGTAGAACCTCAACAGATTAGGGTAGGTCTCAGCCCGAAGCGTTTCGACAAAAGCTATTTTGTTTGGTAACATTTTTTTTTTTACTTTATTTCTTACTGTGTACAATTTTCAACAATGGCAAACCTCGGCGAAATAACAACGAAATCCCTCGAAAACGTTTTTGTTCGGTTTACCCGAGATAATTGTTGAGTATAATTACATTATCACAATGGTCGACAGATTATTTGTGGAATTCAATACTTACATCAATTAATTATAATTTGTTTCTATTTCGCCAACATTAATAGTAATATTTTTTAAATAATACCTTTTTTTCCTTATGCGAATAAAATGATATTGTGTCGAAGGAGTCATCCATCAATTTCGGGACGCATCAAGTCATCTACACGAGATCCATTGTCCCTTTTTCCATTGAATTTCTATGATTTGGCGAACAAGATTGGCGGACGTTAGCACGACGTAAAGTTCAGCTTTTGTTGCTATACATAACAAGACCGAAGTCGGTAATAAATATATCGATTGTGTATATTTTATTTCATATTATTTTACAGGTAAAGAAAAGTCGCCCTTCTATACAAAACCGTGACTGTCATAAGTAGGCTGCGACCAAAAACATTTGCGCATACATATCTGAACGTTTTCAATGCAAATTTAGCTGTTAGAATCAATAAAAATATTTTCATGTCTGTAGCAGCAGCGTTTAACATGCAATATTTCAAAGCAACACAGATGTTTTTCAATGTTACGTAAATTTAAACATTGAATCATAAAATGTATTGGTGACATACTTCAATAAAAATTTATCGATCAAATGCATAACAACGTACATATGTGCCATACCGTACCATATAACGTAAAAATCAAAAAGAAAATTCACATATGACAGTTTTTGTTCAAGTTTGACTATTTTTTTTATAATACAAAAAAGGTTATTACTGTGTAAATTTCTAAGGTGTGTTACGTGGGATGGGTCACACAATAGTCGTAAGGGCTAGGCGTGGGTAGACAGACAGGGGTTTTTAAATTGCGTGATCGGTTTTGTATTCGGGTTTATTTTTATTACCATTTTATTTGAGGGCACCTTTGGTTTAATAAAAGCCATCAAACGGAGTCAATAGAAACGATAAGTTTGTTTCACAATATTCAAAGGTTTATTCGAATTTGACTCTTGGTATTCCTACCTACATTATTATGCATCGCCGTGAAAGTTATAATATTATACCCTATACATAGGTAAATAAATAATGTATCGTTAATGTGTGTTAACGTTACACGTTTTGAAGTAAATAATTGATATCATAGGTGTACATATTTTCTTTTCATTAAAATTGAATTTCAGTGTATTTTCGGTGACAATGACATATTTCAAACTATACCTAATACACAATAAAGCGATCTTTTTGCCCTATTGAATG
Source organism: Parapsyche elsis (assembly GCA_022651745.1). Classification (NCBI taxonomy): domain Eukaryota; kingdom Metazoa; phylum Arthropoda; class Insecta; order Trichoptera; family Hydropsychidae; genus Parapsyche; species Parapsyche elsis. The sequence continues at coordinate 2,825,495 of JAGVSN010000004.1, read as the reverse complement.
TAAACTACCATATGAGTACATAGTAGCAAACGAAAAAAAAAATGTGAACAGAATAAAAGAGATTCGCCTGTTTGGACAACCACCCGAGCGTGTTCTTAATTGCGATTCAAATTCGAACTTATTCTTTAGAAAGCGTCCCTCGTGCAAAAGGTCCAACGCTTCGTAAAATTTAAAGGTCTCCAAAAAGGAGACGTTTAGTGCCAGAACGAGCACCTAATGACCCGAAATTAGGGAATCGCCTGAAAACGTCGGGCTTTTGAGTAACTTGAAAAATGTGTCGTCCTTTTTGACTTATGATCTGATAGTGGAATAAAGTTAGGAAGATTTTGAACAAAATATTGTAGATATGAGTCTATGTATTTTCATATACCTACTGTTTAAAGAGATGGATTATCTTAACGTATCTATACATTTGTATTAATAGTAGGTACCCTATGTACATTTCATTAAAACACAGATTGTAAATGTGTTAGTGGAGCTTGAATTCGCATCACAAAAAATTATGGTTTTGTCATACCGTTTAAAATAAAAATAAATAATCAATTTACCATTCCATCTGAGCGCATTCGAATTAATCGCACACGCTATATGAACAAAGTATCTACCATACAATAATTTCGGTGCAAATAATAGATCTGTCTTTTCATCGAATAATATCGGTAACTTTGCTTGCAATATGGATCGAAAAATATCCATCAAACGAAACGATGTGATGTGTCCATTGAACGTATGAGTCTTTGTTGATAACCATTCGAGCAAACACTTGTTATTTTAAAGGCTCAGCAACCATAGAAAGCTCGCCATCAAAAGCAAAACCAATTCAAAGCTCCACAGCCTTAAAAGCTTTTGTATCCGTGCACACTTCTTAACCATTCAATTCGATATACATATGTACATAGATTTTTTCCGCTTATGACGATTCATTTCTCCACTTAATCGATTGCGGATTTTACCGATGCAAATATCACATGTTCTTAAAATTATAAGATTCATTATGAATCTTATCTTATGATCAATTGACTTTTGCGGTGTAACTGTGTGCCGAAACAAATCAATTTTTGGTAAAGTGCCTTAAAACGTTATTATGTGAAGGACATAATAGATCCCTTCGGCTATACAACGATATCAAAAGCGTGTATCGCCTACCAAGTTTCACAATACGACATTGTCATTCTACACATGGTGAATGTGTGTCTTCAAAGAGATCCTCAAACGCGGGCGTTAAGATTGAACAATACGAAAGCTTTATCGAGGAAACGGATCTCGGTTTACTCTAGTAATTGCAAAAACCCTCAAACACATTTAACATACCTTTGAAGTATGGAAGAATTCGATTTTCTTCTTTTATCAAATACGTTCGAACTAAAACATTTTAAATACAATGATAGATTCTACATAAGTACAAAAGCTCTCTATTTAAAATTAAAACAATTTAAATTTCGTATTTGATCTAATAAGGTAGTATGATACAATATCGCGTCCCAAGAGCACAAAAGTGACATGTCCATGATTTTGCGAAAATGAGTTATGAATGAAATTTTTTCCTCTTTAATTATTCTATCAGGACAGTCAAGTGGCACATCTGAATGTAGTCACAATTTTTTTTGGCATCACAAGTACAAAAGTTCTACTAATATTCTTGGAGCACACAAGTGACAAGTCCGGACTTTTTGCATGCAATTTGAAAAATTTACTTGTGTAAATACAATAACAATGAAATACTAGAGTAAAATATTTACAATTATCATTTTTATATAAAATTCGCCGGATTTATTATGACTTGTTCAAACCCTGCCATGAACAATTTACTATTTTGGACATGTCACCTTTGTGCTCTGAGGACGCGATATGTCTCAGTTGATATTTTAGTTTATATCCCAGTTGATACTTTATTGAATGGATGAAGTAAAATAAATATATATATAAATCGATCATACGACGTATGTATGTATGTATGTATGTACTATCATGGTAGAATTAAATGTGTTCAAAAGATTTTCATTTATTCAATTTTAAACCATGGATACAAATACAAGCAAAGCGAAGATATTGCATCAAAATTGAATAAAAAAAATCGAGCTTTATGTACGAATACAATATTTCAAAGATTATATGGGAATGTCTATAAGAAAAATGTTTATAATTTAATTGATGTCATCAAGTCAACCGTGAAGGTTTCGGGCCCGCCAATAATGGCACATTTTCGCTTTACAATAGATATATTTCTTTTTGCGTTTCGGTACTTGTTTGGTAAAAGATTGATTTTGCTCCTACGACAACAATGAAGCATGGCTCCTTGACAATCGTTTCGGTCGAACGAGGTTCCGTTTAAATCAAATTAAACTGTGTGCACACATTATGAACTTTACCCGGTTATTGTTATATTTTGCGCCTTTCAAAATTATTCGCATTATAATTTTCATCTCTAGCGGAAAAGATGACTACGTGGGTCTACAACTGCGCCGAAGCACAAAATTCTACATACATACCTACCTACTATTTATTTTTAATTTCTGAGATCTGAATGAACTTTGATACACTCGTTTCCACCACATACATACTATCATGAGCATTTTGAATCTACAAACCTTACTTACCTTTACACACTTTTTTATTTAATTATAATTAATGAACTTGTGTCATTTATTTCTTCTTCTTGTAATTCTTGGCTACCTTTTTCATTTTCTTTTTATAGTGTTCATAACCACTTTAACGATGTAACAAGTGTGGTACAAGTTAGTCAATACAATAAGTTATTATAAAATTTTTAAACAATATCAAAGGCATTGGCGCACAGTTCTTTTTATACTGTTCGTGATTACTTTAACAATTTTACAAATGTGCTGTGTGATTTTTAGATAAGCAGTAAGTTGACTAGTCAATACAAGAAGTTATTATAAATTTTTCAAACAATATTAATGGCATTGGCGCACAGTTTTTCCAATAGCGTTTTATGCCAAACGGACTCGCCTTTCATAAAAACATCATTTATGCGACAATAATATTGAAGAAGTACATCACATACCCAAGAATGACACACAAAAGGCTTATATGTAGCTCGAGCCAAAGGAAAACCAGAACCATGGTAAATGCCGTGCTGCAAAAAGGAAAATACATATTTGTGATTACCCAATGTAATACACTAATTTGACGAAAATACAAATTAAATATTATTTTGGCATTTTTAGTCATATTTTTGACATTTCATGGATGAATGTCAAAAATATATTACACTTGAAATCAATCAATCGTATCCTGTAGCACAAATATGTATCTAACATTTTCCAATGTCATGAAAAATAGCTATCAATGAAAATTGTCTGAAAATTTGTTAGTATTTGTACAAAATTTTATTTATCACATTAACTGGATTGTACCAATAAAATGTACAACACACGAGTATTTGCCGCGCGACCGACCGGGGATTTAAGAGGTCTTTCAAAAACTTGATCTTTTTGTCGATAAAAGAAGACCCTTTTGGCCAATGTTTGGTTAGCTGCTCGTGTTCTTTTGTTGAGCCCTAAAATGAATTATTGTTGTCAAATTTTAAAACATTTATTTGTTAGATATCCATTATGATTTTATCAATACGTTTAACCTAAAGTGCAACCGAATTCAATGGCAATCGAATTTTTTCACATTTATATGTGAATTATTTATTTTCATATTGATAAGTATGTATTTGAATATTATGCCAGATTCAAAGTACATATGTACATAAAACATATACTAACACAATGAATTGAATCCAAATTGAATTATTAATTTATCGTACAATGAATGGATCTATTGAAACGATGTTGCTGTAAAAATGAAATATTCTTTCAAACGCGCCAACAATGCGACTACCGAAATCTCGGTATTAGTGCACTAATCGTCTGATATCCCGCAGGGTTGCTATTTCTACCGGTATTAAAATATCCAACATTCAATACATTCAAATTCACGACTGAGCCATTGTGCTCCACAATCGGTGCGTTCGAAATAATTTTACATTATTGGAATAAGTGCGTGAAAAATTATTCGATTTACAACAATGAGAATGTGAAGAAGACCCTGAATGACGTTTCCATTCACATAGAGTTGCTTATGAAGCATCCAATATTGTAAATATAGATACGGTATAAGAAACGATCATATTTGCGTTTCGCTAGATTTGTGCACTCGTTCGCGCAGAATAACGAGGCAATCGAGCGTGGTGTTTGTCTTGTTCGGCTTATCGGTCCCTTCGAAACGCTGGAGTAGAATTTTTTGGCCCATCTCTCGTCGCGTCGCCTGCTTGTTTGTTTGCCGAACGAATTTCGATCTAAAGTGTAAAGTAAACAAGGCACGGGCGTTCCCTATAATTTTTCCTACACAGGCTCACTTATTTGCTTACCTTGGGTTATCCTGTCGCTATGTGGGGCTATCGAACGCCAGCCATTTGTACGCGCTGTTGGCCACCAAGCGCTATCTGGACAAATAAAGACGGTGGATAAGCAAACAAGCACGAAACGTGGGAGAAGGAGACTTTTGTGGATTCAGCACTTAACTCGAGGCCCAGCGAGATAGTTCACTTTAAGTCGGGTGCACTGTTTATTTTTAATAAATCGCCTAAATGCGAAAAAAATGCACGACAACTTCAAAAGGTCGAATCTTCCACTTATGTAGATATGCGACGAAGTTATTCTTACCTATTGTAGATATTTCATATTTAGATAAATAACATTACCTATACACATATATGTACATCGTACAGAGATAAAGCATATTAAAATATACAGGAAAACACTTCATTTAAACATTGGTCCGAAAATCGACTGTCATCAAAAAACCCCTTCGTCGTTCGCTGTTCGGTTCGTCGGTGTGTACGCAGCTTAAGAATGATTCTCATCAAATCACTATAATCATATACATATATATAATAGCCCCGTCTGTCTGTCTGACTGTGTGTGTGTGTCTGTCTGTCTGCTGATAAAGAACCCGATGACCCGGTATCACTGATTTGGAACACTGAGCGCTTACGCGGTGAGCCAAACCAGATAATAATGAGCTGGCTTCAACTTGACTATTTATATATTAAATAGGCTCGCGACTTTGCTAAATTGTTACGCTGTTATTATAACGCGCCATCTATGCAACAACTATAAAAACTATTAAATTTAATATTATTTTTCAGTACGGGTGATGAGAAAGCACTCCGTTGATATTCAACGGGCGTATACTAGTTTACCTTATATCAGCGTAAGCGCCTGCCTGCCTGGCAATATAACAATTATTTTTAGCGGTGTGTTGGCAAGAAGCCGCTATCTGTCAAAGTTGGTTCGAGGAGACAGCGCGATTTTATGACCATACACCCACCCATTCAATCAACGATACACTATACAATTATTGTTTCACGTACCTAATGTCAAAATGACTATGGGTTCTACTGTGTTAATATACAATATTGGGGGTTGGTGCTAGAAATCTACTGTCTTATGACGGGTAAACTGGCTAGTTGATGGATTAATACTAAAAATATACTTCATACATGTCCATTTGGGTGAAGCGACGACGTATGGAACTTTTTTTTGGGATATTCATTTTGGAATAGTTATAAAAAGTTGCCTCTACATTATACCTCTTCTGTCTAAAAAAATCTGCTTAATTAAAAAAGTTTTTCTGGTCTCTACCAGCATTTTTATCGTAACATTTTTCTTGTATGAAAATTTTCAATTGATTGTTTCCAATCTCTATAAATAGCAATTTTAATTGGAAAATTACTATTTATTTCTATTATGCATAATTACATTACTCGTATATACTTATGTATATTTACTCGTATGTCTCCCTCCATCGCTCTCACAAATTCACACTTATTTGAATAATTCAAGGAATACGTAAATAAATTGGATTTTTACAAAAAGTACTTATAATATTCAATAAAGTTACGGTAATTTTATGAGCATTTTATCTAAAATTTTGAATTCTGTGTTCAGATTTCGAAATTAATAGGCAAATTTTCATTTTTCGCCTTCGGGTAGAGGCCTGAAGACGAAAACTTTTTACGAGAATACGGATGATACAACGAAACTTTTGCTAGGTATTATGTACAATGCCGATTTTTAATTTTTGCAATGTCGCTCCACCCTAATGTCCCTGTCTGGACTTATGTTGATTTGATTTCTACAAATGACCTTGCAATTCACTTACTATAAGCAACCACGAGCTGCTATCACTCTGTATAGTTTAAACATAGGCATTACAAAAGTATCTACTATGGACAAGGTTAAACAAATAAAATAAGTCCAGATATGAATCGATAGGATGCAGATAATGTGCAGTAGTTTCAGCTGCAGCGCTTTTTTTTTATTTAACAAACTCGTGGCCGAAGCGATTTATCATTTAATTATTGAAAGGGCTTGAGCGCACCACTCCCACAAGCAATCCCACCACTTGGCCTCGAGAGCCGTTAAAAATAAAATCGAATTCGAAAGAAACGCGTATTTCACGCTGAAAGTGTAAGAAAACCCCAAGTGAATAATAGCGGGCGAGAGATGTAACGCCCCATCCGCGCAAATCAATGCATTTCTGGAAGAATTTAGAATCTAGTAAAACGGTCCGTTGTATAATAAGCCCGTATATAGCCCAGCGAGGGGTCTCGACACAAAACACCCCATTGTGTCCTACCTGAGGGATGAATTTAGCAATCTCCTACCGCGATGTAAAACGGTATCGCAGTTTCTGAGCACACACGCACACAAATCGATGCTTTTCGGTCGCAACGCCTTTTTCAGCTACATATATTGGCCAAGTGTGAATCTGTGAATGTGCTCGGAGATTAGGCCAACAAACCTGTGCGGAGGGAATGGACAATACTTAGGTATGTATCTACCTACCCCTGGAACAGTTCAACGAATCGAAAGAGCTAAGATTGAAAATTGAAAAAAAAAAAAACAAAACGGTCATATGTACATACATATATAAATTACATACATACATTGCATTAAAATCGATTTGTTCGTATAAGTGTCTCGAAACAATGATAGGTAATCTACTGTACTCAATCATATCGAACAGGTGTTTCATACGTTGTAATTACCCGGACACGTAATGCGATGTATCATTTTCAAAAGGTGTATCTTGTCGAGATTTCAATCGCAAATTATTGGTTTCTATTTGAAGATGAGTTTTTCTACTTCCGCTCGCAGCCGATGTACAATTAATTGCATTGAAAAATACGCGAGAGCCTACGTACAGCTCTTAAATTCTATAATCGAACTGATACGACTGATTTTTTTTACAATAATTATTGCTATATAATTAATTTAATAAATGTAGCCAGTTAAATTATTGCAATTAGTAGCAATGGCTGTTAAAAACGATGATGAACGATTTGATTTGATGATTTTGTCCAACTTTTTAATACTTTTCCCCACAAAAGTTATTCATTTTAATCGAAAATAAAATTTATCAGTAGTTTCATAGTGCTTCCATTTCATGCTGGGATTCGACAGGAAAAAAAATGTTATTGGTCCACACCCAAATATACATTTGGGTAGAAAAAATATTGGGATTTTAAAGTGGCCATTTAAACACGTGTTCAGGGCATTTATTGTCAACAAAATGTATGCAAGATTTAAAAGATCCAAACTTATGTACAAGCTTTGCGCCATTCGAGGCTTTAATGCATAGGCATATAATGCAAGCTGAGATCTGTGTCGCTTGTTCAGTTTGTGTATTGGACGAAGGGATTGTTGGAAAACCAGTCATCTCTTTTGTTGTTCTTTGAAGGATGACGCTCGAGGGGTGTCTTGGGACTTTTGAACGGCGTGCTGTGCTTTAGAAAACGAAACAAAGGGAAATTAAATATATTTCTTTGGATAATAAAATAGATCATCCTCATTGCTCAACTAGCGATTAATTTATAAGTGTGTGCTTTACTTAAGATATATTACAGTTTTTGACTGATTTGCTTCATTGAACATATTATTTTGACTATACTTCACGAATAATGTAGATTGTCTAATATGTAATACGTGTGTATGTATCCCGTGTGGAATTCACAGAAAATCAAATCCTGTGATATTCACAGGAAATCAATTTATGTATTTCGTTGAGAGGATATTACCTTGTTATTACTCGATTGACTTGCATCAATTTTGAACGCGAAGCAAAACAATTCACCACGCTAGTTTAGAGATCGATTTAAATCGCAAGTGGCGTTCTTCTTCGAGAATTGTTTCTCCAATCGGTTGGTTACAGTGATCGGTGTTAAATTGTCGGCAATTTGACGTTTCTTCCTTGTATATCGATATTCCTTTCATTTGTCGTCGAGGTGTGACGAATCATTTGAAACTATTGCTTTGTACTCCTACCCAGGGTTTTGCCACGATCGAGGAGACAAAGAAGCCGACAGCATCCTTGCGATGATAACTGAAGATGGTCAGCGTGCAAGATCGTACAGTGGCCATAACAAATTCAACACAATTAATCGTCTTCAGTAAATTTACAAATTTACAGTAGTTGTAATTTCGATTATTCATAAGTCGTATTGAATATTAGGTATACTTATTAACCGATTAATGGATACCTTGATGAAAGTTTCTTTATTTCTGGGGTCATAGTTTCCAGTAGTGTTTCATTTAATTTATTTTACTATTTTACAATTGATCATAGCTGTGTTTTATTCGAACTGTTATGGAAAAAGGTACGAGACATTTTTTCAATTCAATTTGATTGTTATCAATTGATTCAATTTTTATTAGAGGTAACGAGTTTTGATTCCATCGATGTAAAGGGGGTATACAGAAACATCACAGGTAGACTGTATGTTCAATGCTTTGGAAAAACCGACTCTGAAGGCTTTTCGGCGTTTCTTTTCAAACACATTATTATTGAGCCGGTCTTGCGAAGTGAGCTTTTGTCGGTTTAACTTGAAACGCGTGCTACAATAATTCCATGTCCGATCATATTTTCTATTGACAAAAACTTACTTGAACTAGATTCTGTCCAATAAAATGGTAGTAGAGAATGTCAAGAATTGTCTGTAGCGTTGCGAATCAAATGTATTGTGCGAGATCGAACAGTTGCGATTTCCTGCTTATTCAAAAATTATTTCTGTGCAATGAAAATGAACGATTCTTATTGAAGTACATACCTATGAACTACACGTGTGTAATGGTTATGTTAAATACAGCGTTTTAAGTTTAATTGATTTTATCAAATGATTATAGTAAACAAGAAGATTTTTCGATGCTTTAAAATATGTACATAGTTATTGAATTATAATAATATGAACACAATATGTATTCACACTTCAAACTACAAAGTACATATTAAAGTCTGGCTTATATTTTTGTATAATCTTTAAGTAGCCATAACGAATTGAGGAGTTTTACACAAAGCACGTGTCTGTAACACATTAATAGGCATGCATAATTTATTCCTCCATTTCGAAAAAATAAATTATACTGACTTTTATTATCAATTCAATACTGCATAAAAGTAAGAATATGTTATAATTAATTTTTGTTTCGGTGATAAAGTAACAATATTTAAATGATGATAAAATGAGATTTTCCAATTTTTTAAATAAAATTCAAGCAATCCATCATTTTTTTATGGCAATGAAATATTATTTCTTTGGTTTGAATAAAATCCGTAACAAAAGTGTGCACGATTCGTTCCGATTTCTGAATTTCCATAGACGTTAGTTTCGATGTATTAAATTCAAAGCTTATAAAAGCTCCATAGGTAGCCAGTTCGGATACTGTAAATATGCGAACGGTAAGAAACCATTGATACGCGTACATCAATTTCATATTAATATAATCACCACTTCCATATAATTGAATAGTCATCGACTTCCACATTATAATTAATACAATTCCAGAATTATTTATAAATTATAATGGCAGCTGTTTGTACAACAAAATTTGTCGAAAATTTTGTTGTTTCGAAGGTTAACTTTGTTTCCTTTTGTGAATTTCAGTTGGGAAAAAGTTTTGCGACTCCTGGGGACCGTGACGAAAGGGGGTCCGTTGCGAATCGCAGAAAATTTTTAGTTTTTCGCTTTTTTCTTTCAGATTTGGACGCTTTTTAAAAGCGATTCGATGCGCGCATAAACTTTCAGATGAATGACTTGTAGCTGCTTCAGGATCTTTTGCGGGGATTTTGTGTTATTTGAACATATGTATGCTGTGAAATTTACCATTGTTCAATCTGGAGACGTTCGTAACCAGGTGTGAAAAATCTTTACATTTATTTATCATTCAACCGATTACGCTTTACAAAATAAAATAGATTATATATTGAAAATTTTACCCATGTATTGCATCTACAATTCAAAATATACTTTTGTACATACATATGTAGGCATGTATACATAAAAATATTGAGCTTTTCCTGATTTTATTTTACATTTCTTAAATATTTTCAACTTTAGAAATCCTGAAGAATTTACAATGACTATTAAAGTTTAGATAACGATAGAAATTTAAAACGACCAATTTTTGGTAACAAGTAAAGTGTTCTTTGACGAAATCCATATTCTCACTCTTAATAGGTGTATAAAATCGTGTATTACATAAATTCAATTAGTTTCAATTACGCTTATGAAATTCTTTACAAATGTTTTAATTGTCATTAAATAAATAATCACTAGTTATTAGTTATCATATTTTAGCGTAGGTACATAAAATCTGTTAATACAAAGAATTATCATAGAAATCGGAAATGTTTATCTGGAGGAGATATAATTTTATAAGCTTGTTTAATAAATAAATAAATAAAATATTTAAGTAGATTTAATTCTAGTTGATCAGTTTTAGCTAAATTATATTTAAGAAATATAAAACATTTGTAGTTGACATTGTTTTAAAACATCCAAATCAGTTTAATTGGAAAGCCTTTTCTTTTTCTTACAAAAGTTAGTAGATGGGATACCTTTGTGATTTTGTAATTGCTATTTTTCTAATAAATTTATCTTCTTCTATATAAAGTGAATGTTGTACCATATGCAATTTTAGTTTTCAAATTAGAACCACCAAATTTTTATCTAAAATACTATCTCATGGTATTTTAACTTAGACCGTAGAAGGATTTTGGAAGGGGTCGGAGCCTAAGGTCAAAAGGCCCCATACAAAATTTTTAACCAATTTTTGTTTGTACTGGAGAATAAATGTTTATTTCGATATTCATTTGTTTTCATAATTCATAATTCACCCGCCTGAGCAACGCTGGGCAATTCAGCTAGTAACTTACATACATATAAGTTACCCATCCGTGTACAATAAATTCTGAATTATTAAAATATTGGTATATTCCGAATTATTAAAAATAGGTTTATAAAACTTGGTATTGTTATCCAAAGTGACTTAAATAAGTGTAATAGTATAATAGTAAAAATTTATTTCTAATATCGAGTTTTCCAATATTAGTATTTAGTTTTGAACGAGTTACCGCTTTCAATGTTAAATTGAATTTCTCTTTAATGTGTAGGTAAAATGTATTTTGTATTAACTTTATAAATATGTATTATTCTCATTTTAATCTGTAATTTTAGCTCATTTCAATGTGATGCATATATACATAGATACATATGTATTAGAATTATGTAGATGCAAGTCTTTTTATAAAACTTGGGTGCATGTATGTACGAATTAGCTCCAATATTGGTTTCGTCATCATTTCTGAACCTGAAGGTATGGGAAGGTAAGGGTAATGAAAAATGGTGTTATTTAATTGTAAATTTATTTAAAATCTATAAGAAACGATAAGGTACAAAAAATTACACAAAAGAGATCCTTACAAAAAATCTTATCATTAAAAATTTAACCAAAAAACTAATTGAATATCACAATTAACTAAAACTTATATTGAATATCACAATTGTTTGTTAAAAATTAAAGCTTACAATTTATTTACCTACAGCAAAAATATAAAAAAAAAACTCGAACAAATGATATCTTAAAAATAAAGGTGAAAGTGCAGTGTATAAAACGAAATAAATTCAAATTAAACATTAAAACTTAAAACTATTAAAGCTTTCAGAACTAAATCTAACTTAAAACTATTAAAGCTTTCGTACCGACGACACAGTGATAACCTAATAGAATCTTAGCATATTAAGAATTGAAAAAGAACAAGATTAAAAAAAAAAAAAAATGTAATCGTATAAAAAGCGCGACAATATTCAACGCAAAAAGTGAAAACCTTAATAACTAAATTGGCACATTCGGCCCACGTTTCAAAAATGCAATACAAATACATTCGCAATCGATTAATAAAGGATATGATCAAATTCAACTTTTATAAAACTATATTTAATTTTAACACTAATAAATCAAATTTGAATATCACAGATAATTCGATATAATCTAAATATATTCTTCTTAATAGTAAATTGGAAGACACGCGATTGCCTATAATTACGTAAATATTGAAGATACTACCATTAGAATTTAAGAAAGTGCAAACTTACAAAATAATAATAATAAGAAAAAAGCTAAATATTAACATTAAAGCTCACACACCAAAGTGAAAAATCCGAAGACGCATGATTATAACCGTAATATAAAAGCGAAACATCTAACCCTAACATATTAAAAACTTAATTAACAAGTTGTACAACAGCGACAGACCTCAAACAAATTATTCGAAAGAACCTCTTTCAACTCGTTTGTAATATTTTCATCGATTTCATCTTCGCAAGTGCGATAGCGATACTTGACAAAGCATTCATTGTTTTGCCAAAGTTGCCCTTTATCGCCGAAATCGAGCTTCTTTTTGGCCGCAGCGGACGATTGAAAGCCGCGCTGAATTTTAGACTTGGAAGGCGACATGATTTCACCAAACTTGGACCAGTACTTGTTCAAGTTAATTTTCGTCGGAACCTGAGAAGATAAAAAAAAAATTAGTTTTCAAAACACAATAAACAATACAAATTATGTATGTATGTATATACGTTATTATTGTTGAAGAATACGCACTTGTTTGTTGAATATTTTCGTCCATTGCGAACGTGTTGTTTTCTCGATGACGATGTTGTCGTCGATTTGTTTCAAGTTGCACATGATGTTTACGTTTTTGTAAACGTCAAATGAGCGATACGTAAACAAAGTGGATTTGTAAAATCGGTGCGACGAGATACACCTCGACCGATCGACGGCTCGGTGAGAGTGATTTGAAAATCGGTGCTGGCGATTATATAGGGTTACCCCCACTCCGTGGATGTGAGGGCGTGGCTTAAGCGTGCTCAGCACGCGCTAAGCTACTCGTGCTCTTGGTGTTGAGCGTGCGCTGTGCGCGTGCGCAACACGAGTGCGTTGCTATCTTGCTACCGCGGCGCGGCGTGGCGCTGCCTGCCAACTAACTGCCAGGGCCGCCAACTGCGCTCGCGCCAAACTTCAATTCAAATTAATAATTATTTTTGTTTTATGCTTTTTTTTTCAATTGTTTATTCAGCCTATACAATTTGTGGAAATGCATACATATGTACATAGCGCAATTAAAAATATTTCTTTCTTATTAGATTGCTGTTGGTTTCCACTTTGTGGTATTTGTTCTGTGGATTTTTTTGCTTTACATATTTTTCTTCATTTTTCAATTCTTTTATATTCAAAGGTTGAGTTTTTACTTTATTTTATTAGATACACCAGAATATATCAGAAAAGTAATGTATTATTTTTCCTACAAGATTGCACAATGGCAGATACATACATATGTATGTAGTAGGTGTAAAATTTTTTTTTAAATTAAAAATTTTCACTCTCCTAACCAAACCTAACATAACCTAATCTTGAAATCTAGTATTTTTTTAAATTCAATTGGAAAATTTTGAATTATCTAAATAAGCAACGAAATTTTAATATAGATACATATTTAAGTATAACCAATGCATACTGCCAGTTATGACGTATGGATGTGAAACGTCGATGCTGAATTCAAGAATGCTACGCAAGATCCAGTGCACACAGAGAAGCGTGGAAAGATGTATCCTTCGTATTCAAAGATCGTGATCGAAGAGGCGGGTGAGAAGCACGACCAAAGTTTCAGATATAGCGGAACGTGTGAAAAAGATGAAGTGGCAATGGGTTGGACACATAGCGAGAAGAATGGATGGCCGCGATAAATACCGGTATGGTATCCGAGAGGATGTGAAAGAAAGCAAGGTAGTCCGAGTGGACGATGGGCTGATGAGTTGAGAAGAATGTGTGGAGTCAAGTGGATGTAGATTGTGACAGGAATGGAAGAGGATTGGAGAGGCCTTCATTCAGCAGTGGATGGTGAACGGCTGAAAATGATGATGATACAAACATATATATACATATATATATATATTATATATAATAAAGAGCTTAATGTGTGTGCGTCTGTCTGTGTGTGTGTCTGTGTGGGTGTCTGTCCGGTAACGCTATGACGTCACTATAGGATTTTTCGAGTTTTTTTCAATGAATATATTTTTGAAAAAATTTTTTTTTCGGTTTTTTTGGATTTTTCCAACTTTTTTTTGGACTTTTTTTGAATTTTTTTTTTTGGATTTTTTCAACTTTTTTCTATGAATATATTTTTGAAAATTTTTTTTTTCGGTTTTTTGGATTTTTTTTGGAACTTTTTTTGAATTTTTTTTTTGGATTTTTCAACTTTTGATACCCCCCTAAAGCCATTCCGGCCCCTTTAACCCTACGGCACATTTTCAGCACTCCCGAAAAGCTATACCACCCCCCCCCCAGACCCCCCCTTTTTTCTGCAAAAAGCTATGCCGGTCCCTCACCACCCCCCCAGACCCCTCCCCTGCCCCTACGGCACCTTTTCAGCACTCCAGAAAAGCTATGCCGGCCCCTTACCACCCCCCTTTTTTGACTCACTAAAAGCCATGCCGGCCCATCACCACCCCAGAGCCGCCTTCTACCCCGGCGGCCCCGTTTTGACTCCCGAAAGCAATGCCGGCCCCTCACCACACCACAGACCCCCCCCCCCCCCCTAAACCTATTCAGCACTCCCGAAAAGCTATGCCGGCCCCTCACCATTACCCCTTTAACCTTTTCTGCACTCCCGAAAAAGCTATGCCGGCCCTTTACCAGGCACCTTTTCTGCACTCCCGAAAAGCTATGCCGGCCCCACCCCCCCCCAGACCCCTTGCCCCTACGGCACCTTTTCTGCAATCCCGAAAAGCTATGCCGGCCCCTTCCCCCCCAGACCCTCCCCTGCCCCTACGGCACCTTTTCTGCACTCCCGAAAAGCTATGCCGGCCCCTCACCACCCCATAGACCGCCCCAATACCCCTACGGCAACTGCACTACCGAAAAGTTATGCCGGCCTTACCACCCCAGATCCAAAATACAAAAAATTAAAATTCAGCGGGCGTTGATTATCAACAATAAGCTAGTATATATATATATATATATATAACTTGATTAAATCGGTATATCTTTAACGTCATTAAAAAAATTCTTATGAATAATATCTACATAGCATTTTTTGCGAATATTTAACATATTATTTAGTATGTATCTGAATGGGGCTCGTTTTATGAGAATACACGTAAAAAGAATTGCAGCGTAATTACTTTATCATCGTTTGCTAGTTTATTTGTGTAAATTTTGAATTGTATTCAACTTATGTGAAGGGAAATTAAACAATATTTTACCAGCTATACCTTCTATGTATATATGTATATGTACATACATATGTTATTCCACGGAATGTATGTACATATATAAAGTAAAAATTAATTAAATAAAAGAAAATCAATTAAATAATTTTTCAAGAACCTTTTTATGAACGGGGGTGATTTTGAAAGAAACTTTGTAATTTTATTGAAAGCAAGGACGCCATCGCATCGTTGATAATGATACCATTGATATCGATAACTTACATATTACTTTGCTTATATTATTTTTGTAAGAAGCTGCGTGGGTATGTATTATAAAATTTCACAATTGCTGATACAATTTAATGAAAAAATTACAGTTATCAGGTTCGTATGAATGATAATTTGGTATCGATGTCATACAATGAAACAACGACACATGCATACAAAATATGGTTGTAAAAACGAGAAATATTCAACGGCTTATTATATTCGAATGAATAATAATAAATAAATAAAAAAAAATCTCCGCCTGTCTGCTTGTAAACTTATCGTAATTGTCGAATGTATTATATGAAGACAAGAACACAGGGATGTCCTTACGGGTACGACAAGCTATTACGTGACAGGAGACTGGAATACAGACCGCAAAAAACGAGTTCGCACTGAGGTAATTGACAATGCACTCGTGTGTGTGTGTGCAACACAGGGTCGTCAGCTTGCACTCAAGTCAGAGGAAGTGCACTCGTTTATTATTGCACATCGTGAACGGATAGTATTCGCACCCGCGCATAATGAACAAACCGCGAGCCGAGATTCAGCGAATCAAAACAACAAACACGTTTTTTACGCGCGATACATTTTCCATTTTCAGTTTCGTATTCGTTAACTTTTCTCTAATACAACATTCTATTGTGAAATTGCGCTCGTTGTCGTCAGGTCATCACCCGAAAGCTCGTTTATTTACATGCATTTTTTTATCGTATTGTGCATCGTTATGCAATTACGAGTGAGCTTTTTTTTTTCAATTGTGAGAACGTGTCCGGCACACTGCACATTCACACATAATACAATGGCGTTCAACTCCCCTTGCACTTAGCATCGATTAGATATGCAACAGTAATCACGTGTACCTACATATGTATGTATGTATGTACATACATACATACGTGACGAGTTCACGATTATATATTTGCACATTTAATATCTACCGATCGAATGCCATCACCTATCATATTGATGTATGCATATTGTCATTATATTTCATGAAAGTAAATCGACCTAGAGCGACACTCGATCTATTGTAAACGGAATTTCAGGTGAACGAAAAAATGTCAAACAACAATAGACTATTTGCCGAGCAAGGTGTGCAATGCATCCCTTGCACACACGACCATCACTAACCCCCTCTGTGCATATAGAATTAACCTGTAAGGGTACAACAAAAATAATGGGTGCACTGAGGACAAGGGGTGAAGTTTGCCGTGCACGTGCATCGTCCCCATTCCGATACTCGCGGTCAAGAAATAATTGAATATTTGTAATGTAAAGAGTGTTTCGCGACTCACGGCACAAATTGCACACATTGCAAGGGGAGATAAGGAAAACCACACAAATATTTCTTTACATTCACACGGATCGAATTTCAAACTAGAGCTAAAATTGTAAGGATGATTATTATTATGTTTTAAATATTTTATTCCAACAATTTGTACCTATTGTGAGCGAATTCTGCGATTCGCCATCTGTGATGCTACTGTGATTCACCTCGTATAACTAAAATAATTTTCCGGGACAGACACTTCGCAATATCGCTCGCGCAAGTTGTTCATAAACTGTTACCCCAGAATTGCCCAATTTTTACTTTTTCCATATACATACATACTCGCATCTACGCAGTACGGATAAAGTATTGCGATTGTACTTTTATATAGGAATATTCGAATAGAAAATCAAAACGAATCATTCGACCGTATCGCAAAACTACAGGATCGCCGTGGTTTAAAATATCGATAAAGTAAAAATATTTATGTATGTATATTCCTTCCGATATTAAGGTACATAATTCGACCTCGTGATATTGACTGATATGTTGTACCCCTGACCATGTTTTCATTATATTTTTCTTCGATTGAATCCTCGAGGGTGGCTTTTAACACAGTTGAAAATGTACGTATATACGTCATCATCATTTTCAGCCGTTCACCATCCACTGCTGGATGAAGGCCTCTCCAATCCTCTTCTATTCCTGTCTGTCTTGAGCAATCTGCATCCACTTGACTCCACACGTTCTTCTTAATTCATCAGCCCATCTTCCACTCGGTCTACCTTGCTTTCTTTCACATCCTCTCGGATACCATTCCAGTACTTCTCGCGTCCATCTGCCATCCATTCTTCTCGCTATGTGTCCAGCCCATTGCCACTTCAACATTTTCACCCGTACTGCTATGTATATCTGCCACTTTGGTCATACTTTTTACCCATGTATTTCTTTTGCGATCTCTTCTTGTTATGCCAAGTATACATCTTTCCATGCTTCTCTGTGTGCAAGTTTCACATCTATACGTCATAACTGGCAGTACGCATTGGTCGTACGTCTTCTTTTTTAAGCATTGCGGAATGTTGGATTTAAAAACTATGTTTATTCTTCCAAAAGCACTCCATCCTAGTTTCATTCTTCGTTTTATTTATTCTTCTTTACATCCAGTCATATTCACCAATTGTCCTAGGTATGTATAAATAACTATCAACTATCTCTACAATATGATTATCTACAGTGCCTACGTTTTGCGTGCAAAATTCATTAAACATAATTTTAGTTTAATAGCATAAAATCTGTCTGGGTCGATACGGTTACGTTGACATTGCCAACAATGATAAAAAAAAAATTGCAAAATAAACCGCTATCTGTCAAAGCTGTTTGAAGTCGACAACGCAATTTTATAGCCATTCAATCAACTGTATGTACACTGTGCGCTGTCAAGCGGGCCAGGGGCTGTATTGTTACTGCACAAACCAGCGCGCATGTGTGGAAGTTAGGGGGTGGCAGGCAGTTCACCGTAATGTGACTGGCTGTCGCCTATGATCGTTTTTATCCACTTGTCCAATGTACATACATAGGCAGACGTACATAGCAGTGCATTTCGTATTTACACTGTACACACGTGTGAGTGTGTAGTGTTATCGAAAATATAAACAGTGACGTTTATCTCTGTGTGTGTGTATGTAGGTGTACGTGTCGGTTTTTGCCGAATGTGTTGTTGTAGTGCGGGTGGTGTTTTGTTGCAGGTGGTGTTTGTTCGTGGGAACCACCGTGGTCCTGAGGTTCCCAGGGCCAGCGGCTGCCACCTGCCACAGATCAGCCACAAGACTCTGGTGGGGTGTGCTCGACACGCGACCACCACAACCAACCACCATACCATCACCATAGCCAACAACCATTGACGACAATCACCGGTAATGCGCGTGCTAGCACCATAGTGCACTGCTTGCACGCCTGCTTACCCACATCCGCACTTTTTTGCCAATGATGACCTTTTTTAAAGTGCCCATTGGCACTGTTGACATTTCGATGAAATTAGACTAAATTAAAGTTTGCTGTAAATGTTTGGAACTCTGAACTTTAAAAAAGACATTGTATGTTTAGAACGGGGTTCAAAGGAGCGATTACAAAAGTGCCATCTGAACTTCACGATCACTAGCCTATAATGAAAGGTTGAAGAGAATGAGTCTCAGAAGGGTGCGGCGACATTAGCGCGCGGGATATTAGCGCGCGAACATTGGCGCGCGAACATTAGCGCGCGAACATTAGCGCGGACATTAGCGCGCCGACGTTAGAGCGCAATTTATTATCTTTATATTTGATAAAAAAAAAATAGAAAACAATTATTCTAAAAACTAAAAACACACACGAAATAAGAACCATAACAATCAATGTTTGTTGATTTTATAACAATTGACTTATGTACATACATATAATGGTTTAAAAAGAAAAAAAAAAAGCATGAGTTGTTTCAATAAGTCTTTGTTGCTTTCGCAAAAATTGATAACATTTAAATATTTTCTTTTAGTTTCAATAAGTCTTTGTCGGTTTCACAACAATTGGCTTTTAGTAAAAGTCGCAATGACCTTTAGTTTGTACATAAAGGGACCGAAACTGTTTTATTTCGCTGCCGCTACCGCTGGACACAAAGCTCAAATTTTATTGTTTAATATTATTTATACCCTTTCGGCAAAATCGCCGTCGTCCTCAAACGGTTAACTCTACTTTCTATCGATAAACATTTTGGAAACCAAACACTTATGGGTTAAGCAGTCAACAATACAAAATAATTTTGTTTTGCGCGCTACTGTCGGCGCGCTAAATTCCCACGCGCTTATGTCGGGGTTGTACTGCGCGCGAATGTCAGCGCGCTTATGTCGGCGCGCTAAAGTCCCGCGCCCTAATGTCGGGGTGCCCTCAGAAGTGTATAAAAATGGACAATAAAAAATCTCCTCACGTTCAATAAAAATGCACATCGCAGAGACTCCCAAAAGACAAATCTTATGCTGCGTACAGATTTATATTTTCAGAAGTTACTAATTTAAGAAGTTACAAATTTGTCCGAGACTCATTATTTTCAAATAGGGTTTTGTCGAAGTTTGGAGCCGCCTCCCAAATCAGCTAGTAACTTATGAAAATATGAATCTGTTTAAAAATCATCTCGACAAGTTTTTGAATATATGTAAATTGATTTTTGTAATCCTTCAAATATAAAATACAAATAACGAAAAAATTAAAAACTGTATGTACAATTTGTGTATATCAGACCCCTGGACTCCATTGACTATGCCATGCCTGCCCATGTATTTTATATAAATAAAAAATTAGGATTCGAGCTTCGATGAATGTTCGTTGAGCGAAATTAAGCTTTTTGTTTATGATTTATTTTATGAAAAATTTGGTTGCCGATAAGGGGTTTCGCTTAGTGGTTAGGGAAAACCATGTTCCGAATTTCATGAAAGAATTAAATTCTCCCTTGCAAATTGCATTAATTTGTATATTATTATTTAAATTTAATTTCACAATTTGATTGTAATGAAAATAAGGCTTACTACTTCCGGTTGAAGAAAATTTTTGAAAACCTTATGGATTCTGATGCCCAAATTAATAAATATTTATTTATTTATTTAAGCAGGTTTTAACCCAAAATTTATACAAAATATAATATATACATACATATGTACATAAATATATAAAAAAAACAAAAATATTTTCATCATTTTCAGCCGTTCACCATCCACTGCTGAAGAAGGCCTGAAGGATGAAGGCCTCTCCAATTCTCTTCCATTACTGTTTGTCTCGAGCAATCTGCATACACTTGACTCCACAAATTCTTCCCAATTCATCAGCCCATCTTCCACTCGGTCTACCATACTTTCTTTCACATCCTCTCGGATACCATTTTAATATTTCTCGCGTCTATCTGCCATCCATTCTTTTCGCTATGTGTCCAGCCCATTCAACTTTTTCACACGTTCCGCTATATCTGCCACTTTGGTCATGCTTCCTACCCATGTATTCCTTTTACGATATGTTCTTGTTATACCTAGCATACATATGTATTTCCATGCTTCGCTGTGTGCACTGGATCTTACATAACATTTTTCTATTATTATTTAAATTTAACTTCACAATTTGATTGTGAGGAAAATAAGAGGTACTACTTCCTGTTTGATGAAAATTTTTGAAAACCTTATGGATTCTAATGCCCAAATTTATTAATATGTAATTGTTTGTTACATAGTAATTTCACACATAGAGAAATTTACCAAAAATCATGAAAACGTGATCAGGGGATACTTGATACAAATCAGTCAAAATTTCGAGGTCGAATTTCCGCACAATCATAATACTTAATCTAATCAAATTTAAAAACTGTAATGCGTGATTGACTGTCTCCAACGCAAAGATCAAGAGACTGTATTGGTTGGGGGGGGGGGGGGGGGGAAGGGGGCCTCATTTGAACGTCTCGAGGAGGAAAAGGTTGGAAAAAAAAATTAGACGCAACCTTTCAATATTTCGAAAACCATCGATTTTTCATCTTCCGAGACATGTTCTGAAGCTTTCAAATAATAAATATCTTTTTATATATTTTATTATTCTGAAAGTAGCGTTAATTTAAAAATTTTGCCTCTTCACTTTTATACATACATACATACATATTATATGTACATACATACATACATATTGTATTCGAATAAAAAATCACATGAATCACTCGACCGTATCGTCTTATATACATATACTGTACCGTTAAGCTATTGGATCGCTGTGATTTAAAATATCGATAAAGTTAGAATATGTACCTTCTGATATTGAGGTATGTATATATTTTCATATATGTACATACATACATACATATGATCTCTGACAGCAACTTGTCAGTATTTTTGGATTTTTTTTGATATATAATTTTTTATTTTCTTATGCAATTATTTTGTTATTATTATTAATACTGTTATTATTATTGTTATTAATATTATTTTTATTATTATTATCATTTTTAATATTATTATTATAATTACTTTTGGTTTTGTTTATCATTATTAATATTTTTATTATAATTCTCATTTTTAATTCTATATTTATATTATGTATCTGGCTGGTGTGGCGTTTTAGGGATACATGTGAAATAAAATGAAATAAAATAAAAAAAATAAAATATGTATGAGCATATATGTACATACATATATATTACTACTCTATAAGTAGAACAAATTTGTCGTATTCATATAGAATTGTAAATGTAAAATAATACATATACATACATATGTACATATGTATATGTATACATACATATTTATTTTAAATACGTACCTACCATTCAAATTGTAATAAAAAGTTAAGGAAGCTTTCGAAAATGTTGAAGGTGAAGGAAAAGTAATGAACTTTGGGTGGAGTAAAAAATACAGTATACATACAGTAGGCAATATGTGTATGTCGGTCTTGTTTTTAGGAATCATTTTGAAATGTACATACATAGACATAAATCGATCCTCGTAATTTATTTTTCTTTTCAGTGTATAATATCTACACATTTATTTTATTGGGCATAATTATACATGTATTGTACCGAATGTATTGTGGTCCGAAAAATGGTCTTTTACTAGTATGTATGTACCGACTTAAAATTAAATTAAAATTTCCTTACTGTTGTGCCAAGTTCCTAGAATTTTTTCAATTTGTACGAATGAAACGGAGAATTTTACGTCATTACTATAGATTCGTTCTTCGCGAATTTGTTCGATTGTATCATTGTGATGACTAAATGCAAAGGAAAACAATTTTACTGCAATTTTGTTCCGACAAATTATACGTTTTGACCAACATACACCGATGCGCGTTTCTCGTATTGTTGAAAGGAAAAAAATACTTTTCAAAATGAGAAAATAAAGAGCTTCATTACTGTAACTGCTGACTTTCCTGCCATTATATCAATATGGACATTTCACGTACTACTAATTTCAATACCGTAGCACAATCATTTATCAAGACATTCAAAATGTACATAATTATTATGGAAACATTTGGATTTATTTTCAAGTTAATTCTAAGAAAACATTTAAAATTATATTCTTTGTAAGAACTGAAATTATTCTTTTAGTGATTATTTTTTTTTAATAAATAAAATTAGTATCTACAAAAAACGTAATGAATGGAATCGAAAGATTTGAATGAGTTAAAAATCGCAACCCGGTAAATGAAAAACTCACCGTTTGACGTTACAAAAAAAAAATTGAAAGGCAACCGAAAAAAAAAAATGCATCGTCGGAAACGAATTTCAACAAAAGGCACTATTATTTTATATAAGAAGTGGATCAAGGCCGTTTACTAAAATTGTGATTTTAATTTTTTTACGTAGTGCATTCATATAATACCTATGCATAGTCTTTTTTGCGCTTTTTCAATGCAACAGTTTTATACGAATACTTTTTTTGCTATGGTTTTATCGCTACCACCGATCTGGTCGCTCATATCCTTTGGCATTGGAAATTTTTGTTGAAAGGATCGACATTGAGATCCCGATGAATACAACCACCAAAGGATTCTTGCGTACTAACGTATTGGAGAGCTTACGCATCGCCATTGTTATATTGTGTTCTTAAAATCATTGTTGGTAACCTAGATTTTGCACTATGAATTTGGAATGTATTTTGAAAGCTTATGCGTACATATGTACACGTGGCTCTTTTACCGCAAAAAGATGATAACCACGATAAGAACATCAATAAAAGAAGTGGACTAAACGGTAATACAGATGGCCTAGAATCTAAAGAAATCTTTCGAAAGCACTTTTCCATTCATATTTTTTACATTTTTCAGCAAAATGTAAATAGAATAATATATTTTTAGTAGTAATTTAAAATAAAAATTCGGAAAATGCTGTAAATGAGTCGGAAAATTTTGGGAAAACTATCGACCAGCAAAGGCGTGATCTCAAATCTGCAATATTTTTTGTATAATGAAAGGCTTTAATCAATTGATCAAACACGTTTCCCATTGAATAACTTATTAAAGAAGGTGACCTCTCATTATGTGTCTTAAATTATATATCACAGTTTTTATAGTGATCTAAATGTATATTATGCGTAGTGCGAAACGAATGAAACGGATTTGTGAAATTAAAAATAAAAAACTCGTTTGTGCTACATATTATAGTTTGTATTATGTTTTTTTTATATTCATCTCTCACAGCAGATGTTGTGACTGAAATCGAGTGAAGGGTTCAAAACAGATTAGTCATTAACATATTTAAAGGTCTCTTAGCTATACCGTTACACCTATAGTTTGTAACGGTCGGTCATTAAGTGCTGATTTTTTGCGGACAGGTGCACTTTTTATATTCGATAGTAAAGTATCATTTGTTTCTTCGCTATCGTATACAGTTATAGCGTAATGTATTCCGATACTTAAACAACAAAAAAATCAATAGTAAAATGGTAATTTTGACGTTTACACTTTTGTTTTTTACCGTTGCATACATTTTCGCGATACAGGTGCCGGCTGCGGTTCAAATATCCAAGATTATTATTCAATAAATATATTTATATGATTTCGTAATACATTTTGTGATTGTTAAACACATTAAATGCAATGACTAATCTGCCTTTCTTTAAAATACAATATGTTTTGTATTGAACATGTTTAATTTGATTATATGGATACATATATGTAGTTAATGGAAAGAAGTAAGTAAATATACAATCTAAACTACTAAGACAGATTTCATAGTGTCTTTAAAATTTAATAGAATAGAATTTAAAAAAATTTTGATCGATACAGGAAGAAATGGACACGCATTGAGAGGAAGCCTTTGATCACAGCATTGAACAATTACAAATTTACAATATTGAACACCTGAACGCACTTCAGTTTTGCAATTTTTTTGACAGGAAACGTTCCCCAACGTAAGAAGACACATACCTACTACACTATTTGTGAACACTTAAAATTCCAATGCACCATGTGCAACTCGCCTGCACCCTTTCAAAGGACGAATCGCCTCGATCACGTTAGAAAGGTAAATCTTGGCCGTATTATCATTTTCCATACTAGCATGCAAATAGCGGATGGAATGTGCACCTGCTCGCATTTTGCCAAGAGAAAATAACCCACGATGCTATGATTTAATAGTATCCTTTTTTTAATGCGCCACCAACGAACGCTACAGGAGTCGCGCACAATAACGGCTGTTGATTCCTTATCGAAATCAACAAATTGTAGCTAAAATATCGCCGATAAATTAAGAAGTCGTCCCTGACCTACTCGTGCCTATTCCTATGCGGATTATCTAACTCTAACGTGAAAAACGGACAAAATTTACAACCGGTTTACGTAAATTGGCCGTTTGTTTTGTTCCGAAACGTACAGTTGGTATTTTTTGGCCTTGGTATTATTACATTGTCCAACGATTTATATTAATTCATGCGTACCTATTCGTGGATTATTGAATGAAATTTAAATTAACATCTGGCGAAGAGTCGTTAAAATAACGAACCTTTGACTATTTTCAACGTACATATAGGCAGAAGTTTAATATGTACATAGATATTATAATTATTCCGATATAAAAAAAAAAAACGGTTAAGTATATGTATGTGTATTTGACTAGTAGTAACAACAGTATCTACCCTATTCATATGGACTACAAGTGAAGGTCGACTTATCGCAAGGACGAACACACAGTGGAATTCAGGCTTAATGAAAATAAATAATAGGGGTGATGCTTTTCCGTATAATCACTAGACGGCGGATAGATGGATGCTTTTGATAACGTGCGACCTTTGGGCCCTGAACGCTTCTTAGGATATTCCGTTACCCACCCGAACTCACGTTCGTACTCGTACTCGTATGGAGAGCATGTGTATGTTCGTACGTTAACATAATTATGCTCTCCATCCTTTACAGAACAATTATTTATAATAACATATTTTAACCTATAATATATGTATAACATAAATAGGTACATATATATGTGTGTATATATATCTATATACTGTATATTTTTTACATACCCAAAAATAATGAGGTTTTAGTGTTGTAGTGTCTCCAATTAGCGAGAAAATGCTCTTCAACGCATTTTTTAATGCACTCCATTTTCTCACAATATTCCCACCAATTACGAATTATGACAAATTCTGCGAAATGCTGGGCTACCTGAGGTATGACGGTTTTTCCTTGAACATTAAATATTAAGCTAAATACATAATTTATTTTATACATATATGTATGTACATATGTATGTATGTATGTACATACAAAAATTAATAAATAATATTCATTATCTCGAACGAAAGTTCAAGCGGGCCACCTAATATACCACGGTAATATACCTCAAATATACCTGCGGCAAGTTCGAGAATCCGAAATTCCGAGGTCTAATCATCATCACAATTTTCATCCACTTATGGATGAAAATGATGATGATAATTCCTCCAATCCTTTCGATTTCTATCCGTCTTGAGCAATCTACATCCACTTGACAATACACATTATTTTTTATTCGTCAGCCCGTCGTCCACTTGGTCTTCCTATCTTTTCCTAGCTTTCTTCCACTTTTCGTATTCCATTCTTGTCGCCGTGTCCAGCTCATTGCCACGTACGTAAATACGTAAAGCTCATACGTAAAATGTTATGCAGATTGTTGATATCATGTACGCGAAACGTTACATTGGTCATTTTATTGCGCGTTTAGTTTCAATGCTTCTGCAAGGACTGGTACTTTATTTACCTCGTGGTCGATCGAGTTACGCTTCCAAAAAGTCGTAAGTCGTCGATTTTGCGGCTTTTCTCGCGCCTTTTCGATACTGAGCTGCGGAGCAGCGCTTCGACATTAAAATGTTTAGTTTGTATTGAAATGTATGAAGACTTACGACCTTTCTGCTTTGAAGCCGCATTACTCACCGTGGAGGAGTGCACGACTTTCTACACATTTACTATTTAGGTAGATAGAAAGCAATCACACATACCTGATGGGTAAGTATTATATAATATGATATTTATAGGGGTGGTTAAGCATCATTAACTTGAAGACCAATGATCCAACGAACACATCCGGTTACGTGATTTCCGTCAAACTGTACATACAAAGCGTCATCCCCGTTTGATGCTTGGTTTTTAAAGTATCTCTACATGCTCTAAATGCACGCTTTTTTTAATGCGTACGCGTGGAAAATTTTGATGAAAATTTGAATTTTGCGTAATGGCAAGCCGGTCATTGTTGATTTTTCCGATGTTTACAACATCCATGTCCATTTGTGTGTTGTTGTTGTTGTTATTTGGTGTAGCACCTATAGTTGCTGTAGTGTTGTACGAGCACACGTCCGGCCGTTAGCGGCTCGCGCCCACCTGCCGCAAATTCCCACGGCCGCCACTGCTGAATCTCAATTAAAAGTAACCGGTAGGGTGACCATGCGACCGGCACACGACCGTAAAACCTCACACGCTCCCACAGCTCGAAATTTTCCAAAATTGAGCTCCACCCAAAATTTGACGACCGGTCTACAAGACGCGTGGCGTCGCGACTGTATCAGTATATACTTATCTACTGTATAGTCTCAAATTAAAGCACACCCATAACATTACCTGAAAGTATGTAGATACTTGTGATTATAATTACGAGTGTATAAAGATTAAGATGTTATTGGTTTAAATATGTCAGATGTTTCTCATTCTAATGAAATGGACAAATTTTTAGTATGATTTTCCGGGGACTCTAATAAGTCGTTTAGGTATGTTGTATGTTCAGTTCGAAATTTATTATATTTGTCTATAAAACACTTAATTTTTTTCCTCACAGCACAAAGGTGACGTGTCCAAAATAGTAAATTGTTCAGGGCAGTCGTTTTAATGGTCATTGTAAATCAAGGGAACTCTATGTATATAAAAATGATAATTGTACCTATGTATGTATGTATGTATGTACATAGGGTGGAGCGGTTTTGTATGAAGAAATTTTTTTTCGTAATATCAAAAAGCTTGAGTACGGGATTACTGCTCTATGACATACCCATCATAACTGCAAAATATCTCCTGAATTATTAATGTTTAGTACTACCCCAAGCTGCTTGAATATTGGGAAAAAATTTATAAAATCTACCTATATTGTAGGTACATAGTTAGTAGGTGGAGCGAATTTTTTTTTTTAAATCAAAATGCTTGGGCTTGGGAAAGTTGCTCTAAGGGGTATACCTACAAAACAAACGGTGTAATTATTTTTTTGAAATATTAACTCTTTATACTGCCCCAATGGAGTTAAAAATTTAGAAGAAATGTGTTTTTAGCTAAAAGTGGAATGTTCATATAGCGGTATTAGAACGCAGATAAAATACATTAGATATATGTATGTATATTATTTTTAATGTATTTTATGCTGTATATTATTTCAGTCAATCCTTAATTCACAATCGTGCCCAATAAATTTTTCAAAGTTTTGAAATATTAGTCTGTGCATCTACGCCTCTACGCGTACGGTAGCAATAAAAGCTCGATTCTTTGAAGTGGGAACTTACCATACATATGTAGTTTTGACAATAATTGCAACGTGATAAGGATAATGATCCCAAACTACTTTCATTTGAATGCACAATTCATTTATTCAATTCAATTCACAAGGTGGAAATATCACTTCCGGTTGACGAAATTTTTGAAAAACCTAATGGGTTGTAATCTTATTGGCACCAAATGTATAAATATGAAGTTTTAATTAATTTTTGATATATAGCGAATCTACACACATCCGCCTAACATGTACCTAAATATACATATGTAGGTACGTATGTATGTATGTATGTACATACAGATATTTTCTAAAATTCACGAAAACGTACTCCTAAATCATATCAGTCACAATCTCGAGGTCGAATTTTCGCACGATAATAATACTTTATCTATATTACGCAGTATTATTAAGAAAAAAATGATCCTTACATTTTGCACGCGAAGATAATTTATTCCGTCATTTATATATTTTGGGGAATGACTGATGAGATTCAATCAATACTTGTCAAATTTTCCGACATACGAACGTTTCACGTCCAAAATTGCAACCGTGTGCTAATAATTGGCGAGGGAGGTGATGGTGGTTTGCGAAGGGGTGCGGGGAGGGGGTGTACGAAACGGTCGAAATCGAGTCCGCGACTTCGGCACCATAATTTAAATTAATGTTGTTGTCAGTCCAGTGCGTTCCAGTATGCAAATTTTAAGAACGAGGCGTTGCCCAATTAAACGGTAGCCGAGGAAAATCGCCTGGTCGAAACGGTCGACGTGTCCTGCGGCTTACACCCCCCCCCCCCCTCACTCCCCCTCGCTTGGTCCTCAACTCCTGAAAAGGATAATTATCGTCGGTGATGATCCTGTGAACGCAATGACATTAAAAAATCTTGAAAAATTGTTATACATACATAAGTACTTCAAAGAGAACAGGAGCGAATCATACTCCTTGCAATACGTAAGTAAAAAATTAAATATATTTTAAGTAATCCAAAAGCTTGGTTTAATATTTCACCTGTGATAATTGTTGTGATGAATCTTAACTGTCTGTAGCATGTTTCCAACTTAAGTAATGGATATCTTTTAATCACCCGAGGCATTATACATACATATACCTACGTCATAAGTAGGGACCATTCGACTGGTGCCGTTGACGCATTTCATAAATATTAAAATTGCGCAAGTACTATTACGTGAAGTATGTGAAAATTGTCTGTTATTATATATTTTTTGTTGTTTATATCAATATACATTTTCATCCGAATCCGCTTCTGATCTTTTAAACGATCGTAATTATCAGCGTTCTCTCGTGAAGAATGAGGTTGTTTTGAAAACGGTATAGCGCCTTTAGCTAAACGCTTCGCGTCCCATCCCATTATTTTTTTCAATACCCAAAATTACTTAATAATTGTTAAATAAGAGGTACCGAAGCAACAACAATATAAATTAACTCAAAGTCTATAATTTTCTTTTGTTCCATAGCACATCTTGAAATGCTTTATTTCGGGTCTGACGAAAACTGTTTGAATTGCTTCAGATTATGCTAGCAGTATCGAATTAAAAAAAACTATACTATGGCATATTCATATTAATTGTACGCATTCTGTCGTTGAAGGTCGTTGAAATATTGCTTTTTTGAATTGATTAGACAAACATAATTACATGTGTGATCTCACCTTTCAACATACCAAAACGACAAAACTGCGACAGGTGCTGCGTTCTAAAAATTATATTTTTTTAATTTCGCATCAGAACGACATTCTAACCGTTTTAACATTAAAGATTATTATTGGATCGCTAAGCTTTATTGCCGTATATAATTATATACATATATATATATATATATATATATGCTTAGCGTATGTAAAAAAGTTATACCTGTGCGGGTTATACTTTTTTGTGCAAGTGTAATCCGGTGGCAGGATGAGTTATCGATCAAAAAAGGATACGTGTTTATATCTAAAAAAAAAAACATCCCGTATAAAATACGGTAGCCTTCGAGTCAAAATTATTCTCGTAAGGTCATTTGAAGAGCGTCCGTAATAAACATAATTTATTATAAACGTCGTGTACAAAAAATGGTCGGTGTG
The DNA here is from genome assembly GCA_022651745.1 of Parapsyche elsis. NCBI lineage: Eukaryota > Metazoa > Arthropoda > Insecta > Trichoptera > Hydropsychidae > Parapsyche > Parapsyche elsis. The sequence goes on along the minus strand of JAGVSN010000004.1, from coordinate 2,794,816 downwards.
AGACGGTGCTGAAAAAAATAGATTTGTATTTTGGTTGTTGGTATGCGCTACCTGTAGGCCTTACATGCATTTCTCGAATAACGTTCAATAGTCAATTTTTTTATGACAGTCATTGAAGAGCCCTGAAAGGTGAATAACAATCCGAGTGCACGTGAGCAACCGGTCATTATTTCCATTAGGCCAGCGGATGCTTCAGATCAAAGGGTTGGGTTTGTTCGGATGAAAATGCAATTGCTATCGAAAATTATACTCACCTTGATTATTCTACGTTTGTTTATTTTGGATTCCATTGTAACTTCTCAGAAAATACAATAAAAATTCATCTTCAAATCATACCTTGTGATAGAATTGAATAATTACAATATACCTATTAGCGTAAGCATCTGTCTGTTTGCCTGCCTGGATCGTTGTGGTCACGCTAGCATTACCAAGATAAAACACAATTTCTTTTAGTGGTGTGTTAGCTACAAGCAAAAAACCGCTATCTGTCAAAGCTGGTTCAAATCGACAACGCGATGTTATGGTCATTCAATCAACGGTACACTATTGACTATACAACTGTTTGACGTACTGTCAAACGGGCTATGGGCTTTACTTACAAATTTTACTTACAAACAGGCACTCACCGATGGGGGTTAGGTGGTGAGGTTAGAACCAGCTAGTACCCCACATAAACGAGTTCAGTTTCTTTAAAGAAAAAGTACCTGTCGTGTTACATATTTAAGGGATGAATCTCACACAAAATCAATTTTTCATATGATCACAATGTGGATCAATAGGTATAGCAAAAATTGAACAATTGAGAGTGTAACAGTCCCACGCAAAATTGGAGGTACCTGTTTTTGCTTTCACGCAAATGAAAAAAAAAAGATATCGAATAAAAGATTCACAACTACCGCTTGCGCAAACAGGTGTTCTACCCTCACCTGACCTGATTTTTCCCTTTAAACAACAATAGTGTTCTTTAACAAAAGAAAAAGGTCGTCATCGGTGCCCCTATCGTACCCTCAAGCTCAATGTAATGTGTGTGCTAATAATTCCAATCAAGTAAATAAATTTTATAACAAAATTTGTCTGTACGCGTAAAAAATGTTGTTTTCGCATCGTACTGTTGACGCAGTAAAATTGTGAAAATATAAATAAACATACGTGCAATTAAATAATATTAATTATGTATGCGTTTCGTTTATTAACGAGATTCGTTGAAAAAAATTGCATAAATTTAAATACATATTCGCGGCGCCAAAGTATTAATTTGAATATTTATTTGTTTTTTTTGGTCGTCATTTATGAGCCATTCGATACTACGAAAATTTTAGCGTGGGAAACGTTACTCGGGGTCCGTTAAAATTCCGCATAAAAACGATTGCATAATGTAAAGAAAAAAGCTTATATGACAAATTAAGGGTACAAAAAATTTTCTGAAACCTCAACACCTGCTTTGCGAGACGGTCCATTGTCAGATTTCAAGGTTATTAGCGACGGTTTTTTTAAATATTGTATATATATTTATTCGGCAGCTTGGTAAATTTATATTTTAATAAATTCCATAGTAAACTGTGTAGGTATCCATATCCGTCCTAAATTTTTTGTCGCTTCGCTGAAAAACTGTAATAATAAATAATTTAACGGAAACTCTCACAGAGATATCGTTTGTTTATCATTTATTATATATTAAATATTCAATAAAAAAATGTGGGAAAGGGGGTAGATTTTTAGACGGTCAGTGACCAAACTATACGAGCGCAATCTGTGTTTCCGGTTGACAACTAATTTTATATTTAAATATTCACTACGCTCCACAGCGAATCAACTGAATATGTAAATAAACAAAACAGTGTGTGAGAATATACGATTCTGTGTTTTTGTCATTTGAACCAAACTGTTTACATTTATGTGAATCGCTAATTTGTCACAATGAAAATATTCTTGGAAACTGATTTTTTTTAAATATAAAATCAGTATGAATTCAAAAAAGTATCGTAGACATTATTTTCTCACATTTATCAGTATAAATGCATCGTAATCGATGTATCTATAACATATGTACCTATGCACCTGCATCGTACATTCAAAGTATTTGTATATCATTTGTATATTTGAAATCACTTTTGGATAAAATCGAGATCGTATGTGTATTGTTTATGACTTGAATTGTTATGGATAGATCTCTCAGGTACTAAAAATGAGACAGGATGTTTAATGAAAGTGTATATGTTCGCCTTCTGCAATGTAGGTATAATAGTAGGTACATATTTAACTTCAATTACATATTGCATTTCATGTGATTAATTACTATAGTTTATATATTCAATGAAAATCAATAACAGCTTACAGTAGCCTTTTAAACCTACGAGTATATACATAGATATGCTAAAAATCTGTAACGAACAAGTTTTAGATAGCTTGTTCTCTCATTATGCGCCTTGTTTTAAATGCGTGGGTACGCTTAGAAAATTAAATTTCGAGCCCGGAAGGCAAATTGATTTTATTATTATTTGTTAAGTGGAAGAAAGGGTGTGTTGTACCTATGCGTTTGCGTTGTGTTGGGCTTGTTCTTAATTAGAATGCGTTGTTAATTGAAATCGTGTCTAGATTTAATGCATTCGGGGGCGTACAAGAGACCATGTCGATTTATTTGTAATGGTCAATAAAATCAGAACATTGAATATAATCGGTCGAGATGCAGGTGAGATCTCGATAACTACAGCGCAGGTGCATTGTATTTAGAATTGAATTGAAATAAACACAAAAGATATAATCGGAATGTATATTGAATGCAAGTGTAGGTGATTCAACAACAACGAGAAATTACACATAATTACAATTCACCAATCAATCATTCGACCGAGTTCGAATAAATAACTCGATGATAAATTGAAAAATTTTGAATGGTTTATTTTTTATCTTATAAGAAATGTCAAACTGCTTTGGGAAGAAGTCGCTCATGCGAATACATTGTTGTGTTGTTTCTTATCAGAATCACGCACGTCACATTGGGCAAATAAATGGACAGGAAACGGTTGGCCCCTGGCGCCTCAGATTCAGCTCAACAGGAAATTATGTTTTTACGTTTTGCCAACTTGTTTTCACTTAAGTTGGTTGTATTTAAATGGCAATCGTCCTTACGTGGAATACGTAGGTACCGTACCGAAAAATTGATTGGACGAAATTTTTTACATAGCTAATTTATTATAGTTGATAGATCACCGTACAACAACTGAAATATTCCTTTGCATTTCATGTTAGAATCCCTTCTTATTCTGTCTTGCAATTTATCTGGTTCATCATGTCTCAGTTTTATAGATTGAAATAACCGTTTGTGACGCTTTTAAGTCTTGCGACACCATTTTTGAGAACCGTTATCGTAATTGAAAAATTATTTATTAGAATCGTGACCATTGTTGCAATGCAAATAAATGGACATGTTTCAATTTACATTTTGCAACTAGTCATTGTTGAATTGTTTATTAGAAAAGATGACTCATTCTCTTGAACAACCTCCTCTTTACGAAAATCCCAATTGGTGTAAGCTTCATGATAATGTTTTGTTTCAATTTCCAATAAGAATGACAATAGCCGAAATCAATTCGGTTGCTGTTCATGTTCGAATTACAGCCGCAATTTTTCCATCAAACATCAATTGACCATACTTTCACTGAAATGAGCCACGCCAAATCGAAAATTGACCGTGAGAGATGAGTCCCATTGTCCAGCCGTCAGGGACGACCCCACCGATACGAGTTTAAAATTACGAAATTACGCAATTAAAGCGAAATTATTTACAACAACAATTTGTGGCTGAGATTCGAGATTCGAACGAATTTCACAAGCATTATTTCCTTGTTAGACAGTCACGACTCTTCACAATGCTTTCCTTTGTAGTTCGAACGTCGTTGAATTATACGCTCATTTATCTACTAAGCGTCATTATTGCATTCGAGATATTCGCAAATTACTCAACCGCCATTATAGCTAGGATTAAACCAAACCAAGTCGCAATCTATAGTTATCAAAGACATCTTCATCTGATGATAAAATTCAGATGCAACGTGCAATCAGAGAAACATTTGGGTGTTCGCCGGCAGCTGACGATGATATATTATTTAGATTTAATTGGTTAATCTCACCATTTATGATGAAGACATAAAATGTGCATATTTATCTGTAAGTTACGGTCACCGAGCGCGCACTCGGCAATAAATCTTACACAAAACGCGATATAAAACACACGAAAGTAATCGCCGAATCCGATAAACACTGGGGGCGCGCGGATGCAATTTTTTTCGCACGGTTCGACCGGTTCGTTAAGGTTGGAAAGAATAAAAAAAAATAACCGGTCGTTATAAATGGATTTAAATGTGTGTCGATCATTGGACATACTGTTTTCCAGTATCCGCTCTCTCGACGCTGATGGAAATGTCATCGATAAATTACTGTGGCATATCTATAAAAGAACAGTATACTTATTAGAAAACGCCTGTATAATTAGCCACTGGTGTTTACCAAACGCGAATTGGTAACATTTTCAATGAAGCAATAGACATTTAATTATCAGCATCATCATTTTCAGCCGTTCACCATACACTGCTGGATGAAGGCCCCTCCAATCCTCTTCCATTCCCGTCTGTTTTGAGCAATCTGCATCCAGTTGACTCCATACATTCTTTTCAATTCATCAGCCCATCGTCCACTCGGTCTACCTTGCTTTCTTTCACATCCTCTCGGATACCATTCCAGAATTTCTCGCGTCCATCTGCCATCCATTCTTCTCGCTATGTGTCCAGCCCATTGCCACTTCAACTTTTTCACCCGTACTGCTATGTATATCTGCCACTTTGGTCATACTTTTTACCCATGTATTTCTTTTGCGATCTCTTCTTGTTATGCCGAGTATAACTCTTTCCATGTTTTTGTGTGTGCACTGGATCTTACGTAACATTCTTGAATTCAGCATGCACGTTCCACATTCATTCGTCATAACTGGCAGTACGCATTTGTCATATAATAGACATTTATAAAATATCAAACGTAATTTATTATATTTGGTTCACATAGTTTTGGAAACAGTGGTGATTTTTATCCTGGTATATTTTTTTAGATTGTTGATGGCCCGCGCCTGGCACACATCAATTGTCATCTTCTTCACATGAATGCATAATGTGCTTACTTCTCCTTCTAAGAAAATTTATTAGATAAACCAAGCTTTTTTTAATACCATTGAACATCAAACTGTTAATGTTGTTTAAAAAAATAATATTTTTCGATATGTACATTAATACATTAGTACATTAATTTTTTAATTTCCACTCATCTTTGGGTGTTTCTTCTTTGCATCATTACATCTACGTAGCTACATTGTATCAGACAAGTTGTTCACGTGTGATTTCGTACACGTCCATGTTTTAATTAACAGGCACAAAAGATATGACATTGTCGTATTAACGATACGGTGTGAAGAAAAAACAACGTGCGCGCGGTAGCAAAACTGGATATGTGCTTTTCATAATAAGCGTGTATGCCAATCAGGGCTATGCTCTGCTAGAAATTTATATATATTTTCAATTCAACAAACATCTACAGGAGTGTGGAAAATGTTGATCCTGTCACAAGGAAGTCTCATCCATGATGGTAAAAGGAGCTTTCTCTTTAGTGTTATGTATGTGGGACAAGAGGTTAAGCAGGAAAATTATACACTAGAATTGTTTATAGTTTTTTTTAATATAATTTACTTTTACACAAAATGTTTATCCATATCGGATTAAGTATTGTGATTTGTATTAGGTATCATCCCCTGATCACGTTTCCTCGATTTTTGTAAAATGTCTGTATGTGTGTGTGTTAGGCGGATATGTGTAGAATCGCTATAACTAAAAAACAGTTAATCTTATTACACTGAAACTTGGCCATTACACAATCTACAAAGCATTCAAAATGCAAATCAAAATTTCCTCAACCAGAAGCGGTACTTACTTTGGAAAATCACCTAATTACGAATACGTCGGGGGATACCGACCGAGTATGGCCACCATTATGTAATGCAATCATTGTTAAATCGAATATGATTGGCTGTTTTGAGTTTCATCATCATCACCATCATTTTCAGCCGTTCACCATACACTGCTGGATGAAGGCATCTCTTCCATTCCTGTCTGTCTTGAGAAATCTGCATCCACTTGACTCTACACATTCGTTTCAATTCATCAGCCCATCGTCCACTCGGTCTACCGTGATTTCTTTCACATCCTCTCGGATACCATTCCAGTATTTCTCGCGTCCATCTGCCATCCATTCTTCTCGCTATGTGTCCAGCCCATTGCCACTTCAACTTTTTCACGCGTACTGCTATATCTGCCACTTTGGTGATATTTCTTACCCATTTATTTCTTTTGCGATCTCTTCTTGTTATACCAAGCATACATATTTCCATGCTTCTCTGTGTGAACTGGATCTTTCGTAGCATTCTTGAATTTAGCGTCCAAGTTTCACATCCATACGTCATAACTGGCAGTACGCATTGGTCGTATGCCTTCTTTAAGCATAGCGGAATGTTGCATTTAAAAACTATGTTCATTCTTCCAAAAGCACTCCATCCTAGTTTCATTCTTCGTTTTATTTCTTCTTATTTACATCCAGTCATATTCACCAACTGCCCTAGGTATAGATAACTATCAACTATCTCTACAATATGATTATCTACTGTGACTACGCTTTGCGTGCATGTATCATACGAAAAGTTTATGTCGGCTGTTGCATTTTAAATTAAATACAAATGAATGAATGAACCATCCATTCTTGTGTGTCCCAGCCACGCTTTTCACACGTTCCGCTATAGCCGCCACTTAGTTCATGCTTCTTACCCATGTATTACTCTTACGATATCTTATTTTTACACCAAGCATACCCTTTTAGTGCACTGCAACATCCACGTATAAAATCAATACATTATAACTGGCAGTACGAATTGGTCGTATGCCTTCATTTTTAAGCATAGCGGGATGTTGGATTTAAAAACTATGTTCATTCTTTCAAAAGCGCTCCATCCTAGTTTCATTATTCTTCTTCTTTTTTAGTTTATTAACATTTAAATGACAATTTTAATGCTCGATACCTAGTCATATTGTGTCAACCCTGGGCGCGCGCCGTTAAGACGTTATCACGAGCCAACGTACCGTCGCACGCGACGAAGACTTTGCGTCTCTGTCTGGCGTTTGATCCCTCTATAGCCGCGTCTCTCTCTGTCTCGGCCGCGTGCCGTCTTCTCGCATCTTTCCCTGTCTAACATAAAGACGATCCATAAGTGTTTCCCTGTCTTTAGCGAGTCGCGCGTTGGGCGGGTGCCGTGCGTTTTGGGAAGCGCTCCTGCCGCTGGTTCCCACGGATCGCGTCTCGTGTTCGACTCTTGACACCCGACTGCCGACAACACCTCTCAGATGTTCATAACCATCGGTATTAGGGACAGATTTAATTCAATTTTCAATGTCGATGTTGAAAATAACGATACTCGCGAAATTACGTCCGTCAGATTTGAATTTATTGATTTCCTCGGACAGTTCCTGTCGATGATTGGTTCGGGCTGCTTCTGAAGCCTAGCACGCAAATAAGTCGATAGTTTCAACGCATCGAAGGACAGTTCTATAAACGTGAAACGTATATCAAAAATAATGTAAAAATATAAGCTCCAATACGCTGCAGTCAAAATATTGGTACTTTTTTCGTCTATCTATCCCATGCAGGGTTGCCAGATTTTCAAAATCACAGATCACAGATCATTTCGAATGATTAAAAAAAAAGTTATGGAATTAAGGAAGAAATTAAAAAAATATAGATAATTTTAATTTAATTATGATAGGTAGAAGATAACATATAAAAACTTGTCACAGAATATTCGTTCGCAGGAAACACAATTATAATATAGTGATTAGATACAATCACATGAATTATGTATGTAAATTTTGATTTTAATACAATCATAACAGTTTTATGATCGCCATCAAAAAGTTATACAATCATAACAAAATATGATCGCCATTTTCGCTCGATAAAAATTACAATTGTGATCAAAACTTTGTTTGGTCGTTAATTCAGCTTCTGCAGTTTTTAAACAATAATTTGTTTCTCTCCTTTCTCCAGGCTGCACTCGTTGGACTAAATATTCATTTTGCAAATTGCATTGGAATGTGGAATTGAGAGTATGTGGGCCGCGATTCTATCCAAACCATTTCAAGCGGGATCTGTAAAAAATCTTTAAATCATTTCTCATCTATTGTTTTTTTCTCGTTTGCTTGAGTCATATTCGGTATAAATTTGTTTAATAAACATACATCTTCATATTGAAGGTTAAATTTAAGTGAGCCTCTCTACATGTACAATTTTTGTTAAATCGGGATTTTCAGGGGCAATGCGGGACTCAGGATTTGTCTGTTGAACTCAGGACAGTCCCGCTCAAATCGGGACGTCTGGCAACGTCTCTTGAGCAATCTGCATCCATTTGACACCACACATTCTTCCTAATTCGTCATTTGGTTTTCCTTGCTTTCTTCCACATCCTCTCGAAGTCTCGACTCTCGGGTACTATTCAAGTACTTCTCGCGTCCATCTGCCATACATTCTTTTCGTTGTGTGTTCAACCCACTGCCACTTTGGTCACCACGTATTCATCTTTCGATCGCTTATTGCTATTTGGTTTATTATATTATGTAAGCTAGCTGTAGATAAACATTATGTGCCCAATCTTATCTTAATGTGTTGCTCAAATGCGTTGAAAGTTTACTTTTTTTAGTAAGGAAGATAGTTGGTTGTTAGGTAGGTATAAAAACCTGAATGAATATATTGTGATTCCTTATGACCAAACAACGTAACAACGAAAGTCATAGTAAATTTTCTAATTGCTAACCTGTTTGTACAAATGCTTTTGGTTTTCGAATCTACTGCTGAATTTTAAATTTTGTTTGCTTTCTCAGCGATAAAGTTAAGCAACTTCGTCCGAGGTGATGTTTGGATGGGTGAGGCCATTTTACGCTCTTAAACCGACGGTTATCAATATTAGTAATTGTATGCACGAGCAATGATTGCTATGGCAGCGGCAGTGGCTGCGGTCAGGAGGACTCGATCTTCTGGCACGAACCACCGACAATTACACCAGCGACCCTTAATGACAACCGATATCGACTACCATCATCTCACCATCTACCACTGATCATCCGACGAGTGATAGTTACGTGTTATTTGAACCGTACGATAGATATGTAGTTTGCGAACCAATCGATCAACACCAATTTCGGATACGTACATACATATACGTTCGTGACCGGATTTCTAGAGCGCGTTTTCCGCAATTCATCAATCAAAATTGCACGAAAAAAATTCAGATAAGAGAATCCGTTCAAGTTGATTCATATACGTTCATATACTGAATGAGTCGATCAGTTTTTTGTCGAAATTCAAGTAGGGTAATTAGTTCACTAATGATAGATACTCTATTATATGCATAAATCATTATCGGATTGCACTTACATACGTACATCCTTACAATATCGACTTGTTTGTCTTGTCTGTAAAAGGGCAACACTTTGTTTTCCAATGTGAGTCTCATTTTCCTATTGTTTACTTCGATTCTTCGTATTCGCATGAATAAAACATTGTTTACGGTAAACATAGCGTGTGATTTCATCGGTCGCATGATTCTAGGGTTAGGCGTAAACAAATCTTAATTCGAAAATATACGTTCATTATCAGAAAGGTAGCATAATGGAGGTTTTATATTTTTTTTTGTCGAAGGGATGAATTGATCCGAATGCACGATGGAAGGAACACGTCTTGCGGACCCTTCACAATGGATTGCAGACTTATGACACGCGACAGATGGTCAGCCTAGATTTCGAGGGGTTACTTTGTATTGAAAGTGAAGATGAGGATGATGGAAGGAGAATAATAATAAAAAAAAATCCACAGCTAGAAAGGACAAGGGGGTTCTATTCAAGATCGTGGGAAAGCTCAACAAATCCCCGAATCTTGCAAATCAATCTTTTCAAAAACGCAACAAGGGTGTCTCTTCTCGGCCGATTTTTATACGCCCTGTACGGTTATATACATAGGGGTAGAATTTTATTATTGAAGGTTTGACATATTAGATACGGTCTAGTTTTTTTTCTTTTCGTCACATCCTTGCGGGTATTGATCTGGTACGAAACGCGATATGTATTTCGAAAATTAAATCCTAGTTGATTCACGTTAGCAGTACAGCGACGACGATTCATGCGATTTAGCATTGGGATATTTACTATTCATACACACTTCTATATTTAATAAAAAGACCGTAATCGTTTAATATTTGTACAGTCTGTTACATGCGGTGAACTTGAACTTAATGTACACCCACGTTGCGATAAAAATGTATTATTTAAAGAAGAAAAAAAGTGAGTGTGTTTTTCTTTCATTATTTACGAGTCACACGTATAGATAAGAAGCCTTCCATATGAAATCAAGTGTTTTTTTTCTCTGTCCTCCATATACAATCTCGTTTTTGTAGCGTCAGCTGGTGCTCATCATCAGATACTTACGTGGGGGCAAAAAAAATATTAAGGAGGAAAAAATACCGTGGGAACGGTGTTTTTAAATGATCCTACACGTGGTCCCCTTTAATGCAAGGGGGAGAACTTCTTGATGTGGGGTGACTATGGATTCTGAGTAAATGTTGCTTTAAATGTTGATAAGAATTCAATGCACAACAATTTTAGCATAAAAGTGAAAAACGTATCGTACTATGGAGATGGATAGGGGAAAATATATAAAATTTATATTTTGACTAATTCCAAAACTTCAATTGCGATATAGCATTTAACATTATTCTTCATGTCTTATTTTTCAAACATTTAAATATGTACTTACTGCAAATCTTTGAGAAATTAAAAAAAATAGTAAGGTCACACACAAGAAAGCAAGGTCACCCTATTTTGTTTTTTGTTGTTATTTCAATGTAGGACATTGAAAGTGAGATATCATTTTTGGTACGTGATGATGCATAAAACAAAACACACTACACGTGGTAAAAGACTCCCTTGCTCACCAATTGTATTCAAACTTTTTTCGATATCGAATTTCCACTTCTTTTATTGATCAGATTCACCTCTTATAGCCCTTTTTGGACAGAACGGGTTAATTTGATATGGTCATATCGAAAATGATAAAACATTTCGTAGTAAAACAATGTGCGATATCTGATCCGAACTATTACAATACTATAGCAAATTACAGAGCTTTGAATAGATGACAACTGTGACTAGATTTCAGGAAAATGTTCGACGTGTCCGCAATGACTCGACGAGTAAATAGTAAGTTTTCCAATAATAGTACACACGAATTAACGATATGCAAATACTATACGCAGAATTGCGAAACACTTGGACATCTCTCTAAAATACATCAAATGAGATGAGTAATAGTATATGTATGCGTACAACATAAATCGTTTTCCTTAGACGTGTATAAAAATAAGAAATTCGATAAGGACACATGTTAAATGCTACGCGTTACATACAGAAGATATAAATCACTTAGAAAGGTTATTCTGAATAAAAAAATCTGTACAATTTGACGTTTATACAACACCATAAAACTTTACTGTTATAAATTATTGTACGAATCGAAATTAAAAAAAAATTGTCCAGCGTGTTGTGTATTGTGTTACAAGAAAATTAAGATGCATGATTAGAAAATTACAGTTCATTAGATGAGTCAACCAAACAGACAATTCAGTACAATTCTCTCCCGTGAAGAATCAGCTTAGTCATCGATCGACCTTTTATATGCACAAGCACTACATTTAACCTCATTTACATCATACACAATTAAAGCAAGAAATTTAAAAAAACCAGTCAAGTGTGTATGACGAACCGTTTTGACACGAATACAACCATATATTTTACATTGATTGGATGATTTTACGCCATGCGTTCACGTATTCCGCATTTTATGGGTCATCAATTCATCATCCTGTATTTACGAATGTATTACTGATATCTATGATAAATACATTCGTCGAGTCAGATGGCAATCTTAAAGCCGTTTGGAATTTGTCAATCAGCAGATCCTTATTATTTATTTACCCCCCATCACACCCGAGTGGTATTTTACTAGTGTTTTATTTTCAGGTCCTTATAAGGAAAAGGAAAAGGAGTCATCAGGAGTTTATTATATAGGTATATGAACTTTCGATAAGGCTTCACTCAAACTGAACAATGGTGACCCTCAATTACCACAGAGGGCCACCGTTTTGTCGACCGAAAGTTGAATCATCGCCATGATCGAAGATGGCAATCATTTTATTCGAAAACAATGAGTAAAACTCCCGTGGAAAATATAATATACATAAACCCTTTAGCCTCGTATATTAAACATGAGTAGGTACATTGCACGCGACTGCCACAAGACCCCTCATACAAAAAGAGCACTTGTTCAACTTTTATCATATACATATATTTTTAAATATGATAAAATTGCTACGGAGAAGATTTGATTTGAAGATTGAATGTTCATACTTTAATTGAATAGATTAAACGATAAGTGGCATTTAACGTGTTGATTCATAGACCGTTACGTTACATTAAATTGTCTCATTAAATTATAAGTCTTATCATTCCATCTGCATCGCCGCCGTAACGAGCTTAACATTTTGTAAAATGGCCGTTGTTAACTTTTAGCTTTTACGTCACGTAAAATTACAATTAGTAGTGCGCGTACTTTATGGCTCAATATTTATTATGTTTGTTGAAAAGCGGTGGTTTTGTTAATATGAATTCATGCGTCGGAATTTAGACCGGGTGTTCCAGAAATCGTGCGCACACCCCGGAACGTGGGAAACACGCTTTTCTAAATGAGGGTTTCCTTTGTATCGTTTACAATGCTGAAAAAAAAAAGTTGAAGTTGAATGAGGAGGTTCGTGTGTCGGTCGCGTTCAATTACATGAAAAAAAAATCAAAGAAAAAAAAACGACTTGCTTCTGAGCTTTAATCAAATTTTGGTGACATTATAAACGTTTCAGTGTGCAAGTATTGGTTGGTATTGGAATTAGTACAAGTTCCAAAAAATGCCCAATCATTTATCATGTAGAAAAAATTAATTCTCGCCTGTCTGTGTGTTTGTTACTGATACAATCTGTCACCGTTTGACTAATTGGCACCAAACTTTGTAGAGGTACTTATGTAACTATACATGTCTATGATCCGACGAGTTTTGATTGCGAAAGGACGTTTTTCTTTGTAAGACCATATACGTTTCGATGACTCCGATTAGTGACAGTTGACAGACAGAATATTGCCAGTTGAATAAATTAAATCCATTGACTGCTATTTGCAATCTAAAATACAGACGGTCAACGCCGGGTACTACAAGCTAGTTACATATAATAAAAAATGAACAAGGTGATACTTCTCGTTGGGACAGTATTTGTCGTCGTCTTATCTATCATAAAAGCAGCTTTAAAAGTTAGAAATGAGTATAAAATCAAGTTGGGTTGGTAGTCGACCACCTGCCTGCCCGGTCGCGGTTCCCACACTCTCGAACGGATGTGACGTACTTCGTACGGTCGTCTCGGCGCCACAACGTCGTAAGCGCCCCCCACTCCCAAATGACACTTGTGCCGATGATAAGCGGCCAAGCAAGATTCATTTCTTGTCTGGTACACGCGCCTGTACGATAGGCACCACGCTTTACAGTCGAACCGTACATTCGGAAGCTCGATTTGATATAAAATAAATAATTAAAAATTAATTAATTCGAACAATTAAATGATCTACCTAAAAATCACAATAATGCTTACTTGTTTCGTAATCGAAGTTGTCCAAATTACCGTTCACCATCCACTGCTGGATGAAGGCCTCTCCAATCCTCTTCCATTCCTGTCTGCCTTGATCAATCTGCATCCAGTTGCATCCACGCATTCTTCTCGATTCATCAGCCCATCGTTCACTCGGTCTACGTTGCTTTCTTTCACATCCTCTCGGATACCATTCCAATATTTCTCGCGTCCATCTGCCATACATTCTTCTTGCTATGGTCCAGCCCATTGCCACTTCAACTTTTTCACAAGTTCCGCTATATCTTCCACTTTGGTCATGCTTCTTACCCATGTATTCCTCTTACGATCTCTTCTTGTTATATCAAGCATACATGTTTCCATGTGTCTGTGTAACATTCTTGAATTCAGCATCCACGTTTCACATCCATACGTCATAACTGGCAGTACGTATTGGTCGTATGCCTTCTTTTTTTACTATCTATAGTGCGATAATACCGAAATTAATGCAATCGTGGCAAAGGAACATTCATGCAGTAGTAGTCAGTAGTGCATGGTCAATAGAAAATTATTATATAGGTATATGGTAGGATAAAATCTGCCTGCCTGTCCGAATCATTGCGGTCACGCTGGCATTGCCAACATGACAAACAAAAAAAAATTAGCGGTGTTTTGATAAAAGCTGTCTGTCAAAGGTGGTTCGAGTCAATAATGCTATTTCAATCAACGGTACACTATTCAATTGTTTCACTAACTGTCAAATGGGCCAGGAGCTGTACTGATATTGCAAAAATCTGCGCACTCGGGTGGCGGTTGGGGATAGGAGTTGGAATCATCATCATATGACGTGTAATCCGACTAGTTGTGAAATAAGAAATTTATTCTGGATAAAGCTTATATACGGCAGTGCCAAACAATCATTTGAAATGGATACAAATTTTATGTTTTACATTAAAATCTTGAACTTTTATTGTAATTGACATCCTATACCTACTTTATTGAGAAAACTTATTTCAATAGATTGTGTGTTTCTCGTCGTATTTGGTCGTATGGATTAAATTTCTATGACATATAAGACTTTGTAAGACTATAAGCTTTCTTTAGTACGCTGTATAAATTGAAACGTTATTTTAATTTATCAGTTAAAATATTGATTGAGAGTGATGATTTAAAAATGTGTACATACATATACATATAGTAGTGACCATTTCATGAACGTTTTGCCTGCATCTGTGTGGGTAATTGGAAACCTGTGCATGGAATTAAAACCCAAACAGTTGTCGTTTTTAAGGGCGATGCGACTTTCAGTCGGACTTTTAAGCCCGAGGCGTTTTTTATTGAAAATAATTATAGTGGAAGTTCTGGTGCGATGATGGCTCACGATTTCACACCCACTAATACCTGAAAACGATCGCTTACAAATAAGGAAGTCTGTCTGAAAACCAACAACATAAAATGTATAGAATTTTTAATAAATTTATCAATTGGGGGTCAACGTTCGAATTTAATACGCGAATGACGAGACTGAATATCAACAATTTATAGGGAAAAGTGCACCAATATCATATATCTATAATATTTTATCAAATCGTGCAATTATTTACTAATGGGTGGTGTGACTACACTTCAGAAACTCGATAAAGATACGATATGGGTATATTGTGTACTTAAAATATTTGATTTAAGCATTACAAAAATAGAAATGATTCACTTTCTGGGTTGATTTTCACCGATATACTACACTGACTTGTATTCTATATCATTGGGTAGTAAATTCACATTAGAAATTATACGCGTTAATATCGTATTGCAGAATTATTATGGACGTGATATACAAGTAGAGTAAATGGAGCTTGTAGTGGCGTATTACCTAGCATTCTAAGCTTATTACCACTAGCTGGACTTTTCTCACGATTGAAGGCGGTCGATAAGGAAAATGGATATCGTCCGGTGTTACAGCGATGGCGAAAAACACATTGCACATCCGCGAAACGCTATCCGCCAAATTGTATTTATTGAATCAATTCAAAATGTACATATTTATCGAATAAATATTTCACCTCGAAATGTGCGATTTATACTGGCGCGTAGATTTATCGCGTATTGATTTCGCCGAATGGCGCATAAATACATGCGAAATATTTGGGTTATTCAATTATTGTCGTCGCCAAATATTTATTGCATCGAAGCGTATACACAATATATGTTCGCAATTCGTATGTATTGCAAAAGGAATCTTACTGTACTTTAAAATGCACCGTTTCGAAATTCATTTCGCACCCTTTTCGGAAGCTGTGGCCCACATTTTTCTCGAATAAAAGAAAACGAAAGATAAACTGCAATAATCTGCATGCAAGTGAGATCGTTAATTGCTTCATTTTTATGCGGGCAGCACTTCACCTCGACCGACACACAGGAAATGTTGCAATGCCCATGATATATCATTTGCAGGATTCATGCGAAAATTGCAATTTAAAATTTAATGCGTTTAAGTGCATCGAGTTACAACCGTCAACTTTTGTTTAATGTTTCCCTCGATTTCGAAATTTTAACGATTTGACATCTCCGTGACCGCAGATAGCACAGCATTTTTATTACGCACGAGTAACTTTTAACGCGTGTTATGATTAAATTCAATAATAATTTACATGCACTCTGTGATTTAAGATTTATATGGACCACACACACACACCGATCCATATTGATGTGAAATTAATTCAAATCGTCCATCAAACAAATTTATGCGTCTAACATCCATATATTCCTACGAAAGCAATAGTAATTTATCACAAAAAGAGATTAACGTCCGAATAAAATATATAGGAACTTCGTGCAGAAACGTTCCGTATTGTAAATCGTAAATGATACTATTAAAATAAATAGCCGAAATAAAAACGAAAGCTGTGACTGTAATGATTGAGCAGTTTTGCGTGCCGTGAGCAGAGGTGCAATTCGACAGATAATTATTTAAATATTGTAATTATATACAGATTTAGTACGACGCTTATACGCGCCATTAATATATCATTAACTTTTGAAAAACGTACATTTTGATTTTGCGCACAGGAAATCTTACCGGATAGTCCTTTGAGCACTTGAAAATGTAGTAATGTATTTTTTCCACCGATCGATAAATGTTTTGTTATTTCTCTGCTTCGAAGGATACGTTGAGTCATTTTCAGCCGTTAATTTTCATTTTTTCTCGCTTCAAAAACAACTTGTCCAATGTACAACGATAATTTACCGGTACGTCTCAACTCGATATTGTAAACCGTAGACAAAAAAGTCGACTCTCAGTGGGCGAATTATTGCATATGGCGCAACATTGCAACGATATATAGGTCGCGTATAAATCTGAGCCAATCCCAATGTCCTTTTCAGTATATTTAAAAAGGTGCCCGATTTTAATAACAATAAATTGAACGTTTGAGTGAAAATCGACTGGGTTTTTCCGATGTTTCGCGCATATGTACGTGTCGCATTCGATGATCCGACACTTATTTTAATTGGGTGCGTTACGCAAAAGCTCGCAGGACTTCGGCTCGTCCTTTGTCTCGGGATGTCGACACGATCGGTGGTTGGATGCAGAAAAAATATAAAATAATCGATCGGTCGCTGATTGCGCACTTTGTCTTTGATGTCGCCGAGGGAAAAACGGGTGCAAACGACGCCGCAAGGAAAATTATGGGCAAAATTGACTCGTAAAGTTTTTCTGTGTAATCGACGAGCTCTAACCCTTAGAGCGCGGTCGCGGCGCGTTCCTATCCGTATATGTGCATATGCGAATGGACAAAAAAAATGTATATATCTTTGAGAACCAGTGCACATTTCAAGAGTACAAATGCCGAAGACATTCATTCATTCAATATTGAAAAAAAAAACTCGAACTTTTATAAATTGTTTAATATTCACTTCACTTTGAATATATCTAATATGTGCTATGTATTTAATAACAGTAATAACTACATATAAATCAATTTTATCGCAAAGTTTTTGTAAATGTTTATTAAAAATAATATAAATCAACTTCGCATAAAAGCTGTCAATTATAATGTTTGATTCGAATATGCAAATTTGAAGCTTCAAGTTTATATTTTCACATTCAATTGAATAAAAATAAAAATAATAGAATGATATATGTACATATGTAGGTACCAATAGAAAAACAACAAATTAATGGAATGAAAAAAATTTCATTGAAACAATGTTAAATTAGGATTCTTTATAAAGGTAGACTCTTTAAAAATCATCTCGATAAGTTTTTGAACATAAATGGATTTTTGTAATCCTTCAAATATAAATAATTAAAAATTGTATGTACAATTTACAACAGATGAACAGTATCTCTGGGCTCCATCGGCTATGCCGCCTGCCCAAGTATTTTAAATAAATAAATTTTTAAAATTAGGATTAATAGATAGTAATGTATAAGTATTAAGGGAGGGGTTTTTTTTTACTGAAATAAAACAGTGAGTGTTTACGAATTACGATGATGAATTAATTTAATGTTAAAAATGGGTTATGTTTTTACACGTACATATGTACATCTATATTTTTTTAAGATTATTATACCTATGGATAAGCAGAGCGGATCAAATTCTTTAATACAGATGAAATTAATAAAATTATATACCTACAGTAATTATGTATCGGACAAAATACACGTTATATACTGAGCGGCGTGTTATTATAATTCGATAATAATTTAATTCGTCCTTCGCATTAAAAAGTATAATCAGGTCCATTTCAAAAATATCATACAATGTGTATGAAGCGTTAAAAGCGCCAAATTAGCAAATTATCCGAAGAAAACGGGTTAATTAGCCATTTTTTTGTTTTTTACTTTGTCGTGGGATTTGTCGAATGCCTTCGTGCAACGCAACGCGAGCCAACTACATATAACACCTTGTACTCTGAAATGACGAGCTTTTTAAAAGCACATTGGTGTTGATGGCGCCTTGAGGCGAAATCGCATAACATTTTGTAAGTTTCAATCGAAGTGGGAAAAAAAGTATTCAATTATCGATTTCGTTCACTGTTCGCTTACCCAATCGGTGGCGATAAATTTGAACGGGAAATTGCATCGGCGGTGAAAATTACCGTGTTCGATGGCAATTTGCATAAAAATATGCCACTTTTGACTCGTTAAATATACCTATAGGCACGCATACTAATGTATAAATATACCATATGAAAAAATTAAATACCCTCATGTACGTAACTATGTAATAATTGCATAACTTTGCTTTCGATCAACAGTGTCGCTTATTGGTCAATTGTTGATTTTGTATTCTCGACACGTATGATCGTATGTGCGAATCAAAATGGTCGTTAGATAAATGATGTGGAATTTTTATTTTGATTTTTCATTAAAAACGTATATGACGTTCAATAAATATGGCGAATTTTCCGAATAGCCTCACTCTTGCTTCAATTTTATTTTTATGCGTTTAAACTGTTTAAAAACAAAACATTCATGTTTAAATAATATCCTCTCGGATATCTGTCATATAAAAAGTACACTTTAACCGTCAAATTAACATCGCTGAATGTCGGATTTTAGTAGGTTTTTGCGACAGCTCAGTCCAACATTGTATAAAAAATTCAAGGTTTCTTCAACTTTAGTGTTGATGATTTACGATACAATTTTCTTTAGCTAAATTTCGCAGTGGGAAATGTTTTCTGTTCGGAAATCAAATTTATAATTATAACTACGCAAACAAACGCTACATCATATCACTATTTATTCATTTGATTCAAATGTTTCTATCTAATGAATTAATTAATGTACGTATGTATCTATCTTACATTACATAATTATCATAATTGCATCTAATGTACCTAATGTAATTAGTTTCTATAACATGATTCAAAATCGGCGAGTTGGGAAACACTGAAATGCTTTTAGTTCTGATTGTAGTGCTTTTTAAGGGATCGGCCTCGATTTTGTCGGTGCATTTGACGCAGGTGCATGCATTTCGTTGCATATAATTCATTTTTGCATCTTTTGCTTACATATTTTAAATCACACGGCAATAAAATAAATGGCGCTGCGACCGGACGCTCGCATCCAAGGACACTTCTTGTGCGCATTTTGCAATTAAAGCGCCAAAGTGCCATTATGGCCGCACTAAAGGGATAAAATTTATGTGCACTGTGCAATTTTTCGAATATCGGCCGAAGGATGAACTTTTTTCTGTCGCACGCCGAGAGTGAAAACAACCTGCAATTCCAACATTGTTGCACCGAAAAGAACATTTAAAACGACAATTCAACTGCACTCGACCAATATGGCGATTGTGGAATTGGGTGATGAATTTATACTGTTTTCTAAATCAATTTGTATCAATTTTCTTTTTATTTATGTATATATTTTTTATATTTTATTTCTGTTTCTATTTTATTCAGCTGTACTTTTCTCTCTAATTAAAAAGTCAATCGAGTCTACTGGCCCACTTTTGTACTTGTTAATTGATTAAATTATATGTAGCATAGAGCAATTTACAACTTAATTAACTTATGTGAATTAATCGGATCGAAAATTTATTTTCACGGCGAAGCCAAAACGAAGGTTGGAAAACATGTCGATGGTTAAATTTCCATATTACCCCGAAGAATATTATATTGTATGCAAATAAGTCTATGAAACTTTTGACTTAATTAATTCGCAATTTATCAAATCGTACAACCGAATTTATTATGAAAGATTATTTATGAAAAAGCAATATGTGTTTAATGTGTATTGTATTTTGTGCCAATGAACTAATGAAATCGATTATTGTATCATTTTTTCGAAATTACTCACATATTTTCTTTGGTTCACATTCCCCGCGGGCCAAATGTGGCCCGCAAAGTGTTTTAAAATGTCGCGTGACTCGATTTCTCCTAATATTGAAGATGTTCCTGATTATTTACAACTGGGAGTAATTGATTTACAAACCGATGACGTATTAAAAGACACTTTTAAAGTGATGAAGTTAACAAAGTTCGATACTGGACTTTCATTTCCTTTCTTTATTTGCTGCTCTGAAGAAATTTTCAGCTGGAACGATAGCTATATTTACCAGCACATATATTTGTGAACAAACATTTTCTTAAATGAATTATATTAAAAATAAACATCGGACTAGAATAGAATAGAACAGATGGTCATTTACGTTAGTTGCTTCGAGTTAGCACCAATCGACGTTGATTTTACTAAATTGGCAAACAAATTACATAAAAACTAAGCCTTACATTAATATGTATTTGTTTCTTTTACTTCTAATTTTTTTAATTTTGGTTTAAATTTTTTTGTATTTTATTATATAAAAAAAAATTAATTGATTTAAAAACCTAAAAAATCGCATTTAGGTAAAAAAGTTAATTTCATATGTGGCCCCCTGACAAATCCCAATATCTCAATGTGGCCCCCATGTAAATTATGTTGCCGACCCCTAGTGTCATGTATAATCGTCCTGTCTTGACTTTTTCATGCAGTATTTTACCGATGCGTGCGTATGCATGAGCATGAGATCATTTCACCGCATTTAACGCAATTAAGGATTATTTAAGCGATCTCGCTCGCATACGTGCCTACACACGACGCTCGCGCGGAATATGGAATCGGCAATTAGTCGAGCTTTTAACAGCTTCTTCGCGTGCACTATTGCAAAATCGCACACGGCAGAGAGTGAGAGAGATAAGCGGAGCATTTAGCATCGATATTCGCCGAAAGTGGACCGTCATCCGTTCGCTTTAGCTCGGGGGTCAAGCGTAATGATCCCCGTGGCCCTTCTTGTCGCACAGTGCGTGCAAGTGCAAGACGAGCGAAAGGCTCACTACGTAAGGTACGATACCTACCGGTGTCGTGATGGGATTATAATGGGTGTGTGCGGTTTAATTGCGAGTCCGGGGCCATAACCACTTTAATGGCTCCTCTCCGTGGGGGAAATCTGTGACGATGACGTGACGTGACGCCGTGGAGGAGGTCGCGGTAGCCGCCCGAGTAATTGACTTTAAATTCGGAGTAAACACCTGCTGCTGCTGCTTCTACTGATGCTGGTGATGGTGATGGTGATGGTGATGGTGATGGCTATAGTGGTGGTGATGGTGGCGCTGAACCATTACCGCTAATGGACGCAATCCGAACCGCTGATGATGGAAAACCACCTTCGACCTACCTCCCACTTCAGCAGCAGCCACACACGGAGTCTTTTTTCTCTGATGGGCATTATGAAATTCTCCGTAATGTATCGCATCCGTCCTTCTACATATAAACTTAATTAATATGAAGTTTTTTGTGCGATTAAAGAACCACTAATTACTATTACGCCACCCTATATTCAGCGCTGGATTGTATTGGCTACTCATGAATATTGCACTATCGTTGCAGATTGAAGCGGTCGTTCGATCGTGTTGAACCCTATTCCTTCTTTTATTTTATGTATTGTGTTTAATAAATTTTGCACGCAAAACGTAGTCACAGTAGATAATCATAATGTAGAAATGGTTGATAGTTATTTATACCCAGGACATTGGTGAATATGGCTGGGTGTAAAGAAATAAAACGAAAAGGGAGTGCTTTTGGAAGAATGAACATACATACATACATAGTTTTTAAATCCAACATTCCGCTATGCTTAAAAAATAAGGCATACGACCAATGCGTACTGCCAGTTATGACGTATCGATGTGAATTTATTCAAGAATGTTACGTAAGATCCAGTGCACACAGAGTAGCATGGAAAGATGGATGCTTGGCATAACAAGAAAATATCGTAAGATAAATACATGGGTAAGAAGCATGACCAAAGTGGCTGGACAATACTGGAATGGTATCCGAGAGGATGTGAAAGAAAGCGTGGTAGACCGAGTGAACGATGGGCTGATGCATTGAGAAGAATGTGTGGAGTCAACTGGATGCAGATTGCTCAAGCCAGACAGGAATTCATCCAGCAGTGTATGGTGAACGGCTGAAAATGATAATGATTTATTTATTTAAAATAGCTTAAGAAGCTATCTTACAAACTAGGTAATTACAAACAAACAGTAATTTAAAGCTAAAATTACAATATAAACTTAATTATCTATTAGCACTTGTACAGAGGTGATGTTTTAAGACTGCTAGGAATCTATCAATTTTGTTCATATTTATGAGACCTTCTGGCAGTCAATTGTATTCCCACCCCTGTTCAAGATACTTCTAGATCTACTTAATTTTAAATTCCTAATTACATATTAACGTATTCTTACCCCTAGTAGTATGACTATGTATATTATGTATATCCCTTTATTAAATGCTTATTGAAATAACTTGGAAATAAATTATTATCCAACTTAAAAATATATACTAACTAATATGTACTCCATATTACAATTTTAATTTCCGAACTTCAATTCCAAAAAATATATGTATAACAAGAGTAATAATTTTTAAATCTGTGGTAGGATCAATTGCCTTGCTTTATTTTAATTGATGATATTTAAAGTAAAGAGTTAAAGTAGTGGGTAGGTTTTGCGCATTCGATAATATATGTACATATGTAGGTAAATTAGACAACGACGAAGTGTGACATTTACAAAAAGAATTTACATAAGTGAGATAAATAAATGTTAAATATTTTTAAAAATTGCCCAGGGTTGGGTCACTGGTTTTTATTCAGTAGAATATGAAAAACCGTTGATTTAAGTTCGCCTATTCATTTAGCACAAATTACAAAGAAAAGTTTTGATTAATTCACTATAACCCAATGATTTATAAATTCTAATTCAGTTCGCACACGGTGATCGTACCTACTGATTTGTTTCCGCCGAAGACAAATTACAGTATTCGCAAAAACCTTGCGTATCTTACCTGTTAAAAATTACCAGTTTTTACATTCATTGATTGCACGTATTAAAAGGATTGAGTGCGTTCCGTCATGAGCGACACTTATCGTCAAAATTATAAAATTGATTTTCGGTAAAATAATAATACGCATTTGGACAAAACGACCCACTACCGACCATCTCGTAGTTTCGTATGCACGCTATCGGTGAAAGTTCGAGTCGATTCAGAATTATTTATTAAGTGCTCGAGTGAAAATTGCGTACCGGAAGTCGATTCGAGCGCTCGCATCCTGTTGTAAAAGGACTTATTTTAAATTAAGGAAATCTTACTTATTAAATATGGAGTCGGTATGTACTTATATATCACATTGCCATTGACTCATCAATTGCGATAATACAGTTTGAGTGCTTCTGATTTAAGCCGCCAAAAGATCCGTCGAAGACAGTCTCGAAAGCGAAGGACGAAGTTGTTGTTATTGAATCAACAGGAGTCCAATCTCGTCTTGCGACTTAATAAGGACACATACGGGCTTCCTGTCCCACTGATTTGTCCTGTGACGGCCGACACAAAGGGATCGGCCACTTTAGCGCGTGGACTGAAATGAACTGAAACGGCTCGCGACGGAAACGGCAATTATTGCCCGCTAAATGGATTAAATCTGGCCCCTCGACAATTTTAACGTACCCATCTAGAATACAACAGTAAACATTATATGGAAACGATTCGAAACTGATTCAGACTTGAATATATGTGGGTGGAAATGCATACAAGATGTTAACGCACATGATATATCACAATTATACCAATCAATGAACACAATTAATCATTATCATTTAAAATAATACCCAAGTGAAATCATTACAAAGCCAATCGAACGAAAAATTAATTTAATTTAATTAAATAAAACACTAACCATTTATGTTATTTCCAATTAAAATTTATACAGTTTTAGGTGTTAATTTAAATTTGCAGCTTATTGTCACAAAATTCCATATTTTATTTGAAAATTCTTAAACGGGAGGACTGCAGAAACGCCACACATCATAATTTATTTTCTCTACGATGCTATTCGAATGTAGATGCAATTTTAATGTATGTAGATACAATTTGAATTTAGATGCAATTTGAATGAAGATGCAATTTTAATGTAGATGCAATTTGAACGTAGATGCAATTTGAACGTAGATGCAATTTGAATGTACATATATGCAATTTGAATGTAGATGCAGTTTGAATGATGCAATTTGAATGTAGATGCAGTTTGAATGACGGTGCAATTTGAATGTAGATGCAATTTTAATGAAGATGCAGTTTGAATGTATGTAGATGCAGTTTTGAATGAAGATGCAGTTTGAATGAAGATGCAGTTTGAACGAAGATGCAGTTTGAACGAAGATGCAGTTCGAATGAAGATGCAATTTGAATAAATATGCAATTTGAATTTCAAAACCTCTTTCATTGTTCGAGAAGCCACTCATTTTTAAATCGTTTATTCGAAAACGTATACATCAAAATTTACTTTTCAGCATACACAATACATACATAATAATTTCTAAAATTTCAAACTTTTGTTTTCATAAAAGGTACCTCATTATTCTCAAGATAGGCACTGTAAGCAAGTGTGAAAATTGTATATCAGAAATGTCATTTAGATACACATTTAACATTGCAGATTTCATTACTTAATTTTTAATCATTTGACTTATACGCCTTTCTCAAAACTCTCTCTACTTCGTACCTACATACATATGTACATACAGTGCGACCTTTAAAAGTTAACGGTCGGTCAAAATGCAAGCGATATCTCGCGAGGATCGAGCTCGCGCGTTATCACGACATCATCGCTCCCACTAAAGACCGGTCCGTCGAGTTGCACGCGCGTTTGAAAGTTGGCGATATCAGACGATAAAATGAATTTATGCATGTCGGGAAGGAGAAGGAGGAGGAAGAGGAGGAGGTAGGCGCCTTCGAGATGCAGCACGTGCTATCGTTTTATTTCTCACGTTCATCTCAGAGGGCCACCAAGCGAGGGCGCCTCTCATAAACAAACCCGCCCACGTTTCTTGTCGAGATAACGTTCCGTTCTCAAAACAACTGGTGGTAGTATTATATTGTAGATATAGCATATAGGTATAGGTGTTCGTCTCCGGTGTCGTGAGTCACCTTATTGTTCCGTCGTGGCACAACACCGATGACGACTGTGGGAATGTTTACGATAAAAGTCGTCGCTTTGAGAGACACGAGTCGAGGGTGTCGTGTCGGATCAGATTGTGTGGAATGCATAAAGCACACATATGTACGCTTCGACATTCCAGGGGACAAAAGCACCGGCTATAGTCACATATCGCATTATTGGCGATGTTGATATTCGAGTGTCGCGTAAACAGATGCAGGTAAACAGCAATGGGCCGAAAACATTGAAACACTCTCAATGTCACGAAAAATGTTTCCAAGTGTCGACTTCACTTTCAATATCGTTGCTGTATTTTTTTTTTTTTTTTAACTGATCGGAAACATGCTCATGCTAATAAAGGTCAATATTACGTATAAAACAAAATCCGCATACGTATATGACATCATAGGCGAAATTTAGTTCGAGTCTTGCGCTTTTGGCATTACGATTATTTATAATCATGATCTAATAACAAGAAAAGCGCACTACTATGTAGTATACAAATGAGATCCTCAATTATTAAGGATACCGATATATTCGAAACATAAATGGGGAAAAGCGTGACCGTGAGGTTTTTATTCACCGGTGGGCGTTTACCGGTCGATGATGATGAAATCAGTTCCAAATCGTACAATGATTCAATCGTAAGCGATTTTTCCTGCCCTCGTAATAACAGCACTTTTAAAAGCATGCATTTAATTGAAGATATAATTGTATGTAAGTGCACGCTGTGCGATAATACCGCAATTTTTAAAAAGCTAAGGATAAGTCGTCGCCTCTGAAGATTTTTATCTATGTAGGTACGTATATTTAAATACAAAAAATTTGAAGTTTAATATGTATGTATGCATGTATACAGCCAGGGGCATTTTGCGGCTTGGCTTGCACACAATCATTGTCTACGTTTCCGAAACCCTCACTAATTGCAAATAAATAGGAATTCTCAGAAAAGGTACGAGCTTTTAACTACCACATTTCTATTCAAGAAGCTTCTACCGTTAATTTTATGGTTACCCCCGTTAATCCTCGAGATCATTATCTCGAAAAACCCTTTTCTCGTCAATTAGGAAATACCATGAGAAAATATTTGGATATATTCAACTTGCTTCACCGTTGTGGGGTAATACACTTGAAGTCAACCGACCGACCATTTGACTTTAGCATGACATTGTCAAACCTCATATTTAACAGTGACAGCTTGATAAAAGGCAAAGTGGTCAATTTCCATATCGCCATTCTTTTTACGTTCGCCGTCATTTTTCTTGTAATTTTAATCTATACAAGACAAGGTTGTATACCAAATTTGCAAACCTCGATAACATTAGATTAGTCTACAGAAAGAACTAACTCAGCAAAACTTTTACATATTTCAAAAGCAATTTATTCCTAAAATGCTTTTTGGTTTTCAATGCAAAATCTCAATTTTTAATCATCAAAGAAAAATCTCGGTTTTATCACAATATACATTGATCGAGAATTCATCCAACACCTTATCATTCATCATTCACGGGAAACTAAGTAGATATAAACAACTAAAGAAGAGGAATACCTACCTACATCGGGAAAATTTGTATTTATATAACGAGATAATTCACCTCAAAACTAACAAGTCAAAAAATATGACTTATGATTGTTATATTATGAGACAAACGATAAGAAGTTGTAACAATTTTGGCTGTAACATTCGCTAGAGCAGCGCCTCTTAACTAATGGCGTTTTCCTTCCTATGGGAGGAATGAGGCGTATATCAAAATAAAAACGTAATAATTCGTTAGATACGCTTCCAGACTGGATTCAAGGCGATATTTTAAAGGATTTGAAAAATCTAATGGAATCCTTTGACGACTACTTTTCACGAAATCCTTTCAGTTTTAATTTGGACACCGTGGATGATGCTGACATCCAGATGGACGATATTTTCGATTACAGGGCAAAGTTCTGCTGATACAAAAATTCTCGATAATTTTGGTGCTATCAAACAGATTTGGCAAATAAAACACTTTCGGTCTGTGCGAATATGGATTCTCAAAATTAATCAGTATCAAGATACACAAGCCAGGAATGTGTTGTTGATCAAAAACAGCAACAACAGTCTCATTGATTTAGCCCTAAAAAGCTGTGTAAAATATACATATTACATACAATGATTGGAGGGAGAATTAACACTGTGTTCACTTCCTAGGGAGGAAATGGGCGTGTAGGGTTAAGAACTCCCGCACTAGAGTAAATAAAAGACGTTTACGAAATGTTAAACGTCACTAAAGTAAATTGACTAGAGGTTCCCCCACATGCACATTCCCCCATCGACATTATCTAGGTAAATAATGGAAAATTTTCCAAAAAAAAATTATATAGTGAGCTAAAGCTGATATTGGACACACACGGTGGCTTCGAATGGCGCTAGTAGATCAGTTCGACGTTTGAGAAGAGGGGGGTTTTGATAATTTGTATAGGTATTTGATGTGTGTTGAGCACGCGAGCGGCTCGCGCTGCGGTTTGCGCATCGCCGCCGAATAATAAACAATTAATGTGTTGCGGCTCGCGCGTGTGGGAATCTGCGACTACGACTCGTTCCCACGCTCGGATCTGGGCACGTGCCCGCACCATAAACGCCGTAAGCGACAGCTGCCACCGTGGCTCGATTATACCCTTCGAACGGATGGCGGTTACGACCTATCGCACCCGAGTGGCGGTAGCTCCGAACCGAAATGCCAGCGGCTCAACGGTGGTCTTCGTTGACTTAAGACGTTACGCGAGCCAAACGAGACGCCACTAATTTAGACTCATAGCGTCACGCCACACTGCCAACGTCAGATGTGCTAAACTTACTTTTTTGAAGTAAAACTTCTATTGGCACGGTAGTGAAAATCGTTACGTGGCGTTTCTATACAAACTGACCGACCGGACGAGTGCAACGATATTGCCGTCTCTCTTGTTCTTCCGCGTTCATGCGAGACAGAGATAGCTACCCGCGGCCCCTACCGCCCCTTGCCCTCAAAATTTTTAGTAAAATTTGTTTCATTGGTTCATCCACTCGATGGCTAATCAATCAATTGAAGAGCCAAGCGGAAGTTGGTGCTGTGATCCGATAAATAATATGATCTATGTATGTCTCGCAAACCGCTTCAGTGTACAGTATTGCATCTGCCATCCATTATTGTCGCTGTGTCCAACTCACTGCCACTACATACGCAAAATGTTACATTGATGATATCGTCACCATCATCGTCATTTTCAGCCGTTCTCCATCCACTGCTGAATGAAGGCCTTCATTATCCATTTCCACACATTCTTCTCGATTCATCAGCCCATCGTCCACTCGGTCTACGTTGCTTTCTTTCACATCCTCTCGGATACCATTCCGATATTTCTCGCGTCCATCTGCCATCCATTCTTCTCGCTGTGTGTCCCAGCCACGTTTTTCACACGTTCCGCTATACACATATGCCACTTTGGTCATTCTTCTTATCCATGTATTCCTCTCTCGATCTCTTATTGTTATATCGAGCATCTTTCCATGCTTCTCTTTATGCACTGGGTCTTACGTAACATTCTTGAATTCAGCATTGTAGATATCATGTAGGTGCGTAGAATGTGCCACTTTGGTCATGCTTCTTACCCATGTATTCCTCTTACGATCTCTTATTGTTATATCGAGCATACATCTTTCCGTGCTTCTCTGTATGCACTGGATCTTACGTAACATTCTTGAATTCAGCATTGTAGATATCATGTAGGTACGTAATATGTGATATCGGTCGTTATTGCGCGTTAGTTTCAAAGCTTCTGCAAGGACTGGTTGGTACTTTATTTACCTCGTGGTCGATCGCGTTACGCTTTCGAAAGGTCGTAAGTCGTCGATTTTGCGGCTGTCGTCGCCGTCTTTTCGATACTGAGCTGCGAATCCGCGCTTCGACATTAAAATGTTTAGTTTGTGTTGAAATGTATGAAGACTTACGACCTTTCTGCTTTGAAGCCGCATTACTCACAGTGGAGGAGTGCATGAAATGTTAAAAAGGGAGAGTAGGGCGATACGACGCCCGCGCACACCTGGCATTAATATAATTTTTATATAAAATTTAGTTTTTGGAACATTTTTAAAATGAAAGATCAACGAGTTTGGATAATATATTTCAATGCCAATTTTTCAAACAAAAGCAACGTGGGGGTGTTTAAAATAATATTCATAAATATAATGTGAACGTGATGACTCATGCAAAGATTGCGTGAATGGTATTTGATTCGAAGGGGGGAAAAAATCGAAAGTCTATTGTTAAGTTAAAAGTTCCCAGATTAAATCGACTTCCCTTATTATTATTTGCCATCTTCCTTCCGGCTCCCTTCGGTTTTATTGAAAGGTGAGGGCATTAGACCAGGTGCTGTTCGTGCCGCGTCTCCCCCTCACGGCTCTAGCCTAGCACGTCATATATAAAGACGAGGTACTCAACGCGCGCACAACCATTCCGCTTCCGAACTTTGAACTGTCGACAACTAACTGCGGCAGTACGGTAGCGCACAAAAACAACAACAAAGTGACTTAACAGTGATATTATCGATGATTGTGGATTACAACAAAATGACGTCACAGACGGGATTGAGATACGCGAACGGCTTCGTCGAACACAACTTCATGCAAAGACCCGACGAGGAGCCCGTATCCAGGACTTATCAGTACAGGAAGGTGATGAAACCAATGCTGGAAAGGAAGCGGAGAGCTCGCATCAATCGGTGTTTGGATGAATTGAAGGAGCTGATGGTGTCGGCGTTGCAGGCCGAAGGTGAAAACGTTGCAAAGTTGGAAAAGGCTGATATTTTGGAGTTGACTGTGCGCCACTTGCACAGTTTGAGACGGCAGGGACGTTTGGTGGCGGGTCCCGAAGGATCCTACGCTGAAAAGTTCAAAGCTGGATTCACCCATTGCGCCACTGAAGTGTCGCAGTTTATCGCCAATGCTACGGTGGCTTCGTCCAAGCGTCAAGGACCCGCTGAAACCCAAGCCGGAGCGAAGTTGCTTCAGCACCTCAGTACTTGCATCAGAAGGTTGGAATCTGCACCGTATTCGTCGCATCCATCGACGGTTCCAGTTCAGAGGTCCAACACAGCATTGGGGTCACCTAATCAGAGCGTGAATCAGCAGGAGGACCGTGGGAAAGTTCCTCATCAGTATCAGATTGCTGTTTCTGTACCGGTGGGGGGGAGAACTTATGCCCCGCCCTCCCCTCCCGCAAGCCCCGCCCCCACAGGAGAGGGGGTAATGCACGCCCACATGTGGCGTCCGTGGTGATGATGTTGATTATGATGATTATGATACCTAATACTTAAAATTAATGTGGTTCCTCGAATGAGTTGATTGCGGTCTTCGAAAGGTGTATGTACAACAGACTCGACTATCGATTTGTTTTGTTATGGTCTTTTGCAATTTGTGCCTTTTTTAAAAGAAAAATATATATGTATAAATAGTGTTTTTTTTTTGTTTTGTTTATGAATTTAATTTGTACTAGTGAAATGTTGTATGATGAGATGATTATGTATGTTTGTTTTTTTTAAACGAAATTGTTAAGTTGTGTATGTTGAATATTATGTTTACGAAACTGTGATATGTATCGATTTAAGGTTATTATAAATTATACGATTGTATTGTATATTCAAAATGAATCGAAATATAATTTATGCATTTTGAAAATTGAACTATTTTTTTTATACCTACCTACAATGTAACACATATGTATAAATCAAATGCACACACATTCTACAATCCCAACTTGTCATTTATTTTAAAACTCATCATGGGTTGATGTTATTAAATGTCGTAAAAATTTCATCAAGGAAAAGCAGATGCACCCCTTTACACCTGTTAAATAAAAGTTAAAGTTAAATTATTATTATTTGACAAGTTAAAATATTATTATTTGACACACAGTGCACATTACTTCATGCACTTCTTGATAAAGACTTTTACTCAGAAAGGTAAGAAATTTTCTTTAGTTGTACCTATTTAGGCAAATGAATACATATACCCAAACATGGTAAACAATCCCTTATTAGGTATACCAAGTACGAAACAGTAATTAAGCGAAAATTCCTATTCTATTGTAATATGCCAGTATCATTGGGTCAGTCTATTATCCTTACATACTATTGAAACGCTTCATTGTAAGCCATCTACGGCTGAAACAATTACATACCGCATTAAAGGAGACCCCCCGATACTGCAAGCGACGAGTTCAATTTGCACACAGCTGATGACTAGACCTCGGAATTTAGGATTCTCGAACATTTTGCCGTAGGTATATTTGAACGTTGAGGTTGCCGCGCCTGAACTTTTGAACAAAATAACGAATATTATTTATTAAGTTTTATATGTATGTATGTACAGTATAAAATAAATTATATATTTAGCGTAATATAAATAAAAATGTTCTAGGAAAAATCCTCATTTTTCAGACAGTCAGAATTTTGCAGAATTTGTCATATTTCGTAATTGGTTGGAAGTTGGAATATTAGAAAAAAAATAGAGTGGATTAAAAAAATGCATTTAGACACTTATAACACTAAAACCTCATTATTTTTGGGTATGTAAAAAAAATACAAATAATATTATTGAGTAATTATATTATATATTATAGGTTAAAATGTGTTATTATAAATAATAATTGTTCTATAAAGGACGGAGAGAATATATTAATGGTAGAGTACGAACATGAGTTCGGGTGGGTAACGGAATATCCCAAGAAGCGTTTAGGGCCCAGAGGTCGCACGTTACCAAAAGCGTCCATCTGTCCGCCGTCTAGTAATTATACGGAAAAGCATCACCCCTATTATTTATTTTCATTAGGCTTGAATTTAACTGTGTGTGTTTGTCCTTGCACTGCACTTGCGCGTCCTTCACTTGTAGTGCATACGAATATGGTAGATATTATTGTTACTTCTACTAGTCAAATATATGCTTAATCGTTTTATTTTTTTTATATCGAACATGAATTTGGGTGGGTAACGAAATATGTATCCTAAGAAGCGTGTAGGGTCCAAAAGTAGCGCGTTATCAAAACCATCCATCTTTCCGCGCTCGACTGATAACGACCGCGAGCGAATTCTCTTCGAGCACGAAAATTTGAACCTTCGATTAGCTTTTGAAAGTTTTGACAGATTGTAGGATGATGCCCGTGTATGTCGGTCAATTTTAATGAAAGTTGTGTGTGTGTGAGTTGTATGAGAGTCTTTCGGTCGTGTCCCGGGGCAATTCCGGTGATTAGCGGGGCGAGTCACGATCGGGTTCCGTACCTCACGAGTCGAAGCACGCGAACGCCTTCGCCCTGGGAACTGGCCTTTACCAGTTACCACTTACCGCTTTACCATTTTACCACTCACCGGTTAGCTAGGCGTTTACCGCTCGAACGGCCGCTGTATAAAACCAACAGCCCACGGCGCTGCGGCTTCCGATTTCCACGCTTTTCACGCACAGATGCCTCGCCCATTTTCCTAATGCAACGCCTGGGTCGTAGGTAGCTTCGAACGTGCAATTTTCCAACGAAACGTCGTCAAGAGTGTCGAAGCGTGGACAATAATTGTTGTTTATCTACCCGGTTTGCCCGTCATATGACGGCGGATTCTCTGACCCCTACGCCCAACCCCCACTGGTGTTCGCTGTACAGTACAGCCTATGGCCCGTTTGACAATACGTCAAACAATTGTATAGTGTACCGTTGATTGAAAGGGTGTATGGCCATAAAATCGCATTGTCGACTTGAGCCAGCTTTGAAAGAAAGCGGCTTGCTAAAAAAAATTGTTTCTTGTATTGGTCAAGAGTGTCGAAACGTGGACAATAATTGTTGTTTATCTACCCGGTTTGCCCGTCATATGAAGGCGGATTCTCTGACCCCTACGCCCAACCCCCCCCCACTGGTGTGCGCTGTACAGTACAGCCTATGGCCCGTTTGACAATACGTCAAACAATTGTATAGTGTACCGTTGATTGAAAGGGTGTATGGCCATAAAATCGCATTGTCGACTTGAGCCAGCTTTGAAAGAAAGCGGCTTGCTAAAAAAAATTGTTTCTTGTATTGGTCAAGAGTGTCGAAACGTGGACAATAATTGTTGTTTATCTACCCGGTTTGCCCGTCATATGAAGGCGGATTCTCTGACCCCTACGCCCAACCCCCACTGGTGTGCGCTGTACAGTACAGCCTATGGCCCGTTTGACAATACGTCAAACAATTGTATAGTGTACCGTTGATTGAAAGGGTGTATGGCCATAAAATCGCATTGTCGACTTGAGCCAGCTTTGAAAGAAAGCGGCTTGCTAAAAAAAAATGTTTCTTGTATTGGCAATGCTATTGTGACCGCAACGACCCGGGCAGGCACGCAGACGCTAATATGTATAATATACATAAATTTATATTTCATACATTCAGAGTCTTAAGCCTTGTGCTTATACAGTGTACTTGAAGTTGTGTAAGAAAAGCAGCAGAATGCTAGGAAATGTTCATTTTCATGGTATTCGAGAAACTTATCACCCTTGAGTAAGGTTTAAAATTGAAGCAATTGATTTCAATAAAATTAGATACTTAGATTAATTATGTTTTCACATCAGACGTTGATCAATTGCCGGAATATAAAAGTGTTTCGAGCTTCCTATTAGAGCCACGGGTTCTCAACCTATTTCGAGGAGCGACCCCTTTTTATAAAAGTCAAGGGACCTGCGACCCTGATATATTTGAAAAAAGGCAAAAATATTATTCAAACTTCAAGACACCGATTAAAAATTAATATTGCATTATAGTCAATATTTTATATTTAGTTTACTGTTTCAGTTGGCGACCCCACAGAAAACTCTTTGCGACCCCATTTGGGGTGGCGACTGATAGGTTGGGAGCCCGTGAATAAAATTAGACTGAAGACTTGAGGCTTTTATACATCGTATCGTATTTATTAAATTTAATTAGTGCCAATACTGCGTATGTATGTTTTGGCAATCTACTTTGTAAGAAGATAATTTCTTTGGGTTAGACGTAAATAAAGTAATACAGTAATTTGTAAAATGAAAAAGTCCGCAAGTTCGCCTTTAAAGGAAATTGTATTTATATAATAAGTAAAATGGAAATTTATTTTGCAACACATTTGATTTACTATCCTAGTAGTTGTAAAAAATAAAATTCAAATTAAGATTTATTATTATTTATTTGTGCGAAATAAATCACGAATGATTTTTTTACGGCATTCTTAAAGATTTGATGGATGGAAATAAGTAAATGAATTATTCATGCAACTACCGATATTCGCGCGATTTTTTATGCGTAATGTAACAAATGTTTACATGATCAAAAGTATTCAAACACGCAAAAAAAAACATGTAACTGTGCAGTTAAATTTAAATTCAATTTAATCCAATGGGCCGTGTCAAATTGCGTAGGTATATAAATTATTCGCATGTATTCGTTGAATCAAATCGCATTTATGAATAATAAACAATTTATTTATATCATAAATTTAGCTCGCACTTGCGCTTTGTGCATATGGAGCAACAAACTCTGACGATCACTTTCGTTCGTTTTGTCGAAACGAAGCGTCGATTTTGTTTAAATCATTTCACGATTCATCTGCTCTAAATCGATTTCCTCGAACGGTAAATCAACTGCCAATTCGTTACCGATTCCGTAGAATTTAATCGATTGAATAATATCTACATTATCTAATAGATTTCGATGTAAATTAATTGAATAAAATCGATATTTTATCATCGAGCGTTTGAATTTGAATAATTTATTTTAATCTTATGCGGAATCCGTGAGAATCGTACAAATAAATATATATCATATTTAGTTCTCAATTTGAAAAATAATTTTATGCTAATCTGTAAGCTTGTTCTTGTGCATATTATGTGAACCAAGCGTTTCTGGTAATATCTACGTGTTATTTACTTGTACATATTACAATAATTATTATTATTTATTAAAACATTTATTTTTTGGTTTCATCTTCTCGTTTTTTGAAGTAGATATTACAAACCTTTTTTATATACCAATATTTATAAATTAAATCTCCCTAAAAACCATACAAAAAATGTTGAAAATTTTTCCAATCAAAGCAAGCGATGAGTTGGATAAATATGTTTTTGAAATTTGATTCACACGATAAATTCCTTCTATAGTTATCTACCTATACATACTATACATATATATTATGTACATCGTCCCTAGCGATATCAATGTATAGTAATACGATCGGTGTTCGTTTAAAATGTTTCGAATTCGAATCTCAATCTTATCGATGGTTTTGATTCCACGAAATAACTAGTCTCTGAGAGTTCACACGCTTGAAAAGTTTACTTGCGTAATCTTTTATCGAAATTTTTGTCGAGTTACTTTTCTTGGAAGTTCTTAAATTTATATGATAAATTTTTTAAGTAAGCTTCGATATGTTTTGTGGAGAAGTAATGGGTCACGAGTGTGCGCGCGAAAGAAAGGCTTTTTCTTTGCGGTCACGATGGAGTCAAAGGTGGTCAACCACTGTGTTATATAGTGTCTGGTTTTGCGGTTGAAAGTCCGATATGCGTGAGATCGCATGTTAGAGTCTCGGCAAAAATTAGCAAAACGTAAGAAAGAAATATAATAAGCCACTTGTGTGTAAAATAATACTGCGGCTAAATGAAACCGTAAACCTCGTAAAAACGCTCTTCCGCCACTAATTTTTCTACACGCCGCGTCACTTTAATGTTTATTTTATTTTTTTAACTTTCGTTTTGCTTTTCGAGTGGATCACGCGACTTGCTGCTCCTCTTCTGCACAAGTTGCCATTTTGCACTTTTTTTATAATTACCACCGTAACGGACAATCAAAGGAGAAACGCAAACCTTTGTTTTGCCTTGTATTGGTCAAAGTGGCGCAACACTTCTTATTTGCAATCAGTACTTTTTAAACGGCAAAAAATGTCGAAATTTACTTCATTCCATCAATCGCTCACTTCCGGGCTAATGCATATTTTCTATCTCTCGTCCTTATCTTGTCATGTGTGCACTTTTTTCATACGATGAAATGTGTTCTGCGTTCTGTCTGTCATCACGCTTTACACTTTCGATTATCCGTCGGTAATACTTTTTCCTTATCACTTATAACGTCTATTCGATTGTGGTTTTTACCAATAAGTTCTAATATGTATTCAGTGAGCATCTATAAAAAATTACATCGCGTCGAAGAGAACGAAAGAACAATTTGTTAATTATAACCGTGCGGTAGGAAAATTAAGTGAGGTCTCAAATTGGAGACTGTTGTTGTTGAGCCGCAAACGAAAGTCACGATTCGGAAAATATGCGTTCATTACGTTACCAAATTATAACATTCGAGGATGTTGTATGGAATATGTGTGGGGAAAGAGAGAGGGAGAAAAACGAAGAATCAAAGATGAATGGTGTTTCGGTGGTGTATTTATTTTTTTTGGTTCCAGTAACACGAAAACCTGCATGACCCTATTATTATCCGGTTTACCATAATAATGAAAGGAAACACCCCCGACGAGCTTCGTGACTTCAGCTTCCTACAGGGATGAAATCCGATTATGAAGGGACCGAGCGAGTCACGCGCTCGAGTTCAAAAGGTCTCAAATTGCTTTGGGAACACACGCGTACAATATGGTTTTTTTTTTAATTTTTTTTTTACTCGAACAATGGAATAAGCGTGTTTCCCTAATGCTAATTACTGAACAATTAATAAAATAATCAGGGGATTTACAGAGATTCATCCCAACAGAATCAAGCAAAATAATTATATATGTAGGTATACGTTCAGCAATAGGAAATGCAAAAACAAAATTATAACAAAATAAAGTAAAAAAAATTACTTTGGACCTGGCCCATACTTGTTCAGAACGTAATTATGGTCTTTGTTATCATCACGCCACCGTAAAGCAATGATATATTGAAAAAAAAATTATTGTTGTTAAGACAGCCCGATTCATTGTTTGCTGTATTCTCGACATTTCAACTAGTGGCTCTCAATCTTTTATGTTTTAATTTTCATCAGTATTCAACCAGTTTCAAATAAATTTATTTGGCTTTTATTAATATTACTGAAGAGGCTTTGTGTCTAATGAATAGGTTATCATGTCGGACTGCTGACGTTCGCGACACGGTGTACTGTAATCGGTTTCACGACAAATCGTCCGCTTTAAAGTTTTTTCTCTGGTGTTTTTCAGATTTTTCTTAGCAGTTGGAGATTCTTTGGTATGATGGCTCTTTGCCTGGTCTTTCCCACGGTATTCTCGGAGGCTGTTAGCCGAGCAGCCTTCGTGGCTCGAGCCGCGGCTACTTGTGCCCACAATCAAACCAACACATCCGCGTGTGCCTCACCTAAACACCGCAACACTCACCAAACAAAGAAACCAAACATCTCCATAAACAACTCGCACACATAAAAGGCCATTGCCTACATTGCAAAGAAGGGACAGGAAGAGTCCCGAATTAATTTTCAAAAAAAAAAATCGTGTGTGGTCGTTAAATAAAAATTACCGTATCTGCTTAGCTGAGTCCTTGTACGAATTATGTAACCGATACATTACGCATCGAAATACCAGACATCGCTTGCTATGTTTGCGTTGGTTTTTGTTTATTTATATTTTGCAACGATAACGTTGATTAATCAGTATCATGATATAATAATTAGACTGCTTCGACTAAGCTGGGGTAAAAAAGTTAACCAATTTGATGATCATGTTGTTCACAGTGGGTGTTGAGAGCTAACCATTAATCGTAGATTTGGCCAAGTAAAGTATCGCGTGTGTATTTCTCGATTTCTTCTATTCTAGATTAGCACTCTTTTGAACAGATTGAGCGAGCTTTCATCGTCATAATGACGTCAGTTCATCATCATTTTCAGGCGTTCACCATCCACTGCTGGATGAAGGCCTCTCCAATCCTCTTCCATTCCTGTCTTGAGCAATCTGCATACACTTGACTCCACACATTATTCTCAATTCATCAGCTCATCTTCCACTCGGTCTACCTTGATTTTTTTCACATCCTCTTGGATATCATTACAGTATTTCTCGCGTCCATCTGCCATCCATTTTTCTCGCTATGTATCCACTCCAACTTTTTCACACGTTTCGCTATATCTGCCACTTTGGTCATACTTCTTACCCATGAACATATATATTCCTCTTACGACCTCTTATTGTTATACCAAGCATACATCTTTCCATGCTTCTCTGTGTGCACTGGATCTTACATAGCATTCTTAAATTTAGCATCCAAGTTTCACATCCAAACGTCATATGTATGCCTTCTTTTTTAAGCATAGCGGAATGTTGGATTTTAAAACTATATTCATTCTTCCAAAAGCACTCCATCCTAGTTTCATTCTTCGTTTTATTTCTTCTTCTTTACATCCGGTCATATTCACCAATTGTCCTAGGTATAAATAACTATCAACTATCTCTACAATATGATTATTTACCGTGACTACACTTTGAGTGCAAAATTCATGACGTCAGTTAGTGGAGTATAAATAACATTACAAACAATGAGTAAAACAATCGCGATAATGTCATATGACCAAAAGCTATTCCACTTCGTATCAATCTTAAATTTATAACCTTACATTTATTTATGCATGTAACCTTTCAGCGGTGATTGAAGAACAAGTATTTTTATGCAAAAAAATATGTAATTTGTTGCAGTTGCGTGTCGTAGATGAAAATTATAGTTTCGTGTTTCTTTGGATAATTTTTGAATTGCGTAGGTGTTTTTAGTCTCATAATACGGATGTCGAATGGAGTGCTAAGACACTTTTTGAGCTTTTATTCGATCGTTCGATTAGATAAAGGCGATTTATTGACCATCTGTGTCTTTCGGTTTATGTATGTAGTTCGGCGTTTTCTCGTGCTGTTTTATACTGAGAATATATTTTATTTTTATTTTTAGTAAATGGACAATCGGTTGACATGTGGACGTCGATCGGTCGTGTTCTATACGAGATCGACATGGGAACAAGGAATGTTCCTCGTTTGATCGGCTTTTTACCATTCCCCATGATATACGACGACCGCGCTCATTCCTTATCATTTATGTCAATGATCATCGGGTTTTCCAACAAAACGATCCGGACAGAATTGCATTGCGTCCGAAGTGTCCTTTTGTATCGAATCAAATTACGAGAAATTTATGATTGTTTTTTAAACTCTCACGCTACAAAGTTATAACGTTATAAGTAAGAATGAGTAATGGAATCGGAGTTTAATCGAAAAATAAATGAAAATTTGAAATGTCCAGCTCTCGAGACATGTAAACTGTAGGTACTGTGGAGTGTTTGTGATTTGTCTTTGTTCGGACCGCGTTCAAACATATTAAAAATATTTCAAGTGTAACTTCAATATTTAACCAACCAATCACGCAGAGATGAAACGGAAACCACAATGTCATCAGTGATTCAGCAAGAAGATAAATAAAATATGAAACGTGCGTAGAATGAAATTTGATAATTGTTTGCTTTAAGTTTCACCACCGGGACTATAAAGAACCGAATTTCCGTCATTCAAAATCCCATAGGCACCCATAAAACAGAAATTTACATCAAAATATACCTTTTTATATACGAAATGAATTTCGACAAACTAAAATGCTGAATACACATTGCATTCAAAGTGTTATTATTATATAAATACTAGCTAGTTTGCCCGTCATACGGTGGATTCTAATGGTGGGTTCACACCGCCGAATCGAACGCGAACCGAATTCGGAGCAAATTTGAAGCAAATGATAGGATTCGCTTCGTTAGTTGTAGGTATACACTTAAATCTTCGGACCGAACGTGGACCGAATGTCAACCCTCGAACGGAAATACAATAGGCAGAATTAACAAAAGACGATCTTTAACAATAACCTAACCAACAAAAAAATACTCTGTTCGCAGTTGGCCCGTTTTCGTTCCAAAGGCGGTCCGTCAAACGATTTTTTTTGTGATACCCTTATTTTTTTGTGCATTGCGTTTTTGTTCGTGGCATCTTGGCGAGCAGTGTACTTATCAACAATAGAAGGGGTAGTAATACTAGTAAATCGAGATAAATCACCAAACAATAAAACAATTAACTCACTTTCGAAACTTTCGTACATACAATGAAATTAAGAAATAATGATGAGGGGTTGAATTTTATATATTTTTACGTATACATATATAATCTACCGGGTAAATATTGTAAACATTACAAAACTTAT
The DNA here is from genome assembly GCA_022651745.1 of Parapsyche elsis. Taxonomy (NCBI): domain Eukaryota; kingdom Metazoa; phylum Arthropoda; class Insecta; order Trichoptera; family Hydropsychidae; genus Parapsyche; species Parapsyche elsis. The sequence continues at coordinate 2,753,835 of JAGVSN010000004.1, read as the reverse complement.
CTTGGGGAATCGTACATAGGTACATATACATATGTATGTATGTATGTATGTACATACATATGTAGGTACATATGTATTATATAGTATGGGTTAACTCGTATGTACATACATACATACATATGTATGTATATGCGCGCGCGAATACTTTCAAGGTTTGATATCATAAAAATGACACTTAGAAGCACAATTTTATTTCAAATTCAGTCAAGTTTCAGCCGTATAACTGCATTTAAAATTTACCTGCATACATAGTCACAATTCATGTTGATCTTGATTGTACGTCACACTAAAACCGTTTATGTAAGGGCCATATGAGTGTTTAAAATTCAAATTTATTTATTATTTATTTATTTACAAATTATACCATAGTGACATAACAGGTTTCCCCAATTCGTCACTATGGCGAGACATAGTGACGAATAAATAAATACATACACAAAAAAATTGTTTTTGTGGAGCAGCAAAGCGACAAAAAACCATTCGCTGTGAACGATCGCTCCGATCGCTCCGAGACCTAGCGAAGCGATCGTTCGGTTCGCATTCGCTGCGACGTCCACATAGCGTCCAAATAGCCCGAATTCGCTTTCGCTTCGCCTTCGGTTCGCCTTCGATTCGTCGGTGTGTACCCACCATAACCCGACCCCCAACCCCCACCAGTTTGTACAAAAACAGTACAGCTCGTTGCCCGTTTGACAGTAGGTTAAACAATTGTATAGTGAACCGTTGATTGAATGGGTGCATGGCCATAAAATCATGATTTCGACTCGAACCAGCTTTTTGCCAGTGACAAATATAAATATGCCTCAAAGAAATAGGAAATAATATACTTTTATTTGATTTTCAAATGACGTACATTGTACATATGTACATACATATGTATGTATGTACACTAACTTCAAACGATAATATTATTTAAAATTGGCCATGAAAGCAGATTTCAATGAGATCAATCAACGTGTCATTTCGTTAAAATCGCGATCACTGTATGATAGTCGTTCCACATATGTACATATGTATGTATACGTAATACGTGCCTCATCTGAAAATGGATACAATTTTGCTCTCAATAGAAATCAATCGAAATACAAAACAATTAATCTGACTGACCGACCGACAGGCTGGCTGCGTGGCCCTGCCACGGAACGCTCGCATACACACGACACGGGTTGCGCGAAGCGGTCACGCTACATAACCTCACTAACTCACACAAACACTCATGACAGTCATGACACTGTCAACGGCCAGTTACTAGTTGTAGATTTTTTGCATTGGTAAAGTGAAGATGATAAGGTAAATTATTGAATAAGATTTAGCTCACTCATCACTGATGAGTGAGCTAAATCTTATTCAATAATTTAACCGCATTAACTGACACATCGGAAACGATTTCGTTCAATGTACATTTATATATTTCAAATGTTTATCGATGCATCGACAGTCAACAGGTTAAATTGAACAACTATTGGAAACAAAACTATGTCTACTAGTCATATGTCTGCATAAACACTCTCCGCACGGATAGCCGCGAAACGCTCGCATACCGCGTACATACATATGTATATACACTCACTTGCTCACACACACACACACACACGGCACGGGTTTAACCACCCGATGACACAGTCAACGGGCAGTTATTAGTATTAAATAAATGATGGTTAAATTGAAATGTTTAATTTTTCTAAATAAAAATTGTTTTCACCAAATATTCAAATTTTATAATCCCCCGTTTCTTTGCCGCACTATATGTATGTACATAGCAGCAGTGCTCGAAATGGAAATTTTCACGAATGGGAGCGCTCGATAATTTTCAAAAAATATCAAACGACCTTTTTTTTAAATTATATGTATGTAGAGACCTATACCTACATATGTATGTATATTATAACACCAAAACACTTATTAATTACGTAACATATATACACCAATATATATGAATTTATGGGTGTATATATTAGGTTATTAGTATTATTATTGTAGAAATTGTATTACATAAATGCACAATTTACACGGTTAATTTTTTTAAATTTGAATAATTGTTAATATCACTATTTAGTTAGTCACGTGTAGTAATTATAATTCACACAACTTAATAATCAAGCGATTCCCGATCATAGATTGAAATTGCAAATACGTTCGCTAAATTCAAGTTCTCTCATCAGAAGGACAGGCAAGACTGAACTATTTTGAAAATTTGGTTCCTTTAGTATAATGGTCGAGGTACAACACGACAATTCAAAGAAAGATATCGTAAATCATCAAAATGACCGATGGCTCGAAAAAGCCCGTTGCAGTTCGAAATGCCGATTGCCGGCCATTAAAACTTTTTGCGCAAAGCTGACATAGAATCTAAAAACCCTCGGAATTGAATAGAATTCTAAATATTATCTTCAAGTAACGCGTGCACTCAGCTTTTTCAAAACGTAATAATATTTTAAATGGCTTTTGGCTACAGATAGATGCCTTTGTCGGAATTGAAATGTAAAGAATTTAACTTTCAGTGAAAGATTATGATTTAGGAGTCATAAATGTAAAAAAAATTCACCGTCTAACATTTTTGCGGCAATAATTATTGAAAGAGCACGGAAATTTTGGTTTTTTACGAAAGGGAGCGCTAAATTTACAGATTTCACGAAAGGGTACGCTACGTTTTCGAATTTCACGAAAGGGAACGCCCGCTCCTTGCCGCTCCCGCTGAATTCGAGCACTGCATAGCAGCCGGTATGTTTGAAGCATAGCTGTTACATTTTCTATTGAAGTTATGCGAAAGTATTGGCTAAAGATAGACTCGAGTAGTGGTTTTATAGATATGAATTCCGATGATGGATATACGTAATGTGTTAATTGGCTCATCTGTCACTGAATCGCTCGACTGGCTACTCAAATACTGAGAGGTCTCTCGAGTGCGATTATTCCTTGGCTGCATCGGCTACATCCGGCTGCTAGTCTGCTACTATGTACATAGTATGACGATTGAATTGAATCATAGTCATAGAAATCACTCAGGGTTTTTTTATGACAGAAACGCATGGCGACGAACCACGGCAGCCATGTATGGAGAGGCGGTTGAGCACGTACTGTCATTACACGAACAGTTGGCCAAGAGGACAAGAAGCGCACCAGGATGGAGATGCAGCTCACGTAGAGCTCAATCAGCGGCCTACCAATAAAATCACCCACGCCTAGATTTATGTCCAATACGTTTTACACCTCCTAAACGTGCAAGTACGTGAATAGATAGCCAACGCGTCCAGAAATTATCATCGGATTCCTATGAATCGTGGGCGCCACGGATTGAATATGACAAGTGCATCCGTACGAATTGAAGTCTCGAATTAAAAGACACAATCAAGCAGGTACCTATATAATGCATTCAAAGAAAGCATCAAATGCTAGCGCGTGCAGAATTTATATTCAAACAATACCTAGTGCAGATATGTATGTACATAGGTATAGCTTATCGGAGTGCTTCCCAAACTTTTTAATACCGCGACCCATTTCTTAGAACGACAAAATTTCACGACCCACCTAGCTTTAATGGAAATGAAGGGGGAAGGATATTTAATTTATTTTTTATACTATTTTTATACTTAACAATATCGAGAGTTTTATTTATTTTTTATATAATTTATAATTAACGAAAACAATCAGCTGGGATAAACCGTGTACATCCGTGGACTCGTTCAGTTGCAATGAGAAGAATGTACTCTCACCAACTTTATGGATCAGCTCACTGGGCCATTTCATCGATTCTGCGTGCAATCGTGTTATTTGAAAGCGAAATCGTTTCAAAATTTAAACTTCTTACTTGTCCTTATCATCAAACATAACTCCAATCGTGTATTTTATTGCTGGGAGTACTAAAGACTTGCCAATTGTGTGTAGCTTACCAGATTGCTCGATTCGTAAACGAATCGGATACTGGTTGTGGAGAGATTTTTTTAATATTGCTGGTGTAATGCGAAAGCTGCGATTTGGACAAGCTGTTCAAGTTGTCTTTCAAAAAATTATATTGGCTTGTTTTTAAAATCCATATGCTTCGTCTAAATATGTCGACGCAATTTATTCGGTCGCATGCTCTCGTAGGTACATCGCAGCAAATAACACACTGTGACCGTGGATCTTCTTCATTTGCATTCCACGAAAATCTGATTTTTAAATAGCGGGATTTTTTTTTTTTTAAATAATTTGCTATTGAATTTGTCAATTCCAATAAGGTGGGACCATAAAATGGCAGAAAGTTCATTGTATACGTTATTTATTGAATATATAATATACGAAAGACACAGATGAATCATCAAAAGTGAAAGTACATATATAAACAATGTTTTATATTTATATGGTAGGCAAAAAAACCAATTCCTAATGTAAGTAAAAACGATATTACCATATGTATGTAGATGTACCTATGTAACTGGTAATTGATCATGATTTATTAAATATACGATTAAGTTTTTGCTTAAAATATTATTTACATTTCAAATTTAGCCTAGCAACAGTTCGCATTATATAAATGCTATGACATTTTAATTGCATGTTTCAATTATTGCTATGTGAATGATCGTTTTCAATCAGGATTTCCTATTTTCACTGATTAGGTGAGTATGAGTACGTACTCGTATGAGAAGTTTTCTCCATACGACTTCTCTTCCTGTACTTTTCTCGTCTACTTAACATGCACATATGAAAGATAAGTAAATACCATTCATTAGCAGCATTTTAATGGAAATTAATCACCATTAAAGTTTACTGTACAATTTATTATTTAATTGCTCGTAATACCAATAAAGGAACAGATCCTAAAAGTGCCATCACATTTTCACAACTTCAAAAGGTCTCAACGGAAAATAATAATAATTTAATTGACACGATGACGATGGCTGTGTCCCGCATGACTTGTCAATTAAGTTTTCCGTGTTAACATTCGAACACGACCGTTTCTCGCACGCTTTCGCATCCCGTGTGAAGACATTAGCTGCTCGACGGTAATCTGTTGTTTACCACTGACCGACCGAAAAAAAAAAATACATATACCGAAGAAGAAACTCGGTGTTCCTCTTTGACTAATTGCCAGTCGCTGGCATAAACGAGCTACTGTGTGCAACAGTGAAAACATTAGTAAACATGTTAATACGCATACAAATAATTAAATTTGCGTGTGAACATCCTCTCGCTCGAAAACGCTTTTAAACGTTTCATGTTCGATACAACTTCTGCGGCGAATTGCAATGGTGAGCTACAAAGGGTTGATTGACCTCTGTGAAACGTTTCATTGCCATTATTGGGACATTCAAGTTTTGTATCAAACTTGTCTTTGAATATCATTATTTGTCTATCAGACGTGCATCAGTGCGAATGCTATGCTGATTTTTGCTTAGATGCGTAATTTCCTTTCAACAAAAACCTCTCTGTAATGTGTAGTATCTAATGTATTTTCATTTTTAAACTTTTGTATTTTACGACGTTCAAATCAATAAAATAACCATAGTACAGTCCAAATCTAAAGTCAAAGTCCAAAAAAGCCTGTGTTTAACAGAATTGTTACGCACTGTTCTTATCATTTTATCATCATCATTTTAAGCCGTTTACCATCCACTGTTGGATGAAGGCCTCTCATTGGAGGATTGCTCTTCCATTCCTGCCTGTCTTGAGCAATCTGCATCCAGTTGACTCCATACGTTCTTCTCAATTCACCATTGTCCACTCATTCTACTTTGCTTTCTTTCACATCCTCTCAGATACCATTCCAGTATTTCTCGCGTCCATCTAACATCCATTCTCCTCGCTATGTATCCAACCCATTGCCACTTCAACTATTTCACACGTTCTGCTATATCTGCCACTTTGGTCATACTTCTTACCCATGTATTCCTCTTACGATCTCTTCTTGTTATACCAAGCAAACATCTTTCCATGTTTCTCTGTGTGCACTGGATCTTACGTAGCATTCTTGAATGTAGCATCCAAGTTTCACAGCCATAACTGGCAGTACGCATTCGTGTATGTCTTATTTTTTAAGCATAGCGGGATGTTGGATTTAAAAACAATGTTCATTCTTCCAAAAGCGCTCCATTCTAGTTTCATTCTTCGTTTTATTTCTTCTTCTTTACATACGGTCATATTCACCAATTGTCCTAGATATAAATTTATCAATTATCTCTACAATATGATTATCTACTGTGACTACGCTTTGCGTGCAAAATTCATTAAACATAATTTTAGTTTTATTAAAATTAATTTTTAAGTCTACTTTCATATGTACTTTCGTTGCTTAATTCTGTTAATCTATTTTGTAAATCTACCAAGTTATATGCAACTATTACTATGTCTATCATTTTATTATGGTATTTGTTTTATTTCAGCGCGTTTACTAGGATTGCATTCATACTAAACAATTGGGCACATGTGCCCTCTGTACCCAAATTCTGACATAGGTAAACAAAGGCAACAAGTGTCAACACTTCTTAAGAAAATTTTCATAAATATGAAGCACACACCGGCTAGTTTGGAAACCTGCACCGAATTCAAAATGTTAACACTTGTTACATGTTACCTCAGTCTATCCGAGGCTTAACACAACATAGCATTTGCATCGATCTATTTGTGATTCTGTGACGTTACAAAGTTACAATGGTTACATCTTCTCGTCTACCGAGTATTTACCATCTTCAACAGTCATCGGTCATTCTAGGAAGTCTAGCCGGGGTATGAATGTCAAAGTGGCATTTTTTTCGCCGCATTTTCCAAACTTGGCATCATTTTAATTGCGTCAACTGTTTCGACATGCAATTGCGTCTGTTTGTCAGCAGTTTTTTTTTATCGATATGTTGCGTTACGCACCAGCCGATGGCAGATTATATTCAAGCACGCCCACTAAAGTGAGTCATCAGGTTGTGGCCGCGGCTAGCACCTGCCCGATCTTCTCACGGTAACTTTTCAACGTCGAAGACAACGACGAAGACCACTTCGATTGACGTCTTTTTTTTCCTCTCTCTTCCCCCCGTCGTTGTCGTCGTCTCATCTCCTCATTAAACCCGCATTGATGGCGCTATTATTCCATTACGGAGACAGAAAGAATAAATTTATCACGATCTCGAACGCTGCTGCGACCACTTATCGCGACTAGACGTGTAATTTGTTAGGGTCTTTATCTTTCTTTTTGGTAGGCAGGTAGATATTGTACTTTCGTATTTATTATTATTGTATTTTTTTTCGGCAAAACCGCAATTGCCGAAAAAGATCCGCTTTTCAACTCTATGGTCACACTTGAAAGCGTGAAAATATTTTTACAATGCGCTCTTGGAGCGGTTACACGTAACTGAATTATACACCACAAACCTCAAATCGATTTTTTTACAAAGGAAATATCATATCCGATGGTTCTAAAATATCTATAAATAAATTCGTGCATGTCTGTTTATTTCTTATAGGTTCACTAATCGGCAACACATTTTGCAGAGGTAGGTACTTCTCCAGCGAGTGTTGTTTATTTGTTTCAATGACTTCGACTAATGACAGTTGACAGAGTAGTACTTTGACTATTCGCAGTTCAAAATGGACAAGAGGAATCCCGGATACTACAGTTTGCAATAAATAAAATAAGGATTTTTAGCATCAAAGAGACGTATGTGATACAAGTAAGTCACGATTTTTCTTCGACGAACGGATATAAATAGATATAGATTTTTTTTACATAAAATAATGATCGGTTTACAATGAGGCAGTAAATAACCGGTTGTTCATAGATATATGAGTTTTGAGTTCGGGAGTTTGTCGCCTGGGGCGAAACTCGTGCGGGCCACAACCCCGGTAATTCCAGTGTCACCGGCACGTGCTCCAACCTTTTAACCCTTTTTTTATCTACTGGTTTTGCGGCTGTTGAAGGGCATAAAAAATCTGCTCAATCTTCGATGAAGATTCTTTAAAAAAGTGACAATTTTCTCGGATATTTCTATCAAAATCAAAATATCGTTGAAGTTGACCCTCGATAGTCACAGAAAGATAAGGGTTTTTTGTTACATATGTATGTTAAATTTTCCATCTCCGGTTTTAAGAGGGGAAATAAATGCACACAGCGCGTTGTTGCTTTGACAAAAACGAGCATGCTTTGTCGTTGGCATGCGCCCACATTTTTATGAAACAGGATCACTAGCAAGTTTTTTTCTATATACTATATTATACATATCTATGTACATACATACATGGATGTGTTTTCAAACGAATTAAAATATTAACCAAGTACATTGGTGGGGAACGTTTTAGGTAAATCTCTTATAGTTATAGTTGCATGTGACTAGATTCATCAAAATTACATAGGTGTAAAAATTAATTTTAATAAAACTAAAATTATTTTTAAATACATATATAAAATTTTGCACCCATACCGTAGTCACAGTAGATAATCATATTGCAGAGATAGTTGATAGTTATTTATACCTAGGCCAATTGGTGAATATGACTGGAAGAAGAAGAAATAAAACTAAGAATGGAACTAGAATGGAGCGCTTTTGGAAGAATGAACATAGTTTTTAAATCCAACATCCCGCTATGCTTAAAAAATAAGATATACACGAATGCGTACTGCCAGTTATGGCTGTGAAACTTGGATGCTACATTCAAGAATGCTACGTAAGATCCAGTGCACACAGAGAAACATGGAAAGATGTTTGCTTGGTATAACAAGAAGAGATCGTAAGAGGAATACATGGGTAAGAAGTATGACCAAAGTGGCAGATATAGCAGAACGTGTGAAATAGTTGAAGTGGCAATGGGTTGGATACATAGCGAGGAGAATGGATGTTAGATGGACGCGAGAAATACTGGAATGGTATCCGAGAGGATGTGAAAGAAAGCAAGGTAGACGATGGGCTGATGAATTGATAAGAATGAGTGGATACAGATTGCTCAAGACAGACAGGAATGGAAGAAAATGATAATGATACATAGATATGTGTTTTCAAATTAATTAAAATATTGACCAAGTACATTGGTGGGAACCTGTGACGTTTTTTTGTAAATCTCTTATAAGCTCTATAGTTTATTTGAATATTAATTGCGAATTACACATAAATCCATAACTTGGCGCCACAGGCGATTGCCTAATTCGATTAAGCTCCTTTTGAAATACTATCGATACAAATTAAAAAAAAAACTAATACCTAATCATCGATCGCCATACTCGTCAAACACTCAAGCATGTAATAAGTATAATATTAAATGTATAATTATGCAAATAGTTTGGGGTCAGTCCCCAGTGCTACCGAAGCGCGACCGGCAGACGTCAGCATTTCTTCTTTCTTCGTTCGCTCATCAATGAATATACACCAGTCTCTTTCGCACTTAAGCCACTTGCCATAGCTTTATCCTTCTCACTCGAGACACATTCATACCGTGGGAATACTTGTCAGGCTCGTGTTCCCACACGGGCCACATTAGCGACTCGTCGGCACACAACAACAACATTTTATATGTTAATTTTAAAAAATACTACATTTTTTTCACCCCAATCGGTTTGAAATGTTCTGCTGCGAGAACTACTTCTTCACCTTTTAACAAACATTTTGCCATCTGTCATAGTGACAAAGGAAAGTCACTCTCCAATAATTTTGCGTTGCCTTCTGTAGGGGAAAATAAACGAAGGAAGGAAGGGACTATGAATTGTATGTTGCTATGTGTCTACCCGATGTATCACGGAGTCCTTCTTAGTACGTTGCATTGACGTACTGCGACGCAACGTATAGGCTATTCCACAGACTACGTTGTCATTAGTTCACTATTTATCTTCTTACGATAAAGTTGTCAAGAAAAGCGAGAAAAGCGGTAGCTACATATTTATTACTCAGGATAATAAATAAAAGAAGACACCATAGATGGGTGGGTTCATCCTATACATCAAAGTCGTAACGAGTACGGGAAGTATCATAAGCTCTGCGAAGAACTGAAGGATTTTCATGAACGCTATTTTCAATATTTCCACATGAATAAAAAATAGTTTGAAATCTTACACTCTCCATAGTGCTCTCGGTTACGCTCAATTTAGAACAATTAACAATGCTTGAAATCCATTACAAACAAAGTCAAACGATCCCAACGAAGACCATCACGATCGCGTCATTTAAATTACTTCAAATGCTATAAAATAGAGGTGAAGAGATAATAAAATAGTACTGTTCTCCTAATAAAATATAGCATGGTTTAAGTAAACATACCTCAGCAATTAAGCTTTCTTCGTTCACGTTCACACAAGTACGTCAAAATGCGTTCAACTGAAGACCGGAAGAGAAGCACGTCAACGCGACGCATGAAGTATGCGTCCCATAACATAGCAAACTATGTACATACATCGGTTTACATATTTTGGAATACGTCCAGTGGCAGTCAACGTACTCGGTGGGAGAGAGCCTTTAGTCATTTAGTGGGTATGAATGTTTATGTTGCCAATTTTTTTTTTTTTTTTTTTTGTCTCAACAACTCTCGAGAATATGTCCGATGTTCTATCGCTGTACTATCGATTGACTCCGAATAATTCAATTCCTACGGTGTTTTTCATCAATTTTTTATATTAATTTTGTTATTACGGAGTTGCTATAATTTCGGTGTGAGTTTTGAGTGTGTCTCGTGTTGATTGTGCGCTGTTTATGGCGGGTAAGTGCCGTCACATAGCTGGAAGCGCGCTAGTGTTTATCGCTAATGGCGGCCACAGATATAAACAGGAATGCGCGTGGACACGGGACAACACCTTAGCTACCGATGAAGAAGACTCAATAGCTTTCGGTGTATAATGTGTTGAACGAATTCACTTTCAATCAAAATTCTATGGATATATTTGAGACGTTTCGCCGGCACTGCACGAGAAAAATTCATGTTTTTGCTTATCGGTGTTTTTTGCATGCAGAACAAAATAAAGGATGTGCATGTTTGCGTTTCGTATCGTTTAGCTTGCGGGAGGTCAAATAAAGTCGATAACGAACTTGTGAATTAAAGCATCGAAAGAGTTGTTTGCTATGAAAAAAAAAAAAATTAATTTATATGTACGAGCGTGAATAATTTTATCTGATGATAGTGTAAACACTCTGAGGGCGGTCTGTCATTGATGAATGTCATCAATAGTCGAGCATTCACGTCAATATCGTAATTTCACGATGCTTACTTAGGTAGGTGTGTATATGTATGAATAAACATCTGACTTCAAGAGAATTGATAAAAAAAATCGGAATGAGTTCTTTGAAATCGTTTTGATATTTTCCTTGAACGTTTTGTGAGAAGGTCGTACAATGCCTTGAAGTCGATCGAGCGACATTCTCCTAATATTTTAGTCCTAATGAACACTTCTGGGAAAAAATGTCAAAAATCTACTGCTATCACTTCAAGAACATCGAAGTTCGAACACCTTATCTGCCGCATAAAATTTAATGGTTTCCAACTTCAACAAACATTATCAAAATCTAAATCGTCAATGAATAAATTAAGCGTGGTAAAGATGCCGATCCCTACCCATTTCAATGATAAATTACGATGAGTAATAAACACGTAGTTTTCATATATGTACATACATACCATATATGTAAGTATACATATAATACAATAATACACAACGCGAATTTTCTCAACAAATTACATTTCCGCATTCTCGTAAGTAGGCACATCACATTTGTCACACGTGCCGTTTTCGGTCCATCGTAATTCCGTGATTTTCGCTATCTTGTGACTCAACCGTAGCTTCTGAGAAAATCGTTAATTATGCCAGTCGATTCGGTTTTCCTGTATACGTGTTGAATTTGGTAAAATCCGACAACGAAAATTGCATTTCACAAAGCAATTTAAATGCAGGTCGTAAATGGTGTCATTTGCGGAAGCGAAAATGGAGGCCACTCAAAGTACACCTTTTTACGAACAAAAATAAAAAGCATCAACAGCTTAAAATCCGATAAAGTTTAAATGTAAAAAAAATATTATTCTTTCGCTGAAATAAAAGGACGGGAATGAGATCGAACATGAAAGCAAACATTCGAAACAAATCAGCCTTTATAAGAAAACTGTATTGCCTATTAAAAATCAACTGGTGTTTATTATTGACATTTGCGTTTGAAAACTATGGCAGTATGTACTATGCCCATGGGCTACCGAAAAAAATAATAATTAAAAATTTCCATTAAAACAAAATTCATAAATGTGTCCCTTACGGACAGAGAGGTAGACAGTTGTGTAGCTTTTATAATACATACATATGGTATAAAAAAAATAACAAACTAGTTAAAAAATATATCATAATGTACAATTAAATATTTGGTATTAGAAATTAGGTAATCGAGTGTAACGATCAGTGAAATGAGGAAATGATATGCTTATTAGTTTGACACAGAAGAGCTTTTCATACAAATCGATTATGAGGAACAAAGTTTACTTTATCTTTATGCCGAATCATAGCTCTATACATTAAATAGTTAAATAATAATAATTGAAAAATGAAAATTAATTTTTAGAATAGTTTTAGCCCGACTATAAGGCGGGGTTTTTTTATATTCGAGCAATTGTCAAAAATAGCGAGATGGCTATATTTTAACGATTGCTTTCAATGGGCGGCATTGTTTACAGTTTACACATTATCGACTCATTGCAGTTTCTGACAGTTGGTTTTATTCTGTTTTTTACTTTATCCTAATCGGATAAAGTATTGTGATCGTTTTGTTCTGTGTTACGTTTTACATATTTTTGCATCCCCAAAAATATTATGAATGACCGTACTGAAACGCGAGGAGCTCGAAAATATCAAATCAATCAAGGAAATCGCAACAGCTCTACATATGTATGATTCAAAATTTCTTAAATTTACATTTTTGTTTCAATATAATGGCGATCGCCTTATAATGGGGTAAAAGTTTTTTTTCAAAAAGCAAATTCAAAAAATGGAGGTCACCTTATAACAGGGTTGCTAGATCTCCAAAACCATAGATCGGGACAGTCACCATTTCGAACAATCAAAAGAATAGTTAAGAAATTGAAAAAAAAATCATAATCATTTAATCAAATCCACTAGGACTCTACACATTCTTCTCAATTCATCAGCCCATTTGGTCCACTCGGTCTACCTTGCTTTCTTTCACATTCTAGTATTTCTCGCGTCCATCTCCCATCCATTCTTCTCGCTATGTGTCCACTCCAACTTTTTCACACGTTTCGCTATATCTGCCACTTTGGTCATACTTCTTACCCATGAACATATTCCTCTTACGATATCTTCTTGTTATTATATCAAGCATACATCTTTCCATGCTTCTCTGTGTGCACTGGATCTTACGTAACATTCTTGAACTTAGCATCCACGTTTCATATCTTCACATAGAAGGTCAAAATTAAGCGAGCTGCTTTTAACTACATACATACATATAACATTTAAATCGGGATTTTCGGAGGCAATGCGGGACTCGGGACGTCTGGCAAGCCTGCCTTATAATCGCGATCGCCCCATAGTCGGGTCAATATACTAAATATAATTACATATGTACTTGATTTTCAAAAATGTGAAAAACAAACCTGTATAAGTCCGAAAAAGTAAACAATATAGTATCTGAGAAAAGATTATTTTTCATAACAAAAAATTTACAGTTCAGTTCAGTTGACTTTCAAGCATAGTTAGTTTTCTTTCATAACCATTTTCATTATACTGGTGCTGCCATCTATGAGTGGCGATCGAAGGCGATCGTTTGAAAAGTTTTGTATCGCTATTTCACGAGCTATCGAGTTTTATATCGAGCGAAACAGAGACAGTCGTTTCGATGTAAATTTTTGTCTCTGTTCTGTAAGGGGAAAAGTTTGTAAGATGAAGGGAGACGAAAGATGGTTTCGGTGAGGTGTTCAATTCAAGGAAGTGTAGGTGGAGCACGTTGAGGATGCTCAGTGTGGTGAAGTTGTCGAGAAGGTTGCTCGTGTGCGGAAAAAGCTCGCCAAAAGCTCGTCAAATTTACGCGAGTTCTCGTTTCCGGGAAAGATAGAGCGGATTAAAAGAGCGCAATAAGGTTAGACTTTTTATATTTTTTATTATCCATTTTGTTATTTTTATTAAAACTTTTTTTTTGTAAATAAATACATTTTAATTTATAAAGATTTTAAAATTTATTGTATATTTAATCGTTTCTGACAAATGATGAAATACATGGTTCAAAATTTTATTTTTGATATAAGAATATTCCGAAATATCAGTGTTACATATTTTGAAAAACTAAAAAAAATTCGCCATTTCCCCCCCCCCCTCACAAAAGCAAATTTCATATTAAGCATACGTTTCTTTCAGATTCATTATTTTTTCACGCGCTTCTCAATAATAAACAATTACATACTTAGTACATATGTAGGTATATTATTTTGTGTATTTCATAAAAGTTTTAGTATGATTTTAAGCAATTTGATTTTTTGATTCGTTTTATGCAAGTTTAATAGAATAAAACAAATATCCGATTAGTAATAATTATTCGAATGAAATATAATCATCATCGCCTTAAAAAATAAGTGTAAACATGTGACAATTTGTACAGATGTATAGATATGTATGTCTCGCATACAATAACCATGCTTATGTTACCAATGTTGTTTTTTATAAACCTTTTTTTTTAATTTTTTATTTCAGTTGAAAATCAATTAAGTTGTTTTGAAAAATAAAATAAAAATGACGATGGTGAGTCCTGATGACGGGAGACCGTCGATATCGAGGACAGCTCGTTACAAAAAAGTTACTAAGCCCTTGCTTGAAAGGAAGCGAAGAGCCAGAATAAACAGATGCCTCGATGAACTCAAAGATTTAATGGTTGGAGCTTTTGAGGTAATTGAGAAGCCATTCATCAACTTTTTTGATCAAATATATAATTTGAAACATGTCTTTGAGTTTTAAATATTTTTATTGTTTTTTTTTTTTAGGTGGAAGGTGATAATATAAGTAAATTGGAAAAAGCTGATATATTAGAGTTGACGGTACGACACTTGACTAAACTCCACAGTCCGAAAGATCCGGTTGCAGATGCCAAGAGATTTCAAGCTGGCTTTGGACAATGCGCGGCGGAGGCCTGTCAATTCATTTTGTCAATGCCAGAAATCGATTCGCAGATTGGACAAAATCTGATACATCATTTACGCACCCAAATCACTGATGTACCACCAAGTAGTGCTCAAGCTTCTCCCGCGCAAAACTCGCCTCAAACTTCACCCGAAGTCCGTAGTATTTGGTCCGGTCCGAGCAGTAGAGAGTATGTCAACCAATCAAATAATTTGGGTCATCGATCATCTCCTTCACAGGAATATAATATGCAAAAAAGACAAGAGCCACCTCCCATACCAGTTAATCAAAGTTTGGTCTGCGATACCACAGTAATGAATTCGACCCCAAGGATCCACGATTTATCTCAACCGATGACTGGATTGTTAATGACCGTCGACAACAACATTAAAGAGAATCCTCAATTGTATCCAAACACTGCACAGGCAACTGAGCACGAGATTAAGAAAAGACAAAACGCTGAAGTCAAAAATGTTATAATGCAGAAAATTAGGGAACAAATTCTCGGACGTCAAGTTAGAGAAGCCGATCCTAAACCAGCCGCTTACGATATTCCAAATTCTGCACCTGTTCAGCATCAATATAGAAGCATTCCACCGAGCACATACGTTCAAGAGGACATTTCGGCTGCTTCAGTAGATTTGAGGAAAAAATCAAAAGGTGAATCAAAACATTTCTCGCCTCGTCTTGATACAAATAATTCCAAATTCCAAGTAAGCGACAACAAACTGAAAAGAGATGATGGACATTCAACTCAGGAGGCTATCAATTACAGCACTGTAAGTCGCGAATCAAATGATCATGAAAAATTCAAGAACATTGAAGGACTCCATACTGAAAATAACGGTTATATTAGAAAGCGACATGCCGACTATAGACATATACATCCGAAAAAAGTATTTTTGCAACCGACCAATTCCAATCAAGAAATCGCATATGATAATCATGCCTACAATTATCATAAGAAGACAAACACACCACAAAATGTCGATCATCACTCGTATTCGACTTTAAGGCGACATCGTTTGTCGAATCCTAGTCGTCATGCTGAATATTCTCATGAGCGTTATGCAATTGCGACAAATAATCAAAGACATGATTCTCCTTATCAGCGATATAAAAATGAAGCTCCAGTAACTTCTGGACATCGTTCTCAAATCCTACAAATGCAACATGAAATGCGATATGAGCACGGTAATCCCGACGAGCAAGAAGAAAATATGTGGAGGCCATGGTGATAAAATTTAAACAGAATAAACCTCAAAAAAAGCTTTAATTATTCATAAGTTTAGGTTTATCTTCAGTAGTAAATATTACAGATAACTTTTAACTGACGACACTTTCTTGATTGTGTTTTTATTTTCTTAGTATAAATTGCATTATTATTATGTGGATAATGTAGATTTTGTCTGCAGCTCGTAGATATAATGTGATAATAAGAATTACTATTTTTTTGATCATTTAATTTTTAAGATTATATCTATATTTATAGGAGGGTTAAATGAAAAGCACTATTGTGATCTCAAATTATGTATTCGTTAGGTTTTAAAAGATGTTAATTTGATTATAAATTTATAGGAACGCATACAATAAATTTTGCTTGAATTACCTACATACATATATGTATGTAGTCTATATTATCTATAAATTAAATTCTTTATACTTGTTTATTTTTGTATGTTAGTTTCGTAATTGTAGTCTTCCAAATAAAAGTTTTATTATTATAGTTTCTACTGTTGAATATAGTAAAATGTCATCTGAATACAAAATGTGTTATTGTATTTCAGCAAATTTTATAACTTTTATACTTTCAAGGTTAAGTGTAAGTTTTTATAATGAACTTTTAAATATACTTTTATGAAAAAATTAAAATTTATTTCCCTCTTCATACGCTATCCCTCATTCCTCACCCATTTAATTTAATTTATCTCAAATTAAATTTGTATTTTCAAGTCGACAAATATTTTATTAAGGTAAGCCTCGCAATGAAATTTAGTCATTTTATAGTTAATTTCAATTAGTGTGTGTATACAAAATTAATACATACAGAATACTCCCTGTAATCAGGGAGTAATGCTGGGGTGAGGTGACATGGACTATTGAAAACACGTGAAATATCACAAAATTTTTATGGTCGTATGGGTTAAGTTTAAAAGAATGATCAAATCAGTAAGTAAAACATTCCCTATCAGTGCGGATGTATGTACATATGTACCTTTTACGGTACATTAGCGTTTTTACAATAAAACGTCATCTGGCTTCAAATCGTGTGCTATTTTTACGAAAAATGTATCCCTAATTATTATTTTTAATTTTTGGCTAAAATATCTATGGATCAGCCGCATACGGATAAGAAGGGGTTTACTGTACTGTACTCAAATTTTATTTTAATACAAACTGTAAAAAACCAACTTTGCTAATGCGCATTTTGAAAGTAAATAATTAAAAAAAAAAAAATAAAAAAAAAGGTTGACAAAAAAGTCGATTGTGTTTTTTTGTTTATAGACTGTAATCCAATATTTTGCCAAAATAATCGCAAAATGTCATAAATGATAATGTTCATTAAACTTAATTGTGTAGTGATATTTTCTCCGATATCAGCCGGTGGATTTGTTGTCGAAGTTGAAAAGTTGGTTTTCAAATTATAAGGCTATTGATAATAAATTATAAATATGTATGGATGATAATGATAATGATAAAATAAAGTAAAAAATAAAAAAATAAAATAAAAAAAATAAAATAAAATAATAAAATAATAAAATAAAATAAAAATAAAAAAATAAAATAAAATAAAAAAAAATAATAAAATAAAATAAAAAAATTAGGGCGGTCGATAAAGTATAATTTCTTATGTATAAGAAATTAAAAAATATTTATTTTCAATAACATGAGACATCTATATATAAATACATAAACTTATTGATATGTTAAAAAGCTTTTTTAATGAAAATTTAGATGTCTCTATTTTGAATATAATCCTTCAAACAAATATTATAATACTTTTGTAAAATAGCCATAGATGTCAATAAGCATTTGTTTTATGTGTACTATGTATGTCATTTTTCATAACTTGCTTTTAAAACGAATCTAATAATTAGTACATACAAATTACATATTTATTTATATTTTTTTACGTAGTACTTTATCCATATTACATTCCGTTTGATAAAACATTGAATCAATATTATATTCCTTTATATTAAATGTATGATGTATGTAAAACATTCTATATTTTGCATTGCTACAGGACTTGAAGGTTTTATTATTATTTTGGCATATTTAAAAGGATAAGTTATTTTCATAACGATCCGACTCTCAGTGCCGTAGGGCTCTTGCAGATCCGACTGAGCACTACCTTTCCCAGGAAATGATCAAATAAATTTCGCGAAAATCACTCCCTCGAACCTCTCAGAGGCTTTGTAACGATCTAAGAATATTTAAGAGATCTTCGAATTCGCAAACATCAATAGATTTATTTATACACGGTTCGGTGAAAGCCGTGGCACAACAAAGGGCCATTCGCATCTCGCATGGATCATTTGGTTATTTCGAAGAACTCTTCATACGGAAACTAAAATTTTCGAGGCGAGGCGAAAGAAGGGTTAAAAGTTGAAACGCGCGCCTGCTTTGTATGAAATTCCAGCGTAGCCTCACAAAAATAATTTACAATTTAAAATACGATACCCAATAATTTACAAATAAATTCGAGACCAATAAATGATTAACGCATTAATTTGTCATCCAATTCTGATATTCAATGGTAATACGACTAAATGAAATACATTTTACAAAGCTCAGTTGGATGCATGACATTAATCAAGGAATGAATTTAATTGCGGTTTAATTAATTCCACATTCGTATTAATTTTAGTGCCATACCTAACAGTACAATAATGATTCGGAAAATGAATTCACATGTACACACACGCATGGACGGATGTCCATACATTTATTCAGTTTAATTATATGTAAAATTGATTTTTCCTCTCTCGGCTCGGTCTTAACCTTTTGCCGCCTCCCACCGCGAAGAATTGATAACAACAACGACAGCATTAGCGTTTTTTAATAGACATTTACGGCCCATCGACGACGGTAGGCGGCTGTATAGTCCGCGTGTAAAAAAAATGTGATATTTTCTAATTTGAAATACGGAACGTGGAAAAAAATGGACCATAAATTTATCAAAAATGACTACGGGTACGGGACGGGTGTTCATTTTTTCTCAAGAGAGAGGTGGCTTGCTTTGTGCCACACCGACGTCAATCTGTCACTCTGGACCTCTGGAGGTATTCCAACATCACCTGGTCCGGATTGGAACTGTTGAATCTCTCCCCCACCACCCCAAGTCCCTCGATTAATGCACTAAATATTCAACGGATTGGATAGAATATTTGGAACAGCGGATTATCTCATCCGATCCCACGTTATTTCTAATAAACTACTGTATTGGATCGATTTGCTAATTAAGTTAATTGACTATGCAAATACACACACATACACACAGATAATGCAACTACTCCGTTACGTTCGATCGAGCCCTTCCAGGCAGTCATCGTTTCCAATTGGCGTTTTTATTTGAATTCGTACAGTTAGCGGTCGATTTTTGCAGCGTTTCCGCAACTGTTGCACAATTACGGAAGACAAATTGGATCGATGCTCTGTCTCGCGGTTGAATCTTAATTGTACGTCCAACTGGAGAAAGAACATAATTTTGGGTGTGTTGACTTCCTTGATTAATTATTTATTGTCCAAATTGTTAAACCGTGAGTCTACTGGCGATTAGAATTAAAACATTTTCTAGCTGAAATTTACAGTAGGTACCAATCTGATTTTTGGAAAATCTTGTCAAAAAGCGTCAAGTGCGAAAGCAATTATTTCTTACCCCTGTGTGTACTTAAGCTTCAATAGTGAATCTACCTCAATTTTACTTGAAAGCAACTGGATGAAGTGGGTTTGTTCTGTTAAATATTTATTAAACGCCTATTAGGGCTTTTACATATAAAATACATAATATATTCAATTAGAAAAAACACAAAGGGAAAAAAACTAATAAATAAATTATGTTGAGTTAATAAAATAAATAATAAGTCGTTGTATTGGGGATGAAAGATTAGTATTAAAAAAATCAATAAATACAGAGTATCCATTGTCATATCAAATCATTAAATATGAGCTATCTATGCGTATTCCACTGGTGGTTGAAAATCAATAGTCGACTCATTTTCCAACTATTAAATTCTTGGTTCTGAATTGCTTCAAACAATAATTTTTTTTCATATACCTTCTACATAGCGTATATTCGTCTTGGACTAATTCATTTTGTTCGCTGTTCGGTTCGTCGGTGTGTAAGCAGCATGAAGGCGGCTCTCCAAACGATGCGTTCACTCGCTGAATATTCGCCTCGTCTACATTGGTCAAAGGCGCTCACACACCTTAGCGAAATCGCCGCGTCAAACTGACGCCCTCTATCGTCGTTGATTAGCACCAATGCGAATATGGGGCGAAAGTTTGACGCAGCGATTTCGCTAAGGTGTGCGTGAGCGCCTTAAATGTTGCTAAGCTTTTAAGCTTTCTAAAACGCCCGTTCGGAGTATTTTCCGACATTTGTCTGCAGTGGCGAATGTTCGGCACGCATCGTCTGGAGCAGGCTTAAGCGAACTTTAAACTCTCCTTATCAATAATGGAATTGTGTCGAGATGTTTGCTCGACACTGTCCCGCCCATCAGGATATCACAACTCGCCCAGATCGTTTGAACCTTCGTCAAGTTTTGTCGCTGGAAGACGCTGGCGTCTCTCCTCTCGCGAACAAAAGGAGATAAATCACACAGTGTTTTGGCCGAAGAGAGCGCGGATCTAATGCAAACACCGGTCACGCCCAGTGAACCGCACTGCGCTGTGTCAAAATTTAATTTGACACCTGAGTTATTTATTGGATGCGGCGTTAATAATAAGCACTACCTTTGTTCGAACAAGATTCGTACTATTGTTAAGTTTACACGCTAGTTTAACAAAAAAGAAATTAGTAAAAGCACTAGCCGATACGAGTCAGGATCCAATATAGTACAACGCGTGTAAAACGAACGGAATATTTAATTAAACGTTTCGTAAAGGGCGAAGTGATGAATCTCGTGGCATTTATCAGGGTCGATTTTTTTCGTCTATTTTTTTTTTTTAGTTTCATCTCCGAGCGGTTGTGGTGTGCACACGAGCGAGTGACCCCCGACACGTTTATGTATTCTGTTCAAATTAAAATAAACCAACATTAGAAAAGTTACTAAACAAGGCACAGTGACTAATTGCCGGCGAAAACCGGTCGATCTTTAAATGCGGTCTGGCGTTAACAAATTGACTCGGTGCGGATACAAATTCGGCTCGTCGATCGCGAGTGCACCGCGGGTCGGAAAGGGTTAAATTTGTTCGAAGCAACCGCTCGGATCGTATGAGTGATCGTCATATTTAAAAGACAATGGGGTTTCGGAGTAATTATAAGCAATTACCGTCGACCACGCGTCTATAAAACTAATGGGTGAAGAAACGCCAGGTGATCTCAACACGGTAGACAATATGGGTCGAACATTTTTGCACGTTCTTACGCTAATTAACCACTACATAATTCGATGTATGTAGAATAGGACGTACGCGCACTCGAAAGTGGTCTTACCGACAATGGAATTTGCTATCATTAGCAAAACGCACTAGCACACAAATCAAATATGAGTAAACTTCCACTCCTAAGTACCTACATATAATATTACTAATCAATGCATGTTCACAGTGTACTCGGCTGGTTATCATTTATGATACCTATAGTGTATTTAGTAGTTAAAAATGTAGTAGGTAGTTGAAAAATGCGAGCGCTTCGCGCTACCTGTGCCATTAGTAAGTGTATGCGAGCGTTCCGCGGCTACCCAGCCAGACCCTTACGCGTCCTCAGAGCACAAAGTTGACATGTCCACAATAGTACATTGTTCAGGGCTGCAGTTTTAAGGTTTAAACTTGTCCTCAAAAATCAGAGGACTTAATATAAAAATTGTACATATTTTACTATAGATTTTTCAAATTGCATGCAAAAAGTTCGGACTTAGTCACTTGTGTGATCCATGAATATTAGTAGGACATTCGGATGTGCAACTTGGCTGCCCTGATAGAATAATTAAAGAGGACACATTTTCGCAAAATCATGCACACATCACGTTTGTGCTCCAAGGTATGTATTTTTTCATTTCCGTAAAAATGAAAAAAAAATGTCTAATGATTTACTAATGAGCAATCTCAAGTTGACAATAAGTTGGGGAGGAATAGTGGTAGAGCGAATGGAACATAAAATATAGGTCATTTAAATAAATTAACTACATGGGTACATATTGTCTTTAAGAAGATCGCTAGAAATGATAAAAATTTAACACCGCTGAATTAATTAACAGAGCGAATTAAAAGCTTGCCCCGAAAATACGATATTTTATATGATATTTTATACCATTAAAATAAATTATATTTACATTTGAAAATATTAATTATTCATAATTATGGCGAGTTTTCGGCAATTTACATTACTAATAAATTGACTAAAAGTCACATGGAAACAGTTTTTTATCGTAAAAATATACACGTCTTCATACATATGCATGTTGTAAATCAAGGGGTGACTTTAATAATAATAAAAAATTAATTCGCATGGTTATTGCTATATTTTTTATGTGTACATACATACATATACATACATTCGATTATTCAATGTCTCGAAAACGTACATAATATTTTAATTTTTATATACTAGGTTAGAATTGGATGAGTTTTATTGGAATTTTAATTGTCGATACAATTTCAATCGCGAAAAAAAAAAAGTACAAAATTGAGTGTGACTTGACTTTAATTAATGATATTATTTTTCCACAATTAAATGGGCACTTTTCTATGTAGTAAATAAAATAAGAATTTTAGAAACTTACATAATATTCATAGCCTGAATATTTTATTTTCGGTTCATTTTTATTTTTACTTTACATATTTATTAATTTATCAATAACACATTCGATAACTTTTTTTTATCAGGACTAGTTAAATATAGTAATGGAATGAAGAAATAAAATAATGTTATGCCAAATTTATCGCTATTATCCAAATACTATATACAACACATAAACATTTATAGAGAACAAACAATATAAATGAAAAAATGAATGGGATTATAAGTAACCAATAATAATTTGGGGTGTTAGGGGAAATCGTTGACTCAATCCATGTCGTGAACGCAGGTACTCGAGTCCACACTCGAAGGACTGAAGTAATATTTTTACACTTAGACCCCCAAGAAGTGATGCCAAATAGTTTCCCATCGATTGTTAACGGTCCTCCAGAATCACCAAGACACTCATTCTCCTTATTTTCTGATGTAGTGCAGATCATATTATCAGTTATTTCGTACGTGGAATTCAACGTGAGCTTTTTTTCATCACGCATTGCTTTACATTCATTTGCATTCACAATTAAAGTCGTTGCCTTTTGAAGAAATTCCTCAGATTCTCTACCCTATTTCACGTTTTAAACAATATTAAACTCAATCGAAATATATGGTAGGATATTTTTGGTATAAGAAATTGTACCTCGTAAATTGATCCCCAACCGGCAATGATAGCTTTAGATTCGTCTTTAATATCAGCTCCCTGCTGTGGAAGCAACACTTTCTCTGTTTGTTCATCAAGTTTAAGTTGACTGGATAAGATCAATAGAGCTATATCGAAATCTTTAGTGGTATCATTGTAGTTGGGATGTATAATTATATTAGATGCAACCTTAACTTGTCCACCTTTTCTGTAAGATGTAGATCCTGCACGAACTTTCCAATGTTCAGGATATTTTCTAAATACTTAAAATCTTAATTTTGTTTCGATTTGTTGATTAATTTTTTTAATCGATAAATATATACAATTTTATACCTATTGGTATATACGCAATGTGCAGCAGTTACTATAGTGTTTTCATTTAGTATAGATCCACCGCAAACATGTTTAAGAGATTTTTCATTTTTATACAGCATTGCCACTATGTGGGGAATATCAACAATATCAGCCTGCTGCCCATTTTGTATCTTCACATGTGAATTATGAGAATTTACTGAAATAAAAATATCTTATGAATAATATTTCATCGTTTAAAATAAGAATATATATTATTATATATGTATAAAATATATTTACCATACACAGGAATGCACGTAAAAGCGAAAAACATAAAAACCAACATCATGTCTAATTCGTAGTGCAATGTGAGTTACATACATAAGCAATTATTTGATACGTTGCACTGCGTCTTGGTGTTTAGGAGTGTTATATTATGTTTCATTGATGTAATAAAGTCAATTTATATCAAAGCTTGAAGTGGCTTTTATCGTTTTGAATTATAGATAAAAAGTTTTATCAAATTGATAGCGTAAAATATATCAATTTGCGTTTGAAATTCACATGTTAAATAAATATATGTATATCGAAGATGTAATCGTATATACAAGTTCAAACTTCAAAGTATGTACATAGGTACTAATGTTAGCCAGTAGGTATTATATACGCCTACCTGATATGTAGAATCAGTCAGTCAAAATCTCGAGGTCGGTTTTTCGCACGATCACAGTACTTTATCACAATACGTACATAGGTACGTAAATGGATAAAGTAAATATTTAGAATGGGTGGTTGAAGAATCGCGTTGCTCATTATTATGCTTGGCCCAATAAAGAGGATTATTTTTCTAAAAAAAGAAATCAGTCAGTTTTTGAGAAACATTATAGATTTTCAGCATTGCTTATTCGGTTCATTTTACATGCTTAGCATTTACAAATATTTCATGCGGTGTATTTAATACATACATATGTATGTATGTATGTGAAGAACTCAAAGTCTTTTGTTATGTTCCGAGTAAAATTTCTCTTTTATCTTATAAAATAGAAAAACGCGTAGAATCAGCGCTAAATAGTAGGAGCGTTTCTCAACGCAAGTGAGCTAATTAATTAATTGAAAAATAAAACGCGTATCCGGTCACACTGTGTTGATTGTAGAGCTGTGGCGCGAACGTTAAACGCAAACAGTAAAAGTTAACCGTGAAAATTGACTTTTTCGCATTATTTTATTTTTGGCATCGGCTGTTTTATTCGAAAAGATTTCTTGCGCACAAATCAAAATCGCATTTTCAAGCTTTACTATCCGATTAATTAGCAGAGCAAAAAAAAAATATATCGAGTGAAATTTCCCAGGTAAGTCAGCGCAAGCTAATTTATAACAGATTCGCCTAATTTGCATTCACTTTACTTCTCGCGCTATTTTTTTTTCCTTTTAATTTTAACCATTTGCTTGATCTGCTATAATATATAATATGACTTTCTTTAAAATTAATTTCATATTTAAAATAAAAACAGTGCTTAGTAAAGCAACTTCTCTTAAACATACATATATACATATGTATGTACATATATGCAAGGGTAAATGACCATTTTCGGTCAACCGGCATTCAACTCCATCTGCTTTGAAGCAGTTTGAAAAGCACCACTTACAAACCTTCAAGGAACAGGTTACGTTTTGGTGACATTTATCCTGTCGTATATTAATTAGCATCGTTTTAATATCGCGCACGATTTATGGAATCCTTTTGTGCGAAATTTGATTTTAGAAAAAAATTAAAGGACGATAGCGGCTCATGTCAAAGCCAAGGTCTTTTCACATTGTCCACAAGGACTCGATAAATTTCTGTGGCGATATTCAAGAGGTTCACAAAACGCAGGGGTTCCAAAATACGTGTAACATATCACCTTGACGGTTGTTTGCGTGTTTTAA
Source organism: Parapsyche elsis (assembly GCA_022651745.1). Classification (NCBI taxonomy): domain Eukaryota; kingdom Metazoa; phylum Arthropoda; class Insecta; order Trichoptera; family Hydropsychidae; genus Parapsyche; species Parapsyche elsis. The sequence continues at coordinate 2,727,966 of JAGVSN010000004.1, read as the reverse complement.
TATTTAATATATGTAACACCAACACGGTCGCGTCACGCTGATGGATGGAACAGCATCAATATCTCTCAAGCTTGGCTCCTCGAAATATGGCCACGTAACCAGCCCATATTTCAAAAGCATCAAAACTGACCGAGAAAAAAAGTAACACAAGCATAAGTACCAGAATTCAAAGTGTTTGTTTTTCGTCGGACCTCTAGAGAAGAAATTGCACAAGCTGAAGCCGAATTGAATTGCCGAAACGATTGACGCAAAGACAAATCGCACGGACGAATGTTGGTAACGTAAAAAAAAAAAGGCACATCGTAAGGTTGTCTGCGTGATTAGCGTAATTGATGAGCTTTTAATATAAGTTCGACGATATCGGATGTGCGTGTAAAGTTTGACATTCGCTGAGCGTTGCATAATTAATGTAGTGATATCGTAATGCGGAGTAATTGGCTCATTCGAATCGGCGATTCTCAATCAATTCATATAGTCTTCCAATTTCTAAATACGCGTAAATCGAATCGAAACGTTAATCTCTCGATCGGTAGTGGTTCTTAAGCTTTTCGGTATTTGGAAAATATTTCAAAAGCGTTTGCAATAATATCACGTTTAAGTACGTGGATAAAATTGTAGGTAATCAATACATATGAAAAGTTGAATTGCTTTGAAAAATTACAATATCTCGGGTGAATGAAACGATACGTACAAATATAGCAAATCAAATCGATTATTTTCTCGAAAATATTTTTTACATTCTTGTTCGGTTTTTGTGCATGTTGAATAATAATAATATGATTTTTGTCGAATTTGTTCCGCGCATAATTTCATTAGACAGCAAGTAGCCGAATTAGAACCATTCGGTCGTTTTTGTGTCGATGTAAATTGAAGAGCATATGTTATGCTTCGATTTTTTTGAGTTTATCTAATCCGATACTATTTTTTTTTGATAAAAAAAAAATGTACACACATACATATGTATCGTGGCATATTTTATTTTTTGCTAAATTTGAGTTGAAACGTTGATAAACAGAAATACGCCAACTTTTAAGATTTCCTTTTAATAGAAAACTTATTACAACTCCTTTAAAATACTTCGCAGACGAATTGAATGTATGTATAACAATTCAATGGCCATCAAAATATACTTAGAATTTCATCCAATATTTAAACAAGTATCATTCCGAGAAGTCTTCAAGACTTCGATGATACAAATTTTCATCAATTTTTTGCTTCCACATAATTTAAACATTAAAAAAATATATTTTTGCCGACTTCCAGGATGAGACATATTTTTTTTCCGTAATGTTCATATGTCAAAAGTATAAAATACACCCGTGACCCTTTTTGCGAAGCGAAACAAAAGACGTCATATGCTCGTGACGTTTTTAACGATTTCTTGAAAATGTACAGGAAATGTTTGAAATTTTTGCCATTTTTTTTAAACGTAATAATTTTACATCCTACAATCAATTAAGTAATAGTTACATTGGGAAATATTTACAATTCAATTTTCCAGCAGCGATCAAGTGTGTACATTGTACATATGTATATTCAATCTCAAGAAAAGGTTACACGAGACAGGAGAATATATAACATTGAATTTGTAAATCTTAAATACATATAAGACGAGAAGAATACGTAAAATTTTGACAGCTCGGTTATAATATCCGTTATTCGTCACATTTAAATTTCTTCCTATATGATCTTTTGTACGTGCGCCCGTTGTGTCAAGCTATCTATTCGAGTAATCTTAATAGGATATTCTCTATTTTCAATATGTACAAACATCAGGGATGTCAAAGCTCCAACAGTGAAATAAAACGAAAGAAGAGAGAAAAAAACCGTCTTGAGGTGTCGATATGTTGACACTTGGCTCGTGTCGACATTTTTTTGATTGACGCGTCTTTCACTGCACAATGGTACAAGCTCGAGGGGGATCCTCCGTAATCCCGATGTACTACAAACAATGAGACAAAGCACACACAAATTGAAACATCAAATATTTGCTAAACATTCGTCGCCTTACGAATTTTGTGACACGGACGCCCGCTAAGTGAGACATTAAAACGCCTTTTGTCGCAGTTAATTGGATATCGACTTTGAATAGAAACGCCAACTGGAGAGTGTGAGTGCGCGTTTATGTTTCGAACGTTCTATAAGTGTATTATTATTAATTAATCAATCAAATGTTTAACGTTATTATTAAATTGTTAATTAACCCGCTGACCCATTATTGCACCGGTCGATCGCTCTCGGCGCGAAAGGAAATTAATTCGATTTTTCGAAGAGCGTTTCAATGGTGGCGCGTGTCGACTTTCATTTTCGATAATTAAATTTGAAAGATAACCAAAAGAATCGGGATGATCGCACACGTGGGAAATTAACGCGCTAAACTGATGTACGGTGTGTCTAATCAAAAACAAATTATGGTATTTGATTTAAGCTGATGGATCGATCAAATATATTTTTATGACTTTTGACGTCTACATATGTATTGTTAGAAATTATCATTAGTTCGTTTACGTGTGCGGCTGGGTTTAGTTGACGAGTGCAAGCAACATACGTGTGCTTTATCGTAAATCTCGAACGTTTTGTAACGTTACCGAGAAGTTAATTTTTACTGTTACCCGATACGTGTCGCGACCGGTTCGAGGGTTTCGCAAAACATTTGCGCGTTTTACAAGAAATACACATTTGTGTATTTCTTTTAGAAAAAAGAAAATCGCCGAAGTTCATTTGAATAATTGTTGTAAATCTAGCCGACGCCATTATTCGTTTTTGTGTAATAAAAAAAGGATTAAATATTTGACCCAAGAAGGCCATTAGCTACTGACGGTTTGTTTCTGCTACCTATTCGAATTAACATATGGGCGTAATCAATCACCGGTTCTTCAGCTACATTACAAAACGCCGAGTGAATTTCTTTTGACTGATACAATGCCGTAAAATATTAGTGTGGATGTATGTATTCTCGCAATATACATTTATAGTTTGTGCGGTGTAATTAAAAATTGTATGTGTTACATTAGAGCGCGATCATCCCCCTGTCTAATTGCTTAATAATACCAAAAATGGTCACGATATTTTAATTTACATTCATTGCGAGTGTTATATTTTAAATTAAATTGATTGATGTCGCATATTTTATTAGACGGTAGATTGCAAGGACTTTTCGCAGATGACACCCTTAATTTATGGATCAAATTTGTTTCAACTTACTTTATAAGAGCTTTTCTCAAATTATTTTACTTGAAACGGAATAGTGTAAATTTAATAACATTAATAAGTAAAGAGTTCTATTCCGATTGGAAAGATGAAGAGCTGTCAAAATTTTAAATAATTCTAGCCTCAATAAGTCGCTTTAGAGGTTTTATTGAATAAACTCACTTATTTTCATTTATAATTTATAATAACATTAACTTTCCTGCGAAGAATGTTTTATAACAATTGATAAATAATTTGGATCAGTTCACGTTAATTAAAAAAAAAAAAAAGACTTTCCAAGGGAAGTACCACTTCCGGTTGACGAAAAATTTTGAAAGCCTTATGGATTGTAATGGCCGGCAAAAAACATAAATATGAAGTTTCAGTGTAATAGGATAAACGGTTTTTGAGCTATTAGCGATTCTACACACACACACACAGGACAGACATGCAGACGCACAGCCATACAGACATTTTCCAAAAATCATGAAAACGTGATACCCGATACAAATCAGTCAAAATCTCAAGGTCGAATTTTTGCAAGATCACAATACTGTGTCCGATTAAGATAGAGTAAAAATTTAAAACCTTATGGATTTTAAGGCCGGCAAAAAACCAATAAATATGAAGTTTCAGTGTGATAGGATAGACGGTTTTTGAGTTATAGCGATTTTACACACACAGATATTTTCCGAAGATTATAAAAACGTCATCTGATACAAATGTCCAAATCTCGAAGTCGAATTTTGGCAAGATCACAACACTTTATCCGACATGGATAAAGTAAAAATACTATGAAAATTATTTATTATACATAGTTGACGGCATTGCTTGGTACGCGACGCGACGCGCCTTGTATGATATTCTCGCATTATTTTTATAGGGATATTTTATATGTTTTCCCTTGAAATTGATTTTGAAGATTCTTTTATCCTCCCTTTGTTATTTTTACGACTTCAGAATATAAAAAAAATCAAGATTTTTTTTTTGGGCAATTATAGACATGCGTTTTCTCAGCTCGGCATTATCTCTCTTCAGCGGCACAGGACATAGAGTAAGCCTTTCATTTCGGGAACAAATTGAATTCGGTCACCTTTCCAAATGGATTTTCGATAGTAAGGGGTGTTCAAGTGGCGGCCCTGGTACAGTGTGTGCCGCAGGTGTCGGTGGGCATGGCCGTCGAGCGGCTTTTCCTTGTAATTTGCCATCGCTGGTAATTGAACCCCGTGCCAGCACCGAGAACGCCCTCACCTCGTCCGGCCCCGAATGCACATGCAAATTTCATCATCATCATCAGATCGAGACGGCGATCAATTTCCATCTGGGAACCGATGATCTTGATAAACGGCCTCTCTACACCGAGAAAGCGGCCAAACACCAGGGATGGCGCTTCGAACCCAACCTATGTACAACACCATCCTAGACCTTTTTTTTCACAAACTAATATTCTGTAACCATAGATATAGAATAACATAGATAGGCCTAGTAGATTTACAAAATAGGTTAACAGAATTAAGCAACGAAAGTATGAAAGTACGACTAAAAATTAATTTTAATAAAACTAAAATTATGTTTAATGAATTCTGCACGCAAAGCGTAGTCACAGTAGATAATCATATTGCAGAGATAGTTGATAGTTATCTATACCTAGGGTAGTTGGTGAATATGACTGGATGTAAAGAAGCGAGAATGACGCGAGAAATACTGGAATGATATCCGAGAGGATACCATTCCAGAAAGCAGGGTAGACCGAGTGGACGATGGGCTGATGAATTGAGAAGAATGTGTGCAGTCAATTGGATGCAGATTGCTCAAGACAGACAGAAATGGAAGAGGATTTGGAGAAAGCTTCACCCAGCAATGGATGGTGAACGGCTGAAAATGATGATGATACTGAAAGAGCTAAAATTTGTGTTGCTGCCTTCTTTTGTACCGATTCCGTAATCTTTTTGAAAATCATCCAATCGATAAAGATCATCAAAGAGAGATTGGATCAAATAATGAATTTGTACAATGAAAGAGAAGGTAAACTAATAATATTATATTATACTTAAAGCACAACAAAATATCGTAAAAGGAATACATAATCGTACATGGGTAAAAAGTATGACCAAAGTGGCAGATATAGCGGAATGTGCGAAAAAGTTGAAGTGGACACACAGCGACAAGAATGGATGTCAGATGGACTCGAGAAATTCTTGAATGGTATCCGTGAATCCGAAAGGATGTGGAAGAAAGCTAGGAATACCAAATGAACTGACGAATTAAGGAGAAGAATGTGTGTAGTCAAGTGGATGCGGATAGCTCAAGACGAAGAGGATTGCAGAGACTTTCATTCAGTAGTGGATAGTGAACGGCCGAAAATGATGATGATGATATCTAATATTTTGGTGGTTTGCGAGATATATTTTAGATCATATTCTTTATTGGATCATAGCACCTGCTTCCACCTGGCTCTTCAATAGATTGATTAGTGGATGCAGATTGCTCAAGACGGACGGGAATGAAAGAGGATTGGAGAGGCCTTCATCCAGCAGTGGATGGTGTACGGCTGAAAATGATGATATGAATTTTTGTTCGAGTGTATGCGGGTATGTATCGATACAATTTCGTCAATGGCTCGTTAACCCATCAGGGACAGGTCGAAACACTATCGCTTAGTACAATGTTGCTGTTGTGACGTACAAGTCTAGCTAATCACACGGCTCATATTTCATCATTAGCAATAATTATATATATTTTTTATGAAATTCGAATACAATAAGTAAATTAGATCATCGGATAAAACAGTTCGAAGCACGCGCTAGTTATATTGTATCGAGTTTGATTTATGCGGGAAAATACACGTGAAAACGCACGGGTAATTAACGACCTTTATGATTTGCAACCGAACAAGAAAATTTTTACTTTATTTTTCGTTTTTAATTCTTGGATTGTTCGAGCACGTATGCAACGCAGTACAACTCATAAAACTATTCGTGTTTTTCTATTAAAACGCAATGAATTACAAACTCGGACGTAAATTACGGGTTGGTTGGACAATTTATTGGCCGTTTACCTGGTAATTTGGCCGGCCACTATTCGGGTATACGCTGTTATTAGGAGCCGAGGAACCGGTACGATATTTATTTACTATTAAATTAAATAGTGTTTAATTTGTTCGTTTCTACTATTAGAATTTAACGTGTCGGTAGTTGCAAGGTGTAGTTTCACGTGTACGTGCTCGTAGTTTTTATTTTATTTTACGCGAGTAATTTTCGAACCGTTTTGATAGTTCGCGTTAGGGTTAAAAGTGTGTGAGACCTCGGCGATAGTTCATCAGTCAAATATTGACATAATTGAAAATTACATAGGATATAGATTATAAACAATTTTTTAAATGTACATCATTAGTCAAGCTAGTACATGCTACTCTTATATTATAAAAGTTCAGATGTCGTAATTTAATTAAAAGTCTTAAGCTCGTAAATATCGGTGACCAAACTCAAATTAAAAAAAAAGTATAATAAAAGTACTTGTATATGTACGTGCCCCAAAGACGGTCACGCCAATCACCCTTAAAACACGAATTCTAATTATACAGAGTACAACTGAAGCACGAAGTATTGTATATGTCGCGTATGAGAAACATTAAATTTAAAAACGACGATAAATAATTTAAATATCACAAAATGTGATCCTCGACTATACGAATCCTGATTCTACGAAGTATCTCTCGCGTCATGGCGTTGATAATGATATCTGCGGCGTTGATCTGACAAAGGTGTCAAGATGTCTACCGAAACGTCCAGTTTAAACGTTTTGATTTTGTCTACCGACTCGTTATTATACAGTCACGTGTCCGAACTCTCTCTCTCTCTTTCGCCTCGGTATGTGTATAATTATTGTTGTGGTTCATTTTTTTGTCGAAGCTTTTTTGAGTTTTTATAACTCTACTGACATGGTGCAAGATAAACCGTAAGTTGCGGTGTGAAGTAAATGTTTTCAAATTGGTAGGCAGTCAAGTTTACAATGCGTCGTTACACAAACTTGATGTCTCAGTCAATCAGTGAAAGAATTTTATGTGCGTATGCCTTCAGGATAGGACTTGATGATTTCGCTTGATCGTAAATAATTTTTGAAAACAGTCTGTTTCGAAAATTGTCATAAATTCAAAAGAAAATTAACCGTCCAACCGCTTCCAAATTCTTCACTTTTTTCCATATAACATTTCCTATATTGAAATTTATAGTCAAATAGTCTATCATTACTTTCACAATCATACTAATGCAATAGTGCAGTGTTTTTGAAACATTTGCGCCGATGCTTTTTCAATGATGCGATTGTTGGTTAATTTAAGCAAAGTTTCCGTTGAATTTAATTCAGCGGCAATATGAAAAAGTAATCAAATGAAATTTGGCCTACAAAAAATCAGCGGTTGTGCAATAAAATGTCTAATTTGAAAACATTTAAGTTTGGCGAGTTGCATCGACCGGTGTTCATTTAACGCTCCGACGATTTCAGTTTGATTTTGGTCTTTTGTCGCAACACCTCAAACCAAACAAACCAAACGAAAAACTTGTCCGATTCTCAGTAATGCCTTTTTTTGTACAATTTTTGTCATAGTTTTGTCATATTTGATTAGAGATTGGACGCACCGCGGGTGGTTCGTGCTGACTTTTTTTCCAACGAGCGACATTAGTATATCAAATGTTGCATATTTAATATATAAAAAGAATAAGAATAAGGAATAATATTTTGTGAAAATGAATTTAACGCTATGGAAAGATTGTGCGTGAAAAAATAACATTCTTTGCGAACACGCTCTAATTACAGTTTGTCAATGCGCGCCGGCATGAAAAAAATATCCTTTGTCTTACTCAATACGGCAAAGAGAAAATAAATCCGATTGAATTTTCGGTTCGCTCGCTTTGTAATCTATTTTCATAGGGGATGTTTGATTACTTGTCGTCTGCCAGATTCAGTCAGCGCTGTAAAAATATAATTTTTATAGTTTAATTGAATTTTAAATGTGTACCTACAGAAATTTTCACATTTACATCGATATTTGTATTTTTTAATAAATTTATCGTGTAAAAGACACAAATGTTTGCCTTGTATTGAAAATGACGTATCGGTTTTACTGTTTATTAGAGCGTAAACGTTTTAAGCATATAAATCATGTGTTCTCTTATAGCAAAGCTTACTAAAATATAATTCGTCTATTTTGGCTATACATACATACACATAGGTATATATTATTTTTATTTAAAATGTTTGCTAATATTTTCCGCATTGTATTTTGATATAATAACAATCGTTTTTATTGACCGGAAGCTAATATCACGCTACAATTTTCGACTATTATATCATTGAATATCATTTATAATATGAATATCATGTATTGTCACGGTATTTATTTGTGATTTAGTCATTTCCTAGGTGAGGAAAAAAAATACCTATAAATGGAAGTTTTATGTTACATACTTTGAAATTTATCTACATACATGAAAAGGGTTCAATGGATTGTCAATTTAACTTCAGTTCACACAATTTGGCGGTAAGCCTTTCGTTGTTTGACTGAATGAACAAAAATTTAACGGTTCGAAATTGCTGTGTCTTACTTCGAAAAGAGATAAAAAATAAGATCGTACTGATTTAAGCGAAGGGTCAGACGTTCGAATATATTTGTAAGCACCTGCGAGCTTTAATACACCGATAATACGACAAGGTGGTCAGCGGGAGATCCACCAACATATTTATGCATTCAAGATGTTAAAGCACGTTTTAGAACTCTTGGCAGACGTAATAACTGGTCATTTGTATTTACAATTAAATTCTTTAACGTTTACACGACGTTATTACAAAGTCAAAAATGTTCAATTACATAATTCATATAAGAGGTTTTGAAATTTTGTTTGCAATAATCCAAAAGTAATTTTTAGTAGTGAGGAAAAATAGGTTATGTACGCACGAATCGCTCTCGTAAGCTTAGCGTATACCGTACACGTTTCAGACGAGCTTTCACTTTGCAAATAATTAATTATCGCAACCTATAATGCGGTATAGACGTGTGAAAAACATATCGTGATTGATTAACGTTTGATCCACACATGCGTCGATACTGTTAAAAGCGCCAATATTATGCGAACCGCTTCTATCGTGTCAAATATTTTTACGTAACAACCGTGTCCGTAATTGAATATAAAGACTTTCATATTAAATAAATTAAATATCCGGTATCAATAGTCATCCAATGGCAGAAATTAACCTTTTTTTTTCATTTTCGAATGTTTAATACCTAATATTATAATTAGAAAATCGATGAATTGACACCGGCGTTAATTACGTTAATAACGGAATATTCTGTCTGCGTTCGATTATAATTTTCAAGTATGATTTACTTTAATATCGTTAAAATTTAATACGCCGTCTTTAGTATTAAATTCATCGTCAAAATTTATTAAAAATCTTTTATAGGGACCGGCAATCGCGGGTCATACGATTCGGTCAACATAGACAAATTTAATTATACTATAATACATCGTATTTAATTATTTATCATTTTCTTTGGTTGTACATAAAAAGAATACATTTCCATTGATAATATTTACGGTAAATTTCTTACACGTAAAAAACGAATAAACTAAAACGCTTTTTGAACTCTCGGGGATAAGCGATTGTTTGATCTGTCGTTTTCGGGGCGAGGGAAAAAAAAGCATTTTTCCATTATCTGTGTATCAAAACGAGATATTTATTGGGACTGTTCGTTGTTGTATTCTCGGAAAATGGATGACATCGCATTTTACTCATTAACGAGAGTTTGGTACGTAGGTGGTAACGAGATGAGTGTGTCGTTAACAATGTTCAACGTCATTGTTATCATCATCACTCCCCCCCCCCCCATTGAACCTATTCACGATTATCTTTTTTTTTTTTAATTAATAAAAAACACGTAACACTATTGAGGCATGATAAAAATTTCATTGAAAACTAACCGATCGTAAATTAATTGTATTATATGTAGGTGTAATTTTTATACTATTTAATGTAATTTATAAATAGACTCGCACTGTATTCGTGTTGTGGCTTTTAGGAACTGAAGTTTATTCGGATGAAATACTTGAGAAAATATTGTTCAAAGAAAAAATTTTAGCTGGTATACATTCCATATATGTATGTACCTATGTATGTACATGTATGTTGAAATTCTAGCGTGCTCGAAATGTTTCTTACATTTTTGTCGTGAATCAGATGTTTCCTACAGTTTCATAACGCCCCGAAACGCCATTATCGTGCAAAAGGTTGAAGTTGAAATTTTTTCACCCCAAGAAAACAAAAAAACGTTCATTTTTCACCCTGGACATTTTGATAAGCGGCCACTAGTATCGAACGAGAGCTTTTCATTCGCTAACATATTTTATATAAGCGCTTTTTCTTGATACTATACTATTCGTTGATTTAATAAAAAAGACTACACCCTTGTAATTATTAAGATGAGATTAAATTTCGTGATTTGAAAAATATCTAGAACATTATAATTCCTAACATACATATGTACGTCTCGGACGGATTGTCGCGCACTGGGGTCGTTTTTCGTGTGGGTCGGTTGAAATCGAATCCCGTCTTGAATTTGACCCCAGATAAAAGTGTCGGATGACTAGTCGAATTTTCGGTAATAACGCGCGTAATAACGGGGGATAAATATGATAGCCAACGAACCGTGGCCGATAACGATTCGTTACACGGCATTACGTTAACGATGCGAAATGTAAATCCGACGAATGGGGATCGCTCGTTTTTAGGTAAAGCTCGTACCCAATGTGGGCACAACTCTTGCATCTAATCCCAATATGAACATCAATTGAAGTCAGCAAGTATCAAACTTTTCAGACTGATGAAAAAATGGCAAAATTATCACCATCACTCCTAACCATTGAATTGTATTTGAATGAAAAGTGCATCGTAGTAGTTTCGATCGAAAAATTCCGCGCTCAAAATAAATACATAAAAAAGCAAACAATCGTCATTGATTATTTCACGATCGGCGTACCAGAAATCCTGCTATTGTCGTTGCAGTATCGAAAACGGACATTGTAACGGACAATAAATTGAAAAGCGTCAGAAAAATCAAGCACAAGGCAAACAAAACCACTATGTCGATACATCGATTGTCACTTTCATTGCTCGTTTCCGGACGATGATGATTATAATAATATCGAGATAGAATTGCGATGTTGTTGTTGTGAAAGCTTCGAAATTATTTTACCGTATAGGTATAACGAGCCGTTTTCAAAATCGTAATTAAGCGGTTTTCCGAGTAAATTTATTTCCGGAGTGAGCCCCTTCCGTCAAATTCCGAAATTCCCATTTCGCGATGCTTATATCGAACTTAATTTGATTAATGAGCCGACGAACTTGCTCTTGAATAATTACGCACTTATATTATATTTTATATACAGCACATAATATCGAGTTTACCGTTTTCTCGAACAAAATAAATTTTTACGAATGGAAATAATAAAAGCAAATTAATAAAAAAAAAAACAATTCAGAGGAAATGTTCTTCTATGAGAAAACCTTTGTGTCTATAGATGTATTGTTATATATTAATTAGAACTTTTCCTTTGTAATATTTGTAAGTGTTTTGTTTTTGTTTAATTTAATTGAAAAACCGTATTGTTCTCACTTAACGTTTATTTACCTTTTACGATACATTACATATATTTAAATTGAATCGCATTTTAAAAGAAAAGCATTGTAAGGTTTTAGAAGCGCTAATCTTCGAGATATTATTTTGCCGGATTTCGTTTTTTTTTGTATGGGACAGGTGAGAACAAAACAGCAAAGCGGCAGCGCCGTACATTTTCATTGATTTAAGGGGCAAAAAAAATGGTCGAGAATGCAACAACGACCGGAATGACGTGCGTGCGAAATCGCATTTCAATGAATGAAAATGTGCACATAAAATTAAGAAGAAAAAGGTTATACATAAAAAAATATTTACACTATTGTTGCCTATCCATCCTCTCGCGGGCATGTGCCAAATAAATGACAGAGCGCCAATGTTGGGTGGTCGATTCACAAACAACTCGAAAAATAAGACTTTCTTCGCAATTTAATTGACAATTATTTAAAATTTCATACTGTAACTAAATATGAAACAATTTAACGTAAATGAGCCGGGTAACGCGAGTCTGGGATTCGTCATACATATCGAAGGGTTAAATTCGTCCGACCAAACAGCTGAAATTTCGTACGGTTATATTATTCAGAGTCTCTCAGAATCGAGCATTTCGCTCGCTGAATTTTAAATGTTGCATTGTGCATTTCAGTCGTTCGGTTTTAGCGACATTGTGCATTCGGTGTGGGGTCCCTGTTGCACTAAATTTAGGCACGAAATTCGGCGTGAAGCGTATCGGTTCCTTTCTGTACCGCTCGACGAGCACTACCCTCAAACTGTGGTGCGAAAATTTTAACTGAATCGATAACCATATCACCGACTATATGCGGCATTCAATGGAATAAAATTTCAATTAAAAAAACAAACAAATAATCCTTTTTTTAGAACCAAACTCTCAGATGTTGCGATTTACACTTTTTAACTGACGAATTCTTTACCAAAACCCTATAAATCTTCTCAGCAGAATCGAAATTTGAACTGGTTTGAATTTAAATTATAATAATTGTATATTGAACTATTTTTCTGTACAGATTTACAACAATTGGAAACATGGAGGACGATTGAAAGTTGTTGTATTTTTTCCACACTAAATACCCAGCGCCACCCCATGCTGAAAAACCATGCACATCTGCCCTATAAAACTCCACCAATACACATACGCATGTGTATATCTAACTACCCATTATTATTTAACTTCCTATTATATAAATTAGATGATAGATGATGGGTTTTCGAAGCGTGGAAATCGGGGAAAATAGACGTGAGCCCAATGGCAGTACCCCTAGCGCTAGGATCTAATCTACACCCCATTGAAAATCCACTCGTCTCTTTCGTGTCAATAGTACACGTTGTATTTGTCGGAGAGGGATGGTGATATTTCATGGGGAGGGTGCTCCCGTTAATTTTTTTTCAAACGTAACCGTCGCAGTTGGATATGTCCGTGACAATTTTAATAAGTCACGGACCGCTGTGCTGCGCGCGAATAAAAAAATATTACAATAATGAAAATAAATACTATTGAAGGGGAGATAAGGGGGAGGGTTTGGGGTGGTTTCGTTTGTGAACGGGTGAAATTCAATTGTTGGGCACATTTTTCTGGATGCGATTTGATACGTATTGTTAAACGGTTGCCATGCACTCGCACATACAACTCGGTTACGTTTTAACTGACGAGTTAGCTAGGCGGACATAATTCGATTTGATATAGAGACGACGCGATTGAGAAATCGAAGGTGTCTAATCCTTTTAAATTGGATTTGTTTATTTGAAAAGATATGTTAATGCTTTGACAAAACCCCCCTTTAACACTCAATTTCGAATAAGACATGCATATCGTTTCGCGTTAACTTATTAGAAGCGGGGGCAGACTGATTATATTTTAATTGATAATATTTCATGTAAAAATTCGAAAAGTACTCCTCAATGTTGATTTCACATATGTACATACATGTCGAATTAGTACGTGCATACATTTTCGTTTGCACTTTTCAGTAAAGGAAATGTTTTAATTGGATGAATTTGATGTAATTTGATTTTCCGTATTTACGTAAATACCATTCGTATATTGTAATATGTAATACGTAGTAGGAAGCGGAACAAAGTCACCGCGTTTCGTTCGCACTAATTATATTTATTATTTGACCGTTGCGTCATCAATCATTTTCGTCGTGTCATATAAGAAACAATATACAAATATTAAACTTTTTTTTATCAAATCGGGAAGCTCGCACACGTATTATCAATCAAACGAATTTCACGCTTTTTCCGCACACACCACTACTGTATTTATTTTTGCCGTTTTTTTTTTTTTTAATTAATTCGATTCGCTCACACCGGAATTACATCGCATCGGCGGAAAATCTCCAGTTTCCGTCCGCATCTCTAAACTTAAAGGACTCCGGCAATCTCTTTCTACACATAGGCTTTGAGAGGATTTGTCACGGGTCGGATTTTGACGGCATGCCAAGACCCTCTCTGTCTCTATTTCGAGGTTTCCGCAAAAAGCAAACGGTTGAACAGCCCTGGCTGCTGAAAACGTCTGAAGCGAACGGGCAACGTGTCTAATGCGCATTCATAATGCGCCTTTGACGAACGTTACTCGATTCGAGCTTCCCTTTACATTAAAACGTATTATTATATTTGTCCGAGCTTATTTTCAGCACTGAGAGACCGTGCGTAATTGCCGCTAAAATTCAACTACAATCTGTGGCTATGAAACGATACACATTCACACATACACACACAGCTCGTTAATAAAGATCTTCTGTCGCGCGTGACGTTTGCAATTATGTGGATTTGTGTACGTAGGTATCTAGTTGTTTCTTGATTGTGAAAAATGGTTGTTGTATTTGCGTAATTATTGTCGAGTGCCAGTCGCTAGTGGTGGGGGGTATTCCGTCTGTCTCTCTGTAAATCTGTAAAATGTCGCGTAACAATTCGCGTTGGACGCGCGTCTTTAGCAAAACAAATACTAGGGCCGATTTGTTCTTGTGTGACCGACCCGCATATTGCTCTGTCCCCACTAACTAAATGATAACTGTGCGCCGATTGACTTAATTTTTTTTTTATTTAACACCACATATGTACATTGTGTGGAACATTAAATGCATCCAAAAATTTGTGATTGACTTTTATGTTTCCATAACGGTTTTTTTTTGTCGAAAAGTTTATCACATAATATTTCAGAAACTGCCCCATTGATCAAGTCGAAAATTTATATTTATAATTTTCATATAAAATTTAGGAGTTGATAAGGTTTTGATCAAAATCCGCCGACCGGAAGTGGTAGTTTTTCCTATTTGAATATATGTATGTATGCCGAAGATGGTATTTTACATACGCGCGCGCATTCAATAAAGTAATTTCATGATATGTATGTATGTATGTTGGTTGGTGTGGTGGTGTGCATGCGTTTTATTTACTTACGTACTTAAATTAATTTCGTTACTCTTTGTTTTCCTAAAATATATGGATAAACTCATGGGTTGGCCTCACCCGAATTTTTTAAATTAAGCTAATAGATCAATTTAAGATAGGATGCAAAAATTGAAAAACAGAGCTATTCAGAGCATTTTAATCATTTTTAGTATAATATTGAATAAGAGGATTATAAGTTATTATAACATACATAATCATGATACTGAGAATAAGTCAATAGTTAATAAAGTAGATCTATACAGAGGTGTTGTTGATTACAATAGACTGCCAGATGGTTTAAGAAATATTAACCAAGTTGAAAGATTCCTGACAGACATAAAACAACACCTCTGTACTAATATACATATATATAAGTATAGTATGAACTTTTTAGCTTTACTTTACTTTTGTGTCTTGTTTTTTGTTTAATTAGCTTTCAAGCTATTGTAAATAAATAAATAAATAGATACTTCCAGTGATTTTGTTATTGTACATATGTATATAGAATCTCGTCTATAGACTCATTGGAGTGTTTCCCTTCCACGAAAATCTTTAGTAAAGGGCGAAAGATTTATTCGTATTGAAGTATCGTATATATTTTTTTATTTAATTAAAAAAGCTAAACAAAATAAATTTAATTATCTATTAGCACTTATACAGAGGCTATTTTGAGGCTGCCAGGATCAATTTTGTTTAAATTTCTGAGATTTTCTGGCGGTCCATTGTATTCAACAACACCATTAACATGCATTTTTCGTCATCAAAGACATCAGGTATTTAGTATCTATCATAATATTTGTCAAAATTTTGCAGAATTCAATGATTTAAAAATACACACCCCCTTTTCTTTATTGACATAAATTTACAAAATTACAAAGAGAAATAGTTAACGCACAGTTCCACATATCACCAATTGATACCAATCCCCTTTATATAGGTATATGTGTCTTATGGTAGCACCTTGCCGGTGGCGCACGCTTCTCCACGCCATAATCCACCGATCAAAACCCGGCGTGGATAGGTGTAAAATGTGCTGTAAAAATTACTGTTCAAATCGAGATTGGATCCAGACATTCGTGACACTTTGGCGATGATGGCCGCCGCAGAACGAGAGGGGAAACAGCCGTACAACACACCGGAATTATCCGGTCCGGACTAATTGAAACCGATCCTAACAGCCGGACAAATGCGAGACTTATTATCAAAGTCACTTGGGTCATTAGATTATATCGCTAAAATATCTATATAGGTACATAATGGATGATTCGATGTGCGTCGATTAGTCGCGGAAGCGTCTTAACACATTGCACTCCAGTTCCGCGAAGCCGCTCAAAGGGTTGACCGAAACCGAACGACTTCCGAGCTTCTGAAAGTCGGCGATTGTTTCCTTTTACAACGTCCGCCATTATTATTATTATGGTTTTATAATGTTGTACAGATTGCCGCCGGTATTGTGCTTTCGGATCGAGAGCGTAAAATATAATTTATCGCGCTTTTTTAAAACGCACCAAACCTGCCTTTTATGTGTGTAGTAAAATGCTGTGTCTATTCATTGTAGATCACACACGCGGTTTATATCATATTGAATTTGATTGTTTTTTTTTTTTCGGTTTTGAAAGGTAATGGACCTTTTAATAAATACGTCAAAGTTGTTTCTATATTTCACATCAGTCACACGCCGAGCGTATAAATTAAGATTTTTTAATATAAACGTCCATTATGAATAATATTATCGCGTTGTTCTCACATAATTTAACAAAATATTATATTCACGCCGATGATAAAATTAAACGCTACTTATTCAACAAATGTTTAAATCCGTAATAAAAATGCCAAAGAATCGCTTTAGAATGTAAAACAAACGATGGGTAAATACGTCAATATATGTAGCTTTGTACATTAGGTGCGTTGAATCTGAATAGATAATTCAAGCTTTATTTTAATAAGCACAAATCAGATTGATGCATTTCTGTGTCTACATACATACATATGCAGTCATTCGAATTGAAAGCTATCGATGTCTATTATGCTGCTTTTGGACAAACGGTGAGTGTATGTTAAAGGTGAATATATAATTGCACTTTGGATTAGATAGTATTAACTTTGTACATCAAACATTATTTGAACTTATTTGGATTATTTTAACACATAGACAACATTAAAATAAAATGTAAAATTATATTTGCTTCGTCGGAATCACTTTCGGAATTGTATTTATCAATAAATTCAGTTAGATTGCTCATTGTATATAATAAAACAAGGGTGACGATTAACTTGAAAGCAACAAGGAGAGGTTATGAACACGATGCGCGGAGTACCGAAACTTTTTTTTATTTCAAAGTGCGAACTATCCATTTTTTAGTGCGAACGTTTTTTCCTAAGTGCAATATATTTGTTATCAGTGGAAACTATTTGTTATAAGTGGAAACTATTTGCTATAAGTGGAAACTATTTGTTATAAGTGGAAATTATTTTTACGAAAGTGAATACGATCTAAACGAAAGTGCAATTAATTACCACCCTATGTTAAATTTGTGGAACACGAGCTTTTTGACAGAAAAATGTTACTATCCATAATGGACTGTGTGAATTTTCCGAATTTTCCTCACTTGAGTCCTTTGTTTTTGGCTATTTTATTGATACGTTTGTGGCATTCATCGAGAGTTGATTTCCGCTATGGGACCTCCTGGTCCCCGTCTCGCGTAGGGTCCCCATTCATTCGCTTTTAACACTTCACGAAGGCGACAGTTCACTATGGGCCCCACACGCATGCGCACACACCCCCGGCCTGTCTCTGAAGAAAAGAAACACGGGCGTTGATGCATATTTTAGTCGTAGCTTTCGACACCATCACAATGGGGCCCGCCAAGTGATCTATGCCCTTTGAATTGGACGGTCCCCTTTCATGCTTTCCGCTCCCATTGTCGCCATGGGATCCATAGATCGCGCCGCTAGAGAACGCCCCCGAACTCGAGCGTGTGTGGCTCTCTGAGTCTCCATACTTTCGTGGGTGGTTCTATCGCCACCACATATTCCGACAGATGACACTCCTCATCATTTTCAGCCGTTCACCATCCACTGCTGGATGAAGGCCTCTCCAATCCTCTTCCATTCACGTCCTGTCTTGAGCAATCTGCATCCATTTGACTCCACACATTCTTCTCAATTCATCAGCCCATCGTCCACTTGGTCTACCTTGCTTTCTTTCACATCCTCTCGTATACCATTCAAGTATTTCTCGCGTCCATCTCCCATCCATTCTTCTCGCTATGTGTCCACTCCAACTTTTTCACACGTTCCGCTATATCTGCCACTTTGATCATGCTTCTTAACCATGTATTCCTCCTGCGATCTCTTCTTGTTATACCGAGCATACATCTTTCCATGCTTCTCTGTGTGCACTGAATCTTACGTAACATTCTTGAATTTAGCATCCACGTTTGACATCCATACGTCATGACTGGCAGTACGCATTGGTCGTATGCCTTATTTTTTAAGCATAGCGGAATGTTTGATTTAAAAACCATGTTCATTCTTCCAAAAGCACTCCATCCTAGTTTCATTTATAGTTTTATTTCTTCTTCTTTACATCCGGTCATATTCACCAATTGTCCTAGTTTTGACTTATGACACTCCTGTCGTATTACAACTGTCATATCTAAAAGTATGTAGTCCACCGAAGATTATCAGGTGCTAGTTCAGGAGTAGACTACGCCAATCGGCATGATCTATCTATGTATGTATGTATGAATCGTTGATGGTTATTGAGATATTTGATAGAAGAAAGGCGTATTTAGGGAGTCTTCGTATTCTCGTATGATATGATACTGTATGATACTGTATGACTGTGACTATATTTTTTTTGGAAAAATAAAGTAAAAATCTGAAAATGGTTCATAAGAAGAAATAAAAAGCAGTTTGGGTTCATTATTTTATTTTTAAAGACTAGATTCTAGAATAAAACATTCATCGGTAAAAACAGTTGATGTTTTCGTTCAATCAATTTTAATTTCAACTCATTTAAACTGATAGAGGCTTCACACATAAAATGTACATAGATGTATCTTGTGATTCGATTCTGAAAAGTTGAAGCTCTATGAAAGAAAAATAACCGCGATTCAGCTAACGGATCATTAAAAAAATTTTTGCGCATTTTAGATTTTTCTTGTTCCAAAAAGTACAATTTAGTTGAATAGTTTTTAAATTCTTCCTAAAGCTGGTAGCAGGTAGAACCATATAGTTTTGCTGCAGCCTAGTAGTTTTTTATACTGGAAATCGATATTATCACATATTCTATATTTTAAATGGCAAAACAAATAATAGACAAATGTAGGTTTTTGAAAAAAAAAAAATCTAAAGGAAAATGCCCTAAAATAAAGGACAGTCATCTATAAGAAAGGACGTATGGTCACTGTATGTATGACATAAAATTATAATGATTAAAATCACCCATAGATGGCGTTAGACATTCTAATATCAAGGGGTCATTTTTCCACTGTTACCAGCTGGTTTTATAAATAAATATGTGAATTTATGACTAAAAAGGAAAACTACCACATGTCATAACGAGCTTTCCGGGTTTAATTTTGTCCCCGTAAGTTTTAAACGTTTTGTAATTGGTGCAAGTTTGCGTCGACTCAATAGTTCTCAATGACATTGACTAGGCGCACGAAGTCAGGTAAATTGAGCAAAAAAAAAAAAAACTTGTACAGATATTTTCGTCTCGGGTCCTCAATTATTCAGGCTGCGTATACGAGAGTATGCTTGACTTGAGTACAGCTATTGCTATGTACATACATACATAGAACTTTATGCTACTACTGCAGTACAATGCAATAGTGACAGTTTCTCTAGTTTTACCTCTACCAGTCGTCCGAAATGTGCAAAGACAATGGTTTAGCTACGTAGATGTCCGGTCGGGGCATTTGTCAGCTCGCCCCAGTCATAAATAACGGCAATAACTCAACATTCATCCCGGTTGACTTTTCACAAACTTCAAACAATAATTTTAGGGAGCAGTTAAAGCCGTCGTAAACAAACAAGCGCTTGCATACCTACCGAAATTATGTGCGTTTCCGTGAAATTGACTGAACGATCGTTACAAGAAAAAATTATCTTTTGTTCAAGGCACACTGCATCAGATGATATGCGAAACTTTCTTTCTTGGTAAAATAATATGAAAATATATAACAGAACTTGTAATGAAATCTTTATGTATATTGTAATAATGTGACATCAATGCATCAGTAGGTACATATTTGGTTCCTGTCTTGAAAAAATATTAATCTTAAAAGGAGCAATTGCCCTACTCTGTGTCAAAGTCTACTAACATACTAACAAATATACCAGAAACAATTATTATTAATGTAATTGATGTAAAAGTACTCATAGTTTCAATTGTAGACGTTCGCTATACAATATTTTAATATACAATATAGATAAATATACCTACTTGTATCAACAAAGACATCATATCATTCGTCGTAAGTAGTGAATTATTACTGAGAACTGATCCATTTGTCAAGATTTCAATGGTGGATGTCCTCGAATATCTCTCTTAATTGTTTTATTATCGCTGCTTTCTGCACTTCGGAACAAAACAAAAACAGGTGAAAATATTCCATAGAAATTTCTATCTATAGAAAAACATTAAAATAAAAATAACTACCAGTTTTACAAAAGTTAGCTTCGCTTTATTGTTACTGCGATGAGTGCAAACAGTAGGCGGTTTACGAGTTGTCAGTTAACATTGAACTATACTTATATAACAGAGGTTTTCTGTAAATTTCTAGAACTTTTGTTCTATCTAGTATTTAGTTCAAAATGTCTTTCAAGACGATCAGCATGGTGTTATTTGACTTTATTTGTTCATGTCTTATACAATGATTTTTCTATTTATCACTTCGAATGTTTTGTATTGTAAATGTCTTCCGAAAAAATTCGGCATATAACAATTTTAAAAATAAATGCCGAGAATATGGAAGCTGTATAAATGTCTCACCGCGGAAGCCTTCAGTGTGCAAAAACGAAAATATTTTTAGAATTTTTTCAAAAGATTCTTTTGTTACGTGTTTTTCATTCTTTTGTAGAAATTCAAATATAGCACGTCTACCTACCTACCCTTTTATATATTTATGTAAATTGAAAAAAAATTTCAATTTCAAAATAGGTACCTATTTACGTTTTATATGTAGTTTTATCGGTTAAATGCGTTATTATGGCTAATTTTTAATTCCTAAATCTCGTTGCATTTTTGACATATTTCTCGAATTTGTGAAACACTGTGAAATGGCTTTTTTGAAGCGGTTATATATTATCGAATGTTTTGCGTCATTGAGTGCGACGGCTTCTTGAGCTCCCGCTCTAATGTGCTTATTGTCTCTATGTTGTACCAAGATGCTAAACGATTGTCACCTGTGACAGGTAAAAATCTCCAAATGTCCACTTAACATTGTCAGTATCGTTTCAGTACAACAATGAAGCGAATTTTACAGTGCACACTTGTCTAAACGGGCAATCGAAGCGAATCCATATGTATCTATGAATATGAAATTTAGTAGTTTTTTTCTATAATTTTAGGTGTAAATTTTAAAACCCTTATGCAGCTTTGAACTTATAAACGCAAAAAAGAAAGTTTTCCTCAAAAAACCCGCAACATATTCATGCATTCCATACATAAAATTGACTCATTTACTTTAATTACCTGTTTTAGAAGTTTTTTTAATGATTATTAACAAAAGCGCGGTTACAAATTCTGGGAGATGTGATTCATTGGATGCTTTTAATGAACGTTATTTATTTTTCAAGGAATAAAATTAGCATGGTTCAACGCAAAATTCTTAGAAAATTATCAATTAAAATTTTTGCGCTTTTAGTACACACTAGCCGCATAAGCGCACGCTAATTACATATTAAGCTTATTAAATTCAACGCATAAAACGAGCAATTATCTGCCGCGAATACCTTTTGATGTGTACATATAATAGTAATGCAATTTTAATATATCTGATCGATGTGCACGATTTGATCGATCGATGATCAACAATGACGCTAATTCCCTTTAATATACACCGACACAGTGTCAGTGTCGACACAGCTTTATCTATTTTGTACAGAGGCGCGTTACAATAGTATGGCAAGGACAAAACTACGTTTCTTTTAAAAAGAAAAACCTGGCATTCGTTAAGTGAAGAAGCTGTGTACGTCAGCTCTGTCGAAGGTAAACACAATAACAGGTATTATTTGAAGACATTATCGCGTAATGAACGTTCAGTTTAGGACCCCTGAAGTGTTAACAAGCGCACGTCACATTGACAAATTATCCACAACTGAAAACGTGGACAATGTCTCCATTTTTTCCACAGCATCCTCTCCCATTTACATTTTCGCGTTGCTCCTATCTGTCTTTTGAATGTACAAGTTTCTAACTACTGCTATAATTTATCCTTTGAAGCCAAATTGTATTATTGTTTATGTGAAAATTTTAGAATCCCTACTCACTAGGCAGTATACACAGTCAATATAAATTCGTTTCGGTTCTTCCGGAAATTTACAACGCCCGCTGGGAACAATAGAATTTTAGGTGTATAATAATATATTCTGTGATAAGTAGACTTAAAATTATTTATACACATACAACTTATATGGTCCTCAGTCCTTACTTTCGGTTTCATCTTGCCGAGTTAAGTACCTACCTGTTTTGAAAATTCATAAAATGATACAAAATTTTAGATAAACTCCTCGAAATGAAAAGGTGATCGTTTAATTGTGATGTTTCAACTATTTCATATACATAATAGAGCGATAATTGTGTTTAAGTGTGATGGAAGTCCATTGATGAAAATGGAAGGATTTGGCGAGCGGCTAACAAATGTGAAAGAAATGAACATAAAAGCTCAAAGACAGGCTTTCATCAATCAGTTTGCTAGGCATTATGCTAATGAAATATGACGAATTAATCCGGTTTGATTCACACAATGGCGTTTCGATGTGATTGATAGTGCGACAATGTTCACCGAAGCATTTTCGACGTGGGGAAAAAGGGAGTAAAGAAGCGAAAAAAAATTATGTCGGTATGTGTTCAATATGAAAATCAATGCGAGATTAATGAATACATAATTATAATTTTGCGTATTAAGGTAGTTGACGAAATATATTTCGAACATCAAAAATTATGATAATTTTAAGTTTCTTCCACGCCATTTTCCCAAGATAATAAGGAGACGTGACTTATGAATAAACATTCGCAATTTATATTATAATAATATATAAATAAAACAAAAGTAATTCATCAGATTATTACGGCGAAGGACGTTTACAACTATAAATTTGAATAATATTTCAATATTTGTTTATTGTTTCAATGATTCAATTATAATATTTTCAAGAAAATTCGATTTATGCAACATCGTAAGTGACGATTTTCAGTATTGCTAAATTATAATTATTGTATTTCAAAAAAATTTAAATGTATTTTATAGCTTCTTTATAGATTCTCACATTTAATATTCTATAAGGATTTTAAAATAAAATAATTATTTAACAGAGATATCGTCATCGTTACAAATGAAAACTTTATTTTAATGTTGTCAGATTTTATCGCATTAGTAGCCAAATGAAAAATTCGGAGAGAGAGAGAGAGCATGAAATGATGAAACGGTGCAAATTAAATGAAAAATAAAATTTGTACAAATAGATCAATTTTTTTTTCAATTTTTCACACCACTAGCATATCTATTAATATTAAATTATATCTATAAAAAAAATAATAAGTACGTATTTTTTGAGTATAATTCGTTTACCCGGCTCGAATCTTTAAACCGACACATTGCAATTTTATACAAATCATCCGAGCGCAACGGTGGACCAAGACCATTAAGGAAAATCAAAAATTCCATGTTTGTACGAATTTATTGCGATACAAACGATATAAGCAACTCCCGAAGATATTTATTTAAACGTCACAATATTTTTTCCTTGTCGAGTTTTAATTTTCATGCAATGTAAATTGAATTTTCCAAATTTTATATATTGTAAACTTCATATATGTAGTTTCTAACATAATTATCACTCATAGATTAACCCTTTCTCTTCGATTGTTCATAAGGATGATCAATCCATCACTGGCCATGAAATCGACGCTGCTGTTACTAATAGGTAATAGCCAATTTTTTTCTCCTTTCGAGGTTTTGTTCGAAATAACAGTATGATTTACGAGAATATTTTAATAAGGCATATAATTGGGAAATAGTTGAGTGTTGCATCTCGGGATTGCAGTCCGCGTTTGTCCACTGTTTTTGGCCAGTCATCTTCAGAGGCGGCACGACCCGCTTCCGTACGACCGACAATCAGTAGGTCTGTTTTTTTTTTCAGGGGCATTTTCTTTTTATAACGACTCTATCGCGAGTTTCCCACGAGAATCGGAGGCTGCTGGTCCATTATCAGGAAATTTGTCGAGTCGTGCGTATACCGGAGACTCTTCTCGTACCCCGCGCAGAAAAACAGACACGCCTCTAACTGTGCTTTTTGTATCGAGTCACACACACCAAATAATTATTTTGCTTCTTATTAAATTGGCATTCTTGAAATCAAGAGTTCAATCTTTACTATAATTATGTACCCACATATGTATGTACAGTTTGTAAGATAACAAAGTAACAAAAGAAAAATTCTTCCAAGCTGTTTCCCATTGTCTTTTCTAGAAAGGAAAGGAGAGGAATGAAGGTAAGGTGGTACCAATTTTGTACGGAATTATCTCATCTATGTTCAAGGAATGGAAAAATTCTGACAGGAGCCAGCTGATCTGGATTTTAGTAATAATAATATGCAAAACTTACCATTAGCCTAAAATTGTTGAGGAAATCTTTCGACTGTATCAGGAATCAAACCACGTAACTTTGTTCATGATTCACGAGTTCAATACTCAAACCACTGGGTTATCGCTATAGATATTATTATGCTGGAATCGTCAAAAGCTCAAGTTTTTAAAGTTTAAATGACTTTTAGATCGTTTATGAATTTTATCACAGTGACAAGATGTCTCGCTTGAAATACGTCCTCGTAAATATAAAATGTGAAAATATAAAAAAAAAAAATACCAAGCAATTAAAATGAATTTTCAATCCTTTTATCAGCGATACGATACGGCCGCTCATCGCCAGCGATTTACGATGATCGCATTCAAGTATTTATGCGTTGAGGGAAATTTACGATGATTGGCCGTTTACTTATGTATGTATATCCCGTGGAACACAGATGACGGGGGATTATTCGCGCCAAACAAATAAGAATAAATATCGAAAATTCGCATAAAATTGGCGTGACGATGTTCTTCGGTACTTTATTGTCGATTCGAAGACTGTTGTAAATAGGGTGATGTTAATCGCGTGTAAAAGACCTCGGAGAAGAACGGGTTCTGGAGCTTAACGCCGTATTAAATATGGTGATAAGGCTTTAATGACACATCTCTTGCGCCTGAGAGACCTTTTAAGTAGACTGTGGACATTTTACTGAAATTGCCGCAATTTCAGCGAATCAATTTAAGCGGCAATGAATCGAGCGGAACCGGTGCGTGTTAAGTATAAAAAAATATTTAGTTAACTAGTAACATTGTTAAACAATTCATCACTGTAAAAATTGAGCTTTTCAGAACACGAATAGATTTCTCACAAGAATAGCGTATGCTAAAATTAGCTGGACGATTAGGATTAGCTTAAGTATATAGTTAACAGTGTAAATATTTATGTGATTGCGTTCTAATTAAATATTATGAGTTCACATTCTACGAAGTCAAAAATTTTTTTAATTAAATTATACGCTTATAATAAATATGGTTAATATTAAGGGCAGTAAATATCAGAAACATATCGTTAACGTCGTTCAATAATTAAATACATAAAAATTATTATTTATAGTCGAAATCAATTTAAATATTTTCGTTTCAAATTGAACGACTTTTTTTTATTTGATACAATATCGCCTGTATATATTTTTTTTCATTCAAGGTCATCGACCGGATGTAAGTTATAAAATTAATTCTATTTTTGAAATCGGTCGATATTTTTAATATTCATGGATCACTTTAATGAAAGCTCGCGAGCCCTCGCGAATGCAAATTAAATAAAACCCACAAAACCTCATTTGCATAATAATCTTATATTGCCAAGGGATTAATTGCATCGATATTACAGAACGAAACGGTTCCACGGATGCCCCTTGATTCCACAATTTCATAGATAGTTTTGAAATTGAGTCATTAAAATGTAGGGTATGTTTAATTTTTAACGATCGACCGTTGAATTTATATCCCATGTGTACTTATTATTATTAGATCTCATTTACGACAAGCAAAATTTGTCAAGGTGCATTACTCAAATTATAAACGAAAATAAGAAAATGCGATCTCTAAATAAAGAGAGTTTTTTCTTTTTTTTTTTTTTACATCTTTAGAGCTAACTAAATGAGAGGCCTCGTTCCCACAATCCCGAAACATCCGTTATTCTGATTCGATTATTTCGCACGGAATCGCTTTCTTTTATTGTTATCGTCGTAAAAAAAAATTACATAAATAAAATGCGATACGTCTGTCAAGTTGTCACTGAAATTCTGGTCGAATTAGAAACATCACGATCTGAAACTGCGAACGACTATTATTTTACGCTTTTTCTATCTAACGCGGCTGCATTGAGTAAAATCCTTTTTTGTATGATAAAAAAAGGAATTTAAAATAAAACACTATTGTTCAAAAGCATCTCCTCTACGCTTTAAATTTAACCTTTTAGATTAAAATTTTATACAAAGTGTGATGTGTAGTGTGTAAAAGTGATATGTACATGTATAAATAATAAGGTTAAATTAATTAAAGAAAAATAATGTGAATAATTTCAATTTTTATTTATATATAAGGCATTTTTACAGTGTTTCGTATAATTTATTATTCGCTAAGAGTGAACATTTCATTTTTGTAAGACTACAGATAAAATTACAAGGCAAATTTTGGACATAGTTTCACAAGGAATATTTCCCATTATTACTTAAAGATTTGAACAGTGTGATAGTACATACATAAATCTATATAAACTATAGTAAAAATTAATCAAAATACATCTTGGTTAAAGTTTTTTTAATATTCATATACCTACAACTAAAAAAAAAAATCACTTATTTCTTTACAATACTATACTTTTATAACATATTTACAAATTTAAAACATTTGATTTGATTAACATCGGTTAAAATATAATTATGTATACAATATTTTCATTGTGTTTGATAAAAATTGAACATGTATGAAAACTGTGAACATTTATATGATGCGATGATAAAAATAAGGCCTCAACTACAATATAGGCACTTGGTTTTTTTTAATCGTTTGAAGATTGTTACAAAATTAAAATGATTTATTCTAAATTTAATAACATGCAGACATATTTCTTATTTAGTGTACCCTGCTCATATCCATGCCGCCAAGTTGTCCTATGTAAGGATAGCCTGACTTGGCCTCGGTGGGTGAATGGGCATGAGATCCGTAATGAGATGGATTAGCAGCGAAGAAGGAACTGTGGACAAATTGAAAAAAAAAATAAGATTAATAACGAACATCAAAAGAGAATCGAAAAATACGCATTGCGCTTGCAAGAGGATTAAAGCGATAAAAAATTGAAAAAATCCCAAAGCATAATCAATAGAATGCGGGTACATATTGGTACGCTTAATTTAATCCCATTCAATATAATAAAGTACGTCGCTTTTCTGTTGGTGAAACAAAAATGACGCGATACTATCCGAAATAATTGTAT
Organism: Parapsyche elsis; assembly: GCA_022651745.1. NCBI lineage: Eukaryota > Metazoa > Arthropoda > Insecta > Trichoptera > Hydropsychidae > Parapsyche > Parapsyche elsis. The sequence continues at coordinate 2,699,901 of JAGVSN010000004.1, read as the reverse complement.
CATCGCATTCAACCTTTACTATTGCGATTTAAACGTATCACGAAAGCAATTACATTCAAAGATTATTCACCGAAATTATAGGGATAGTACCATAATTGAATTAAATATCATTTGAGAAAGGTCAATTGACCGTTCAAAAACAACAACAAAAAATCAATTGTATGAGTCATTTGTACTTAAAAATGTGAATGTTCCATAGTCTGATTTCAACTGATACACATAAGCATTTGTCCGGAGTTGTGTCAATGCGATTTTTATGCGGTTAAAGGCCGTTTTTCATCTACATCTACATACATATGTATATGAAAATTTGAATTTAGCAAGTAAATACGTGGAAATTCGATCGATGGTACGTCACATCACGACACAGCAAGGCACGGTGTGAAGTGTACGATCGTTTGCTACCGCCAATCGTGACTATCTTTTACGGATAATAACAGATCACACGGAAAATGATCTAGCCGGCTATCATTAGAATTACGTTGTGTGGCGTTTTCTACGCCCGCTGGCACGTAGGTAGCTCCAGCCGTGGTAAAACCGATTATTTGGTTAATTATTGACCGGCTACCGGCGCTGACCAACCGGTCATTATTGACCACGACGAAAACGAACAAAAAAAAAAGTTGGCCTATGGAATCCCCAATCCAAATATATGGCACACTTTGATTCAAATCGAAAGCATTTCCTAGGTAAATCCACGTTTTTCAACATCCAACAATTTTCCTATTGAAAAAATCAATCTTTGATATAGGTGATAATGATTTATGATTGTATTCTGGATGTATTCAAGTAAACCCACACACGAGGGGTATATTTAATTTATGCTGTAATAATTCCAGTGTGTGGTTAATTACTTCCCAATAATAATATCGTAGACGCGAAGCCTACCTAGTACGTGCGACAATGCGTTCGCTACACGGTGGCACTTAGTTTTAACGATTCGCGCCATAGAGTTAGTTATTGCTTGGAAACGTAATTATTTTTATGAGCCAAAACAGGCACGAAGTTATAGATAACCGCATATTAAGTCAAACAAAAAAAAAAAAAAAAAAAGCGCGCAAAAGTATCATCATTAAAGCGGAATAAACAAATACGCCGCTGATGAGATATGCAGAGAACTTTTAAGCAAAAAAAAAAAAATTGTATGTATATTTTTAATTTATTCGTTCTACGAAGATCGAAATGTACAAAATGACATTTATACGAATTCTCAAGGAGAAATCTCTGCTTAAAAAAAAGATAAAAAAAAGTGTATACTTACACGATAATTACAAAATTTAAAAATATTATTAACATAGTTATTTAATAAAAAAAATATTAAGCTAGACAGGTTCCCAAACCTTTTACGACTGGCGACCCCTTTTTATAAATGCCAAGTGACCTGCGACCTTGATATATATGAAAAAGGCAAAAAATATTATTCAAACATCAAGACACTGATTAAAAATGAAAATTGCATTTTAGTTAATATTTTTTTTTGTTAACTGTTTCACAGAAAACCCTTTGCGACCCATAGGTTGGGAGCCCGTGAGCTAGAACTTGCAAGGAAGACAACTATTAAATTTAGTCGCATCGTTTCCACTGGGCAAAGTTTCATTAAAAGATTTTTAAGCCGGAAATATAATAGGAGTTTTATTTAACAAAATTTTCCAGGAACATTCACAGAGGAGTTGTTTTACTTTCGCACGAGAAATTCCTTTAATACCGATTAATTTTTTTTTATCATTAATAAGAGACTACCGCGTTCCCACAAGATGCCATAAATTTCTTTGACCCTAATCATCGGCGGCGCTTCACAACGATATCCGTCAAATTTTTCGATAATAATTAGAGCGACTCTAAAATAAAAATACAAGCCAGGCGAGCGAGAACGTTCATTTGTGTACACCTTATATGTAGGTACCCCCACAGATGGGAGATATAGGGGCAATTAGGCTTAATTCGTGCTCCCCGGTCAGAGGCGCGGGTTTATTTATGATCAATGAACACAACATACGGTAGCCGAATCGTTTTCTGGACAAATCGCCATATTTATTGTACATCCAATGATTTAACACATTAAAGAAAAACTAGCGTAAGAATCGATATTACGCCTGTTTACGCGGAGCGTTATGCAACATTGCCGAGTCACTGTGGCATTGGAAATTTTAAGATACTTCGTATAATACATATACATACAATCAATGCAATCTGGTATTGATGACGTTTGTGTTTGTGAATAATTTTTAACTTAGTCATGTTTAAGCTTAGACGCTTCCCCAGGTTGCACATTCCGCACTGCTAATGACACGTTCTCTCACCAATGATACTGCGAGTCCTGTTTGTGCTAGTGATGGCAGCAGCCTGTTGTTCTCAACATTTAATTGATTGGCGGCCCCGAGCGCTTAATGAGAGGGTGCTACAAGTCTGACGGGGTATCCGCCCACCCCACATCCCAACAGACCACTATACATCTATTATATGTACAATGTAGTAATTGACATTCAACAGCTTCCAACTAAACATCGCCAATGAAAATTGACCATTATTGTAAACTGACACAATGAATTTCAATTCAAAATCGTTGTTTTTAAATAAAAAGTTCGGGTGTGGCCAACCCATGACTTTATCCATATATTTGAGGAATATGAGCAGTAACCAAACACCGAAAAAGTTAAAAAAAAATCGTGTACAAAGAAAAATAACAGGATTTTTTTACCTTTTACAATAAAAAAATCCCACTTACGGTTGAGCGATTTTGATGATTTTTTTTTAACAGATTGCAATTAGCATAATGATTATAGTATTACAATATTATGAAGATTCTAAATATTTAAAAGGCCGAAAAAAATCGAAAAAACGAAATCTCGTTCAAGAGTAAACTGCCACTTTCGGTTAGCGGATGTTGACCAAAATCGTAATATCTCTTACACCTTACGTGAAAATAATAGATAAGAAATTTCAGCTTGATAGACTCGATGGTTTCAGAGAAAAAGTAAAAGTTAAAAAGTACACCGACATATGTATGTACAGACATTTTCCAGAAATCATGAAAACGTGATCGGAGGATGATACCTGATACCAATCAGTCAAAATCTCAAGGTCGAATTTTCGTACGATCGCAATACTCTATCCGATTAGGATAAAGTAAAAATGGAATATACGATGTCAGTTTAAGAAAGCTCGATTCGACAGATGCATCGACTTGAAGCCGGCTCCAGACGGTGCGTGCGCTCGCCGAATGTTCGCATCGTATACATACAATGGCCGAATGTTTGTTTTATTAAGCTTTTTGTGTGGACAAATTGAGTTGACGTTTGTGTGTCGCGGCGAATGTTCGGCGAACACACGCATCATCTGAAGCCGGCTCAATAGTATTTACTGCAAAACTGTGTCAAAAGGTATATCCACTCATTATAGGCGGATAAAATGCAACGTGGGAAAAGCTTCGCTAGTAGTTTCATCGATCGCTATATAATTCCGTTCGTATCGTAATTTTAGCAACATGTCGATAGTTCGATTAAAATTGACTGGAAAATGTTCGCGTCAAGTGAAACTGTCTCAACTTACCAATGGAATATTTTGGCTATTCAAATACGGTGATGGGTTCTATGTAATACAAAATATTTTAATCGAAATATGTTGACCTGAATTTTGGAAGGATTTTTTTTTTTAAATAAATTCAATTGCATCCGCAATTTTAATGCGCTCGTCGCGACACGTACGTCCTTAGCGATAAACGATACACACGTAAAACGAGTAGAATAAAATTAAAATTTACTAATAAAAAGTAAACGTCATTGAGTATGCAAATTGTTAATTAAAACGCGCTATTTTGAATTCCGTCGATTGAAAAGCAAAAAAAAAAAAAAAAAACTTGCGCATATGTACGGTACGTATGTAGATACCGAAGACCATTTGAGACTATTGGAAAAAAAATTACATATTTTCCCCTCGTAAAAAAATGCACAATTACATACGCGCAGAGATTATCGATTCGGCATAACTTATTAAGGCGATTCGATCGAAATTTTCATACTTTAATTGCAGGGTTTCGACGTTAGATTTCAGCTGTGTTTTAAGTGAATTTGTGCGCGCACTAGACGAAGTATAATTACGACATGGAGGCGCACAATACCGAATTGTAATTACGGCTGGCGCGGTGTGCCATTATTGGCCTGGCCGACACATATTAATACATTGTGGGACGAATTCGGATTAATTCAAAACGCGGCCATCAGAATCGGAGCGCAATACGACCATTAAAGACGAAATTGCGATATTATTTTCGGTATCTCTAAATATATCCAATATGTATGTACGTGGACTAAACCGGACCCAATATAACTCGACTGATTTTCATCTCAATAAACTTGTAATCATTGTAATTGCCAGTCGGCAGTTGAAACCTCTCAAACACGTAATACACATTTGTTACAAACATACACATATAAAAAAGGAATGGAAGTTAAAAGGCGGTTTCGGGTTTTAGCGGCTCACCTGTAATTATCCGCCCACGTTGCTACCTCCGGGACCTTGTTCTGCGCGTGAGCACTTGGATGACGGGAAGTCCAATGACCATGGCCTGTCATATCTCCTGCTTGTTTCCCATACTCCCCTGCCAAGCCATAGCTTCCGTATGTGGTTGGAGGACTTGATTCTCCATTGACGTAAGTTCCGTGCGCCGCATATCCCGATTGTATTCCAGGACTCAATTGAGGTGGACTAGCCGTAATGACGGGACTCGTATTGGTCGTCAGTTCGTTGTTCGTTGATCCGATTGGTGTTTGGTGAATCGGCGGAGCCGACAGTCCGCTCTGGCACAGTGTGGATGAGCTCAGTGCCGCTTGGTGTAGAGGTGCCGTCAACGAACTGGTCGCCGATAGGGCCGATGTTCCGAGGCTGCCGTAAGACTGTTGGGCCCACGAGGCTGCCGCGCATTGAGGGTTAAAGCTCGATGGTGGTTCGTACTGTTGGGAATGCACCGGTGGGAAAGCTGATGGTAAGGACATGGTGTTGAAAGCGCTCAGTTGTTGCGAGTTGAGTTGCTTGCGAAGGCGTGCTCGACGATTCGAAAACCATACCTAGAAAATTAATGAAAATGTCAGATGTTGCACGTTTTATGAACATCAGAGTCTTAATACATGGTATTGTAAAACTAGACGGTTTGTCTGGGGATTCTCTAACCAGCATTATTAACAAAAAGTAACACAAATTATCTGAAATTTTGTAAGAATAAGTTGAAAATTTCAGAAATGCAGCCATGTTCAAACCAAAGAGTTGAGAATATGTGGAACTAAGCTGGTTTACCCGTCATATGACGGTGGATCCTAACCCCAACCCCCATCTGTGTGCGCTGGGTTGTACAATAACAGTGCAGCCCATAGCTCGTTTGACAGTATGTGAAACAATTGTATAGTGTACCGTTGATTGAATGGGTGTATGGTCGAACTAGCTTTGACAGATAGCGGCTTGTTGCCAACACACCGTTACATTTTATTTTATTTGTTATGTTGGTAATGTTAGCGTGACCGCAACGACCCATGCAGGCAGACACAAGATAATATTTATACATAGTATACATTATTTCATGGCTCATCAAATTTTTTTTTGACAAATGATAATGAAAGGTCATCGTGGGTGCGGAAATCGATCGTTATCGAGTAATACGTCGTAGTAAAAATTTAAATAATGTCTAATAAGGAAAACTTTTAATTTGAGAAACACATAATTAAATCGCTTTGTGGTTAAGATATCCATATTTTCAAAATTCATCGCCTAAAACGTATAGGAAAATATGTAGTTTCGGTTGTTTAAAATGTATTCAACAGATATGAATTCCAAGGCATGAGTATCTAAATGTTGATGCAAAGTACAAGTGCATTTTAGTATTGATTCGACTTTGTGTATGAAAGAGACTATTGTGTTCCACGCGTTATGCAATACCTGCGTTAACTGTAACCGTAAAGCTTATGGCATTTGAACCTAGGATAGTTGCGGAAGAGTCAAATTTTTGTTCCGAGAATGATTTGTATTGTTTTCCCTTCGGAGAATAAATATTTTGCATTATTATTATTATTGTGCATGTGTGGGACCGCGAATAAGTTTCAACTCTTAAATAAACACGCGTAATAAAAACGTAATTTATACCTGACGTTATTAACGTTATTTGCGGTTTTATGGGTTATAATATTATATACATACTTTCATGGCGTGTGCGGTGAAAAAGGTTGGTGAAGATGTTTGTTCGACATGTGGATGTATAAATTTTATGACGATACCTAACCAACTTCAGGGTTTATCATTTTATTTTTTATAAAAGAAAACTCGGTACATGTATGTATGTATGTACGTATAATACTTTAATCTCGAAAACGTTTGCATTGAAAATGGAAAGATTTTTCGATAATCCGGATTTGTTTTCAAATGAAAACCTTTCACGGTTTGACAGTTTTAAACGGGCACAAAGAAAAGCGACGAAAAATCTTTAATCACAAAATGAATACGGAAAAAGACGTAATGCGAAAACTTTCGATGATTGCATAATACATAAAAAAATATATAGAAAGATGTTGAGAGATTTGCTGAATTCATTTACCTGCACTCTAGCTTCGGTTAGTTTCGTCTTTTGAGCTAATTCTTCCCTGGTGTAGACATCAGGGTATTGAGTTCTAGCAAAGGCACGTTCCAAGGCATCCAGTTGATCTCCACTGAAAGTAGTTCTAGATCTTCTCTGTTTCCTTTTTAATGTTATTCCGGGCTCGGATTCGGTATCGGATTCATCGCATGAAGACGTACCTGCAAAGAAACAGAACGTCCGATTAGAACAGTGTTGCGAGCCACGCTTTAAGAACAGCTACATTATAATGACATTTAACAAGGAGATCAATATATACATAAGTACATAGTCGGTTGACTTGTAAAATGGTAACAACAAAAAAAAAAAAAAAACAATACGGTCGATGTGAGACCGCTACCGAAATGCATATTCGATTGTAACACAGGCACAGGTGAAAAGTAGTTAACTTTTTATCGACAACAAACGGAAATAATAATAAAAAAAACAAACACTTGTTGCGGCCAGTGTCGACTCGCGGTGGTGAAATTTTCCTTTTTTTTCCATCTATTTAAATTTGTAATCGGTTCATTTTCATAATGCATAACTATTTAATAACGCAACGAGTCATACGATATTGAGAGTCAATTGTGAAAATTTTCCATATTGTACAATACATTGTTGCGATAACTTCTAGCACAAAAATATGTTTCATACTATGAATTTTTAAATTGAATTGGTTCATTTAGATCAGCGGTCGCCAACCTTTCGGACCTCACGAACCACTAAACTCAAAATCTCGAATCCCGCGGACCACTTCCATGATTTTTTCCATAAAAATAACATTCTAAATATGAAATGGTAATTACACTTGTATTTGCACTCGCAAGATATTTGCAAAAAGTAGGATATCACCTTATAATAATAGAAAAATTATAATAAATAAACGATATATTCATTATTCAGTGCACACAGAAAAGCATTGAAAGATGTATGCTTGGTATAACAAGAAGAGATCGTAAGAGGAATACATGGGTAAGAAGTATGACCAAAGTGGCAGATATAGCAGAACTTGTGAAAAAGTTCAATAAAAAATAAAGTTCGCAAGAAATACTGGAATGGTATCTGAGAGGATGTGAAAGAAAGCAAGGTAGACCGAGTGGAAGATGGGCTGATGAATTGAGAAGAATGGGTGGAGTCAAGTGGATGCAGATTGCCCAAGACAGATAGGAATGGAAGAGGATTGGAGAGGCCTTTATCCAGCAGTGGATGGTGAACGGCTGAAAAATGTGGACCACCAAAATTCTCTCGCGGACCACCGGTTGGCGACCGCTGATTTAGATTAATTGCCTATTATCGTAGAATAATTTGAATCACATTGCCGGTTTGTATTGGCGCTAGTTACGCCGATGAGTTCTTCTAATCGGCTATGTTCAAATTGTGCAAGTTCAGACACGTCTCTCAGCCATATGATTATAAGCATATTGCATCGTTTAATTCAACCGCTCGAGTGTCGATCGACGATTAGCAGTATATGTCAACTTGTTTTAAATAAACTATTAAACGGCTTCGCTTTATTTTCGTCGTGATAATCAAATTGGTACATGAACCTACAGATTGTGGACCAATACCGATTTCACAAAGCTTCAATGAACTTTTTACACAGCATCAAAACACCCACAGGGATTCAGACTGTGTCGTTGCAATTCCTTCAAAGGCGGCTTGGGTCCAAAATTTACATAGAGTCAAAGCGTTCTTTGGGCACAATGTGGGACCACGACCCGCCCCTTGAACTCACCTTCATTCACACCTTTGTAAAGGCAGAGCTTTAATTCACCAGCGATGACTCGGCAAAGTTTGCGACCGCGGGCTACGACGCTATTTCGGTAAATACTTTGTTTTCTGATGAGTTTCGGTTACACTACAGTACCGGGCGGCTCATCAAAAGCAAACGCTCGGGTGAACATGACGCGATAGGGTCATTATTTCTCATGTGAATTATTTTCGTCCCGAAAAATTGGTTCATTACAAGCGCGCGCGCGCGAAAATCGTGCGAACGGCCACACCCATATAATATCTTTCGAATAAAAAAAAAAAACTCGTAGAAGTTCCTAAGTACAACTATTTTTCAAATAAAATTAAGATATTTATGTCCGCTGTCGAATACGAGCGTAATTGAATATGCAGAGTGTTAATTGCATATTCTTGTAAATTTAGCGAGCCATAAAGCGGCGCACGAACGGATAGTCACCCTACTAAGCGCGGCACATACCGGTAACACCTGTTGAATTCCGGTAGCCATCGAATGATACTCGTCGGACAATGTAAACATATTGAGTTTTTAAATTACACGCTTAACAAGTTCCATTATGTAAACTCGTGCATATGTACATACATATAAATACACCTACTACATACATACATACATATACGGGCGAATGAAAAGATGCTGTGTGCACATTTTTCAATGAGTAAAAATACAGAGATTTTTCGAAAAACTATGTCTTACAAAATCATCAAAAGTCTCTAAAGATGTTTTAAAAGCTACATACATATATTTTTATTCAACGGACAAAACTTTACAAGCATACTGTATAAGCCGTAATTTTATGACATATTTGAACTGTCAAAAGCGGCAAAAAATATATAGATATACATTGAAATATTACTTGCCCAATGTGAGGGGAAAAAATTGAATAGATCGCAATTTCATCACGCAATAAATAACTGATAAATTTATATCTGTATACATATCGCTTTTTTGGCGCGTTTATCGAGAGCACACGTATATATGTATGCAAACTTTTAAACCGCAAAACCAAATTACTACAACAACGCCGATAATAACCGCAGAAAGTATACCTAACGTTGTTGTTATTATTATTATTATTATTATTATGAGATCTAGGAAGTTTAACTAATGCAAATTAGAAAGTGAAATAATTGTGCGAGTTTCGACACAACTTGCAACGATAGAACTACACGTTCGAACATTGACATTGCAATTTTTCCGCTTCGTTTATTTACATTATATTGTGGACGTTGCATAGTTGAGGCGTTTCAATCGCAAATTAAAAATAATATGTTCTTACGAATAAATTAAAGTAAATGTATTTTGATGGGTGGAAAACGCTTAAAAATTACCGTGTTTACATTTGGATAAATATTTTCGAAATTCCAAAAACACTTTCACTTCACATTTAAAGAGTTTTTATTATAAATTTTTTCTTGTGCCGTTTCAGCGCACATCTCACCGCAGCCTTTGTAGCCGTTGGCCTTCCCTAAGAATATTCATGTCGGTGGGTACATAATTACGTTTTGCGGTTAAAAAAAGCATGTTGCAAATTAAACGACGGATGTTCTGATTGAATTAACACAGAGAAACAGGGCCGCCGCGCCACTTGCCATTATTTAACGCATTTGTGGAAAATATTTTGCACAGAGAGAGTAATTGAACTGTGATTTAGATCGAAAGTTGTTTGCTTATCCGTAATTGTTACGCAAAGTTACACAAAACTTTCCTGCTGATAGTTTCCAATTGCGTCGATAGTGAATATTCACCACTATTCAATTGATAAATTCCTGAACTGTTGAATAATACAATTACGACTATTATCGCCTCTCGGATATGAAACATACAACAAAGTTTTCAAATTCGAAATAATTAATTGGAAACCAATAGAATTAGAGATTCGACTTAAAAGGACACGTACATACAAAATAGTGATTACTTTTTTAATTGCATGAGCGTGAATATTCATTATTTAAAAATGTATGTTTTTCGTACGCAACTCCAATAAATTAATATTTAAATTGGTTTATTATATACATAAATAAATTTTACTTGAAAAATACTGGCTGTACGTTTTTTTTTTAAATATATTTATTATACATGTAGAACCTCGACAGTAGTTAGATTGAGAAAAACTAACTTGACCTTAAAAAGACGCTACATACATACTATGTACATATGTACATATGAAGATTTTTAAGCAATTTGGTTGCTTTTAGTATGTACAGAAACTTAAAAGTGCCATCGCAACAATTATCACGAGCTTTCAGTTTTCATATTTGATCTTTAATCTACCTACAGTTGGTTGCATACAAGATTGCTGAACAGTTAGCCATGTCACGTACATATGTTTCGTATTGAATTTGGGTAGGTACCTAACCGTAAGTTTGAGAAACAATGGAAAACACGAGCGGCTACTCCCAACAACGTATCCTTCAGCACAATAATGGCGGCATTGTACTAAAATTGTGCCGTTAATCGTACAGTACATAATAATAATACGATCGGGTTCCGAGCAAAGGGACGTGTCAGATACGAGGACGAGTTTATCTCGCGCGGGTCGAAGAGAATACTCGTACGTGGCGTACGATGTTCTTGGACCTCTTGTGATTAACTTGAACGATGATGGAAAACAATAAAGATATGCAAAATTGCTTAATGATCCCTCGCACGCGCGCAAAACCCGAAACAGGGCTGCCAAAATCATCATCCTGTAACGGTGTAACGGGCAAATCTGTAACTGTGCATTGATCCATCAATTTACAGCGTTGTCTCGTCACGAGGTTTTAATTTAATTTTAGACGGTTCATTTTTATAATTTGCCGTTTACATTCGATTATATTGTTCATTTCTTCTTCTGGGTATGTTTTCATGTAGGTACATACATACATACCTACAAGGTCTTATCTAGGCGTTGAACGGGTGCACAATGACGATCACGAATTTAACCCATTAGCCGCTAATCATGCGGATTTCCTCGAAAAAAGCGGTCACGATTTGATACTGAATCGACGTGTATAATAATTGATCACAGTAACGGCGAGTCAAATTTTAACAATTTTCATTTAAAAAAGACGACAACAACAACGGCGTTACGGTGCAGATGTTGCATTGTCAAAATATTAACTCAACAATCGGTAGCCGATACCTTGAATTCGGCAAAACAAAATAAAAACCAATAAAGAGTCGGTCACGATACTTTCTCGAACTAGTATCAACAAAAAGTGACAATCACAAATTACTCGAAATGTTTGTCCTACACATCTACAATATATACATATATAGTCCACAAGCTGAAATACAACAAAAGCGCATAATGTAACAATTTCAGAAATACGGTCATGTTCAAACCAAATCTGCGAATATATGGAACTAGCTGGTTTACCCGTCATATGACGGTGAATTCTAATCCCAACCCCGACACGCGTGCGCTGGTTTGTACAATACCAGTACTGCCCATAGCCCGTTTGACAGTACGCGAAACAACTGTATAGTGTACCGTTGATTGAATGAGTGTATGGTGGAACTAGCTTTGACAGATAGCGGCTTGTTGCCAAATTATTAATTATGTCGGCAATACGAGCCTTTTGTATAGTTTATGTACCTATATACATATACCAAAATGTAGAAAAAGCTTCGCGCTACTCGTATGTGAGCGTTCCGCGGCTACCGAGCAGGCCAGGCAGACCCTTGCGCAACTAGTTGACAATGTCATCGGGTGGTTATAATTTATCTACATATGTACCTACATATAATGTATTTTGTAGTTCAAAACGTAGTGAGTAGTTGAAAAATGCGAGCGTTTCACACTACTCATGCCGAGTGTATGAGAGCGTTTCGCGGCTACCCAGGCGGCCAGGCAGATCCTCGGAACAACAATTTATAGTATAATAGTAACTAGTCACTTGCACGTTGACATTGGCATTGTGGGTGGTTTATCATAAATGGTAACAGCCTGATGATACATATAGCAGTGTACGTGTCGGGGGGTATGCCAGCGTTCCCTGGCTGCCCGGCAGGCCAGGCAGGCCCCTGCGCTACTATATATAGTATGTATGTTCCGCACGTTAAATTGTACGAGCGTTTCAAGCTCTCGTTGAATCTTACGATGGAAGAGTCCGAATCGAACGTCTCGATACAGATTAGCTATAAAATTTCGCTCACAAAGATAATAAAAATTTCTCGAGTATCTTTTGCGCTTATTTTGATTGCGCGCGCGCCTCGGCAATAACGTAACGTTGTTCTTTTATATATACAAGTTCGATACAATTTCTGGTCAACATAATATTTCGGCACGGCGCGATTTTTTGATGGAAAGCCTCCACGAAAGAACGTGACGGTTGTACGGCAGGGGCCCCGCGGCCATGCGATGGGATAATAACACCTTTCTGGACTAATTTCATTTTTATAACCATCAATTTGGTGCGAAGCCGAGCGCCCTTTGATCCAACCCGGCCAAAACTATGATATATTGAGTTATGCGCGTGCTCACATCGCACTCGATATGCTCCCATCTCGTCCGCGCCAAACAACTCTCGCATAGCGTAGTCTCTCTCGTTCACAAGTTACCGATCGGGAAAGTGAACATGCGCGTCCGTGATGGCGATGTTCCACATTCGACAAAATTCAATTTACCCGTATTTACAGACGATCGATCATAATTGTCTTTTCGTTTCATTTTTATTATTATTAAAATACATAAATCATTCACCGGCGACAATGTTTTCATACGTGCCGCACTTATATGGATGTATAAAAATTCATGAATATTTTCCACTGTATTTCATTACATACATGACAAATTGCTATTTTTAAATGAATTTTTTACAACGTAGTTAAAAAAAAAGGTATAAACATAAACGACGATGACTCAATGTCTATAAAATTCAAACTCATAAAGTTAAACTTATTGGTTCACTGAAACAATGTTCATCATAGATTTTTCATGTGGAAAAATAAAAAATTAAATGATGCATTTGAAAAATGCCACGCTTGAAAACAAATCTTCTTAGTTTTATCTTTATTTTAGTGCTGTGCTTCCATTTTTTTTAATTAACAAAAGAAATGAAACATGATGCAAGCGACATTAAAAATTAGTGAAATAGTGCATAAAAAACACTATTCAATTAAAATTTTACAATTTTACGACCGTAAAAAGCAAAGACAGACTTCAGTCACGGTTTAATTTAAGGCATATGACAATTTATTTGGTCATTTCTTGTTATTTTTCAAATCGGAACAAATTGAACAATTTCAGCAGAAAGATTGTGTATTTCTTATAATGGACGCCGATCCATCGAAGGAAGTCCGTCGATTTAAATAAAGCGACAAATCATTTCAAAAACTTCTCAAGTAAGAATAATATTAAAAAAATACAGACAAATTACACGTTGTACCGAGCCTAATAATGGCTATTAATTTTTCGTGCATATTGAATATCCATAATAGAACAATTTCAACAAACTAAAAATAACTTATTCAAAACGGATTTCGATATCGATTATTTTAAAATAGACTTGAACGCGTACGTGCGTTTTGAAAATCGCAACCTGGCGATTGTTTATTTATCGAATACTTCTCGAGGACTCGTGTCGACCCCTCTTTGCGGGATTATTAAACGGCAAATTTATATCCAGCGTAATTTTATCCGAGTACGAATGCGTTTTAAACGAGGCTCTAAATTTTCGTCCGATCGATTAACAACGACGTGTTAATTTTTAATCGACCCGCCGCAGACCGGTGTGCGGCCGCGCCAATGCTAATTGACCACAATTAGCGGGTTATCATTGAATGCTACCCAGTTTTGTTGTGGACATCGATGATGGACGAGGCTCGTCCAAAGACCCCAGCGCAGCGTCCCTTCTGGGATCCATTTCTCGTATGGAGATGCGAAAAGGCGCCTTCGGGAGCCATTCGACAGAGCGCGTCGTCAGATCGTAGAGATACAACGATAATTGCGCTTGTGGGTGGTCAATCATTGATTTTATTCATACTTTATGTTTAAAATCGGTGCTGCTGAATACACGTATAGTGCGGTTGAGAAAATGTGGCAATTACGATGGAAAAAGCATTGTCAATAAATGTGTACTGTACTGGGAAAATTTGCGATTTTCTTTCTGTGCGTTTCTTTTGGAACTCTCGCTATCTCACTATGTTTGTCAAGTTTAAATGCGATAATGTCTCAACAAAAACATTATTCGATTCATCGGAAAAGTGCCGTTTTTTTTGTTTGTATATTAATGTTAGACAGTTAGCTGTTGATTTACCGGAAATGACGACGAATTGAAATCACTTTTCGAATTGAATTTGCGCCGTGTAATCGATTGAACGAATCACTTTGCATAATGTGCAAATAAATCTAAATAGACTACCATTTTATTTTTTTGTCGCAAATCTTTTAAAGATTAGCGCCGATGTTCCTATCTAGATTAGAGCCGGGCAACACAATTTAATACCAGGTTGAGTTTTACTTTCGAGATATCTATAGCGATTATGTGAAATAATATCGCCCATGGGTGGGTAGGTAATTGTAATCGACCATACCTATCTATAGTAGCTACGTACGATGAATCAATCGGTTCGGTCGCGTATGATTGAGACGTCTGAAATACTTCACTTCAAATAATAAGAGAGAGAAATATAATTTTTAAAGGATACGATTGCAGTAAGGGACGTGAAAAGGCGGAGACTCTCAAACTCAAATAAAAATTACTATTTGTGCAATTCTGATGAAAAATAATATTATTCGTGTAATCCGTATCACCTCTCCCAAGTATTAGCCCGGATTAGAGGGAGTTTACTGTATATTTAAGCAGATACAGAAAGAGTTAGTATTTATTTATTTAAAATACATGGTGGCCGATGGAGCCCAGGGTACATTGCATTATGTACATACAATTTTTGCCCCTCAGATCCTCTAAAACAGAAAATTGTCGGTTTGAAGAATGTGTATTCCCGAGAATGATCTCCAAAAGAATATTCCCGAGAATTTTACAACACTAGATCGACACATACAGCCGTTTTGAACGATGTGCATTGCACAATTGTGCAATCGATTTTTCTTCTCGTCGATAAAAGAGAGAGTGGCGTCTGATCGATGAGGATGTTACGTTCGGTTGCATCACGGAAAAATCGTAACCGAACTCATCGACGAAAAGCGCTACTACTTCCGGGAAAACTCCCTCTAATGTTGACTCACCTAATATTCCGTCTATGCTGTGGTTTCTTCTCGGATCGGATTCGTCTCTTCTTCCACCGCGGATGAGCCTAGAAATCGAACTAACGGAAGGCGCCGTATGTTTATCGCACACGCCGTCTTTTATGAGTCTATCCCGTATTTCCCAGGAAAATATACCTGGGTTTTGCCGTTTCAGTTCCTCTATCCTGTTTTCCACTTCTGGGGTTGCGACGCGCGGCTTAGAACCACCTATGACTCCGGGTCTGATAGACCCCGTCTCCTGTGGAAAGAACAAACTTCACTATAAAGAGTCACCAAAACACATCAATGCAACCAAAACACATCGAAAGCTCACAAATGCGTCTAATAAAGATATGGTTCTGACCTGGTAACGATTCAGTATCTTCGACACGCAACCGTGCGATACTCTCAACTGTCTCGAGATGACGCAAGGTCTGACACCAGCGGCCGCCATTTCGACAATTTTCAATCTGATATGATTCGGTAGTGGTCTTCCGTTGATGAACACCCCGCCCAGTTGGTTCACTCGTCCTTGTCCTGGAAATAAAAGTAAAATTGAGATATAAGCGTGTATCGATTGTACCATGCGATTTGAGTGACCTTTTCATCGGATCAAAGCAGCCGTGAATCCATAAGAAAGAGGACATTAGATCCTTGCGGATAATAGCCGACCGTCGTGAAAGGTTTTTCGATAAACGAGGGTGGGGGACTATTTTACAAGACAACAATGCATTTTTATTGGATGTCTTCTACATCGACGGATCAACATAAAGTTGTTGAAGGAGCCATTCAAAACGTTGATCGTCTTACGACGATAAGGTCTCTTTGTTGGACGAAGAAAACTACCAGTAATGCGATCGATAAATATAAAAAAAAGGTTTTTCTCATACGTACACGATTCAATACATATGTATATACAAAATGATTCATGGCTCACAGTGCACATTATAATAAATCATATAGAGAAAAAAGTCATAAAAAATGAATTTTCTATCCATTCAGATCACTTTTCACACACATTTAATGCATTAATAAGAATTTTTGTACAGCGAACTGTAAATCATATGTATGGAGGTATTTTAATAGTTTCGATACGTAAACGGAATTATACTGATTAACCCTACATAACAATTTGATCATAAGTACATAATTAAACGGTCGAAATTGGCGATACGGTACAAAAAATGTGTATTTTAATTAACAAATCGATTAAAAATTATACGCAGTTATATCTAGCATTTATTGGAAACGCCAAATATGCATCGTTAAAACGGTTAATAATCTATTTATTTAATATAATTACGCAATTTTCGATATACTGCAATTGAACGTCGGGGCATTCGTGTAATATTTTTCTCATCGAGATGATAAATTCGTCGATTGAGCGCGGATGCTATTGATCGTTTACAAGAGGCGCCTCCTTAAACGTATCCAAGCTACTGTAACCGATGTGTGCGGGGGGGATCATTGTGCGATTGTACGAATGCGGAAAAATGGATCATTGCGGACAGGTAAAATTGACTGAAAGAGAGATCTACCGCCCTGGGTCACAATGGACCACCCCTGGAGTCTGTGTGGATGTTGATCGATACGTATGTCGTACACCTCACCGCGAGGTGAATTTGACGATGTGTGGTGAAAAGAAGTGGGTGGAAAAGGAAAAAAAAAGCCACTTGTGTATAATAATAAAAGCGGCCGATACAGAAAAGAAGGCACAACAACATTACGGCTCATGTAACAGCAATAACTTCTTCACTTTTGAAGCACCCAACACCCGTGGTGGTTACCTACACATCATATTTTGATGTATTATTTATTTATTCAAGTAGATCTTCAAACTTTCTTGAGCTACGCGAAATTGTTCGAGGGACATGAATTTTCGAGCCTGTGATTTATTAGCCTTACATTACTAGATTACTTAGAAGATTTAAGTTCGATGTATCTGGATATTTCCGAAGCGATTGTAAAATATTATCATACTCGTGTATATTGGCTATAAAGCGTATGCATATATATGTACATTTTAAGTATTCGTGTTAAACGTGCTTAAACTATGGTTGGTGGCTCTCAAAGTAGAATGAGGACAATGGTCACAATAGTTCACATTATTCCAACACGTTCCTACCGGCGAGCGGTTAAGTTGAGCGGAAAATCCGCACAAACGGACAAAAATGCACAAATACGACGCTGAAAAGGTTTTTCAAATCGATATAATATTATTATAACAATTTAAGCGTGTATGTAAAAGGAAAAAAAAATAACTTTTGCTTTCATCGAAACTTGTTCAATGTTCGGTCGGCGAAACTGGCAAAGGATCAAAGGGAACACATTTAAAATGCAATATCAATAAACACAGCGTTAACGCGACGGCATTTGCCATTTTAATTGCAATATTATAAATTTTTATCAGACGGTTTTATACGATTTTGATTATGCGAACTTTCATGGCGATCGAAGGTTTAAACCCTGACGAGCGGATGAGTTACGATCGGACGATTATCGCGTATTAATTATGGTATTTGAACGACACTTGATCACGTACTGGATTTTCCGGTGGATTTTTCGCACACGTTCATGGCGTTTCGCCGAAGGTAGTATTATTATGGGAAAAATCTTCGAGAAATGGAAGCGATCGTTCGATCATAGTTTTGCGGCGACGTCCGCGAGCAAACTGACGCAGAAGAAAATTGTTCTCGTAAAACTAATCACTCTTTGTCTTCGTATGGAAAACAATGTATGCACAATACACACTTGACTTTTCTGCCATGAGTTGATAACATATAGATTTTAGATAGTTTTTAGTAGCGCTTATAAAAAAAAACCCATTAATTTTTCCGAAGTTTTCTTTGCCATATGTATCATTTTTGCGTTTACAGTACTTTTCAATGTATGTACATGTCGATAGGTTAGTGTACAGATATTGTATGTCCAGTTTTGTTTTAAAATATTGTAAGTGACATATGTACATACATCTCTTTTGCATGAAAACTATGGACGAAATGGACATATTATATATTTGAATAAGGCAATATCTTCACAAATATACTATTTGGACATACAATACTTTTTAAAGATGAAGGTTTGATGCAGATGGACGTTTTATGCAATATCTGTGCACTAACCCATCGATATATACCTAAATAATCGAAACCATGAAAATCTGAAGAAGCTTTCATTTAAGAATTGGATAACTGTTTAATAATAGTAATAAGCGTCAAATACTACATAAACTCAATAATGTAACATTTTAAATGAACTCGGGTGTATCCTGTCAGTAAAAAAACAGATTAATTACAACTCACCAAATGGATAAATAAATCTTTAATAGGAATTTACTTTAGTACAATGCGGTTCGACTGAAAGCGTTTTCATCGCATACTAAATCGATTTAACGTTAATAATATTCGTATATCAAACGTTAGTATTGTTGAGGGGTTTACGTTACATTGCATCATTAATATTAACGGTATGTCGATTGTACACAAATCCAATCATCGTATTTCCACAAAATGGAAATTTCGATTGATTGAAGTTGATGCGAAACTCGATCCGATATTCGTGCACAAAATTAATATTCCGATTTAATTCAAAATAAACGCGTTTTTTGAGAACAATCGCATGCAGAGCGATAAAAAGCCCATGATAAATTGACTAAAAGTGGAGTAGATACAAAAAAAAACTTTCTAAAATTGCAAGATAACTATCTGATGATGAATTGATCGGACGTCCCTATAAAAGTCACAGCGTGATGAATATTTTATTCTATTGTTTCGTTTGCCGGAAACGAGCACTTCTTTTACAATGAAAGTGTATTTTAGAGCTCTAGATTCTGGACAAGCCGTTTTTTGATAAATAGACCGAATTTCTAGAAATTAAATAATTATTTGTATTGTTCGAAACATGCATATATTAAAAAACCTGCACAAATTAACTCGACTGGAGGTACACATTATTTAGGTATAAATCGGTTCTGAGAAAACAGTACATTAGTATTTGCAAAATTAAAATGCATTTGCACACTTCGAGCGATAAAAACAGTGTATCAATCAATTCCTACTTGTTCCTGTACAGGTTGATTTAGATCATTGTAATAATTGTGATACAGCCACAGGCATGGGGTTAAGTACGTACTAGTAGATGAATGTTCATGAACAAATTTATATGTTCGTAATCGTTTAAGGGTTGTGGAGGCTGTGTGTGCGCGCTCGTACAGCGATGAAATTACACGATATTAGCGAGATAAGCTCATGGGAAAAATTACAAAGTACAAAGTGGCGTGTAGCGTGTACGACGACCATAAATAATTTTCCCGGGTACGTAGTAGACTATCCATATTGTATACCTATAACATTTCTTCGGCGTTGTATTATCGTCGTGATCGCACATTGGCAAGCTGGTGCACACACGAGAGAGCACCTGACTTGCAAATCTAATTTGTTGAATAATTTATCAGTCGACAATTAACCCGGCCATGTGTTGCATACCAGTTGAGTAACTCACCGTACCTTCACCCATTAATACACGTATGTACAATATCTGATATTCGTTGTAAAATCTTCCGATCACGCGCCACCTGATTTAATTATACCCATATATAAAATGTAAAGCGAATCGCACCACCATGTTCGCATTTATAGTAATAAAATACATCCGGGTTAATCTGGACTCTAGAGATTACGGTGACTTACGAGAGGATGTACCATTTCCGAAAATTTTTGAAAATCTTATGAACAGTAAAGGTTAGTTAAACCAGCGGTCGCCAACCGGTGGTCCGCTAGATAATTTTGATGGTCCTCAGAGTAATTTGAATATATTTGCAATTTTCGTGTTTATTAAAATGTTTCAGTATATTTTGATTCTATTTTTTTTGTAATTTTCGCCTTATTACGTTTCTAGGAAACCCCGCCTATAAACTATTTCGCAACACGAACTGTAGACGTATTTATTATAATTTTTCTATCATTGTAACATTAATGATGTTCATTTTTTTGCAAATAACTTGGAGTGCTAAAAAAAGTGTAATTACCATTTAATATTTAGAATGTTATTTTTTTTAAAAAAATCATGGTAGTGGTCCGCAGGATTCAAGATTTTGAGTTTAGTGGTACGTGAGGTCCAAAAGGTTGGCGACCGCTGAGTTAAACCCAACAAAATTACAGCGATTTTACACATCAGACCATTTCCCAAACACCATGAAAAAGTTATCAGGGGACGATACTTGACCTGAGACCATAATATGCGTTTTATGTATTACATACTACGTACATATTATATGCATTAAGTAAAAATATGTACACAAGTCAATAAATGTCATCTCTAGTCAATATTAGTTATGCCTTTGAAACTCTACGTAATTTATTTATAAAATGTATATAATCTTTCATTTTATCGTGCATTAATTTAAATTTAAATTTATATCGCGTAACGCAACTGAATCATACAACTTCAACACATCATCAATTTCGCCATACAACCAAATGAGTTCCATTAAAATGATAACTCTTTTGTATACAACGACAAATTAGCATAACAATGACGAAATGAATAGGCGTCGAAGGGTGTGTACGCATATGCAGACACACACACGTTAATAATACAGATAGAATTTAAATTAATATTACATTATCAACAAAATACGATTTAAAATCATTGGACTACTTTCGAATTGGAGAATTTCTTCATTGTTGGACGTAAGTAGCTAAGCGCGCGACCCACCGGTCAAAATTACACAATTTTACATCAGAAATAATAGGCGAATTAATCGCTCGAATAAATTTCGAGGATATAACGCGTAAAAATCGTTAAATAATCTGATATAATAGTCGAGTCGAATCGTCGAGATGAGTCGATTGAATTGCGAGCGGTCAATGGTCATTAAACTATCGCTCCACATATGCCGGTGAGAATTAGTGAAAAAAAAACAATAAATTCGTATATGTGTGATGATTGTGATGGTGATGATTATTATAAGATAAAAAGTGAAATATTTACCATCGACGTAAGTATAGAAAGCGTCTGGTTGGACGGCCATAGTATCGCGTCGCACGTTGACACCCTCGCGTCCCCAGTACTCGAGTTCTGATAGCGATTTGCAAAATAAAATCGAAACATTAATACATGTATGTACAAACACGATAAAATGCAATATGATGTATTATAGGCAGGGGTGTGTTATATTATTGTAAATTATAGGAAAGAAAACATGAGTAGTGTACGTGAGCGTACGTGGCACTAAGAGAGCGCAAAACGATTCCGAAATATCAGGTGCGCGTTTTATAATTGAATCGGTCCGTTGTTGTGCCATAAAATCGATCGTATAAACTGAGTAACTTTTTTCCTTTCCCCTTCCCCTGGTTGGGTATACTTTTCAAATAAAATTCCCTCCAAACGCATAAAATCCGCGTTTATTATTCGCGATAAAAGTCGCAATGATATTATTTACTTTTAGTACTTTATCGATAGGAAAAAAATTAGACTGCACAAACATGTGAATATATATATACATATATACATAAGTATAATATTAATAATAAAAAAATATATTTTATACTTGAATGCAATTATAATTTACGGGCTGAAGTCGATAAGGTATCGGAATTGTTGACCATTTGGATTGCATAATAAAATACTTGGATGATATACAAATGGTACAATACATAATGCGCAAATGTGAACTAAATCTTAAAAAGAGATTCAAATACTAAATTTGTATGTTGATTTTAAAGCGATACAATCCATATATAGCTTCAATAAAAAAATTGCTTAGAAGAAATTGGACCGGTTTTCAGATACAATATATGGGTGAGCCCGATCGATAGAGTAATCTACCAATTTTCTACAACAACAAAAGGAGTGAATTAACATTTTTTTCGATCATTAAAATATCATGAATCAAATAAGAGCAGGTCAGAGAGGGTTACTTTGATTTTTTTTTCTATAGAAACTATTTTACGTCCACATATGTACATACATACATACATATGTACAATGTAGGTCCAGCGAACCCGAGGAAACTCATTCATTGGTATGCCGTGAGGGTTCCTCTACTATGGACCGCTTGTCTGCCTCCTCATTATTATAATGAAGAAAATCAAAATGGGTCTACCAACAGCTGTTGTTTCAGACATGTTGAACATACTTTATAGCCGTGTTATCGACACCGTCAGCCACCTACCTCAAAAGCCGACGAATTAGTGATTTAATAGTTTGAAAAAATGCATAAAACGCACAAATAAAACAGAAACGTACATTATCATATGCAAATCAGTAGGTAATATGAGACGAGAGACTTAGTCAGCAGCCTCGGGCGATACTCTCGAGATGACTACACGTTTATCGCACGAAAACATATTTTATTCATACTTTTAAATGTCCCTTTGTTCACATAAATAGTCTGTAATATAAATCGACCGTGTTTTATTCGAGATTTCGCGTAAAAAAGTTGTGAATCTCTATATAATTGCTTTAATGAAAAATCAATCAATATTACTATACACTTTATTGAAATTGGTACGAGAGTGTATTCTATATTGAATTAAATTTTAAAATGAAAAAAAAAAAAAATTATTTGAGTTATATGTATGAGGGCAAGATAATTGATTGTTTCGAGAGTGGAAAGACTGGTTTAAATGGAATATTTTGCGCGGTAATTACTTTCGCGTTTGCGGTTACATATTAAAAAAAATAATTTAATAAAAAGCGTCAATATTGACGGAAAAAATCCCGATCGGATTGAGCGGCAACAATTTATATGGAGTTGTTTTGTTAAAAATCAAAAGTACGTATTTTAGGTGTAATTTACAACCATGAATATTAAAATGCGATTCCAAAAAAAAAACAACCAAAAATAGATTTATGATGAGTGCGGTCAATATAGAGCAATTTGCATTGATTATGGAAATGATTTTTACATGGCTACACGGTGTTAGAAAAGCTCTCATTTATTTAATGACTAATCAACGATGGTACGTATTTAACGCATTACGCTTCAGCGTAATTTACTACAAAGTAGATGTCGCATTTGATTGAATGTCATATCCTCCTCGGCCAATATTAATAGTTGTATAAATTTTATGAATGTGCACAGTAACGAAGACTACTATTTTTTTTAACAGAGACTAATTTTTATTCAGTCTAATATCATCATTATTTATCTACCGCATACGTGTGAGACGGGCGGGTGGTAAAGGCCGGTCGGGCCTTTGGGTAATAATTTCAAGCCACCGTGTAATAATGGTAAGGCCCCCGCCGGCTGATGACCATTACTACCGATATGCCGGAATCATCGTGGAATTATGTGAATCGGGATCATTAGCTGATCAATAGTTCCGATACTTGAGTGGGGAGGGGGCGCGGGGGGGTTAAAAGGCGGATAAAAGTGCGGTTTGCCATCAAAAAAACCGAATGGATATGTTTATACGTACGTAAGCGAACAGTCAGTCGGCATCGATCACAAACGAACAATCAGCATACTATAATTAACATTGCGAAAAAAAAATCAGCATGCGTAGGTGTACCTTACACACAGTAGGTACTCGAATTTTAAACGTGAAATATATCCTGGATGACTGTTCCGTGTGATCTATGAAAAGTTCGATTGAGTTCTCACAATTAACCATTAATTTTTTTTAGATTTTAACTATTTTGATTGGCATTGAAAATTTGGTTCAATTAAAATAATCGCCAACAACATTTAAGTACCCAAATATACGATTTTGATCAATCGATACCCAAAAGTGAATCTTGTTATTTTGTAACTCTGCACGCGGCGACTAGAAAGTGTGTACATATACGCATGTAATAAAAAAATTGTATTACGCGCGTGTAATTCGGCAAGCGAATTTCAATCCCTATACATATATGTATGTACAACTTAATATGCAATTACGTGCATAAAATTACAAGTTATGTATCGTGTAATTAAATCAGACTAAATAGAAAGAAAAAAAAACTTGTCTTGATACAACGTCTAATACCAACATGTAAGAAAATAATTATATACGTATTTTTTGCAATGTCGACAAAAAATAATTGAAATATTTTACATACGAATATGCGATTAATTTTATATCAAAATTGAAAGGTTATGAAAGTGAGCAGACGCGAGAAAACTTTGGTGCCAGATCGTCTGGGTAGGACACCAAATTTCAAACGAAAAAAATAAACCATAAAACGCCAGGTGTGTTGTTTAGAAGAGCTTCCTAGAGGTGGTACCCCGACAGAACCATAAATAAGTTAATTAGTTGAACTGAAAACCATAAAATTTCCAAATTGCCAAAGTTAAACCGCGACCGCTGGCCGGTTAAGATTTATGCCGGCCCTTTTTCCAAATCTGGCGACTTGCAAAATGGATAGTTGCCGTCTTTGCAAATCAAACCATCTAGCAGAGCGGTCGCCAACCTTTCGGACCTCACGGACCACTAAACTCAAAATCTCAAATCCCGCAGAACACGACCATGATTTTCACCATAAAAGTAAGATTCTAAATATGAAATGGTAGAATGTAGAATAATGATAGAAAAATTATAATAAATAAACGATATATTCATTATTCACTGTGAAAACTGCCAGTTATGACGTATGGATGTGAAACTGGGATGCTAAATTCAAGAATGCTACGTAAGATACAGTGCACACAGAGAAGCGTGGAAAGATGTGTGCTATGAATAACGAGATCGTAAGAGGAATACACGGGTAAGAAGCATGACTTAAGTGGCAGATATAGCGTGGCTGGGACACATAGCGAGAAGAATGGATGGCAGATGGACGCGAGAAATACTGGAATGGTACCCGAGAGGATGTGAAAGAAAGCAAGGTTAGACCGAGTGGAAGATGGGCTGATGAATTGAGAAGAATGGGTGGAGTCAAGTGGATGCAGATTGCTCAAGACAGACAGGAATGGAAGAGGATTGAAGGGGCTTTTATCCAACAGTGGATGGTGAACGGCTTAAAATGATGATGATTATGAAAAATGCGGACCATCAAAATTCTCTCGCGGACACCGGTTGGCGACCGCTGATCTAGCAGATAGGTAATAATCGTTTCCGACCGTTCGAACAGGATAAAATGGCACTAGCTGGGATACGAGGCGTCGTCGTTGAAGGGTTAAAAAGCTGGCCTCGGTCGTTATGTCATTACGTGCCGTTTTGTCGGCT
Source organism: Parapsyche elsis (assembly GCA_022651745.1). Lineage (NCBI taxonomy): Eukaryota > Metazoa > Arthropoda > Insecta > Trichoptera > Hydropsychidae > Parapsyche > Parapsyche elsis. The sequence continues at coordinate 2,674,222 of JAGVSN010000004.1, read as the reverse complement.
ATTTCAATTCGGCTAATTAGGCATTATCCGGCCGGCGTTGGCCGATTGATAGGCCGCTATCGCGAAAATGTCGATAATTGGCTCTCACTCTAGAGCTCTATCGAGCAACGGCGAGTGTCCACTGTTGAGCTGGAATGCTACACTAGCGATTGGAATGTTGCGCAGTGTGCGAGCTCGCCGCCCTGGTGCAACGGTGGATACTAACCATTAATGCGACGCACGGCTCTGTCGAGTTGCGATTGTTCCTCTCGCACTTGTCCTCTGTGAATTTGTGCGTCTCTGTCTGCCGACTTGCCGCACAGGTGGGCGTCTGTCGGCGTTTAAAGGCAATGAAAAGTCTCTCGTCTTTTCTTCACCAGCGCCTCTTCGTCAACGCGAACGTCTACTATAGTCCACGGGGCAGACACTCGACGCAAAATGAACCAAGTTATGCGTTCGATCGTTGATAAAAGTATATATATTCATTCATTTGTATTTAATTTAAAATGGAACAGCCGACATGGACTTTTCGTATGATACATGCACGCAAAGCGTAGTCACAGTAGATAATCATATTGTAGAGATAGTTGATAGTTATCTATACCTCGGGCAGTTGTTGAATGACTGGATGTAAAGAAGAAGAAATTTTTAGATCCAAAATTCCGCTATGCTTAAAAAAGAAGGCATGCGACCAATGCGTACTGCCAGTTATGACGTATAGATGTGAGACTTGGACGCTAAGTTCAAGAATGCTACGAAAGATCCAGTGCACACAGAGAAGCATTGAAAGATGTATGCTTGGTATAACAAGAAGAGATCGCAAAAGAAATATATGGGTATGACCAAAGTGGCAGATATATGTAGCAGTACGCGTGAAAAAGTTGAAGTGGCAATGGGCTGGACACATAGCGAGAAGAATGGATGGCAGATGGACGCGAGAAATACTGGAATGGTCCCGAGAGGATGTGAAAGAAAGCAAGGTAGACCGAGTGAAAGATGGGCTGATGAATTGAGAAGAATGTGTGGAGTCAAGTGGATGCAGATTGCTCAAGACAGACAGGAATGGAAGAGGATTGGAGAGGCCTTCATCCAGCAGTGAATGGTGAACGGCTGAAAATGATGATGATGACATGTTGTGACTGCGAGGAATAGATTTTACTGGGTGTCTCTCCTACATTGTTTAAAAAGTTCGTTATTCAAAAATAACTAGCGAATTATTTGCTGTCGTTTATTTTTTCCTTTCTTTAATCTGTCGAAGTTAGTTCGACAATACACCCATTCAATACAATGATACACCATACAATTGTTTCACATACTGTAATGAGCTATGAGCTGTTCTATTATTGTACAAACCGGCGTACACGGGTTGGGGTTAAAATCCACCGTCATACGACGAATAATTCAGCTAGTTACGTACAATGTCCATATTTCGAGATGCAGCTTCAAATGTAAAAATAGCTTTGATGAGAGTGCATTTAAATATACAATATTAAAAACGGCAAGTAAAAAAATAATGATCCGTAAATATATTACGGACATGAAATGCAACGATTTTTTGTGCCCACTAAAAACTAACAACGTCGATACGTGATATTGCAACTACTCCAATCGACACGTATTTATTTTACAATGTACATTTTGCAAAATTTTTTTTGTTTTGTTCGCTCTGTGTTTTATAATTGATTGTTGCGCAAAGTATGGTTATGGTTATTTTTTTTCAATTGAAAATCAACATCAATTAATTCATTTTTCACGTACGTAAAATCTATCAATCGTCAATGAAATTAGCAGTACCTACACAATCGATCATAAACAAAATTAATATTATACAACTTAACGGGTATCGATGCCTTTTAATTTTTGTTGACACTGGATGAGTAATTTTCTTCTTTCCTTTTCGGTATTGAAGGAAATGGTTCTTTGTAAATATAACGTAGTTTCTTAATGTAATTTCGCCGAGTTTTGGCTGAATTTCACGATGAAGAGAAGCGTGCTGGACGTGTTGGTTGGGTGGTTTTGTTTGACCACCGTGGTCGGCGGCATCTTTTGATGTGCCCGCCCAGCGGCCATGCATCATGCATTATGTGTTGCCACTAATTCCCGTTTTCATCGCAATCTCAGACAAATCTCAGCGAGGATACCGATATCGCTGGTAGGCTATCGAGCGCCTCTCATCTACAACACACGAGGCGCCTTTTTTATTTATTATTTTTCTTTCTCCTTTCGTTTCGTCCCACGCATTCCTCGGGATACCCGTTCATCCCCCACGCTAATTGCTCCCATCCCCCACTAAACATGACACTAATTACGTCACACACACACACACTCGTTGGGTAAGAATTATACGGGCTAATAGCTAATGTTATAGTATAATTATTATAAAAGATGATCTGGCAAATTTCAGAAAAATTAACTGTCTGTGAATGCTGAAGACTGAAATGGACGATTTACAGAAAGCGAAAACGATTTATTACAACATTTTAATGAAATTGTATTGAAAAAGGTACCCAAAATCAATACCTGCTTATTGACTACTGGTATAACTAATCAATTTACTTTTCATCATCATCATTTTCAGCCGTTCACCATCCACTTATGGATGCCTCTCCGATCCTCTTCCATTCCTGTGTCTTGACTCTTGAGCAATCTGCATCCACTCCACACATTTTTCTCAATTCATAAGCCCATCTTCCACTCGGTCTTCCTTGCTTTCTTTCACATCCTCTCGGATACTATTCTAGTATTTCTCGCGTCGATCTGCCATCCATTCTTCTCGCTGTGTCCAGCCCATTGCCACTTCAACTTTTTCACACGTTTTGCTATATCTGCCCAATTTACTTGAATAGGCTTGCAAACTTGATGTGATACACAGTATCGGAAAGATCGTAGGTAAGAATCTCATTATTCAAAAAGATTTAAATAATATGTACATATGTTTAGGACTGCATACCTATCTACATATATACATACATATATCTATGGGAAATTTTCAGATTAATTGAATTCCGAAGAAACTTTAGAAACGTTCTCGATTCTTAACCGTCCAAATTCAACGACTAATTGACATTGTTTTCGCTCGAAACTTTTAAAGTTTCGAAGCTGGAAATTTGTATTCGAACAATTCTACGCGGAAAAATCCTAATTATCGAGTATCAAATGTCGGTATTTAATGCGTTTGACCTGACCGGCAACATATTATATTTTTTTTAAAAGCGTCAACACAAGAATGTGATGATACGGCCGATTTTTTCAACGCGCACACACACACACATAGAAGGAGAGTGAGAGAGAGGATTCCTTTGTGAATAACGAAAAAAAAGCGACGATTTGTATTGAAATATTTAGAGGTGGGTGAGTCGATTATCACACCTAATGGCACAGAAGAACGTTCAATTTTTAAAAGTTAAAATACTATGAGTATCGAATTCATTTAATTTTCGATTTAAAGTTGCGGTGACAAGTAGCAGGTTATACGAGTGCGCTTGTCAATCTCGTGTCGGCTTGTCAATCTCGTAACGTTGTATGATTTTTACGAATGAGTACTCACGCTAATACGCATCACAAATGAATCTCTTTTTTTTTAAATGAAACGACGACTCGTCAATGTCGACCTGCGATCGTGTAATTTTTGAATGTCTCTATATTGCACAAATAAGTCAAATGCGAAAATAGTGGCGCTTAACGTATTTCAACAGCTACACAGGAAGCCCCTTTATTGATTTCGGTTCGGCAATCGTCAAAGGACGATTTAAGGCTACCCGCAGTGCGAAGATGGATCGGCATCCTTGATAAATGGACCAATCCACCCTTGGTTGCGTGCGAAAATAACCGCAAGGGCGCATCTTGAAACCGTCTCGTTCTAGTAGATTTAATTCAGAGAGAATGTATGGTCATTTGGCACATTATTGTGGGGTCGATATCGATTGACAGCAAATCATTGTGCAATTCTACATTCGATGAACGTTTTAGGCGCCATCTTATCCTCAAAATAGTACTTTAGAATGTAAATCATTAGGTTCGTCGATAATTACGGACGAACTCATTAATAACGACACGAGATTCGGTTGCTCGAAAGTGTCAAGTGAAACAAATCGCTTCTATTTTGATTGATTGTATTTGAAAAACCCTTAGAAAATTGACTGTGGAATCTCGGCATGCGTTCACCCCATAGAGAGCTTTTGTGCAGAGCATATTCGCAAAAATTTATTACCTACATATTTGAAAAGTTGGAATTGTGACTTTGCCTCATGATTTTTTGCATTGTTTGCTTTCGTACTTCACAAAACGTAAGCTGAATATGATATGATCTTTTAAATAGAATTTTATGGTGAAGTCATGTCAACGTATGTAAAAGGAGAAACAGAGATACTTAGCCTAAATATTCTGTTTGCACTACACATTGCAAAAAATTGATTAGGTACATATGTAGTATAGAATATTTGATCCGTGTAAAAATTTGATAATGTTGTCTTTATGATAAAAAATTGTAAGGCGTATTATTTGTATCGTAATTGTGACTTAATGGGCGATGGTAATCTACGCATTAACAAGTTCGAGACAATGAGACATTTCATCGCTCCATATGCTTAGCATAAAACAGTGCGTTCGAAAATTACGTATTCAAATTAATTTTATGACTATAATAAAGGTTATCAAGTGATATGATAATGACGGTGCTTCATTCAAAGCACTATAAAAAAGCTTTTCGAACGTGGAGCATCGATATATTCATTTTTTTTATGAAAAAATATAGCGACACTATTATTTACAGTCAACACGAGATGCTTATCGCAGTATGAAATTTTCGCAAATGACCTCAAATGTGTAACCGTTATGGTGGATCATCGATTCGCGATGGCGTCTTTATCTCGTGTTCCTCATCTGGAGTCGTCTGTTCGGCATATACAACGTTTTATTATCCTCTTCGTGTCCAACCAACAAGGGCTAATCTGGGCTGTGAGGGGATCCCCCTCACAACCTCAATCATCTCCGAGGATATTTCAACTCAGATGCCACATCAAGGTGCCGAACGTCGCGAGCTTTGACTTAAGCCCCCGAGGATTACCTCAGGGGCCTCCACCGACCAAAAAGACACTCGTAAAAAAGGCTCTGCGAGTCTCTCAGTCTCTCGCTCTTTGAACCGCGCCGATTTCATTTCGATTTTATTAATGTTCGAATATAAATTAAATTTGCCCATTATACGTGTACGCGTTCGAATTTCATTCCGTTGCGGAAAAAAATAAAAGTTTTAAAACAATCGTAAGTCAAAAAACAGCGGTGACTTTGGTTGGATTTATTACGGAAATATTTCAGGTCTTAACATATTAATTATATGAAGAAAAAAAACCCGAAACTTATGAATGAATCTTCTTTTCCGAAAATCTTTGCCAGAATAATGAATTACATCAAAAAATATGTGACACAATCAAACAAGTTTAAAAATTCAATATCTTCAGCAAAATTTAGACTGCTTTCACCGTTTAATTATGGTAGAGAAAAATATACCATTGATAATAAATAATAAGATTAGTGATGGTTTTAAAAGGTCTGTATTTATTGGATCAGTAACTTTTCCGATTTTCGGTCAGTTATCTTAAACAAATGGTCAATAAGTTTTATGTATAAAGGGTCAGTACTTGAGTGATCAGTAAATAAATTATATTGCCAGCAAGTAATATTAAACGGTATGTATTTAAAGTTTAGTGTTTGTGAAAAAGTTACTTACCAAAAATATATTTTTTACTGACCGTTTATTCATTTAAATACTGAACGATTAATTGCTTGCCGTTTTTTAAAATATAATTTTGACAGAATTTTTTAAACACTATATGGGAGACTTCAACGTTCGGTCAATGTTGAAACCCTATTTTGAATATTTTTTAGTAAGAAAAGCGTTTTTTTTTTTTTTTTTTTACCAACTGAAGCATGCATGCCTAGTATTTGAACTAGAAGACGTAGTTCACTGAATAGCAATTTTTTTGGAAACTTACCATACAAAGTACGTAGGCACTAAAAGTATATCGATAAGGAGTATGTACGTATTTCGTTCCATTTCATTGTAAACTAGAGTAGGTACCAAACCAATCGATAGGTATCGAAAGCTATTTACACGCTATTACGACGCGTTGAAGAGTCGGCACTCTTGTGTACGTACGTACATATAGTTTTCAGACACGTGTTTTCTTGTCCATCGGACGTAATAACGTCATAATACAAAATTATCGATTCAAGAGGTCCGATGACCGTTTTACCGGCCATCGCCACAATGGGGCGATATTAAAAGCCTGTTAAAGCCAATGTAATAGGTAAATCCAGCGGTGTACGAGCATACACATACAAGTGTATTATAAACGCGAGGAAGAAGAGGTGAATAAAAAAAACGGCTATAAATATATACCTGTGCCTTGTCGGCATTCTTAGGAGGTGCTTTTTTTTTCTTCTTCTCTCATAATGGTCCCCGTGTGGCGGAGGCGTCAAAAGAGAGTGACATCTGTTGTTGTTGTTGGCGGGGTGGGGTGTTCGTTATAAACGAAATGGGAATGTATGGGGCCGGCAACACTTAATGTGCGTATTTATACGTCCCTCGTATGATTTATATGCCACCGAGAGAAGAGAGAGATCGTAATTTGGGAGAGTGCGTGCTTTTCATTTAGGAAGGTTAGCCCTGCGTTTCCTAGGGAGAGTTAATTAACAACGTTGGGAGAATGTTGATTGAATAGTGGAATACGAGATTATTTAATTTTTCATCTCTTTTGAATTTATAACGATTCAAACATGCGCACGAACAATACAGATTCAAAATGTGTATGTATTAGGAAAGTAAAGGAACTCAAAAGCAATGTTTTCAAATGCATCATCGGAGATAAAATTTACGATATGATTTACGCTTGTATTACAAAAGGAAAGATAGCGACAAAGAAATACTCTTCTTGGTTATTTAAAGGTTTTTAAATGGGCAAGTAAAATTTTTTCACTTTGTTGCTGTTGTTGAATAGCATGAAATATGGCCGCTTCTTCGTCAATACAAATATTTTCGGCTGACGTTTATACAGCGTGCAATTAGTAGGAAAAGTTTTTTGTTCAGAGAGTATATTGGTAGCTGTAAATTATCGGTAATATTTACGACTTTCGGTTCCTTTCAATAAACACCGTAGATTTTAGTGGAAATGAGGAAAAAAATAAAACTCGTTATTCAAATTATTCGGCAATTGAATCTACACAGGTAAAATTTTACCAAGACATGAACTTGTAGAATTTGTCGCAACGTATAGAATTTCCGTTATAATCAACAAAAAAATTATTCGCTATACAGCCAAATACGTAGGCCGTTATTATAAATCCAAATAATTTAACCATCTCTGGAGCATCATAATAGATATTACCCGAGATTAATTTTACGCGCCTTGCGCAACGCTTAAAATAAACGGGGCTTACAATAATTACACACATGTTGTAAAATTAGAATATTTAATGAAAAATACGGAACATAATGTTTTAAATCAAAAGTATGCATTGAGAATAGGAGTGCAAAAAATGTATGCCAAACATCATTTATAAAAATTAATTAATTATAACATGGAGATGCATACATATGTATGTATTAAAATAATAGAACATGCCAATCTTAAATATTTTAATAAATTCATTTGCATAATTCATTGCATCAATTATTTCAATCAATGAATTATATAAATGTTCCTAAGCGCTTGAACACAAATGTAATGCTACTGATTATTTACAATTAAATTGAACGCAGACACGAGCTTTGATAAACGGCAAAACCAAAACATATTATTACCGTTCCCTATAATTTATTTCACAGAATTAAGGGAACTAAAATGGGACCATTGGAAAAAAAGTGGTATAATTGAGAATACCCACGCGAAAAAACTACGAATTACACAGGAAACATTAATTAATTGATTATCACATACCTTGGAAAGGATATCCTGTGAAGTACGGCGTCATATTGAGCGCCGACACAGCCATGATGAATTAAAAATCTTCAAAGGTAACAGTCAAAGTAAAACAGTCGGAACACGAAAGCGTCACCAAACAACCATCACAAAAGTTCACCACTGTTGCAAAAGGAACAAACGGATAGATAATAAAGTGTCAAGTGTCCGTCACAGACAAACAGCACCCACGCTGTGGACCGTCTGAATGTTCACACGTCACTGGCGAGCCACCAACACAACCGTCGAAGCGATCACCACTGGTCAACTCAAGATGACGATGACGACGAGCATCTTACCAGCTTACCAAGCTACTATCCCGCTCTATCACCAGCCCAATATCATACCAGAGAAGGAGAGTTGACTCGGCTGCTTTTTCGGGCAGGAGGACCGTTCGACGGGGGACGCCCAGTCCATGGTGGTTCACCATTGGTCTGTTGGGGTTTCTAGAGGTGGGGCTTTTTAGTTTAGTTCCCCTTCTCTCATGTGTTCGTTTGTGTTCGTCCGCCTCTTTGCATGTTCAACAATAATAACGGTGTGGTATGGTGGCTTGATGGCGTGTTGTTCTTTGCCGCTCGGCAGGCTCGCGTGTGCTCTCTATGTAAATATATAAATAAAACGATTTTATATTGTGTTGCAGGATTGTATATACTTATGCTGATGTATGTACATAAGTGAGGTTGTGACCCATATTGAATTAGCCGCTCGGGTCATTCAATACAAAAATAAAATTTAAAAAAAAATGGTATTTTGCAAATGACCAATAATGAAACAAATAATAGTTAAGTGGTTAGAGCGTTAGTCTCTCGAGCGAAGGTCCGGGGTACGACCAAAACCAAAAATTAACTCCTATCAATTATTCATAGATATGTTAACCTGTTATTGGGTCTGGATTCTTGTGTTCTTAGACATGTTGGCTAACTCTCCCAAAAAAAAAAATAAAATAAAATGAGACTTGTCAGTAAGTATTGAGATAATAAATTAAAATGCATTTGGAAAATGAAAGTTTTTTTCTATTACATATTTTAAGTCACTTGTCTGATTGTCGACTTAATTAGACATACTTGTAGGTACAAGTTAAACCAAGCAGTTGTACATTTTTTTTAAATTAAGAAAATTAGAAAATCTGCCAATCAGAATCTCATTAGGTATACGTCATCTGTAATAAAAATATAATCTTTAAAGGCACGACAAATAAATGCAATTTATACCTACATAGATATGTCAAATTAACAAGTTTGAATAAAAATAGGAATGAAATGGAAAAACATTAATTTTTATAAGTGTAAGATTATTTGTTGACGGAAGCTCTGATTGAAGATATTACAGCTATGTAGTTCTGAATGAGAATAATAGAAGTAATAATATAAAAGGTATTTTAATTTAAAATTATGATAAACAAGGGATGGTACTAATTAATTTATTAGAAATAGGCCGGTAGGTACTTGTAAAATCTACAGGTATTTTATTTATTTATTTATTTTAAAATAGATTTTTAGCCGAAAACAACATCGAAGCACAAACAATCATATTAAATCCGTTAAAATATTAAGTAGGTAAGAGAAAGTGTCGGCGTTAATGTTATCATCAAAACCCGAGTTGTCTGTCATTTCAAAAGGTGATCAAGCATTCATTCAATCTGGTTATGTGAATAGGGCCCGATCCTCGCCGACACTGGACCGGGGATTGGGTTCATCATCGGTATATCATTTTCGAATATAAAAAGAAAACATGCTTACAACAACACACACATATTTCATAGTCATTTATCAACTATTTATCATTCGATCGCTGCATACGTGATCCACAAAACTCGCATACGCTCGGTAAACTTGTGAAGGTGTCGATTCCGACCGAGAACCTAACAACCTTAAAAAAATAAATAAATCTCAACTATTGTGTCAATGACACCAAAGAATGACAAACTATCACTAGAAATAACACCATTAAACATTATTTGTTTACTTTGCTTAGGCCATAATGTACAATTTAATAGGAACAATGAATTATATGAATGAAAACAAATCATCATAATTATTATATTTACAACATACTTATGATGACATTTATATCAAAAGTAAAAGATATTTTTGTAAATTTACGACCGAATAACTGTCTGACTAATCACGCTATTCCGATAAAACTTCCAACTTGCACAGTTACATAGGTATCTACGTTTAGAGTTAATGTGTTCTGTGTGCGAGCCGACGAATCTACACTCATTATTATACATACATACACTATAACAACGATCAATGTTATAAATTAACAGTGGCGGCCCGTTGCCTTTAGGGACATTGTGCCTATTCATATAGGGACTTAATTAAAATGAATAGTTCAACTTGTGAGCGCAGCATACAATAAATATTTAACCATCAATTTGTTTATGTTGTAATATGATAATTGAATTTGATGTATGGTTGCGACGCCTCCCGCAATAGCAAATTACTAATTCATATAGAATATCAACTATGAAACTTTATTTAGTCATTTTTTTTGTGCATAATCTATTTGATACTACATATGTACATATTGCGTTTCAAAATTAATCAAAATGGTTTCAGTGTATTTACCATAGGGTACATATAAGCCAACAACATATCCTCCTGGCTTAAGTGTAATTGTTAGTTACCACATATCAAAGTCATGAAGCGAGCATAACGACCGAGTGGGTTGGCCTCCCATTCAAAGCCTCCTCGTGCACAATTACATCAAGGCACAGCTGACATTTGCAACGTTTACGTATCCTTTTGAAATTCAGAACACACGTACACACATACCGATCCGCACACATTGTATGTAGCGAGCGTGAAACAATTCGGCGGAAATTCAAGTAGCATAACGTTCGGCGCGATCCACTTTTCCCCAGGGGAAAAAACGAGCAGTGGGTAAGCCAGTACTTGTACAACAAAGGGTCATATTAGTTGGTTGGTCTGATTGTTTGCTTATTGAAAAACGTGTTTCTTCGACAACAATAACACACATACACACTTCTTTCTGGTGCGCTGTCTCTTCCGGGGATCGACTTGATCGATGATGATCGATTTTCTTCGACGATCCGTGGAGATTTGACCGCGTACATATGTACATACATATACATATATGTATGTAGGTGTCCACACACTTCGCAAAGTTTAACTGCGTAATATAATTGGTCGCAAAAAAACATTAGGTAACGAAACTTTATTCATACGCATCGCATAAAAATGATACGAAATCGTTTCCGAGAAGTATTAAAATCATTTGTTAACAGTTGTTGACGTAGATGCCGCCTTACGCGTACCTACGTATCTCGAGATATATTATAGCCTTCGAAATTTCACGCGATTCTCCCTGTGGCGTTGGTGTTGCCTTAAGCGTTTTAATTACCCCATAAAAACATTCATTATTTAATTAGTTATTAAACCGCGATAACTTTTAAATGAGAAAATATATTTTATTATGGCGAGGTGTTTCCCATGAATCCTCGCGGACCGCTCGGAAACGAACAGGCACAGGGGGTTTGCGAATCGTTAGAAGCTTTGCATATCTAAACGACTGAACAGTACAGTACGCACATCCAAGGACATTATATACATATATAATAGCCCTATTCCGTCTGTCTGTCTGTGTGTGTCTGTGTGTCTGTCTGCTGATAACGCTCGCCTCGAAAAATAATTTAAAAACCAGAACGTCGCACGAGTGGGATTTGAACCCGGTACCACTGATTCGGAACAGAGCGCTTACGCGGTGAGCCAAACCAGATGATGTAGGGCAGACTTCAACTTGACTATTTACAGCCGAATATAATATGGCTCGCGACTTCTTAAATTACTAAATTAACTATTACTAGACAAAATTCTTATTATGACGCGCCATAAATGGCGCAACATATTGTTGTATAGGCAACAACTATAAAAACTATTAAATTTAATATTATTTTTCGGCACGGGTGATGAGAACGCTCCGTTGATATTCAACGGGCTTACACTAGTTTTACTATAAATAGCACGAGAATTCAACTCACTAAAAATAAAATAAAAATGATATTAATTTTTAATATAACAAAGTATCTACAAAAGTTTCACAGGCACACTTTTATCATACGATTATGCTTGTATCAGAATACACTGAGAGTTAACTCAGTAGCATAACACATAGTTTTGATCTGATCAGAGTCAATCTAGTAAATTCGACCACTTTTCGTTCAACTCTGACGTATCATATTTGCAACAGTTTCATTAGAAGTAATATCATCATCACCATTTTCAGCCGTTCACCATCCACCGCTGGACGAAGGCCCCTCCAATCCTCTTCCATTCCTGTCTGTCTTGAGCAATCTGCATCCACTTCTCAATTCATCAGTCCATCGTCCACTCGGTTTACTTTGCTTTCTTTCGCATCCTCTCGGATACCACTCCAGTATTTGTCGCGTCCATCTGCCATCCATTCTTTTCGCTTTGTGTCCATGCCATTGCCACTTTAACTTTTTCACACGTTCTGCTATATCTGCCACTTTGGTCATATTTCTTACCCACATATTCCTCCTACGATATCTTCTTGTTATACCAAGCATAGATACATCTTTCCATGCTTCTTTGTGTGCACTGGATTTTACGTAGCATTCTTGAATTTAGCATCCACGTTTCACATCCATACGTACGCACTGGTAGTACGCATTGGTCGTATGCTTAGAAGTAATACATATAATATGTATGTACGTAGTATTTAAGGCAATCAAAAGTTAACTCAGTTGGATACATATGTACTACTCGCTCAGATCAAATCAAAGTTATTTAGCTATTCAGATTAGGCTCAACTTGTCTAGTTGGCATTGGTAAAAAGTTTGTGAAGACGGTGTGTCTGGTTCACCTGCGAAGCAGTTACACAGACACAGGGTCGGCACCGAATGATTCACAGACGCCGACAAAGGAATGCGCCAGACGCGCTCAACCGTGGGGGCCACATTCCACATTTGACGGACCGATAACACCACCTAAGGCAGATTCAATTTGCTTCAAATTCCACCCCGAATCCATCATCCCCTACCGCCTTCAATTTATATATATTATACATAGGCATATACTACCACCGGGATTGATGCCCACCGTCAAACCCCTCACCTGTGAAAAATCACCTCACAAAAAATCACCAGAATCAATCTAGGGCGAAACTAAACGAAGAAGAAGGGGTGTGATTTGAAACAAATTACATTCTCATACACAATACGCCCACACAAACCAGCCGGCCGGTAAAAAGTCAATGTTTAAAATATACAATAAGTCGTACATACATACGTGGACAGGACAGATATAGTCCATTTAAGCTAATTTACTAAGCATTTATAATACGAGTCTACTAATCATCGCGGCGACGACGCGCGTATCCGCCCCGCGCTTATTTATAATTGCTACTGACGTTTGTGTGCGGCTTTTTACTATTTTTTATTTATTTATCATTGTTGTTTGCTTTATTTTTTGGACTAAGCAGTAAGCGGCGCTGGGTAAGGTGGCCGCTGTCTTGTTTTTTGCATGTTCACATGCCAAAGCTGTTAATGTCGCGCGGGTCGACAGACCACCCTGTAGATAAATTCAGGGACGCGCTAAATACAAAATTGTTGACATTTTTAAAATAGCACACACGTCGACACTCGTATTTATATTCAAATGAAAATTCTACAATGGAACGGAATACTGAAAATCGTAGCAAAAGATGTGCAAAGTGCATCCCCAAAGTAATAATGTGTATATCAATTTCTCAAGGGAATGTTCCGACTAGTGTATGTACATATGTAGTTTGAAGTTACACTATTACTTGGCTCATTATTCTTACAATAGTGCCTGCATAAGAACAACAATGAGAAAGTTTGATACAGTTTCGTTGCCTTTGTATCGTTTTATACGTTATACAATAGAACAAATCCTTTTATATAAGCTATTTTGATCCGAATAGAAATTCAAATAAAACATAAATTTATACTTAAATTGAAACTATGTTTAATACATACACATGTACGTACATACTACGTTACATTTTATGCACGAACTAATTAAAATAAAAATTAAATTAAAACGAAACGACGACGTTTTATGAACAGAAGTAATGCCCTTTTTTATTAACTACCCCAATAATGGGTTAAATTTAGTTAATTTAGCATAAAGTTGTAGTAAAGTTGCGTAGCATAAAGTTAAAATAATACAAATCAACACAGCATAGCATAAAAATAAATCCATATTTTATCTATAGATACTACACTATGTACATATGTATATATGTATATACATAAATAAAAGAAAAATTCATTTTCAGCCGTTCACCACCCACTGCTACATACATAGATGAAGGTCTTTCCAATCCTCTTCTATTCCTGTCTGTCTTTAGTAATCTGCATTCATTTGATTCCACAAATTATTTTTAATTCATGCCCATTGTCAGTTTGGTCCTCTTTGCTTTCTTCTAAATCCTCTCAAATCCATACAAGTACTTCTCGCATTCATCTGCCATCCGCCACTTCTCACCCATGTATTTCTTTTTCGATCTCTTCTTGTTATTCCAAGCATACATCTTTCCACGTTTCTCTGCGTGGTATTTTTGAATTCAGTATCACACCCGTATGTCATAACTGGCAATACGCATTGGTCGAAAACTTTCTTCTTTAAGCATAGCGGGATGTTGAATTTAAAAACTGTAAAAATGTTCATATGTGACTAATAAATAAATACATACACATGAATAAAGTAAAGCGACCGTTAACTGTAAAGATATTATGAACGGGAATAGTGCAATTTTTATTTTGAGCCAACTACAAATGGTGATGTCAATCGACTTTAATTTCTTTTGTTGTACCGAAGTCACTTATGTAGTCAGCGATGTAGCAAAATACATACACCTAAATTTTTTACAAAATGGACAAATTCAAACAACTTTGAGATGGCGTTGCTAACTGTTGCATCTTTAGCTCTCGATTCGACTTCACGGCGACCGGTAAGACGTGAAAGCAAAATATTTACTATATCGAAGATTTATATGGGGTCGTCTGTAACCAGTTGGTTATTAACGTCAACGCAATTGAATTTACTGTAATAAGAGCAAACAACCGGTACCAGGCGGTCGTCGAGACCCTCCGGGTGTACACCATTAAACGCTTCGCTTAAATTACACGCCCCATCTGCAGGGTTAACGTGGCCCCACTAATTACTCCAAAGCTACGTGTTATTTTCACTGCATCTCCCCACAGCTTTCGTCTTTCTATTCCGAGATAAAAGCGCGAAATGCCGCGTTTCGCTCACGTCATGACACGAACGAGCTTTCATTCCTTTCAATGTAATACCATTTTGTTTCTTATGCATCATTAATTGAGTGAATAGTACCCACCTACGTACAATATGGAAGCGTCGTCGACAGGACCCGTTTAATTACGAGATGAAATTAAAACGGTCACGGTCCGAAAACCACTTCCGCGCGTTAATCCGAATCAATGTGATACAGGGATCTGTGCCCAAATGGAAATGGGGTATTTATGTATAATATGTTTATTGGTCAATGTATGGGTAATGTTTATAATGGTCACCCTCTAGACAGGACGACGACGACGACTACGTGTACACGCCGCGTATATAAAGTGTATATTTTATCTAAAGCTATGAATGGAGATCGTAAAATTCATTATAAAAGTCATTCAGTATAAATTGAATTAGTCACTAATATTCTTAAAAGCGAACGCTGCTTCTAATGCTCGATTTAAACTTTCATTACTGTAATATACGATAATTTAAATTTTTTTTTAACGCAAGATGTACAGGTTGAGTTATTCAACTGTTATGAGCTCAATTACATACATACATATGTACGTTAGTATAGGTAGAATACAGTAAATTAACTCACACTTTCTGAATATTGTGTCACCATGTGGAGCTTAGATAACATCAAATCCATATTCAAAATTCGACTTGAAATCTACTACATATGTACATACATGAAAGTGTGCCTTTCCGTTAGTTTATTCATATAAATTCACACTTTTTGATCTATGTACATACATAAATACTTACTCCTACAGATTGCACTATATTTTCACGTTATCCATATACAGGGTCAAAAATTTTGATTTTTTCAACGTGGTCAATTGTGGTAATTTTGGTATCGTGAAAGCAAAATCGCTTAAATAGATGTTTACATTTAAAAAATCAGTGAACAACTGTCAAAATAGTCGGAGAAAGACCCTATTAATTGATAAAAAAATTTTGTTCGAAGGGATAGCGTTCGAAAATAATTCTACCTCCTATAGTCTGCATTTAAGGGGGTGGACACTTTTCAGTGACCGCTACGGTACATACATATATACATATATGTATATATGTACGTAGTATACTTATAGATAAAGTATTGCATTACACTTCATCATCATCATCATTTTCAGCCGTTCACCATCTGGATAAAGGCCTCTCCAATCCTCTTCCATTCCTGTCTATCTTGAGCAATATGCATCCGCATGCTTCCACACATTCTTCTCAATTCATCAGCCCATCGTACTCTTGATTTACCATTCTTTCTTTCACATCTCGGATACCATTCCAGTATTTCTCGCGTCCATCTGCCATCCATTCTTCTCGCATTGCCACATCAACTTTTTCACACGTTTCTCTATATCTGCCACTTTGGTCATGCATTCCTCTTACGATCTCTTCTTGTTATATCAAACATACATCGTTCCATGTTTCTGTGTGTGCACAGGATCTTACGTAACATTCTTGAATTCAGCATGCACGTTTCTCATCACCCGTACTGAAAAATAATGTTAAATTTAACAGTTTTTATAGTTGTTGCATAGATGGCGCGTTTATAATACAACAACGTAACAATTTAGCAAAGTCGCGAGCCTATTGAGAATTACAGTGATGGGGTGATGGCCTCGTGTGAGGGACCAAAGACTCAAGACCAAAACATCGAAATGGAAGCATAGTGTCCAAGCGGACAATCATACTCTTTCTAGAGAGGAAGTGGGGGAAGGTGGGGGTGTGGTGGGGGTTCACCGCCCACGAAATTATTAATAACAGCCCCATTAGATTAAAACGGGAATAATTAACTTACACATATTTAATGCGGCGCACTTAATGATGCCCCATTTGTTAGGGTGGACAGGTAGGCAGCTCGGGCCGGGGATCCGCCGCTACTCAACTAATGGGTCGCGGACGAGAGCGGGTCCGACTACAATCTGTCAAAAATTACGCACGCTGTCGGACGCTGCACGCGCATGAGTACAACACCGAACCACGACGACTTGCCCATTTGTCAAAAAATCAGGGTTCTTCCTAGAGGTACAACCCTATTACCTACAACCCGGGACGTTCGACTTTCGACTTCCCCATCGATCCATGGTCCTTATTGCCATGTAAATTAAAAATTACTAGTGTGACACGACGAACATACTCGTAGACGTAAACCCCACCCAATCAACTGAAATGTACTATTGTACCAGGGAGATATATACTCTGTCCAACTTTAGAAGCACCTTATTCTCGCGCAACTAAAAAAAAAATTCGGGTGTGGCCAACCCATGACTTTATCCATATATTTGAGGAAAACAAAGAGTAACGAAATTAATTTTTTAAGTACGTAAGTAAATAAAATGCATGCACACCACCACACCGACCAAAATACATACATAAATATCATGAAATTACTATGTTGAGTGCGCGCGCGTTTGTAAAATACGATCTTCGGCATATATTGAACTACCACTTCCGGTCGGCGGATTTTGATCAAAACCTTATCAACTCTTAATTTTTATATGAAAATTATAAATATAAATTTTCGACAAGATCGCCGGAGCAATTTCAGAAATATTCTGTGGTAAACTTTTCGACAAAAAAAAACCTACTTCTGGTCGACTGATTTTAATAATTTATTTTTTTCTAAATAGCAATTTCTCTTAGGATTGTTCTCTTAGGACAATATTGTGACGATACTATATTTTTAAAAGGCCGAAAAAAATAAAAAAAAAAAAAAAATCATTCAAGAGTAAACTGCCACTTTCGCTCGTCAGAAGTTGACTAAAATCACAGTATCTCTTACGGCTAACGTGAAAACTATAGATATGAAATTTCGATAAAATTCCCGGAGTCATTTCGGAAATATTCTGTGGTAAAAGAATTTTAGAATTTTCTACAAGAAAAAAACCTTACTTCCGGGTCACTCATGTTGACCAAATTCCTTATGGCTCTTACACCTTACGTGAAAATAATAGATATGAAATTTCAGCTTGATAGACTTGATAGTTTCGGAGAAAACACACATACAGCCACACACACACATAAGTACACAGACATACAGACATTTTTTAGAAATCATGTAAACGTGATCAGGGGATGATACCTGATACAAATCAGTCAAAATCTCGAGGTCGAATTTTCGCACAATCACAATATATACTTTATCCGATTAGGATAAAGTAAAAAGTGGGCTGTGCCTGTCCGAGAGTTATCATCATATATATAATAGCCCTAGTCCGTCTGTGTGTGTCTGTCTGCTGATAACGCTCACCTCGGTAAATAATTAAAAAACGAGAACGTCGCACGAGTGGGATTTGAACCCGGTATCACTGATTTGGTACACTGAGCGCTTACGCAGTGAGCCAAACCAGATGATGCGAGATTTTTTTTTGCTTTTTTGCGCTTTATATTTGTTATTATAAAGCGCCATCTATACAACAACTATAAAAGCTATTAAATTTAATATTATTTTTCAGTACGGGTGATGAGAAACCTCTCCGTTGATAATATATTCAACGGGCTTACACTAGTCGTTAATGTTTATTCCAAGAAGCCGAGATGGTGACGAAACTCATCGGTTCAGAGCCAGGTAGTATGCGCCAATCGATTCTAAATCGGTCAAGACTAGGGTGTTTCTGAAGTTGGACAGTTTAAAGAGCGTTTGACTCGCGAATGAAGGTTGAATGATTTTATCGACTGTTTACTGATGCTGCTGTTGTTGGCATGATTTGGATATTAGTAAAGTCAAATTAGCTCTGCCACAATTTGTCAAGACTGACATTTGCTATACAAAATTAGAATCACCCGACATTATTCCTGCTGAATAATTAATTGTCTGTTCCTTCTTTCATTTCATTTTCCTCCAGAAGGCAACGAAAAATCACCGCAAAGTAAATTTCCTTTGTTACTTAACTAATTTTTATCAAAAACGTTTTATATCAAAGACTCCTTTGGTAGCCTAAGAATAATTTACGCTTAATCTCCACTGGCCTACTAGTGTTGCGTACACACCGACGAACCGAACAGCGAAAGACGAAGGGTCGCTATTGTGTGGACGTTCACAAATCATCGGACGTTATTGTGCGGAGCGGTCCACACAATAACAATTCGCCTTCGCTGTTCGGTTCGTCGGTGTGTACGCAGCACTACTAGGATTTGTAGTCGAAGGCCATCATAATATATTTACTATAGGAATAGATGGGGATACTATAATTTATTATTGCCATTCCAAATACGCCATTTTAAGGTTCCATAATAATTCCAAAAAGAGTTATTGACATTTTTGTATAATTTATCAGTTTATTATTCACATACACAGTGGAAAAGTAGGTAAAGCGGACTTCTTAATTACATTTATTACCATACATAGGTACATTATAGATTTTCATCGCATAATTTTTGTGTGTATTTTTATTGAATTTGCCTATGCATTTGGTCGAGATCATTATTACATTACAATGGCATTACTGTCATAAATGAATTAATGGTTTTTTCCATTAACGTGTACATCGTACATACATACATACATACATAAAGGTGGCGTTTATTTCCGGATGCCTATCATGCCGGCCATGTTTTCATCTATTGTTACGAGTTTTTATTATATTTGTTCATTATTATTAAATGTTATTGTTGCTGTAAAGTACACAATACGCACCAAAGCGTATGTGAATTTTAATGCAACAGTAGTTTTGATTTTCTTTTTATTACCCAGTTGTCTTTTTTGTTTTTAAATATGTGTACATTTTCTCTGTTGTACAACGTACTTAGCTCGTATATCATTTTTCTACTGGTAATGTACCGAATCTCTTTGTTTTTGTAACGTGTCTGCTGCTACCATTAACCAGTTTAATTAATCATACAGAAGCAGGCCGGTTTGATGGAAGTTTGTTTGCTCGTGACAACTGCATCACTTCCACGTATTTTATAATGCAATTTGGATTTTGTGTGCAATAATACAAAGTACAAAAGCATTTTAGTACATATAATGTTTGTCATAATTATAAATTATAGCACTTGGAAATTTTTAAATAGTCAGTATATACATACATATGTACATATATTTTTACTTTATCCTAATCGCATAAAGTATGTACATATTGTGATCGTGCGAAAATTCGACCTCGAGATTTTGACTGATTTGTATCAGATATCATCCCCTGATCACGTTTTCATGATTTCTGGAAAATGTCTGTGTGTCTGTAAGCCTGTGTACCTGTGTGTAAAATCGCTTATAACTCAATAACTGTCTATTCTATTAAACTGAAACTTCGTATTTATGTTTTTTACTGGCCATTAGTAATGGCCGGTAAAAAACATAAATACGAATCCCATTACAACCGGAAGTGGTACTTCCTTTGGAAAACCACCTTTTTTTTGTGTAATCTTTGGAAGGTTTTCCCAGCAAAACTATCATACACATTATTTGTATTGTCATTTGTTCATGTGTCATTTTTAGTAGGCATTGGATCAATTCCTTTTCAATTCAAAGCCCGAATTATGCATAAAATTTATTTCTAGAGTACTGTATATGTTCGTCGAGCTTTTAATTTAGTAATCTATATATGTACATATATAAAAATCAATGTCTGTCTGTTTGTTTGTTTGTTTGTTTGTTTGTTTGTCTGTCTCTTATAGGCTCCTAAACCACTCAACCGATCGCGGTGAAACGTTCAGGACTTATTGTGATCGTGCCGGGGATGGTTCCTGTGAAAAAAAATCGGTAAAAAACGGGAACGGGCCTGCTTACGCGTCAGATAATGTACTAGGAACGGGAACGGGATCGGGAACGGGAACGGGATCGGGACTGGGAACGGGATCTGGACCGGGAACGGGAACGGGATCGGGAACGGGCCTGCTCACGCGTCAGAAAACGTACTAGGAACGGGAACGGGAACGAGATCGGGCATTGCAACGCATGCCGGGTCAGCTAGTGTAATATAAAATTGACCTTATTGTTTTTATATATTTTTTAAATATTAATTAACAATGAATAAATGCGGAAAGGGCGTAAAAAAATCGTGGATTCGGAGCGCTAGTAAAATAAATTCTTTTCTACTGTCACAGAGGCCGCGGCCGGTACCGTAAAAAACCTGACACGTATTTTTTTTTCAAATATGAAAATAATTGGCCTCGTCCGAATGACAAATTGCCCGCGAGCCAGCGGTCCATTGTGAACCTAACAACAAAAAAAAAAAACAACAATATATAGGCAACGTATGCGAGTATGGTGGTACATACTACGTACACGCGTCGTCAGCTCGCTCGAAATGTATGCAAAAATGCGAAAAACAAGATAGTTAAATGCGGCGAACGGGGCAGTTAGTGGCCATTGAGACGATTCTGCGGCTTATGCTAAGAGGCTGTCGACGAAGGCGTCGCCGTCGACTCAACAGACAAAGACACGAAATTTAAATACCTAATAAATCGCTACCGTATTGAAAGACGCGTCTAACGCCAGTGGACGTTTTTTCCCCTCAATGTCTGCCTATTATTATTTTTTTATTATTATCTTTGGCCCGTGTTCATTATTATGTCTCACACGGTGTGTGCATCTCTGAAGGCTTCTCTTTTCTTGACAAATAGACGTTCGTTTGTTCTGTTAATCGTGATGCAGGCGTGGCGTCGTCGCTGGCTCCTAGATGCCTCGAACTCAACGTGGAAAACTCGGAAAATTCTTACCACCCCACTGCAATTAACTGCGTTCGACATTTGAACCAAAGACTCGAACATGTAATCTATTTAATGGAATACTTAATAACTCTGCAAATTAATTTTGTAAGCGCCTTTTAGGCCCGTAACGCACTAAGCAGCCTAACTGCGGCAGCCATGGTTGCGCAGCCACAACGATGTTAGAAAATGTATGTGGCTGCTTGTTTAATAACGCACTAGGCAGCCAGGAAACTCTGGCTACGGCAGCCACAAGTAGGGGCTCCGAAACGCAGCAGCCACTGGCTGCCGCGGCCAACACGAGATGTATTTGGCAAAGCAAATGTATGTGACTGCCTGTGTGATGCACGCACTAGCAGCCTGGCTGCTCGACAGCCAGTAGATTCACTTTTGCCATTTCAGATTTTCAGCCGCTTACCAATTATTTTATAAACAACTCACTACGCACTAAATTCAACGGATAAGATCAAAATCCGAGATCCGAGATTACGAACCAAACATTGCATTGAAAACATGTTGTATCTACAATATTATCGCTGACCATTTGTGAGTGTGTTCTCATCTTTCTGGCTGCCACTTTGGCTGCTTGAACTGGGTGCACGTTTTCTAGCTGCATCCGCCAGAGGCACTAGGCTGCATCCGCCAGGCTGCCTAGTGCGTTACGGGCCTTAGGTGGTTTGAATAGGTACTCGTACAAATGTTGTTGTAACATCAAATGTTCATTTCCCAGGTTTTTTCGTATCGCAAATTTTGAGCGACCTTAAATCTTTTATTCGTTAACAATAGGCGACATCGTAGACAATAGTTTCGAATACGAGACCAAAACGAAAGTCTGAAAAATTGAAATCTTTTATTGTTTAATGGGGCGTTTAAATGTATCAACGGTAAGAGTGACATCTCGCGAACGAAATCGATTAAACACAAGAGACGAGTGAAAGTGAACCTTTTGTTTGCGAGCTTAAACTTCCGAGACAGCGGCGATTAACCTTTTCGTATAAAAAGAGTAAACTCTCCAAACAGATAGCATTGCCGAATAATTTATTCTAGAGGTGTTATTTTTTTTATTATTATTATTTTCATTCGTCGCTTGTTCTTAGCGATCGAATCTGTGGAAACTGTTTGTCGTGTGTATCCGAGCATTTCCACCGCAAGTCCATTACTCAAGAATAATTGAAAGTCAACCAGTCGTAGGTAATTTGTAATTAAAATGCCGTTTTTATCGGAAACTTCGCGAAAGCCGATTTTAATTAAATTCCCGCTCGTTTTCAAACTCGTGTCGCAAAAAAGTAAATAAAAGATGTCAAACGCGCGCGCATGCGTTTTCGCTTACTATTGCGAAATCCGATCTCATTACGTGCCACGTAATTAAATTTATTTATACAATATTGGAAAATCGTACGAAACTGCACAATACAAATGCAATTTCTAACCATTCTGATTGCGCTTTTGTGTGTGTAGGAAAAAATGCCAAGATTCGGCGTATAACCGATTGATGATGGTTTTAAATTCAAATTCGACCGTTGCGCAAAATCGAAAGTACAAATAAATGCAATTTCCTAGTGAAAACGAATCCTATTATTTTTTATTTGATTTTACCATTAATACTATGTATTTGCTTATTTGCGACGAGCTGCAGGTAAAGCTCAATTTGACACAAATCAATTTCAAAAGCAGACATACAAAATTTTATACGGAATTTTCGTAATCTCCTTACATTTTTGCAGATAGATACATTATGCATGCACTTTGACGGATTTTTCTTAACGGAAATCAATGAATGGAACACAATCCATAAAAAATGCTATTAAATTTTATTATATTAAAATAATTGTAATTTTTGTATTAAATGAATAATATTAAAACACAACTTACGACACAATTGTAAGTTTTTCTATTTACTTTTTCGTGCGCACCTTTTCGTCTTACTAATAATGCAAAATAAACACGAGATTTTATGTAAATTTTGTAACGGTGACAAATGTGCACGTACACCGAAGCAAAATGTTTCGTTTCGTGATAAAAAGCCATCAAACGCTGAAATTATTTTTGTAAAATCGCTATGAAATTTTAAATTTTTCTTCACTCCATATTAATGACTTTGTTTTTACTTTTTTCGATACAGTGATATTTATGTAGTGTAACATTTATGTCACGGTGACTTTGCGCGGCAATAAAGATACCCGTGAATTCATAATAATTAGCAATTTTACATATTTTTGTTTTGACGAGCAAAGTTGAAATTACATATTAACTTTCTTTGATTTGAAAACATACTACATACGTCTTACATAATGCGTGGTAAGCATTTTCTAGGATAATTAGTAGTAGTAAGTTTTTAATCGAGCAATTGTATGTTGAGGATTTGTATGTTGGTGTTTATATGTATTTAAGTTAGATAATAATATGTTACCATCATATTTTAGTAAATTTATTTAGAGGAATGGATGTATGTGAATATAATTTAAGGAATAAAAATAATTTAATTATTAAAAATGTTAGAATAAATAGAAATAGGAAAAGCATCTTGTACAGAGGTATTTTGGAATATAATAGACTGCCGGATGGAATTAAAAGTTCCAAAACTATTGATAAATTCCTGGCAGTCTTAAAAAAACATCTCTGTATAGGTGCTTAGTTAAGGATTATGTAATTAGCTTTAGCTACTATATTATATAAATAAATAAATTAATTAAACGCACAACGCATCCTGTGACCCTTTACAATACACTCCCGTGTGCTACGGAAATGAAGTGATCATTTTGAGACCCCCAGAAAATGATTGATGCGCCAAAGTGTGACAGTTGCGCGGCAAGAAATTGGTACCATCATCAACGAAAAGAAAAAAAAAAAAAAGTAAAAATAATGATCCACCACCACTAAATAATCGTCTTCGTTGTCATTCGCGTGTTCTTCATTCTCACCATCACAGAAGCAGGGGTTGTTCCGTGAAAAAGTAGTGGAAAAAACGGATACAATTTTCTACCGCGAAACACATCGAGTGTGTCGACATTTCAACCCCGTGTAAAACACCATGAAGACATTATTATGTCCGATGCTAATTGCTCCCGTGGCAAATTGCCCCGACGTAGCAACCCTCTCAAGATTTTATCTTGACATCGTCAAGTGTTAAAGAAGCCTTTATTGTGGTCGTTTTTAGCGTGGCGCATTTTTTATACGCCAGAAAAAATTCGAGAACAGTGCGTCATTTATTTGTTGGTACAACGTGCATGATGAATTACTAACGTATTGACAGTTTCTCACTGGAATTCCACTTGCTTCCATATGCGGTTGACAATTAGCTACCTTCGTTTATCCCGTTCAAAAAAATTCAATGTACTCGGAGAGCTCTCACCTCTAGGGATCGATCGACTCGACAAGAGTATGTAGCCTGCATGATGGAATAAAAGAGCTTCTGTGAATGGATAGTACACTTGGGTATACTGAAGGGCTGTTGAAATTTTATTCAGGAATTTTTCATATTGCTCCTTAGAGATTTGGAACATTTACTGCATATCGTCAATGTTACGTTTTAAGCTTTTAACCATATTGTATCAATACAATGTCAAAATTTCATTGCCACTATGTACATACATACAAAACATATGCTTGTGGATTTCATTGCTTAAAAAGTATCCGTGGCAACTTTAGAATGTATTTCGATTATAATTCGAGCATGTCCGCGTACCCAGATGTCCAGATGACCAGCAAAAGAAGACACGGGATGCAGATAAAGGTGAGGCCATTCATTGTGTTCAGCTAGTATGAAATTACCGCCGAGCCGGGTGGTTTCCCCCGATTGGCCACGGTCTCTTTTTGTTTATACAATGGGTCTCTCTTTTGGCAGTGTGGACGAAATACCCGAAAAAGACCCCAAAACGTGGATTAATCTGACTTAATAATAATAATAAAAAAATGGCCGACGAGTTGTGCAAAAGATCGTACTGTGCATAAAACAAAAGTAAATAATTTTGCACGCTCGAATTAAGTATATTTTAATATCTTTCCTTGAGAAGAGAACGGAAGAGGGCAAAGGACAATTCGACGCGTACATTCCGAGAAATATGTGCAGTTAATACGAGGACCAATTAAAATCTTAATATCAAATCAAAAAAATACATCAGAGCGCTCGATGCGGCTGCAGTGCTCTCATTTTGAATTGATTATGTATGATTCATTATATATTATCGTATATAATGTGTATGTGTTTGTCGTTAACATCCCCCCCACCCCCCCTCCCCGCTGATTGCATTATGCATGTGATATATTGATATAAAATTCACACATTCAGTTGCAGTGCTGTAAAAACACGACTCTGATACACACAATGGACTCTAGGGAGGGCATACAGTATTGAATATGTGGGTCACCGCTTTCACAACTTTTTTTTTAAATTTCAGACATTTTCATATTTATTTATGCCACTAGGAAAGTACGTACCTGGAAATGATTCGAGATTATTGTCGGTAATTTAATGACATAACACCTACTACGTATGTATCGTCTCAATTAGTCTGAACATTCTAATAAGCTCAATTGTGAAATATTGACAGTCGTTTTACATCACGATCATTCAATTATTCAATACACTCCAATTCAACGATATTTTAAAAATAATAAGTGCGTATACCTCGCTTTACGGCCGATGTTCGAGGACAGTTGGCCGTATAACGAATCATTTATTTTGATACCAAACCCGATGAAAATTATCATTCGTTAGACATCAGAAACATTTGTGTAATTCGATATTTAATTCACACCTAAGAAAACGCGGGAACTTTTCGGTACACCTTATAGTAAAATACATAGGGGTTTCCCGATTTGTTTTGGCCATATATCGAAAAATGTAAATCGACAACTGAGTGATAATTAAAAAATTAGGTGACTTTAAGAAGTACCACTTCCGGTTGACGAAAAACTTTGAGAGCTTTATGGATTGTAATGGCCGCTAAAAAACTTATAAACATGAAATTTCAGTGTAATGGGACAAACTGTTTTTGAGCTATAGCGATTCTACACACGTCCGCCAAACACCTAGACACACACAGACATACAGACATTTTCCAAAAATCGTGATCGCGGGATGATACAAACCAGTCAAAATCTCGACGTATAATTTTCGCACGATTACAATAATTTATACGATATGAATAAAATAAAAAGGCCGTTAGCGAAAAGCCGTATAGCGAGGTATGGGTGATACTACGCATCATCATTTTCAGCCATTCACCATCCACTGCTGGATGGAGGCCTCTCCAATCCTCTTCCATTCCCGTCTGTCTTGAACAATCTGTATCCACTTGACTCCACAGTCCACAAATTATGTATTCTCATTTCATCACCCCATCGTCTGTTCGGTCTACCTTGTTTACTTTCACATCCTCTCGGATACTATTTCAGTATTTCTCGCGTCCATCTGCCATCCATTTCCAGCTCACTGCCACTTCAACTTTTTTTCGCTATATCTGCCACTTTGGTCATACTTCTTACCCATGTTTTCCTTTTACGATACCTTCTTGTTATACCAAGCATACACCTTTCCATGTTTCTCTGTATGCACTGGATCTTAACGTAACATTCTCGAATTTAGCATCCACGGTTCACATCACGTCACACCTTGTATGCCTTATTTTTTAAGCATAGCGGAAGGTTGGATTTAAAAACTATGTTCATTCTTCCAAAAGCGCTCCATCCTAGTTTCATTCTTCGTCATTACATTCGGTCATATTCACCAATTGCCCTAGATATAAATAACTATCAACTATCTCTAGAATATGATTATCTACTTTGACGAAGTTTTACACCATTCTATCAATTCAATATGATCGAACTTTTACTTTAATTCATTTCCCCGAACTGAAGTTATTGCAGTTCCCCATTCAAGCAATGAGCTTTCAAACTGTGTATGTTCAAAGTTTAATCTTTTAACATCATAATAGAAACAAATCAGTATTTTGTCCGCACTACCATAATTTTTCTTTTGGGGATGCAAGATCTCAAGCTTTGTTATGCTGCGTACCCACCGACGAGCCAAACAGCGAACGACGAAGGGTTGGTATTGTGTGAACGTTCATAAATCATCGGACGTTATTGTGTGGCGCGGTCGACACAATAGCAACCCTTCGTCGTTCGCTGTTCGGTTCGTCGGTGTGTACGCAGCATTACATCTGGGGAAGCGATACCGATTGGGAAGCTGCGGCCAGGGGCGCAGAGTGGGGGCCCGCTGCAGAGAGAGTGATTTTATTTCCTCACAAAAGCTACGTAGCATGACTAAACGGAGGCCCATTGTGTCCAACTCCACACTGATTTTCAATGCATGTGTTTTACCCGTCCGCCAATCGGACGGCGGGCCGATCCTTTGTAAACTGCGCATTTGTATATGTATGTGTGTGCTTTTAGATGCATGTGACGTGTACATGTGTGTGTACATGTGACATTTTCATGAGCGCAATGCACGATTACGGCCGTGCACGCGCATGTGTGCTTTCCATGTCTTTTCAACTCTACAAGTATAGAAAACAAATTCTAAAAACTTTATAACATCTATTAAATTTTAAAATTTAAATTTAATTTAAATTACGGTTTCGATATTCATTTCGTAAACTTTTTGGCAGATTGATGTGCGAAAAAACGAGTGTGACTTTTTTCCCCAACACACCCTTTCGAATGAGTAATGCGTGTTGTATTGAATGCGATTGGCTGTATTAAAAGCACACATTAACAAATGCAAACGCTCTGTTTGTACTGGATATATGTAATATAATAATATATATGCGACTTTCTCTAACGCACGTGTGAATCAATCAAAATCAAAGCTATCCGTCTCGTTCGCGTATACATTTGTGACACATATAAAGCAATGATGGATATTTAATTTTAGCCGTGCGAAACTGTCGATGTTCGAGCTACATTTTTGTTTTGATAAATTTCTCTTTAGCACTTTGTGAGATTATAATTGAAATCTATTGATTTTTTATGTGCGTTTTAAAAAAAGCATTAGAATAATTCATTGTTGTGTAGTGAAATTTGACTGTTGTATTACGCGGTTGCAATTGTTTATGGACGCTTTCGTTTCAGCGACAATTTATGGTTGCAATTTCTAAAATCGCTTATATAAAATGAACAGTTTTTTGAGCGATCGCTACAGAAAAAGATGACAATTTTGCTCGATGCACTTATTTTAGAACGTAAAGTGCAAAAGACATTATTTAGTCGAGGAATTGTAGAATTTTACACAGTTGACTTAAATTATCTGAAATTAATTTATTTAAAATATGTACATGGGCAGGCGGCATAGCCGATGGAGCCCAAGGGTCTGATATAAATTGTAAATACGTACAGTTTTTAATTTTTTAGTTATTTATATTTTATATTTAAAGGATTACAAAAATCCATTTATATTCAAAAACTTATCGAGATGATTTTTAAACAGATTCATATTTTCAGACGTTACTAGCTACATAATTTGACAGGCGGTTCCTCCGCCACTCCATTTGAAAAGAATGAGTCTCTGACAATTTTGTTAGATTTGTCTTTTGGGAGTCTCAGAGGATGACCTCTGAGATATGCGTTTTTATTGAACGCGAGGAGGTTTATTATTGGGCATTTATATTTATTATTTATTATTTTACACACTTCTATTAGATCGCCTCTCAATCTTCTCGTCTCCAAAGAGATGAGACTCATTCTCTTCAACCTTTCGTTATAGGGTAGTAAACAAAGTTCAGATGGCATTTTTGAACAGATTCGTAAGAATGATGATTACATCTCGAGTGAATGTTATATTCGGACTCATATTTCAATTGCAATACTGTATGTACGTTTGAATGTTTCACCATAACACAATTAAGCAACGAAAGTAGGATTAAAAATTAATTTTAATAAAACTTAAATGATGTTTAATGAATTTTGCACGCAAAACGTAGTCACTGTAGATACGCATATTTGTTAGAGATAGTTGATAGTTATTTATACCTAGGACAATTGGTGAATATGACTGGTTGTAAAGAAGAAGAAATAAAACGAAGAGTGAAACTGGGATGGTGTGCTTTTGGAAGAATGAACATTGTTTTTAAATCCAACATTCGGTTATTCTTAAAAAAGAAGGCATACGACCAATGCGTACTGCCAGTTGTGACGTATGGATGTGAAACGTGGATGCTAAATTCAAGAATGTTACGCAAGATCCAATGCACACAGAGAAGCATGGAGAGATGTACATATGCTCGATATAACGAGACGAGATCATAAGAGGAATACATGGGTAAGAAGCATGACCAAAGTGGCAGATATAGCAAATGGATGGCAGATGGGCGCGAGAAATACTAGAATGGTATACGAGAGGATGTGAAAGAAAGCAATGTAGACCGAGTGGACGATGGGTTGATGAATTGAGAAGAATGTGTGGAGTCAAGTGGATGCAGATTGCTCAAGACAGACAGGAGTGGAAGAGGATTGGAGAGACCTTCATCCAGCAGTGGATGGTGAACGGCTGAAAATGAAGATGACTTATATGTTCGTAATTTAGTTTATAACTAAGCGAGTTTTTCAAATTCATCTTTCAGTTTTACTTTTATTGAAATTTTGTACCTAGTAGCTGAGATGAACACATTTTTCTGATCCTTGATTTGAACCTTAACTGAGAACTATGTACATATACCACCATAATGATCATAATAAATTTTCAGAAGAGCACTGTGCGTTCTTGCCAACGGCCATCAATCGGCGAACGTCAAAGCTCTGTAGAAACTGGGCCACGTCATGCGTCGGCCATTTTTTTTCCCCCTACCTCGTACCGCAAATGTTTGCGACCCCTTTGGCGCTTACGATTAAATATGGAAACGCGCATAAGTCATGTCCGCCGGTACAAATGTAATAAAATTATAGAAAAAGAGGGGGAGAGCCCCCATTGTGCACGGGAGCCAAGCCCACCAAGCACACGCAGCACCAGTAGTCTCGCACGTCCACAACCATGGGAACCAACACCCCACCATCGATACTTAGGTCACCCAATACCGGGGTGGCTGTCGAGCCGAAGCCATATCTGATGGCGGCCATATATAATTAAAAGTGTACGCAAAAACGACAAGAAAGTCGCGGCGCGGTGGCTCGCTTTTATATGGGACATTAGGCACGCGAGCCAGCCAGATTCGAGATTCGAAATAACAACACAGCGGCGTTCATTATTATTGTACCATTGTTTTTTTTAAATGCATCATACGCTTTATGGTATTTAACGATCGTCGTAAATGGCATTCCTTTATTTGCTTAACGACCTCGACGCCTGGAAGCGGTGCTAGCGGACGGCGAAGTATTGCGCGCGCGCACAATCCAAAGCATTACGTGCAATCTCGCCATGTGTGATTTTCCATTTTCCCCGTTGAAAAACTCCAAGTGTTACAGTGTCGTGTAAATCTCACGAGGATCTATAATATATGTGGTGAAGTGTTGTTGTTTTTATTCATATCGCAATGGAAGGCAATGCGAGCGGTTCGTCGTCCATGAGACCGTTCTTCAGCGGTTATCCTTTTCAAGGTAAAATTGTATGAGGTGTAAAAGTTTACACGAAGTTATTTTGCGTGTAAAATTTTTTCGGAATGTACATATGTACATATGTACATACATAATATCGATGGGTTAGTTAGCACAGATAGTGTATGTCCAGTTTTGTGTTAAAATATTGTAAGTGACATACATATGTATGTACATCTTTTTTGCATGAAAAATATGGACGAAATGGACATATTATATGTATATTTGAATAAGGCAATATCTTCTCAAATATACTATTTGGACATACAATACTTTGTAAACATGAAGGTTTGATGCAAATGGACGTTTTGTGTATGATGGCTCAATTTCGGTAAAAACTGGACATGCAATATCTGTGCACTAACTCATCGATATGTCAAATCGGAAAAAAGTTTTAAATTGTGTGATAATTATCCCGATCGTCCCCTGATGATATTCATGATTTTTGGAAAATGTCTGTGTATTTCAAAAACCGTTTTTTTTTAATTTTTTAATTGATGTGACAACGCGATGTAAACTAACAACTTTATATAATTTACTTAATTGATACAATTATCAATATTTCATTAATTTGCAATCAAATGAACAATTTCAAGGCGACATTAAGAGCTTGCTTTGAGCAATACAATATATATTGTATTGTACTTTACCTATGTAAAGTTCGCTAAATCTAAAGTCATATTAAAATGTCAGTACCTACATACATATGTGTATGTGTTATTAAAAGTTCTCGTATAACAAAGAATAATTGCAAAATTTGAATTTGCTCCAAACAATGCGTGTATCTGAATGTTTGTTTTTCTAACGTTATGTGCAATCATTGTGCTACATAAAATTGATCTTATTGCAGTTAATGTAAAGAAGGTTACGGAAGGTTATTTCGCGTAATTATTCAGATACACGATACACACTTTTTTTTGCTAAGCCGAGTTTCACAATTTATTAATCTATCGTTGATGGAATAGTTGAGTTTTGAGTTGTCGGCGCCTACACAACTCACGATCATTCATCAAAATGATCTATTCGCGGCCTCGGCTATCTATCCCTAATCATCTATTTATTTTTTTTCGTCGAAAAATTCACAAATGCCTTCGAATTAACAATGCGGGGTCGCACTGCACATAATTTGTTCGGGCTTCCTCGTAGGCTTTTTTCCCTCCGGTTTCTCGTCGTATTCACAGAAGACGGTTTTTTTTTTGGTCGTTCCGATATCGCTTTTGTCCGCGAGGCTTTCGACCAGATGCTTTTTCCACCTATGAAAATATGTAACACGGTGGGGTGCTGATGAAATCTACGGCGAATGTCGGTTTTTGACCAAAAAAATGCATTATCGCCCTTTTTTACGGAGCCGCACGCAAAGAAATCAAACAATAATATCTTCGAACGTATTTATTTTAATAATTTTCAAATCAACCAACTGCTCATATCCCCAGTCGTGAGATAGAACTATGTAATTTAAATTTCGTTGAAATTAATCTAATATCAGTGGCATCCGTCTGATGATGCGTGTGGATTCATAGACTTCCATAAGTGTTTATTCTTTGGTAAGAGTTGTTGAACAAATCGGATTGGATATCGAATTAAACGATTGAAAAAAAAAAATGCGATTCTGTTCTGGTCTATGAGACTAGTAAAATGAGTTTCCTAAGCTGTATTTAAGCAAATCTCTTTCAAAACGTCTACGAAAAAGTTTTTTAAAAAAGGTGAAACTTATTGCAGCATAACGTTAGCCAATTAAACTGGCGTTGCGTGTCCATATTCTAAGGTTAAAATCGACATTTGTACGCTTTTGTTTGAGTTTTGAATTGCATGCATTTTATATATATATTTTTTTTCAATGTACGGATTCGATCGAAAGTTTCGGAAAGACTGTGAAGTCCTTGGGTTTTGAAATTCGCGCGTTTCCGGGGAAGGAATATTGCAACACATGCGCAAGAAAATTGCACACGAATCCGACTCAGACAACAACGATCGAAATCAAAGTTGCCGCCGCTTGAAATCATAATAGCGAAAAAAAATCTATCAAAACGAAAATATATTACAGTCAAAATATAAGATAAAAATCGATTAAGGTGGAATCTGAGCTTTTGCCTGATGAGTCTCGACTCTATTAATAAAAATGGGTATTTCCCCCTCGTACAAAAGAAGCCGCGGTAGCCTCTCCTCATTCACACCTTAATGATGTTTTGATAATCATGCAGTTAGCTATGAAGCTCGCATCAGATCCTTCGAACTCTGTAGGACCTGTGCTTATGTGTGTGCGTGTTCGTGATGAATATGAGGCCTTTCAAGCCCGGCAGCCGTGGCTCACATTTTGATTTCTCATACCATTTATACACGTAATTAGAACGAAACAAAAACTACAGTCCTCTCGATAAAAATAAATTCAATCTCGGCTAATTGTGATCGTGCAACGAACACGACCAACCGACCCATCATTGTTGTATACTTCGTACTGTTCTTGGGTTTGTGTGTTTGGGGTCGTGACGACCCGATTGTTTATTATAAAGTCGGAACGTATGTATGCTTAATTAGCTTTTTAGACGTTTATTATAAAATTGAATTAAAAGGTTAATCGATTATTTTATTACAAAGTTCGCAATGTTCGATTGTAAGTTGCCGCCGTACGTAAAACGTACATACTACATACATACATACATTATTATTTATGACAGATAATATCTTGCGCGGATTCTACGAGTACTCTTTCTGTATAAAATAATGACTGTTGATTTGTCTCGTAATTTATACGATACTTATTAGTTTATTTATGGAAATAAAGGCGATCATCAGTGACTGTCACGATTGTCAGTTCGCGAATGATAGAGTGCAGTAGTTGTTGCGTTTATTCTTGATGTGGTAGAATTAGAATTGCTAGATAGCTACGCTACGTATATATTTCGATTTGAGTATCATATTTTTAAATTCATTTCAACTATGTATATAAAAGATTTCTATTAAGATATAAATTTTATGCGTAATGAATAAGAAATACAGGCGAAACAGATATAAACCCAACACTTGTGACTTAATAAATTTAGGATTGAAGAAATAGATCTATGTAAATACCGTATTCTCTTTTTACTTCACTTTTCACTAGCATGAACTATTTTAATTAAAGATTTTAGATCAGATTTTCACGGTAAATGCAGTTGGTATAAAATAATGAAAAGGGAAAGGATACATTTAAAGTAAAACGGAATCATTTTGAAACTAAAAAATGGAAAAGTGTATGTCTTTTGAACATCACTTCCACACATTGACATTAACGGATACAATTTTATTCGTATTGAATGTAAGATATTGAAATTATTCAACTTTTTAAAAGTTTCGGTATGAAAAATCTTTTACTACCGTACTGGAAAGATTTTGTATTTTTTTCAAATTTTTTCGCATAAACATAATATCGCAATATAGTCGAGTATCGCCTGGCATGTATGTAGCACTGTAGGAACGTTAATTACGCGTTGGAGTGATGACCCTTTGAGTGCGGGCCACCTGTACGCCAAGCCGGTAGCCGAGCTCCCAGCGTAATTTGGTAGACACCGAAACTAATTTATTTAACAAAAGATGGTTTGTAGGTTACCTTGTATACAGGCGGGCTTGTGTATTTATATTTAGAGATCGGTATGTTATTTTCTTATAACGTCATGGAATGGCATGATGATAGAACATGCTATATTACAAACGAGAGCCGGCACTATACGCAAGCACTCACACTTATTTTTCCAATACAATTTCAACTATCAATACTAACATATCAAATTGGGATTATCAGAATTAAAAATACTACATAACGTTACATATATATCATTACATATTACATTACAGTATTTGTCTTCAATTTCGCAAAGTTACTACTTGCAATCAGTCCATAACTAAGTACACATTCTCTATATTGCATTGTATTGCAATAAGGTTAACAATTGATACAACGTAGACAATTGACGTACGAGTATATTTTATGTTTGTATAAGTTGAACGCATTTGCTTAGAATAGGTCTGAGTGTTGTATTGCCGTACCGGTCTCTGTTGTACCTAATATGAAGTCGTTCGTATCAATTTCGATTAAGAAGGCGTTTTAATGGGATTTTTTTTGTGTAAAGGCTCGCCAACAACATTATATACCCCACTACATACATATCATTACGTAGGAAGTCGAGGAATTTGTGAATGGAGAGGCAGGTGAATCGGCATCTCGTCAGGATCATTCGGAAGCCACAAAAGCTCAACAGGACACCGAGGGCCAAATTCTTTTGCGGTTGATTGTAATCGACACACCATGATTATTAAAATTTCTCGTATATCTTACCTACATATATAGGTACTTATAGTAATATGTATGTGTTAAATAATAAATAATTATTATATGTGTCGATTGATTCTTACTTCTATGTATGTATGTACATACTAAATAAAAAAGTGTATCGATTTTTCGAAGGAATATTTTATACGTTGCTATTTATAAAATGTTTTTTGTCGTTTACAAAAGAACATCACATTTCATTGTCGTTATTTTAATAGACTTCAATGTAAGTGTATTTTGAATTTAACTGTTTTTGTCCAGAAAAAACTGACTATCCCACGGTGCGGTTCTCTATTTACAAGTAAAGCCACTTCAGTGTGAAATGATACTGCACGATGTACACAATCGAACTCTTCCAGTCGTAACTCGAAATATCGAATAAAAAAGACGCAGATTTAAACATTTTTTATGATTTAAAAATTGAATCAGAAATTTGCTGCTTGTTTCTTTGTACAGTTATCGAATATTCAAATTCATGAAACGTATTACGACGCATTTAATGTTGCAGAAAATAATTCATGATTTAACAATTTATTAGTAGCTACATACATGCTACGTAATGCATTATAAACGATTTGAACCATTTGAATATAATTTTCATTGTTGCAATTTTCAAAATTAAATTTGGTATTGATTTTTTACCAATATATCTATGTATGTACATATGTATTATCAGATTTGTGGATGAAAGCTTTTGAAATTTTTATGTACATACATACATATGTATGTATGTCGCAATTTTATTATTTTTCTGTGAGCACAGACAAGCGTTTCGTGTTGTGTTAACTTTACTTGGAATAATTTGATATTCTACAAAAAATGTACTCAATGTGAAAAGTTAACCGTGAGAAACACTCGTGTCAGACAAATAATTCTTCATCAATTGAATAGAAATAAAAAAATTATATACTCCTACATAAATCTCGCTATATACATTTTTTTCATCGAAAGCCCTTAAAATATGTAGGAATATTAAATCGGAACATATGTATACTCATTTCGACAGTACGTTATTAAATTAACATATACATATTTCCTTCAGTGGGATTCCTCGAAATCGTTTTTAATACATATACACTTTTAATAGACTCGTACGCGTCCATTTAATAAAAGTGAAACCACTATCGGTGTATTGAAAACAATTTCCGTGTTAATAATGCCTTTACACGTGTTGCTTTTTATCATCGTGTGATTTATTTTTTTTTGGTTAGGGATTTTTTATATATGTATATACCACGGGATGAATCCCGAGAAGCCTTCATTCAGAAACGGGCCTCAAATAAAATAAAAAAAATCTAATCACATGATATTAAACCGTTGCCGGCTACTGTAGCTACCGATTCTATTAAAAATTTCGTTCTGTCATTGATGCATCATTACCCTTAAGAATCTCCAATACGCGCTGTGGGGGGGTGGTCAACCTTTGATATCGATATTGTAGGTAGGTACGTGTGTACGTTTAAAAATAAAAATAAAACAAAAATTGCATATTTTTCTTCAATCAATGCAAGAATGCGCAAAAAAATTTCATCTAGTAAACTAAAATATTATCATATTCCAATATATCTGTGACTCACATTGAATCGCATTACATTTTTTAACAATAATAATTATTTTAATTCGATATTGAATTGACTTTCATCGAATCATTGAATTCAAAAATTTTGAGTAATTTTGAAGCAGTCAATCGAATTATTTGTTTGTTGGGGGGAAAGTTAACCAACAGGTCTAAGAACAATGACAGGATCCAGACTCAATAATAATGGATGGGAGTTACTAATTTTTGGTGGAACTGTCTTGAAATTAAGATAGATAAATTGGCAAATTCTAACAAGAGACAGTTCATCTGAATTTAGTAATCTAAATCTAGTCAATGACGATAAATTAAGGTCGAGAAAGTCATTTCGATATACGATGATCGAACCTCGGACCTTTGCTCAAAAGCTCTAACGCTCTAACCACTGAGCGACCGCCTGGCTATAATGATCTATACGCTCTGGTCACTATGTATGTAAATAGTTAAAAACCCACTCACTCGAAATGGTATGGAAAATATATAAATGGTATAGAAAAATGGTAAATGGTATAGGTTTAGATTTGGTACTAAAAGTCTTCATCAATGGAATTTTCCTAATATTTTAACTGAAAACTTATAGTCTTGTACGAAAGCTCGAGAGCTTTCGGTTGACGACAGCTTCACCTTGCCTTCTCGAAGAATGAACATCAACATTCAAGTGGGTAATATACACCATCGACGTACTATACATATTACATAGATACATACATATACATATACGAAGAAGTTCCCCATGCGAGCTTCTCACAATTTCATTCACAAGCTTTTTTGTGTGCGAGTACGGAACGACAACGACACGTGAAGTAATAAAACATTCCATTGTCAGATGAGTTGGCTGTGTTGTATTGTCGCCTTTTTTGTTGCGTAGATACCGACTTACTCACGTATCGTACAATTTCTCGAATAGGTACGTAATAAATACTTGCGACCAGAAATGTGCATATTTTACATTATACAGCGTATAATATAATGTATATCAAATCGCATGTAAAGTGATTTCGGCATCGTGAGCATGTTTGTACAATGTGAACGTTCACGATGACTTATCTTGCGCGGTAAATAAGATGCAATAAATTTGATTGCACAATTCAGCGTGTTGACATGCGCAATATTTCCTCTTTTTAGTATCATTCGCTCGCAGGTGGTTATATTTATCGTCGCGATCTATTTTGCTCGTAAATCCAATGAAGAAGTGATATTTAATTTCTATTTTCACAAAGAGTTTTCCAAACTATGAACGTTTTCAGTTTTTAATCCGATTAATGTAATTTAAACTTAGCTACGTATACAAATACATATAT
Source organism: Parapsyche elsis (assembly GCA_022651745.1). Classification (NCBI taxonomy): domain Eukaryota; kingdom Metazoa; phylum Arthropoda; class Insecta; order Trichoptera; family Hydropsychidae; genus Parapsyche; species Parapsyche elsis. The sequence goes on along the minus strand of JAGVSN010000004.1, from coordinate 2,635,658 downwards.
TTAAAATGGAAATTAAAATGTCAGTTCCATTTCAAGACATGGAAATTGTGATGAAAGTTTCGAAATAGCAATCTCAGGTAGTAAATTTACGTATAATCATTTTCATATTCATATACGGAAGTCGTGAAGCTACTGAATATAATGTTATTCAATTTTTTTTATCATTCTGATACTTTTTTTGCAATTGTAATTTTTGTAATATAAATTCATATCGCTATTCAAATTCTTAACAATGAATTCATCTCGAAAACCCATCGAACGTCTGGTTCGCGTTTCCAATGTGATGCAGTAATTACCAACTGCGAGAGGTTGTGTTCAATTTTCCGGATGATAAATCCGCTTTTTCAACTGTTAATGATTCATATCAAACGTTGGAAAATACACAGAAGCGGCACGTGAACATACATTTCAGGTATTTTAACGAATGCATACTTTTATATGCATATATGTACATATATACATACATATGTATGTGTAAGTGTGTATACATAATTCTTTGCTAAAACGCCGCTGTGCAAAAAGGTTAACAAATTAATTTTTAACTAATTAACTAATCGACTAATTAATAGTCAAACCATTACTGGGTCACGGTGTATGTACTTTTTATGTATATTTTATGTCGCGTTTCCAACGTTAAAACGGCACGAAAGTAACGTTTCGACGTCGAATATTGACTTTCACTTTTGTTGCAATTTCAATTGAACGCAATTAAAATTGCAAATTAGTTTTAATAAAAATGCGTTTCGCAAACAGAACCTTGTTTATTTTTAATATTTTTATGTTCGGCGACATTCGATTTTCCATTTTAATAGTCGTATACATTTCGAACGAAATGTAAACGTAATATGCAGAATTCAAGTTTATGTATAAGATGAAGATAATTTTCACTAGTACCAATGGTACTTAAATTATCTTTCAAATGTATATAACTATTTTAGAATATGTAGTACCTAAGAGATTATGAGGAATACATGGGTAAGAAGCATGATCAATGTGGCAGAGATAGCGGAACGTGTGAAGAAGTTGAAGTGGCAATGAGCTGGACACAGCGAGAAGAATGGATGGACTCGAGAAATACTGGAATGATATCCAAGAGGATGTGAAAGAAAGCAAAGTACACCGAGTGGACGATGGGCTGATGAATTGAGAAGAATGTGTGGAGTCAACTGGATGCAGATTGCTCAAGACAGGCAGGAATGGAGAGGCCTTCATCCAGCAGTGGATGATGGAACGCTTTTGGAAGAATGAACATAATTTTTATATCCAACATCCCGCTATGCTTAAAAATAAGACATTCGACGAATGCGTACTGCCAGTTATGACGTAGGTATGGATGTGAAACGTGGATGCTGAATTCAAGAATGTTACGTAAGATCCAGTGCACACAGAGAAGCATGGAAAGATGTACGTTTGGTATAACAAGAAAATATCGTAAGAGGAATACGTGGGTAAGAAGCATGACCAAAGTGGCAGATATACCGGAACGTGTGAAAAAGTTGAAGTGGATATGTTACAGTGAAAGCATATTTCAAATGAAAATATATTTTCACTGACGTTTCAGTGATATCATATTCAAGCACATTTTCACTAGTAGATATATATTTCTACTAGTGAAAATATATTTTCACTGATACTCACTGGTGAAATCATATTTGGTTCCGAACTGTCATTGAAACTAAATTTGACAGTTGTGAAATGACCAATCGAATCATATAATCTGCTGAAATATACAATCCTAGTTATTTTGTCGCTTCTTCTTCTTATCGTGCCGTCCCCGTGTTCAGGCGTAGACTTTTACTGGTTAGTACCAATTATAATTTACGATAAGTCTTTGTTGATTTTATAACAATTGACTTATAATGGTGGGTTTAAGAAGAAAAGAGCACGTGTTGCTACCCTTATCCTCAGAATCTTCAGATATAACAACGCCACCGTTTCGTTCAAAACACACTTGTAGGATGACACATCATCGACTTAAGTCACAAACACATACGATTACTTTAATATACGTTCACCGACACTGAGCAGTGAAACTGTATCTTCATTGTTTGATACATTTTCACTGCCTGAATTGGTAAAAATATATTTTCACTTGAAATATGCTTTCACTGTAACAGATACATACATAGCGAGAAGAATAGGTGGCAAGATGGACGCCAGAAATACTAGAATGGTATCCGAGAGGATGTGAAAGAAAGCAAGGTAGACCGAGTGGACGATGGGCTGATGAATTGTGAAGAATGTGTGGAGTCAAGTGGATGCAGATTGCTCAAGACTGACAGAAATGGAAAAAGGATTGGAGAGCCCTTCATCCAGCAGTGGACGGTGAACGGCTGAAAATGATGATGATGAAGTAGTACCTAATTGGAAAATGAGATGATTGATGCATGGATATGTATATGAATTGAAAAATGTATCCTTTATGTCGTTTGATGATGACACGCCTTAGTAACATTGGAAAGCCCTGCATTTTAACCGACGTACAAAAAGTCAAAAGTGTGTTTGTGTGTATGTGTATGTTGGGGTCTCCGACACAAAGGCAGATTCACACTTCGTCACAGTCCGGCCGGAAGTCGATGTAATTGGTATTTTGTTGCGGGAAAATGCCGGCGGGCACCCGCCATTTTTTAATTTTCACGCCGCTTCTGTTGGAGACCCTGCCGCCTCAGCCCTCTACAACGATTGATGATCCTCGCCGACATACTTTAACTTTGTAAAAAAAACCACCTATCCATTCGTTCTTTGTTGTTTTTTTATTTTATAAAAATATTACACTATATTAACTTTCCTCCCTAAATAATTAAAATTAAATTTTCGAGGGATAGCGTGAACAAATAAGTACGATTATATCTCGCTTACCTTATTCGGCTAACTTTGATCCTATTTTTCATACATATTGTAACGAATGGCCCTAGCCTAAAGTGGTGTTATGGGTAAACACGAATCGGTCACTTTAGGTTGAAAAGTCTGAGGACAGTAGTTGAAATTAATCAGGGACAAAAAGTAATCGTAGTCATCAACTCATCACCATCTTGAACTCGGAAAGGAAATTATCGTAATGTAATTCGCAAATTTGTATCTCCAATAAAACTGATTAGTTAACTTTAAGACTGTCTTTCTTCTTTTAAGACCAATCTTGACCCCCTAGCACAGCGGTCGCCAACCTTTTGGACCTCACGGGCCACTAAACTCAAAATCTTGAATCATGCGGACGACTACAATGATTTTTTTTCAAAAAGTAACATTCTATGTAAATATGAAATGGTTATTTTTGCACTTGCAATAAAATTGACATCATTAATGTTACAATGATAGAAAAATTATAATAAATACGTTTACGGTTCGTGTTGTGAAATAGCTTATAGGCGGAATAGCTTACAAACGTAATAAGGCGAAAATTGCAAAAAAAGTAGAATCAGAATATACTGAAACATTTTAAAAAACACGAAAATTCCAAATACATATGTATATTCAAATTACTCTGCGGACCATCAACATTCTCTCGCGGACCACCGGTTGGCGACCGCTGCCCTAGCATGTATCAATACATATTTAGATGGAATGCTTTCGGAAGAATGAACCTAGTTGTTAAACCAAACATACCGCTATGCTTAAAGAAGAAAGCTTTTATCCAATAGGGGTGTGATGTGAAACGTGGATGCTGAACTACATAGATAATCATATTGTAGAGATAGTTGATAGTTATTTATACCTAGGGCAATTGGTGAATATGACTATATGTAATGACGAAAAATGAAACTAAGACGGAGCGCTTTTGGAAGAATGAACGTAGTTTTTATAAGTACAAATACGACCAATGCGTACTGCCAGTTATGACGTATGGATGTAGAACGTGGATGCTAAATTCGAGAATGCTACGCAAGATTCAGTGCACACAGAGAAGCATGAAAAGGTGTATTTTTGGTATAACAAGAAAATATCGAGAGATGGATACATGAGTAAGAAGCATGACCGAAGTGGCAGATATATGTAGTGAAACGTGTGAAAAAGCTGGTTGCAGTGGGTTGGACATACATATGTATGTATAACGCGAAGAATGGATTGTAGATGAACGCGAGAAGTAATTGAATGGTACCCGAGAGGATGTAGAAGAAAGCAGGGAAGATCAAACCGATAATGGGCTGACGAATTAAGAAGAATGTGTGGTCAAATGCATGCAGATTTCTCATGACAGACAGAAATTGAAGACGGTTGGAGAGGCCTTCATCCAACAATGCATGGTCAACGGCTGAAAATGATGATAATAATTTGTACTATACATATGTATGTATGTACATATGTATATACATACTATGTATATACATAATCTGAAATTTTGTTTTTTTAATCGACATTACTATAGTTACAAAATTCCATTTATGGAATTGGCTGAGTTGGATAATATCTACTTTGTTCGATATCTCGTCATGAACAGGTAGGTATGTAGGTACTCTCTCACAGTTTATCATTAGTCGCGCAAAAAACTGCATAGTTGACGATTTCTGAAACTAACCGTTCGAATAAAAAGTTGTACGGTTATATTTATAATGATCCTGTTTCAGCTTAGAACCGTACAAAACCTTTCGTTCTCACGGATGATTTTCGCCAAGTAAAAGTCAACAAGTAGATCGTTGGTGTGGCTAACCGACTGCAATAGACGAAATTTCATAGTCGATGGTTCAACTTTAACCGTGACATTTTTTTCTACTCGCACTAATATAGTCGGATTTCAATCGCTTTTCACACCTTTCTATTCGTATCCATATGCAAATAACTGTCGCTGTTTTTTTTTTTTTTTGCATTTTTTTTTATTTTCATTCTAGTTTGATAAATTTCGCTAATCGATCACGTTCGTCTTTGAAATTCCTCTGCGTCGTTCTCATGACTCGCGAACGGTTTAAATATTTATCAGCGGTAAAAGTTTGACGAATCTTCTGAATTTTCACATCAGTCAATGATAAATAAAGCTTGTTCCCGTTTTCATGGGAAAATATATATAAACTTTTTTTATACCTGTGATAAATTGTGTCACCTGAAAATTAATAAAAGACTGAAAAATTCCATAAAATAACTAATTTATAGGTACATATTAAGAATTTGAATTGAAAAGTCACGCAAAGATTTTTCAGATTGCTGAAAGCACGTTTTCATACTATATTTGATTTTCTATATTACTAACATTGAAAATGAACAATATACGTATGTTTTTACGTTGAATTTTCCATGCACTGAAAATGCTTTTCCACACATTTGTGTAGATCCGATCTAAGCGAGCGATCAATGCGCGAGCAAGATAGATATAGTTGTGCGAGTGGCACCATAAACTGAATGGGCGTGGTATTGTGGCCCAGCCTCCCGCTTAGCACGAGATAACTCAACAACTTTTTTATTGTTTAAAAATACACGGGGAACTGTGCGCCGATCGTCCCCACAAAAAATAATATATTTATTCGTTATTTGTAGTCCCCATATAACTATATAACCACTAACATCATGAGCCGTAAGTTCCTATTACAAACTCAGGGAAGAAGTGTCAACACGTTCCATAAACATACAGAGCTTGTTATCGCGATGGCAATTTTTCTGAGTTTGAGACGCTAACGTATAAACGGCCGCGGCTCTGGGATTGATTGACACGAGAGCGCACCTGTGCCAAAAATCGACTTTGTATGACGTTTTTGCATTAAGAAAAATTGCCAAACTAATTCAAACAAGCTCTAACACGTACTAACAAAAAAAAAAAAAATTACAAAACATTAAAAAAAAAAAAAAAAACACGTTTCTGGGACACAAAGTTCAACAACCACACAGCACGTAAACCTACTGCACATATTAATTGCTTATCACACATCTATCCGGATTTTATTTTACATCAAATTTAACAGGTGAGTTTCGAGAGTCTCGAGGGTCTCGAGGTGAGGTTTGAGTCTCGAGAAGCATGGCACACAGAGAAGCATAAAAAGATGTATGCTTGGTATAATGCCGGCGCCAGACATGTGTTCAAAGATGTGATCAAATAAGTGTTCACATGTGTGGCACGGGCATTTGATACTATTGTCACATATTTGATCACTTAAGTGCGCTTTGCCGTTCCGTGTCGGTTTTTTAGCGCACATCAAAGGGATAAAAGTCCAAATGTTTGTGTGCCTGCCACACTGCGCGAAGCCCAGTTGCGCGAGTGGAGTAACGAGAGCGTTTTCGAGTTTATAGAGTTGATGCTGACGTTGATGATGAGTTGATGATGACGTGTAATAAATAATTACACGCGCATAAATAATATAAGCAAAATGTGTCGACCAAATCGTCGTCCATGTTTTGTGAAGTCTATTTGAAAACTGTGAGCTTAAAGGAGTGATCAAATCTTTGAACACATATCTGGCAGATACAACAATATGTGACTAAATGTGTGAGCAAAGTCTTCAAAGAAGTGATCACTTCGTTGAACTTATGTCTGGCACCGGCATAATAAGAAGAGATCGTAAGAGGAATACATGGGTAAGAAGCATGACCAAGGTGGCAGATATAGCGGAAGGTTGCTGGGACACATAGCGAGAAGAATGGATGACAGATGGACGCATGCAATACTGGAATGTTATCCGAGAGGATATGAAAGAAAGCAAGGTAGACTGAGTGGACGATGGGCTGATGAATTGAGAAGAATGTGTGGTGTCGAGTGGATGCAGATTACTCAAGACTGACAGAAATGGAAAAAGGATTGGAGAGACCTTCATCCAGCAGTGGATGGTGAACGGCTGAAAATGATGATGAGTTGAAATTTAACATATTAATATAAGATTTTTGCTAACTACGGGTGATACAAAAATAATAATTTTATCGCACTACAGAATGTATAAATTGTTTTATATTTTAGTAAAAAATTTATGCACCAAAGTGGGGGATATAGCGTAACATATGAATAAATTAAAGTGGCAATGGGCTGGACACATAGCGAGAAGAATGGATGACAGATGGACGTGTGCCATACTGGAATGGTATCCGAGAGGATATGAAAGAAAGCACGGTAGACTGAGTGGACGATGATGAATTAAGAAGAATGTGTGGTGTCAAGTGAATGCAGATTGCTCAAGACAGACAGGAATGGAAGAGGATTGGAGAGGCCTTCATCCAGCAGTGGATAGTGAACGGCTGAAAATGCTGATGATGATGATGAGTGTCAGTTAGATAAACCACAGCCACACAGACGGAAAAAGTACCAACTTTTTTGGTTTGCAACCGAAAAACACGTTTTGTTTTTTTCCTGTTGATATATATTTAGTATTTATGGAACTGTTCCTTCGTCGAGTTTCACACTTGTTGCCTCTGTCTATCCCAGGCCATACGCTCAACTGTTAAAAAAATAAATGCGAGTTGTTGTCGAGGCAGTGTTCCGTAGTGTTGGCGGCAGCACGTTTCATTAGCGGACGCGGTAGGAAGGGATGGACCTCTGAGGTCTGCCAGAGAAATTCATCCGGCGGAGAGCTGCGTTTTTTGTTGTTGTCTTGGGGACCATACAAGAAGTCGTCGTTGTTTGTTGTTGTCCTCACGTCTCACAGAACTCGTGTCCGTGGTCTCGGTCGCGCCGCGATAATATCAACTTCAACATTCCTCGACTTCCAGCAACATCGTGTTGAAGAAGCGCAAAGGTGTCGAAAATGCATCGTCGATAGCACGCTAATTAGTCGGTAGAATTGCGGAACGGTGATCGAAGTTTCAGTGTCAAAAATAATTGGATAAGTGCAACTAACACGAGTTAATTATCCTCCACCACAACAATAGTCGACATATAACACAATCGTAAAAAAATGTAAAAATGATTAAATAATTAAAAAATAATAATTAAAAAGTGGCGATGTTTCGCATCGGACCGCTCGTTGAAATCATCTATTATTTTTATCCGTTACCATATCGGGCATGTTTATAATCCAAAGAAATGTTATTATAATAATAAGTTATAAAATACACGTTGTTGTTAAGTAATCATGGAACACCAACAGAACGGGGTGGATGTGTGGGTAGGTAAGGAATATATATAATTTTTTTTAAATTTTCGTTAAAAAGTACATGGTACGTCGGCGAAAGTGCGGCGTGTGTGTAAAAATTTACATGTTTTCTTTCGAGTGTCGATTAAAATGTCGTTATGGATTATTTGAAGGATTAAAAAGTTATTTTATTTTTATTATGCATCCGTGTTGACGTTAACTGTATGCAGCATTGAAATATTTCTTAATCAATAGCTCGTATTAGGCGGTAATTAAACGGCTTAAAATTATCTTTAAAATCCATCAAACGGCAATAAATGCGTTACTCGTACATTAAACTTCATTGAAGCTAGTGATGAATCAATTTTTATATTCCAATATCGAATACATTGGTATATTTATTTTTAATTAGTGCTGTTATGTGGAAAATACATGTACAAAAATTACATCATTTGAGATTCATTAGTTTTTCATATGATTTTAGATACGGCTTTCGATCATTGAATGAATTTTTATTACATAAAATTTCACATGTAACCTTTTTACGAAATGAAATACATATATCTTGCTATATTCCGATTATTTTTTTAAGCTTATAATGTTTCAAAAAAATATGTAGATGCATATTTAGTAGTGTATAAATATGTATTAATTTTGTTGTAATATAAATAAGTATTCACAGATCATGTTAGTCCGTAACAAAGTGAATTTTAACATTTTATCACACAATAAAAAAATTAAATATCCCAATAACCCTAACTTTGAAAAAGACATTGTATGTTTAGAAAGGGTTCAAAGAAGGATTACAAAAATGCCATTCGAACTTCGATCACTACCCTATAACGGAGGTTGACGAGTACCATCCCTTTGGAGACGAGAACATTGAGAGGCGATCTAATAGAATTGTATAAAATAATAAATATAAATGTCCAATAATAAACCTCCTCACCTTCAATAAAAACGCACATCTATGAGACAAATCTAACAAAATTGTCAGAGACTTATTTTTTCAAATATGTTTGTAGAGTGGTCGAAGTTTGGAACCGCCTCCCAAATCAGCTAGTAACTTCTGAAAATATAAATCTGTTTAAAAATCATCTCTACAAGTTTTTAAATATAAATGGATTTTTGCAATCCTTCAAATATAAAATGGAATTAACTAAAAAACTAAAAACTATATGTACAATTTATATCAGACCCCTGTGCTCCATCGGTTATGCCGCCTGCCCATGTATTTTAAATAAATAAATAGTATATCCTAATGTTATATTTACGTATATAATTTTTGGCAATTAGGGGGTTCACAAACCCTGATTTTGAAAGAATTATTACTAAGCGAATTCTTATCGTTCAGAATTTATTCACGAACGTATTCGATGTTACATGTTGTATGTATGTATGTAGATTCAATAATTTAAATTGATACAATGAAAATATTTTGAAATTAATTTTTTCTGTATGGAAATCCCATCTAATTCATATAATTAATTGAATGCAATATTAATAAGCTTTACATAAATTAATTAGTTAGCCTCATATAAATCAATTTAAATTTTTGCAGGACAGGGTCGAGTGAATCAATTAGGCGGAGTGTTCATAAATGGACGTCCATTACCAAATCACATCAGACTGAAGATTGTGGAGATGGCTGCTGCCGGAGTACGGCCCTGTGTCATCTCCAGACAGTTGAGAGTGTCACATGGCTGTGTTTCTAAAATACTCAATAGATATCAGGTCAGTAAATTAATTCTCAACATTTAATTTTCACGAAAATAAATGATGACAGTATCGTTGAATTCATATAAAAAGTTAGCTCCGTGTTTATAGAAGTGAGAAGTTACGATTCTACAGAAATTCGCGATTATGTCACATTTATAATAATGCATGAGTAACAGTACAACTATTCAAGGTCATTTATTTTGTGCCATCTACATATGTACATATCTCGAATGAAGGTGATATGATTTATATCGGATCAAACGGCCCAGCTAGACCCACTGGGTGTGTTTTTTTTTTCGTTTCTAGTATTTAACCGTGTCAAATCAATCTCTGCTATACGCGTGTGCATATCAATTGACATCAGGTCAATTTGTAACATAAGTCTAATTCGTATTGTGCATAAAAAATGTTTATGTATCAGAAAACATTGTAAATTTTCTTTTTTTTTTGTAGGACATGCAAATTGTTCGGAAATGATTGATATTTAGCATTCAATCACATGAATTTTTTTTATTAATTTTATTAGGCTTAGCAATACTTATTTATAAACGAATTACATGGATTAGTTTGTTTAAAAATATGTACAATGTGTCCTAAGATTCCGAAAATTAGCTTATAGCCAAAATTTTAATTTTTTTAAGTTTTACGGGTATTTTTGACTTAATACCCGTAAAACATGTAAAATACAAGATGTCACTGTGGACGATTTGTTTTAGTAAGCTCTTAAGTATACTTAAATCAAAATCTTATCAAAAATTTTAACCCACTTTCTATTTAAAAAATTATAACAACTTCATATTCACTTAATATTAACTTAATATTCACGTATCATAATGACTGCTAGTGAAATCGTAATGCTTTATATATTATTCTATATACATACATACATACATATGTATGTATATACAAAGTCGGAATACAAAAATATATAAAAATAATATATACGGAATACAATAATATATAAAGAGTATATAAAAAATTAATATAAATTCATTATCTTGCTAAAAAATATTTAATAGATTTTTTTCCATAGTTTCAAAGCAGTTGAGCTTAACTATGTTTGATTTTTTTTCCACAAATTAAAAGGTTGACTGGCGATGTCAACGCTGATCATAGATTTCATTGATATTATCGGTGCCAATTCACGGTATTGCGACGACAGACGGACACGACGACAAATAAAAAACGTACAGACAGTTAGTTAAGTCACTTCGGTTTGCGCAAGATCCGCTAGTTCCACAGTTTCCACATCTGATCTCTCGATCGGTTCACACGGTATCGATCGCCGATTTTTCCGATCGTTTTTGTGCACTCGGACCCAACGATCCGCATCGAGATCGATCACTCGAACGGACGTCGGCCAATTCAAAAAAACAGTCAAATTTTTTATCGCATGTTTCGTTTCTGAACAGGAAACGGGGTCGATACGACCCGGGGTCATCGGAGGGTCAAAGCCCAGAGTCGCTACGCCAGAAGTGGAGACCAGAATAGAGGACCTCAAGAGGCAAAACCCCGGAATTTTCTCCTGGGAAATTAGGGATAAATTGATCAAGGTAAGCTAAATCCAAGTCGATTCATTTCCTCCACCCCCCCCATCCCTGTGTGTGCGTTAATTTGTTTGTGCTCGTTTCGCAAAGCAAATTTTTGCCACAATTTTGATGAGAATTTACGTTTTGCCGTGTGAATTATGTATTTCGGAATAATAAATTGTGTTCACAACAAAACCTTTCCGAGATAACGCTAACTTCTATAAATGTATTTGCATGAATCATCAATGTCAGGGGGCGACAACTTTTATCTATTATATATTTAGTTTTGACAAATTTAATTTTAATAAGCAAACCTTTCATCGTCACATTTTCATTTCCAATTTGAAAATTGAAGCAATTGAAATTCAAAACAAGTACTTGTTTTACTTACACATAAATGTTGCTTTAAGAGTTTAAATTTTTAAAATTTAAATACAGTAACAACATACTGGATGTAAAGAAGAAGAAATAAGACGAAAAATGAAACTAGGAGGGAGTGCTTTTGGAAAAATGAACATATATGTACATATAGTTTTTAAATCCAACATACCGCTATGCTTAAAAAATTGTTACATACATAAGATCCAATGCACACAGAGAAACATGGAAAGATGTATGCTTGGTATAACAAGAAGGGATCGCGAGAAATACTCGATCGATAACCGAGAGGATCTGGAAGAAAGCTAGGAAGACCAAGCGGACTACGAATCAAGAAGAATATGCAGACTGAAATGGAAGAGGATTGGGGAGGCTTTGATCCACCAGTGTATAGTGAACGGTTGAAAATGATGATGAAGTAACAACATATGACCAAAGAACATAAAAATTTTTGAACTTCCAGTATATAGGATCGGTATGAAAAAGTTAATATAGAAACTGCACAAGTGTGCCGTCTTTATTGATGCACTCTCATTCAAAGCTATGTAATTTGATACTAAGCGTTCACTCTAACGCTAAACTTGAACATTTTATAATCGTAAAACTTTAACTTTATCACTTCACCAATATTCAAACAATACTTTATCCATACTACATACATAGGTATATGGATAAAGTAAATATAATCATTCTACAATATAATCGATTTGTATTCGGTTTTCCTACTACACTCCTCGTTTAAAGTCGATTTTCACCAAATTTCCTCCTTAAAAAGTACCTTATTGACTCAAATTATTAAGGAGTGGTCAATTGAGCATCCCTGGCTGACAAAGGCCTCTCGGCACAGTGCAAAGGACCGGTCTTTGGAGTGTGCGCGACCTCAAGTGGCCGCTGCCCCTGGGGCCGACCGCTAATGTATGGGAGGTGCGCTACCTTTATTTTACGATACAAAGAGCCGACAAACCACACTGATCTACTTGGACACTAAACACTATGCTTTGACAGACTATATCGAGTCCAATCCAGTCCAATATTTTCGATTTTACACCCGATACCCATCGACAAGCTTAATTCGCAAAGTGCACACCTTGTCGACGAATTATAAATTGGATACCTACTAGACTAGACACTTAAAGTTCAACTGACTATTTGAAATGCTAACTCAATTCTATTTTCATTCAAACAAAATTTTATAATGCCTTCAGAACATGTATATTTTATTTAGGCGTATAAGATTTTTAAATAATACTGTTATAATTCTAAAGAAATTGATTAAAAAAAAAAAGAGCGCGCTGACAGCATAAACAATCGATTGTTTAATTGAAAGAAATTATAGGTATGTTATAAAATCGTGACATTGTACGCCCACGCGTCATAGATGTTAAATCGTTTCGCGTATAAGATTTTATCACTACCAGGCAATGTGAATATTAAATTATTAACAACGTTTTTAAATTAATTAAAAGCAATTTCATTTGTGTGTGTGTGTGTGTGTGTGTGTACATACGTGTGTAATTTATTATAGTACCTACGTTGGACAAGTTTGTGACGAACTTTAAGACTGCGATGACATCAATCAAAATGTCGTCCTTACATTGCCTTAGCTTAGATTATGTCACCTGTTCGCTGTTCCAGATTCGGTCATTATAATTTTCAAGTTTTGTCTGATGGCTCTTCCGTGATTACTATTACGCCGTGACGCAATGACAAATTTGAACTTTCCGTAGACCCTGGTGGTTAGGTGAAAATTCGGAAGTTAAACTTTTAAGCTATTCAATAATATGAATACTTTCGTAAATCTTTTAAAATTCACATTTTTTCAATATAAGAGTAAATCAAATTTTAATACGATCAAAATAAAATCAGATGTCAGCGTTGTTTTCAACAACAATAGCCGATCGTAAAAAATATTTTCGCGAGGAATATCGGCCGTAAAACTTTTCTTGTCTTTAGAAGGTGTTGTTTTAATGACCGGTCATCATCATCATCTTCGTCGTTTAATATTATATATTACGATATACTTACATACATATATACCGCGATACTATTACAGGTATAGCTGTTTATCCGCGGGTCGATCCGAACGAATGAAAGCTTTTTACGATCGAGCTTTACGATTTGCATTACATATGTATGTATGTATGTATACATACATATGTACTGTACATACGTAGCAATATTTTCCCCAATTCGTATTACATATTGAATAAAAAAATATTGCTATAATATCATTGGTACTTATGTATGTTTGTTCACGCGTAGAACTTCAAATCGATTATAAAATTACGATATTAAAAGACATTCATCACCGTTAAAATTGATTCAAGCGAGACACGTTATTAGCACTGGCATAATATTATCGATACGAACTCACCAATGGGTATGGTAATAAAGATATCTGAAAACAATAAAAATGCAACCGTTAAAAATTGCAGTTTTAATGTGCTTTGTTGGGCCTCGAGATCGTTGCGCGCGAATAAATGTAAATCGTTCCAATAAAGCAAGCAGAAACTTATCATAGTTGGCTAGAAATAAATTGGCTTAAATCGAAGGAATATTCTTGGGTAGGCCTATACCTTTTCTGTAATAACTATGTATATACAAACCACTATTTTATCGTAAATTGGAGTATTGGACACTTTGTTTGGCGATTTCGTACAATGGTAGTCGAGTGTAAGGCGATACCGCGCTCGAGTTTGATCTTCGCCTTGGTCAACTTATTTTGATCGGACTATGCAATAATGTTATCGAAAATGTTGGTACATTCAAAGAATAGTCCCTCGTAACGATTTGGGTTCGCATCTGCCACACGCTGGCAAAATGTTTAATGTTTTCAAAAACGATTCGCCACGCTTCCGCTACTATACGAACGATTTTTTTTGTAGGATAAAAAATCATCCTTTTCAAAGAAATCTGAACTTTGTGATTTTAAGCGATGTTCGATAATAATAAGATAATGTAAAAAATTTCGGAACGTCCCTAAATGAGGCGGCGTTCATTGTAAGGAAAATTAATTTCCGAAGTCGCATTGTTGCTGTGTAAAATAATCAAAAGTCATCACTGCAATTTTACTACAGGTAAAAATCTTCGGAAAAAATTGTGTTGAACATACGCAGCTGCTTTTAGTAATAATTTTAAATTAAATTTTACATATTTGTTGTGCTAAAAATCACTGATAATTAAATTCTGATTTGAATAATTTTATTTTTTTTTTTTTTTTTTTTAGGAAGGAGTTACTGATCCTCCAAGTGTATCTTCAATATCTAGACTTTTGAGAGGTGGAAGTAGAACCGATCCTGAAGGGAAAAAAGACTATACAATCGATGGAATTTTAGGTGGTGAGTACCTTTCTGAATTGCCTTTTAAGTATATGTACTAATAAATTTCTAAATTAAATATGTATGTAATGAATTTTGTAATATCTCCAATGTGGGAAGTTGACCTTTTAAAATGTAATATGATCAATATTGTCACTGTTATATCAGGAAACAACAATGACATTCCTGAGTATAAACCTTCGGGGTTAGTTAGAGCGGTATTAATTAAATAAAGGATCATCCGATATTTAGCGAACAATTAACGAAGGGTCTGTACAAAACGTTCGTTGTAATTTACGCACAATAACGTATCCGTTTTTGCTTCATATACCTACATAATACATATATGTACATATATACATACATTTATAACTCTCACGTAATTCATATATATACTACATTCCTTCATATCTATGTAAGTACGGTTAAACAATGTAAAGTATTCGCGTTGGAGTTGAAACAATTTTAATCGATCGAGCGCATATTGACGTAGTCGACTCGAAGTGAAATATTTTCATTCGCCCGAAGTATTCGCAGAACGTTGATATTTCATGCCACTTTTATAAGAAGGAGTTTGCGTTGAAAACTTGTAGCAAATTTGATTAAAAGCGACGCGATCGACGCTCTAGATGCCAATTACTTGATTATAATATTCGAAGGGGTATTGATTTACATTTTGGTTAATCGAAAATGGGCCGATTCGTATCTCGAAATGAATTGAAATCCGAGGATGGATGGCTTCAATATTTTGTATTGTTATAGAAATGTTCTAAAATGTAAGCTTCATAATTAAAATAATTTTGGATTAAAAGTGTTTTTGAGATTTGTACATAATCTTTCTTTATAATACATTGAATATTATAAAATCATTTCAAATTTGATGTGTTCGTCTAAAACAAAAACAAATTTGAAATTCGTAAAAAATGTAAAAACATCAAGCGCCATTAACTACAAATGAATTTGAAACTACACAAATATTTCAAAATACAAAATCAATGCAGTGGTGGATTCAGTCTTTTGAAAACCAGATAAAACTATTGTTAGCATATTAAAAATTATCATGAATTAATTCTAATCGACTAACGAACGGACAATTCGAACCAAAACGAGGACACATCAAATACAGTTGACTACCCTATAATAATAATCGCAGATTAACGAACACATACATTTAGACACACAATACACAACAATATGTTCAACAATAAAAGGCAGCGCTTCTCAAAATGGTCCAATAATATTTAGCAATTCGAATGACGGATTGATTCGAATACACATCGGTATATTTCATACATACGTCATGTTCGTACACAATGAAGCCAGGACTCTACAACAACGAAATGACGTTATTATCTGTATAGACCCGTGCAGGAATTTAAATTCCTGCACCAGGTTCCCACGCTGTCTGGCCGGACGTGGCCAGGAATGCAACCCGTAATTACTAGACCCCCCCCCCCCACCACCCACCCCCACGAATTAGGAATTCTCAAACTTTTTATTTCACAGATTCCGCTGTATACGATTGAGCAATCAAAAATGATTTATTGAAACGCGGATGAATAAAACAAAAACGCGCCGTTGTTATTATTACAATCGGGACCTGAAATAAAAATTATAACATTGTAAATACGTCGTAGAAATTTGACTTTGATTAATTGGGGTGACATTTTGATTGTGTTCTAATGTCGCTGTACTGGTATGTATATCTTAAAGTCGATCGATATGTATGTAGTGTTTTGATTTGATTAATATTTTGGTAGAATTAAACATGAATTTATACTGAAAAACCGCAACTCTATACTGTCATATTTTGATTTTGTCTAAGTTTTATTTTAAGCATTGAAAAGTTTATTAAATTTAGCAGAATATGGACCGCGAACGTTTTTGATTGAATTTGTTTCAAATAACTCCTTTGATTTTGCGGTTTCCTTTCAGTGCGATTTAACTATTTTGACATTTGACTTGATAAATGGTTATTTATATCGTCGAATACAGTTATTTATTATACATAAATCACATAATCACTAACTAATCAGCTCATGGGCTCTCAGCACATACGTTTTCTGAAGAATGACAGTCATATGAACATTGATTTCAGCATATCTACTCTATGTATACAATCAAGAAAGGTTTTCAGCCTAAATTAAAATCATATCAGTAATAAAAATAACGTGAAAACTATAGATATGAAATTTCGACTTGATTGGCTTGGATTTTTGACTTTTCTACGAGAAAAAAACCCAACTTCCGGTTGACTGATTTTAATGATTTATTATTTCGTAACTAGGTATTTTCGTATTATAATATTATGAAGATAACAAATATTTAAAAAAAAAAAATAAATAAAACGAAAGCTCGTTCAAGAGTGAACTGCCACTTCCGGTTGGCGGATGTTTACCAAACTCCTTATGTCTCTTACACCTCACGTGAAAATATTAGATATGAAATTTCAGTTTGATAGACTTGATAGTTTCGGAGAAAACACACAGACAGACACGCACACACACACACACACACACACACACACACACACACACACACAGGTACACAGGCATACAGACATTTTTCAGAAATCATGAAAACGTGATCAGGGTATGATACCTGATACAAATCAGTCAAAATCTCGAGGTCGAATTTTCGAACGATCACAATACTTTATCCGATTAGGATAAGTACTCAATAAGACAATTGATTTGCAAAATATTTAAAAGACAACATTTTATGATATTACATGAACTGTTATCTAATGAACCAAAGCTCGTAAATTACTCAGTTTATTATATGTACATACATACATACAAGTTATTGTAAATGTTTGAGAATAGTCGAGTATATGCGTTCACAAGCAGTACGCACGAACGAGCCGAGCGTAGTGTGACGTAAACGCGCACGTGTTCGCAATAGCGAATATCCGAGATTCGCTACTATGAATATAATTTGTGCGTGGTAGGTACTCGACATCATTCCACGTGAATAATTACACTGAAATTTAATTTATTTCGTGTAAATTTTGAAAGGGAATATGATATTTTTATTTTTGGATTTGTGACGTTTTTCGCCTAACGTAATCGTAAACTACTGAACTGTACTCTGTTTGAATGGGTAGTGTGTGTGTGTGTTAGTGTATCTTGGGGGTCAAAAACCAATTTTTCGATTCATTTGTTCGGAGACGGAGAGTTCTGTGTGGCGAGCTTTGGCGAAAGCTCCGCTCGGGGGGCTTTACTGCGCTTTAGTTACGCTCGCGCCGTTTCGCTACATATCGGTCAAATAACTGAGACCCTTTTGTGCAACACATCACCGACAAAGGATGTGGAAAGGCGTCGTCAAGCGGCGGTGAACGATCCTCGTAAACTTAACTGTAAATTCTAAAAACTCGCTAGAGAATTTTCTTGATTTTCACCCGAGTAATTTTCCTTATGGGGCGTGCTCTTCATCATCATTTTCAGCCGTCCACCATCCACTGCTGGATGAAGGCCTCTCCAATCATCTTCCATTCCTGTCTGTCTTGAACAATCTGCATATCATGGCCTCCCGCATCAACCCCATTCCAGTCGTCGATGAGAAGCACTGTGTCTCGTCTGAGAGTGCTAAATCTATCTAGTTTTAAAGTTGTCCACGAGGGCCCTTCGATGAACAAACTTGAATCATATTACATCACCGACTACTAAAACTACTATTCCAGTCGAAATCTACCAATGAACGTGAATGTTAATTGAATAACATTATTACTATATACATATGTATGTACATAAATGATAACCACCCGATGACACTGTCAACGGGCAGTGACTCATCGTCATCATTTTCAGCCGTTCACCATCCACTGCTGGATGAAGGACTCTCCAATCCTCTTCCATTCCTGTCTATCTTGAGCAATCTGCATCCACTTGACTCCACACATTCTTCTCCATTCATCAATTTTTGGAATTCATTATTTCTGGAATGGCATCCTCTCGGATACCATTCCAGTATTTCTCGCGTCCATCTGCCATCCATTCTTCTCGCAATGTATCCACTTCAACTTTTTCACACGTTCCGCTATATCTGCCACCTTCGTTATGCTTCTTATCCATGTATTCCTCTTCTCATTATACTGAGCATACATCTTTCCATGATTCTCTGTGTGTACTGAATTTTGCATAACATTCTTGAATTTAGCATCCACTGGGCGGAGTGTGCTCTTATTCGTTTTAATACGTTTCGACGTTCTTTATTTTGTTTTAAAATGTATAATTTTATTATTTATGTACCAAATAGAGGTAAATAAAGCATTACAGTGTATTTTTTTTTTTTGAATGAAATTGACTTTGGCGATTTCGCACGAAATTTACCTGAAAAAGGTGCGAGTGTGCAAAAAAGCTCAAAGTATCCATTTAACCTGGACTTTGTCAGTTTGAAACAATGACACGACACTATTGCGATACAAAACCGTGAGAATATCCTCAGGTTTTTGTACGAGAAACAACTATAAGCACAATCGACGACAATGGACCATTTCCGCACACACCAGCCTTTGTGCCGAAACGGACGGCGGCTTTTTTTATTTTCATTTTTTTTTTTGTGTATGTATGTTCGTCATTGACCATTATTGACCGAACTTTGTCAATCGTGACAGTTGAATGTATTCGCCAAAAATGTATCCAACAGAGTTCGAGTGGTGAAAACGCAAACCTCGTACACACAACAAACGTTCAAATTTGTTATCGATACATTTGACTTTTTGTCGGTGCCTGTGTAATGTTTATTCTCATAATAAACTCAAATTTATTATATATACATACATATATGTACATTTTTTCACAATGGTTAGCCGGCCGCTCGTCTCACGAGGACGGATATCTCGTAAAACGAGATCAAAACTTTGTATAAGTGAAATCTTTCAGAAAATTTAGCATTTCGAGCGAAAATTCAATTGTACGGAAACGCCAATGATCGTCAAAGACACCGCTCTTTAAATTCTCTTCTAAAACGAGAACGCAAGTCGCAATCTTCCCAAGTCTTAATGGATCTTTTGTTTTCCTCTTGGAAATTACTGTCACGCATTTTTACTAATTAAATGTATTTGAAAAATAATCATCTTCAACCAACTTTTATACCATGTGTGCGAATGGTACGCTATAGGAATTTTTTATTTCCATAATCTTTTTATACTTTGGTAGCATCAATTCCTTTATTGAATTTCAAAGAAAACCTTTGTTTGCATGGTATTTGTCAGATCAGAGACGATTTTATCACAGGCGCAATTAATTTCGCATTTTCGCCAAAATCTGACAGCCCGTATACGGTTTAAAACAAAAGAAAGTTTTAGCTTGCTTGTGAGCTTATTTTTAGAAGAAAATGAATAGAGTGAGACGTTTTTGTCCAAATTATATATATGTATGTACATATGTATAATAGCCGAAATCCGTATGTCTGTATGTCTGTCTGTGTGTGAGATTAGGAGGAATCGTGTTCCTCCAAACGGAGGCGATGACGTACGTGCTATAATTGACCAATATTCAATCTTAAAGTGTTCGCGACTTTGCTAAATTGTTACGTTGTTGTATTATAGCACGCCGCAGATGGCGCTATAAAAACTATTAAATTTAATATTATTTTTCAGTACGGGTGATGAGAACGCTCCGTTGATATATTCAACGGGCTACACTAGTTTCATATAATATTGAATGCTATAGAAAATATTTTTCACACATACATACATACATACATATGTTTGTATGATAATTTATTATTTAGTACAATTACAATTTCCTATGATCACTACATATTATCGAACACTGTTTGGTAACTTACGGTTTGCTTAGTCATACTTTCAAATCTAAAAATATGCCCACCGAAAGCTCGTCCATTCGATAGGTATAACTTTGAGGTAGTTTCAATTTCCCGAAACGGATTACTTCGCAGTCACTTTACCAGCTGGGAAACTCAACCCACTACAAGTTCAAATTAGATTCTGCGCTACATTATACATACATATACGAGCCAAAATCGATACCGCACCGGAGCCGACGTCGGATTAACACGGGACCGGAATTGAATGGTGTGATATATGTGGTCGATGTTTGGGTATAATGAGTGCCACGACAGGTCCGATACCTCAACATCCTCCATTTGGAGTCCCAGATGCAATGTGCCGCCAAACGGAGCCGACAAAGCACAAAAGGCGGCACCACACCACTCCCCGATACACCGCCACAATAGCATCGGGGACTTTTGACTTTTGTGTCAGTGTGGGGTCCCCCTCTCCCCCGCATCCTCCCCTTTCCCATATTCCCTCTAAAAGTCTAAACGCCGTGGCGACAATAATGCATTTTGACATTTGAATCTTTATGCAGTGCAGGGAGTGCACACGTAGGGCGCTCTCTCCTCCAGAGTCGAGTCTCATTGTGTCTCAGGCATACATACCCATTGCCCATATTTTGATTGTGAAAAATGCGAGTGCGGTCTCGGGGGCCTTTGATGTTGTTCAGAGATCTTTGATGTTGGCAGTGTAGGGTATGTGCGATGTCCTCGACATCATCACGCCCTTGCGCCAAATGACAACAATGCAAGCGGCATAGAGAAATTCCTTATTGATTTCGCTCTATGTTAAAATATGTATGCCTGTCATAATATACACCTATGGCTGAGGTGGTTGATTTTTTTGTTCATGACTGTGATATTTTTTTTGATGATGCAATTGTATAATTAAAATTCTATATAAACGATGTATCGTGATGTGAAGCGACAAGTGAATATACATATATGTATATATCGATGGGTTAGTGCACAGATATTGTATGTCCAGTTTTGTTTTAAAATATTGTAAGTGACATAGATCTCTTTTGCATGAAAACTATGGACGAAATGGACATATGTATTATATATAAGGCAATATCTTCTCAAATATACTATTTGGACATACAATACTTTTTAAACATGGAGGTTTGATGCAGATGGAAGTTTTGTGTATGATAAATCAATTTTGGTAAAAACTGGACATACAATATCTGTGCACACTAACCCATCGATATATGCTACAATATGAGAATTCTGTATTTGAAACATATCGATTTTATACAATATTAAAATTGCATTACCCATCTCTACTTGCCCCTTCATTTTATTCGTAGGTATCTGCTGAAACATTCAATGCCTTATTGCGTTAATTAGCGTGAATTTCTCTATTCTTGTATAGCTTTACTTTTGAAATAAATTGAATATCATGTAATAAGTTTGATATAAATCAACTTGTCTTTATAATTAACTAGCTGAATTGCCCGGCGTTGCTCGGGCGGGTGACATTTATTCTCCAGTACAAACAAAAATTGAAACAAATGAAAACATTTATTCTCCAGTACAAAATTTTTTTCAGATTAAAAAATTTGTATGGGGCCCCCTTGACCCCCTGATCCGACCCCTTCCAAAACCCACCTACGGTCTGACTTGGGGTATCATGAGATAGTATACCAAGTTTGGCGGTTCTAAGTTGAAAACTGTAGATTTGCATAGCGGAATCACAAACAAACAAACAAACAAAAAAAAACAAACATTGAATTTTATATAGTAGATACATACATACTTCATACTCGATAAATTAAACAAAATATAGCCGTTGTTAAATTTTCTTGAAAAGGCTTGTAGGGATTAGAAAAACGGTTAACCAATAGAAATTAAATTTTAGCTTAAATTAAACAGTTAATCCGATAACGGCTAATTTTCGATTCCATATTTTCATTCCGTTTATTTTCAAATAACCTACCCTGTAACCATTTACAATATGTATATTACGCGCAATAAAAGTAATTAATAATTATATTTTGACATTAGTAATGTATTTTCGTTGTGTTTTAAATGCTGTATTATTATGTTATAAAAATATAATACATACACCTACATCGATCAGACTTCGAATAGGTATAATTTGAAAGCACCCGTTCATTATTATTATTACAGATACTTTTACTGTTATCTTACCGACGAATATCTACAAATATAAACGTTAAATTTACATATTTTACAAGGACTCTATAATTATCGGATTGAAGAAACGCATAAAACGAGCAATTTAAACGGCGATCAATCGACATTTCTATGTAGCTAATTTTTGGCGACGACGCGCTAATTGATATTGGCCTTATGCTTTGACGAATTAATTAAATTGAATACACACGCACACATTTATAAGCGATTAAGACATTTTCTTCTTGATAATTTAATTTTTACTGTGTAAAACGTAATTCGTTTGCAAGTGGAATTTTAAAGGTAACAAGTGAAATTACTAGCGTTTTAATTGCTAGCGTATAGTATGTAGTATGTATGTATGTATGTAGTCACAGTACGGGTCAGTCGTTTTTAATTTGAGAACGCGAGCTGTTCGTTCGGTGTCTTATGGTCTCCCCTTTCAAATGAGGCTTTATTAAATATAAAATTCGTTTGGAAGGCAATAAGTATGGCGCGGGCAGCCTCTTTTGATATATGACACCAATATTTCACTGGGCTCGTACCCCGAACCGGTTCATACTCCTTATTAATTATTATTCAAATTGAAAATCAATTTTACTTTCGACGAAACGTCCTTCGCGAGGATCTACGTATGTATCTGCCCGATATAATTCGTAAGTAATTGAAAAATACTCTTTAATAAAGTAATGAGCTTACTCTGTCATTTAAATCAATCGCATCTATTGATAAAATTTAGCAATTTATCGCATCGGTAAAGTATACATATACATATACTGAGCTGTTATCAGCTTTGGGGCGTTTACCGACATTTGCATTTGACAAGCGCGGTGTGAATGAAAACACGAACTAAACGGCTTCAGCGTCATTCAATCGCACCGGGTGGCAAAATATTGCTTTCAACTGGAATGAAAAAAAAGAAAACAACATCAAAGACACCCGACTGACACACCTTCCGAAATATATTGCGACAGGGGCTGTGAATGTGTGATGCATTTAATAATATTCGGCGATAAAATTGGGGGCGAAAGATCGGAAATAGATTTTGTACATACAATATTGTGCAAATGTCGTTTATAGAAATTTGATTTAGGTTTATGGAGAAACTTTGAGTCTTAAACGCTATTAAACTACAAAAGCTACTGCTACTACATACATACATATGTACATAGAATTCTTAAACTATAATACATTGTCATGTATTCGAATTTAGCAAAATTGATAGATAGTAGGTAGGTAGGTACTTACGTTTCATCAATTTGTTATTTATATAATACCATTTTCTTTTATGTTTTTATTAGGGAGAAAGTTAACAAGTAGGTTTAAAAACACAAGGATCCAGGATCATAGGAATCATCATCATTTTCAGCCGTTCACCATCCACTGCTGGACCAATCCTCTTCCATTCCTGTCTGTTCCAGCAATTCCAGCAATCTGCATCCAGTTGACTCCACACATTCTTCTCAATTCATCAGCACATCGTCCACTCGGTCTACCTTGCTTTCTTTCACATCCTCTCGGATACCATTCCAGTATTTCTCGCGTCCATCTGCCATCCATTCTTCTCGCTATGTGTCTACTCGAACTTTTTCACACGTTCCGCTATATCTGCCACTTTGGTCATCTTCTTACCAATGTATTCCTCTTACTATCTCTTCTCGTTATACCGAGCATATGCTTCCATATGCTCCATGATTCTCTGTGTGCACTGGATCTTGCGTAACATTCTTGAATTTAGTATCCATAGTTCCACATCCATACGTCATAACTGGCAGTACGCATTGGTCGTATGCCTTCTTTTTTAAGGATAATCATAGGAATAATGGATACTAATAATAAGAATAATGGTTTATTCCGAGCAAAAAGGAGGGTAGTGCGATCCTTACCATCCATATAAATTTATAGACAATATTAATAATAACATAAAATAATAATAATATTAATATTAAAATAATAAAAAAGAATAAAAAATGAATAATTATGAAGAAGAAAATAATAAGTTAGGAGTATAAGATGCTAATTTTTGGTGGAATCGTCCAACAACTAAGTTAGATAAATTGGCAAATTCGAACAGGAGACAGCCGTTCTGGATTTGGAATGTCCAGATCTTGCCAATGACGACAAATAAAATTAATTAAAAATATTTGGACATACGGGGATCGAGCCCCGAACTTTCGTTCAAAAGACTAACAGTCTAACCACGGAACTTTCGCCTGGCTAATGATTTTCAGACTGAAACCATAGATTGCACAAGCACAATAAGTTTTCGTGAACATTTGATACATTTGTCGTAGGACTAATAATAATGCACGCAATATGTACATATAATAGTGTAAGCCCGTTGAATATACATATATCAACGGAGCGGTCTCATCACCCGTACTGAAAAATAATATTAAATTTAATAGTTTTCATAGTTGTTGCATCTATGCAATAATGCGCCATCTGTGGCGCGTTATAATAACAAAAATGTACCAATTAAGCAAAGTCGCGAACCTTTTAAGAATAAATATTGGCTAATTAGCCAATATAATCATAGAACATCCGTCATCGCCTCCGTTGGAAGATAGTGTAAGCATGATTCCTCCCAACCTGGTGATCTCGGGTTCAAATCCCACTCGTCCGACGTTCTGGTTTTTAATTATTTACCGAGGCGAGCGTTATCAGCAGACAGACAGACACACACGCAGACGGAATATATATATATAATAATGCCACACTTAAGTCAACGGTGACTAATATAGCATACATACATATTTTGGAAAATTGATGTGTTTCTTATTTGACAATTGACAATGAAAACTTGGAAAGTTGTGTCTTTAACAGTGCATAACTGTACTCTTGAGTTTATTCAAAGAATTTTTAACATTTGACGCAAATCGCACATTATTCTCTCAAAGTCGGCGGACTGGATAATTTATAAGCGTTTGATGTTTGAAAATTAATTTATCGCGAACATGTTCCAGTTGTGCGGGGCGTGAAAGCTTAATGGCCGGCTCGCGTTTCTCGCGTTCACCACCGCTGCCGGCAAGAGAGGGCTATACTATACCTATCGCTTGAAATTTACGAGCAGAACGAGAAACAGAGAGGGCTAGAGCCACGGCAAACGAATGAGCGAAAGGACGAGAGCTACTCTTTGGCGATCGCCAGAGTATGACCCAGGAGAAGTGAGGACGAGGAGGGCGGGTCGGCCTTTTAAGAAGTCGTAAAGTCCCGAGACTGTTCGAAAAAATAAGACGCGGAGCGAGTGGGAATTTCACGAACATAATATAATACATATATTATTTGTGTAATGGGGTTGGATGGCCACCAGCCAGCCCACATGAGGCCTCCGGGGCCGTTTCGCCTTAATTGTTCGGCCCTTGTTTACATTCGGTGGGTTGCAATCGGCACGAACAGGTGCGTAAGCCGCAAAGCTCCCATTCCGCATTCAATAGCAATGCCAAAAGCTCTCACGGTAGATCTGTATTTAGCTACATAATCCGACTTCAATTACACCTAGGTCAAAAACCATGGAGCTATGCTGTTCCTTAACGCAATTCCTGTTTTTTATAGGCGACTATTAGTGACGGTAGATAATCATATTGTTGATAGTTATTTATACCTAGGACGATTGGTGAATATGACTGGATGTAAAGAAGAAGAATGAAACTAGGATGGAGCGCTTTTGGAAGAATAAACATACATAGTTTTTAAATCCAACATACCGCTATGCTTAAAGAATGCTACGCAAGATCCAATGCACACAGAGAAGCATGGAAAGAAGAGATCAAAAAAGGAATACATGGGTAAGAAGCATAACCAAAGTGGCAGATATAGCGGAACGTGTGAAAAAGCTGTAGTCGCAGTGGGCGGAAAACATAATGGATAGCAGATGGAAGCGAGAAGTACTCGATCGATAACTGAGAGGGTCTGGAAGAAAGCTAGGAAGACCAAGCGGACTACGAATCAAACAGAATATGCAAGTGGATGCAGATCATTCAAGACAGACCAGACCGGCTATGCTTAAAAAATAAGGCGTACGATGAAGGCGAACTGCCAGTTATGAGGTATGGATGTGAAACGTGGATGCTGAATTCATATTGTTACATAAGATCCAGTGCACACAGATAAGCATTGAAAGATGTATGCTTGTTATAACCGGAAGAGATCGTAAGAGGAATACGTGGGTATTGGGTAAGAAGCATAACCAAAGTGGCAGATATACCGGAACGTGTGAAAAAGTTGAATTGGACAAATAGCGAGAAGAATGGATGGCAGATGGACGCGAGAAATACTAGGATGGTATCCGAAAGGATGTGAAATAAAGCAAGGTAGGTCGAGTGGACGATGGGCTGATGAATTGAGAATAATGTGGAATGGAAGAGGATTAGAGAGGACTTCATGTAGCAGTAGATGGTGAAGGGCTGAAAATGAATTGATGATGATTAGTGACAGATCTCATATGTATACTTTCATAAGTAGAACTGGTTTCACTGTGCATAGAAACATTGTATGAGATATAATACTAGTCAATGCCCGTTGACAGTGTAATCGGGTGGTGTAATATGTGTATTTAGTACAAAGTGTAGCAAAAATGTGGTAGATAGTTGAAAAATGCCAACGCTTCGCGCTACCCGTGTCGTTAATGTACATATATATGAGTGAGTGAGTGTGTGAATGAGTGTACATATGTATGTGTACGTGCCGTGTTCCAGTGTTCCACGGCTATTCAGCCGGCTGGCCAGACATTTATAGTAATATGCTTTGAATAGTACCTAAAACTTAAAAAAAAGCTTTGAACTATATTATGTACATATATTCAATTTGTATGAAATAGTTTTTCTTAAGGCATGTCATGCCGCAAGTCTTCTAAGGACTGTATACAAGCTGATTTTTTCATTAGTAGGATGAAAAGGATATCAAAGCGTGACACTCGATATTTCCTGAAATAATAACAGTGAGACAAGGCGGGAAATTAAATCCTCACGCCTCGTTAACTACCCCTTATCCTGGCCGCAAAGGTTCTCCGAGACCATTAAGCGGTTAAGAAATTGTGGCCGCAGTAAAATTTAATTTTATTGCTGTCATAATGTTCCGAAAATGAAATTTAGGTATGCAAGTAAACACATTACGGTAATTTTAATGTTTTACCTCACACTGCTCTTTTGAGTATATGTTTTTAATTGACCTTATTTTTGCAAGTCGTGTTTAATCTTTGAGACGCAAAAAAATACTTTTGATCGCAGCGCTCGACGTGCTGTGTAAACATTTATAGGCGAAGGGTTGAGTAAATAGAATGTTGGCCAAGAATGGGTTAAATCATGCGAAGCTACTGTGGCAAGAGCCAAGTCGACCGAAAACAAAGAAAATCTGTTTTCCGAAGTGTGTTTGTTTGCTTGCGCGTTTCGTTCCGTTCTGTGTTGTATCACTATTTTTGTTTTTTTTTAAGCGACTCAATTTTTAGTATAATAACAAGCAAACATGGAATTTTTCACAACGGGTGCTATTTCGCCTTTATCTCGCAATTACGGTGTAACAGATTCAACCGGGTCAAATCTCATTTCCGGCCGGAAAAGTACTATAAAGGCAAAATGCGCACATGGAAAAACTTAATAGTATTGACTTGGGGAACTGTAGTATTTTTATACTTCAATATGGCAATATCTTAAATCCAAAATTTCGCTATGCTTAAAAAAGAAGTCATATGACCAATGCGTACTGCCAGTTATGACGTATGGATGTGAAACGTGGATGATAAATTCAAGAATGTTACGCAAGATCCAGTGAACACAGAGAAGTATGGAAAGATGTATGCTCGGTATAGCGAGAAGAGATCGTAAGAGGGAATACATGGGTATGAAGCATGACCAAGGTGGCAGATATAGCGGAACGTGTAAGAAACGTGACTTGTACACATAGCGAGAGCAATGGATGGTAGATGGACGCGAGAAATACTGGAATGGTATCCGAGAGGATCTGAAAGAAAGCAAGGTAGACCGAGTGGACGATGGACGATGAATTGAGAAAAATGCGTGGAGTCAATGCGGAGTGTGGACGCAGATTGATCAAGACAGACAGGAATGAAAGAAGATTGTAGAGGCCTTTATACAGCAGTGGATGGTGTAAGGCTGAAAATGATGATGAGTCACTGCCCGTTGACAGTGTCATCGAATGGTTATCATTTATGTACATATGTATGTACCTCTATATCTATAGTATAGTAATAATGTGATTCAATCATTCACGTTCACTGGTAGATTTCGACTAGAATAGTTTCCATATTCAGTGATGTAATATAATTCAAGTTTGTTCATCGAAGGACCCTCGTGGACAACTTTAAAACTAGATAGATTTAGCACTCTCAGAAGAGACACGATGCTCTGACAAGAATGTGTGGAGTCAACTGGATGCAGATTGATCAAAACAGACAGGATTGGAAGAAGATTGTAGAGGCCTTTAACCAGCAGTGGATGGTGAAAGGCTGAAAATGATGATGGCAATATCGATTATTATTATGGCTGTGTTATTCTTTTCAAATATTGTCGTTTATATGCGGGTGCATATATGTATACCAATTTATATGGGGCTATTAAAATCTTGTTCTAACATAAAACTAATTTCCTACGCCGACGAGCGAACGTGGAATACAAATTTCGGTGGTTTTCACATAATGAATGGGTGCAA
Organism: Parapsyche elsis; assembly: GCA_022651745.1. Classification (NCBI taxonomy): domain Eukaryota; kingdom Metazoa; phylum Arthropoda; class Insecta; order Trichoptera; family Hydropsychidae; genus Parapsyche; species Parapsyche elsis. Next base: position 2,606,129 of record JAGVSN010000004.1, on the reverse strand, counting down.
AGTGTCACATGGGGGACCTTAGCGATCTTAAAGGGACCGCCAAAGGGTCCGCCGCTACGGGGGGGCCCTACTCCTAAAATATCAGGGTTGTTCGCTTTCGTTTGACCCCAAAGATTTTTTTTACCCGCGGAAATTTATTTCTCCCGATTTTTCAAACGTCCCACGTGTCGAGTCGACCTCAATTAAATCGTCGAGCGAACGAGCGGATAGAATTTTTCATCGACGAACTTCAGTTAGAATTGAAATATTGGATTTGAATGAAATGTGGACGCAACCCTGGTATGCCGAGGTGTCACAAATTTATTATTGTGACTTTGTGTTGTCCCATTTCATGTTCATTTGCGAACCTCTTTCATATTATTCAATAAAGCTCACGTTTCGTTCGGCGGCTCCTCATTCAGAGCGGCTTTGCCTTATAAAACCGCCACACATACACACGCTCCGTGTGTAGGGATTAAGAGGCATTAACGATAGCGAAAAAGGGAACCGGCCCCGGCCGTAAATAATAAATAACGATAAAAAGTGACAACCGACCGAAAAAAATATGGAACTAACCCGCAAAAAGGTGAAAAAGTGTGCGGAAAAGGCGGACGCGGCTAGACTTTGCGGCGCGAAAGCTCCATTGAACTCATCATATTGAGCCAGTTCTGTAAATAGGATCAATTTTATTTTTGACTACAAAAAATATTAGGATTGGGTAAAAAATAAGCGTTTTTAAAGCGTTAAATTCCATTGAAAATAGGAGACTACACTCACTTCGGAAGACATGAATAATGTATTTTATTAGTAAGTGGCTAAAATTCAAATATTGTTTTATTATGTGTATTATTATCAAACTGTGAAAACCGGAATTTCATCTTAATTTTAATAATTGCTATAAATTCGTATAAAAAATGTACATATGTAAGTGGGAAAGTACAAAAGTTTGACCTTTGAATCGGATATAGGAATCGAGAAAACTTTTCAGATAATAAAATAGGAGCTTGGGTGAATTTCTCGAATCATTTACCTTTGACCTTTCGAGGAAATTTCACCAATTCCAATACGAAAATCCCAACAGAGCATCATTTCGAATTAATTATTTTTTTTACGTCGTTCACATCAAAGTACGAATACTTGTTTATTTTATTATTTTTTTTTACAAATTGTAAAAGTTAAAGTAGGCATAAATAAGCTTTTCGCGTCATTGGATCTTGTCGACGAGAGGGCACTTAAACGAGCTTTCGTTCGTTATTGTTTGCACAAGTCGAAAAAACGTTTAAAAACGAAAAGAAAGGAGAAACGATGTAATAAGCTAGAAAATAAATTCAAATACTCGAAAGCTTCAGATATTTTGTTTTTGTTTATTTTTAATTCGTTGCAAAGTCAAGATGGAAAATGTATCAGTATATGTTTGTATTCATTCGTCGTACATAGTTTGTCGATTTCACAAATATTTCCAAACATAATATGTATATAGTGTCAGTTGGTGACGATCACTGTCACACTTTGCACCGGCTCCGGACATTTTACAAAATGACGGCCATCTGACGGTAAAGCGAGTGAAATAAACCGACTATTTAGCGTCACAATACGCACACAGGTGTCACCACGTTTTCCGCTTTTCCGGGTGAAATGTTCCATTGCAAATAATGTTCGTTCGGATATAATTATTATACATACATATGTATATTCGAGAGAATATATGTAGATTTATGGAAAATCACAAAACCCAGTGAGTGTTTACGGCTCGCGTATATGGACTATAAAGCTCTCTACGTAAACTTTTCGAATAAAATTGTTCCCATGAACTATTTCAGAAAGAGATACAACAGACGAATACGTATTATTTACGTGTAAACAGAAATAGAGAGCAAGAGAGGGGCTTTCACTAAATCCTTTATTTTCTGTATATAACAAAGAACACGTCCTCAAAAAGGATTCTATTGTGTAATAAGGGAATACTATATTTCGTCCATTAGCGATTAGAAACATATATTTAATGATATTATACATATATTTCATTAATTTTTTCCCAGAATTTATTCCTTCAAAGGGCTGAATTCTTTAAAATTTTAAACACATTCTCAAGCGTTACATAATTCATTTCTTATTAAACGAAAGGGAATTCGGAAAAATTTATTTTTCTTAAATTTTTGCTATTAATGTAAACATCAGGAATATTTTTAATTTACTACAATTATATATATGATAGCCGAAATTCGTCTGTCTGTCTGCTGATAACGCTCGCTGACGTAAATAATTTAAAAAAACCAGAACGTTGCGTGAGTGGGATTTGAACTCGGTATCACTGATTTGGAACAGAGTCCTTACGCGGTGAGCCACACCAGATAATAATGGGCAGGCTTCAACTTGACTACTTATATAATAAAAAATAGGCACGCGACTTTGCTAAATTGTTACGTTGTTGTATTATAATGCGCCATAGATGGCGCATTAAGAATTATGAATATGAATATTACGAATTATGAATAGGTACAAATAAATATCGAAATAAACATTTATTCTCCGATATAAACAAAAATTTTGTATGGGGCCCTTTGACCAAAGACTTCGACCCCTTCCAACTACCGTCTACGGTCTAAGTTAGAGTACCAAGTGTACCAAATTTGATGGTTCTAAATAAATTGAAAACTGTAGATGTATGTACATAGCAGCCACACAAACAAAAATTCAATTTTATATACATAGTAGATAATACACAGTTACACTATAAAAGTTATGGAATAATTTTCGTTATATACATAGGTACATATGTATGCCACATTTTGACGAGGTCTTTCAGAGAGGGTCATTATTAAAAAAAAAGTAGAAAGAGCTGGTCATATTTTATAAAGTGACACATTTTTTTTTTGTTTACCGTGATGGATATGCGGGTGATGTGAATAGCACAAATTTACATACACACAAGTGCGAGAGTTACCATAGTAAGTACGTCATGAGCCGACTACATATCTTCAAAGGTCACCCAGTGGATTCTGCGCGAATATTATCGACGATTTTCCGGTATGCTAGTTAGTCCGAGCCATTGTTTAAATTCTGGATTAATTCGGTGTAGTAATTGAATAAATTACACAGTGGAATTTAATCGTAAATGGCGATAGAGAGGCCTGTCAGCCGCCTCCATGCATTAATGTCAATCAAACTTATCTGAACCGTCCCCCGTTCACAATGGAACAGTCATATGCAGATGCTGTTTGTCATATACACGATATTCGATTAAAAAGTATCTCGCTTGTTTAAATAATACACATTTGTACTGTAAATTAAATTATACAGTGTGCGAATTTTGGGCGAGAAGAAAGTTAAAGTGAATTTTGTAACGGAAAATCTCCTATAGATTTTAGTATAGGAAAAATATATCTAGATTCTAGACGTTCAATTAAAACTTTCAGCAATAAATAAAAAAGGCGAAAAATCTCACCAAAGTCGGCCGAAAATGTCAAGTACATGATAACTCGGAGGAAAACTTTAATTCAATTTTTTTTTCATTAAATATTTGCATCAACTTGACGTTCGAATTTTCAGTTGAACTAATTATGACTGTCTGATACGATAACGTTGTGAAGTGATCCGCTTAAAATGTGACTTCATTACTTCATTGCTACTTCATTTATTGAATATTTAGTATTCAACTAATTCTCTTTCTCTTTCTAACTAGCTTTAAAAGTTTTAACATTCAATATGCTAGTTCTTCGATTCTAGTTTTTTTTATGAAGAATTTTCCCACCAGCATCTCAAATTTAAAAAAAAAGTGTATAAGTTTTTACGTCTAGTCAAGTTACCGAAAACGCTACGACGAATCGTAACTGTATATTCTGAGCTATACGAGCTTTTGGCAGCATTTATTAAACGTTCTACGATAAAATATGAATCCCATTTCCAAACCCAAAGGATTCGAAACATTTTTTTCGCATACTAAGCTTATAACGATTGACTGCACTTCAACATTATATCTTCGGCATACATAACATTATATCTTCGGCAAGTTAAACATCGTGATTTTGAATGGATCTCATTTGATTTTTTTGTCCCACAGGGAGAGGATCCGACTCGTCGGACACCGAATCCGAACCCGGAATAACGCTGAAAAGGAAACAGAGACGATCCAGAACCACTTTCAGCGGCGACCAGCTGGATGCCCTGGAGCGAGCTTTCACGAGAACGCAATATCCTGATGTGTACACTAGAGAAGAACTCGCTCAACAGACAGGATTAACCGAAGCGAGAATACAGGTGAAATATAAGGCGAATTTTTAGTTACTTTAATCGTTTTTTGGACAAGTAACTGATATTTTTTTTCGTATTTAGGTTTGGTTTTCAAACAGAAGAGCGAGACTTCGGAAGCATACCGGTTCAAATCCGGCCGGTTCGTTGGCAACATATGGACCTATACCTTTATCGAATATACCATGTCAGTATCCAGCAGCCGATTTGTCGACGATTCCTCATCATTCGGCTCATCATGCTGATGCTTGGCATCATCAAAAGACCCAGTTCGCAAACTACAATCACCTGATGGCTCATTCGCAACAGTTGAACCACGCGTTCCAGAACGCCGCGTTTCCGGGACCCTCTTCCGGTTCCACTTTCGCCCACCTGTCGTCGACCGGAAACGGATCTCATCACAATCAACTAATCGAAAACGGAATACCGAGAAACGAGTTCGCATCGCGCTGTTCCGGCACTTCAGATTCTTACCCAAAGCATCCGTCGACCTATTTGCCGAAAGCGAGTGGCGAAAATGCAAAAACTGCCGAATCTGATGAACTCAAACCGGAATCGTTCCCGAAGAGCATCATAGACGATTACAACAAGATAGCGGCTGCTGAAAACTTTTCTAAAATGGCCGCTGACTATTCCAAAATGGCGTCAGAGTCGAATCTGAATTGGAATCAATCTCACAGTGGCATCAACGTTGGATTTGGCGGCCTAGGACCGATGGGTATGCACCACAGTGACGGCTATTCGTTTCCTAACATAAGTGACGTGTTCAATCAACAAAACTACGGTTCCGGCAGTGGAACTGTTAACAAATATTGGGCATAGTACCTATACATATAAATAAGTGAATAGTAAAAATTTATATTGAATAAGTTAGGTTTAAATCGATCACTTGCCAAACTGCCTTTGATAGGTTATTATATTTAGTTTACAGTAAAATGAGAGGACTCTTATATTTTGAGACACTGATGAATAATAAAATGTTATAAATTAAAACAAAAAGAAGCGTTTTATTCGCAAAATAAGTCCGTTCGAAATCTAGGCAAAAGAATGTTCATTCCAAATAATACAAGAGAAGAGGAAAACTTTCATTATTTACCGAAGACTCGAAAGTCTCATATTTACCAACTTTTAATGCATCGCCAACTTCTGGATACTGGATATTATGAAAGTTTGAAGTGCCCACATTGTCTGAATGATTCAGGGAAAAGAATGGAGGATTTGCTTGCTCGGAAAGTTTGCATTTTTCCCCCCGGGTACTACTTTCGTTTACGTTCAAAGTGCGTATAAAGTATATTCGAACCTTTAAAATTTCCGCTTAAATCCGGCTTGAACTGCTCGAACAATAGTGCGGTAGAATATTCTGTTGATTCAGTGAACATATTACGAAAGTTATCCGTTCGGTCCACATAATAATGGATTCGTCCGTGTACAATGCGCTATGTATCTCGTTTCATATTGCATTGTGGTATGAAGTTTTGTTACAATTTTGCGTTTGTTTGTGTGAATGGTTTAGACGGGAAATGGGAGTTTGCATAAATGAAAGGAATTATTGATACATTTCAACTAATTCATACAACTCTTTATTTGCATTTTGTTAGACACAAGATATGAAGAATTTTGATATTCTCATGGTTGACTCCAACTATATGATAATAAATTTACTATGGAGATTTTACGCTATGCTAAAAACAACAATAGAATCTTCTAACACCATAAAAATACATACCATATTTATACACAAAAATATTTTCACAGTATAATAGTAAAACTACATACATATGTAGATGTATATAATATTATTTCATGATAAACATATCCTAAAAAATGTTTTAATTTAATTTAATCCACATAAAAAGCGATGTTTTAAATTTTGTATATATATATATATGTATATATAATTATTTATTAAATTAAAAGTAAATTTGTATTATAGAAGTTGCGCGACAAAATGTGGCGAAAATTTATTGTCAATATATTTTAGATCCCTCCATTGTAAAATACTTATTTTTTTTAATTATAAATTTTACATTTTCAACAAAATAAACGATCGCTACAATATTTTTAATGGTCTCATTTGTTACATCATTTATTGTCTTAAAATACTGAAAAACGCTTCGATAAAAACGTAAAAAGTAAGGAAAGCATTATAAACAAAAAAATTTCCTTTCGTTTTATAATAAATTGTCATTCACAGCATAATTAATAACAAATACAATATATATATATGAATAAATTCAAAATTTATTGTCAACAACCTATATTTTCTTTTTTTATTCCTGAATACTAATAAAATGAATTTGTTATTAATTAAAAATAAAATTTACCCATTGCTTCTATTGCACCAGCCACATAAAAGCGATGGTTAATTTTGTTTTTGGTTATTTAATTATAATACATCAATTGGCCTTAACGACTATATTTGATATTTTTTTATAGATTACATCCCCTACTGTTTTTTATACAAATTATAACCCTTAAGCCTATGAAATGTGCTTGGATGATATTTAAAAATTGATATGACTCGATATGAGAGAAAACATAAACGATATACAGATAGGTAGGTAGTACGTAGAATACATTATGTTTATATTGTCAAATTGAATTGTGACTTATGACGTTTTATTTTTGGTTGCGGTCGTGTAGCCAGTGTACAACCTTCTCAACAGAATGTTGTCGACAGCCGGAAGTAGTAGATAGTGTTTGATGGAGTTAGCTTCCGGTTCGTGGGAGTCTGGATCGTCTTCTGGGCTGTATGGGAGTTCGTTCGAGTCGGAAAATTCGTTTGGTATTTCATAGGAGCGGTCTGCGAAGAAAATAGCAAGTGCGCTCGGGGATGACGAGGCTAAGTCCTGTTCGTTTATTCGTTGTCGGCTGAGTTGGTTCTGGAGAGAAGGTACTGACGTCTGCGGTATGTGGGACTCGTCGGCGTTGTATTCGATGTTGCCGATTGGCCCATCATCGAAAATTTGCCTGATTTAATGAAAGAAAAAAAAATAATTTCAATTGAAGCTCTGGAGGTGCTCGAAATTATCAAAAAACCAGAAAAGAAAAGTGAACTTAATTGTTTTAAAGTTAAAATATTTACCTAATTCTGCCATCCGTGAGAGGGGAATATTCCCTGAAAAACAAATTGTTTACATTAATAATAATTCATTGAATTTTTGTATGAAAAATACTAGATTACTGATTAGAAAAATACTGATTAAAAATTGTCTATCTACCAGAGCAGTAATTAGTAAAATGAAATCTAAATATTGTCAAAAAAATGTAGAATTTATATATGTATGTATGTACATATGTAGTACCAAAATATTCAGTGACTACCAACAATAAATATGAATAATATTCGTGAAAATGAAGTGAAACTTTTTCAATGCGCAAAAATCGGGGTAATTTTCACGTCAGTTTGAAAATTTAAAAGATTAAGCGGTAAAAACTTCCGGTTGAATTGCCTTCTGAACTGGGATTTTGCATTTAATTAAAAGTTTGAAGCTACAGATTTCGTTTAAGACTCCACTGCTTGCTTAACATAATCAATTAATATTATCATTTTTTTTATCTTTGATTTTTTTGTTCTTTTTAAATCAATTAATTCAATGTAAAATCTTATGATAAAAAAAAAAAAATGAAAATTGACATCAATCTGTACGAATACAAGCAAATATGTTGATAAAAAATCTACATACATACACGTACATACATACATACGTACATATGTACAAAAAAACAATCTATACAATTTCTAAATAACTAAAATACAAATGAAAATCAATAAATATCTAGTATGAGTTTCTAAAACTTAGACAAACATAACTTACTACATATGTACCTACTTGCTACGTTTTTAAATTAATATAATTTTTTCTAAACATTCACACAAAAATATACAATAGTTCACATCTATATTTCTAAGAAAGAAAATTAAACAAAATAAATACATTGAGAAGCCGTAGATTCAATGTAGAACAGCAATTTGCCTGTTTTTGACTTCATTCATACGAGAACAAAGGAAACGTATGCGACTTATACACATTATCTACAATGCAATGGAAGGAACCGTTTGGTATATATATATTTTTTTTAAATAAAAAATAAATCAATAGAAAGTTTTTTTTGAAAAACGGATTCTTGGTAAGCGATGCGAAAGCCATCTTGAATTTTAATCAGAAAAATGGCTTACAAATATACCCTTTGCGGAATTTATGTCTCACTCCGCGCATTGAATAAAAATCGACAAAAAAGAACATACGGATATTTAAAATATCATACACTATTGAAATAAAATTGGAATAAAGCAAAAAACGTGAAAATGAAATCAAAAAAAGGCAAAACATTAAGGAAAATCCCCGAGCTTTATCAAAGAGAGAGAGAGTGAGTGAGCTTTTGACGTGGAAAATCTTGACGGTAAATTTGAGCTTTTATACACTCAAAATAAATTTTGTTTGTAACTACTGATCCGGGTTAAATAATATTTAAAAGTTTTATATATATGTATGATTTATATGTAGCTACATACATATGTAAATATGTATGTATGTACATACTGTACTCAAATTGTACTAAACTAGTATTTTAACTTAATACAAATAAGGCCTGTATTTATTGGGTCAGTAACTTTTCAGATTTTCGGTCAGTTATTTTAACCAAATGGTAATTTTAATAAAGGGTCAGTACTTGAGTGATCGGTAAATAAATTAAATGGTCAGTGATCAATACTAAACGGTAAGTATTTAACTGTAAAATCGTTATTTACTGACCGTTTGTGAAAGTTTATTATTTTAATTGCCCGTTTTCTAAATATAATACTGATCATTTTCTTGAAATGTTACTGACCGTTTATAGATTTAAATACTGACCGATTACTTAGTTGCCTACAAATAATTTAGGCCCACCTTTTGTTAGATTTGATAATTGCGGATCAAAATATGAAAATAGGTACGTATCACATACAAACTACAGTATAGATCCACCGCTATAACTTGAAAAACGGCAAACGCGTGAAATCAATAAATCCCTAGAATATTTTCCTGATTCTAGTATAATTTTCAACATTGGCCAAATACCACCGTTCTCCTTGACTCGATAGGATACCGTGGAATGATGTATTGGCTAAGATTTTGTATTACTCAACATATTTTTACAGATCTATGTATGTAATGAAACCCCGATTGCTTCTACTGATGCATTATGGAGATGGAAGGGCGAGAAATTTCTGATTTCAGATGATGATGATGATAATAAAGAAACTGCTTTGAGTCTCGGTACTTGTAAAATGTTATGCAATGAATTTTGGTTAAGCCTTTGATTAATTTAATATTGATTTGATTTGTAGTACTATTGATTCGTCCCCTTTCATACCAATCTTCCCGGCGCAGATTTCGAACTTTGTTTTGTGAACGAAATTCCGCCCATTTTCATTTATGTCAAACATGTCAAAAAGAACGAAGGCAGTACGCGATAGTGCGAATTTCAATGTCACGTGACGTTGTGAACGTAGCTCGCGTTTATTGTCAAGATACACTGGTGGATCTATAGCGTCGACGACAGCGACAACCCCAGCTGACGACAGCGAATGTCAAGATTTTCCAAGACTCGAGGAGGTGGACGGGAAAATCCACCCCATGAGAGCAACGAGGGAAGGTTGGGGAGGATTTAAGACGACGACTGTATGTGTATTGTGTGCGCACTAAGAAGAGTTTTTAGACACGTAACGTTAGCGGTCTGCTGTCGTTGTTTGGGTACGGAACCTCGTATGTGATTCGGTCGAAGAGCGTCCCGATCTATGAAAGCGGCTGCGAGCGTAACGGAACGAGGGAAGCCAACCGAGGCGTGCCAACGAACCGATATGTCTCTTGATGGGGTTAAACCTCACCTGACCTGGACCGGAACCGGCCCGGAACCAGCCACCCCGGGCCACGGAACCTGCAAACAACCCAACACCCAAAACTTACACATCTGAGTTGAAACACTCTGAAACTACAGGACTATTCACCTATCACGCTATTCACCCGTTGCTACTTTTCGACAGGACCGGCTTTCGACTTGTGACCGACAATGCGTGGAGAAATGCGTGATGAACACCTCCGGTAGCGTTTTTAAAACTTTTTGAAGTAAGACTTATTTTCGCTCGGTAGAGTAAAAACGGTTCATCCAACGTTCCATAGCAAACGGAGCGAGCGATAAGCTGTGACGCATACCCCCACTCCTCCAGTTTGGAGGTAGGCTATTGCCCTCTCTCTTGCTTGCTCTTTCGCGTTCGTGCGAGAGAGAGATCCGCCCCGAAAATTCGAGCGTCCCCTCCGCGCCCCGCACCGCTTCTCAATGTAGTAAAAATGTTTCATCGAAGCGTGGTACGATACGGTACCTCCACTCCTCGGCTAGATGTCAGGTACAGGTCGCGCAGCGAGAATTGAGGCGAGCCACATACACACACACACACATTGCGCATGCGTAGTGTCTGTGAATAATACGAATTTTCACTACATGCAACAATAACTTTCGCGCGCGTACACGTTACGAGTGTAACAGAGACACTATTGTTTTGTATATTTTTGTTTGTGAAATACAAATACAAATACATGTTCTTTCGGTCCAATCATTATCAAAATGCATATGTGTGTGGGGCTCGCCTCAACTTTCGCTACATTTGTGTACACAATTCTTTCACATTCACATTCACATTTTTTACTACGACCCACTGCAAGAACTGCATTTTGTATTGCGACCCAGTATGCCTATATAATAATATATCAAACAAATGCTGTCAATTGTGTTCCTTTTAGATAATCATATTGTAGATATAGTTGATAGTTATTTATACCTAGGACAATTGGTGAATATGACTGGTTGTAAAGAAGAAGAATTAAACTAGGATGGAGTGCTTTTGGAAGAATGAACATTGTTTTTAAATCCAACATTCCGCTATGATTAAAAAAAGAAGGCATACGTCTAATGAGTACTGCCAGTTATGACGTATGGATGTGAAACGTGGATGCTAAATTCAAGAATGCTACGTAAGATCCAGTGCACAGAGAGAGGCATGGAAAGATGTATGTTAGGTATAACAAGAAGTGATCGTAAGAGGAATACATGGGTAAGAAGTATGACCAAAGTGGCAGATATAGCGGAACGTGTGAAAAAGTTGAAGTGGATACATAGCGAGAAGAATTGATGGCAGATGGACGCGAGAAATACTAAAATGGTATCTGAGAAGATGTGAAAGAAAGCAAGGTAGATCGAGTGGGTAATGGGCTGATTGTGTAATTGTTACACGTATGTACTGTCAAACGGGTCAGGAGCTGTACCAAAGTTGGGGCTCTGAGCTTGCCCTGCCCATTTGCCTCCATATAATGAAAGTTTGCCGTGTGCTAATTCTCACACAGTCTCAAAATAATAAATGATTATAATTTTTTTAAATATTGGTTTCAGTTTATCAATCGTATTGATGCCGGATGTTGTTTCTTTAGGTATAGTGACTGAATTTCAATAAAGTAAAATGATTAAAAAAAAGGATGAATTTGGGAGTGAACCGTTTTATGACGGGTACATCGCTAGTATTACAACATAAAATATACATACATATGTACATATACTGGGTGATACAAAATTGGCACAACTTCTGGAAGTTATTGTGGAACTTATAAACTCGCAAGAAAGCCGGTCCTGTGTCTATAAGTCTGTGATTTCATCGTAAAATTTTGTAGATTATATGGAGTCTGTATTACATTATTATCATATATTATTATATTAACAGTGAAACCACAAAATTATAAGTACAAGTAGTTGGTGAGTATGATTTTTAGCTAAGTACATGTCATATAAAATAATTTTTTTTTTTTTATACGTTGGAATCTATTTATAGTCTCGATTTATTAACCTGTCAGAAACTTGTAATGAATCAGTGAACAAATAAAGTTAAGTTCTCCGCAGCTCTTGCGGTCGTTGAAGTTTTTCAGCTGTGTTTCACCACAATGCAAAACTTTGAAACTTATTACGTCAACTTAAGCTCACAAGGAAGTTTGTCAACGCCGGACGATGCTGGAAAACTTCCCTTGATAAATATACCAACTTACAACTCCGTTCGGGATTATTAAAAAGTTAAATAGATTAAAATTACAATGTCAAAGAAATTGTACGCATTTGAACAATGAAATCGATGAAAACGGTCTTTATTTACTACACAAAATAAAGCTATAAAACCTTATAGGACGATATCAATTATTTATCGTTGGCCAGTTTCCACTCGATTTCCCAACAAACCCGTTATTATTTTTACCAACATTTTCTACGATTTTCGCTCTAATAAAAATGTCACGCGTTGCTATCAAGTGTACAGCGAGATAAAGTAAAACGTACTAAATACCATATTTAATTTCATTATATCATTTTGAGCGGAAGTAAATACAGTCACACATACCTAAGAATCTCTTATCGTTTGTTGGATATCGTCCTGTGAGCGCGTTGATCAATTCCTCATAGTCGACACTGTTGGAGTTTTGCATTACAGGAACCGGATATTCTTCAGAGCTTCCTTCATAATAATCGTCAGCTTGTCTCTTGGTTCTGGGATGTCCTTTATCGTCGCTCAACATTGCCAAATCGCTGACACTTCCTTGATTTTCGATCACGGATCGCTTTACATTCCTGTTTCCGTAGTTGACATAATTAGAAGTAGCTTGAGCTTTCAACGAAGCGATATTTCTTTTGTCCTCAGTTTGAATCTCATCGTCAATTTCAGGAGTGGGATGTGCATCTCCGGAATGCTGATTCATGGAATGGAGGTAAGAGTCCTGTCGCAGGAGAGCTGCAACGTTTCGTTTGTCATCACCGTTCTTTTCCCAACCGGTGCTGTGATTCGGCAGAGACCAATCTCTGGCTATGGCTCCTATGTTTCTTTTGTATACTTCGTATCTACCGTAAAAAGGCATATTTTGACTGCGAGCCAGTGATGCAAGATTCCTCTTGCCGCCTACGATACCCCCAGATTTCATTAGCGATTGAACGTTTCTCTTGTCTGAATCTAAAAGTGCATCCTCTTGATTGTTTCTATTGTAGCGCAAGAGTTCGCCATTTCTAGCGAGAGATCCCAAGTTTCGTTTACCTGTTGGGAAATTGTACTGTTTAGCCAAAGATCCGATGTACCTCTTTTGATACAAATCTTCCAAATAATCATTCATGTCTCGTTTGAGATATCCATTCCTGGCCAATGCTCCAATGTTGCGTTTACCGCTTATATAGCCACTGCGAGCCAAAGATTCGAGACTCTTTTAAAAATAGCGATTCATCGCTCCGGATTTTGCCAAAGATGCAATGCTTCTCTTCTGCTCCTCGTCGTCCACTTCAGTCTCTTCTGGCGATTGCAGAGTGGGAAGTTGTCCGTTTTTGGCAAGAGTGGCTATGCTGCGTTTGTAGCCCAATTGACTGTTCCTCAAAAGTCCAGCTCTGGCCAAAGCTCCGAGGTTTCTTTTCAGCTCATACGGAAATTGGCCGCTTCTGGCCAACGCTGCTATGGAACGTTTGTCTTCAGTCGTTGCCGACTCGTCGGATAATAAATCATTGTCGGGTATTTCGGCGTGTTCGTTTAAGGCTTCGCTGTTTAGGATGCGCAAAAGTTCTTGTCGCAAAGCTTGAACCTGAAATTATCGTTACAAAAAAATAGTCCAAAATAAAAATCGAATCTGATTTCACAAAAAGACCAGCACTTACGTGAATACTTGAGAGTTCATCTGGTGTTAAAAGACTCTGAAGGACGTTGTCTAATTGACAATTATTCGTCAAAGAAGCTGCGTCCGATCCATAACCGAAGTCTTCCGGTCGCGCCTGTTCAAACAAATAAAAAAAAATCATTATAATATAATATAAAGAAAAAAATTACCATTTAAAATGAGAACGCTTTCATCTCGCGACTATGCAATTTTCCAAAGACAAACTCAATTATCATAAATATGCGCAAGGCTTTGGGCTACTCATTTAGCTTAATGGCGACGCATTTGCATTTGCTTAGCGTTTAAATTTTTTTAGCGCCTTCGAGGTTTTCGAAACATTAAATAAACATCCCGGTTGTTTATAGCGAGGGATAAGCCTTCGAGGCTGAAGCTTTTAAGCTGTCAATCCGGACGAAATTAATTTTATAATTTGTATTTAACATTCACTCTTTTATTCAAATGAAATTTTGAATGACTATTTATATTCTATTCGGATTTGCAAATTGTGCAAAATAAGCAAAAAGGTTTTTAAGTCATTGTGTCGTTAGCGTTTTATAATTTTGCTAAGAGCTATGACGCTCTACTTTCGCAGACGTCATGGAAAATGACAAAAACCAGGAGGCAAAGCTTTTGACAGCTATCCAGATAATGAAAATCCGAAATACGAGGAATAATTAACCCGTCAAGCCTTTGAGACACCCCAAACGACCTATTAGCATGCAAATGCGTGACCGAGACCACCTCCAGGGATGTTTATGGATAATATTGATAAATTAAAATTTCAAAAATGTTTATAACCCGATTTATTTAAAGATTATATAATAAATTCATTGTTAAATAAATTGTTGTCATTAAAAATACGCTATATTGTATCTCTAAGCTTCAATATATATATTTTATTAAGGTCAATGAAATTGATCGTATAACGTCTAATGTGACGATATCAATTTTAGATGAAAAAATAAATTAACCCTTACGTAGGATTTTTCTTTTCATAGTGTTGAATTATATGCCCCATTCATCAAATAAAGTATGTACCATGCCGTTTTCATTTCAGTGTGTTATATATGTACAGGTTTATGTACATACATATGTATGTAGTTTGGCATTGGCACGTATGAGAAGTAACAAAAGTAGCCGGGATGTGTATATAAACAATTTCAACTTTTTTGTTCTAGATAAGTTATCGAACAAATGAAGCACGAAACGTCTGGCCCTCTATGCTTGGAAAACGATAAAGATAATCGCGGCTGTATAGAGGCCAAAGGGGAAAACCACCCCCAACCCTTTGTCCCTGGTGAAAGTCAGCAATTTTAATGGGGTGTGAAACGTGCTTTGGCTTTAACCCTTGAACGTTGTTCAATAACATTGTGGTTTTAGTGTGTGTATTGAGAGTTCAGTTTCTAAACTTTCATATCGATTGGAAATATTCACAGGCCATAAAACTTTGCGACTTTTACTAAAATAAAAAAATACATCTACATATGTATGTATGTATGTATGTATGTACATAGATTGCTAGAGAAAATATTTAGTCAATTAGTCAAAATATTTAGTTTTGCTGTAAAAGTACATACTTACCATTAGTACCTACATAGGTACTAATAAAATCTCATAAATATAATATACTCAGAATATGAAATTTTTCTATATTTATTCCTACATACATACATACATACATACACACATATGTATTATGAAATTGCATTTTTTTTCCAATCAATCAATCAATCAATCAATGTCAGTTTAGAAATTAAATGAAAAATTGTGTGAAGTTCACGTTGAAATATCAATAATTAAAAGCACGATATTTTCTGCACCTAGTATGATAAACTTTCTAGTTTCACCACCAGCCTATACGCACAAGGCTTATGACCACCTATGAATGTATAGGTATAGAGAAAATCTACTTGAGCAAAAGTCACCTATTTGCCTTCACTACATTCTGGTTCACCACAACGCCAATCTACAATAACACTAATATAATATTGGCGATTGTCACGAACACAACCATATATATGTACATAGGTATAGTAAATATTAGCGTAAGCGTCTTCCTGCATGCCTGCCTGGATCGTTGCGGTTATGCCAACATAATGAAATCCGCTATCTGTTAAAGCTGGTTTGAGTCGACAACGCAATTGTATGACCATACACCCATTCAATCAATGTTACACTGTACAATCATTTCACGTACTGTCAAACGGGCTATGGTCTGTACTCTTATTGTACAAATCAGTGCGCACGGGTATGGTTAGAATCCACAGTCATATGACCGGCAAACCGGCTAGTATTAGATTAAAATTAAAAGTGAACATTCGATATAAATATACTAGTCACTGCCCACCTAGGACAATTGGTGAATATGACCGGATGTAAAGAAGAAGAAATAAAACGAAGAATGAAACTAGGATGGAGTGCTTTTGGAAGAATGAACATTTTTAAATCCAACATTCCGCTATGCTTAAAAAAAGAAGGTATACTAACATTGCCTACTGCCAGTTATGACGTATGGATGTGAAACGTGGCTGCTTAACGTCAATAATGCTACGTAAGATCCAGTGCACACAGAGAAGCATGGAAAGATGTATGTTAGGTATAACAAGAAGTGATCATAAGAGGAATACATGGGTAAGAAGTATGACCAAAGTGGCAGATATAGCGGAACGTGTGAAAAAGTTGAAGTGGATACATAGCGAGAAGAATGGATGGCAGATGGACGCGAGAAATACTGGAATGGTATCCGAGAGGATGTGAAAGAAAGCAAGGTAGACCGAATGGACGATGGGCTGATGAATTGAGAAGAATGTGAGGAGTCAAGTAGATGCAGATTGCAGATGCAGAGTGAACGGCTGAAAATGTTGATGGTGAGTGACTGCCCGTTGACAGTGTCATCGGGTGGTTATCATTTATGTATGTAATATACCTATAGTATAGTAATAATCATCATTTTCAGCCGTTCACCATCCACTGCTGGACGAAGGCCATTCCAATCCTCTTCCATTCCTGTCTGTCTTGAGCTATCTGCATCCACTAGACTCCAGACATTCTTCTCAATTCATCAACCCATCTTCCACTCGGTCTACCTTGCTTTGTTTCACATCCTCTCGGATACCATTCCAATATTTCTCGCGACCATCTGCCATCCATTTGCTATATCTGCCACTTTGGTCATGCTTCTTACCCGTGTATTCCTCTTATGATCTCTTCTCGTTATACCGAGCATACATCCCTCCATGCTTCTCTGTGTGCACTGGATCTTGCGTAACATTCTTGAATTTAGCATCCACGTTTCACATCCATACGTCAAAATTGGCCGTACGCATTGGTCGTATGCCTTATTTTTTTAGAATAGCGGAATATTGGATTTAAAAACAATGTTCATTCCTCCAAAAGCACACCATCCCAGTTTCATTCTTCGTTTTATTTCTTCTTCTTTACATCCAGTCATATTCATCAACTGCCCTAGGTATATAGGTAGATAACTATCAACTATCTCTACAATATGATTATCTACTGTGACTACGCTTTGCGTGCAAAATTCATTAAACATAATTTTAGTTTTATTAAAATTAATTTTTAAGCCTACTTTCATACTTTCGTTGCTTAATTCTGTTAATCTATTTTGTAATAGTAATAATGTTATTCAATTAACATTCACGTTCATTGGTAGATTTCGACTGGAATAGTAGTTTTAGTAGTCGGTGATGTAATATGATTCAAGTTTGTTCATCGAAGGGCCCTCGTGGACAACTTTAAAACTAGATAGATTTAGCACTTCAGGCGAGACACAATGCTTCTGGGTCGACTTTATAACCTTCTCATCGACGACTGGAATGGGGTTGATGGAGGAGACCATGAGATGGGTAGGTTGAGTACATCCGCCAGGGGAAAACTCAATATTGTCGGTCTACTGTCAACGCCATCCGCCTCGGTTCGATGGGGTGGAAAACGTAACAACCCCAGTATCCTACCCTACACACGTCTAATATAACCAGGCAGCGTATACGATGCTTGCAAAATTGCAATAACGCGAATATGTAGCGAATTTATAGAGTCGGCTCGGGGCTACTTTCTAAAACGATTTTTCCACATGGACGTATTGCGTATGAATGTACCTACATATGTATGTACATATATATTTGCGCAAAACGAAAGAATTCAATGACAATCGCTATTGCGAACTTTTACTATGCATTAGGTGAGAACTGAAATGTCAAATGTCACTCACAAAAAATGTACATATGTAGCATAGTGATATGAAAGTACATATTCATTCTGTTATGAAATGTAAGAATATGACTAAAGGCTCCCGCACACCGCTGCGAACAGGTGGGAAAATAGATAGGAAAATCTCAAGGGTGGTATGGTGGGGAGTTGTATCGCATAGCCGCGATTTATTCAGTTATTAAGCCAGACAGCAAATTTGGCTTTAACCGCTAAATATTCGGGCATAACCACGTGGTGTAAACATTAGTTTGCCCTGAAACGGGCGTAGGGGGTGACGGGGGCGATTATATACGTCCATTATATATTTTTTAGCTGTTATACTAGATATATTAGGTAAAGTAGTGCAAAAACAATTGATTATTAGTAGAGTTGAAACAAATTCGCAATAAATAAAGTGTGTGGAGAATAGAATAACTGAATACGCGTCTACACCAAGAAGGATTTCCGCCGAATTCCGGCGATTTCGCCGATTTCGATGACGTTTGTGGAAAAGTTGTATGTAAATAACTCTGACTTGAGTTGTATGTAAATATGTAACTCTGACTTGAGAATCGTGAGTGAAATACAAACGTTCCGAATGCGAGGTAGATGGTAGTTTGATAGCTTATGTCAGAGTGACAGAAACCGACGCTTGCATACGCGAATTCGTAGCGGTGTGCGGGAGCCTTTATGTATGTATGTATGTATGTTGAGTATTTTTCGTTCAATCAAAGTGACCTTTAAAACCTTGACCATTCTATAAAAAGAAACAATGAATCAACGGTAAAAATAGAAATATATAAAATACTTTGTGATTAATTAATTGTCGACTTTCAATGGTTGAACTTGATAAGGTTTATTTTTCAGAAGATAATGTGGACGGGTTAAATTTGGTATAAAGTAAAAAAAGGTCGATAATACTGTTGATTTATTTGTTGAGTATAAATTCTTGTGATAGAAATGCAATTTAATATGGGAAAAGTCGAGTAGGTACTGGTAGCAAACAATGTTACGAACATGGACAGGGAAATATGAGAGAATTCCTTTGCTTGTATCACAATACATAAATACATACATATATTCTAGAAAGGTATTTTATTTCGCATACGTACACTTGAGAAATATGAGAAAATGTACATTCTTCAAATTTGTAGCAAGACGTCGTGGATATAATAAAATAATTTCGAATGTTGAAATATTTTATATGCTTATATTTGGATAATAATATGT
Source organism: Parapsyche elsis (assembly GCA_022651745.1). NCBI lineage: Eukaryota > Metazoa > Arthropoda > Insecta > Trichoptera > Hydropsychidae > Parapsyche > Parapsyche elsis. Next base: position 2,586,759 of record JAGVSN010000004.1, on the reverse strand, counting down.
TTGTAGTGTATAAAAAATATGTATCGATTTTATTCTATTAAATAAGAAAAGGTGATAATTTTCTATGCAACCATTGTCGGAAAGATCCGCACAAGAGAGAGAGAAACTTAAACCAAGTTAAATTAAGTTTCAAGTTATTCGAAAGTTAAACGTAATGACTTAAGTTTGATTAAATGACAATTTAGTTCATAAACTAATAACGCATAGTTGTTTCTTACGTTAAATAACGTAAGAAACAACTATGAAATATCCATATAAATATATGGATATTTCTATTAATCTATTCGTATAACATTGCTAAAGGAACCTGATCGAATTAAACTTCAAAACGTTGTTGAATTACGGCGATTTTATATTCCTTTTCCCTACACGTTCGCAAATTGTGGAACCTATAAAAATGTAAATTTTTTCGAAGCCAAAGTGATTCCGCGAATACGTGTCGAAAAATTGTCAAACCACTTCTCCCATGAAAATTCAATATCGTAGCTAAATTTGGAATGAAATATGAACACGGAAAATGCTTACTTTAATAATAAATACACTGAGCAACAAAAAATCACGTTTTTTAAAACCCAGAGCGGAGATTAGTCAATCTTTATTAAGTTTGACCCACTAAATTCGAATCCGATAATGATTTTTGTTGATATGCTCTCGTTTATGAAATATTCGCGATTTAAAAAATGTAAAAAATATCCATTTTTTTGGCTTTTGCGGTCTATAACTCAAAATATAGTATTGATATGTTCAAAGTGAGTATCAATAGTTAGATATTTTTCCTATTGATTGTTTTTTTATTGCTTTGAAATACTTATAATTAATTATCTATCGAATTTTTCAAGTCAAAAATATATTTTTTTTACACATTTTTTTCCCGTAGGTGTTTATCTGGCGAGTTTTTTTTTTATTTCACCACGTTTATAAGGATTGGTTTTCTATCTCAATATTTTTTTTTTTTATCTAAACGCACTAATTTGAGCGGAAAATGATTTTAAACTACGTTATGAGATGTTCTCGGCGGTGGGTTTATCAGTCATATTGGTCATTCGCGCGCTTAATTTGTAAAGATTGACCAATCTTCGCTCTGGGTATTTTTTTTGTTGCTCATTGATATTATCAATTTCTCAATAATGTGCACATGGATAATTTAAGCTCGTTTTATGGAAAACGACATCTATGAACATACATATGTATAAAAGGTTCGGTTTGCGTCATTACACACACACTGTCGTTGTCAATTCAAGTAACCTTTAAGGATGGAAAAAATTAAAATGTTCTTAAATCCATTTATCGTTCTTGGAAATCTGAAAAATCTGCCTTGATGTGATTTTCGCGAATTTAAATTTAGCACCATGGCTTCCCCTCATCACCCGATAATCTCATCAGACACTCAATGACGGGGATGTCAGTAAAGGAAAATCAAACGTTTTTCTAAGAATTCGTCGCTCGAAAAATCGGTCACTCACACAATGGCTCGCCTAATGCGATTTTCTGCGTTTGATTACGTCAGATGATGCGATGTTTTTCGAGCGAAAGATTTCAATGGAAGCAAACTAGTATTGTGATTCGTTTTAATAGTTTGCGAATGCGACGGATATTGCGAATAAATCTACTTATAATGAACGAGTGCGGATTCTGAAGATATCATTGGCAAAAAAAAAAATTCAATTTTCCGGTTGCCCTCGGACGTGCCGAGTGAACGTTCAATATTTCGAAGATTTTTATCGTTTGTTTTCTACGCCGTAGCAAATATTATTTTAACAATATACTAAAACAATGTGTATTTGAATGTCGAAAAACGATTGTTATTTGGTTCGTACAATATTATCAGATTTCATCTATAAATAAAATGTAAAATTTAATTAGTCAATTAAAAGCGAACTGTATTATATTTATAAGCCTTTCATCGATACATTTTTTATACGTATTCATTGTTCAAAAGCGGGCTTTATCGTAAAAACGTTTCAGCTGAGAATAAAATAATTTTTATACGTCAATTCTGAATATGCATCCGACAAATTATTCTTCCACAGAATATTTTTACAATACATCTGTACCTATGTACCTAGATATGTACTTGATGATTTCTTATTAAAAAGGCAATATTCAATACAATGACAATAGAAGTAAAAAATAATTGATAATATACGGGCTTGAACCATTGTTACCTATGTACATGTAACTCAATGGTTTAAAAAAGATCCATTTACTTCTTTCTTCAGTCGTCTGTGTAAAAAAAAGGAATTATGTATAAGTTTTTTGCAAATTTTAAGAACAGATTGAAATAATTTTCGAAGAGAGCGAGGAAAGCCGGAAAGAGGAATGAGCACTAAGTTGAGCTATTGTCCTGCGAAGCGTTGATAATATTTCAAAGTCTAGGAAAGACGAAGGAAAGCCGTGACATTTCCATTTTGTAAATTGATATACGAAAATTCTCGGTGAATATAGGTCGTTAGTAACACGTAGCATAAAGCAAGCGTGAAATTATGAGACAATCCGTTTTTGTGCGCGGAAAACGGCGTCGTTAATTGGCAAACGAGAAAGGGCGTTTGTCTCGTACGTGCTGAGCTTTTCCTCGAAGAGCTTTCGGAAAAGCCGAGCACAACGGCACGCAAACATGCTTTTTCACGCAGTTTCCACGCGCGCCTTCGCGCTCGAAAGATAAATCGTCGAGCGAGAAAAATGCGAACGAAACAAATGGCAAAGCGAAAAAAATAAACAACATCGGCTTAGTAGCGAAAACATTCCTCTCGTGGGTCGTGCAATTTAGTGGATGCTATTTTCATTTAAAAAACATCTCGATTACGTTGTATGTACGTGTAAAAATGTAGGGAATACATTTTAACTGGCGCAAGTGCTTTAGTTATATACCAATTTATGTATGTATGTATGTACATACATACATACATACATGTGAACATAGTTGCGATGTTGGAATTCGAGCTATTTTATAACCAAGTCAAGTGAAATTTTAGTACTATATATGTACATATGTACATAAACATATTTATCATAGTATTGAAAGGTATTATAAGCTTCTAATGAAACGATACAATAAAGTTAACTGTTCTAGATTATTAAGTACTTATGTATTTGAGACTGCAAAGTTTACACTTTGCTATTTTCTATGCGTTAAGCGTTTTCTTTTTGTAATTACATTTAAAAGTGAAAATTTGACTTACATTTTCAACGGAAACGGTCAAAACGAAGAAGAAACTCCACAAAATAAACTTTGCGACATTATTCTTGCTTCGGTGACACCTCCTCGTTGTACTCATTGTGACCTAAATTATGAAGCACTCGTTATACTTTATAATATACATTGAAAAAAAATTTAATATTTGTATATAAATTTAAAAACTTTTTCACAATATTCTAGTTTATTTCTTTGCGACAGATTTTATCGATATATTTAAAGATATTGATTTTTTAAAACATAAAATCGTTTCCGATAAATACATATATAAATTAAACACTTTTAAATATGACTTATATTCACTTGGAAAACTTACAAGAAAACACGCGGAAAATTAAATATGGTTTTGTGTGTGCGGTAAGCGCACAGGACTAGAAGTGAGCCTTCCAACCTTTCCCACAGCTTTTATAGCCTCCTGCAGCTTTCCCCAGTAAAGATACGCCGGAAAACTCGCGGCGACTCTCAAACATTAATTTCAAATTGTAATTCATATAATTTTTCAACAACTTTTCATTGTTAAGAATTGGTATATAGACTGTATTATAATTTATTACGTTATTCATTCAGAAAATTGTTAAATTTTAATTAAAATATTATAATTGAACCAAATTTTATCAATCCTTAAAGCTTTCCTTTAAACAATGAATGTAATTTTCAGCATACGTATACAGTATACGTACGAATGCATATGTACATCGCATGTAATAAAAAGTTTGTAGAATTCAACATGGTAACTATTTTATTAAACTATTGCTAAAATAAAATAAACTTAATAATAACATTTCCACTGGGAAAGTTTTAGAAGGCCCGAAATGGATGAGAGTCCTCTCAGCGCATGTGCGCTCCCTTTTCAGATTTTCAACATTGTAAATTTATATTCAGCAGTTTATTTTTTTATACGTATTGAAATATGATATTCATATCGTGATAAATTTTAAAATCCAAACTTATATTTCCAATCAATCAATGTGTGAAAGAGATGCGAGACAATCGCTCACATGTCTACATCAAGTTGTATAGGTAGGTAGGTACATATACATATAGTCTCAGCAACAAGTTTTATAATCGCATTTACTCAACCTCCACTCCAAGAATTTTCCTGGAAAGTATTTTTACAGCGTCGCGAAGAAAATCGTATTAGCATATTTTAACAAGCTCCTAATGAAAAGCGTAGATTACGTAAAGCCTTTTTCGTATGGGCTAGTGAACATTGAAACTAATTAATAAAATATACCTACGTACATACATACAATGTATGTATGTACGTATACATGTATGTTATACAGTAAAATTTTGACATAAATGTTTTAAATATCCGACAGCAAACACCCACATATTAAAGTTTGAAAAAAATAAATTAAATTCCCACGTCACATGGATTATTATTAATAGACCTTCGGCCTCGCAGGGAAACTTTAAAAGCTTTCACATTTTCTCTTGAGCCCTTTTCATACTTCATAGAGCTGAAGCTTTTGCGTAAATAGCTGCTAAAAATATAATATTCCAATAAACTGCTCTAGCATAATAATATATCATCATGCGCTATACCTATAAATATACATATATACCTATATACACACACGTACGTGAGTTTTATATATGTAGAGTACCCTAATTGAAAGCTTTTTGTATAAGGCTTTACTCCGGGGTAAGTACACTGTATTATAATCCGATTAAATACAACTACTCTATGTACATCATGCAGCTTAAATGCTAATTCAAATATTAAAATCTTTATATTATAAAAAAAGGATCTTGTCAAAATTTTTTTCAATTTCAAATATGCATTGATAATACTCAATTATTTTCTCATCCTTTATTAATTTCTCAAACTAATAATGAATTTTATTTGTCAAAGCAAACTTTTGCTATAGTTTTTTTTTTTTTTTCAAATAACGTTTAAACTGACTGCATCAAAAGTAAAATACGTTACTACAGTTGACTGGATTTTATTATGATACACAGAATAGATATAGTTAGCAAACGCTTCATTAACAGTTCGGACATACAATTAAAGTGCAACAAAATCGTGTACTGTATAGTCAATACGCGTGATATAAATATTCTGTATCCCACCCACACTTTCTCTCTGACGTCACAGGCATTTCGATTCACTGGACTGCATATACCTATTGCTAATAATCGACGCCAAATAGCAGCTAAATTCTTCGATCATAAATCACACCGGAAACGTGGGTGGATGCGTTCAATGCATTTTCTCGTAAATCATATATAACGACCCCCCGCGAGCTTTGTCACCGCGAGCTGGAGCTTTCGACGTTTGCTCGGTCACGTCGAGATTAATTTCCAACAACAGAGAGAGAGAGAGAAAAATGGAGCCAATAAGACAAAAGCCTTTTTCGTTGACGAAAATGAAATCGGGAGTCATCCACCCTCCCACCCATCTACTTTGACCCTCGCCGACGACAAAAAGCTTCCATTGCTTGAGCTGTCAAAAGCTTTCTAGGGGCTAATTCGCAATTTGCGAAGCTCTCGTAAATCTGTCTCGAGCAGTTTAGAATACATAGTTGCACTTGATTCCAAAGCATCTTTAAACGAGTGCAATGTTGAATTTAATTTAATCTCGCGATTCTCACAACCATCATACATTTAGTGAAATATGTACGTGGAAATTAAACTTCTCATTCTAAGCATGAATTTAAATGAATAAGTTGTTCAAATTAACTATACAACATTACGTTAACAACAAAGCCAAGGATAGACGGACAATGAATGTCTAAACATTTTGAGCTTTTTATGTGTATTCGTATCGCTAGTATTAAGGAAATGTTCTTTGGACATGTTGACACTCGTTGCCTATATATTCCAGGCTTGAAATCATTGTATAAGTCAAATAACCGTTTGCCCGTCATATGACGGTGGATTCACACCCCACCCCCAATCTCCACTGGTTTGTTCAATTCGCTATATCTGCCACTTTGGTTATACTTCTTACCCATGTATTCCTTTTACGATCTCTTCTTGTTATACCAAGCATACATCTTTCCATGCTTCTCTGTGTGCACTGGATCTTACGTAGCATTCTTGATTTTTAGCATCCACGTTTCACATCCATACGTCATAACTGACATAACTGTCGAATGCTTTATTTTTTAAGCATAGCGGAATGTTGGATTTGAAAACTGAAAAACATTCTTTCAAAAGCACTCCATCCTAGTTTCATTCTTCGTGTTATTTCTTCTTCTTTACAACCAGTCATATTCATCAATTGTCCTAGGTTTTACGCTAACATATCGTTGGGTCAGTGTACAGATATTGTACATATGTCCAGTTTAAAAAAAAATTTAGTTATCATACACATTACGTCCATCTGCATCAAACCTTCGTGTTTAAAAAGTATTGTACATATGTACATATGCCCAAATAGTATATTTGAAAAGATATTGCATTATTCAAATATATATAATATGTCCATTTCGTCCATAGTTTTCATGCAAAAGAGATGTATGTCACTTACAATATTATAACATCTGTGCACTAACCCAGGGGTCCCCAACCTTTTTTTGAAATGGGCCGGTTCAGAATTTTGAAATGTATAGAGGGCCGGATGAAAATAAATCTTATTGGAATCCAACTCAAACCAATTTGCATATATTTTTTATATACATACATACATAACATACATATGTATGTAAAAAAATTTCCATATTTTTTGATTTAATATACATATATTTCATTTTGGAAACGTCTGTTCGCTTATGTACATATGTGCTACCAAAAATTGATACAATTTTTTTAGCAAATGCTTTTATTTTTGGATAAAATCAGACTCCTCCAATATAGCATAAAATTTAATTACCGCTTCATTTTTAAATATTGACTTCAAACCATCATTCGCTTGAAGATCGATTAATTCTAATTGAAAATCTTCTTCAATATCGTTGATATCGATATCAAATGGATTTTGGAAAAATTGAAACACTTTTAAATTACTCCTAAAATCTATAAATCGATCTTCAAACGCTATCTGTAATAATTTAATATTGTGCATACTGTTTTCGATTAGAAAATTCTGAATAGGTATATTTTTAGACTAATTATCACAGGGAAAATGAGTAAAATTGTTTTGCACAAGGTCATTTTGAAATAACTCCAGTTTTGTTTCAAACGATTTAACATGATGCTAGAAGACGTTAACAAGTTTAGCTCGCCCCTGTAGCTACTACATATTTAAAACATTGAGATGTTCACAGATATCAGTTAAAAAGACGATATAACAAAAATTTCACAAATATCGACGAAAAAATGCGTCAATCCGAAACCGAATTCAAGCCATCCTGTACCCAACCTAACTTTGCTAAAAGTAGACTTTTTTCACAAATATCGACGAAAAAATGCGTCAATCGGAACTGGATTCATGCCATCCTGTACCCAACCTAACTTCGCAAAAAGGAGACTTTTTTCACAAATATTGACGAAAAAATGCGTCAATCGGAAACTGAATTCAAGCCATGCTGTACCCAACATAACATCGCTAAAAGAAGACTTTTCACAAATATCGAAGAAAAAATGCGTCAATCGGAAACTGAATTCAAGCCATCCTGTAACCAACCTAACATCGCTAAAAGGAGACTTTTTTTTCAAATATTGACGAAAAAATGCGTCAATCGGAAACTGAATTCATGCCATCCTGTACCCAACCTAATTTCACTAAAAGAAAGACTTTTTTTTCACAAATATCGAAGAAAAAATGCGTCAATCGTAAACTGAATTCAAGACTATGCTGTACCCAACCTAACATCGATAAAAAAAAAAGACTTTTTTTTCACAAATATCGACGAAAAAATGCGTCAATCGTAAACTGAATTCAAGACTATGCTGTACCCAACCTAACATCGCTAAAAGGAGACTTTTTTCACAAATATTGACGAAAAAATGCGTCAATCGGAAACAGGATTCATGCCATCCTGTACCCAACCTAATTTCACTAAAAGAAGACTTTTTTCACAAATATCGACGAAAAAATGCGTCAATCGTAAACTGAATTCAAGACTATGCTGTACCCAACCTAACAACGCTAAAAGAAGACTTTTTTCACAAATATCGAAGAAAAAATGCGTCAATCGGAAACTGATTTCAAGCCATCCTGTAAACCTAACATCGCTAAAAGAAGACTTTTTATCGCTAAAAAAGTTTTTTCACAAATATTGACGAAAAAATGCGTCAATCGAAAACTACATAGATTCAAACCATCCTGTACCCAACCTAACTTTTCTAAAAGTAGACTTTTTTCACAAATATCGACTAAAAAAATGCGTCAATCGTAAACTGAATTCAAGACTATGCTGTACCCAACCTAACATCGCTAAAAGAAGACTTTTTTCACAAATATTGACGAAAAAATGCGTCAATCGAAAACTGAATTCAAGCCATCCTGTACCCAACCTAACTTTGCTAAAAGTAGACTTTTTTCACAAATATCGACGAAAAAATGCGTCAATCGTAAACTGAATTCAAGACTATGCTGTACCCAACCTAACATCGCTAAAAGAAGACTTTTTTCACAAATATCGAGGAAAAAATGCGTCAATCGGAAACTGAATTCATGCCATCCTGTACCCAACCTAACTTCGCAAAAAGTAGACTTTTTTCACAAATATTGACGAAAAAATGCGTCAATCGAAAACTAGATTCAAGCCATCCTGTACCCAACCTAACTTTGCTAAAAGTAGACTTTTTTCACAAATATCGACGAAAAAATGCGTCAATCGTAAAATGAATTCAAGACTATGCTGTACCCAACCTAACATCGCTAAAAGAAGACTTTTTTCACAAATATTGACGAAAAATGCGTCAATCGAAAACTGAATTCAAGCCATCCTGTACCCAACCTAACTTTGCTAAAAGTAGACTTTTTTTTTCACAAATATCGACGAAAAAAATGCGTCAATCGTAAACTGAATTCAAGACCATCCTGTACCCAACCTAACATCGCTAAAAGAGACTTTTTTTTTTTCAAATATCGACGAAAAATGCGTCAATCGGAAACTGAATTCATGCCATCCTGTACCCAACCTAACTTCAAAAGTAGACAAAGGAGACTTTTTTCACAAATATCGACGAAAAAATGCGTCAATCGTAAACTGAATTCAAGACTATGCTGTACCCAACCTAACTTTGCTAAAAGTAGACTTTTTTCACAAATATCGACGAAAAAATGCGTCAATCGTAAACTGAATTCAAGACTATGCTGTACCCAACCTAACATCGCTAAAAGGAGACTTTTTTCACAAATATTGACGAAAAAATGCGTCAATCGGAAACAGGATTCATGCCATCCTGTACCCAACCTAATTTCACTAAAAGTAGACTTTTTTCACAAATATCGACGAAAAAATGCGTCAATCGTAAACTGAATTCAAGACTATGCTGTACCCAACCTAACAACGCTAAAAGAAGACTTTTTTCACAAATATCGACGAAAAAATGCGTCAATCGAAAACTAGATTCAAACCATCCTGTACCCAACCTAACTTTGCTAAAAGAAGACTTTTTTCACAAATATCGACGAAAAAATGCGTCAATCGGAAACAGGATTCATGCCATCCTGTACCCAACCTAACTTCGCAAAAAGGAGACTTTTTCACAAATATTGACGAAAAAATGCGTCAATCGGAAACTGAATTCAAGACTATGCCACTTTTCCAAGAAAGTGATTTTTACTTTATCCTAATCGGATAAAGTATTGTGATCGTGCGAAAATTCGGCCTCTAGATTTTGACTGATTTGTATTGAGTATCATCCCCTGATCACGTTTTCATGATTTCTAAAAAAAATCTGTATTTTTGTGTGTCTGTATGTCTGTATGTCTGTGTACTTATTCGTGTGTGTGTCTGTATGTGTGTTTTCTCCGAAACTATCAAGTCTATCAAGCTGAAGTTTCATATCTATTATTTTCACGTAAGGTGTAAGAGCCATAAGAAATTTGGTTAACATCAGTGAACCGGAAGTAGGGTTTTTTTCTTGTAGAAAATTCTAAAATTCTTTTACCACAGAATATTTCCGAAACGGCTCCGGGAATTTTGTCGAAATTTCATATCTATAGTTTTCACGTTAGCTGTAAGAGATACTGTGATTTTAGTCAACTTCTGACTAGCGAAAATGCCAGTTTACTCTTGAACGATTTTTTTTTTTTTATTTTTTTCGGCCTTTTAAATATGTAGTATCGTCACAATATTGTAATGTTGTATTTCTGAGAAAAATTGCTAGTTACGAAAAAATAAATCATTAAAATCAGTCAACCGGAAGTAGAGTTTTTTTTTTTGTCGAAAAGTTTACCACAGAATATTTCCGAAACTGCCGTGGCGATCAAGTCGAAATTTCATATCTATAGTTTTTACGTTAGCTGTAAGAGATACTGTGATTTTGGTCAACATCTGATGACCGGAAGTGGCAGTTTTTCTAATTTGAATATATGCCGAAGATCGTATTTTACATACGCGCGCGCACTCACAGTGATTTCATGATATATATGTATGTGTGTATGTATGTTGGTTGGTGTGGTGCTGTGCATGCGTTTTATTTACTTGCGTACTTAAAAAATTAATTTCGTTACTGTTTGTATTCCTCAAATATATGGATAAAGTCATGGGTTGGCCACACCCGAATTTTTACTTTATCCTAATCGGATAAAGTATTGTGATCGTGCGAAAATTCGACTTCGAGATTTTGACTGATTTGGATCAAGTATCATCCCCTGATCACGTTTTCATGAAAAATGTCTGTATGTCTGTGTACTATGTGTGTGTGTGTATGTCTGTGTGTTTTCTCCGAAACTATCAAGTCTATCAAGCTGAAATTTCATATCTATTATTTTCACGTAAAGTTTAAAAGCCATAAGGAATTTGGTCAACATCAGTCAACCGGAAGTAGGGTTTTTTTCGTGCAGAAAATTCAAAAATCCGGTAAAAAATCATATTTTTTTTGTTAAAATACGGGAATCCCGAATGTCGTCAAAAAAATCGCGAACGGAAAGTTGCTTTTTGCATTTCATTTGGGTCTTAACTACCTTGAAACCATACCCAAATAGAAATTGTGAAGGGATTTGACCTTTTTTCTTGTATAAAATATCATGATCAGGTCAAAAATTTTCAATTTAAATTAATTTTTAAAAATCAAGTCAATTTTTTCCTTGGGCTGGATGAAAATCTCTCGCGGGCCGGATCTGGCCCTCGGGCCGTAGGTTGGTGACCGCTGCACTAACCCATCGATATATGTATGTATAGTAATTAGAGTTAAAAGCTTCTGAGAAAATCCACCCACGCATACATTTAAAAATAGTATGTAATACATGCATGTATGTACATACATACACATATGATATTCTGATTAAATTTAGAAAAGCTTTTTCAAATCATTCACTCTCGCAAATTACGTTGGGGATTAACCGATAAGGACTTAATGCCGTCAATTGACGAAGGATAGCGTAGAATCGCACACGTAGTATGTAGGTGCGCAATGTGCGAGCTGCGGAAAATCGCTATTTTCAGGGGGCGTTTGTGTGTCGATTTTCCGCGGAAAAGCTCATAAGTGCAAAGGGGCGAAAGCGGAGGCAATTTGACATAAGCCGTCTCTCGGCACCCTATTACCGACTTTATTTATTTACCCTCGGGGAGTGGTAACCTGACCCACTCGACTGAGGTCACTTAATTGACACGTCCGTTCTCTACATCTTCAATTTCTAGCCGGTCTCGAGTGAGGGTGAGAAGAGGAGGAGGAGGAGGAGGGTGATTATATTTGCGGCACTCGTTCTACTCAGAGGTCAAACGGCAACCTAAATGTCCGCAAATAAATATCACGTATCCAAATAAGCCATTCACATATATAAATTAACAGTACATATTAATTTAAGGTAGTAAATGTAAAGTGTGATCAAATATTTGGGAAATTTTGTTGAGCAAATCGCGTCCTCAAAGTCCACGATTTTGGGTAAACGAGTTATGAATGCAACTTTGTTTCTCTTTAATTGAGGCGTTGCGGATACGAAGGGCGAACTCGACATTTGGTCATTTTTTTTACCGTTCCGTTCTCCCGCCTTCTTAGAATACACTGGTGGTTTTTTTTTCAGTTTGTCCATCATAACCGTATAAAAATAAAGCTTGAAACATAAGAAACCATCGTTATCGTACTGGGCGAGAAAACTTAAAACGTGTTTTTCTCTAAATCGATGTTTGTCGAGTTCGCCCTTCGTATCCGCAACGCCCCTGTGCAACAACAAAAAACTATCAGAACGGAGACTAGACAATCTTTACTAATTCTGACCCACTGAATCCGAAAATGATACTGAAATTTGTTGGCTAGGTCTCGTTTATGAGATATGAGCGTTTAAATAAATGGACAATTTTTCCATTTTTTTGACTTTTTGAAAATTTCAGTACATTTTCAATATATGTTTGTACCTACATATGTACATATGTACAAATCTACATATCCGAAAAAAATTTACTTTATCCTAATTGGATAAAGTATTGTGATCGTGCAAAAATTCAACCTCGAGATTTTGACTGATTTGTATCAGGTCACCTAATTTTTGTGTAATCTTTGGAAGGTTTTTCCAGCAAAACTATGATACACATTAAGCTGAACTTTTGCATATGTAGTGTGTAAACGACCTTCAAAATAATATAATTTTTAAACATTTGTTTTCCAACCGGAAGTAGTACTTTTACTTTTGGTTTTTGGTGTTTTTAACTTTTTTTCCGAAACTATTAATTCTATCAAGCTGAAATTTCATATCTATTATTTTCACGTAAGGTGTAAGAGATATTATGATTTTGGTCAACATTTACTCTTGAACGAGATTTCGTTTTTATTTTTTTCAGTCTTTTAAATATTTGGTATCTTCATAATATTATAATACTACATATGTATTATCATTATGCTAATTACAATCTGTGAAAAAAAATCATTAAAATCGCTCAAGCGGAAACTGAATTCAAGCCATCCTGTAACCAACCTAACTTCACTAAAAGAAGACTTTTTTTTCAAATATTGACGAAAAAATGCGTCAATCGAAAACTAGATTCAAGCCATCCTGTACCCAACCTAACTTTGCTAAAAGTAGACTTTTTTCACAAATATCGACGAAAAAATGCGTCAATCGGAAACAGGATTCATGCCATCCTGTACCCAACCTAACTTTGCTAAAAGTAGACTTTTTTCACAAATATCGACGAAAAATGCGTCAATCGTAAACTGAATTCAAGACTGTGCTGTACCCAACCTAACTTCGCGAAAAGTAGACTTTTTTACAAATATTGACGAAAAAATGCGTCAATCGAAAACTACATAGATTCAAACCATCCTGTACCCAACCTAACTTTGCTAAAAGTAGACTTTTTTCACAAATATCGACGAAAAAATGCGTCAATCGTAAACTGAATTCAAGACTATGCTGTACCCAACCTAACTTCACAAAAAGGAGACTTTTTTCACAAATATCGACGAAAAAATGCGTCAATCGTAAACTGAATTCAAGACTATGCTGTACCCAACCTAACATCGCTAAAAGAAGACTTTTTTCACAAATAACGACCCCTCCGATTATTTTCTCGGAAAAAAGTAAAAAGTCCTGTTATTTTTTTTTGTGCACGGCTTTTAGACTTTTTCAGTTTTTGGTTACTCTTCATATTCCTCTAATATGTGTATGGATAAAGTCATAGTTTGGCCACACCCGAATTTTTTGTATCATGCATTGTGGACGTATTCGAAAAATGAATACAAATGACTGTGATATGTATGTATGTATGTAAATAGGTTTTACAGTTATTAAAAGGAACTTGCAGCTATTATCAATGATTCAGTTTCCTACTCATACTAATTTATTGAATAACATTTACTGTGGTTAAACAATTCACTGTAATACCATAGTGTTTTCACTTATTTTGTATTAACAATATTGTTGAAATTGGATCTTGGTATTTAGTTTGAATAAAATGCTATAAATATTAAATGATATTATAATAAATGTTAAAAATTAATTGTATTTAAATAAATTGTTCTTAAATTTAGCAATATAAATGTAAATATGATACATTTAAAAAATACAATAATAATAAATTTTAATAACAAAATGGAATAAAATGCCTGCATATGGTTAGTTAAACTATACTATTTCTTCCAAAATTGTTTTAAGTTCGCCAATTTCAGTTCTAATTGATGCAAATCGTTCAATCTTTCAGGAGTTGCTATATCACTGCTAAAGCTGACATCAATTTCGCAATCGACATTGTCTAAATTTTTTGTCAGCACTGATTTGGCAGGTCGTTCCATTTGTTTAGGAGTCGTAATCTCTAAATTCTCTTTATCCCTCGTAGCTCTTATGTTTTTAACATTTTCGGTAACCGTTTCACTATCGAAGTTTTCTTTAGCATGTGGCACTTTAATGTTCCAAACTTTTTTCGGTGACACATGATTGGCGTTGTTTATTTTCAATGTTAAAACATTTTTTGAATAATCTAAATTATCATTAGTGGAATCTAAGGGTGTAGTCTCAGATGGATCAACATTTTCCTCACAACAGTCAATTTTCAGCAACGACATTGTATCTGACAATTTTGTCAATTGCTCCAATATATCTGCAAAACAAAAATAACATATTCAATATTGTAGATAAATAACTAGTGAAAAAACACTATCTTATGTCATCTTAGAAGATACATCTAAGTGATGTATGACAAGAATGATTCCTTACCAGTGATGTGCAGATCTAAGCTTATGTTGAGCGATTCAACAGTTCTATCTTGTGATGATTTGTTTATTGAAAAATTTAATGCTTTCGTTATAACGTCAATGTTCTTTTTACTGGTTCCATTCAACTGATTAATTAATACTCTCCGCCGTAAAGATGATTGCCGCCCTCTTAACCTTTTAGAATTATTATAAAATACACCACTTCGCGTTTTAGTACTATTATTTTTGTAAAAGTTGGTCGAATCGAAGTCAATCTCAGCATTATTTTCGGATTCACTTTCTTTAGATATGTTTGAAAGTAGAAAATCGTCATTTATGCCATCTAATATTCCACTGGCAGAAATGAAATCTTTCAATACGATATTTCGTGTTTTACTATTAACCCTTTTCAACCGTGCCATTATAGGTTCGAGTGTAACAGAACACGAATTTTGATCTCCATTCAAAATAAACGGCCTTTTATATGCCGATCGTATTATTGTAGTCCTGGAGAACGTTATATTGCCCGTGTACATATTTTCTATATTATTAGACGGTACTTTTGGAACAGCTTTATGCTCACTAGCATTTTTAACCGATAATTTGAATTTTTCAAATATTTTAAATATTCCTTTCCCTTTATTTTCGGTTTTTTTTTTTTCAGCTTTTTCACTATCAATTTGTGTTTTTGGTGGGATGTCTAATGTGTATGTATGTTGAAGTGAGTTCAACATACTTCCTTCGTCATCTTCAATAGTTTCATTGACTATTTCTTTTACAATTTTTGTAATTAAAGAATACAAAAGTTTAAGTCGCTTCATAACCCTATATTCTTGATATTTTCTTTCCTTGATTGGTTTTTCAATTTCTCGAACTTTGTTTCTAACAATTGGTCCACTTGGTTTCATCAAAAAAAGATCACCCACCACTTTACACTCCCTGACCACTAAACAAAGTGAAAAATAGATTTATTTATATTTTATGTTCAAGTAAACACATTTGAATAAAAAAAATTAAACAACTCAATACCTTTTTTAACATTTTCAATAATAGTATTAAAACTTTCATTTTGATTAAATACTTGAGGTTCATTTTCAAAATATGCTTGAAAATAATCCAAGACACACTTTCCCAATCCTATTAGTGGTTGAGCTGACGACCACTTTAACGGTGACTCTGATTTTAAGGAATTAATTTTTTCTTGATACAATTCAACCACGAGCTGCAAATAACATTTTTTTCATGCATATAAGACTCAGACATACATACATATGTATATATGTACAAAAAATTTAAATAAATATTTTTACATCAATAAAAGCCACTGGGTCAACTATTAAAAAAACGCAATTCCTCAAAACATCGATTTCTTGAATCCAATGATCCACAAGAAATTGTGCATGCAAGCTATTGGGACTTGATAAAATTGTTGGAATTAAATGCTCATCCAATATTTCCAAACTTGCAAGACAACTTTTCAATTGCAACACTCCTATGTAAAGTTAAAAAAAATTATTACATTGAATGTCAGTAATAAATTGTAATGCAGTAAAAATGACAAACAAACTTTGTTTATCAGCTGAACAAGAAATGGCAAACAAGCCAATTTGAGTTAATTGTTCACTGTGCATATCAAAGTCTTTCACGCACGTGGAGTTGTCCACTTCTTCAGCATCCGGCGACTCTGGTGCATTTTTGTCTCCTTCCAGATTTGTTTCGGTACAATTTGCAGACGAGTGTATCATTTTATTGAGTGGTTTCATTGGATCTGTAAGACATTTCAATACGAGACCGAGCACAGCTCTATTGATACACGCTTCGAGAGTGTGAATGGCATCTTTCAAAATATTTATGAACATTCTGATTGTAGGATAATGAAGATTTTCTTTAATTTGAATATTAGAACATTCAGATTCATTACAATCATTGATGATTAACTTTGAATCGACAACAATTTCCGTCATCAAGGATTTAGATTCTCTTAAAATCTGAAATAAATATAAAAAAATAATTGTTAATATTATAATAAACCTTATAAAAATAATACTTTATAGATAACACGACTTACGACATGACATCTAGCATTGATTATTCTCCGATCCACAGATAGACTATTAGTGCAAATATTCATAGCGGAAAATATTAACTCCCTTATTATTTTATGAAGTCCTGACAATCCCGTCGAACACTAAAAAATACAAATATAAAAAGCTTGTATTTATTGGGTCAGTAACTTTTCCGATTTTCGATCGGTTATTTTAATCAAATGGTGAGTAATTTTAATAAATGATCAGTAAGTTTTATAAAGAGTCAGTACTTAATATTAAACGGTAAGTCAATTTATATAAATGGTCGGTATTTAAAGTTTACTGATTATTTATAAAAAAGTTCATTCATTCATTTTCGGCCGTTCACCATCCACTGCTGGATGAAAGCCTGTCCGATGCATCAGTCCATCATCCACTCGGTCTACCTCGCTTTCTTTCAAATCCTCTCGGATATCATTCTAGTATTTCTCGCGTCCATCTGCCATCCATTATTCTTGTTATGTGTCTAGCCTGTTGCCACTTCAACTTTTTCACACGTTCTGCTATATCTGCTACTTTAGTCATACTTCCTACCCATGTATTCCTCTTACGATCCCTTCTTGTTATACGAAACATACATCTTTCCATGCTTCCCTATGCGTACTGGATCTAACGTAGCATACTTGAATTCAGCATCCACGTTTCACATACATAACATATAACAGGCAGTACGCATTGGTCGTATGCCTTATTTTTTTAAGCATAGCGGGATGTTGGATTTAAAAACTGATGTTTAAAAACTGATGAAAATGTTCATATGAAAAAGTTACTTATGTACCAAAAATATATTTTTTACTGACCGATTAATAATATAAAATAATATATGTACAGAAAAATTAAAAATAAATAAAATCACCTCTTTCACCCATTGATTTCGTTTTTGAGTATTTTTGGCACGTACTGTTAAATGATCAATACCGTCAACAAACAACTTTTCAATTACGTCCAACAAATTCAACGCATCATCCACCCATGTAATAAATTCATCGTTAACAAACAGATTCAAGTCCATGACGCTTTTGGTTAGCTTCATATCCGAAGAAGGATTGACGTGTTGTTTGATGGACGCATTATCTTCAATTTGATCCAATTTATCCAGACAGCACACCATTCGATTCAAAACCCAACACCTACTATCCTAAAATGATAACATTAAAGCACATTTAGAAAATCAAATGGTTTTATAACATACACAGTTATAATATTCTCTGAACGTTAGCTAGTACTAATACCTCAAAAATACAAGAATTTTCAATTTCCCTTTTGAATATATCAGCCATGAGACATGCACATTTCAGTATCTGATCTTTGCAAAGGGCGAATAACTCCGTATTCTTTTCGTGTGCTTCGTCGTCTTCGGACTTGATATGTTCTTCGGCATTGTGCGTTTCAAGTTTTTCAAACAATGCGTCTAATTTTGGCGATATGTGCTGTGTAATTGTATTCTGAAAAGAAAAAAAAAAGATATGCAGCTTCAGTAAGATAGGATTAACGGATTTTGAGATATGGCGATTTCACACACATACAGACAGTTTCCAAAAATCATATAATCGTAATCGGGGGATGATATCTGATACAAATCAGTTATAAGTTGAATTTTCACAATCTTTTATCATACTACGTATACGTAGTATGATAAAGTATATGGATAATGTAATGAGTTTATATACTCATACGAGTGAATGAAACATTTTGTATGCAATTTAAAATTGATACACATTTTTTTAATGAAATGAACTTTTTGATCGAATTGAATCTCAATTTGTTATCAACTGTCAGTATTGAACTGTCAATGTTATAAATTTGTATTAATTCAGAGTTTCATAGAAGAATTGTACAACATCGCAATACTATATAATATGTATGTGTTAACGAAAAAGTATAATAAATAAAACTTGCTTACAATAAAAGTGGGCAAAGCCGTTTGTGTGGGGGCAGAAGTTCCAGCGATTAGCTCTTCCATCACAGAAACTATAATTATAACTTTAAAATAGATTTAATTGATTAGTTAAATCAAAACAGGTAAAAGCCACAAGAACTCTTCAAATTTGATCGAGACGTTACGTTGATGGCTAACAATTGACGCGTCGCTTCACTTTACGCCACCCCACACTTATTGCCTATTATGGGAAATAAATACTTTGCTTAGTATTTTATTAATTTTCCAAGTATCTTTGCTGAGTTAAAAATATTTTTGTTAATTATAAAATAATAACTGATAAATATTTGGGTACAACGAAAACGTAATTTAAGCGAATCTAACCTCACCTAATGTAGATATTTTTAAAAAATAATAAATAAAATAAACGGCTTAAAAACGAAAACTTAAAAGCCAACCTAGGCTAATATAAACATTTTATAATAATGGTGCGTCAGCCGGGCCGGCGCACTCGCGAAACCAATTCTTTAATGCCTATTTTTCGCCACTTGGTTATCGCACGCAACAATCATTATTTGAGCTGCTCAGTTAACATTCTTTGATAAATCAATAAAACACTGAGTGATTTGGCAATCAAAAAATATTCAAATGAATTTTAATGTAGAAATTCGTCATGGCCGTTAAAACTGTTGTCACGTTGTGAATCCAGCTGGGATCGAAATGTCAACATGAAGTGTGAGTTTTGTTACTTATAAAATTCAAGCAGAAGTAATCAAAATTATTATTACAATAAAAAATAGAGTATAATTTCGTTGCTATCCATATTATAAATAACCATTTTGCTTATTATTGTGTCGTTTTGTCGCATCGCATCGGAATTACATTCATCTAAGTTAGGTTAGAGTTCTGGCTGAGTTCCAAACCCCTTCAATCAAATCCAACGTATGACGTGTTAACACGTCATCTGCGACCAAATGAGACATTTCCCCAGTATTCTTTCGTCTTCGAGGTGTTCATATCCGTTCGAAATTTTCAGGAACGATTGTCATAGCGAAACATGGAGATTCCGTATATGAAAATCGGGATTTACGCGTTAACATTCCTATGTTACGCGTGGACCGGAATGGGTGCAGGAATGCTGCAAAATCTAAAAGATGCCATTTTGACCGCAGAAACGGTTTTCGGCGATGTGATGAAGAATGTCGTATTAGTGGCTGAAAAATTTCGAACCATGCACGAAGTTTTCGATGCAGCCGTGGAAGAAAAATGCATTTATCAATGTCCAGAAGGTACATTGTGCAACATTATAAATAAATAATCATTAACACAACTATGCAACGAAAGTACATTTAAAGCTTAATTTTAATAAAACTAAAATTATGTTGAATTTTGGACTCAAAACGTAGTCACTGTAGAGAATTGAGAATTATTTGTACTTCGGGCAATTGGTGAATGTGACCGGATGTAATGACGAAGAATGGAGCGCTTTTGGAAGAATGAACATAGTTTTTAAATCCAACATCCCGCTATGCTAAAAAAAGAAGGCATACAACCAATGTGTACTGCCAGTTATGACGTATACATATATGTTAAACGTGGATGCTGAATTCGAGAATGCTGCCTTAGATCCAGTGCACATAGGGAAGCATGGAAATATGTATATTTGGTATAACAAGAAGAGATCGTAAGAGGAATACATGGGTAGGAAGTATGACTTGAGTGGCAGATATAGCTGAACGTGCGAATAAGTTGAAATGGATACATAGGGAGAAGAATGGATGGCAGATGGACGCGAGAAATACTAGAATGATATATGAGAGGATGTGAAAGAAAGCGAGGTAGACCGAGTGGACGATGGGCTGATGAATTGAGAAGAATGTGTGGAGTCAAGTGAACGGAGATTGCTATAATGAAAGAGGATCCAAGCCATTCACCATACCAGCAGTGGATGGTGAAGAGCTGAAAATGATAATGATGACGATAATAATACGGTCCCCAAATGTAAAACACAATACATATGTAACATTTTTAATTTTATTAATTTTCAGGTCAAAGATCTGTTCCCGATCGCAATCATATTCCAAAGTCTGACGGATGCGGATCTTTAGGTTTGAATTTGGCCTCAGAATATTTACCAATAGGTCAAATGACGAGTTGCTGCGATGTCCATGACAAATGCTACGATAAGTGCAATTCGGGCAAAGAATTGTGCGATATTGAATTCCAAAGATGTTTATACAATTTCTGTGATACTTATAAAAAATCAATAGCCGGCGATACGTTTGTTAAAGGTCAGCAAAATTTATGGATATTAAATTATTTTGTTTGTTTGAGTGGAATTTTATTATAATGTTACATTGCAGGATGTAAAACGGCAGCTAAACTCTTATTTACCAGTACGCTCACTCTCGGTTGTAAATCTTATCTTGATGCGCAGCAGAAAGCGTGCTATTGCCCACCGGCTAAAAAAAAATACAGTAAATATACCACTGGAAATGGAGAATTGTAGCAAAATCATCATAATGTGGCCTCACATACAATGTAATATGCCGAGTGATATAAAAACCTACATTATGCTCTCTTTAGTTCAGATCTCATCTATCCCTACTGTGAGTCATTTATACAATATATGTATGTACAGCTTAAACTTAGCATTTCTATGGATCTTCATTTTTATAATATCTACATTGATTAAGCTTGCTCAATATATTTATTTTATTTTATTTAACACTGAAAAGTTCTTTTAAATTGAAAAGGTTTTTGAAGTGTGCAAAAATTATTTATTATTAAAAAAAATTGTATGTGATAAACTTGGGGCAGCTATTTTGCTAAATAAAAATACAATTTTTTTATAAATAAATGTATTTAATTTTAAATAACGCTACAATCACCAGCAGAAGCGGCAATACCAATTCATTATATATATTGAAAAACTTACATATTAATTTTAATCATATATTACTAATTGGGTTGCTCTCCTTGCGCACTCTCACTATTAGGTGTATTGAACCGTACATGAAAAAATATCATTATAAATATATATACGAATATAAAATGCTCTATATGTGAACAAAGTATAAAAAAATACAATCGGAATGACAAAAAATATGAATTTATATGATTTGCTATATAATGTTTAGGAGAATCCTAAAAAGTCGAAATCAAACGAATTAAAAAATACTGTTGTTACGCATAAATAATAAACGCTATCCTTATGAGGCCCCACACAGAAAATACATTTAAGCAACGATAATTTAATGAGTATTTCTACGTTAGAAGTTGTTTAATTTCTTGCTTTTCGGCGGCGTCCATGTAAGACATTCCGTCGGGAGTGACTCCGGTCTTCGACGCACCCTTGAAAATAAAATTCAACGTAAAAAATGTTATTTAAACGTTCAAAATCGACACGTCATCATACTAGGCAAAAACTTACATTTTTTAAGAGTATTTGTACACAATCCGTATGCCCTTCCCAAATAGCAGCCAACAAAACTGAGATTCCATGCTTATCTACGACCTATATGATAATAATAAAGAAAATTTGTAATTTATGATTGAATTACATATAAATATGTATAACCGGTGTTGTATAAGACTAATAGCTCATTTGAATTACATTTGGATTTGCGCCTTGGTCCAGAAGATATGTTAAAACATCTTTTTGCCCATAATCAGCTGCATAGTGAAGGGGAACTCTGCCGTCGATGGCTTCATTGACATTTATTTTCTATAAAATAAAAATATTATTACTGTACAGAGCCTCATTACTATATAGTCGGTATATTGGCAGAAAACGTTAAGTCAAAAATCCTTGTTTTGAGAAAATTTGTTTTTCCAGTAACAAGCGAGGACATACATAACTAACTTAATTCGTATTGACAT
Organism: Parapsyche elsis; assembly: GCA_022651745.1. Taxonomy (NCBI): domain Eukaryota; kingdom Metazoa; phylum Arthropoda; class Insecta; order Trichoptera; family Hydropsychidae; genus Parapsyche; species Parapsyche elsis. Next base: position 2,564,027 of record JAGVSN010000004.1, on the reverse strand, counting down.
CTTTAAGGCCTGTCGCACACACAGCCACTTTGTTCGCCACCGGTGGCTGCGCTCGGCCACCAGTGGCCCAAGGCGCGGGAACAAAAGTGGCGAGTGGCGGCCACAAGCTGCGAGAGCCGGCCACTGCCCCAGCGTGTGGCGCGTGGTTGTGTTTGCGGGCATCCCATACAAACTCTATGATAAATGCATTCCGCAGCTTGTGGCCGTGTGTGCGACAGGCCTAAACTACGTCAAAAATAAATCGAATATGAATCAGCTTGTTTTTTCAACTGACAGAGCGTGTTGAAATCTACCGAGTTGCATTATTAGGTTAAAACAGCCAATTTATTTATTTGGTAATCATAAATGAACAAAATATATAGGTATTTTCACCATTTTTAATCTTTGACGTTGAAATCTCAATCATTCTGCCAATAATAATAACATATCAAATATCTAACATACTTATTTGATTCCTTATACATAATATAAATTATAAAATTTATAAATATTTATAAACCTATAATTATTATAAATAAATATAAATATATAAATTATTTAACGTTTTCTGCCAGTATACCGGCGATATAGGCCCGGGCCTCACCGGGCAACTAGTCTGGAGACTAGTTGCCCGGTGAGTTACTTTCGTTACTTTCAAGATTTGACGAATCTTTGAAAATAAGAAGAAAAATAAGGATCTGGACTGATACTTTCGTCGGAAATCACTATCTGTGTTTAGGTATTTTTTTATTTTTTTTTCGTTTGTGGTTTTTTGAAAAAAAAAAACTATTTTTTTTTCGTGTTACCTGTACAACATTGTCTAAGAATCCTATATTTGAAGTCGGTTTTGGATTTCCATGTCTATTTAAACGTTCTTTCGGGTCGTGAAAATCGCGAGTCTCTCATAGTTGCCGTGAAGGCATCTAGTCGTCGGTGTAGTCGTCCATAGTTGTGGAGACTGAGTTGCCCGGTGAGGTCCGCTCCGTCTAAACGCTACCACTTTGACGACACGACGACTAGTCTGCAGACTAGTTGCCCGGTGAGGCTCGGGCCATATAGTTGCACAGAAATTTGGGTCACACTTTTATATGGGAAATTTGTCTGGTAACCACAGATATCTATACATGTTACGCAAAATTATTGTAACTGGCACATATGAGAAAAAAAAGCAATCATTTTCAGCCATTTACCATCCACTGCTGGATGAAGGCCCTCCAATCCTCATCCATTCTTGTTTGCCTTGAGCAATCTGCATTCAGTTGATTCCACACATTCTTCTCAATTCATCAGCCCATCGTCCACTTGGTCTACCTTGCTTTCTTTCACATACTCTCAGATACCATTCCAGTATTTCTCGTGACCATCTGCCATCCATTCTTCTCGCTATGTATCCTATCCGCTTCCCTGTATGTACTGGATCTTACGTAGCATTCCTGAATTCAGCATCCCCGTTTCACATCCACACGTCATAACTGGCAGTACACTTTGGTTGTATGCCTTATTTTTTTACCATAGCGGGATGTTGGATATAAAAACTACGTTCATTCTTCCAAAAGCGCTCCATCCTAGTTTAATTCTTCGTCATTACATTCAGTCATATTCACCAATTGCCCGAAGTAGAAATAATTTTCGACTCTCTCTACAATGTGATTATTTACAGTGACTATGTGTCCACTCGAACTTTTTCACACATTCCGCTGCCACTTTGGCCATGCTTCTCACCCATGTATTTCTCTTACGATCTCTTCTTGTCATACCGAGCATACATCTTTCCACAGTTCTCTGTGTGCACTGGATCTAGCATAACATTCTCGAATTCAGCATCCACATTTCACATCCATACGTCATAACCGGTTGTATGCCTTATTTTTTAACCATGGCGGAATGTTGGATGTTCATTCTTCCAAAAGCGCTCCATCCTAGTTTCATTCCTTCTAACCATTAACTATCTACCGTGACTACGTTTCGCCAATGAAAATATTCAAAATGAAAAAATAATCCGAATTATTTGTCAATTTTGCACATTTTATAGGTGTGAATATTTTTCTTCGAGTGATATTTAAAATATCGCGCCAATAGACACTCGGCGGATAAGAGCGCGTTACGACCTGAAACTTGACACCTGTCGCTGTCAGTGGACTGTCAATGCGAATGGGCTGACAGGTGATAAAATGACGACTCATCGTACGACGTCAATCCATTACTTGGTAACCTCGTCCACGGAATCGAGAGCAGATCAGCTCTGCTCGTGGAACGTTCGTCGAATACGACAGCTGTGCATATTCAATATTCAATATAGCTGGTGGACGGTATCTCACCTGAACGTCGACAATGGAGCGCACTTCGTCGATGTCTCCGTTCTTGATACCCCATACGAGCTGACTCATGGTGGATGCCGTTCACTCGACACTGCTTTAGCTGACTTATTTAGCCGGTAAGTCCGATTCTCGTGTGGCAGTCAGCCAGACAGTCAGTTGATCGGTCGACGAGCCACACCGGCCGCCCACAACACAATCAGAACGACAACTGCTAATGTGCCGAGGCAAATACCACACCGTACCGCACCGTGGTACGCCTGTTGTATTAAAATACGAAAAGTGTGTGAAAAGCCAGGCGATAGCTCAGTGGTTAGAGCGTTATTTAAGGGAAGGTCCTCTTGTGTCGATTGATTATCTCGACAATTGTTTCCTTTTACATAAATAAAATTAATAATTCCCCGTTGGAGTGCAAGGGAAAAGGTTGAAGAAAAAAACGTTTCGGTTGACTTTAGTGATTGAATGTCCTGTGTGACACTCGGTCGCCGGTACTAGGGTTGCCAACCGTCAGAGAGACAGTGATGCCAACCCCAGCTATTTTTTTTATAGAATTTGACAGATTGTTGAAAAGCGGACGCGGCCACATTTGCGAAACCAAACTTTTATTGATTTAAATACCGACCGATTAATTAGTTGCCATTATATTACACCTCTCAAATATATTAAACATATACAATGTGAAGTCGTCAAAAAATACTTCGATTAACTGCAAATCAAGTTTAATATTATTAGGAAGTGGATCCCACACCACGCCATGATTTGGTTATCCTACATTGTATATTATATAACTTAGTTACGAGACTACCTATTCATTTATACATTTGTAAGGGCCGCTATAGTAAAATGACGCTAGCAGTATTGAGAGCGACTTTATTGGTTGACGGGCCGAAGAGAAGTCGATACTTATCAGTGGTTATCAGGGCTACCTTACCAATCAACAATTTATTTATTTATTTATTTATTTAATAATTACATGGAGAGGCGGCATAGCCGATAGGCCCATGGGGTTTGGTTTTAGTTAAAAATCAAAAAAAAAAAACAGTATTATAAATGAAAAAGAAAGAATGAGAGGACAGTATTGCCAAATTTGAACAAAATAAAAAAAAAAAAAAAATAAAAAAAAAAATAAAAAAACAAAGATAAAAAAAAAAAATAGTAACAAAAATAAAAATAGAGATAAAAATAAAATAGAGATAAAAAAAAAAAAGAATAAGAAAAACAAACAAAAATAAAAAAAAAAAAAAAATAAAAAAAAAGATAAAAACAAAATAAAATGAATAATGGTCCATTTATTAAAGAATTACAAATATCCATTGTTTTTTAAGAATAAATCTAGCTGATTTTTATATAAATTAACATTTTTTGAAGTGACATTGAATCTGGAAGACTATTCCAAACTTGAACCACTCTATTTGAAAAGAATGAATCTCTAACAATCTTATTTGATTTTTCTTTTTTTGGAGTCTAAGAGTATGACCTCTTAGATGAGGGTTCTCATTGAACATAATGAGGTTGGTCATATCACATGAATAATGATTATTTATTATTTTGAATACTTCAATTAAATCACCTCTTAATCTCCTCGTCTCCAATGTGGAGAGATTCAGTCTTTTCAATCTTTCATGATAAGGTAGTGATCGAAGTTCGGATGGCATTTTGTAATTCTTTTCTTTGGACCCTCTCGAGACATAGAATATCTTTTTTTTTAAATGGGGATTCCAAACATTATATGCATACTCCAATTTCGGTCTGATATATGACTTATATATTTTTAACAACAAATTTTCATCCAATGATTTGAAGACACATCTAATGATATATATAAAGGAATTTACTTTTTTTGACTAACTGGTTGATGTGCACAGACCATTTTAAATCTTTGGTGATAGTTACACCCAGATCACATTGGGAGGAAACATTAGTCAATATTTGATTATCAATCATATACGGAATTTGCGCATTGAAGGATCCTAAATGAAGAGTATTGCATTTGGCTGCATTTAAAGACAAAAGCCAAACTTTAGACCATATGTTAATACAGTTCGGGTCATTTTGCAAATCTCTACGTCCATCGATAGTTGCCGGACCGAAAAGTTTAATATCGTCTGCAAACAATGAATGACTTGAAACAAGACCATCCACAATGTCGCTAATGTATATAATAAACAAAACAGGTCCCAGAACCGAACCCTGGGGAACTCCACTGAGAACCGGTAGTGAGTCGGAAAGACAGTCACCGATCCTCACCGTGAACTTCCTCAGTCTCAAGAACTCCCCAATACATTTCAAGAGTGAGCCTCTAACACCGACATGATCCAGTTTCAACATCAAACGTTCAATAGGGACTCTGTCAAATGCCTTTTCAAAATCCAAATAAATGACATCCGTAGGAACATCATTATTTAGACTTTGAGTCCACTCATTTAAAGATGCCAGTAGATTACTCATTACAGACCTTCCCGGTAGAAAGCCATGTTGCGTGGAGGGTATAATATTATTATCCATAACATGTTTTATGAGCCTTTTACGATCACCTTCTCCATGCATTTGAGGATGATGGATGAAAGGCTTATTAAGGCGAAAGTTTAAAGCCTTCAGTTTATTGCCCTTTTGTATATTGGAACAACAATTGAAGTTTTCCATACCTCTGGCATAGAAGAAGACTTAAAGGATTCATTAAATATTTTACATAATGGATGAGAAATGGTAGTTGCAGTATATTTCAATAAAATGGAGGGCAAGTTGTCACTTCCTGGAGCTGAGTTATTTGAGAGACCAGACAGCACCTCAGCAATTTCTTTTTTTTTAAAACTTACACTACAAACTTCATTAGTTCTACGAGATTCAATTGGCAACGAGGGCATATCATCTAATGGTTCATCGATATAGGCTTTAATGAAAGACTTGGCAAATATGTTTGCAACTGACAAAGGTTCAGTAATAAGTACATCATTATCATCATTTATATTGGAAATTGAAACATTTGATTTAAGATTGCAATTAAGATATTTAAAAAAGGATTTGTTATTATTAGTTACAATATTTAATTCATAATCACGTTTTGAATTTCTAATTAACATAGTTACTTCGTTGTTTACTTTTCTATATTTAGAATAACTATTGGAAGTATTATATTTTTTATGGGCATTCCATAATTTGCGTTTAAGTTTAATTTGATTTAGAATTAGGTTGTTTATCCAAGGTTTATTCCTTGGTTTGAAAGGTCTTGCTAGTGGAACATATTCGTTGATACCATTTTCTAAGGTTTTATAAAAAAAATCCCATTTTTCTTGAACATTACAATCAGAATCTAAAAATTTCCAGTCTATAGTTTCCAGATATGAGTTAAAACTTACATAATCAGCATTTTTTAAATTATGGGTACAATTTGGATGCCTTTTCTTATTAACAATGGCTCAGCTGAGTACTCACACATTATTTCTATGTACTGTTCTTGAATCTATTGGTTAGGCTTTTTTCAAATACAAAAAACAGAAAAGAGTCGATCAAAAAAATTTGCTTGCTCTGCAATCAGTTAGAAATCATTTTGGAATACCAAACGATTTTGACCAAAACCCAAAAACGATTGTAATTTGGTCCTAAGCATTTACGTGGCTGTAACTAGTTCTTTCAAAATAATTTTGCAAATTATGTCCAAAAGGTATGGCCGATTGCTTGACTGTTACGATGTGTTTATAATGGAGCGTAACGTTTGCGACTAGGATCGTTCATTTATAATATGCTAAACAAGGGTTACTGGATTTAGTTTCCAGTTAAAATTTCAACATTTTACGAAAAATGACTAGGAGCGGGTAAGTAAACCTGCCGATACATTTTTGTGTTGTTTAGGGGAGTTTATGTTTTAGAGGTTAGCTGTCACGTTCATTCTAACGTCAATTGTATTGAAACAACGGTTTTACACGAAATTGTAAACAATTAGTTGAAAGTGATTCATGTATAGTCTATTGAGACTAGTGCAATTTTGTAAACCTAACCATTTTATAATGTTTTCATAATTACATTATTATTTCAGCCGCGAAAGAGAAAGCAGAAGACGGTCTCATAGTAAATCTGTGAGTCCTGAACGTAAAAGACGACGCTCTCGTAGTCGGGAGAGACCCTCAAAGTCATCAAAACACAGACGTAGTCGGAGTAGAGACCGTGAAAGTAAACGAGAGAAACGATCTCACAGTAGAGAGAGAAAATCGTACGTATTTACCATTTCGACGGAATAGTCGGGAATGTATTATAATTACTATATAATTTTGTCATTATTTTAAATTTCTCAACATTACAGAGATTCAAAAAGAGAGGGTGATAAAAGATCGAGTTCATCGAGATTATCTAGAAGAAAGTCCAAAGAATCAGAGCGACCCAAAGAAAAGGAGCGTTCTCGTTCTAAAGAAAAACACGTCAAAGAAGACGATGCCGAATTTGACCCAGGAAACGTTGACAAGGTATACGACTGATCTCTAAAGAGCTCTATTTATTGGATTTAGTATAAATACCTATATAGATACTATAAAAATCTAAATTTTAATTTAGGAAGAGGAACAAAAGCGACTGGAGGCAGAAATGCAGAAGCGTCGAGATCGGATTGAAAGATGGCGCGTCGAACGTAAAAGGCGTGAATTGGAAGAGACTAAACGTGAAGTACAAAAAGGGAGCCTGACTGCAAATATTCAAATTCCGACACTCAAAAAGTGGTCATTGGAGGATGATTCTGGTGATGAAGGTAAAAATTTTATACATTCTGTAGTGCGATAAAATTATTATTTTTGTATCACTCATAGTTAGCAAAAATCTTATATTAATATGTTAAATTTCTACTCATCATCATTTTCAGCTGTTCACCATCCACTGCTGGATGAAGGCCACTCCAATCCTCTTCCATTCCTGTCTGTCTTGAGCGATCTGCATCCACTTGACACCACACATTCTTCTCAATTCATCAGCCCATCGTCCACTCAGTCTACCTTGCTTTTTTTCACATCCTCTTGGATAACATTCCAGTATTTCTCGAGTCCATCTGCCATCCATTATTCTCACTATGTGTCCAGCCCATTGCCACTTCAATTTATTCACATGTGACGCTATATCTCCCACTTTGGTGCATACATTTCTACTAAAATGTATAAAAACCTTATTTATATTTTGTATTTAGGAGAAGAGGCTGGAGGTACAAGTGCGATGGTAGATATCAGTCAAACACCAAATGCATCAAAAGAAGTAGAAGAAGAAGAAGAAATTGATCCTTTGGATGCATTCATGTTAGAAGTGCAACAGGTAATTTTGTTTATGTGAATATTGTATTTAATATTCTTAGCATTTTTTTCTAGCTATAATTATTAACATCAATACTTGATTTTTTTAGGAAGTACGTAAAGTGAATAAACTGGATCAAGCTAGAGGTATTATTGATGGTACCAAAGGGCAGCCATTGTCTAATACTGGAGTAGTAATATTGTCAGGAACCGCTAAACAGACGCAAGAAAAGAAAAATAAAGGTTTTTGAATACTAAAAACTTATAAATTCACATTATTTACAGCATAATTTTAATACTTTTTTAACTATAATCCAGGTGAATTGATCGAACAGAATCAAGACGGTCTGGAATATTCATCAGAAGAGGAGACTGAAGATATTAAAGATACTGCTGCACATCTTGCATCGAGGCTAAAGAAAGATCTCGCAAAAGTTGACCACGCCTCTTTGAATTATATACCCTTTACTAAAAAATTTTATACCGAGGTATTTGTAAATTTTTTTTGTTTTGATTATTTTAATTTGTGAAAATTTTTGACGATTGTTTTATTTTATCATTTAGGTACCTGAAATAAGTCGTATGACTTCTGAAGAAGTGGAAGCGTATAGAGTAGAACTGGAAGGCATTGGAGTTAGAGGTAAAGGTTGTCCGAGACCAATAAGAGAATGGGCCCAGTGCGGTATTAGCAAAAAGGAACTAGACATCCTTAAAAAACTAGGATTTGAGAAACCGACACCGATTCAGGCTCAAGCCATTCCAGCCATCATGTCCGGAAGGTATATTTTACCTTTTCCTCTTGTGTACGTTTTAAGTGTTCCATTTCAATCATTTCATTTTGTCAATTTATTTTATTTCAGGGATTTGATTGGTATTGCGAAAACAGGTTCTGGCAAAACTATGGCCTTTATGTTACCTATGTTCCGTCACATTCTAGATCAACCGCCCTTAGGCGAAACTGATGGACCAATCTCCCTTATTATGACACCCACTCGAGAGTTGTGTATGCAGATTGGTCGGGATATTAAGCGATTCTGCAAATCTCTCATGTTACATGTTGTGTGCGTTTACGGTGGGACAGGAATATCAGAGCAGGTTAATTCTTCAATTTCAAGCAATTTTTTGATTTCACAACTCTAAAGCGGGCCATAGACAGTGCGACCAGGTCTCCAGACAAATTGTACAGATAATCGTATGGTTGGGGCTCGCCACTAACCATACAACCTTGCTGTACGACAAAATCAGTAGATCGGTTTTTGTGCATACACGTTTCGACCAGGGCTCGAAATGGACAGGAGCGCATGAAATCTGTAAACATAGTAAATCTTTCGTGAAATCTGTAAACATAGCGCTCCTCTTCGTGAAATCTGTGAACTTAGCGCTCCCATTCGTTAAAAAACCAAAATTTCCATAACTTAATAAATAATTACTGAAATTCAGTAATTATTGCCGAAAAAATGTTAGAAGGTGAATTTTTGTTACATTTATGACTCGTAAATCACAATCGTTGACTGGAAGTTAAATTCTTTATATTTCATTATCATTATCTGTAACTGTATATGTAATACATAATAAAAAAAATGGTCCCAAAAGGCTTCCATTCGTAATAATTTCTATTTCGAGCCCTGGTTTCGACACGACCGAGCCGTCGCTTAGTTGGTCTCTCGGTTGGATCATAATTTGGTACAACCGAGAGACCAGCGCGACGGCGTTGGACGACAGTTGTAAGGTTTGCTGTACCGTCTATGGCCCGCTTTATACTGCCTCTGTGATTGATGTTTACTTTACCTGAACTAAACGCAAGATTTTTATTTTTTACAGATAGCTGAATTGAAACGTGGAGCCGAAATCATCGTATGCACCCCGGGAAGAATGATTGATATGCTTGCTGCTAACTCGGGAAGAGTGACTAATCTAAGGAGAGTTACTTACATAGTACTCGATGAAGCTGATAGAATGTTCGACATAGGCTTTGAACCTCAGGTAATGTTTTATTATTCGATTATTATTTTACAATAATTACAATTGGTCTTACGTCTCATTTTATCATCAAATATTGAATTATTTCATTTGCATAGGTATTATATTATATTTTATTGTATACAGGTAATGCGCATAATTGAAAATATTAGACCAGATAGACAAACTGTGATGTTTAGTGCAACTTTTCCCCGTCAAATGGAAGCCTTGGCGAGAAGAATCCTCCAAAAACCTATCGAAGTTCAGGTGTCTATAATGTTTGCAATTAAATTTTAAATTTTTTCATGTATTTTGAATGTATTCTGATAGTTTATATTTAATAATAGGTTGGTGGTAGAAGTATAGTATGCAAAGATGTCGAACAACATGCAGCAATAGTGGAAGACGAAGCGAAATTCTTCAAACTCTTAGAACTTCTTGGTTTGTATCAAGAGCATGGTAATATTATCGTTTTTGTCGATAAACAAGAAAATGCCGACATTCTACTTAAAGAATTGATGAAAGCGTCTTATAATTGTATGAGTTTGCACGGAGGTAATTCTAGAATTGATTATTTTCATTATAGACATATGTACATATATGGTGAAAAATATATCATGCAATATAATAATACGCATGTAAATTTTGTGTTTTTTTTAGGTATTGATCAATTTGATCGAGATTCCACTATAATAGATTTCAAAGCTGGTAAGGTGAAATTATTAGTAGCTACGTCAGTTGCCGCCAGAGGTTTAGATGTTAAACAGTTAGTTTTGGTTGTTAACTATGATTGTCCTAATCATTATGAAGATTATGTTCATAGGTATGTAAAAATGTCTGTATATTGTTAAATAATGTTAAATATGACTGTGGTGAACTTGAGTGCTGTGTACTAAATACTAATTAATTAATAAAACTCGCTATACATATGTATTGAAATATTTATTGTAATATAATATTAAAGATGCGGAAGAACCGGACGTGCTGGTAATAAAGGATTTGCTTGGACTTTTATCACTCCTGAACAAGGCAGATCTGCCGGTGACGTTTTAAGAGCATTTGAAATGGCTGGAGTAGAACCACCCGCTGATCTTAGACAACTCTGGGAGGCATATAAGACTAAGCAAGAACAAGAAGGAAAGAAAGTTCACACTGGAGGAGGATTTAGTGGAAAAGGTTCGTAGCGCAATATTATTTATTGTAAGTTGGATGAATTATATTTTTATTAGACTTTTTTTTTTTTAGGTTTTAAATTTGACGAATCTGAAGCAATGGCGGCCAACGAACGTAAGAAGTTCCAAAAAGCTGCTTTAGGTTTACAAGATTCCGATGATGAAGATGTAGAAGGTGATCTTGATCAACACATTGAGACTATGTTTGCCGCTAAGAAAATCGTAAAGGAAGTTAAGGTATTATATCATCATAATTATTTTCAGCCGTTTACCACCCGCTGCTGGATGAATGCCTCTCCAATCCTCTTCACATTCCTGTCTGTCTTGAGCAATCTGCATCCACTCCACACATTCTTCTCTATTCATCAGCCTATCGTCCACTCGGTCTACCTTGCTTTCTTTCACATCCTCTCGGATACCATTCTCGCGTCCATCTGCCATCCATGCTTCTCACTATGTATCCAGCCCATTGTCACTTCAACTTTTCAACACGTTCCACTATTTTTATTTATTTATTAAACGCCTATTGGGGCTTTTAGACATAAAGAAAATACATAATTTATTAAATTAGAAAAAACACTAAGGCCGGGTACGTATGTTGTTGTCCCTCACACGTATGGCGTTGTCTCTCTCTGGGCGTGAGATAACGCCATACGTGTGAGGGACAACAGCATTCGTACGACACGAATTCATACGAATACGGAATACGTACCCAGTGTGCGCCCGCCCTAAGGGAAAAAAAACTAATAAATAAATTATGTTATGTTAGTTAATAAAATAAATAATAAGTCTTGTCTTTTGGACGAAAGATTAGTATTAAAAAAATCAATAAATCCTGAGTATTTATTGCCATATCTGATCATTCTGGGAATGGGAGAATGAAGATAATAATTATTACATGAAATATTTTCACAATCCAATAAAAAACTAGAATGGGTAACACGCAACGGTACTTTTTAACTAAAAGTCGACTGAAGAAGAATAGGACTATCTATTAGAGCACAGGTTCCCAAACTTTATCGAGTGGCGACCCCTTTTTATAAAAGCCAAGTGACCCGCGACCCCCATATATTTGAAAAACGCAAAAAATATTATTCAAACATCAAGACACCGATTAAAAATGAAAATTGCATTAATCATCATTTTCAGTACTGCTGGATAGGCCTCTCCAATCTTCTTCCATTCCTGTCTGTCTTGAGCAATTTGCATCCACTTGACTCCACACATTCTTCTCAATTCATCAGCCCATCTTCCACTCGGTCTACTTTAATTTATTTCACATCCTCGGATGCCATTCCAGTATTTATTGCGTTTATCTGTCATCCATTCTTCTCGCTATGTGTCCACTCCAACTTTTTCACACGTTCTGCTATATCTGCCATGCTTACCATGATTCTTTGTGTGCACTGGATCTTACGTAGCATTCCTGAATTTAGCATCCACGTTTCACATCCATACATCATAAATAACTGACAGAAAACTGCGACCCCATTTGGGGTCGCAACCCATAGGTTGGGAACCCGTGTATTAGAGAGTTTAATATTTTATATAAAAAAAATTACATTGAATATGATTCTTCTATATATCTGCCACTTACATATATCTTCTATATATCTGCCACTTTAGTCATGCTCCTTACCCATGTATTCCTCTTACGATCTCTTCTTGTTATACCAAGCATACATCTTAACATGCTTCTCTGTGTGCACTGGATCTTGCGTAACATTCTGGAATTCAGCATCCACGTTTCACATCCATATGTCATAACTGGCAGTACGCATTGGTCGTATGCCTACTTTTTTAAGCATAGCCGAATGTTGGATTTAAAAAACTATGTTCGGTCTTCCAAAAGCGCTCCATCCTAGTTTCATTCTTCGTTACATCCAGTCATATCCACCAATTGTTCTAGGTATAAATAACTATCAACTATCTCTACAATATGATTATCTACCGTGACTACGTTTTGCGTGCAAAATTCATTGAACACAATTTTAGTTATACTAAAATTAATTTTTACTTTTGTTGCTTAATTGTGTTAATCCATTTTGTAAATCTACTGAGTCGCATGTAACTATGTATGACTATTATACATAGATACAGAAAAACTTAAGGAATGTTTTGGGTTATTTTATAAGTTTTAAAACCCAACTTTTTGTGTATCACAGGTTGCTGGTATTACTCCAGCAGTTAGTGCTACAGCAGCTGCTGCTGGTGGTGGTGTAAAATTGGAGTTGGCCAAAAAGCTCGCTTCTCGTATTCATCTTCAACGTAACTTGGGCTCGGAGCACAAAGGAGCCACCCAGCAAGCAGCGGAAGCTATTCTCAAAGGAGCATCCCAAACGCACACCTACATTACGGTACGTGTTTATTTTAAGTTCTTGTTAAAGAGTGCTTTAATGAACGACTTAAAGTTTGTCATTGTCATTTTTTTGCGATACAGGCTAAAACAGTTGCGGAGCAGTTGGCTGCAAAACTTAACACTCGTCTCAATTATCAACCTCGTGACGAAGGGGGCTCAGCTGGAACCGGAGCCATCGGTTCTTCAGGAGCCGACGGAGTCGTGGGTGGATCGGGAGCTACTCCCGGAGCGGAGGAAACCTTTCGGAAATACGAACAGGAATTGGAAATTAACGATTTCCCACAGCAAGCGAGGTGGCGTGTTACCAGCAAGGTAAATATAATTTACAATCAATTACAGTACAATTGTTTTGTGTTTCATAATAATTAAATGATAGCTGTACAGTACGCATTTTGGGAATTTTTACTAACTAAGAGTTATTATTTGACCTAAGAGTCACATGTCTTTAAAATAATTTGACCTTTAATTGAGTCAGTAACAACAAATTTTTATTATCTTTTCATTGACATATAGTATTGACATATTTTTAGTATTTTTAATAAATATAGAAAACAACTTACATATGTTTAATTTTTTTTAAATTTTCAGGAAGCTTTGGCTCTCATTAGTGAATATTCTGAGGCAGGTATCACAGTTCGTGGAACTTATGTACCCCCTGGAAAGAGTCCTCCTGAAGGTGAAAGGAAACTTTACCTCGCTATTGAAAGCTCTCAGGAGTTAGCTGTCACAAAGGCGAAATTGGAAATAACTAGACTTATCAAAGAAGAACTTTTAGATTTACAATCGTCAGCTCATCATTCAATCAATAAAGCACGCTATAAAGTTGTGTGAATACATTTTTATCGTATGTGTGAATAGCAATACAAAAATATATTTTTTTAATTAATTGAATTCTCTTAATGAACAAGTGTGCAGGTAAATTGAATATAAAAATAAATTACAAATTTCAATATTTGTATTAAAATAATATTAATATAGCGAGACGTTTATGTGTACATACATATGTACAGTTGATAAATGTTATTTCCATATCTAACGTACATACATATATACACACACATGTGAAGCAAATTAAATTGTAATAAATTCAATAGGTTATCGTTTGTGCTGCACGTTAACATTAAATACATTTAACCTCTTGATTGTTTTGAGTATTTGATTAAAGCAAAATACATCTATGTACAGTATCATGTTTTTCTTGGGCGTGTTTTAATTTTTTTTTTTCACAAGAACATATTTTGAAAATCATTGATGTATCGGAAAATGAAGTGATTTATGAATAAATAAGTGAATTCTGTGATTGGTTGTATTTTTTTTATATTTAAATCAGCACCTGTATTGTAAAGTTTAAATTTACATTTATATGCATTGTTTTTTATGCAAAATAAAGTATTTATGTAGTGCCAATGTTAATATATTTTATACTTTCCACTTTAACAAATCGGTTCGAACTAAAATTTGTAACTTTTGAACCTAACACGACACATTTGCAGTGGGTTCCTGATCTCATAAATGATTTAAAGCCTAAATGAATATGTAATCAAAAATTACATTTAAGAGTATGTAGAGCTTAAAAATGTGTCCAGCATTAAGTTTTTATTTCGAAAGCTTGGCCGTCGCGATTGAAAATATAACGTCGAAAATAAATTAGTCCAAATCATTAGTAATTGATAGCAATTAGATTTAAGCTTTATATAGGTACATATTTATTAGATGGTTACCAAGCAATGTAGATTTAACAGTGATGAATATATAAAATTGTGGTTCACACTCATATAATTTTGTATCGGAGAGAGTACAAATAAAATAAATCTTTTGTAATTTTAATTTTCTGATGAAATAGTTCAAGTGGCGGTCGATGTCGAGGAATGTCATTACAAAGTTGTTTGTGTCCTGTTTGTAAGAATTATTATTGACTACTTTTTCTGGCATGGTAACTCGCATTCATGCGATTGGTCGCAAATTATCTTTTTTTTTTGCGGTCACCTTAATTCAGAGATTGTAAAAAGTATATATTGGCTAGTTTTATTATGCTAGGGTACACTCATCGTCTTCACGACACCATGAGGGGTCTAGCTCTGTTCCTGTTCTTTGTCGTGGCTTTGGCTTCGGCCACCATCGTACAGCCAAAACATGACAAAGTTGGTGAGTGCATTAATTTTTATTATTTTTTTCTCGTAAATTTTGTCATACAGTATAAAATAAGTTAATAATTTTTTTTGTAGCTGATAAGGAGTTCTTGACGAAACAAAAGAACTTGTATCATCTCTTTTATCATGTTCATCAACCCAACATCCACAAAGATCAGGTTCAAATCGGCAGAGAATACAGCATTGAGTCCAACATGGACAAATATACTGTAAGAAAATATTCATTTATAATTTTAAATAACATTTTGAAATCTAGTAGGCTAATGAACTATGTATGTATTGTATTGTTTCAGGATATCAAAGTTGTAAAAACTTTCCTCAACAGATATGGGGAAGGTATGGTACCAATGGGTAGGATCTTTTCCGTCATGTACAGAACCATGTTGCACGACGCTGAGGCTCTTTACGAATTGTTCTACCATGCTAAGGACTGGGAGACTTTCTACAACACTGCTTGCTGGGCTCGCGAATTCATAAACGAACAAATGTTCGTTTATGCCTTGAGTGTCGCGGTTGTACACCGTATCGATTGCTATGGATTGATGCTGCCTCCAGTTTATGAGATTCTTCCACATTACTTCTTCAACAATGACGTCATTGAGAAGGCCTACTATTCTAAAATGCAAGGACATTCCGAGCATTTGGGTCCCAACGTATACTCTGGCGAAGGTAACTCAGTCTTCATCAACTCCAACTACACCGGCTGGTACATCAATTACAGTGAAGAACAAAAGCTGTCTTACTTCACCGAAGATATCGCGTTGAACGCCATGTACTATCGCATACACTTGGATTACCCCGCGTGGATGGATAGCCATAAATATGGATTGAATAATGACAGACACGGAGAGTTCTACTACTATGTGCACCAACAACTTTTGGCCCGTTACTACTTGGAAAGATTATCCAACGGTATGGGAGAGATTCCCACCTTCTCATGGCACTGGCCCGTAGAAACTGGTTACTATCCGTCGTTGAGATACTTTAACGGTTTGGAATACCCAATCAGGCCCAATCATTTTGATCTCAAGAAAGATGACCATTTGGAACATCTCATTCAAGTCGAAGACTATGAAAGACGGATCCGCGAAGCCATTGACCAGGGATACGCCGTTAAAGTAAATATATTACAAATACTTTCCAAACTTCCAACGTCCATTTTGAAAATTATTCAATTGCTAATTTTAAATTTTAGGAAGATGGATCTCACATCAGCTTGCGCGAACCTGAAAGCATTGAGCATCTTGCTAACATCATCGAAGGCAACAGTGACTCTGCCAACATGAGACTGTATAGATATTCCAACATCATCGCCAGGATGTTGTTAGGAAACTCTGTCCGTCCAAGTTCACCGTAAGAACAGATTCATTATTTATATTACACAATCGTACGAGTAAGAACAATTTAATGACGAATTTATTTTATTTTAGACACACCGTTGGCCCATCAGCTTTGGAGAACTACCAAACCAGCCTGCGCGATCCAATGTTCTATCAATTATTCAAACGTTATATCGGATTCTTCGACCAATACAAAAAACTGCTCACTCCGTACACCGAGGAAGAGCTCAGCTGCCCAGGAGTCAAGATCGAAAACGTTGAAGTCGAGAAACTAGTCACCTATTTCGATCATCACGATGTTGAAATCACGAACGCCGTTTGGCAAACCAAGGAAGAAGGTATTTCTTTATTTTATTCAACAATCACATACGCACTCTATCATTAGAATGATTTTCCCTTATGCTTACGTTGAATTATTTGTCCACAGCTACCAAGATGGAAGATGATTTGCATATCCATGTACGTCAAACTCGTTTGAACCACCAACCGTTCACCGTGACCATCAACACCGTTTCTGAAAAGTCCTCAAAGGTTGTCGTCAGGATGTACCTCGGACCTAAATATGATGGAAAGGGCAACTTTGTCAACATCAACCACAACAGAATGAATTTCTTCGAGCTCGATAAATTCACATATGATTGTAAGTTGACTATTAAGAAATCGTGCATTTCAAATACATACAATATTTTAACATGATTTTTTTTTTCTAACAGTGAAATCTGGAAAGAACACTATCCAACGTAACTCCAGGGACTTTATGTGGAACGTCAATGACCCAACCCCATCTAGACAAACATACAAACAAGTCACTGAAGCCCTCGAAGGAAACAAGGAATACCACATTGATGAATCCGAACCACAATACGGCTACCCCGACAGATTTGTTCTGCCCAAGGGTAGAAAGGGTGGCATGCCCTTCTACTTGTACGTCATTGTCAGCCCGTACCATGCACCACACTTGCCCGAAGGACAAGAGCATTCTATGTCTGGTAAAGTTGGAACTGGTACCCGTTACCTGGATAGCCTCCCCATGGGTTATCCGTTCGATCGTCTAATCGATTCCGAATCCACCTTCATGTCGATGCACAACATGCACTTCGAGGATGTTCTCATCTTCCACAAGAAGGAGTCAGAAATCAACCAAGCTACTCACGATTAAGCGAATCGTCGCTGTAATTGAACAACAACTGATTAACTTTAATTGTACGCAACAATGTTGCTAACCGGGACCTGTACAAACTAAAATGACGAATTAAATTACTAAACAATCAATATATTTTTTTATTCTTATTTTATCCATTATCCTGCAAGTTTTATTATACATACCTACATTTTAAATAGCTTCTTTAAAAGTCTTGAAAAATTTATTGAGAATCGTAATTCTGATATTTCTGCTGGAATTATACCTCTCGATATAAAACTGCAAACTTTAAACCATAATCAAATGAGATACATTAATGAATACTATTTTGAGCTCAGATTAATTTTTGTAAAGAAATCTAATTGATATTTAGATTAATACACTTAACAACAGTATGGTAATACTCAGATTACATGAGACAGTGAGACAACAAATGATCATTATTAAACCAATGGAAAATGCACATTTGTTCAATAATAATTTTTATACATAGTACATACACATATGTAAAAAAAAAAGTACATACATGTGTGATAAAAAAAAAACCATTTTTCAACTCTAAAACTTAATTGGCAATGAGTATTTTTAAAAATAAATCCACATTAGATTTTACTGTTTTCTGTATTTTGATGAAAAAATGACAGATCGAGTATATAAATATATGTATGTATGTATACCATATAGATTTGATAACAGAGTGCAAAGGTTTGTATAATAAAGCTATAATAATAATGATTATTCATAACTTCTTTAAAAATAGATATGTATGGTTGATTTAGAAAATATTTATACACTATTTAATTCTGCTAATTAAAAATAAATTACATAAATAGTAAAATAAAAATAAAATCTAATTAATGTGATTATAAAGAAATAGTAAACTGGTTTGAGTAAAATTTTAAGCTAAAAATGATTTTTATTCCAAATTTTGGTGTTATCGTCAGTTATACATTTACTAAATTTGTTACGAAACATGTTGTAGTTGATATTTAATGCTAACAATAATGTAATTGTAGTCGTTTGTGAGCAACGGACTCGAGATGAAGTCTCCATTGCTTGTTTTTGTTTTCCTTATCACATTGGCCTTCGTAACAGCAAATTTTATAAGGAAAAATGGTGAATCAATAATTGGTGAGTTCTTTTTTGAAAACTTAATGAAAAATTTCTCAATTTCACAATCATTTTCTTGGAATTTTTTTATTCCTCTTTTCAGCATCAAAGAACGTCTTAGAGAATCAACAGAAAATTTTTGATTTATTAAACCACGTGATTCAACAGAATCCTATTAGCGAGCAAGTTCAAATTGGAATAGAATTTTCTCCGCAGAACAATTCCGATAAATATATAGTACGACAAACATTATTTTAAGAACCATTTATTATAAGTTATAACATTAATATAATATAATTTCAACTTTGTAGAGATCGTACATGGTAGCGGACTATTTCACATTGTCAGCTGTACCCAAATATAAAATTTTATCCCTTTCACTGCCAAATCACCTGAAACAAGTCGAAGCCCTGTTTCGACTTTTCTACTATGCCCAAAACTTCGAAATATTTTACAAGACAGCATGTTGGGCTCGGGAGAATGTCAACGAGGGCATCTTCGTCTACGCTTTCACCGCTGCTTTCTTCCACCGCAAGGACTGTCGAGGTCTACTCCTTCCTCCTCTGTATGAAATATATCCCTTTGCATT
This sequence comes from Parapsyche elsis, assembly GCA_022651745.1. Classification (NCBI taxonomy): domain Eukaryota; kingdom Metazoa; phylum Arthropoda; class Insecta; order Trichoptera; family Hydropsychidae; genus Parapsyche; species Parapsyche elsis. The sequence goes on along the minus strand of JAGVSN010000004.1, from coordinate 2,544,649 downwards.
TGTGAAATCAGACGTGATCATGAAGATGAGTCGCATCAAGGAGCAAGGGTTTGTGAGTGATAATAAGTTGGCCGCTCTCTCGGGAGTCTACGCTGGTGATTCCAATGACTACAATATCACCAATACGTTTACTGGAGTGTTCGAGCGCAACAGCGCTGAAGAAGCCATGTCGTATTTCACCCAAGACGTGAATCTCAACCTGTACTATTACCATTACAATGCAGAGTTCCCTTCATACCTAGTCGGCGATGATTACAAATTAAACGACGAAATACGAGGAGAATTGTTTTACTATGTTCATCAACAGCTAGTGGCTCGTTACAATCTCGAAAGGTCCTCTAACAAAAACTTGACACAAGCTGATGAATTGTATCTGAACGATATGCTCAGAATGCCTTATAATCCCACAATGAGGTATCACAATGGATACATACTTCCGATGAGATCCGACAACTACGACTTTCACACTGATGAAAATGTGAAATTCTTAAATAAATTTGAACAATTCGACAAGGCACAGTGTCGAACGCAAAAATTCGTAAGTAAAATGTTGATTTAATTCCTTTGGACTGGAACTATATATCTAAATAAAAAATAATTTTACACTTTTCAGGCTCATACCAATGATAATATTAAAAGTTTAAAAACTTTGGGAATTTCATATTTGTCCGAGGTAGGACCTAACATGCTAAAGAAATCTTTAGGTGGATCATTCTTCAAGGATGATACGTTAGTTAGCAAAATATATTGAACTAGAAAAATCTTAAATATATGGTTAATTTTAAAAGGAATATTTTTACAGGTTTAATTACATACCTTCGATACTAGAACGACCTGAAACTTCAGTGCGCGATCCGATATTCTTTGCTGTATGTGAAAAGTTCTTGAAATGTTTCAACAAGAATAAGATGTTACTACCTTCTTACAATGAAGAATTGTCTTTTCCTGGCATCAAAATAAACAAAGTTGAATTCACTCAATTGACTACGTACATGGAACAATTCGTTTACGATATAACTAACGGAATTTTCATGAGCAAGGATGAAATTGAAAAAGGAAAAGATAGCTTCATATTCAGAGCTCGCCAAGAAAGACTCAACCACAAGCCATTCTCTGTAATTTTGGAAATTTCGTCTGAGAGGGAGGTCAATGCTGCTGTAAGGATCTTTTTAGGACCGAAGCCAATTACTGAATTTTTGGATTTGAATCAGAAAAGAACCGGTTTTTTTGAACTCGACAACTTCGCGTACAAATTGAATTCTGGTAAAAACTTCATAATTCGACAAGATCATGAGTTTGCCCGAGTCGCTCGGGAAGCCAAGCCCACACGCGAAATAATTAAATTGTTAGAAGAGGCTATGAAAGGTGGTGAAGAGTTTTTGATTAACGAAAACAAGGCTAGGAATGGTTGGCCATACAATCTTCTCCTGCCGAAAGGTAAAAAGGAAGGCTTAGAATTCCAGATTTATGTAATTGTAACTCCATTTAGAAAAGACGAACCAGCCTTGACCGACGATTTTAACTTCCAAAATAGTGTTGGAATAACTAGTAGTATTCTCCTTCAAGATGGAAAGCCTTTTGGATTCCCGTTTGATCGTGAAATCAATGAAACGGCCTTCCTTCGACCGAACATTATGTCATATGATGTTAAGATTCATCACATTTTGTCGAAAGCTTGAAATCTAATAATAACTAATGTTGTTTTATATTGGGATTGGAAAATATAATAAAATAAATCTCATAAAAAAATTGTTGTTTGATCTCATTCTTTAACACAAAATTTATCTGTCGCTTCAAGTATTTCAGAGCTTTCTGTTCATTTTTACTAAATCAGCCATGGCATTAATAAATAAAAGCCCTACTAATAAAGTTATACACATATGCATCAATTAATCACTTATCAAAAAATATAATTATGAAGCAAATTAGAAATAATTTTTACTCATTTTAATCTTTATTTGCCTTATAAAAATATAAATGTATAGTTGGATATGAAAGAACGATACCTGTTTTTAACGATTTAACGATTTAACCTCGGAAACAAATAACGCCACGGTGCTAAAATATAAATTATTTAAAAGTACATTTAATCCACTTTCTATGGATATTGTACATAGTTATGTTGCAATAATAGTTATCCGTTAGAAAAAAGGTACAATATCATGGCAAAGAGTATTACGTGAACTTACAAATAATTTTATTTTGGATTTAAAATAGTTAAAAAAAGAGGTCTTATACTTATGTCCATCTGCAGACACTCAATCGAGGCATATCTTTCGACAATTAAATCTAAATAATTTTTTGGTACTGAATAAAATAAAAATAATTATAATTTTAGAGAAAATGGTTGATTGATTTGGTTTAGTAATTGTAAAATTGTTGGCGCCAGTATTTGAAGATGTCGTTATAACTATTATAAATAATAACTTTATTAGACTTGATCACCGTTTTATTATATTTATATATGTAATATATAGCTAAATTCTCAAGATATCGTTTTCATGTTTCCGTTGAAACAAAATGGAGAAATATGGAAACTGTGATTATTGATTTTCAAGGAATAATACATATATGTATGTATGTACATATGTATGTATGTACGGTGTACATAATTATATTTCTATGAACATGTAGGTATCACCTTTCATAATCTTGAAATTCCAACAAAACATGTTTTTTCGAGATTACTGCGGTTAAAAATGAAACAAATATTTTCCCCAAATGATCTTTGTGGTATATTTTTCATGTTTTGTTGGAAACAATGACTTCTAGACAAAGCTAGAATCGTCAGTTTATCGGGAAGATGCCTAGAAGGCAATTGAAGTTGATTGCTGTAGCCAGTGAGAAAATGTGCATAGGAAAGAATAATCAACTACCGTGGAATTTAAGGTGTAAAATATAATTTTTTTTAAATATTTCTAAACACTATCACTTTTATTAACTAAATTATATTTTTAGAAATGAATTGAGTTACTTCAAAAAGGTCACCAAAACAACGGCAAGTGCCGATAAAAGAAATGCAGTTGTGATGGGTAGACGCACTTGGGAAAGTATACCAAAGATAAATCGTCCTCTTTTGGGTAGACTGAATGTAGTGTTGACAAAAAGTCCAGAGATTTTAAAACAGAAAGTCGATGAAAGTGTTCTCGTTTTTGATGATTTCAATATGGCGATTGAAACAATTCAAAATAACGAAAACATAGAGAGCATTTGGATAATAGGAGGTTCGAGTGTATACCAAGTAAGCACACTGCAAATTTGTACTATGTATCTTTTCTTAGAAACGATTTCATTAAGTCGTTTAATATTACAAGTACATATATCTATTTATGTATATTATGAATTTCAGACAGCAATGAATCATCCTGAAAGTTATCGAATTTACATGACTGAAATTCTGAAACACTATGAGTGTGATACATATTTTCCCAAAATCGATAATAAATTCAAACTATTGGAGGATCATGGAGAAGAGTCTGATATAGTTCCAATAGAAAAGCAAATAGAGAATGGAATAGAATATTACTTCAGAATATATGAAAAGCAAAATTAAATTGTATATTCATTAATGTATAATTTAATTTAATTAATTAAGAACTTACATATTAATAAATATTTGAAAATTATTTTCTCGTTTACCTTATTTGATCGATAATAATTAAATATTAAAATAAAATGAGACTTCTGACTAACGGAAATTAAAGCTTTTATAATTTAGTTACATATAAATAGAGATACGTGATTATCGCGTTTTGCGATAAGTGCGATATATATGCGATAAAACCGATAATCGCGATATAGATGCGAAAACAGTAAAATATGCGAATAGATGCGAAAAATAAAAATATCTCGCACAAATATCACTTCTCATCTTCAATGTGTGTTTTTTAGCTACTTGTTTTATTAAAAATTGACCGTGTAACTTAAAATCTAACTTATCATCCAATATTATACCTTTAAATTATACTTAATAAAATTTAAATAAATTATAAATTATATTTAATAAAATATTAAATTATATTTAATAAAATATTAAATTATATTTAATAAAATATTAAATTATATTTAATAAAAAAAAATTTAATATATATATACGTACATACATACATATATGTATGTACATATATATGTATATAAATAAATTTTACTCACTTGCAGGCTGTAGAGATATTACTTAACGTTACACAATTCAGCCCTAAAAATAAATATTTTGTCTGAAAACGGATTTTAATGTTATTTTTAAAAGCTAATGCGTCTTTTGAACTTGTACACTTTCGGAAAATTTACATAAATTCGGAACGTATTTAGTGTTCTTCAATTGCATCAGTGCATTAAAACTTGATTGATTACGGTACGAATTTTTCACAAATTTTAACGAATAAAAAAATTGTTCACAATATTGTATGTGGAACCAAAAAGCGTCAAGACAGCAAATGCAAGCTTCCTGACGTTCGAATAATTGGCTGGAAATGATTGCCAAAATTTGAATATAATACCACTTGCCGTGCTCTTTTTGGTGATTAAATTTATTTCCACTTGTCTAATTATTTCCGTTAGTTTTTCAGTTCAAATACTTCTATTTTTAATTTCTATAAGACGCGAGTAAATTTAGGGTAAAAAAAAACTAATTTACATTTTTTTTATTTTATTTTACGAAAAGTGTTGGATTATAAACGGAGCCGCCAATTTTTGCGCCCGGAGCCGCCGGTTCCCGACCACTGTACTAGATTAAAACAATCATCTATAGAAACATGTTCTATGCTGAGTTTTAATTAATTTTAATCAAATTTATTTTTGTATCCATGTTTTGTTTTGTTTCTCTATTAATTGTATTTAAATTGGACTTGTTAACTTCAAATTTGTGAAAAAGAAATAAGCGCTAAATAGATGCGAAAATTTGTTATTTTATTTGCTCCAAAACGCGAAATTGAAGAGTCAAAACGCGAAATTTTATAAAAATAGATGCGAAAATCACGTATCTCTACATATAAAGAATCATAACAACATTTTGTGTTAAAAGATAATAAATTTTGTCAACTCATTGAAGTAATTGATCATTGTCATACAATTTTACAATTTAACTATACATATGTACATAACTTACATATACATATGTAAACATATGTATAACTATACTTACAATTAAAATAAAAATGAATTATTTTTTTGAAAGATGTAAGACGTAAGTTGAAAAAAGTTGAAGTGGCAGTGGTCTGGACACGGCAGATGGACGTAATAAGTACTTGGATGGTGCCAGATAGGATGGAGAATAAAACAAGGAAGACCAAACAGACGATTGGCTGACGAATTAAGTAGAATGTATAGAGTCAAATGAAAGCAGATTCTTGAAGGCAAATAGGAATGGTAGAGGATTGGAGAGGCCTTCATCAAGCAGCGGGTAGTGAATAAGCTGAAAATGATGTTGATTTTTTTAACAATTCATATATGTATATTTAAATACATCCATATGTATTATGTATTGTGAATATCAGTATAAATGTATGATTAACAAGACCTATGTATGTATGTATTTGTACATTAAAAATTGTATCTATTATAATTTACATACATAAATACATAATGTTAAAAATCCTGTAATTAATTATACTTAAAATAAAAAATTTCATAATAAATTATTATCAACCAATATTGATAAATAATAGGCATACAAAAATAATACGTGTTTATTTTATCGTACCATCATGTGTAACAGAAAAATAACGAAAGTCATTAATTATAATTATTGTGATTATGATTGTCAATCATCCTCACCTTTCAGTATGAAAACTTTCGATACACGCACAAAATAAATTTGATAATTGCGTCGTGACTTTTGTTAAAAAATTTAGATTACTGTATTAGACGCGTAGTTTGCTCTCAATTATCTTTTCTCCGTGAACTTAAAATTGAAGGCTATCAAGGTGAAATTACGTTAAATGTGAAAAATTAATGTTATCTAGTAACAAATATTTATTGTAATCGATTATAGGTTTTTGAAATCTTGTGTTATTTGGAGAAAAGTAGGTTTAGAAAAACTTCTGTCTTGTGTCTTCAAAAAAGCCTTTTAAAAGAGCTATAGTTGAGCTCTCTATCACTAATGGTTCCAGAGTTATTGGCATTTTTGTAGTTCAAGTAAAAAATTTAGCTTTTTATGTAATTTTTGAAAATTAATAAAAATAACCATCAACTCAAAAGATCTGAAAATTTGGAATCTTCATTCACTCCATAGGTAATAAATAGCTCATAAACCAAAAATAATTGAAATCGAAGAGGACGAGATGAATATTACAGCATACGTATGTACAATATTGTGAAAATAAAATCTGTTTATTATAAACTTTTTCAATAAATACATACGTACATATGTATACAATACATTAATTGTAGCGTACAAAAATTTTTTTTCGTTCTTAGTCTCCAATTCCACTACTTTTTTCTTTAGCTGAGAAATTTCTTTATTCTTTCCATCCACAAGTTGATTTATTAGCTCGGAAACTCTAAAAACAAATTCATTGTGGTTATTTTTCATTTGATATGTTCGCTTCCTATAAAAATCAGAGAAAAAATAATGAATTATCTTAATATAATAAGAAGTTACTAATTAATAGTCAATGCCGGTTGAAAGTGTTATCGGGTGATGTATCAGTATAATTTTACATATATACCTTTATATATGTAGTGTTTTTAGTAGTTTAAAATATAACAAAAATGCATTAGGTAGTTGAAAATGCGAGCGCTTCCCGAGCGCGGCTACCCAGCCAGGCAAATCTTTGCGCTACTATTTATAGTATAATGGTTTATAAAATCTTGGAATTTTTTGATTGTTTTTTACTTACCAATATTTCGACGAATTCAAGTTCTTCTTCGGGATGATATGAGGTAAAGGTACATTGCATGATACCACGATATAATTGAAGTTGATAGTTGAAGACACTTAGCAATCTGTTTCTCTCAAACTTATCACATTGATCCAAATCTTTAATTTTTTTTAACCATGTCGTGCATAAATGTAGAAATTCAACATCCTGAATTTTTGTGACGAGATCGTCAGCAGTTTCAATCATGTGCTCAAAATCGATGTCCAATTCCATCGTGAAAATAATTTTATTTTAGCTTTCAATAGGAAAAAAAAGAGTTTGAATAAAATAAATAAATATACAATATTATTTTAAAATTTATATAAATGTTATAAACATTTTATTATTTAAAAATATTTAATTAATTAATAAATATATTATACATACATACATATGTATGTACATCTATGTATAGATATGTATATTTTAATTATTTACTAATCTACATAATATATATTATACTAGCTTATTGCCCGTTGATAATCAACGCCCGCTGAATTTTTAATATTTTGGATTTTTGGATCTGGGGGGTGGTAAGGGGCCGGCATAGCTTTTCGGGAGTGCAGAAAAGGTGCCGTAGGGGTAGGGGAGGGGTCTGGGGGGGGTGGTGGGGCCGGCATAGCTTTGGGATTCCAAAAAATGATGCCGTAGGGGAGGGAGGGATCTGGGGGGGGTGAGGGGGCCGGCATAGCTTTTCGGGAGACCCAAAAAAGGTGCCGTAGGGGTAGGGGAGGGTTCTGTGGGTGGTGAGGGGGCCGGCATAGCTTTTCGGGAGTGCAGAAAAGGTGCCGTAGGGGCAGTGGAGGGGTCTGGGGGGTGGTGAGGGGCCGGCATAGCTTTTCGGGAGTGCTGAAAAAGTGCCGTAGGGGTAGGGGGTCTGTGGGGTGGTGGAGGGGCCGGCATTGCTTTTCGGGAGTCCAAAAAAGAGGCCGCCGGGGTAGAAGGCGGCTCTGGGGTGGTGATGGGCCGGCATGGCTTTAAGTGAGTCAAAAAAAAGGGTGGTAAGGGGCCGCATAGCTTTCGGAGTGCTGAAAAGGTGCCGTAGGGGTAGGGGGGGGGTCTGTGGGGTGGTGAGGGGCCGGCATAGCTTTTTAAGTGCAGAAAAGGTTCCGTAGAGGCAGTGGAGCGGTCTTGGTGAGGGGCCGGCATAGCTTTCCGGGAGTGCAAAAAAGGGTGCCGTAGGGGGGGGGGGTTTGTGTGGGTGGTGAGGGGCCGGCATAGCTTTTCAGGAGTGCAGAAATGGTGCCTTAGGGGCAGGGGGGGGTCTGGGGTGGTGAGGGGCCGGCATAGCTTTTCGGGAGTGCTGAAAAGGTGCCGTAGGGGGTATCTGTGGGGTGGTGAGGGGCCGGCATTGCTTTTCGGGAGTCTCATCTCTGGGGTGGTGATGGGCTGGCATGGCTTTTTTAGTGAGTCAAAAAAAGGGTAAGGCCGGCATAGTTTTCGGGAGTCCAAAAAGGGACCGCCGGGGTAGGGGTCTGGCGGGTGGTAAGGGCCCGGCATAGCTTTTCAGGAGTGCAAAAAGGGGCCGCTGGGGCAGGAGGGGGGTCTGGGGTGGTAAGGGGCTGGCATAGCTTTTAGAGAGCCCAAAAAAAAATTAGGAGGGACGTCTGGGGTGGTTAGAGGGCCGGCATGGCTTTAGGGGTATCAAAAGTTGAAAAAATCCAAAAAAAAAATTCAAAAAAAAGTTCAAAAGTTCAAAAAAAAAAAAAAAGTTCAAAAAAAAGTTCCAAAAAAAAATCCAAAAAAAAAGTTGGAAAAATCCAAAAAAACCGAAAAAAAAAAATTTCAAAAATATATTCATAGAAAAAACTCGAAAAAATCCTATAGTGACGTCATAGCGTTACCGACACACACACACACACACACACAGACGGACACATTAAGCTCTTTATTAATATAATCTAGCTTATTGCCCGTTGATAATCAACGCCCGCTGAATTTTTAATGGTTTTGATTTTGGATCTGGGGTATAGCTTTTCGGGAGTGCAAAAAAAAAAAAGGTGCCGTAGGGGTATTGGTCTGGGGGTGGTGAGGGGCCGGCATACCTGTTCGGCAGTGCAGAAAAGGTGCCGTAGGGGCAGTGGGAGGGTCTGGGGGGGTGGTGAGGGGGCGGCATAGCTTTCGGGAGTGCAAAAAAAAGGTGCCGTAGGGGTAGGGGGGGGGGTCTGTGGGGTAATGAGGGGCCGGCATAGCTTTTCGGGAGTGCTGAAAAGGTGCCGTAGGGGTTCCTGTGGGGTGGTAAGGGGCCGGAATGGCTTTTAGGGGTATCAAAAGTTGAAAAAATCCAAAAAAAAAATTCAAAAAAAAGTTCAAAAGTTCAAAAAAAGTTCCAAAAAAAAAAATCCAAAAAAAGTTGGAAAAATCCAAAAAAAAAAAAAAAAAAAATTTCAAAAATATATTCATAGAAAAAAAGTTGAAAAAAAAAAAAAAAAAATTCAAAAAAAGTCCCAAAAAAAAAAAAAAAAAAAAAAAATCCAAAAAAAAAAAAAAAATTCAAAAAAAAGTTCCAAAAAAAAAAAAAAAAAAAAAAAAAATTTGAAAAAATCCAAAAAAAAAAAAATCAAAAAAAAAAGTTCCAAAAAAAAAAAAAAAAAAAAAAAGTTGAAAAATCAAAAAAAAAATTCAAAAAAGTTCCAAAAAAAAATCCAAAAAAAAAGTTGAAAAAATCCAAAAAAAAAAAATTCAAAAAAAGTTCCAAAAAAAAAAAAAAAAAAAAAAAAAAAGTTGGAAATATCCAAAAAAAAACCGAAAAAAAAAAATTTCAAAAAATATATTCATAGAAAAAAACTCGAAAAAAATCCTATAGTGACGTCATAGCGTTACAGGACAGACACACAGACACACACACAGACACACACACATTAAGCTCTTTATTAATATAATAGCTTATTGCCCGTTGATAATCAACGCCCGCTGAATTTTTAATGGTTTTGATTTTTGGATCTGGGGGGGGTAAGGGGCCGGCATAGCTTTCGGGAGTGCAAAAAAAAGGTGCCGTAGGGGTAGGGGGTGGTCTGGGGGGGTGGTGAGGGGTCGGCATACCTTTCGGGAGTGCAGAAAAGGTGCCGTAGGGGCAGTGGAGGGGTCTGGGGGGGTGAGGGGTCGGCATAGCTTTCCGGGAGTGCAAAAAAAAGGTGCCGTAGGGGTAGGGGGGTCTGTGGGGTAATGAGGGGCCGGCATAGCTTTTCGGGAGTGCAAAAAAAAAAGGTGCCGTAGGGGGGGGGGGGGGGGGTGGTCTGTGGGGTGGTGAGGGGTCGGCATACCTTTTCGGGAGTGCAGAAATGGTGCCGTAGGGGCAGGGGGGTCTGGGGGGTGGTGAGGGGCCGGCATAGCTTTTCGGGAGTGCAAAAAAGGTGCCGTAGGGGGGGGGGGGTGGTCTGGGGGTGGTGAGGGGCCGGCATACCTGTTCGGCAGTGCAGAAAAGGTGCCGTAGGGGCAGTGGAGGGGTCTGGGGGGTGGTGAGCGGCCGGCATAGCTTTTCGGGAGTGCAAAAAAAGTGCCGTAGGGGTAGGGGGGGGGTCTGTGGGGTAATGAGGGGCCGGCATAGCTTTCGGGAATGCTGAAAAGGTGCCGTAGGGGTAGAAGGCGGCTCTGGAGTGGTGATGGGCCGGCATGGCTTTAAGTGAGTCAAAAAAAGGGGTGGTGAGGGTCCGATATAGCTTTTCGGGAGTGCTGAAAAGGTGCCGTAGGGATAGGGGGGTCTGTGGGGTGGTGAGGGGCCGGCATAGCTTTTCGGGAGTGCAGAAAAGGTGCCGTAGGGGCAGGGGAGGGGTCTGGGGGGTGGTGAGGGGTCGGCATAGCTTTTCGGGAGTGCTGAAAAGGTGCCGTAGGGGTAGGGGTTCCAAAAAAAAAAATCCAAAAAAAAAGTTGAAAAAATCAAAAAAAAAAAAAAAAAAAAAGTCCCAAAAAAAAAGTTGAAAAATCCAAAAAAAAAAATTCAAAAAAGTTCCAAAAAAAAAAAAAAAAAAAAAAAGTTGAAAAAATCCAAAAAAAAAAAAAAAAAAAAAAGTTCCAAAAAAAAAAAATCAAAAAAAAAAAAAGTTGAAAAAATCCAAAAAAAAAAAAAAAAAAAAAAGTTCCAAAAAAAATCCAAAAAAAAAAGTTGAAAAAATCCAAAAAAAAAAATTCAAAAAAAGTTCCAAAAAAAAAAAAAAAAAAAAAAGTTGGAAATATCCAAAAAAACCGAAAAAAAAAAAATTTTCAAAAATATATTCATAGAAAAAAACTCGAAAAATCCTATAGTGACGTCATAGCGTTACGGGACAGACACACACACACACAGACACACAGACACAGTCACACACACAGACACACACACATTAAGCTCTTTATTAATAGTATAATAATATAAAATTTATTTAAATTGCTTTTCTAGATTAGAAACTAACCTATTTAACTGATTCATCACTTCACATAAAATAAAGAGAAAATATATTTCTATCGAAAATAATATTTTCACAAGGAAGAACAACAGATTTTATATTCAATTTTCAATTTTGAATAATAATAATAAAATTATATTAGCATTATAACCTGCATGATAATAACTTCACAACAAATTCATAGATAAAAAGACTATTTTACAAGCTATTGCCGATCAAAAAGTATTAATAGTCATTTTACCTCAGATAAAGATTTTTCCTTGCCACACTCAAGCTAAACAGTGAAAATAGTGACAGAAGTCTCAGTTGCTGTTTGTGGATCCTTAAGGCGAGATGATTTCATAAAAACGAGATTCGAATAACGAAAAATAATGCATATTTTCAACACAAAAAAATATTATTACCTAGTATTTAGGTTATTTTTAAGTTTTTCTTGTGGGGATGCTGGTATGATATTTTCAGTAGCGTAGCCACCTCATAGCAGAGTCATACAAAGCATGAGAGCCCTTGCTTGACGGGGGCTCCAAAATTTATATATCTACTCTCAATCAATATAGTAAATTTACCAACTTAAAAATATCGAAAGTAATAAAAATGACGAGTCACACGCTTAGACATATGTACATACATACATATTATATTATATATATAATAGCCGAAATCCGTCTGTCTGTCTGTCTGTCTGTCTGCTGATAACGCTCGCTGAGGAAAAATTGGGAAAAAAACTTGGCAGCACGAGTGGGATTCGGACCCACGACCTCAGGCTCGGGAAGAACGTCGTTAGACCAATCTGCTAAAACCAGTTGTCGGTTGGATCCTTATTTTTTTAAACATATCGTAGCTCGGATGACACTATAGAAACTATTATTTTTTTTTGTTTTTTGATTTTTATAAAATCACTTACAAAATTATAATTATTATATACATATATAATAATTAATAATTATTATATAAATAGTAAAGTAAAAAAATAATTTTTTTGAGTGGGTATCGATAGCATTCAATTAGTGGGGATTGCTATAATACATGGATGGCGCGATAAAAACTTTTTTTTTTTTTTTTTCGATCAATTAGTGGGGATCTCTATTAAAAAAGCGCTTTACGATATTTAAAATTCAGCGGGCGTTGATATTCAACGGGCTTACACTAGTATAAAATACTAGCTGAATTGCCCAGCGTTGCTCGGGCGGGGGTTGTATATGGGGGCCCGTCGACCCCCTGATCCGACCCCTTCCAAAACCCACCTACGGTCTGAGTTAGGGTATCATGATAGTATCAAGTTAGTTATCATGATAGTATCATTATAGTATCAAGTTTGGCGGTTGAAAACTGTAGATTTGCATAGCGGAACGACAAACATTGAATTTTATATATGTAGTAGATGTAGATGAATGAGAGTTGAACAACGCTGTAAAAAAAAGTCACTCTCTTCGGAAAAAAATCAACAGATCTAACGAAGCAATCGACATATGTAATTGAAGAGAGCAATGAGGGAGAAAGGGTCATCGAATCTATTGCAACTAATGAAAAATCCGGAATATATGAAAATCAAAATCTTGTTGACAAAGAAATCGAAGTTGAAAGTGCCGAAGAAATATCTGGTGCTGTCGATTTGATGAACACCGTTGACGATGTTAATTAATTAAATAATTACCAAGATCATTTTGAAATGATCTTGGTGATTATTTAAATCAAATTATTTTAGATGAAACTAAAAAAATAATTTTTAAGTTTCTCGCCTCATAGACCTAAAGGGCCATTTCCTAAAGACTCAAAACAAAAGAAGTTTTAGCGAAACGTATTATTATTCTAATGCAAAATACGGACCAATTCCACACTTATGGTTTTGCTATTCTAATGTAATGGATTCTGTTTATTGTGAACCATGTTGGCTTTTTTCATACAACAGCAGTAGATGGCGTTCTGGAATAAGAGATTGGCAAAATTTAACCACAACTATTAAAGTGCATAGTATATCTCAACAAGACAGCAGTGCCTGTGCAGTGTACGAAATGTGGAAAAAAATTTAATCATCGATAAAAATATTGAAAAACAAATTCGGGGGGGGGGGGGTCTTGCATAATTTTTGCATGAGGGTCCAAAATTTCTAGCTATGCCATTGGATATTTCTTTTGTTTTTTGTTCTTAATTAGTAACTGAAACAGTGGCACCGCGACATTAGCGCACGGGACTTTAGCGCGCCGACGTTAGCGCGCCGACATAAGCGCGCTGTCATTAGCGCGCAGTACAACCCCGACATAAGCGCGTGGCACTTTAACGCGCCGACAGTAGCGCGCAAAACAAAATTATTTTGTATTGTTGACTGCTCATTTAAAGAAATTTACTTATCCAAGATAGCTTTTCTGTCAAAATTACATCTTATTTAAAATTAATTGGTACTTTTACAAACCTATCTATGAAAATTTTATCGATTTGAAAAAATATTAATAAGATAAGAACATTCCACCATGTGAAATTTCCAAATATTATTTAATGTATATGAGCGTTTCTCCACTTTGTTTTTATTAGTTAATCGCTTAACCCATAAATGTTTATCGATAGAAAGAAGAGTTAACCGTTTGAGGACGACGGCGATTTTGCCGAAAGAGTATAAATAATATTTAGCAATAAAATTTGAGCTTTGTGTCCAGCGGCAGTGGCGGCGAAATGAAACAGTTTCGGTCCCTTTATGTACAAAGTAAAGTTCATTGCGACTTTAACTAAAAGCCAATTGTTGTGAAACCGACAAAGACTTATTGAAACTAAAAGAAAATATTTAAATGTTATCAATTTTTGCGAAACCGACAAAGACTTATTGAAACAACTCGTGCCGCTTTTTTTCTTCTTAAACCATTATATGTACATAAGTCAATTGTTATAAAATCAACAAACATTGATTGTTATGGTTCTTATTTCGTATATGTGTTTTTAGTTTTTAGAATAATTGTTTTCTATTATTTTTTATCAAATATAAAAATTATAAATTGCGCGCTAACGTCGGCGCGCTAATGTACGCCCGCTAATGTCGCTGCACCGAAACAGTAGTATGTATGTATGTATTACTTGTTTGCATTGTCTTAAATCAAATAAACGATAAGAAATGTATTTTATCTGCGTTTTAATACGTTTGTTTTGTATACCTACTTTTTTGTATAGAGCAACTTTCCCAAGCCCAAGCATTTCGATTTTCAAAAAATAAAATTATTTCGATCCACCTAACTATTGGTAGATTTTATATTTTTTCCCAATATTCAAGCAGCTTGGGGCAGTACTAAACATTAATATTTTTAGGAGATATTTTGCATTTATGGTGGGAATGTGATAGAGCAATAATCCCGCACCCAAGCATTTTGATATTACAAAAAAAAAATTTCTTCATACAAGCCCGCTCCACCCTAATCGTACATACACCCTAATTGTACGTAGTATAAAGTATTGTTTAAATTTACATATGTAAACTCAAGAAACTTTGAGTTTAAATGATCTTAAGCAATATAATTCACAGTTTTAAGTTGAAATTATTGATATTTTGAATATTACAAATGGTTACAATATGTTAATACGTCTTGTAACTAACAAACTTTTTGTCGAAAGTTTTCAAATCTATAATGATAATAGCAAATCATACGACGTGTCAATGCCAAATTTTGGCTTGAGGTAAACGAACTCACATGAACTCGAACTTGAACCATATGAAAGAGGTAAGAAAACAGTGAGCATTTCTGTTTTGGTGAGGTTATCGAGAGTCACCCCGCAACGGTTAGGATTCTTATCGTGCCAATTTTTTTGGCTACTTATGAAATTGAAAATATTAATAATGCTAATCAGTAACAGCTAGACAATAGACCGATTTTGTATAAAAGGCCAAGCATTTTCAGTTTGGGTACAGTCGTTTGCTGCGAAAAGTAGCAAGATGAAGTTCCTAGTGTTCTTCGCCGCCTTCTTGGTGTTGGCTTCTGCCTCATACATCAAACATAAGGAAGACTTCAAGAATGGTAACTCCTACTTTCTGTTACACGCAGCATAAAATAATTTCTTAAATATTAATCCTTAATTTTTTTTCAGCCGATAAAGATTTTCTTTTGAAGCAACAGAAGATCTTCGACTTGTTGAACCATGTCAACCAAGAATACGGCGAGGAATACATCAAAACCGCCAAGGAGTATTCCATCGAAGAGCACGTCGATCAATACACCGTAATTTAATGATCTTATATTTTCACATTTTTTCATTTTTAACTTTGTTTTTAACCAAACGATTATTTGCAGAACGCTAAGGCCGTCAAGGAATTCGTAAAATTCTACAAGCACGGATTCGTCCCCAAATACAAGCTGTTCAGTCTTACCTTCGACAAACATAGGGAAGAAGCTATTGCCCTCTTCAACGTCTTCTACTATGCCAAGGACTTCGAGACCTTCTACAAGACCGCTTGCTGGGCTCGCGAATACATGAACCAAGGAGTGTTCGTCTACTCTTTCACAGTAGCCGTTCTCCATCGCGAAGACTGCCACGGATTCGTCTTGCCAGCACCTTATGAAATCTATCCCTTCTACTTCGTCAGCAGCGATGTCCTCGCAAAGGCCAACTTCGTCAAACAACAAGGATACATCCAAGATCCTAAACTCGCTGAGTTTTACGGTATCCACTTCGAAGACAACACCTACACCTTCTACGACAACGCTACAAAAAGCTACGACTTCTACGATCAAGAACAAAGAGTATCCTACTTCACCAACGACATCGGATTGAACGCATACTACTTCTACTTCCACGCTGACTACCCATTCTGGCTAGGAGGTGAACAATTCGGATTGAACAAGGATAGACGCGGTGAGCTGTACTACTTCACCCATCAACAACTCTTGGCTCGTTACTACTTGGAAAGATTATCCAACGGATTGGGAGAAATCCCCTCATTCAACTGGAGGTACCCAGTTAAGACTCAGTACAACCCCAACATGAGATACCCCAACGGATATCCCTTCCCAAGGAGGCAAGAGAACTACCACATCAACACCGACAACAACCAATACCTTATTCAAGAAGTTGAAGATTATGAAAGACGCATCCGTGATGCCGTGACCAAGGGATACGTAACTTTGGTGAGTACATTAAATACAACGAAACGCATTTAAAATTAATAGTTTGAAGCAATATAATAATATGATTTGTTTATTTCAGTTGGATGGAACCAAATTGTTCTTGAAGGACTACAGCGACATTGAGACCCTCGGACGCTTCGTGCAAAGCAACCCTGACTTCGGAGACATCAGATTCTATGACTATATCTCAGTCATCGCTAAATTCTTGTTGGGTGGTGCTGTCAAGCCTTACGATACGTAAGTTATTATAATACACAACTAAAATAATTTTTAAATTTACATATATGTTTCTAATATTTTTACTAATAATTGTTATGCTATTACAGGATTGACTACGTGCCATCTGCCATTGAACAATACCAAACTGCTCTGCGCGATCCCGTCTTCTATCAACTGTACAAGCGCTTCATGAGCTACTTCTTCCGCTTCAAGCAATACATGCCTTCTTACACCAAAGAAGAGTTGTACTACCCAGGAGTCAAAGTAGAAAATATTGAATTCACCCGTCTGAAGACCTACTTCGAAAACTTCACCTACGATATCACCAACGGCGTATACATGACCAAAGAAGAGTTGAGCCAACACAAGGAGAAATACGTGTTCCAAGCTAGCCAGAAACGTTTGAACCACCAAAAGTTCACCGTCAACTTCGAGATCAGCTCCGAAAAGGAGACAGAAGCTGCCTTCAGGGTATTCTTCGGTCCCAAATACGACAGCTTCGGCCGTCACATCAAATTGAACGACAACAAGTACAACTTCGTTGAAGTCGACTACTTCGTATACAAACTGAAGTCCGGAAAGAACTCTTTCGTCCGCAAGAACACTGAATTCTCCCGCATCGCTTTCGACCGTACTCCAGCACGCGATCTCTACAAGAAGGTCCTCACCGGCATTGCTGGAGAGGGAGAGTTCAAACTGGACATGAGCGAAGCTCACAATGGATGGCCACTAAGGTTGTTGGTCCCCAAGGGCAGACGTGAAGGCATGATCTACCAATTCTACGTAATTGCAACTCCATTCAAACAGGCTAAGGTACCATTCGGCTCCACCTTCCCCTACCAGTACAGTGCTGGTGTTGGCAGCGGCTCCCGCTACTACGAGGACCTTCCATTCGGTTTCCCCTTCGACCGCGAAATCGACGAAACATACTTCTACACACCCAACATGTACTTCGGAGACATGACCGTCTACCATTCAGACTCATACTCCAAGAAGAACGATGTTGCCCACCGTTTCGAATCCGAAGAACACTAAACGGTTCTATTGTAAGAATCTTAATATCATTTCAACAATTAAATTTCCACTAGATTATCAAATTGAATACAGTGAATTTTTAAAATAAAGTATGTTTTGAAACCGAAAAATATTTTTTTCATTTTTATTCTGCATATACATGCATATGTACATACATGTGACTATTATTCATCCACAGTTGATTGAAAAATACATATTTTTCATAATAATACAACGTCAACAGTAAATTACTCAGATTCGCGGTCCCCCAGGGGACCGCGAACCCCAGTTTGAGAACCGTTGTTATAGAACATCAATATGTATTACGCTTGGAACATTGTAGGTACCAAGCGAAATACAAATGTATGTACGTACATAGTTAACTTGAAAAATATAAAAATGGTACTTTGACCCAATTATATTCAATTCAATGATAGCACAATATAAATACTATTTTGTATTTATTCATTTATCTAGGTCAGGGGTCAGTAACCTGTTCAGACTTTCAAATTTTAGTTTTACTCTTTTAAAATACAGAAATATTTTTAGTAGAACCACCAAAGGACCAAAAACATGATTTATAAAAACGAGCCCGAATGAGAAAATATTATTCACAAAGCAAGTAAAAATAAAATACAGTTAATGTATCTCTCTCTCCCTGCTTAATGTGACTTTTGTGGATGTTTATTCTTAGCTAACTTTTCTATATCCACTTTAAAATTTGAGGTGCAAATTGAAGCATGCAGTTCAACAGTCAGTTGAGAAGAACATTTATTCTGTCTAAAACTTTAAATGCTTGTTCGCAAATGTACATACATATGTATGTATGTGCTTCCAAATGCAACTATCATCTTCGCGAAACTAATTATCCCTCAAATGTTTTTGGTAAGCGTTGATAAAATTGTTGGATATGTTCCAACGAAAATCCGTTCTTTAATGTTTCATTGTTTTGTAATTCTAAAATTTCCACATGTAGTTGGTTTGGTACGTCACTGATGTCGACATTAAAATAGTTCGTATTTCGCTGCTTTTTTTTAAATGAAAATCCATTAATCTTGTTGAAAATTCAGTTTGTAAATCTTCAATAATATCAACTAAAGTGTAATACTCTTTTGTGTTTGCCATCCAACTGTACATAGATACATATTTGCAACATATAAAATGGTGTAGATTTTCTTCAACAGACATACATATGTATGTACATACATACATATGTACGTTTTACATCGACAAACAGGTCTGGGAGTAATTTACCTTTGCCCTGCAGGTTCAAATTAAGTTCACTAAGGTAAGGTACCATAAATTCAAGTGACAAACCATTTGAAACATTACGTTTGTTAAAATAAAAAAAATAAAACTAAACACATATATAAGTATATAAAAATATATTAATTTATATACTTACATATACTTTAGTCGTATAAAATTTATTATTTAAATAATTCAACATATGTATGTCAACGTATGTATGTATGTATATTATGCAAATATGGTCAAATTGTTATGGGCCGCCCGCGCCGGTTGCCGACCCCTGATCTAGGTGAAAAAATGTTAATTAATTATACAACATTTTTATAAACCTTCAAGTGTACATTATATAATACGGCCAGTTTATTGAACTATTATAAAATTAGTTTTATCAATTTTACATGTTTCGAAAAAAAATGTTGTGCAAAGGTAATTCGTTATCAAGAAAATTTACTGTTACGTACCAAATTTTTACTGTTTACTTGGCCTTTTATGTGCTAATAAGAATCTCAATAAATTAGATTAACTTAAAAAATTAATTGACTAACTAATTAGTCAATTATAAAATAAATATTTAGAATATTTTTTATAATAGAATATACCTTCATGTGTACATATGTATGTAGATATGTACATATGTGTACCTTTGTAGATGTTTGTTGTAAAATGTAGCGATCTCAGTATTACGACAGTAAACGTATTATTAGAAAATTATAATTTTTTACAAATACGTTTTTTTTCGGAAGTTAATTATACTAATAAGTAGAGACCCGTGTTTTTCGCATTTTGCGATAAATGCGATATATATGCTAAAATTCAGGATATTTGCGAATTTATGCTAAAATCCGAAAATATGCAAATAGATGCTAAAAATCACAAAAATGAATTATTTTTAAAGAAAAATATTAATAAAACAACGTTGAGACTTGTTTGTACACACTAACTAGCGAACTAATAACTGAAAGTTAACAGTCGTGTCCATATTGATACGTTGGGTTGTGAATACCTGGGTCGGCAATGATGAGTTAAAGAAAAACCCGTACGAAAATTGTACCCAAATAAGTTTTTTTACCTGGAGGTAAAAATTGAGATGGTTTTACCCAAAGTAGTTTTATTGATGGGAAATATCGAAAACTATGCAGAATGCAGTATTATTTAAAAAAAAATTGCAAATAAAAATCAGTTTGGCGTTTGACTTCAACAAGAGTCGTTCTTTTTGTTTGTCTGTCTTTTACGTGTAGTCGTGAAATTTTGAAGATTCGTGAACGTGAAAGATTTTTGACTTTTTTGGACTTGGACCGATTAAAAAGGCTAGTATTTATTTACTTTACGAATTTATCATTTTCATAATTTGGTTTAACTATAAAATTCTCGAAAATCACCGTAATTTAATACAAAATATTATTAAAGTATCAATGTTCAGAAATTTATTAAAATGTAAAATAATTTTTTTTAGCTTCAGCATGGGGCGTACTAATATTAATCTTCGTGACAGAGCAAATCCATACAAAGCCCGCGGAATTTATATAAATTATGCTAACATTTTAATGTGCAGACATTGTAATTGTCGAGTGGAGTGGCAGAAAAAAGGATAACTTGGAAAAACATCTGAAATCTATAAATCTTACTACGAACAATACCATTCAAGCATTTTTTTTTTAACGATTTGTAGCAAATATAAAAAAGTGGGTTAAAACCTGATATACTGCAATTGTTAATGACCACAAAAATTAAATATGAAGAGTTTGGTTCTGCTGCAATAAAATCAATTTGGTGTCCTGTAAATAGTGTGGATGCAGAAAGATTTCTTAGTAAATATAATTTAGTGGTAACTGATCGTCGTACTAACTAAAAAAGAGTCGTCTGTGGAAATATGTTCCATGCTTAGTTTTAATAAATTTTAAATTAATGTTATATTTTATTTTTTAAATTCATGATTTTTTTGTCTTCGTATTTCTCCATATTGCTATTTCTTAATAATTTTCTACAATTTTTATTTGTCACGTTAGTTTTAAATTTTTTGTATATATAAATTGTGTTAGAGAGTATTGAAATTGATCTGTATTAAAAAAAGTATCTAATAAAAAAAAATGCTAAATAGATGCTAAAATCAAACACTTTATTCGCTACAATATGCTAAAATGACAGATCAAAATGCTAAAATCGATAAAAAATATATGCGAAAAACACGGGTCTCTACTAATAAGCTAATAAGTATAATTATCTTCCGAAAAAAAAAAAAAAAAAGCCTTTATATATACATATGTATGTACATACATAAATTGAGAGGATTCTATAAAATAACTGTAGAATAAAAAAAATCGGGGCACAAAATAAGTTATAATATTGTAAAATTGTAACTAAATCATTGTAAAATCAGATATTAGTTTCCGATTTATTAATTTTATTGTTGTATTATACAAGATCATTTCTATAAATAAACTGTAATTGTTATCACGACGCTAAAGTTCAAATGAAATATTTGGAATTTATTTTGAGTGCAATGTATTGCATGAATGAGCAATAAATAATAATCAATCAATGATAATGTAATTATTTAATATTCTTTCGATCTGGTATACCGATGTATACCGAATTAGAATCGCTTCCGAAATTGCCATAATTTTAATTGCAGGTTATCGCGAATGGCAAAAAAACAAATTTCGCGTTGCCAAAATAACAATAGATAATTTTTATTACAGAGACTACATATATGTATGTATGTAAGTATCAGCGAAATTCGCCAACTCGCGGTCAAATTTACGATACACCTTATTATATGTATTTAAAAATTACGTATACGATAAATTATAATCGTAAAAAATAATTGTTTAATAAATAATTGTTTCTCAGCTTTAAAATACAACAAAAACAATGGGGTTAATCTAAAGACACTACCTACATATGTACCTACATATGTATGTATGTATGTATGTATATAAAACTAGTAAATGTAGAGGTAGAAAATTTTTAATCCTAATCTATAGCGGGAGGGGATTAGGTTAAGCCAAAAATCAAGTGAATATTGAATCAATTAATTATTTAACAAAATAATGCGGATAATGCAGATAATGCATAATAATGCTAATAATGCATAATGCAAAATAATGCTCTATTTAATTATTATGTATATTTTATAATTAACACCACTTAAATAATATAAATGAAGATTTTATATTTTTAATGCCAAATAATAAGTTATATCATTATTGTAACAGTTCTAAAGTACTTAGGTATGGAAGTGTTGGATTACTGAAGGATTACGAAACTGACATTTCTTTATTTATAATACCTATTGTACACACAAGAACTCTTTTCTATCTATTTTTTACGCTAATTTGAAATTAAAGAAAATTATGTGTGTTCTATTTATTCAGGAATGGAAGAAATGGTCTTTGAGAAATATTTTGAATCATAAGAGTATTTTGTGGTTGTTAAAAACTATCAAACGGTAACATCTGTTACATTTTGTATTAGGAAACAGAATGCATAATTAAATACTTTGACTTATACTTTGATTAAATCACTTGACGATCACGTGATTTTCGTATATTTTAATAAGTTCAATTGCACTCATCTCGTGTGAATTTGTCACTATGTGAATTACATGCATATTTTGAAATTAAGGTTATCTGGCGATACCTACCAGTTCAAATTATCTTATCGAAAGTTTTTGTCACCAACTGTTTGAATTTCACAGTAAATCAACAGGAACCAAGAGGTGGTGCAAATTTGTATAAAAGGTAAGGCAATCGGTAGCTTGAGTACAGTCGTTTGTTGCGAAAGTAGCAAGATGAAGTTCCTAGTGTTCTTCGCCGCCTTCTTGGTGTTGGCGACTGCCACATACATTAAACATGAAGAAGACTACAAACATGGTAGAATCATATTATTATTATATAACTTAATTAAAGCATTGATTTTTTCAGCTATTTTACTTAAAATTTCTTTTGTTCTTTACAGCCGACAAGGATTTCCTTTTGAGGCAACAAAAAGTTTTCGACCTGTTGAACCATGTGACCCAAGAATACGGTGATGAATACATCAAAATCGCCAAGGAGTATTCTGTCGAAAAAAATATGGACAAATACACCGTACGTTTAGCTCATTAACACTGAGTATTATACCTGCATATCTTCCTTTATAAAATTAACTGAATTTTATTTGTAGAACGCGAAAGCTGTCAAGGAATTCGTGAAATTCTACAAACATGGATTCGTTCCCAAGTACAAGCTGTTCAGTTTGACCTGGGACATGCATAGGGATGAAGCTGTTGCTCTCTTCAATGTCTTATACTATGCTAAGGACTTCGAGACCTTCTACAAGACCGCTTGTTGGGCTCGTGAATACATGAACCAAGGAGTTTTCGTCTATTCCTTCACAGTAGCCGTCCTCCACCGTGAAGACTGCCGCGGAATTATCTTGCCAGCTCCCTATGAAATTTATCCCTTCTACTTCGTCAGCAGCGATGTCCTCGCCAAGGCTCAATACATCAAGCAACAAGGTTACGTCCAAGACGTTAAGCTTGCCGAGTACTATGGTGTCCACTTCGAAGACAACACATACACCATCTACGACAATTATACCGCATCCTTCGACTTCCACGACCAAGAACAAAGAGTGTCCTACTTCACCCACGACATCGGATTGAACGCATACTACTTCTACTTCCACGCTGACTATCCATTCTGGCTAGGAGGTGAACAATACGGATTGAACAAGGATAGACGCGGTGAGCTGTACTACTACACCCACCAACAGCTCTTGGCTCGCTACTACTTGGAAAGATTAGCCAATGGATTGGGAGAAATCCCCTCATTCAACTGGAGGTACCCAGTTAAGACTCAGTACAACCCCAACATGAGATACCCCAACGGATATCCCTTCCCAAGGAGGCAAGAGAACTACCACATCAACACCGACAACAACCAATACCTTATTCAAGAAGTTGAAGATTATGAAAGACGCATCCGTGATGCCGTGACCAAGGGATACGTAACTTTGGTGAGTACATTAAATACAACGAAATGCATTTAAAATTAATCAAGTTTGAAGCAATATAATAATATGATTTGTTTATTTCAGTTGGATGGAACCAAATTGCACTTGAAGGAGTACAGTGACATTGAGACCCTCGGACGCTTCGTGCAAAGCAACCCTGACTGTGGAGATATCAGATTCTATGACTACCTCTCAGTCATCGCTAAATTCTTGTTGGGTGGTGCTGTCAAGCCTTACGATACGTAAGTTATTAAAATACACAACTAAAATAATTTTTAAATTTACATATATGTTTCCAATATTTTTACTAATAATTATTATGCTATTACAGGATTGACTACGTGCCATCTGCCATTGAACAATACCAAACTGCTCTGCGTGATCCCGTCTTCTACCAACTGTACAAGCGCTTCATGAGCTATTTCTTCCGCTTCAAGGAATACATGCCTTCTTACACCAAGGAAGAGTTGTACTACCCAGGAGTCAAAGTAGAACATGTTGAATTCACCCGTCTCAAGACCTACTTCGAAAACTACACCTACGACATCACCAACGCTATATATATGAGCAAGGACGAGTTATCCCATCACAAGGAGAAGTACGTGTTCCAAGCCAGCCAGAAACGTTTGAACCACCAGAAGTTCTCGGTGACCTACGACATTGTCTCCGACAAGGACACCGAAGCCGCCGTCAGGGTATTCTTCGGACCCAAATACGACAGCTTCGGCCGTCACATCAAGTTGGACGATAACAAGTACAACTTCGTCGAAGTTGACTACTTCATGTACAAACTGAAGTCTGGCAAGAACACCATCACCCGCAAGAACATCGAATTCTCCCGCACCGTCTCCGACCGCACTCCAACCCGCGACCTCTACAAGAAGGTCCTCGCTGGCATCTCTGGAGAAGGAGAGTTCAAGCTCGACATGAGCGAAGGTCACAATTTATGGCCACTTAGGTTGATGGTACCCAAGGGCAGACGCGAGGGCATGGTCTACCAATACTACATCATCGCCACTCCCTTCAAACAGGCTAAGGTACCACATGGTTCCACCTACCCTTACCAGTACTGTGCCGGTGTTGGCAGCGGCTCCCGTTTCTATGAGGACCTTCCATTCGGTTTCCCCTTCGACCGTGAAATCGACGAAACATACTTCTACACACCCAACATGTACTTCGGAGACATGACCGTCTACCACTCAGACTCATACTCCAAGAAGAACGATGTTACCAACTAATATCCACATCTCAACTGTTCTTACCGATTAATATCTATCACCATCGTTCCATACACGTGATTCTAATAAGAAACTGAATAAAGTATGTTTTAAAAATATTTCCGTATGTTTTTTTTTTAATTTCACCTGAATATTACAATTCTATTACTTTTTATTAATTTAAATACAATCTAGATTACTATGTATCTACCTACATACATGTACATACATACATGTTTGTACAACTATAATAAAATAAACCAATTTACACTCTTCCTACTAGTCAATTTACTGGTTACGAAGAACAAACAATAATAAAAATGTGAAATTAAAACTCAGTTAAATTTATTATAAAATATTTTTATTTTTTGATCAAATATTTTTGCACTGATAAATTCATTTTATAAAAAATATAAATATTTTTTTCTCTTAAATAAATAACATTTAATATTTTGAACGTAAATTTGTCATCGCAGGAATAACAAGACAAAATACAAAACATTCATAATACTATGAACCTGTTGTGAATAAATAAAATAAATAACAAAATATTTACCACAAACCGCAACACAACTAAAATTTAAGTTATCTGGTTCTGATTTGAAAACTTTAAATTTCAGATTATTGCTCACGAATCTTGATTGTATTGATTAAATGAAGAATGTTGTTTAATCACCGGTCATCATCTCCATGAACTCTGCAAAGTGGAGAAGAACAGTGTGAAAATTTAAACATCTTCAATAATATGTACATATGTAGGTACATATTATATATTATGAGTTTGAGCAAATAATAGACAAGTACCGTCGAAGTCCACGGTTCCTGAACCATCAGTATCAATTTCAGCAATGATACCATCCAAGTCTGTACTGCTGAGTTTGTCGTCAAGAGCGCCCAAGATTTCCTTCAAGGTAGAAGTAGTGATGTAGCCGTTACCTTCACGATCGTACAACCTAAAAAAAAAGTATTTTTTTTTTTATTAATTATGTATTTAATTTATAACATTTTACACACATTTTAATTTTGGGGCTACTCGAATGACAACTACCATAAATACAATAATCTAGCTACTCTGTTTTCATTTATGAATCTTTTTTTATGCTCAAATCGCTCAAGAATCTCGAATCGAAAAAGGAAAATTTCAATGGAAGACAGGAACTTTTATATTCTTGTTTGTGGTTCCAATGAATCACATTGATTAATATTTGAAAATAGAAAACGTCATATTTTGAACGTCTACATAATTTAATATATTAAGATAATTCAGATAGATATTGAGTCGAAAAAAATTTTATTACATTTCGTGTTTTTTTTTTTTAATTTAAAATGTTTAGTTGATTGATATATATTTTCTGGGTACTTTTTTTTATAATTTCTTGTAATAGTTAATCATCAGTAAAAAAATAATGTTTTAACGTTTAACTGCGCTTTTCTTCTACCCAACTACTTTATTCAACATTTTCGTCAAAATTTTCAGTACATGAACGTCCGTGTGTATAATAAAATTACCTGAAAGCTTCTTTCAGCTCCTGTTGCATAGCTTCAGCATCCTCTTCTTCAAGGAAGTGAGCGGCGATGTTGCAGAAGCCGTCAAAGTTGACTTTTCCTGAACCTATAGACAAAATTTACGGTAAATAAACTTTTTTTCCATAGATATCATATGTTTTTACTTTATTTGAACTATTGTATAAATGTTTTAAGATTTTTCAACTAATTGTTTTGATCACCCTGTAATTTCTATCCAACAAATTGCGCACAATCTGGCCTATGTAGCATATTATAACCACAACTACTGGATTATAGCTCGTTGTTCAGTTCAGGTGCTGTCAAATGAGCGGCCCGCGGTCCGTCATCTCAAATAACACCCGAAATGATCCAGACCCATCATCAGCCGTCTACGAAGACATATTTGCAGACGAAAATAGCCACTGCAGACCACACTCGAAATTATTCGCAGATTTGTTTTTAGAATCGACACACTTAGTCGGTCTACATATTGAGCGCTTCGGATGTTTATATCGTATATTTTATATAAACTGTTCGTATGAGTGGAATTTATATGACTATACTAATGAAATACATATAGCTGAACGATGTGTGGCGACTGGAGAGAGATAAATAAATTTACGTTTTTGAAATATCTACAATACATATTATATTTTCGTCTTAACGCTTATATTTATACTAAATAGATTAATTATTTTCTTTGACGATTGTCAATTTTATAAGTCATTATCAAAATATACGCAAGTGTCTGTTTAAAAGGCTATCGATTGTTACAGTTAAAAATGTCCTTTTGAATTTGCAAATGTTGTATAATTTACCCATTGTGATTAATGTATACCGTATCATTTATCATAAACGACAGCTAGTTCATAAATTTAAGCAGTGTATTACAGTGGAATGATAATTAATTGAAACTGTGCGTGCCAAAAGATTAGCTGTTACACAGAGATGTCACACACATCAGCAATGTGACATATCTTTGTCATTTAATGATTAATTTAAAACGTCAAGTATAATAAAAAAATAGATAGTTATTACAAAGAACAGAGGAGTACTTTGAAACATCCAATTTCCAATACGTTTAATTTTGGTAATAAAACCAAAAACTTAGAATTACGTGCCAATTTTTTTTCATTTCAAAGATATTTTAGTTTTATTGGTTCCACTGTATGCTTGATGCTTTTGTTGGAACAATAGTAGTCGGTATGTATTATAAATGACACACAATAATATAATTATATAAATTTCGACTATCTTCTGATTTTAATAACTATCTATTCTGGAAACAACGCTTATCATCTAAGTATAGTCCAGTATATAAATCCAGCTATTTATCACAATGCTCACAGTGAATTTCACATGTTTAATTAAAAATGATTGATTTCAAAATGTCTGATTTATATTACGCTTTGAGATATTTATGTATTCGAATTTGGACCAAAACATAACACGAGCAATTCTATGTACATACATACATACATATGTACATATGTATGTATATATGTACAAATTTTGATGGACGATAGTTTTACCAGTAAAACATATCAATCATTCAAATTTTAATCAATTTTTTTGTTTTTAAATAACTCCAAGCGTGATATCGATTTTACTGCCAATAAATAATACGAAAAAATAATTACGAACAGATCGAAACGGATCAAAGAGCCCACGCGCGTTGAGAAATGGTTATCGAGAGTAAACGTAATAAAGATCCCGCAAGTCGAACAGGCGAACTTTAACGAGTCCATTTCCGGTAAATCGTAAACGTGATGACCCTTTGCGTGTTTGTTTACGTACAATTTAAACCGCATACTGTCGAATCGACACTAATTATCGCTTGTATATCATTTAGAAATGTGCGTGTAAATACCTTCTGGGTCATTTTCTTCGATGAGTGACTGCAATTCGCTGTCGTCGAACAGTTGACCCATGGTGTTCAAGATGGTGGAGATTTTCAGGACTTCGATGTATCCCGACTTGGTGGTGTCAAACATCTGGAAAGCCTTGCGCATGATGGCCATCTTCTGTTCGTCATCGGAATCCTAATAAAACGAACGAATGTTATGTAAATACATTTGCGTTCAAAAACTCATCGTTTCTGTGCAAATCTTTCAGCATCTAAAGATCGATGCTATACGAGTGCTTTATATTAATTCAGATACATCGTTTCGCTTCTACATAATATAAATAATAACTGACTTTTATAATCTTTAACGTTTAATTTTGTTACATCAGTACTGAAAATTCTAAAATTGATCAAATTTACTTTTACCAGTTAGCAATGATAAAATGGAAATATAAAATAGTATGACAAAATGCCGAAACTTTTTAAATTATTTATTATTTAATTCAATATTTTTTCAATTAATATACTAAATGTGTACATAAACAGTACATATGTACATCCGATGCGAATACACCTTTAAACGAAACACCTGCTTATCAGATCGTGCAACGCGACGAAGTTTATTTCAGCAGGGACGAATATCAAGATTTCGCATGACAAACGAGACAGTTGTAATTAACTAAAGTTTTCACTCTCAATCCGTCATTTTAGCATGTCGATATGTTTTTTTATACATACAAGTTACGCACAAGTGCACCAACAGTACCAAATGTGTACTACGCTTTCAATCTACATATGTAACTATCAATTTTGTTACATTATTTTTGTCAATTCACTGATTTGAATAAATTATTCCCCCACATAATTTGGAAATTAAGGTCATGGTTGTGCTCTTCATGGGATTCGAAGATTCGAACTCACCATGACTGTTGGCTGATGTGTGACGGGCGCGAAATTAGTTTCTACAGACACTGGACTACCGTGTCGTGCAAACACACCTTTATATGTGACGCCCCCTCACCCTTACCAAGCTCGTCGACTAGTCATTCAGGAATATTCCAGATGAACGACTGAAATCAAAAAACATATCACTGAATTCAATTTATTACATACATACGTTCAGCATAAGTTTCCATCTTTCTTTGACGAAAAACTTTTTCGAATTTTAATATTGATTGAATCGTTGTGGTTCTAGATGGTTTAACTGCAAAGGAAAAGGGAATAGAATGGTCAAAACATGCAACAAGAAAAAAAAGAGAAAGAAAAAGCATAAGCCTATACCCTGTCCAGATCAAGAAGGACCTTTTCTCGACCGTTTTGGAGACGTTCTGCGCATAATGCTACGCCCCTTTTTGGGTATGACCAATAATACTTTTTAAAGGTTTATACTAACTATAACCCACCAACAGACGTAACTATTTAATTTAACTGTATAAAAAATTTGTACAGCTATTTACTTTTCAACACATTTTATATATTGATAATATATTCAAAGAAAGTATTGTGACCAAAGTGACCATAGAACATTAGAAGAAATAATTTTTAATAATACATACATAATACAAAAATGTAATTAATTTGTACATATCGATGGGTTAGTGTGCACAGATATTGTATGTCCAGTACACAAAATGTTCACAGTTATTGTATGTCCAAATAGTATATTTGAAAATATGTTGCCTTATTCAAATATATAATATGTCCATTTCGTCCATATTTTTCATGGAAAAAAGATGTACGTATGTCACTTACAATATTTTAACGCAAAACTGGACATACAATATCTGTGCACTAACCCATCGATATGTACATACGTAGTATTTCATTTAATTTTGTATTTTCCTTTCGTTTCCTTTACCGAAATTATTTGCATTCATTACGAGTATCCGAGTAAAATAAAATATTACTTGAAACCATTTGGTTATGTGAAGGCTAGCCAAAAATCAATAATATTAACATAAATCATGCAATAATGAAAGTTTATCCGAGTGAAAAAGCTAGGTTCGAAAATTGTTTTAAAGACTTTTCGTAGACATTTTTTTATTACTTTATACAAGATGAAACAACTCTAAACAGAAAAATTACGAAAGCTCGTTGTATATTCTACGCCGCAGACTCAGACGCAGAAAATTTAATATTTTGAGACATTTGATATTAGGACGAAATTACTGGCATTCATTTTTATAAGTAGGTTAAGTAAAAATTTAGCATATAAATAAAATGTGAAAGAAAATATTACTTGAACCGGTTAGTTAAGTGAGGGTTAGTCGTAAATCTCGGATAGCCCTACCCTCTTTTT
The DNA here is from genome assembly GCA_022651745.1 of Parapsyche elsis. NCBI lineage: Eukaryota > Metazoa > Arthropoda > Insecta > Trichoptera > Hydropsychidae > Parapsyche > Parapsyche elsis. Next base: position 2,513,961 of record JAGVSN010000004.1, on the reverse strand, counting down.
TTAGATGCACAATAGAAGGTCCTTCTTTATCTGGACAGAATATATGTATGTAAATAGTATGGAATACACGGATTTTTAGATGCATTTTTTCTTTTATATGTACTTGGACACCGATTAGATCTCAGAATCAAACTTTCGAACTTTTAAGGAATTGCACTTAATTTGTTTTTTTTTTGTTTATCTGAAGTGCATCTATGTATAATAATACACACTAGCAAAGTATGTATGTATGTACATATGTATATCTAATTTAAATGCACGTTTTAGATCATATTGCTTTAAAATAATGTTATTGTATATTGTAGTCGATTTCTGCTCTATATGACCGTGTGCCCTGGCGCGTGTTTTCGGTTACACAAATAATACTGAAACTGAAAATATAATAGGTTAGTAAAAGACGCCTTGGACGCGTCGTTCAGGAATTGTGCGAAACGGGCTGTATCCGTCGAAAATGTAGCGGCAAGCTCATCGTCAGCCAGGGTCAGCTGATTATGAAGCTGGAGTAGATCGCACCAAATGGCGAAAGTGATGATAAACACTATATATGTATGTATGTATGTATGTGTATATTTGCTGAAACATTGCGCAAATGCAACAATAAATCATTATAACAATAACAGAACAATAAGTTTAAAAAAAGAACACGACGAGTATATCCACCAATAATACAATAGTGTAGGTATTATAATTAACTGATAACAACAATCAGACCTACACCTATCGACAAGAAAATGAAATTTCAATGAATTATAGTTGATTCGATTTTATTAGTTGCGATTCTGTTTGTTTGACTTTATTTTGGACGCGTCCAAAGTATATATATGTATGTGCATACACGTAATGTACATATGTATGTATGTACGTACATTTTATGCACTCGTGTGCGTATATTGTAGTTTTGCATAATTTTAGTAAGCCGTCGTAAAATGGTATATTTTGGTTTTGGGGGCTTGCGAAGCACAATAAAAGCTCCTTGATCTAAATTAGAATGAAGTTGAATTTTAGGTTGAAAAAGCTTGTTTATTTATTTGGAAAACTCGAGACGAGACGTTCCTTCACTGGCGTCCATCAAAATGTCAAAAATTCAACGTTCACTTTCAAACACAAAATTATAATAAGATTTAATTTGGATTGGATTCTAACCCTTCCCCGACCTCCACTCATGCGCGTTGGTTTGCACAGTAACAGTATAGCCCGATAGCCCGTATGACACTACATGAAACAATCGTATACCTAGTTGTTTGAATGGGTCCACTCGGTCTACCTTGCTTTATTTCACATCCTCTCGGATACCATTTCAGTATTTCTCGCGTCCATCTGTCGTCCATTCTTCTCGCTGTGTCCACTTCGACTTTTACACACATTCTGCTATATCTGCCACTTTAGTCATACTTCTTACCCATGTATTCCTCTTACGATCTCTTATTGATATACCAAGCATACATCTTTCTATGCTTCTCTGTGTGCATTGGGTCTTACGTAACATTCTTGAATTCAGCATCCACGTTTCACATCCATACGTCATAATTGGCATACTGCATTGGTCGTATGCCTTATTTTTTTAGCATAGCGGAATGTTCGATTTAAAAACTATGTTCATTCTTTCAAAAGCGTATCCATCCAAGTTTTATTCTTCGTTTTATTTCTTCTTCTTTACACCCAGTCATATTCACCAATCGTCCTAGATATAAATAACTATCAACTATATACAATATTATGTATGTAGTATAGATAATAAAAACGACAAGTTTGATACACTGTACGATCAACCGTATAGATATGTAGCGCCAAATACAAATGTATACTAATATAAAATAATAAATTCGATTGTCCGCTTGTTGCAAAGTCATACAGTGGATTTTTTGCACATTTTTGGCACAAGAGAGTTTATAAAAACGAAATAAAACGTTGGTAAAATATTGACGCGATTATTCGGGGGCCAACGTGTAAACACGTTAACATAAATCCCGCGTGACGTTTCCGTTCCATAATTATGTTGCCACCTACGACAGATAGGTGGTAAGCCAATGGCAAGCTATCGTCATTGACCAGCGCAAATTAGTCCACAAATAGTCCACAAGTCCCACAAAGAGTTGGACGAAAATAGTTGCGCGTAGGAATTCATCCAGTGCATTCCCTGGATTATACTCTTCGACTATGCCAACATTTTTCCAGACCGGAAAATACCTATAAAATATATTATTACATTTTACACATCTCATTCGCCAAATTTTCAGAGTATGAAATGTAAGTTTCGCACAGCGTTTCTCAAACTATATTATACGGGAGTGGCGATTTTAATGTTCACCAATTAAAAACTCCGACAGATGATGCAACTTTTTTTTATCAGAAAAGAAATCATACATACATCAATCAATTCCTGACTATTTTATCAATTACATAGAAAGTCATACCAATGATCTTACATGTGTACTAAAAAACTGAATTTTTAAAACTGAATTTAGACCGATACAAAAAAAAAACAAACTATGTATTCACTAGACCAAATTCACTCGGCGCGTTTGTCAAGTACCTAAATGATCTAATCGATATTTTTCACAGTTTAAAACATTGGCACAAATGCCAATATTGAAATTTTCACACCATTGAAATATTTGTAATGATTTTTCGCGTATTTAAACGATATTCGAAAGACGAGTTCAATTTTGTGTATATGAACGTTCGTGTTTTTTTTTCAAAGATATGTATTTTGATGCCAAAACAAACAAAATAGTATATACAACATCTTAGATGCGATATTTGCGTTGAACGTTGAAATCTATTTAAGAAGATTGATTGTGTACGTTCGGGTGTTGTGATGTTCAAAAAACGATCATCGTACATATGTACATACATATGTATATGAGAGGATAGAGTTTCCTCTTCGAGTTCAGATTTCATGCTTTTAGTTTTTGAATGATGTGAATACTATACTATATAAACTGGTATGGCAGTTTCAATGGTCTCGGTCAAATCCGACGGTGATCTAAAGACCGTGAAATTTTCCCCGTCTCCGGTTTCAGCCGCTGCGAAAATCGGCAGTTACGTTTCGCCAGGAGAAAACCGCTAGAAAACCTCGGCTCTAGTGTCCCAGAAAAGACGAACGAACCAGTTTTTATATTCCCACTGTATTATTATGTGTTCTGGTATTTTTAGCGGCGACGTATGCGGCGAGAGCAGCTGTAATCGAACGACCACGCCGCGATGACTTTTCCGAAAAAAAAAAAACTATAATATGCTCACATTGACCCACAAATTCATTCATTATCACTGATGCCGATGATTTTAATACTGTCAGTGAATGATAAATGTCGTTTAAGTTGTTTTTTTTTCTATTTCAAACTTGAAATCAAAGCATTGTGTGTAGACTGTAGAGCAATATTTATGACCTGGTTTATTTTTTGTTCCTCGACATATTTATGTGTTTAATAGATATTTTTACAGTTTGGTATGTGTACGTATAACATCCATTTATTGTTTTTTTGTATAAAGAAATTCTATAAATTTTCATCTCAAAAAAAAATATACATAGATATCTATGTACATATGTATGTACATACATATGTTGATTCTTAGAAATATGTACAATGAGTATTTTATGAGTTTGATTAATTTTATTTTTATGTAAGTGTATGAGTTTGATATATTTAGAAAATAATAAAATACAATATATTATTAAATATTTTTATTTTTTTTGTTTTTTATATGCAACATACAACAAGCTTTACAGCTCAAAAATATAATTTAAACATAATTGTTTAATTGACTAATGTCGAGATCGATGATTTGGTCGATGTACATAAACAAGGTCAGAGATTTTCATTTAGAAGTCCTTGTTTATGTATCCAGTGTTTGTATTTATGTTCTCATTTTTATTCGTGAAGTCGCTGTTTATCGGTGTAAATTCGAAGTTTTCCGAATCGTATTTTTTTTTGTCAAAGCTATGAAATCCGGTGTTGCCGTTTTTGTCGAAGAATTTGTCTTTGTTGTAGCCGAAGAAGTTATTGAAGTTGTAGAAAGTTCTGTCCGCACCATTTACAAATTTGTGGAAGATTTTGACGTCAGTCATAAACATGTTTTTGTTGAAAAATTGAGATTCATCGACACGACGATCGAACGGGAAACCGAAAGCTCTGTTGTCCATATAGAAACTTGGCTCAATATAGTTGCCCTTATTATCCTTTACAAATGTTGGATTCTTGAAAGTTTCTTGTGAGCTTATTATCACATAGAATTGGAAAGGCATGCCATTGAAAGAGCCTTTAGGTAACAACAGCCTATCTGGGAAACGATTGTAGAATTGTGTATTTTCCTTGAAGAAGGTTTTATCTTCGAAGTTTTTTAAGAAATCTTGAGTAGTGAAGAAATCATCAGTGGTAGTAGTAAAGTCTTGCGAATTGCGCACAATGCTAGACTGGCCGCTAGTTAATTTGTAATAGAACGAGTCCACGAGGAAGAAGTTGAATCTGTTTTCATTTATGTCAAACTTGCGACCGGTGTTGTCAAACTTGGGTCCAATGAACATCCTAATGAAGACATCAGTACTCTTTACTGACTTGACGTTGATAGTTACGTCAAATTTATTGTGGTTGAGACGATGCTGTCTTACGAAGAAACCAAAGTCGTCCTGGTTTTTGTTCACTTCGACACCATTGCGACCAAACGCGTTGCCAATATCGCTGTCGAAGAAGTCGAAGTAGGTGAACAATTTTCCAACCTGAACGTTTTCAATTTCAACTCCATTGAAAGACAATTCTTCGCGAGTGTATGGATGTAAATAATTCTTGAACATGAAGTAGTAGTGGATGAAACGTTTATAGAATTGGTAGAACATCGGATCGCGAGCAGCAGTCTCAAAATGATCCAAAGCTCCAGAGTGCACTTTGTGCCTAAAAAATAATAGAATAATTAAAATTCACTCAAATCCATATTTTGGATTATCATTTTAAAAAAAAAATAATACTTACACACTAGTAGTCTTCTTTCCACCACCCAAAAGTCTTCTGCCGACTAATTCACAATGGAAATAGAATCGATTGAACTTTGAATCTGGGTTTCCTTGTACGAAATTACCAAAGTCATTAATGTCATTAGGAGTATTGACTTTAAAGACACCACCGTCTTCCTGTGGAATTAAATAAAAATTAATATTTTAAAAACTAATTTAAAATGATATTATTTTTATCGACTTACCTTAAAGAAAAATCCACTTTGAACGGTATCTCGGATATATCTATCACAGTCTTGCATGTCTTGGAGTTTCCAGATATTGTCTTCAGTTTGCAAGTGGAAGAAGTTTGGTCTCGATGCAAAATCTAATCCGTTGAAGAATTTCAAATTGGACTCGAATCCAGTTTTGATGGGTTGGTTAAAGTAGAAGTTAGGAATTTTTCCGAAACCATTGGACAATCTCTCCATATAGAAGCGAGCTAAGAATTGTTGATGGAAGAAGAAAAAGTATTCGCCGCGTCTCATTGAGTCCAGTCCGAAATCCTTTCCTCCCATCCAGAATGGATTCTCAGCATGGAAATAGAAATAGTAAGAGTTGAGACCAATATCCTCCATGAAGTAGGAAAGCTGCTGTTCCATGTTAGTATATACAAATGATCCAGAGTAATTGCTTTGGATGTAGAATTTGTTATCTTTTTGGAAGACGTTATTAAATCGTGCCATCTCGCTACTTTGATAATTTCCATGCGACTTCAAATATTGCCCCTTCTGGATGACTTCTTTGTTGAAAAAGTAGGAAGGATTTACTTCGTAAGGTGGTGGCAGAACGAATCCTTTGCAGTCCCTACGATGGAACATGGCTACCGTGAAGGAATAAACGAACATTCCTTCGTTCATGAACTCGCGAGCCCAGCAAGCAGTCCTGTAAAAGGTGTCGAAATCCTTGGCGTAGAAGAACACGTTAAATAGGGCAATAGCTTCATCTCTATGCCTGTCGTTGGTGATGACAAATGGTAAATTCTTAGCCAACATACCAATTTTGTAAAAAGTAAAGAACTCCTTTACTGCTGCTTCATTCTGTAAAAAAAATAAACCATTGTATGTAATTTGTGTTCCAAAAAATATAATTAAAAAAAAAATTATTAAATCTCACCGTGAATTTGTCGAAATTTCCAACGAACTTGAATGATTTTCCGTATTCAATTTGGTCTTTGTTTGTATTAGGAACGAACACATGGTTCAAGAGACGGAATACGTTTTTCTGTCTTACTAAAAACTTATCTACAATATAATTTTTTAATCAATAAAACATACAACATAATGCATAAATACGTGCGGTGACGATAAGCTATGTACATATACGCTATTACAATATATGTACACTTGTTTTACAAATATTAAAAGTGCAAGTAAACATTTTAATATAATGAAAAAAATAATTGTAATTTAATAGTAATACTATGTATGTACATACATACATATGTATGTATGTATATGGAAAAAGTAAAAAAAAAAGCTAACAATAGCAAAATTAAATTTTACCAGTGTAATGTTCCCCGACATTCCCCTCAAAGAATGAACACGATACTGCAACCAAACACACAGACAAGAAGACGAATAGGAACTTCATGTTGACTGATCGATGCTGAAGTCGAAGTGCCATTTGAAGAATTCTTGGAAGCTTTTATACGAAAATCTGAATTGCAGCTCAAATTTTATCGTTATCAGTATAATTGCACCCATACTCACGTGTTAACACAAAGCTGATAAATTTACCTTGAACTCAATCAAGCAATTAAAAAATGAAACATTTTTTTAAAAATTATAATACAATGTAATATGAAATTATGGTGTGCGCGCAAACAAACGCAAAAAACAAACAATTTTCAACGCATACTAAAACACGATAAACCACCATTTCTAGGATACCGATTTTGACGAGTTTTTTTTTAAACTCACCATTGATATAAAAATCTTAATTTTATAATAACACGAAGATTTGGAAGTATTGATATATGTATTGCGTGGTAACAGTATTTTTGACTTCTCTACCAGAAAAAAATCCCACTTTCGGTTGATCGATTTTTATGATTTTTTTTACAGATTGTAATTAGCATAAGGATTATAATATTACAATATTATGAAGATACTAAATATTTAAAAGGCCGAAAAAAATAAAAAAACGAAATTTCGTTCAAGAGTTAATTTCGGTTGGCGGATTTTGCCCAAATTCATAATATCTCTTACATCTTCCGATGAAATTTCAGTTTAATAGAGGTAATGATTTCGGAGAAAGAGTTAAAATATCTAAAACCAAGAAAAGTAAAAGTAAAAGTACTACTTCCGGTAGGAGAAAAAATATTTTAAAATTATATTATTTTGACATTTGCACAATTGCAGCTTAATGTACATACATATATGATAGTTTTGCTGGAAAAACCTCTCAAAGATAACCAAAAATTAGGAGACTTTCAAAGGGAAGTACCACTTCCGGTAAATTTGTAAATATGAAGTTTCGGTGTGAGTTTCAGTGTCACACACATCCGCTACACACACAGCGACACATATTAACATACATTTTCCAGAAGTCACCAAAACGTAATCACAGAATGGTACCGGATACAAATCTGTCAAAATCGCGAGGTCGAATTTTCGCACGATCACAATACATACTTTATGCGATTAGAATAAAGTAAAAATGCATTTTTACAAAAGTATTATTAAGTATGTGAATAGTTCAAATTCTACCTGTTAAAAAATTGAATTTCGAGGTTTCACCTGTTCACCATTCTTGATGGGATATTTTATGTGCAACCAAAGATTCTTCAGTGAAGAAAAATTTATAAAAAAAATAAACTCTTTTATTCGTTTTATTGGGTGTTCGTTTTTGATAGGCAATTTGGATATGTACATACATACATACATAGATATGTGTTACAGTTGGTGCGGCGACATTAGCGCGCGGACGCGACTTTTTATATTTAATAAAAAAAAATAGAAAACAATTATTCTAAAAACTTAAAACACATATGTACATGAAAAAAGAACCATAAAAATAATATTCCAAAAAAAGGCAAACGTACATGTGTGTGTACATACATAAAGACAAATTTCAATTTCAATATTATTAGAGATAAGAATTCCAATTTACTGATACTATTATAACTTCCAACCTTTTATTATAGCATTTAATTTGGCATGGAGGAATATCCTTATCTTATTATTTTTTCCAATCGATAAAATTTTCATGGATAGCTTTGTAAAAGTACCAATTAATTTTAAATAAGATGTAATTTTGACAAAAAAGTTATCTTGGATAAGTAAATTTTTTTTTTTGAACAGTCAACAATACAAAATAATCTTATTTTGCGCGCTAATGTCGGCGCACAAAAGTCCCACACGCTAAAATCGGGGTTGTACTGCGCGCTAATGTCGACCCGCTAACGTCGGCGCGCTAATGTCGGGGTGCCGTTACAGTTAAAGTGTATACCTAGTTTATGTATGCATTCACTAGTTAATGTATACATTATTTCGCGAAAGAGCTCGTTACACTAATTCGGCGTAACACATACATATGTATGTACATTAACCATACAGATGTAGTTAAATCTTCTAAACAACAGCTTAGAAGATTTAACAACAGTTCACAGTCATCGTTCAACATATTCAACAATTGAAGGTATTTATGTAGGTACATTTAATACTGTGATTTTATTAATTCTTCATTTAAATAATTTATAGAATTTTTTCATAGACAACCCATAATGGACCGCGATAAAATGAAACAACAGTTTTATGATACATTATTGAAGAAAGCTTAAAAGAAAAATAGTTTTCAAATGAGTACAGAAAAATAACAGATTATGAAGAAGTAAAAGTGGCTAAAAGTAGAAGTAAAAAAACTCAATAGAGATTAATTATTGGTTTCTATGCCATTATGATGTATTAACTGTGGGTGGAAAAGAACAACGTATTGCTTCGGTAGTAAATCAACAAATTTTATATTACATTTCATTTGAACAGATATTCAATGTTTTGAATAAATTGGTCATGGAGCACGAGCCAATAATAGTCATAAGCAGTCCATTGGATCAGGACAAGGATTCATAAAATGGTTTTGCAAAAACAATAGATGTTTTTGTGCAATTCGAAATGCCACTCAAGTATGCCGTGCTGCAATAAATAACTTTCTTAGTCATTTGTATTTTCATGCATATTTATTTCTTTGTTTAATCTTACGAACACAACCCTGGGCGAGATTGACCGCTGATAACCTCTGATGATATAAATGATTGAATCACACATATTTTTGTCAAAATAAGTAAGTATGCTCAAGTAAATTGTATAAAAAAAATTCGGGTGTGCCAACCCATCACTTTATCCATATATTTGAGGAATACAAACAGTAAAGAAATTAACTTTTTAAGTACGCAAGTAAATAAAACGCATGCACAGCACCACACCAACCAACATACATATCATGAAATCACTGTGTTGAGTGCGCGCGCGTATGTAAAATACGATCTTCGGCATATATTCAAATTAGAAAAACTGCTATTTTCGCTCGTCAGAAGTTAACTAAAATCACAGTATCTCTTACGGCTAACGTGAAAACTGTAGATATGAAATTTTGTCAAAATTCCCGGAGCCGTTTCGGAAATATTCTGTCGTAAACTTTTCGACGAAAAAAAAAACCTACTTCCGGTTGACTAATTTTAATTATTTTTTTTTTAAATATGATTTTCTCTCAAAATTACAATATTACAATATTGTGACGATACTACATATTTAAAAGGTCGAAAAAAATAAAAAACAAAAAATCGTTCAAGAGTAAACTGCCATTTTCGCTAGTCAGAAGTTGACTAAAATCACAGTATCTCTTACGGCTAACGTGAAAACTATAGATATGAAATTTCGACAAAATTCCCGGAGCCGTTTCGGAAATATTCTGTGGTAAAAGAATTTTAGAATTTTCTACAAGAAAAAAACTCTACTTCCGGTTGACTGATGTTGACCAAATTCCTTATGGCTCTTACACCTTACGTGAAAATAATATATATGAAATTCAGCTTGATAGCCTTGATAGTTTCGGAGAAAACACACATACAAACACACACACATAAGTACACAGACACACACATACAGATATACAGACATTTTCCAGAAATCATGAAAACGTGATCAGTGGATGATACTCGATACAAATCAGTCAAAATCTCGAGGTCGAATTTTCGCACGATCACAATACTTAATCCGATTAGGATAAAGTAAAAACAATATTTAAATGCATTTATTTGTCACATATTTATTTGCATCTATTGATGAATTGAGGTAAATAAAAAAAATATTTTTTAACCTTAGTCTTTATTTTGAAGGCGTTGGTTACATTCTTATGCGTTACATCAGTTACATGTAGTGAAATTCGTTAAATTTTTCAAGACGGTATCAATTAAAAAATCATTATGTACAAATTCAAGCCAATTTTATTTTAAGAGTTTTCAATTTAATATTTCTTGTCGATATAATCTGAGTGAATGCCTGTGTTCGTATCTAAGAATCCAGTATTTCTGTTGTAGTCCTCGTCGTATTTTCCGATCACACGATCACCCAAGAATCTCTCATCGATCATCTTGTCGTTATCGAGATTATCGATCATAGTATAATCCTTGTTGGTGATGTAAGCCGTGTCGACATCAACGAAAGACTTATTGATGTCCTTCATCGTCTTGTGGAAAATGATGACGTCCTTCATGTACATGTTCGGGGTGTAGAAGTCATGTTCTTTGATGATACGATCGAATGGGAAACCAAGAGCACGGTTGTCCATAAATCGAGCACCAGTTCCCACTCCAGCAGATATCCTCATGTCGTAGCCTGAGCCCAAACTAACCTTGGGTAGATGATGAGGAGAAATGATGACGTACAACTGGTACACCATGCCACCAGCTTTGCCTTTAGGTAATAGGAGATGGTCTGGGAGGAGATTGTGTCCTTCACTCATGTCCAACATGAAATCTTTGTCGCCGGTCAGACATTCGTCAAGGTGTTTCATGAGTTGGCGGATTGGTGTGCGATCTTTGCGGGTAATGTAGAATTCGCGAGAGTTGCGCACAATGGTCTTCTTTCCAATGTCCAATTTGTGCAAGAATGAATCAATTTCAACGAAATTGAATCTGTTGTCGTTGATATTGATTTTATTGCCAAAGCTGTCGAATTTGGGTCCGAGGAACATCCTGACGATGACATCGGTGGCTTTGTCGGAAACGACGTCGATCTTAACATCGAATTGTTTGTGGTTGAGACGGTGTTGGCGAGCGACGAACGTGAATTGATCCTTGTTGGTGTTCATCTCGTCTCCGTTGCGGTACATGGAGTTGGTCATGTCAATATCGAACAGGTCGAAATAGGTGATGAGTTTGTCAACGGTGATATCTTCGATCTTGACACCTGGGAAGATGAATTCCTCGTGAGTGTAAGATGGGAGGGTGTTCTTGAATCTGAAGAAGTAGTGCAAGTAGCGCTTGTACAATTGGTAGAACATGGGATCACGGAGAGCGGTTTCGAAATTCTCCAAAACACCTGGTCTTACTAAGTGTCTGAAAACATCATTAATTCAGTGAAAAACAAACAAAATAATTAATTTAAAAAAATTAAATGAATAAAGCCTACCCATGGGTAGTCTTGTCAGTATTTCCAAGTAGACCCTTTGCAATGAGTGGCATGTAGCGGTAGAAGCGATAGAAGGGAGAATCACCATTGCCTTGAATAATGTTTCCGAGAATGTTGATGTCTTCACTTTTCTTTATGTTGATCAGACCTCCTTCCTCCTATTATACATACATTGCGTTAGTTGACATTACAATTATATACAAAGGAACAGAAAAAATAGATTTAATGTTTATGGATTTACGTTTCTGACAAATCCACATTGCACAGCATCCCGAATCCTTCTTTCGCAATCTTCAGCGTCCATGAGATGGTAGAGATTCTTTTCGGTTTTTAATGAAAAGTAGTTTGGTCTTGACGGGAAGTCTAGTCCGTTTCCATAGCGCAGATTCGACATGAATCCAGTCTTGATTGGCCACTTCCATGAGAACCTTGGGATTTCTCCAAGATTGTTCGATAATCTTTCCATGTAATAACGAGCCAATAATTGTTGATGGAAATAGTAGTATATTTCTCCACGTCTGTCCTTGTTCAATCCGTAGTTGTCGCCGTGCATCCAGAATGGATAGTCAGCGTGCAAATAGAAGTAGAGAGAATTGAGGCTAACGTCTTCGGTGAAATAAGAAATGGCCGTTTCGTCGTTGGTCTTCATGTACCATCCAGAGTAGTTACTTTGAATGATGAAAGTCTTGTCTACTTGACGCACACCGTAAAAATCGGCAAGCTTGTTGTCCGTAATCTTGCCTTGCATCTTCAAACGCTGTCCTTTTTGGATGACTTCGTTGTTGAGGAAGAAGTGAGGATAGATTTCATAAGGAGCCGGAAGGACGAATCCTCTGCAGTCGTGACGGTGCAATACGGCCAGAGTGAGGGCATAAACGAACATGCCTTCGTTCATGTACTCGCGAGCCCAGCAAGCGCACTTGTAAAAAGTATCCCAGTCTTTGGCGAAGTAGAACACTTCGAATAGGGAGATGGCTTCATCCCTCAACTTTTCATATGACACCGAGAAGATCTTGTGCTTGGGCAACATGCCATGTTGATAGAAGTGAAGGAATTTCTTCACAACTTCAACATTCTGTAAAGTACGTTGATTGTTAGAATTTTTCAATACCACTGAGAGAAATGTAGAAAATTGATATGCACTAATTTATGCTTACATTAAACTTGTCCAAATTCGAGTGAATGTTGAAAGATTGACCTATCATAACTTGATCTTGATTGGTATTTTTCATGTGCACATGGTTGAGCAGTTTCAATAAAAATTTCTGTCTAATAAGAAACTCTTTAGTTGCTGTAATGATAAATATAGTTTAAGCTTCGAAGTCGGCAAACATCACAAGCTTTAGAGTTAGATAATATTAAAATACTCACCCGGTTTTTGTTGTGTGCTTTGCCCTGAGAACAAGCTGCAGGACGCAGCTGCCAGGCAGACAACCAGAAAGAAGAATACGAACTTCATGTTGACCGTTGTCGATGACACAGTGCCTAATGCTGAATTTATTGCACCTTATATACCAAAATTAAATGAATATTTTGCATATCTATGACATACATACATAGAATGTACAATGTATATGAGAAATGGATGATAAGAAATACACTGTACGTTAATTTTTTTTATATGTATGTATGTATATCACACATACATTTTAGCACAATCAGTTTCTTCAGAAAATGTATCTTACATATGTATGTATGTATGTAGTTGTATTGACATCCTTTTAAACTACCCATATAAAGCATAAAATCATGACGGATGGCCGATTCTATATAAAATTTTACAATTGATATTGATGCTCAATCTGAGACAAAATATAACTTGTACATACATATATGAAAGTTGTTAAGTAAACTGTATATAACAGTTAAATCCAACATTCCGCTATGCTTAAAAAAGAGGGCATACGACCAATGGGTACTGCCAGTTATGACGTATGGATGTGAAACGTGAATGCTAAATTCAAGAATGTTACGCAAGATCCAGTTCACACAGAGAAGCATGGAAATATGTATGCTCGGTATAACGAGAAGAGATCGTAAGAGGAATACATGGGTAAGAAGCGAATGAATACATAGCGAGAAGAATGGATGGAAGATGGACGCGAGAAATACTGGAATGGTATCGGAGAGGTTGTGAAAGAAAGCAAGGTAGACCGAGTGGACTGAGTGGCTGATGAATTGAGAAGAATATGTGGAGTCAACTGGATGCAGATTGCTCAAGACAGATAGGAATAGAAGAGGATTGGAGAGGCCTTCATCCAGCAGTGGATGGTGAACGTCTGAAAATGATGATAATAATATAACATTTGTACAGTTAACTCAATTAATCGTTTTTGAGTTCCTTTGAACCATAGGTTTTCTTGTAATTCATACCCTTAAAATTTATACCATGTGGCAGAAGTGAACGTACATACATTTGTACATCAAAACTAGGATTTATTATATACATATGTAGGTATACATATAAATAAATTAATATATACCTATAGACTACTCTTTTATTACTTTATCCTAATCGGATAAAGTATTGTGATCGTGCGAAAATTCGACTTCGAGATTTTGACTGATTTGGATCAAGTATCATCTCCTGATTACGTTTTCATGATTTCTGGAAAATGTCTGTATGTCTGTGTACTATGTGTGTGTGTGTATGTCTGTGTGTTTTCTCCGAAACTATCAAGTCTATCAAGCCGAAATTTCATATCTATTATTTTCACGTAAGGTGTAAGAGCCATAAGGAATTTGGTCAACATAAGTCAACCGGAAGTAGGGTTTTTTCGTGCAGAAAATTCAAAAATCATATTTCCGAAACGGCTCCGGGAATTTTGTCGAAATTTCATATCTATAGTTTTCACGTTAGCCGTAAGAGATACTGTGATTTTAGTCAACTTCTGACGAGCGAAAGTGGCAATTTACTCTTGAACAATTAAATATGTAGTATCGTCACAATATTGTAATGTTGTAATTCTGAGAGAAATTGATATTTAAAAAAAAAAAGAATTAAAATTAGTCAACCGGAAGTAGGTTTTTTTTTTTCGTCAAAAAGTTTAATGTTGTAATTCCGAGAAAAATTGCTATTTAGGAAAAAATAAATCATTAAAATCAGTCAACCGGAAGTAGGTTTATTTTGTCGAAAAGTTTACCACAGAATATTTCTGAAACTGCTTCGGCGATCTTGTCGAAAATTTATATTTATAATTTTCATATAAAAATTAAGATTTGATATGGTTTTGATCAAAATCCGCCGACCGGAAGTGGTAGTTGACTATATGCCGAAGATCGTATTTTACATACGCGCGCGCACTCAACATAGTAATTTCATGATATTTATGTATGTATGTACATATTTTGGTCGGTGTGGTGGTGTGCATACGTTTTATTTACTTACGTACTTAAAAAATTAATTTCGTTACTCTTTGTATTACTCAAATATATGGATAAAGTCATGGGTTGGCCACACCCGAATTTTTTTTATATGCAGATACTATTGATATGTTATATACACATATGTATGTATCTATGTATGTTGAAGAATACATGATTTGAAAATTTTGAAAAAAATTGAAATGTATGATATGTACAAATGTATGTACATATGTACATACACAGGTATCGACATATGAGTCGATATTTTTGAAAATGGTGTTGGTCCAATTTTGAGATAATGGTACTTTCGGTTACAAGCAGATATGATATATTAATTGTTAAAGAATTCACAATAACGGCAATAACGGCTCATATCGTACATTGTATGTACATATGTACATATGTATTTGTAGGTATAGGTGCACTCAATATACATATGTAGGTATTTAATCTACATAATATTTGAAGACTTTATTTGTTTTTGTTTTGTTAAGATTGAAAACAATAAGAATAAATTCATTTATTTTTGTTTATTGGACGGATTTCTTCATACTAATTTTGATTTTGGCTAACAAAATTCATGCATTCATGGAATTCTGCTTTGTAACATGTAATCTTTTATTCTTTCATGGATGTCATCGAATACCAATTTATATCATAGAAGAATAACAGAAATTCCATCAGTCGAAACTAATATATGTACATACATATGTATAATATAATATATTATATTTCTTTAAGTTTGATCAAAAAGTATTTACAATAAAGTGCAATGATAAAATTTTGCATAATACCCCCAAGATATCATAAATGTTTATCAAGTTGCTAGGTGAGTAAATTTCATTGTAATTGAAAAATATTCAACTTGTTAGGTCACCTTGGGATTTGAGGACGTTCAAAAGTCATTATTAAAGATATATTTATTATTTTTTTATGCAGATAATGTAACTATTACGCATTTGAAAATTTAATTGTGTGCGTGTTGATTGATTGGGCATACAAGAAATTAGTTTAAGAACATCACATTATAGAAAAAAAAAAATTGGCACCAAACTACGTACTTTTTATTTATCACATTTTGAATTCGAGACCTAACCATACACTTTCAATTTAAATCTCTCGATGGTTATCAGTATTAATCGTATCAACTAATAGTAATTTTACTAAGTTTCAACTAAATTTACTACAATATTAGTTTTTTCAAAAAGTATATTATTTATACATTGATTAAATATAGTGAGAATAAAAGCGTGTGTAGCGGATGTGTGTGAAATCACCATATCTCTTTTTTCAGCAAAACTGATCAATAAATTAAACTGAAGTTTTGCATATGTACTATGTGTAAATGACCTTCAAACTAATATAATTTTTAAATATATTTTTTCCAACTGAAAGTAGTACTACTCTCGATGTAGTATTACTCTCGGTGTTCAGTGTTTTTCAGATTTTTCTCTGAAATTGCTTAGTCTATCGAGCTGAAATTTCATATCTATAATTTTCATGAAAGGTGAAAGAGATATATGTATGTATGGATGATTTTGGTCAAAATCCGCCAAACGGAAATGGTAGTTTACTCTTGAACACGATTTCGTTTTTTTTTTTTTCGGCCTTTTAAATATTTAGTATCTTCGTGATATTGTAATGTAATATTGTGATATTGTAATATTGTATTATAATCTTTAAAGCAATAGCAATTTGTGAAAAAAAATCATCAAAATCGGTCAACCGGAAGTGGGCATTTTTTCTCGTAGAAAAGTCAAAAATCCTGTTACCAAGCCATATTTCCGTAAATACTAAACCGATTAGGCTGAAAATTCATATTTATAGTTTTAATGTTAAATGTAAGAGTTAATAAGGTTTCGTCAAAATCCGCCAACCGGAAGTGGTAGTTAACTCTTGAACGAAATTTCAAATTTGTTCAGCCTCTTAAATATTTTTAATCTTTATGATATTGTAAAATTATAATTCTTAAAGCATTGATGAGTTACAAAAAAAAGTGGTAGATTATCGTATTTGAATATATGTATGTACATACATATGTACACCATTTCTCCTAAATTATTCAATGCGGTGCTTGAGGACATATTTAGGTCGCTGGAATGGCACAAAACAGGGGTTAAGATTAACGGAAGACATTTGAGCCATCTAAGATTCGCTGACGACATAGTTGCATGTAACTCAGTAGATTTACAAAATAGATTAACAGAATTAAGCAACGAGAGTATGAAAGTAGGTTTAAAAATTTATTTTAATAAAACTAAAATTATGTTTAATGAATTTTGCACGCAAAACGTAGTCACAGTAGATAATCATATTGTAGAGATAGTTGATAGTTATTTATACCTAGGACAATTAGTGAATATGACTGGATGTAAAGAAGAAGAAATAAAACGAAGAATGAAACTAGGATGGAGTGCTTTTGGAAGAATGAACATAGTTTTTAAATCCAACATTCCGCTATGCTTAAAAAAGAAGGCGTACGACCAATGCGTACTGCCAGTTATGACGTATGGATGTGAAACTTGGACGCTAAATTCAAGAATGCTACGAAAGATCCAGTGCACACAGAGAAGCATGGAAAGATGTATGCTTGGCATAACAAGAAGAGATCGCAAAAGAAATACATGGGTAAGAAGTACGACCAAAGTGGCAGATATAGCAGTACGGGTGAAAGTGGCAATGGGCTGGACACATAGCGAGAAGAATGGATGGCAGATGGACGCGAGAAGTACTGGAATGGTATCCGAGAGGATGCGAAAGAAAGCAAGGTAGACCGAGTGGAAGATGGGTTGATGAATTGAGAAGAATGTGTGGAGTCAAGTGGATGCAGATTGCTCAAGACAGACAGGAATGGAAGAGGATTGGAGAGACCTTCATCCAGCAGTGGATGGTGAACGGCTGAAAATAATGATGATGATGTACATACATACATACATATGTACATATGTACACCGAAAATCGATATGTGCGCACCCACAGTGATTTCATATGATGTTACATATGTATGTATGTACATACATACATATGTTCAATTCACATACATACACACATATTTACATTTGTACATAGTGTATGTATGTAATTACTCCTGCTTCGCTTTTTGCTTTTTGACTTTCGTTACTCTTCGTATTCCCCAAATATATGGATTAAGTCATGGGTTGGCCACACCCGATATTTTTAATAAATAAATTGAATTCTCATATTAAAATATTTTAAAACATCTTTTTATTATTTTTTTATTAGGAGTTTGTTTTTTTATGCATTAGCGAATAGGCACAACGGGACCCGTATCTTTAAAAGACATATCAGTATATCTTTTACGCTTTTTTACTAAATATGTAGATAATCAAATAAAACGCTCTTAGTTTGTAAATTCTTTTATTACAAATTTGAATAAAATAAATGTTATAGTCTGATACATAAAACATAATATTTTTAGTAAAAAAAAAATCTAGCTTTGTAGACTTTTTGTTTGTCTGTAGAATGTTTCCATAACGTTAGTATACCGAAATCTGTAAATAAACGAGACATTCAAACATGTTAGAACACGTATTTAAACGGTGTAGATAGTAATTATTATGAGTATTAAATAATCAAAACCATTAAAAACATGTAATTTGGAGTGCAAGTCAATATTCATATTCAACGTTTTGCACTTGTAAATTTCACAACCACAGTGGTATAGTTATAAAATTTGAAAAGTAATAATTAATTAATATTTGAAGTTAATTGTATAACAGCTTAAGTTACAAAACAGCTTAAGTTGTAACCCAAATATTATAAAATTATTATTAATATTATAATATTAGCTTATTAGATTCTGGTGTTAATTAGTATAAAAAAAAATGATATGGTAAGAAGAAAAAGAGGTTTTTTTTTTGTAACCTAGTCTTTATTTTGACAGTGTTGGTTACATATTTTTAAATTGCATCGAAGAATAGTTCATAAAACGCATTAAATTGTTATTTACAATCCGAGTCAAATAGTACATATATGTAGATATTGCCATGTCGAGATCTGGTTTAATATTTCTTATCCATGAATCCATCAAAGTGGGTGTTTGTGTTTGAATCCATGAATCCATTGTATCCGCCATAGTATTCGCCATATTTTCCAATTCCATGTTCACCAACGAATTTATCATCTGAGGCCACTTTGTCGGTGTACATGAACTCTTTGTTGTCCTTGTTATTCACAAAAGCCATATCATCAGTCATAAAGGTTCTGTTAATATCTTCGACAGTGTGATAAATAACGACATCCTTGAAGAACATGTTTTGGGTAAAGAAGTTGTTTTCGTTGATGAAACGGTCGAATGGGAAACCGAGAGCACGGTTGTCCATAAACCGAGCACCAGTTCCTACGCCAGAAGACACCCTCGCGTCGAAGCCTTTACCGAAAGCAACCTTTGTTTGATGATAAGGAGAAATGATGACGTAGAATTGGAACATCATACCACCAACTTTGCCTCTTGGCAACAGAAGTCTGTCAGGGAAGAGATTGTGTCCTTCGGTCATGTCCAACATGAATTCTTCATTGCCAGACAAGCAGTTTTCGAAGGTTTGCATGAGAGTACGCGCTGGAGTACGATCTCTGCGGGTAAAAGCGAAATCACGAGAGTTGCGCACAATGGTCTTCTTTCCAACCTCCAATTTGTGGAAGAATGAATCTACTTCAAAGAAGTTGAATCTGTTGTCGTTGATCTCGATTTTCTTGCCAAAGCCGTCGAATTTGGGTCCGAGGAACATCCTGACGATCACATCGGTAGCTTTGTCAGAAACGACGTCGATCTTAACATCGAATTGCTTGTGGTTGAGACGGTGTTGGCGAGCGACGAACGTGAATTGATCCTTGTTCGTGTTCATCTCTTCTCCGTTGCGGTACATGGCATTAGTCATATCAAAATTGAAGTAGTCGAAATAGGTGACGAGTTTGTCAACAAAGACATCTTCAACTTTGACTCCTGGGAAGATGAATTCTTCGTGGGTGTAAGCTGGGAGGGTATCCTTGAATCTGAAGAAGTAGTGCAAGTAGCGCTTGTACATCTGATAGAACATGGGATCGCGGAGAGCAGTCTCGTATTGTTCCAAAACAGCCGGTCGTACGAAATGTCTGAAAAAATAAACAACTCAGTAAAAATAAACAAATAATTATTTAATAATATTGAATAAATATGCGAATGCTTACCTGTTTGTAGTCCTGTCAGTATTTCCGAGGATACCTTTTGCAATGAGACCCATATATCTGTAGAAGCGATCATTGGGACAATCACCGTTGCCTTGAACAATGTTTCCGAAAACGTTGATATCTTCACCCTTTTTGATGCTAACGAAACCTCCATCCTCCTGTTTATAATAATAATAATAATAAATAATAAATATTGTGCATAAATGAAAGATTTTAAATGAATAATTTGTAAACGCACATTCATGACGAATCCACTTCGCACAGCATCGCGAATTCTTCTCTCGCAATCTTCGACGTCCATGAGACGGTAGAGATTCTTTTCGGTTCTTGCTTCGAAGTGGTTAGGTCTGGATGGGAAGTCTAAGCCGTTAGCGAAACGAAGGTTTGACATGAATCCAGTCTTGATTGGCCAGTTCCATGAGAACCTTGGGATTTCTCCTAGACCGTTGGATAATCTTTCCATGTAGTAACGAGCCAACAGTTGTTGATGGAAGTAGTAGTAGATTTCTCCGCGTTTGTCCTTGTTCAGTCCGAATGTGTCTCCGTGCATCCAGAATGGATAGTCAGCGTGGAAGTAGAAGTAGTAAGAGTTAAGACCAACGTCTTCGGTGAAGTAGGAAATTGCAGCTTCCTCATTGGTCTTCACGTACCATCCGGTGTAGTTGCTGTTGAAGAAGAAAGTCTTGTCTACTTGGTGAACACCATAGAAGTCAGCGAGTTTTTTGTCCATTATCTTTCCTTGCATCTTTATGCGTTGTCCTTTTTGGATGACTTCAGTGTTGAGGAAGAAGAATGGATAAATTTCATAAGGAGCTGGGAGGATGAATCCTCTGCAATCTTGACGGTGCAACACAGCCACGGTGAAGGCATATACGAACATGCCTTCGTTCATGTGCTCGCGAGCCCAGCAAGCACACCTGTAGAAAGTGTCGAAGTCCTTGGCGTAGTAGAACAGGTGGAATAAGGAGACGGCTTCATCCCTCAGCTTTTGGTATGAAACTGAGAAGATCTTATGCTTGGGTAGCATGCCATGACTGAAGAATCGAAGGAATTCTTTCACTGCTGGGACATTCTATAAAGGATACGGCATCATTAGAATTATTATGTATTCTTATGGGTATTGAACATATGATTGAAAATTTATATTAACGTATTTAGGCTTACGTTGAACTTGTCGAAATTTGCTTGAATGCTGAATGATTTTCCAATCTCTACTTGATCTTGGTAAGTATTGGGCATATTCACATGGTTGAGCAGTTTGAAAAAGTTCTTCTGTCGTACTAAGAATTCCTTAGTAGCTGTAATTAAAACAAAAATACTATTAAAAATCGTGAGTATGTTTTGGGGTTGTTACATTATAATTAAAATACTTACCAGGTTTTTGCTGTACAGTTTCTCCTGAGAGAAAACTGCAAGAAGCAGCAGCCAGGCACACAACAAGGAAAACAAATAAGAACTTCATGTTGACCGTTGTCGATGACAGAGTGATTATTGTAAAATTTACTGCACCTTATATACTAAAAGCTTTGGCGATACGTGCTATCTGTGACGCAAAGTACACTTTATTAATTGCACCGAATTGCTATACCTATACAAAGTAGTCATTGGACAGTAATTCACAAGACTTGATTTACTTAGTTGCAAGAAATCAGTTAATTTTTTATTAATAGCAAAATTTATTCGACAAGTAATATTGTATCTTTAAGTGAAATTTAAATAGAAGTCGTGAAATAGTTAATAGTTAAGAATCAATTATCGTGACCATACAGGTAGATGACTTTGCACTAGAAACATTATTTTTTTTTATGTTTCTTACAAAGTATGAAATAATTTATGCATCAATTTTAAGCAGTGAAGTATTTCTTTTAAATATAGTAAAAAAAAACTCATGGTTACTTTATGACATTTATTCTGCATAAAAATAGATAGAAGTGTTATATATTACATTAGATAAGTATTTGCTTATAAATTTAAAATCATTTTTTTTAATATGCTGAAATAATACATATTTAGTAAATATAATTATGTATAGTACTTACACAAACACGAGATCAAATTTTCACATATCATAAATCGTAAATTTTCTTTTTAAATTTCAATTAAATATAAGTATATTATTATATATCATTTATATATTTTCATATTTTGTGCATAACTGTTACTACGGTATAAATTTTTATAATAATATAAAATTTTGTAGATATAGGTTATTTATTACAATAATTTACATACGGTATAGATATGTCTGAAAATAATTTTCATTTTACAATAAATAATTGATATTGGACACATTATAAAACTTACGTAATCAATAAAAATAATATAAATAACATTTGGATTGAAAAGATTTAAAAAATATATTAAAAAACTTCAAATCAACGAGTTATTTAATAATAGTATAAATTTACAAAGTTTACTATTATTCAATCATTTACATATCGATATAATAAGTATGGAATGTATGTATGTATGTTTGTATTTATATGTACATATACATATGTAGGTATAATCTGATACATAATTTCAATTTACGAAATACGTACACACACATTATTTTATACATACATTGCGGATATATCTTTTTTACTTTATCCATAGATATTTGTAGTTTTATATTGTTATTTAAATTTAAAATTAAACCAATCAATAAATTTTATTTTAACAAAAAGAAGACAGGAGGAGTTTTCAAATGCTATCATATGTATACATAGGTATCTTCTTAGCACTAACAAGTGTGTTTTCTCGGCTAACTTCTGTTACATAGTTGCCGAATGATATAATTATTTTATAAAGTATATTTGTTATAAAGGTAGAGACGTGTGTTACGTCTCAGAAAAACCTTTAAATATTACTAATTTAAATACTGAGTGCATGCCATTGTTGAACTTGTTCCATGGGATTGGCCAATGCAGCGTTCCAGTGCTCCAGCGCTTTTCCCCTAGCAAACATGAATGATCCCAAAACAAATTTTCCTATGACCTTGTCTGAAAGTACACATAAACAGATGTAATCTAACTCTTGAATGAATATACTACAACTTTAGGTATATGATCGAGTCCAAGCATTCACCTCTGGAGCATTTTGCACCTGCTTGCAATAAATGCAATGTGACACAGGCTAGTGGTATTCCAGTTGGTGGTAGTCTAAAATGGAAACACTCGCTGATGGCTGCTTCGCCATCTCCAGTAGCTGGTGCCCAACGACTTCTTTTGCTCTTCACAGCTCGGTATTGCAAATTCATTGTCACTCGTGCATACACTTGTCGACGCTCTCCTTTGATCTTTGTATTGTAGTATAAAAGTTATGGTTCAGTTACTCAATGTCGATATGTAATTGCTACGTCATGTTTTATACATTAATAAAAATAGCACCTTAAGTCGACGTGCCTCTATAACGGTTACGGTTAGCCTATGCAAATTTTCATTGTACAACAAGGAAACCAGCATTTCTCCAAGATCAGAAGTCGGTTCTTGTGGATCCTGTAAACATATGCTTATTTACGCTTTGTATTATAATGTAGTACATATATAGTGAAGTATTATAATGACGAAAGCTTACCTTTTCCAGGTCGAGTTTGTAAAGGTGAGGTTCGTCCGTAGGGTTTTCCTCGTCTGGCAATGCGGCCAAAGGGAAAAGTATGTGACCCAAAGTTTGCCTAGCCTTTGGTCTACCGCCATCCACTACAGTCATTTTTAAAATCAACTCTTGAATACTCTTAGATGACACCTATAATACAAAAGGTGACATTCACTGGTAAATTTGCATGGCGACGGCAAACAAGACAATCATTTAACCGTGACCCGCAAATTAAATGGTATTAAAAAAACATGTATATATTGATATTGCGTATACATATGTATTATAATACAAATAAAAAAATACAATGTAATAGTGTGATAAATAGCGGATAGTGCAAAAGTCAGATTCATACTGCAATTGTGCGTAATCGCCTCGTAGTCGTCAAGGGGGTTAAAAGGAAAATAAAATTTTAAAAAAACAGTGAATGGGTAATGGTAAATAAGGAGAAAAGTGAACATGCATGGGGAATCGATAGTCGTTAAACTTTATAAGTCGTGAAAAGTTAAAACGTGGCAATGAAACGTACACGCTCGTATCGCCATGATGAATCTATAAAACTTTAACGTCTTCGCAGAAGAATTATTTATTTTCCATTATTAAAAAACGTTATGTATGTAGCTTTAGACGTATTTAATCCTTGTGGAATATGTATTTCGCGAATAATTCAAATTTCGAGCTCAGAATCCTTCTCGATGCTTCAAAGTTGGCACAATGAAATATTAAGTTGGACGTATGAGTACGTACCTGAAATACGAAAGTTTCCTCGAAGAATGGATTGCAAGTTTTCTTTTTCTGTTTCGATTGTAAAGTTCGACGTTCGTCCGGCATTAATTGCAACCTGAAATTTTAATAAAATACCCAAATGAACGCAACGTACTATGTATAATTACGGAAAAGTTGCGTGTTGGGTGCAATATATATTTTTAATTTCTTAAAATATACGCACATATTTAGAGTACAGTAAACGACATTTTCATTTTGACATAAATGATGTTCCGCTCTTTTTAAATATGGTATTTTTATAATACAATTTTTGCTCTTGACAAAAATGGAAAACTTTTGCTTTTGGTGTGTAAGTGACATTTTTTCTGGCGTGCAATTTACTAGAAAGCTTTCTCAATTCAACTTTCTATTTTTTTCAAACTATTTTTTGAACGAGGACGTTTTTGCATGACAAAAACGATCTGGGTTAAAGGATGTGAACGAGCTTGAGACATTATAGATACCTAAATACTACAGAAATGTGAAATTAGATACGATATCTGGAGTATGTATCCATGAGTATGTATCAATGATCGATTTTGCAATTCCGACCCACATTAAAGAGCAAATGATAACTCCGCACCATAGATATAAAATACCATAGATTTGCCATTCCAAACAAATTTGCCTGGAGAAAGCGTCAAAAGCAACGGGGGTGTGTGGGGGGTCTAAAGTGCGGGGAATTCACAAAAAAAAAAAGGTTAAGCAAAATGCATGCAAGGAGTGCATTTTGCATGCCCTTTTTGTATGTCATTTTTCGGGCGCTAATGCCAATCTATGTTATTCTACATCTATGCTCCGCACATATCATTGCGTCCCATCGAGACGATGATGCGAGACCGTTTTCCACAATGTTTGCTCTAGCT
Organism: Parapsyche elsis; assembly: GCA_022651745.1. Lineage (NCBI taxonomy): Eukaryota > Metazoa > Arthropoda > Insecta > Trichoptera > Hydropsychidae > Parapsyche > Parapsyche elsis. The sequence goes on along the minus strand of JAGVSN010000004.1, from coordinate 2,488,582 downwards.
TAAGTTATCGCATTCCACACCTGAGTCAATAGAGATATTACCTATATCCTAGAGAAGTACATCCAATTGTCGGAATATAATTTAAAAAAAAATTATAATACTAGACGTTGAATATAAAGTGGGTACTTCGGAAAATGTTCACATTGAGTATGTATGTATGTATGTACATACACGAAACCGTCTATGGCCGTATCAGGAATCGAACCAAAACAAAACTTTTATTACTATCCACGTTCGAAGTACATATATGATTGTTGCAAGGGGTTAATTGGGATGTTAGCGGTCGACTGGCAAGTCAATTTTCTGACATAGATGGCAATTATTTCGCAAACGTTCCGAGACAAAGGCCAACGCTCTCCCACGGGGAGTGGCTCCTATGAATTTCAAATTGTTAACACTACATGAATAATGAATCAATACGCCATTAACCGAGCGGGTGGCAACTTTGCCACCCCCTCTGCGCTAGGATAAAACGGCATACGTAACAAACTACCAAATTTGCACATTCTTTTTGACGAAGCTTTTAATCTTTGAACTATAAGATGCAAATACTAGTTCGTGGGTGTGCGTATGGAATGATTCGCGATCGATAGAAGATCAAACGAAGCACGTTCGTTGGTAGATAGTTCGATATTGTATGATAAGTAAATAATCGAAATGATTCTTTATTAAATTATTGCTTATACCATACTGAATTGTGCTGCTACAGGTATATAGAAAGATTAACTTGTGATACATAATAGCTCGCGATACATTTTAAAATTGATAAGGGAGGTCATATGTTGAAAAAAATATCAAATGAACCAACGTCCGGAAATCGACCGGTATCAAATAAATACAAACTTTAAAATTTCCAATTAGCAATATCGAGTAATGAATTTGCAATCTTGAATATTCAAGTGCTCAAGTCAATTCAATGATATGACTTTTTTTCTCTTCAAATGACCTCCCTTATTATCACATTCCATACAAAATAAAAAAAAAAATACAACAATATATTCGCTGGTGCACCACTTTTTTTATATAATATCATCACATTGAAAATAAAAGTATGTGATAAATATTTTATCTCACCTGACGTAAGGATCGCACGTGTTGATGGATGCTATAGTGCGCGATGGTAGATTCTTGGCCTTTACCAGTGTCACGAGAAGCTTTTCTGTACTGCTTTCGTATCGTAGACTGAACCATAACCGTCCCTAGAAAATGTAACAACCAAAATAAATAATGGAATTCATCAGTCAGTATTACATTAAACCAGTATTCAACAATCTTGCAGGGTATGTATATATGAACTAATTATAATAATATCGTACGATAAACTTGTAATGAAGTTGTTAGACCGGAAATAGCAGAAGTCGCAATGCGAGATCAGAGTACGTTCAAGTGTTTATAATTCATCATTAACAAAATGGGCTTTTGATTGACATCCGCCCCGAGATGAACCCTTTGAATATTAAACGCTTTCAATTTGTTGTCTAGTTTGAATGCTTTTCTTCAAATTAGGAAAAGCGTGTGCTTATCACGTTATGCGTCTACGTACATATTTTGTTGCAAACGTGCGTTTCCAAAGCAATAAACCAGTATCCGAAATTTAACTTCTTCCTAACTTCAATGTGAATTACAAACGATGATCTGCATTTTCGAACGTTTCGATTATTATTCAATTTAAATGGACCATTTCGGGTCAGAACTGGGCAGGCGTAAAGTTTGAAAGTAATTTATCGAGTCTCGGCCATATCCTTTTGCCCTTTCGTATTTTAATATACAGAAACAGACTTTGGGGACCGGGACGGGCGCTCCAGCCACGAAAACCCCCAAAGCCTTCAACTAAACCCTCATAATCTTGCCGTTTATGTATGTATGTATATTTTTTTTACCATCAGTTTCATAACAATGTCACCCACTCCCGATATATTCAAGGATTACGTGTACATAATGGGCGTACAAGTACGTTTATAAATTTTTCGTCAAATTCAGTTGGAGGTTCGTGTCTTTCCCGGGGGAGTCCCTTATTTTTAATGAATTGAAAATAAATTGTTCCTCTCAACGGTTGTAAAGTATATTGCGGTTGGATTTCCCTGTTTTCCATTAAAATGATTGAAATGTCTATTTTTGTAGTACTTACTTCACTCTTGCAAAGTATGTATTCTTCAAGTTTTATTTGTGATCAATTTAATTTAATCGTATCATCCGAACGAAATGTTTATTTTTTATATCAGAGTGATGCGGCAGAGAAGCGTTTCATTTAATATCGTTCCAATATCAACTCATAAAATATGTTTTCTTTTTGAGGACTACAAAACCTATAGGCATATTTTAGATCTATATAAATAACGGTTAAATTGAAAACTTTTATATGCTGCTCTAATACATATTATGAAAAAAAATTTTAATGCAATGAAAATGTAAATTAATATTTTTACCACATGTCCCTCGGGCCACAGTAAATCCTCGTCCAAGAAATTCTCCTGATACAGCGATGGATCAATCACGCCGAGATCGGAACAAGCAGCTTTTAAAACATAAAACAAAACGTATTTGAGTAAATGTTTATATTCATTTCAGGAAAGCACTTGTCAGTTATTTTGTTTTCAACATATGAAGGTGAGTAAACTTCTGATACATGTTAATGAAGTATATTCTCTTACTGAATGAATTGGAGCGTTGTTGGGGGCGAATGGGGGCCAGGGTGTCTTCAGGCTCATTCTCCGTTCCCGAGCCCACGTTTAATTCGTTCAAAGAGCTTGATCTTGGCGATGGAAGTGAGAAGTTGATCTCCTTAGTTCTGTGTAATCAGACAAAATGTTAACTTGATAGGATTTAACAATTGAATAAACTCTCCAAGCTTTGCGAAAATCTACACGCGTATAAATTACAACGGCTATTCATTTCGAGTATTTCTGTAGCTGCCGAAATGATTTGTATGCTATTATCAAAATAAGGTATTTTTGTCAAAATTTTACAATTTATCTGAATTGGTTGTTGAGATGGTTCCATACGAAATTGGCACCACCTAAAATTCATCCCACCCAGCAATTCATTGCCCCTCCCTTATTTCCTTTCTTTCCCATCTCGAAGCCAACGAATTTACGGATCAGATTTACTTTAACTATGTACGTACGTAACTAAGATACTTTTCAATGACATACGGTTAAATTTTTTTGTCAAAAGTGAAAAATCAGAAAAAAATATTAACTAAATTATAAATAATAGTTTGCGTAGTTGAAAATACCATTTTATTTTTGATGAGCTTCTGAAATTTACTACAAAACTAATTACTTTGATTCAATTTTTATTTTTCAAATTAAAGGTGCAATATGTATTATGTGAATTTAATATTCATGAAATGCCCCGTTGCGTTGGTCAACTTTCAGATTCCTCGAAAACCACTCTAAAGTTGCAAATATGATTGAAAATTCAACGTTGAAATTCTCGAAAGATCGAGGGTGAAATTAAAAGGGGTTGTTTGAGAAACGGAGAGCTCTGATGGTGCTCGAAAAATTCAAATACCGAAAGGTTGTTTGAAACGTACACCCCTGAAAATTCATTCAATGTACGACCATTTTATAATTTTTTGTTGTTTCAGTGCCAAAATCGATATCTCGAGTGGAACTAATCCTTCCCACTGACGAGTATTTCTCTTCATATTAGACGTAGTAGGTGAGAAACCGCAGTATGGCTGTGGTTCACCAAATCACACTCGTAAACGTGTAAACATTTTGGAGAAACACGAATATACATATGTATGTACATTTGAACTTTCAATATGCTCGATGAGTATTAAATGGTTGTATAATTTTATGCATAATTTGAGATAACGATTGTGTCACTTGCTTGAAATTATCAGTTAAATTTATTTTTCTCAAATGAATTTGTCAAGATTCATGACATTAATTAATAAATAGTGATACCGCATTATTCATTAAAATGATTGTATGTAAAACAAACGCACACCGAACAAATGTAATTTATTTGAAATGTTATCTAACGGGTCAACTCTTTGACCTTTTTTTTCACTAGGCGAAATTACTTTTATCAAATTGTTTCACCGTAGCAACATTTGCATTTCACCTTTGAACTTTCAAAAGTCGTATACATCCGTAGGCATGCTAAATGAGTTTATGGCGTGAATTCTGAGGGGTAAAACTTACAGGAACTGAGGAGCTTGACCGTTTTGCGCTGGGTAGACCAGAATAGATGGTGGAGATACTTCTTGAGAACCAAGAGGGGTCTTGTTCTTCAAAACTTTTTTTACCATTAGTGCCAAGACGCAGAGGATACCAAAGCACGCACCTATAGCTAGCACCATTGGATCTATAATAAATCAATATAAAAAAATAAGACACGCTACATTCAAAATTAAATAACACTTCTATGGGTTAATTTTTATTTGGATGTATCTACTATTATTTTTATTTAATAGAATTTACTTATATGTATAATATTGGGTAGTGTGACATTGACAGCTTTGAATTTGTTACGAACGACACACGCTATTGTGATATACGAAATGACGTTGCAAATTTCCTATTTTCCTATTGACAAGAGAGAAAATCGAAAACGTGCGACATCGTCTACTTTAAACGAACTACATAATATGTACGCATAAGATGTAGTTATCGATATACTTTTACGTAAAATGTACACGTAGTCTTATTTATATTATAGTAAGAAAACAATCATTTTCCTTCTCAGAAAATGGGGATAGCGTTCAACGATACATTTCATAAACTATACAAGTATTAAAATAAGATTAAATTCGAATGATAAGAAACTGAATTTTTAGACTAAATCAATTATAATAGCTTTATATGGAAAACTTCGTACATTTGTATGTACATATGTACATACAAATTCTAAAATTCTAAAATTCTAAAATTTTGAATTATGCATTGTTGTGTCGTTAAATAACCATACTTTACATCCGTCCATTAGATCTGTAACTAAGATGATAAATTATTCGCAATGTTGAAAATTTTCTCGAGATTGTTTCTCACGAGGCAGATAAAACATACGTTTGTACATTACGTCACATACATATGTATAATGTAACGTAATATATGTACATACATATTTAAGTACTAATGTCACAACGTTTTCACTTTGTAACACTTGCAGAAATATTCGCATTCATTTAATATGAACGACGGTTTGGTGATGTTTGCGATAATAACACAAAAAGAATTCCATTTATACGCTGAACGAAATAAAGTTTTTTTACATTTTTTTATGCAGTTTAGATCTTTCGTCGAGCAGTCATTTTCCGGCGTAAAAACGAAACGTGCTTTGTATTCATAATATAACGACGGAAAAGCCAGTCAACGTATTATATTTAATACTTTTCTCGAATTGTGTATGTACTTTATAAAAGCGACATTGAAATATAAACTTTTTACCTCTTTCACACAGAGTGTACATATGTACATACCATACGTGTACGTATATTGAAATAAATTCTAACTGTTGTCTGTCTGTTGAAGCACCTTTAACAGCAGAGCTTTTCAGACGAATCAACCGAGTGAATCAAGTGCTACAGACGAAAAAGGGCACGGTACTTAAAACGTACTTAGCCAAGTGACCCATTCTGGATTGTGGGTCAACCTTTCGCTAATTATAGACGAAGAGCTCTCGCCGAACGCAATGGTCACGGTCTGTTGAACGTCTTCGTCCTTTGCCCAGTCTGTAGATGAAGAATCGTATCCCAGGACTTCTGGAATAAGTTGAGGTACTGGTTCCATCTTGTGCTGCTCTCTGAACTTCTGATCTTCCAGAAGCTGTCGAATCCTTTGTTCCTGTTCGGCTCGAAGGTAAGCCGCTCTCAAGTACCAAGGACGAGAACCGAACTCGTCCATGAAATCACTCGCTTTCTTACGTCTCATGGTCCTTACGTTAGAAATCAAGTCTGCAATGTAAAACATAAAAGTTTAAGTAAGCAAGTAAAAATGTTAGCTATAGCTGTTAGCGGGAAAGATAAGGCATACGTTATATACATATGTATGTATTTATGTACATAGAATACTTTTCAGTCGATAACAGATTCAATTTTTTCACCGACTTCTTTTTGAATTATCTATTTTTAGTTATATTCAATCTTTCCAAACAATGAGCGATACAATTCAGTCGTAAATAATGCGATTTTGAAATATCTGATATTAAATTGGAAGCCTTTGTTTCTCCGTCAATATTTTGAACAGATTGCGCGAGTCGGCGAATTTTTAATTTATTTCTTGGAATAGTATTTTTTTTCCTTTTTCATATCGAACAATCAATCTTCGTTTAAGATATTATTTTAAGGATATATAATCCATTTAAAGGGTCTACACTTCAGCGGGGTGTGCCGCCAAAATGGATTTAGTGTCGGAAAAACAGCGCGGGGCGGATGTGCGGGAAAATTGCAGATTATAATTTCGTAACGAGATTTATTCAAATCTCCGGAGGAAACCCAATATATTTCAACATCTTCGTAACGAAATTACAGTGTATTCCGATTTAAATGATCACTGATTAAATAATAGACGCAGTTTGAGTACAAAATTGCTTTCGAAAGCCCACGCAAATAATTAAAAGCGCTTTTTGAATTCTGCCTCCGAGAAAAGTTTTTTTTATTTAAATCTGAGGTATCTTTGGATGGATTACAAATTTATTTTTATTTTTTAGAATTCAATCTTTAGAAAAATATTTCTTTATATTACGTTTGATTAAAAGAAAATTTTATTTTGAAAGCATTCAAAAGTTTAATACAAATTTGAAAAATAATCAAATACAGTAAACGACGAATAAAAAATGAAGTATATGTATTTGTTCAAAGATTCAAACACTCAATTTGTATTCATGTTAAATTTAGGCTGAAAGAAAGACGAAATTTGAAAAAAGTAGGTCGTAACCTCTTTTTCGTCTATTTATGAGATTTTTACGACATTTACATTCGAACGTCACGAAAAAAAGGATTTAAGTCAAGGATTTTTAAAATAAGGATTTTGCCCTGATTGATGATGATTTCTATGTTTATATATAATGTACATACATACATACAATGTATGCACGTAGGTACATTTACATCCCGTTAATTGTCACTGAATGTTTCAGTTGCCTATTATTCCCAGGGGATTTATTATAAACTCCTTCTTAGTAACTTACATATACCGTGTGCCAATAACGATCATCCCAAATAGGCCAACCTCTTTATATAATAAATTGACAATGGCGTGAAAATATGTACATTGTTTCTCCATTTGCAATTATTTGAATATGCATTTTTGGAACATTCTCAATTTGAAGTATTCTTCAAGTAATAGAATAATTACGCAATCTTGAAAATACCTTTTCGCTGAGTGCTTTAAATGCTACGATAGAACATTTTCGAATTTTTACGTATAACAATCACAAGATCGTGAATATTTTTTTATTAGCCTGTCGAAAAGCTTTAGGACGTTTCCTTACCGGAATCAGCGGCTTTCTTGTTTGATACGTTTCATGTCCTTATTGGATTTCGGGAATCTTTTCTTTTTTGCTTTTCTTTGTTCACTTTCTTTATATTTGAGACATTTTCCCGGTAGTCGATGGTCCAGCTTGAGGGAACCGAATTCCTCAACCCCTTCGCCACGAGGCGTTCTTAACGTGTCAAAGGGTGTCCTCTGACGAAATCTCGTGGGACATCGCCGCAATTAAGCTCCTTCAGAACTCCCACACCATTCTCTCCCAAAGATATTCACTCTTTATATTCCTTTGATACGAATGTCTGGAAATAATATTTTAATTCAGAGAATACGATTTTCTTGTGTGCGAGTGCCGTATTCGTTTAATATTTATTTTATTATCGGCTGAAATGGAACGTAGAAAAGAAAACCACCGTTGGTAGAAGCAGAAGTCGTCTGTATCAATTTTATAGTTGAACATTGCTGAAATATTTAATGTATGCCCTCTTTTCACGTTATTCTAACTTTCGCCAATATATGCAATAAACATAGCGACTAAACATTGACTCGAGCTTTATGACTTATCTTTGAATGTTTCTAATAATAAAATTCAGCGCAATTTCACATTATTACATCGGAGATTCGGATACCCCTTATAAAATTAGCTGTAGAATCTTATTGTTTTCTTTGTGTACAGTTTTATAAACTCAGCTCATCTTGCAACGATCCTTTTTCTAACGCTGGAATGTTGTGGTGCTTAAAGCCGTCTTTATTGTTAGGTTATGAAATATTTGAGAATCTCTCAAAAGAGCCGGGTATTGTTAGCCTAAGAATTCCACTACCCTCCAGTGAAGCAGTAAGTTAATGAAAAAAACACACACTCGCATACTTGTTGAACTTGGAATATTCGATACAAAAAATGCTTAAGGTCAAAGGGAAATAAATATACATAAATTGAATATGCTGTAGGTATGAAAGCTATGTAGAATAAATCTTATCGATTGCTACTTAAGTGGTTCCAGTATTATTATTCTAATTGCTAATGTATTATTCCCGATTTAAATCAATCGAAATTTATGTTAACAGTTCACTAAGAGATTTACTCGAAATGGAAATTTGACGTCTTCAGTGATTAATAATTTGTTGTGCTTCCATTTCGGAATTTATCGCATATGTGTGTGTGTGAAATTAAATCCGCATATATTCCAAATTACCTATAGAATGTGCTTTCCCAGCAAATTTATGTGTATAGCAAATTTGTCTAATTTATCATGCTTTGCAGACGATTTCGTTTAAGGTTCGCACCATTACCTACATACTAGCATGTTTGAAAATTCTAGTGAAAAATTTCGTTTCGCTATTGTAAATATTTAGCATAGTTTTAGTGTATTATGAAGAAAACGTGAATGCTTCGCATTTCATCTCGATAGTAAATTTATCGGAGTTCATATTTTGGTTCTGTGTACCCAATATTGACGTCGATACATTATTATTTCTATCGACAAATTCATACATATGTATGTACATAGATGTCGTTAAAGATGAACTAGCAATACCATTTTATAATATTTTACTAGTTTTGTATAACTTTTCTTTTAACTCTTGGAGATACATACATACATATAACTATTTTTTTTTCAATTTCAATTATGGTTTTTATTCGAATATAATAATTTGATAAAACGAAATTTAAAATAATAATCTTTTACTACATATAATCATTTTTACTTTATCCTAATCGGATAAAGTATTGTGATCGTGCGAAAATTCGACCTCGAGATTTTGACTGATTTGTATCAAGTATCAAGTATCCCTGATCACGTTTTTATGATTTCTGGAAAATGTCTGTATGTGTGTGTCTGTGTACTTATGTGTGTGTGTTTGTATGTGTGTTTTCTCCGAAACTATCAAGGCTATCAAGCTGAATTTCATATATATTATTTTCACGTAAGGTGTAAGAGCCATAAGGAATTTGGTCAACATCAGTCAACCGGAAGTAGGGTTTTTTTCTTGTAGAAAATTCTAAAATTCTTTTACCACAGAATATTTCAGAAACGGCTTCGGCGATTTTATCAAAATTTCATATCTATAGTTTTCACGTTAGCCGTAAGAGATACTGTGATTTTGGTTTTTGGCAGTTTTTCTAATTTGAATATATGGCGAAGATCGTATTTTACATACGCGCGCGCACTCATTTACTCGCGCGTTTATTCTGTTGAAACAATAGGTAACAAATAAATAGAATAAACAAAAAACAAATAAAAAATTTAGTCGACGATGAAAAATTAATAAGGGAGAGCATCTAATCGACTATAATGTTTATAAAAATGAAAATTATGCAAAATTTATTTTTGAACGAGGCGTATAAACAGTACTTATAACTTTCACACAATTTGAATTTAATTAAAATAATAAAACGTCGACTTCCAACAGTCAAAACAGTATAAGGAAAGGAAACACCATTCACACATAGGTATGTCTATGTGAACTTTGACATTTCGTAATGAGACCGCGTTGTATAAATTATGAGTTCCGTCGAAAGCTAGCATTCGTCATCGTTTCAACCGGTTAAAGGGGTGAACCCGGTTAATCGGATGTGCCGATAATTTATATGAGAAATACGTGTGCTACATCTCAACTGCTCATAATATACATAAACCATGCATAGCTACTCGAGTATATCGAGTAACGGGTAAATATGTATGTACATATAGTAATCGTATAAGCAAGCCAAACAAAAAAAAATTGTCAAATTTGGTTCACGTACCCCTTGTCACATGTCCGCACGTCACAGGGTTAGACCAGTGGTTTTAAAATAACGCACCCTCGTTATCGTCATAATATTCGACCGTAAATCCTCAGGACTTTCGGTATATCCTACTTATTGTTCATTTCGGTCATTGAATACACGCGTGCTATTTCAGTCTTATTGTTATCCTATCAAAAATTACCCGGAAGCGAATTTTGATACGATTTTTATATACATAATACGAATTATTTATTAACAAATAAAATTTAGCTTCGACATTTTGAACGAGTTTTAATAACATTTTAACATTTTTAGAAAGATGTCCGAGTGTGTCTGTGTTTATATTTGTATTTTATATCTTAAGGCTGCCCTATACGTGCATGCTTGACTCGAGGCTTACATGTGCAAACTTTGTTTGCCCAGGCAAAACGGAGCGTGTAGGTGATAAAATTGTACCTATGTACATATGTATGTATGTATGGGAGCGGTCTTGTACATATGAAGAAATTTTTTTTTCGTAATATCAAAAAGCTTGGGTGCGGGATTAGTGCTCTATGACATACTCATCATAACTGCATATATCTCCTAAAAATATTAATGTTTAGTACTGCCCCAAACTGCTTGAATATTTGGAAAAAATATAAAATCTTCCCATAATTAGTATGTACATATGTATGTACATAGGTGGAGCGAAATTATTTTTTTTGAAAATAGAAATGCTTGGGTTTGGAGAAGTTGTTCTATGGGAATGCAAAACAAACGGTGTTATTATTTTTTTGATATTTTAACTCTTTATACTTCTCCAATGGAGATAAAAATTTAGAAGAAATGTGTTTTTAGCTAAAAGTGAAAGGTTCATATGTATAGCGGTATTAAAACGCAGATAAAATACATTGCTTGTCATTTATTTGATTTAAGACAATGCAAACAAGTAAGACATGTTTCAGTTACTAATTAAGAACAAAAAACAAAGGAAATATCATGCCAGCATCCCACAAGAAAATCTTAAAAATAACCTAAATACTAGTAATAATATGTTGTTGTGTTGAAAATAGGCATTATTCCACAAACAGTAGCAGAGGTTTCTGTCACTATTTTCGTTATTTCTCGCTATTTTCGCTATTGCGTTATTTCTAAACGTTGAGCATTTTTATCGAGCGGAAATGAAATTCAATCTAGTAATTTTATTCGATTTTAACTTTATTTTCTCGATAGCACAATTTTTTTTCAAAGTTGTATGTAATGTTGAATTGTGTTTTTGAAACTATTGGGCGTTTCAGGCTAAGCATTCACGTTAAAAGTTATATGTATATGAAAGTGAATGAATCGACTGATTATCCTGGGATGGCACAGTTTACTGTTTCAAAAAAAGTTATGCCTATAGATAAATCGATTTTTTTATGCGATCACATCGTTATCTTTTCTTGCCTTTATTTATTTACCCCATACACTCCAGCAAAGCATTAACTGACACGTCAAACGTTTTGCCTCGACGACTAAGGTACCTACCTATAAACTATAAACATACACATAAGATGTGCACATTCGGATTAATCGCAGATTGGCGGGCGAACGTGACGTCACGGCACGTCTACTCGCCGATCAATATTTGCGTAACGTACCCCGGGACGCAATCGCGCGCCATTTTCAAAATATTACGCATCGTAATCTGGAAAAAAAACCACGGACAAGAACGTGCACCGCTTTGTTTACCACGTACTTGGCCGCTTTTACGACGAGACATACGACTCGGGATTGTACGGGATAACTTAATTTGACCGAACACTGCACGGACACGTCACGGACAACGTGTACGTGACGCCGTATCATAGCTTTGCGTGATGTGCGTGTGCGAAAAGTTTATACCTACTTGTTGTCAATAAATAGAGCACACGTTCATGTACATACATATGTATGTACATATGTTCAAGCAAGAGTTTGGAGCAAAAAAGGCATTAAGTCCGCTTAAAATGTGTAAAGTGTAAAATGAGGATTTCGTTTAACCACAGCTTGAATTGGTCGTTGAAAAAGCTGAAATATATGTATGTATAAAAAAAAGTAAGATGTTCTGCGAGCAAATAGAAACAAACAGTGTTTCCTGTTTCGGGGATTTTCGCGTGAAAAGCTGGTTGGATTTCCCTGTAGCGAAAGCTTCCGTTCAAGTTGAGTGCTTTTTGTAGTCTACAATTATTACAACGTGTATTTTTTTTTTTAATAAAAACGAAATACGGAAGTATTACCGAAATCCTCCTGTTGTGACAGCCTACTGAACCGTTTATAAATATTTCAATAACACACATTAATTTTGTACAGGCAAAAATACAATATAAAAAAATAGCAGGGAAACGTTTTGAAATATATTTTATACGTAAATGTTGTTCTTTTTATCATTCTGAATGCAATCAAACTCAGTGACAATCAACTATATTTTGACAACGAGGTTTCAAGCGAAGAGTGTAGAGTACAAATTATACGACACGTTCAACGATTGAACCTATTGAGTTGAGCTGAAATTGCTTTTAGATACAAAAAGTAAAAAAATCCAAATAGCCTTTGCTCGTCGTTCGTTCGCAAGTGCGGTCGTGAAACTGTCTTTCATTCTTGAGAGAATTCCTAATGCGTTTTCCCGTATTGATATTATTTATATGTATCTAAGCCAATAAATTCTTAGATAAACAGCCGTACTGTTGTTTGTTATTGTAGAATGTTTGAATGTATTAGTTTTTCGTGTGGCACTTTATATTGGGATGAGCGACGAGATAATGTTTTCTTACTATAAGATAAATCTAGCAAGCAATTAAATTCATTTGGAATTCTAAAGATTTAACGCCAACTTTGTTCTGATTATTTATCTTTTCAACGAAAACAAAAAAGCTCGCTCCTTTAACGGTTGACATTTACGAAAGTAAAAGTCGAAATAAACGAGTCTTTTCTTTCTTTATTTATTTTTCAAATTTGACTTGCACGCCATGTTGAACACCAAAAAGAAGATTAAACGCACATTTCTTCACCAAACCACCTAACGATGCAACCAAGGGGTTAAAGAGATGAGGGCGTAACTTTCTTGTCCCTTTTACTCCATAGTCTATTTTTACTTCTCGCATACATATACATACATACCTATGTATGTAGATAAAAGTGTCTACAATATTACATATATTGATATGATTTTAATAATTTTTTGCAAATTTACAAGCTCGTACCGAAAATTTTTTTTGACATATTACCGATATTTATTTTTTTCCGTTACAACTCGATAGCAATTTATTCGCGGATTTCCCGCAATTGTTTTCGCCGCAGGCTTATCTCGCATTTGAATGAAAAATAATATATTTATATATTCCACTCAAACAATTTGACTATATTTAAAATTTTTATCATAAATTATTTTGTAAAAAATAAAATTTTTGAACATGCAAATGGCTGATGCTACATAGTTCTCACATACGAGTCTCAAGTCTTACGATGAATTGCGAACAGATAAATGTGTCTATACATAATAAATGTAATATGAATTGTAGTGCTTAAGCTAAAGTATATGTCAAATACTATGAAATTGTTTTCGAAAAGAAATATATTAAGTTAAAGAAAGTTTGATTAAGAACACACTAACTTTGTATATTAACTTATCATCGTCAGAAAATTTTCTAAGAGGTTCTGGCGTGTGCAACAAAAATCAATAGTAAATAATGATTCATTTTTATATAAAGGTATAGTGCGATTGTATATATGTATGCTGTTTGTTGCTTGTCAATGCGTAATAGAGTTATTTTTGATTGACGAATGAGTGAAATTTAGCGAACGGATGTTTTAAATGGAAAGCTTTCATGCCGAACGAAAATCTAATTTTCCCAAACACAATTTCGCATAGCTCGATGTGTAAAACTCACGTGGAAACTCCAAGGGAAAATCGAACCGTCAGTCATCGATGAAAATCAAGTGTGGCAAACACATTTCTTTTGCACATTTTAATAATAATTTTCAACAAACTTGATATATGTATGTATGTAACACGTAAATTATTTCAATTCTCGTGAACACAATATAAAATACATTCCAAGTACAAAATTAAGACGCTTCCAGTCCTCGAAAATTCATCTTATTCTGTAAGGCCTTCATCAAATCTGGTAAACAAATATATTAAACAAAAGATACTATTAGAAAATTTACACTAACCTTTATCGCGACTGTATGTATGTATAGGCATAATAATTGAGTTAAATGTTCAAAATCAAATTACCCCCGGAGTTTATTAACATTTACGGTTTCTCTCTTTTGAGTGAATGCCAATTAAAAGGTACTGTGTTTTGTCTGTTCAGATAGCGAAATTTAATTACGCTCAAAAGGGTTGAATGCAAACGTTTTCGCGTATCAAATAATTAAATCGCATATTGTGCGGAAAAATCAGATATGTACAAGTGAAATAAATTGATTTATTTTTGCGTCTTTCAGCCGGAGCCCTTTGTCGTCCACAAATGGATGACGAGGATATCGAGAGGTACTTAAATGTCTTTTGACCCTCTGTTTCGCATCGTCAAGCACTTTGTCGCATATCTGTCCCGAGATATTAAAGGTTGGTTGAATTGATTTAATCGGATACTACGCACACACGCGTATAAAATTCAACTTTTTCTTATCAAAATTTAGTACAGAAACAACTTTTAAAGATAAATATTGTGAGTAATATCACTAAAATATTATAACATGTCATTTTCAATGTGAATTGAAGGTTATCCATATTTTTTTCTATCAATGTGAAAACACAATAATAACTGAAAAGTCTTGAATCACGCAGACTGTGTTTTGTTGTTTACCAATGGAGAAACGTTAATGCTTATGTAGTTGCATCCGATATCAAAAACTTTATACAAATTGCATTCGATTTAAACTAACCAGAAATGAACAAATTTATAACATATAATTCTAATAATATCGAGCTAATTTTAACAAATTTCAACCTACATATATAAATAGATTTATTTGTTGAGTATAAATAATACATACATATATCAAATCTGAGATTTTCTGGTAAATAATATCAGGGTTATAATATCAGACATTGTTCAAATTCTGCGCTAAACGTCGTCTATTTTTATCATTTATATCAATGTGAACTCGAATAACGCCTATTTATTATAGCCAAAACGCTCAAGAACGACAATTTCATAGAAATCGGCTGCTATATTTAAAAATAAGTAGATTCATTACTAGGTTACATCTCTGGGGACGCATAAAGTAGAAGGATAACGAGCGATCCGCCGAAGCTGTGGAAATTGTAAGCTTCTTGAAGTTAGTTTTTTTCGTACCATTAGGTACGAAAGGTCAAAATTCCACATTGATCAGTCGTGCTAACACTCTTCATTCGCGAAATTCGAGCGGTTATCAGCTCAGAGACCGCAGCGAATGCAGCAGACTGTCATGTGTCGATATGGCATCTTATATTTATTTATTTATTTAAAACAACAAAAAAAAAATTCAATTACAGGATTATAATTTTACAAATTAAAATAATACATTATACATATAAACATCCTAAATACATACATATATATAAATATATGTATATATATCTTTGTACATATGTACATATAACATACTGATAATACAAAATAAATAATTAAACATCATCATCATCCCCCTCAGTATTCTAGCTAAATTAAGCTTCAGATACGATACAAAGCGAGGATAAGCGATGAAAGAAATGTCCACACCATCGGTTGCTACATAAAGCATTAAATATGTAATTTGAGAGCCCTAGTAATGGGAGAAACTGCCAATAAATTCGGTCAAACGAACGGTACACTCGATAGGCGATATGTTCGTGAACGAATGTAATTATTCGGTACAAACAAGCCAATCCTCTTTAGCATTTGAAGATTCCAAATGAAACCTCGATATATGTAGAATAAACATGTGACGCAATAATAACACATTTCTTCTAATCTCAAGTGACTGCATGTTGACCATGCCCAGAATAAATTTATTAGGGTACAGGTAAGGGTAATAACCATACATCTTGAGATATAAATATCTAAAAAAAACTCATCTGACTTTTTTCTCTTTCTCCTTTTTTTTTTCTTCTTCTTCAAGCTTTCAAACATGAAAATCTTTCAAGCATATCAATATATAGACGTTCATATAGGGACCAAATAATATAGCTGAATTCAAGCGTAGACAGTTGTATATATGTATGTATGTACATAAATAGCCGGTTTTCTCGTCATATGACGGTGAATTCTAACCCCACACCCACTACATCCCGTAGCCCGTTTGACAGTATGTAAAACAATAATTGTATAATGCACTGTTGATTGCTTGGGATTGCGGTGTATGACCATAAAATCGCGCTGTCACGTCAACTTGAACACGAACATGAAGAATGTTAGCCAGAAGCGAAAATTTGGCTTGTGCGGGTTTAAAATTAAAGCAATATTAATAAATAACGTGATATGACCGCGTTATTATGACGATGCATAGACAATGGCAGTTTGGGGATTTTCATGCAACTCTCCAACCGTTCTTGTGCAAAATTTTGTTGTTATGTGATGAATCACGCTTGAAATTGCACGATGAAAAATTCAATCAACTTGTTGCTTCGCGCTAAGGAATGGGCAAACATAAGTTCATTTTTAATACATAGTCCCAAATTTGCTTAATAAAATGCATTGAATTGCCTATATATATATTTATACCTACATATTATACATATCATCATCATTTTCAGCCGTTCACTATCCACTGCTGGATGAAGACCTCTCCAATCCTCTTCTATTCCTGTCTGTCTTGAGCAATCTCCATCCACTTGACTCCAAACATTCTTCTCAATTCATCAGCCCATCGTCCACTTAGTCTACCTTGCTTTCCTTCACATCCTCTCGGATACCATTCCAGTATTTCTCGCGTCCATCTGCTATCCATTCTTCTCGCTATGTATCCACTTCAACTTATTCACACGTTCCGCTATATGTACATATGTATCTGCCACTTTAGTCATACTTCCTACCCATGTATTCCTCTTACAATGTCTTATTGTTATACCACACATACATCTTTCCATGCTTCCCTGTGTGCAGCCCATTGCCATTTCAACATTTTCACACGTTCATTATATGTACATACATATGTATGTATGTACATATATAGGTACATACATATGTACATCCGAGAATATTCGAATTGAAAGGAACAAATTAAATTTGTTTGGAAAAGTCGAATGTCTGGTGTGAATCCTTTAATTATATTACATAAAAATAAAGTAAAAATCATACTTTATGTATGTATGTACATATAAATATATGTATACCACGGAGTGAGTAATTTTAATAAGACCAAATGAACGAAATTGAAGAATCACTCTCCTCGTTTCACCCCCCACCGCGCAAACGTTGAAGGGAAACGATGATGATGCGAAGGCTTCGACGGTAATTGCTCAATGTCAATTAACCCCATCCCCCGCATCCCCGCTCGCCATGGGAATTTTCCGACTCGAGGTGAAAATTGAACTTTGCCATTTTTATAAATTTTTGTTTTCAGCTTTACTCGTGGTAAAATATGGACTCTGATAATAAATTAAAAAATTAAACCTCGTGGAAAATGCAATATTGACCGTTGGGTTGCGATATTTAAGCTATTAATATTAAATGTGACCAATATTTGTGTTCAACGTTGACCGCTCCGTATTTAAATATATTCGAGATCTTTCTAGGTTTTTATCGTGCAAGTTTGCACTCAGCATCATTACATAACATACTAATTTGAACGTCAAATTTTCATAAACAGTGCGCGTTTACGTGTGTCATTAACACCGAAACAACTTTGACCATAAAAGGTTCTGCTCGTATTTGTATGTATATTGAGGAGGACTAGTCGGCCGCTAGGGAAGAAACGGAGATTAAAAGCCCGCTGGAGCTTTCCTTGAGCTTTCATAAAGCCTTCTCTGTTATTAACGAGTGGGTAGGGGGAAATGGGGGGATGAGGATAAAGGGGTGGGGAATCCCTTTCATGCCATAAACACAGGGGAGGGTCACTCGAGATGCGGATAGCCTCTTGCGCTAACAATGAGCAAATAGCCGCCAGTGTAGAGGCCATTTCAAGTTCGCATTCCAACGAGAAAAGTTTCGCGTTCTCTAAAGACGAAATGAAAATTCTGAAGTTAAGTTCGAATCTCTCAATTAGGAAAAAAGCCTAAATAGAAATTCCAGTATAAACACTTACCTACATATAAAGGGTATAGGGGGTTTAGAACTTTATCTATATATATAAAAAAATAAAATGTCTGTCTGTTTGTTTGTTTGTCTGTCTGTCTGTTTGTCTCTTATAGGCTCCTAAACCACTCAACCGATCGCGATGAAACTTTCAGGACTTATTGTGATCATGCCGGGAACGGGAACGGGCCTGCTCACGCGTCAGATAACGCACTAGGAACGGGAACGGGATCGGGAACGGGATCTGGAACGGGGAGGGGATCGGGAACGGGCCTGCTCACGCGTCAGAAAACGTACTAGGGACGGAAACGGGAACGGGAACGGGATCTGGAATGGAAACGGGAATGGGATCGGGAATAGGCCTGCTCACGCGTCAGATAACGTACTAGGAACGGGAACGGGAACGGAACGGGAACGGGAACGGAACGTGATCGGGAACGGGATCGGGAACGGGATCGGGATCTGGAACGGGATCAGGAACGGGCCTGCTCACGCGTCAGAAAACGTACTAGGAACGGGAACAGGAACGGGATCGGGCATTGCAACGCATGCCGGGTCAGCTAGTAATGAAATAAAACACATAAAAATCGTGGTAATGGCCATGTTATTGGCTGTATTGAAAGATAATTTTATGCCATTTGTGTTTAAATACGATTTCGGGCATATGGGCGCCGCGGATCGGATGGTTCGAATGAAGCGCAATCTGGAAGTCCAATTTTCGAGCAGCTGGGGCCGTATATCGGCAATAATAAGGCGAATGTTGCACTTTTTGTGGATTTAACGACGTCTCAATAATGGCTTGTGGATTTTTTTCGCTCCAAATGCGGCAATTTTTCTTGTTCACGTAGCCATTCAACCAAAAATGAGCCTCATCGCTGAACAAAATTTTGTGGTGAAAATGAAGATCAAGAGCAATCTCGTTTTCGGCCCATTCACCGAACGTACGACACACACGATGGTCAAGCGGCTTCAATTCTTGCACGAGCTGGATCTTGTAAGCTCGTAAACCGAGATCTTTCCGCAAAATCTTTCATAAAGTAGATGGACACAGTTCCAATTGCTGTGCACGATGGCGAATCGACTTATTCGGGTCCTCCTCAATACTACGCTCCACAGCAGTAACAGCTTTTTTGTTGCGCATTGTACGACGTCTCTTCGGATGCGTATTATCAATTAGAGTATGCGTGGTGCGAAAAAGATCCATGGTTATTCGAATTACTTGCTCGGATGGACGATTATGTCGACCGTAAAATGGATGTAGCGCACGGTAAGTTTTGCGAACTGAACCACGATTTTCAAAATAAATTTGCACAATTTGCAAGCGTTGTTCTGGCATAAATCTATTCATGGTGAAATGGCAAACCAAACTGAGCACAAATCAGCTGTCAGCTGTCAAATTGGCTGTCGCTGGAAAAAGTGTTGCCAATCCGAAAAAAAACACCTTTACAACCAAATCAGTTAATAAATAAAATAAATCTTCATTTACATACATATTATGTAGTTACGTGATGATACTTTTATAATATACATATACACGTCCAAACATTGGAAATATAGCGTACGAGCGAGTTTCTGGAATAAACTTCATAGTAGAATTTATTCACCTTATTTGTTGACTCATCTTCGTATACATAGATATGTACAGTTTCATACAAAATGAATTCGTGGTGTATGCCGTAGTCATAAGAAACTTTTTATTCACGTGGGTATAAGAAATTTTCGGGTGCTACTTTTCCTTCATATTATAATAATTCAAAACAATTTAGATTCATGATTTTCAAAATGATATACAACACAGTGTGCATAAAATATTATTTTAAAAATCTACATTATAGTACCTATGTATGTACCTATTCGTACGAAATATTTATTTATACTGGTCCATACCTACATACATTAGTTTGAATTACAACAATACGTACAGACAGATACATACATATCAAATATTAAACTTGCTATTAATTATTTATGAATTGTGTAACTGCTTATGAAAATGTTTAGTATGTAATATAATACTAGTGTAATCCGTAGTCGTTGTTCGTTCAGATGTTACGTAGGTATTTTTAAGGTACACCCCTAGTATATTCCATAGACATTGAAAGCTTTTTGCTAAAGGTCACAAGTTCATCCCTAATATTCACACACACATTCTCAAATACTTTTGTGTATGTAGAAGCGAGCTTTTTTTTACATCCCGCAATCTACCTTCTTGCCTCAATCTTAATTGCGGCGTACTAATATTTTCACAGGAGATTTCTCGTATTCAAAAGCGAGACGACGAATACGTGTAAAGAAAAATGGCACTTAAAATTTCAGAGATTTTCTTTGGTGAAAAATAAAATATTAATGAAAATTTAAAAATCTAGATAAAACACTCAAAAGTGATGTAAGTGATGTATCACACTGCAAGAAAAAGACCATTGTATGTATGTACATATGATCTACTTATGAAAAAAATGTTTTTATTTTATATTTCCAGATTATTTGTGTGCTATAAGTATATATTGTATGTACGTACGTTAGACAATTTTCCTTAATGGATCGTATCTATTTCTAGTAAGTTTCCGATTTCATCATTATGGGTATATAAATTTCCACGGCGTAGGTTTCACAATATATTCAGATATTTTACATTATTTGAAACTCAATATTCATATTAAACTCGCATTGTGAATTATAACTAGACCTCGGAATTTCAGATTCTCGAACCCTTTGTCGCAGGTATTGCCATTGCCAAGTGTTGCCATTGCCCGCCTGAACTTTCATCCCAGATAATGAATATTATCTATTTATTTATTAAATTTTATATGTATGCTGTACGTTTTTATGTATATATTGAAAATAAATTATATTAGGTATTTAGCTTTATATATAATCTTCAAGTTAATAGAATAAAATATTTAAAAAAAAAAACCCTCATATCTCAGACAGCCAGCATTTCGAAGAATTTGCTTTATTTCGTAGTTGGTAGGAATATTTTAAAAAATAGAGTGCATTAAGAGCATTTTCTGGCCAACTGGAGACACTATATACAACACTAAAACCTCATTATTTTTGGGTATGTAAAAAATATACAAATAATATTATTGAGTAATTATATGTATATTGTATATAAAATATGTTATTATAATTAATTGTTCTGTAAACGATGGAGAGAATATGTTAATGGTGGAGTGTGAATGGTAGAATACGAAAGTGAGTTCGGGTGGGTAACGGAATATGTATCTCTTACGGTCCAAAGGTCGCAAGTTATCAAAAGCATTCATCTTTCCGTCGTCTAATTATGACTGAACGTCAGATTTGTATTGTAACGATACGTACATATCTATGTATTATTTTGTTTTCAAATTATTCTTTCTTGATTCGTTTATTTGATGTTGTTTGCTTTGATATAAATTTAATTCCAGAAATTAGGATCGATTAAAAATTTAATCCAATCAAAATCAAAATCCAAAGTCACTGAAGT
This sequence comes from Parapsyche elsis, assembly GCA_022651745.1. Taxonomy (NCBI): domain Eukaryota; kingdom Metazoa; phylum Arthropoda; class Insecta; order Trichoptera; family Hydropsychidae; genus Parapsyche; species Parapsyche elsis. Next base: position 2,466,745 of record JAGVSN010000004.1, on the reverse strand, counting down.
ATATGCCAATAATAAAAAGTTTGATTAATTGAAGTTAATTTGAAGTTCACGATAACTTCAGTAAGTCGCAATTCAAACTGTGCACTCTAAAACCACTATACGAGTACATACATATGTATGTATAATATTTGAAAATTAAATTTCGAAGAAATCGAATAAGCTTAATTGTTCACACATATGTACATATGTACATACCCAATTTTACCATGAAAATATGACGTCAATAGATCCGAAATTACGAAATGGATATCTTTTGTCTTTCGCGAGTGTTTTAGACATTGCCTGAATGAAACCATTCGAAATTTTGAACGAGCGTACGAATATATGTATGTACTCATATACGCGAATAACGGAGACGAAACTCGAGCCAACTTCACAATAGACTCGTTTGCATAAACATTTGAATTTGGAGTACTTCATCAATAACATAGCGATTAATTTCCCGAATGTCGTCACTATAATAAATATATACATTATATTTGTATCGCTCTGACAAGGTAATCGCTATATTTTGCGCGTACATATTATGAAGTGTATTTGTGACAAGCAAAGCTTTGTCCCCCAGATCGCGGTCGCAATTATGGCATATTCAATAATTCAACGTGATGATATTGGGAAACGAATCAACTATTGTATTTCGATTTGCGTTTGTAATTTGCGATTGAAATCGAAATCAGCGATTGGCGAAGTCCGTCGGCGAATATTAGTTGCGCTCAGCACACAAAAATAATACGAATATCTAAAGGGTGCTCGTTCGCTGAAATTCAAATGAATACATCAAAGTAATATATAAACTCGCAGTTTTATTTATTCAGCAATCTCTGGTTTATATAAATTTCATACTAAAATTATAGAAATTGTTTAAAATGATTCATATCATTCGACAAGATTCTGTTTACCTTGTTCGCATCCTGTAAAGGTATATTTTCAAAGGATCAATCTCAATTAATTAATATTAAATTTTGAATGTTTGAATGCAACAGTGACTTTCTAAATAACATTCATACTATATAATCTCAATGAAACAGTTTTTTGCCCACTGATTTGACATACATATGTATGTATGTATGTATGTACAATTAAGGTGGAGCGACGATGTATGGACCTTTTTTTTTGGGATATTCGTTTTGAAATAGTTCTAAAAAGTTGCCTCTACATCATACCTCTTCTGTCCAAAAAAATCTGCTTAATTAAAAAAGTTTTTCTGGTCTCTACCAGCACTTTTATCTTAACACTTTTGAAATGAAAATTTGTATGAAAATTTCCAATTGATTGTTTCCAATCTCTATAAATAGCAATTTTAATTGGAAAATAAGTATTTATTTTTACTATTCATACTTACTTTACTCGTATATACTTATATTTACTCGTATGCCTCCCTCCACCGCGCTCACAAATTCACACTTATTTGAATAATTCAAGGAATACGTAAATAAATTAGATTTTTACAAAAAGTACTTATAATATTCAATAAAGTTAGAGTAATTTTATGAGCATGTTATCTAAAAAATTTTATTCTGTATTCAGATTTCGACATTTATACGCAAATTTTCATTTTTCGCCTTCAGGTAGAGGCCTGAAGACATATTCACAGATTTTCACGAGAATACGGATGATACAATGAAACTTTTGGTAGGTATTACAATGCCAATTTTTAATTTTTGCAATGTCGCTCCACCCTAATGTATGTACATACATTGTACAACCTGTAATTTTGAACAGCTCACACTTTGATTTGGAATAAGCAGTTGTTTAGAAAGTATAGCGATTCGCTTTTAAAGTCAAGGATCACATTTTGAATAAAATTGTACCGTGTATCGTTTACTGGTGGCGAAATTTCGCACTCGACGAGAGTTTCGGTCTTAACGCGTCGGTCGCGCTTTGACGTTTAACAAAGTTTCCAATTTATAATTAAATTGTCGTCCTCAATTTGTGTGCTCGTCAAACAAGGAGGTTTCGCACTTTGAGCGATCCGCACAAGAAATAAATTGCGAGTAATTAAATAAAAGTAACATTTCTGCAAACGACGTCATATTACTTTCGCTACATCGTTGTACGATTGAATTTTTTGCGAATCGACGGGAATATTTTTAACCCAAAAACTGTGAGAATGAGAATGTAAAGCATAAGGAGAGGATTCGATTTTTTGTTGCCGGTTCCATTATTTTAAGTGCAACGTATAAAATTTTATAAAAAAATTTATGCCTTGGCACTAAGGGATATATTATAATATCCGATATCAAAGTGCCTCGAGAGTTTTCAATCGGAAGTCATCGACTTCGTATAGCGTTAGTTTTTATTTTTACACAAGATCTTTCTTTAGAGCGCGATCTTCACAATGAGTTCGAAGGGTTGTTATTGTCGGATTTTATAAGTATTCTTTTTATCTTTTCACGTTTCCCGTTTCAACCATATCGTTTTATATACGAAATTGAGGAAATTGTTTTCTCGAGCCGGGGGCGAACAAAACAAAGCAATGTTTGTTTGGTCTCCAAACAGCACTAGGCGCGAATCGGTAATCCGGGCATATCAAGACTCACAGCCAAAGGAAAAGGAAATTACATCAGGATATGTGCGCGCGGTCTTTAAATTCAATTCCGTTTTAAAATAATATTACGTGTAGGTATGTTTAATGTGATTTAACAATGTGAAGTGAAAGTTTTCACGCAATCGTTACTTTGTAAGCTGTGCGAAAATTCGGTAAAAAATTACGATAATATGCAAATTCTGTCGAAATTCTTTGAAGCGTAATGCGAATTTTTCGCTCTACAGCGATTAAGCACTTATATTGAATAATTTGAAAAATTTATTCAAAATTTAATGTAATTTTTTCTAACGAGCTCGGAGTTGTAACGATTTGACTCGAGTGATAAAAAAACACACCGACCGATGTTTTAAATACAATAAAAAAATATGATATAAAAGAAAATGTGGGATGGTTATAATTTTTTTTTTCAATGGTATGCTTAATATCAAGCGTAGCCTCTTCACTATTCGGCAAAACAATTACCGTCTCTCATAGAGAAGTTACTGGCGAAAATACTCTACAGCAGCATAAGAATAAATTGGCGAGCAAGAAGAATTTTAGAAGGTGCTAATTTTTGTACGTAACTATTTCACACTGTCAAATAAATAAAAGTTGGCAAACTCTGGACAAAAGATGGCCGATCTGGATTTCCAAATTTTGCTTATGAAGATACATATTTATCGACGGGAAAATTTTTGACCGTATTGGAAATTTATCCCTAAACCTTTGCCCTAGAATAAAACGCTCTTACAATGAGCTATCGTGGTTATTTAGATTAATTTAATAAATTATTTGTACTATTAACCTTGTGATAGTACATATATCACTATAATTTAATTACAATAATACGACGATGATTCACTTAAAATTAGTGTATTAAAATGATTTAAATAACACTTTGTCGGTCAATATATCAGGATAAAATATGGAACCAATTGTTACGAAATGACATAAACTTCAAACATTAACTCAATAAATAGTAAAAGCTTACAGATTTTTCAAAATTTAAATTGAAAATTATTAGTGTGGATTAAAAATATGACGGTTGAACTGAAATATAATAAAATGCAACTAAAATTTTATGCGTCAATCTGTACGCAAATGCGGTGAACATAAATATTTTTAATGACCCTGGTACTGTGCCGGGGTTAAATTAACCCGCCACTCTTGTTTTAATTTTAACTTTCACTCTCTCCGGCTCGTAATTTAAATTGTTGCCTTTTTTACACTTTTTTTGCAATCAAAAACGGCGCCATTGTATTAAAAAATATATACATAGGTATAACTAACTACCTTTCGAAGTTGGCAAAAATTAACCAAAATCTAAATAATTCTACAGGATTAGGTCAAAATCATGAATATAAATTTTCAGCTGTGGTTTTATTCATGTTATTTTCCGAACGCCTTTGAAATTCATTTAGAAATTCAACATCAAAATGGAAAATCCTCGCAGGTAGTCCTTTTGACTTCATACTCGCACGAACCTGGGACCAGTCTTTGAAGAAGTTCAACACAACTGTGTATGTCTCATATGACCTTTCGGCGCTAGCAGTTGTACCAGCTATTCATGCAACGCAACTGTGCCACAGAGTGCTATCAAAATAAAGAGACAATAACGAAAACTGCTTGTCGTGCATACGTACATATGTATGTATGTACATATGTATATATGTATGTATGTATTTTAAACTGGGGTAAGGACGCTCTTCTAGCTCGGTTGCAACGTACTGTACCTGCTATTGAATGGAAAATGGAAATTTATTTTTTTTCGCCATATGGTAATTCTCTAGATTTGATAAAATTTAAGAAAATATAAATATAATTAAAATAAACTAATTAAGTGTTACGATACAAAGTATTTGCAGATTTTCACCCAGATAGATACTGATCGATATACTATTACACTGAAGTTTAGTTTCATAATTAAAATCAACACCCTCATGACTCATGAGTTAGTTTAACCTAAGTGGTGGGTGCACACTATTAATTTCACAACCTTCCAACACTTTAAACGTAATCAAACTGAACAGCGCAAGCTTCGTCTAAGCATAATATTCAAGGTTTGCTAGTGTTTTAACGGAAAAAATCGGTCTCTTCGGTACAAAGCGTCATACATATATGTATGTATGTATGTACGTTGTTTGATTTACACATAATAAACGCAATATTCCAAATATGAATATGGCTTCGTAAGGAGTTTTAATTTGAAGCTTCCATTTCAGAGAAATGCTCTTCACTAACCAGGAATATGCGCGCTTTTGTTTATGTGTTTTTAATTGTTCAACCTAATCAAATGAGCAATTATTTTTAACTCTCTATCTGCAGTGAATAATAGGTGCATCAGATATAGGACTTGTATAAAAATATCACATATATTTTCAAACTTTGCCTTTAGAGACAGTGCAACAAACTAATTACATTTACGTAAGAAAACACTGATATAAATACCTATCTATTGATATAAAAATCTGTAATGAAGTAATGACGAGCATTTTTTCTGATTAAGCAATCGTATAAGGACATTATCGAACGATTCTCTACTAAGTTCTTATTAACTCGGCACAAAAGGTTCCCATTGATGTCGCTAATTAAGTGAGTTAATCCTTTCTGCGAATGAGCGAAAACATGTTATATAAATGGCAATTTTCTACAATTTTCTCCAATTGGTTGATCATGTCCGTATTGCGATCAGAGTAAATCTTTTCATTCCCGTTCTGTCGCACTCGATTACTTTTGAGAGGGATTTGTAAACATATTGATTCAATACCAATTATTTGCTTCCTTGCGATGTTGAATTAGCTCAATATCCAATCGCAGGAGTATTTTTTTTTTTATGAAATAAGTTCACAATCGTCACGTTTATTATCTCGAGACAAGCAAGATATAGTTAGCGTTTAAATAAATATTTTATCAAATTTATGAATTTTGAAATAACAGCTACAATATTTTATAAATATTTTACTCTCGAGTACATACTTAAATAGGATTTACGTTAAAACAGCTTTTCTCGTAAATTTTCTTCAACTAAATTACCTAATAATAGCTATTTATTTCAAGGAATTACTTCTTCCTTGAAATCGATGATATAAAACCAAAACGTGGACAGATGATAAATGAGAGAGTACGGATTTTATAAATTTGATCTCAACGATTGACGCATACCCATTTATGTATTTCATTTAAACATTGTAACACCACAAAAGACCACATTGAAAGCTTTAAGTCGCGATATGTATTTAAGGATTCCCAATGGTATACAAGTACATTTATTAAAACAAAGCACCAATGTTTTTCAAACGATCTTTTTTTTTCTATTTTTGAAATATTCACCGCTCATTATATTATTGAATAACAAAGACGAGCTTTGAAAGGTGTGCGCTTTGTTCGTAAAGTTTCGTCAAATTATAAAATTTTTAACATAAACATAATCCGGCTACCCGAAACCTGTTATTTTCACCCAGCAAAAACAATCCCCCGCGTTGAAATTCAGTAAAAGGAAAACACATCGCATTTTCTTTCCCCATTGTGTTATTGCTCAATGTAATCCGACCTTGTGGCGATTTAATGCGTACGATTGGCTCACGTTCGCTTACTTCGTGCAAACATTGCGAATCTCAAATACATTATCTTAGTTATGTATGTATGTATAATGTATATGTACATAAATTTTGTGTATTGTGTGACGATTGCGCAACGATCCCACTGACGCAACACATTTTTTTTTCGTATGAAAAGATTGGCTTTCGATATACTGTAGATACGTATGTAATAAGTTAGATGGATAGAACCTTTTGTCCTATTGTCCATTTCGGCGACAATTCATCCACATTTCTCTCTGAAATATCTTACAATATATACGAAGAGTTTCTCGCGTTTTTCCCCTTTGCGCCTAAACCAATTGAGGCGAGCTTTTCAACTTTCACCTTTACCAGGTGAGTTTTGGTTCTTTATAATAATATAGAATTGAGGTGAATATTTCGAACAAAGTGAAAAGATTAAACATAATATAAGATAACATAACATAATACAATATAAGATAATCAGTGGTGACCATTAATTTTGTAATAAGATCTATGTACTTCTCAAATGCAAACCTAACTGCGGTCTACTTCTGTAAAATGCTACAAGTGGTAACTAAAATGTGATACCTACATACATAGTAATAATGTTAATGGTAGGGTAATCTAATTTGAAAAAAAATTATGCTTTGTCAAGACAAAGAGAAATAAAACTATTATGACAACCTGTCATCTCCATCTGAAGTCATCGATACAAGCTAAAAAATAAGAAACTGAATAGATACTATTCGTAAACTTTTTTAAATAAAAAAATGTCCTCCACTCGAGTTTTTCCTTTCAGAGTAATAATTGTTAGTAGCTCCTCCTTCGAGGAAAAGTCTTTGAAAACCATTCGAATGCATATGATTAGCTGGGACATATCATCCACGTCAGTGAATTTATCTGTTTATAAAGAAAAAGCTGAACACTCTTCAAGATCTTTCACTAACTGCTCTTTTAAATCTGAACTGATTATATCCACTCGTCGTCTAGGTGTTTCTCGATATCTGCAACTACCTTATTTTCAAAGCCATAAAACAAAGAATCAGCAGCTTCCGAAAATGCGTTTTTTTTTATTATTCCATCGCTAGACGACTTTTTTTTTTTAGCAAGAATGTGACACACTTGAAAAGATGCAATGGTTACTGCTCTTGACTTTAATGTCTGTTTTGCAAAAATTGACTGCTGAGGTCCACTTTTAGTTCTCTAATTTTGACTTTCCGTAGTTCAGTGTTACGTCGATAGTTAATCTCATAATTATTATGCACTGTTTTTAAATGTCTTTCCACATTTCTATTCAATGAAATTTAATATATGTATGTATCTATTATTTCATCTTGACATGTATACCAAGTTGTGCGAGCCGTTACTTTTTTCCAAAATTTATCTATTTCTCCGAGTACTTGAGTAAATAAAATATGCTTTTAACATATTCACAGGAGATCGTCTTTAAATCATTACGCGATCGACACCTTATGGACACCATTGACGTATACAGTTGTGCGAACGTCACAGCGATGCATATTATTCCATTACAACCGCAGCCAGTTTATATGCTAAATTTACGCTCTGTCATTAACGAGCTTTCAGCTGAAAAGGACATGTCGAGTGGACGAGGCGATTCAAAATCTAATCCAACTCGTTTTTGCACGACTTAATCTCATCTGTGTAATGATCGTCTCACAAATTGCATCGCGCTTAAATCTCATCTTCGTTCATTTTTTTTTTTATTTTTTTTTTGCACAAGTTTTTCATCAGTTCTTCACGCTCGCTGCGGAAAGTGTTGCGTAAATCGGAATTTCGACATATGAGACTTTTGGTGGACCAAAAACAACAGTGTCAAATTACCGGCAGAAGATGCCCGTCTCGGTCTCAAAATTCGTTGTGACACAACTCGTAAGTTCGTGCAAAAACCATTACTTTAATAAGAAAAACCGGTCGCGAACAACGCAAATTATTCATATCAATACACAAACGTAATATGTACATGGATATTATTAATCTGAAATTTCGTATAAAAACCGTTCGTTTCTGTATTGAACGCATGGAAAAGAGTAGGGCTTTATAATAACCACCAGAGACCTCCATCACTTTTTTGGGCGTTCGGGAATAATTCCGGTCTATTTGTCGACGATAATGAGAAACTGTAACTGGATAAAAGCTCACAGAAACGCGAGGAAGTGAGAGAGAGTGAAAAAATACACGCAATTAATTACAGGAAAAGGAACACCTTTCGGGAGAAAATAACGAGAAATTCATCAACAAATTACCCACGCCCAAATGGAAATCGTTCCGTATTGAAAAATGTGCATTGCGTTCAATGGATCAATTTGAATACAAATGTACGAATTCGAAGGGCAAGAATATTAAGCAAGCCACGTCCCCGAAGATGGCCACAGTTAAATTAATGCACCACTGATTGTCAAATAACAATATACATTATAATAATGAAATTGTTTTCGTTCGCTCAAGCCGAAATTCGCAAAACACTCCAAGTGTCACGCTAAGCACCTTTTCAGCTAAAATATTTTCAAGCACCGACAATCATCTCTAATGACGTAATAAAACCTGAACGGCGCAATAAATTTCATTCGATTCCATTAAGAAAGCTCACATTGTACTGCCTGAAAATATTCCTTAAAAATTAAAAAATATATATATATTAAAATGTACATACATATGTACACCATAAGCATATTAAATTTTTAATATGTACAATGTTCCCAGATAAACGAATTTAATCGAACGGTAAATATAATAAACATGCAAGTATTATATCGATCAAAAAAAAAAGTACCTGTGTATGTATGTATGTACATACAAGCATATTAATTTGTATACAAACTAATGAAATTCGAAATTTTCCTTAATAAATATATGTAGGTATATTTTAATTGAATTTTATGGAATAGACATAAAAACGACATTACGGGCAAACTAAATTAGAGGACACCCCTAAAAGTCATGCCTAAATGAATAATTTAATTATGATCTGTCCTAAAAAGTTGTTTGTATACGGAGAATTATTGTCGAGGCGTTTTAATGGCATTTCGTCCGTTGTATTTATGTATGTAAGTCCGTATCACGTTTTCAAAAACGCACGGCGAGCTTTTAGAGAGGGATGCTCGTGACGTGTGCCTCACGTATACATAAAAGCCATTATTGAATTTAATACGCAAATCACTTTCTGAGCTGTCCATACCAACTGACTATTATTCAATCGAATCATCTCTGTCAATGCAAAGCATTCACAATGCGCATCGAACCTAAACTTAGACTACAATAATATATTTGACATCTGCAAATACGCAACATGCTACCTGCGCAAAACATCAACTATACTCATTCAAATTTATGATTTTAAGTTTGAATGTAATGCGAGCGTTAATTTCAGGACTATTTCAGAAAACGACGGACGTGTGCCTAAAGCGGGTGAACAATTCGCAATGGAAAAGTTTCGAATACGCTTATTTCGACAACCGAATTTGAATTATTCAACGTGGAATGTTTGACTGTGAAAAATTTACATTAAAACTAAATGTAGCGTGGAAACCGCTCTGTACAAAAGTGGACCGAGTCCCGTGCGAGTTTTTCTATGTACATCTTCAATTTCATGCAATTTATTTAAAACTGAAGTGTGTGTAATCCCAAGCGTTCTCAAAAGTTATTCAGCAAAAGGAGCTTCAGAACTCCAGAGATTTGAGTATCATTTATTGATATGCGTATAGCTGTGTATTTAAATAACAACTAGCTGGCTTACCCGTCATATGACGGTGGATTCTAATCCCAATTTTCACCCTCACCCGTGCGCGATGTTTTGTTCAATAGCAGTGCAGCCCACAGCCCGTTTGACAGCACGTGAAACAATTGTATAGTGTACCGTTTATTGAATGGGTATATGGCTATAAAATGGCGTTGTTGACTTGAACCAGACTTGACAGATAGCAACTTGTTGCCAAATCACCGTTAAAAAATTGTTTGTTACGCTAATATATATCTATAATATCATCAAACTCTTTAATCTAATATTAAATTATTAATTGATACAAATTTAAAAATTTAGAATAAAACGAAATGGTATTATGACTCAAATTACCTAAGTGGATACTTGGATACTTTGAAATCTGTCTTTTATCGATAGACATTATTAAACTCGTTTAGATGAAAATTTCAAGTGACATAAATATTTGATTTTAAGCAAAATAAAACATTTACTTGAGAAACTTAACCAATTGACATAATATAAGAAAATAAAGTAAAAATGTAAAGTACATGTATAGAATTTGTAATAGTGTAAAAAATATATTTCTATGCGGGAAAATTCAGCAATTTCAAAAGAAAATTTGCGTTACAAAAATATTTTCGAATATTGAATACATAAATTTAAACGTAGCTCCATTTTTTTAATAGATACATCTTATTATAATGTACTTAATGTTATAGAGTTTGGAAAAACTTTGAACCATTTTTTCATCTCAAGTTCCTTATCGCCCCGTTGCGTCTCGTCAACTTTTTTCATCATTCCTAAAATTCAATGTTACCGAACTTTATTTTTCGTGTCTTGGGGTGGCGGATACCGAAGTTTTTGCATGTCATAGTCAATATTAAAACCAATATACCGAACTCGATAGCTAACCAACAAGAAAAAGTATTACAATGCGGACACTTATCGACTTGGGCGAAAGTGAAACGAAATTTCAACTGTAAACAATGTTGAAAATACATATATCTATACATTTTATAAAGAAACTGTTCAATTCTTATAAATAAAGTCGTCTATTTTGTAGGAAAATACGTTCTGTCTAATTGTTATTACTTTTTAGTTTGATACACTATTTAAATATTATACTTGATGATATTCTGATAATATAATATTTACGATAAGTGTAAAAATTTCAACATTTTTCTATATTCTTTTGACTTCTTTGACGAACTGATTTGTGATGGAAAAAACCTGCTGAAAAATTCTTATATTCAAATTAAAATGCGCAGAAATTTGTTTTATTTTCATATATGTAAACCAAATTGAAAGAGTATGAGTATATATGTACATTTTATAACGAAATTTCGCTGTAATAAATTAGCATAAATTTTAGTACGCGTGCACATTGGATGCGCATTATTCAAATACCCATGAAAGATTTAGAATTCTATAATTAAATTTTAATTTAGCAAGAAATTTACTTGCATTACTCGGGATTGAACCGCATTAGATCAGCCTAATGAGAGAAAGCTCTGAAAAGCTGTATTTAAAAAAAAAAGCATAGGTACTAACGTTTTAAACATAATTAATGTATAGTGTATAGACGGATTATTACGAAGACAAATGATTTCGTACTTCAAAATAAGTCCTTATAATTATTTTACTCATTTTTTATGTACATGTACATATGTTATACATTCTGACCTTCAAAAGCGTAATAAAATATAAATTTGAATTGCGAAATAAATTGTAAGTGCTCGGGACCGTAAAGAGTTCTCGCAGTGATTTCTTTGATCGCTCAAATAATTGAGAAAACATTAAATTTCAATCAGAACACGTACACAACATATACATACATATTCTTACCTGATGGATGTAAAATAGTCAAGGTGATCTGTATGAATAATTTTACTTGCAAAACAGATGAAACTTGTGAGGCTTAATGAATATGTTTTAATGGTGTGTTCACGTTGCCAGGCGTCCGCACCGCGTTAAGCTCGAGCAGTCACTGAAAGCTCTGCGTAAGCTCCGTAAAAGCTCCCTTATACAGACAAAATTGTCCCTGTAAAGCAGTGGTTCTTAACAGTTTTGAAATGTCATTCTCATAATTTTTTAAAGGTTTTTCGGATAAACAGATGCATTATTATGATTTAAAACTAACCAAAATAATTATATAGAATAAAAGCAAAATTTTTACTTTTTTAGCATAGTTTTTCGAAATGACATAAATTACAAATTTAAACAAAATAATGTCAAAGCAATTTATTAATTATCGTAAACTCCGTACAGCTTCCAGGTGCCAGGAGGCTTCATTATGTTGAGCAAAAACTTTGTTAATTTAACTAATTACATTTCGGTCTTGAAGAGTCTTGAATTTCTACAAAAGAAATTGGAAGACTTGTACTACAAAAAAGTACTTTTTTCGATTGAATGCTTTTTTCTGAACAACTACATATGTACATACATACATATAATACAAGACATCATAATTTTCTTAGAAATTGAAATTTAACGTGAATAGTGTTGAGTTTTCATAAGGAAATATTACGTTGTGGTCAAAATGAAACAGCAAAACTATTTTTTTAAATATATTTTTATCATTATACCACATATGCGCATAAATGAATTATACACATACACGATACGTTAAAAAAGTGGACTAGTAAGGGTAAACAAACTTTACGTTTATACATACATACATACATACGTTTTATATACAGAATTTTAAAGTTAAACTATTGAAAATAAATAAATTCAGTATTATACGGTACTGTTCTATTACGTTTAATATTAATATTTGCAAGTACGTGAAATTACGCAAATATAATATAGCCATTAGGTCTTTGGTTAATAAATGAATTTACATACAATGTTTTATATATTAAAATAATATGAAGTATAAAATAATTATAAAAACTTTACATCTTCCTAATCAACTAAATTATACAAATATAAGTCTTCACATTGTAATATTGCTAGATTTAATCTAACCGATCACACAGATTTTTACAATATTACTAGATATAAAAATGATTATAGATATAGAGATTTAAATAGAGAGCATTGTTTATAAATATAAATGACACAAACTCGTAATATTTTTTTAGGCGCACATTAAGATATTTTTGGTTAAGAATATCACGGCTATAATTCAAAAAATGTCGCTGCTTTTTTAAAACTGTTTTTAACAAAATAAATTCTTATAACAAAAATTATTAAAATCACCAAGGCACAATTAGCGTTTTTACTTTATATTACAATTTTTTTCACTTTTGAGCACATGGAAGACACTTGATCGTTGACAACATTTATTCCAATAAACAAAAAAATAAAGTTAAACGTAAGCATGAACATTTTGATAAATGAATAGAAAACTGTTTTACATGCAAATATTTACGTATTTTATTTACTTTAATATATGTATGTACATATATTAAAACTTCAACTGACACTCATGTGCTGGATTTTCTCAAGAAATTAATCTCAGTTTTTAAAATACACAAATAATATAAAATTAATTCAATGATTACACAATAAAAAAAATGTCCAATAGGTATATTTTAAATTTATAATTTTGTTATAACACCGTTCAATCAATAAAAAGTAACTATTATATTTACAATGATTGATTTGTGGTAATATCTATTTAAATATTACAGATTAAATATATTATAATATACATAAAAAGCATTGGCACCGTGAATCCACTTTAATTATATACAAAAAATAATATGGTATAAAAGCCATCAATCATAAATACCAGGATATTCTGATTTCATGACTGAATACAATTTCATTATTAAAATTAACCATATATTGCCAATAAACTAATTGCATGAAGTATTTGGTAGCGTAAATGGAAAAGCATTTTACATTTCTCAAAAATCCCTGACCTTTACAATTGACGGCTAATTTACCATATGCATAAAGCTTACATATAAGAAAACAAAATTGTATCGGAGTTCTAAGAAGTAAATCCGAAATTAAATCACATGTAATATCTCAAGATATAATAAAATAAATGATCTAATAACAAACTGAGAATGTTATGTACATACTTATTTTATTGAAACTAATTGCATACTCTTGCCTATATTATCCTGGTCAACCCGTTAATTTCAACTAAATTAATAAATGATAATATTGCACATAAATAAATGAAAAAAAAAAAACACATTTTTGTGTTCAATGTGTTAGTATCAGGAATGAAACATATAAAATAAATTATTTCACATTTTCAATCAACATCTCATCAATGGCACTTTTAAGAGTACCTAATTACAGTTTATTTTATTTCATGGCACTGATCAGCTCATAAAACGCTTATTTGGTAATTTGACTGAAATATGGGTATTACATAATAAATATACACGGACTAAAAATAAAAATAAAAATTTAACAATCAACAAAAACAACATTATAAACAGTCTTTGTGTGTGAAATTAATTCTTCGTGGTTATCACGAGGCTCTCATAGCTAGCAAAGTAAATGAAAAGCTTGTCGTTATACATAACAAATAAAGCACCATTGATAAGTCATGATTACTTGCATTTGACGGTAGAGTATGCACATCGGTAGCGACGGTTAAAGCACTCAAGCTCAATTCGCTAGCTATCCTAGCACCGTGTCTTCTGATCATACTCGCTAATTTTTCAGACTCTCTCACGCAAGCTTCCAACTGCAAATCTGACGCTTTCACTTCTGTGCTTTGCACCATCACAAAAATTTCAAGTTCAACGGTTAAATATCCCCGAATGACACACTCGGCGACTTGTATGTGTCGTTGTAGAGACTTCAAAACGGATTTCAAAGTCAGAGCAGTCAATGAATGTCCTCGCAGAGCATACAGTGCCCTGTCAATTTGTTTTCTTGAATAGAGAAGCTTCATGGCACCACCGCAGATCGGACAACAGGCTCCCGGTGGTGTGAAACCCATGCAACTAGGTTTGGTCAACGGCGGACATGTGATATGATCAAAATTACACTTTTCCATCATGTAATCGGTTATTAAGCCGACCGCCACGCAGGGTCCTTCATAGTCTACGCTGATAAAATCTGCCCAAGCGGCACACTCGGATCTGTATGTGTTTCCGTTTATACCGCAAACTTCCCCAACCTAAAACGTTAAGTTTATGAAAATATTAAAGCTTCAATTATATTAGAGATCATAATTGCTTTCCTATAACTTTACATACCTTTGAACATTTTGTAAGGCATTTGCCAATATAGTTAAGCTTCTTTCCGGCAACAAGCATATAACAAGGGTTTTGATGTGTTTGTCCGTCAGTGTCACATACTGCATCATCAGGATGAGTCACACAAGCCGAAGAGTTGACTAAAAAAATAATTTATAATTAAATGAAAATCAAACAAATTCCTATTGATTACTAAATGCAAATTGAGCTAAAATAAAATTATATTCCTAGAAGAATGTGAGCTTTTATATACAAAAGAATGAGAAAAGTGAGCAATAATATAATACCACATGTGTATTGAGGACATGGACGATGCATCAAAGATAAACAAACTGTTGGATTGGACAAACACGTCGAGTTGATTGGACAAGATGCTTCAGCACAGACGTGTTTAGATGAACATGCGCCGAATTCTATATCGGCATCACCTAATCCGGAACACCTGTTAATGTTCGTCGGAAATTAATAAAATATAAATATTGTTACATTGGTTTCAGTAAATAGTTGATATTTGAAAATATTCACTTTGCAAGACACGAGGTAGGATATGTGTTGCCATCTGAACCGCAAACCGGCACATGGTGCGGTGGACAATTGCACGGAAGCCTCGTATACGGAATCAATCCATCGTTTCCTACGATTCCGCTATCAATAATATCACATTGCTTTTTACTGCAAACAATCTCACCGGCGAAACACGAACAAATATTGCACTCCATGTAGAATATTGAACCTGAATTTAGAATAACACATTTTCAGTAAATAGTATTTAGCTCAAAGGCTCAAATTTTAAGCACTGTAAATAACAAATACCGTGTTGAATATTTTTGTTTGATAAAATACAGTTGTCGTATGATATACAAGGCAAAGGTTGACATTCATTTATGACACCTCTGTTTGAGCATCTGCATATCTTCAAGCATCCTTTCTGAGAATTTGATATTGGTATACGAACGTATGTACCTTCAGGTACTAAAAACTGACTTGCTTCCCCTAAAATAAAATCATTATTCATAATTTATAATATGTATATTATACATTAAATTCAAACTGGTTGGTGATTTTATTTTGTTATAGTAAAATTTGAACCATTTAAGTTTTGTTAAGGTTTTTGCGTATCGAAAATATTTACAATATTCAAAATCTAACGAAGGATTCATTGTACCTAATGGACATCCATTGTTGCAAGTATACGCATTACACGATCTTCCATACGCACAATTTCTGTTGATGGAACACACTTGAGTAACGTTACAAGGGTCTCCTTTGCAAGGTGAAGAAACTTGTTCATACGGTTCCATATAAGGATTGTCACCTTAAACAGTAAAAAATATGATTTAATATAATATATACATTGTATTGCAACATTATATGTATTATGAAAAACTTACTTGGCTCCATAAAATTCTGTAAAGATATACACGGCGTTTCGGGATCCTCTGGTGACAGCTTGGCACAAAGAGTAGCGGCATTGTGATCACCGTCAACTTTTGTCCAATCCATGCAATGTGATAGAATTGAATAGCAATCTTCTTTGCAGATTCGGTTGGCGTGCTCCAATCGAGAGCATGGTTTGATTTGAAGCGTACAAGCTACAGCTTTCCACACATGCGGTGAACATTTTGAAATATTTTTCACCGGCAATTGAACGCCAGGTAAATCTAAGTATCTGCAACATTTTCGGAATTGGTAAAATAATGTAATAAGTATTTTAAAATAATTATCATGAATGTTTTGTACCCTTGCGTTTGCCATAGTGCTACATCATAATGTGCGGCTACATCAGCGTGAGGATTGCAAGCTCTGAACAATTCAGTCGGTCGATTATTGAAGTTTGTACAATATGACAATCCATCACATCCTAATTCGCATGGTTCTTCCACTGAAAAATTATAACAAATAAAATTTAACCCGAAACAAATGTAAAAATGTACTGAGGATGAACTAAATATTATAAAAACTTAAATAAAACCAATTCTTAAAATAACTAAAAATATTAATACCTTCATCTATACAATGCACTAAAGCAGATTCTTTAGTTTGTTTCAGACATTCGGTATCAAACTTTTCCCATCGGCCTGCCCAATCATTTGTAAAAGTGTTCAAGCAAAGTTTTTTACATTGACTGGTCGTGGACTGAAATGAAACATTATAAATTACATATGTTTATGTAAATTAAATAATATATTACACATTTCTATTAGAAGTTTACCTTATGGCAACAGTGCAATTTGGCTGAATCGATTCCAAGACGGTCGATATTGCTAACTTCGTTGTCTTGGAAAGATTGTGAGTCGGCTCTCAAAAAACATTGCCATAGTGGATCGTGAGGAAGCGGAGGACCACAACCACCTTCTTGCAACCCGTCGAGTATTTCTTGTGTTGACGTCTTACTCTTCAAAGCTTTTTTACATGCATCGCGACACAAATTGTTAGTCGACTGTTCGCAACAGTGCAAATCTGAAAATGAATAAAAAAGAGGTTCAATACAGATTCCATGAAAATTTAATACGCATTAAATATTATTTCACGCACATTTGTGTGGATTACTAGCAGGTGTAACTTTGGTGTAATTTCTAATACATTGCATGACTTTTGGGCTGTTCTCTTCACACGAGTCGGTGACTTTGGATCGCTGCTCTCTCGTCGGCGTGAGTCGACTTCTGAAGATATCTTTGCACGCCTCGTGACAAGTTATTGACAGAGTGTTGGCTGAAGTGTAAAAAGCAATCAATTAAAACAAATTTCAAATGATACATTTCAATTTGAAAGTAAAATTAAATACCGCAGCATTCTTGACCGTAGGCTTGACGATCCAAGCAGCTGAAGAAGTGAAGCTCATCACTTCTGCGACAAGATGATAGCAATGGTTCGGATGAATCTGCAGTGGCACACACCCTTTGACACGGTCCAGCTATTGCATAACTACAACACACCCGTCCCCACCATTGAGATCCGCGTACCACTTCTGAAAAAATAACAATACAAAATATTGTCAAAAATCTATTTTAACACTTGGATGGCATTAGTTGTTGCTTATTTGTTTACACGGTATGCATACATTAACAATTAAATTCATTCACACAACTGAGTTGGCCCAATTGTTGAGCAGCCGACTTCGAGGATCTTCTATACCTGTGGTCCTGCTGCAAAAAGGTAACAAAAGAGTGCCCCGTTCGTGCAGCAGGATGCAAAGCGTGCACGTGCGACCACAGAAAAAGAAGAACCACGACACCGATAACCATAAATAACAGCTCAGAGACTCATGCTGAAACCACGATCTGCCCCCGTACAGCACCTGGTGGTACTCGACTAAAGTGGACAGCAGGTTGAACGCCACTGACATAAATACCACCTATCAACGATGATAATATCTATGCATTTAAGTTATTGGATAGCTCAAAAATATTTTTTGATAAATAGAAAATGAAATTTTTTTATCGTATACAAAGGAATCAATTGTGCAACACCTATTATTCTTAATTATTAAGCTATTTGTACAAGTTGACAAATTTTTTCCGCTACATATACAAACATAGATACATAATTAATTCCCCAGCATTACGATAATCTGCTTTAATTACATTTATATACACCCGATTCTCTTTTTGCACGGTTTTGAAATAACACGGTCCAGGAAAACGGACCAACGGATGTAACGTATGAAAATATTTTTCATCATCGTCGTCATTTTCAGCCGTTCGCCATCCACTGCTGGATGAAGGCCTCTCCAATCCTCTTCCATTCCTGTCTGTCTTGACTCCACACATTCTTCTCAATTCATCAGCCCATCTTCCACTCGGTCTACCTTGCTTTCTTTCACATCCTCTTGGACACCATTCCAGTATTTCTCGCGTACATCTGCCATTTATTTTAGATTTCGAGAATGTTTTTTTTGTCGATGTATTACATATCTTTTTTGTACACGTTTTTTTTTGCACGGTAGTCCCTGGAACGTATCCCGCGTGCAAAATGAGAATCGGATGTACATATATACATATGTATGTACATATTTCACATGTATGTACATATTTCACATGTATGTACATAATAAAAAGATAAATCGTGACATTGTCCGCGTCCTGATACTATGAATCACGAATTCTCAAACGTAACGCCCACCGTGCGATATTTTCAAACTTCTTTCACACATTTTACTACCGTTTTCGCTTTCGTGTGTTTTACATTATTTTTATTTTATTTTCGTATAATAACGGCGCGATAAATCTCGAACGGTGTCATGTTGAATTTTCGGTCGTGGAGAACCGGAGTGATCCGAGTGATTTATCCGCAAAGAGGACTTGCATATAATAAAAAAAATATTACACACGAAAGGGATCGCGCATATCGCGAGGCGTTACTATGCACTTCTGAAATTGTGAATATTTCAACACGCATCAATAAAATACAACGCTGACTTGAACGTGTGCGTCACTCTTTTGCGATACGGTGGCGCTCAGTTGAATGCCCAATTGAACCAATAAAAATTTAACCCAAAGCGCAAGAAAGAGACTTGATCATCCTTATGCATCATGGCTAATTGGTTAATTTGTCTGATTGAATTGAATGGGCCGAACAGTGAGCACTCGAGCAGCACTCGGTGGGTTAATATGGGAGTTAACCCCCAGTAAGACACGAATGAACGAGGGTTCGCTTACGCGATGAATTATTAATCAAAATGCATGTCAACAATTGATTATAGACTATATCTTGGAAGACACTCAAATATTTATCGCCTTCCAATTGAATCAATTAAATTGAGGAATTCTTCCGATCGTCCGGTATAATTTAAATGGAAAACTTTCTTTATACAATATTGAAAGTATGCACAGTGTAAATAGCACCTGCTATATAGTGTCGATTTTTTTTGGACACTTATCAAGCGACTGGGTGCTTGAGGTACTTCTCCTGGGACACTGGGCTACCGGGGGCGGGTCACGCTCTCTTACAACGAGATTCCCTCAGGTGATAAACCCGAGGATCGCAGTCAACAACAGGCACCCCCAACCCGTGTTACCCCTGTGGCCAATAAAATAAATAATCTTGAAGAACGTCAATTTTCATAAGCAAAACAGACCAACAGCAACAGTGTAGTCACAGTGGGCATTGAACAGATGCAAGATTAACAATGTACGAGTATAAAGGTCGATGTGCTATAAGTGGTGCGTGGCGCTAGTAAATGACACGAAGAAAGGTCTATTAAGCTCCCCTCATAATGTTTCTAAAGTCAGTGGAAATTTTCAATAAAAACATTGTAAAGTAATGAGGAATGAGTTTTGGTCAACTAACTTTTTAGTTGACAAGCCATTTATACCTTTGGCGTTGCATCGGGTGTATCGTGTGTCCTTCTTTTTATTATTTATTTAAGAAACGTTTTCGACGCGCACGCTCCTCGACAATTAAAATAAATTCAAGCAAAACGTTTAAATATCTGATAGCGTTGATTTATGGGTAGTTAATGCTGTCAATTAACGAAGAACGAGCACGGGGTCGGACACGACCCGACAACCTCCCCATAGTCGCGCGATTGCTACGACCGATTGCGTTACCCGAGAACAGTAGTATGTACCTAAATAGTAACATAGAATTATTGGCTATCGAACAATTGAAATAAATTCGTGTACCGTACGAAAATATGGTATATTATGTATATATATATATGTATGTAGATACGAATGAATAGTATCTACAGGTAGAAACAAAATAAAGCACATAAAAGATCAAAGCCACATTGTATCTGATTAATGAATTGGACATTTGTCAACAAATAATATAAAATGTTCACAATCCCATTAGCATTTCTTTTTCATCTTGATAGTGTACTATGGCTGTGCCAAAATAATATTTTATGACAGTGTAATCATCTATCCCCTGCGGCAACAGTTCGTGTCAAAATAAAATCGTTTATAAGGCTTAAGTCTGTAATGTCTACTAAAAAGTAAGACGTATGCAGTAATGAAAAAAAAACACAGTTATATGTACATATACATATGTATGTATATACATATGTATAACTGTGTATAATATATATATAGTACAGTGATTTGTTTTACTCAAATTTGTTCAACTAACTCCAAAATGACTAGCATGAACTTCAGGCGAAAAAATTTTCACATTTGTGCACACTCTATGTTTATCTCGCGTGTAAAATGTTATTTAGTCGTTTTATTGCGCCGTTTTCATTAGGAAAACTTTCGCAATAACCAAATACTACGTAATTGCAATTAAGTTCAACATTCGTTCCCATAATAGTGCCACAAAAGTTCAGAACAAACAACAAGTTTTTCATTTATGTATGTACATGTTTATGTTTAACAAATTAAACGTTGACAAATCAAAATAATTGAATGTAGATTTATTTTAGTGGTCATTTCATTAAATAATTCTTTCAGACACTTTACACAGTCGTTATTTAAATAGGCGCATAATTTTCACGCATACAAAACGAGATTTAACGGACAAAACTAGTTTTACCGAACCCTAGTAAATAAATAAATAAATACGAAAACACTTTAGCGCTGAAATGTTAACTGCTTCATTTGCAGACGAGTCCATAAAGTTACTGCTGAAATTACTCCATAAATTCTAACATAAATATACATATGTATAATAAAAAAAAAGAGTGCTCTCACCTCTTATGGTCTGGTTCATACACTTCCAAAATTCGATCTGTAATAAAAAAAAGAAAGAAAATGTATAATCAATGGTTTAATTTTACGGTGACTTAACTATTTGGACGTGCCCGTACACTCATATGATAAAAACGAAACAGATGCCCACGTGTCACTTAATTCGAGTGTCAAATAAATATTTTAGTAATCTGTCCGGACGCATGTCCGCCCCCGCGTCCGATGTTATTTCTTTTGGGTGTTGACAAAAAACTAAAAACGCACAGCGATTGCCAACCTTTCAATCCCGAGAAACTTAACATCATGTTTAAAAGCTAAATTCATCAATAAAACGATCATTAAATCGAAGGTCGTGGATACTAATATTAAAGAAATAAAAGTCTTTTGATATTAAGCACACTATAATAGTCACGAGATGTTAGTTTACTTATAGATTGTTCGATTAGTTCTCATATTGGTATAAAATATATTTTAGTGTAAAAGGTTGATAGCATCTGTCGTCGGAATTGAGACGGCGAGAAGCGTCAATCTTCACGTATTTAGAGCTAAAAGAAGATACTACATAATACATTATGTCGAGGAACTTCAACTGCTGTGAAATTTTCCCTTGGTGAGCCGATTGTAAAATAATCCATCAAAGGTTTACCGTTGACCCATTACTGTCTTAGAATTAGAGATTCGTGTCAAAGTATCGCGCGCGAGCTGAGACTCGAGCCTACGAAAGCCTATTTTTTCAAGAGCTAATTAGGTTTGATCTCGCCGAAAAAAGAAATAAAGTAAAAAAGAAGACTGTGATCAATCCGCATGACATCTTTTCGCTTTTATCCTGTCACTCGTGAAGAATCTGCTCGAGTCGGCACAAAAGCTCTACTGCCGAGCGCGAAACGGGCGTGATGAATCGCCCGCTGGGCTTAAGACAAAAGCGACAAACGACTGAGGAAGAGAGGGCCAAAAGGCACAAAAACTGAAAAAAAAAACATTGAAAATGTGAGCGTATATGCGAGACGGTCATTTGTTCCGTGAATATATTTAGAGCGGATGCGAACCGGAGACCTAGGAAGAGGACGTTCAACCGTTGGCGACAATGATGGCTCAAGAGGACCCAATAAATCTGTCAAGTCATCCACCACCTCAAAGGGAGAGACAGACAGACATCTCTTGAAAAAAAGCGATGCAAAAAAGCAGCACTTCGATCGGTGCAAATGAGCCAGAAGCTCAATCGAAAACGATGCATATTCAATGAGGAAAAGCTACACTTCAGAGCAGTGTCTCCGCAAGTGCTAACCAGCAAACCGTTTTTATATGCAAGTAAAAAGTTGCATGAAGGAAAAATTAATGTCTATCAATGAATTAGTACAATCTTAATTCAATTATTGTGAAAGCATTGTTTTTGAGGATAGATTTATTTTGTTGGAAAAACTTTGTGGAACACTTTTGTATATATGTATGTACATACATACATATACATATGTACATAGGTACATAGACTTGCACACAAACTTTTACGTCTTCCGGTCTCAGTGTAATAATAACGGAAATGTAAGCAATCGTTATCACCGCTTCCAGTGTTGTACCTTTTCTTTTTTGTTTTGAAAGTTTTCTTTGCGCAGTCTCTAATCGTTATGAGTTTCTTCATTTTAAGAAGTCGTCTGTGCTCATACTGTCACTATACATATATACATACTAGATAGATATATAAATGCATTGTGATACAAACGAACATGGATTTACAAATGAAATTTTTATTTTATTTTTACACAATTCACACATTGAAAGTGTTATTAATGTCGAATGAATAGCGGTTTATGAAACACTGGGATAAGTTGTCATATGGGGCGTATAGAACAGCATCAAACTGTTTCGACCGGAAAAACTGGAAATCACAACGCTAATTCCCAGTCGAACCGGGATGAAATGACTTCCTGTACCCACAAACGCTCCATGGAGACCCTTTTGCTTTTATTTATTTAATTTTTTTTTTGGCTTTTCATAATTCGGTCGCCTTTGAAGAACCAAAGCCGCCTTTATTTCTCACGTTACAGATCTATTTATTTTTGGGACTAAAATGAGCTCTTAGTTTTATTGAAAATGGGGACATACGTAGAAGTAAAAATATACTATGCATTTCCCATTATATGTATAGGGTACAGAACTATACACAGAGGACAACCCACACGACGACTTACGTATTTATCTGAATAGTGGAACAAAAGGATTTTAAAGGATCTTACAGGATAGTCATATCAACAAAAACTACGTTAGACGTTTCAAATAATTGTTGTATGGGTTGACTTCTCTTTACTCTGTGGCTTTTAAGATTTTAAAAATTAGAAGAATATTTCATTCAGAAAATAGAATTGGAGACTCTTTCGTGAATTTACCAACGATATTAATGCTACTTGTACGAATATATTCAAAATAAAAAATTTAAATTTGTTTTTGGAAGAAAAAAAAGCACTTCACAATATTACCAACCAAGAATTAAACACACATGTTAAGTGTCATTATGCATTTTTAAAGTCAACTGCCGCAAGTGGTACCACTTGAGTTCACCAACAAACGTTACGCCAAAAAATCATCAAACATAAGTTTCATCACGAGAGTCATCATCATCTATGCTTCAACCAATGAACGCGAAACAGTGACTCGGTATTTTCAGGACGTTCATGCAGATCAAAAAAAAAAATTAATATCAACGTAGAGATGTACATTTCACGCAATGGACAAACTGCTCGAAAGTTTCGTGCGCTTGTTTGTCGACGCGTTTGCTGAGCTTTCGAGGACCGTTCGAGTGGAGCTTCCGTCTTTGTGAAAGCTGAGCGAAATTTCAAAATATGTATACAAAATAATATGAGAAAATACGAGCTTTGAGAAATAGATGCAAAAACGCGCCCTCAACAAAGTCTGAAAAAATATATTACATATACTTTTACAAATACATATGTATGTATACATATTTTTGCTTACCAATTCGGGAGAACAGAATTTGTGAATGTTCATGATTCTCTCTTCGCGTAGCGTTGTGTCTGCCGCTATTTCCACCAGAGACATCTGAAAACAAATTACAGTATTATGAAAATGGAAAGTAAAGTAGACATATAAATTTATCCATACATCATTGGAGTTTTGTAGTAATAGACAGATTTACATACGTGAATTAGCTGACGGTTTTTATACATTCTTTGGGTTTTAGTTTAAACATACGTACAATACAATTTAATTCAACCAAGTTATTGTAGAACAATTTGTTTTCCAGTAGGTGTACATACAAGCAATCTATGTATCTGACTATGAATCTGTTAGATTTTCTTTCCTTGTGAAGTGAAATTCATTTGATAACGACGAGTCGTATTCCTTTGTTGCGCTAAATTTGAAAATGTTAACGACAAAGGGGGCCAAATGAGGCAAACAACGTTATGACTGAAACTGTCTTGTCTCAAAGTAATGAACAGTGAAACACTTCCACAAAGGATCACTTAATTGGTTCCAGCTTTACACGTTTATACTCGCATTATACGCTGAAAATAATAGAATAGACTCGTAGAAATGATTGAATAGAGCAATTTGCATTTAAAATTGTCGAATAAATTCAATTTCACACAATGTTTTTGTTGAATATCTATTGTATCCAATACATTTAGTTAATGTAATGTATGCGGCTCTTAACCGGTGTGTCGCGACACACTTGTGTGTCGCCTGTAGTTGCTTAGTGTGTCGCGAAGACTTAACTTAACTTATGCAAAAAAAAGAAGAATTAATCGAATTAATAAATAATTAATTCATTTCTTCTGATTCTTTGCTTAAGTCAAAATTTCAAGACTTTCCAATAGATACCTTCTGGATTTCTCTCGAAAATGATGAAAATGATTAAAACTTGTTGCATACTTTTCGAGAGTCCTATCCCCTTTCACCGGTCATACTTATTGGTATTTACAATACAAGGAGACACTTTATAATAAATTCTAAACATTATATTCTTAAGCGCAAGCAAGTTTCATGCACATATTTACACAGCAACAGGATACGCAATAAATATACAAGAAATCCGAGATGATGTGCAACGTGCGCCAACGACTAATGGGTAAAACGCTAGTCAATTAGATAAACAAGCAATAAAATTAGCATGGGGCCATTAGAGCTTCTACGAGGTGCATGCGATAAGAAAGCGTTGCACTCAACGACTTGCATACAACGAATGCACTTTAGTATGTACCACCATTTGTTCAGCGTTTCGGCAGCTTCTGACGATAAAGATCTTTATCTTTTTGTGAAATTTTTTCGTACACTCGAGATTTCCATTTGGAAGAAAAGCGACGCCGTACATTGAGACACGGGGAATTGAATGTGCACTGGCAATTCTCATGTTGATTAGTGTCGTTTGTCAAGTGGTATCGACGGATCGAAGGTCGCCGGTTGTCGACCCCTATAACCCGTACAGTATTAGTATTCGCGAACGTTTTGGGACAGCTTCAATCGTTATAGTAAATTCGAGTCACGCAATCTTCGGTGCTAATTTCTTCTCATTCCATATTCTTCTTCTTCTACTTGGGCTTAGTCTTTTTTTTTTTTTGATTGTGAGTTTTATTCCCGCGATAGTCGAGAAAGTTGACGTAATCTGAAAAAGTTTTCCGCTACCTAGTAGCACCCGAGAGTATAGTAAACTCGACAAAATCTAACATGGCTTTGATAGAAATTCAATTCGATCCTCGATAGAGTGAGCTGAAAGTAAATATGGAACACGTAAGTGTGATAACACTTTTTTTCATCAAGGTTATGCGCATATCGAAACGGGAAAGAATTCCACAAAGAAAACAACGAAAACAGACATGATTAATTAACGTATTGTAAAACAGATGTCCCCGGTCGACTTTTAATGCCACCCAAGCTCGAATGGCATTTGTGCC
The DNA here is from genome assembly GCA_022651745.1 of Parapsyche elsis. NCBI lineage: Eukaryota > Metazoa > Arthropoda > Insecta > Trichoptera > Hydropsychidae > Parapsyche > Parapsyche elsis. The sequence goes on along the minus strand of JAGVSN010000004.1, from coordinate 2,440,230 downwards.
TCAAAAATAGGGACAAAAAATTCTTACGTACCACGTGTAGGATTCCCGATCGTCATCTCGTGCAAGGAGATGAGTCTAGAAATATTGTCGTCGTCGTAAATCTGGTAAACGAGGGAATGATTTGCGTCATTAACCGCTGAGCGTTCATCCGTTTCATTTGTTAAATAGTCCGAATACCCCCAGTTCCTGGATTTGAAAATTAACACGTGAAATCGGCGGGTTGTTCCCGTAGTCAGAAATTCCCTTTTCGAACACACTCCGTATGATTTATTGACGTATGTATCTTCGAGATGCGCTTCAGAAATTCCACGAACGATAAAAGCAAATAGGGATACATATTGCTTTCGGCGAATAATATTAATATTTCATGTTAATATTGAATGTTTTTTTTTTTTTTGGAAGAACGATATTAAAGTTTTCACCGCAAGTATAACCGAGTAAGTAAAATGAACGAGTGGGGGAAACTTACCGTGCGAAATAAACGAAAATTTATTCTTTCAGCTGGGGACGCGTCTGAAAAAGTTTCACTCCGGTGGAAAAACTTTAATAGCCGGTCTAGAAATTTTCTTTTCGCTACCATCGCCTCTTTTCATTACAGTTATTTTTAATCTTAATTTTTTTCAAAGTGATTTACTAATTAATCTTCGTCAAATTGTAAAATTATTTTCAACACATCGAACATAAGAATAATTCTATAAGCGTGAAACCCCAAAGTACTACACGAAACATGTATCGATAGTAGGAAACGATACTTGCTGGCATAAAGTAACCCATGTGTAGTTCAGAAATTTACTGCCATCAAAAAGTTGACTGAAAAGCACTTCGTTTTTACACCAACGTTTCTACGATTAAAGCTTCAAAACGGAGCGGAATCGGTTTAGCTCCTCTGTAATAAGCGACGACTATGTCCGCTTATCAGAAATCAGAAGAAAAATGGGTGACACATTCCAGCAACGGACATGGACGATGGCATTTCTTGGAATGATCGATGGTAGTCCATGGAGCACACTGTGCATGTAAACAAAACGAACGCTCGCTACCACGACAAACAATGAGAAGTGAGAAATTGGATAAGATACTGGACTAGGGACGAGGGCAAACACGCCAAAGAAAAGTTACATTGACGAATGTTACAAAAACACACGAGTTTACAACGAGGAACGGGAGATTTACACTAAAAAAATGTGTAAAATTGATACGCATGCTTATTTATGTACATATGTATGTAATATATGAAGCCATATTTAGAAAGGAAGAATGAACATAGTTTTTAAATCCAACATTCCGCTATGCTTAAAAAATAAGGCATACGACCAATGCGTACTGCCAGTTATGCCGTGTGGATGTAAAACGTGGATGCTGGATTCGAGAATGTTACGTAAGATCCAGTGCACACAGAAGCATGACTAAAGTGGCAGATATAGCGGAACGTGTGAAAAAGTTGAAGTGGCACATAGCGAGAAGAATGGATGGCAGATGAACGCGAGAAATACTGGAATGGTATCCGAGAGGATGTGAAAGAAAGCAAGGTCGACCGAGTGGACGAAGGGCTGACGAATTGAGAAGCATGTGTCCAGTGGATGCAGGTTGCTACAGACAGGAATGGATGATAATTGGAAAGGCCTTCGTCCAGCAGTGGATGATGATGATTTAGAAAGACGAGCACACTGAATTCACACGACATTGACAAGCAACGTCAACGTTGCATGATATGTACTTTGGAACACCCACGCAAGTCCTCCTGGGTGGCATCACAGAAAACAATAAGCACGCGTGGGAGTGCATCGGGAATACAAAATGCATCCACAGTTTCGTTCAATAGCCAAAAATATTCCATAAACATCTACCGACTGTCAATGGCACGTTCTGGACTTAACAAAACGTCACACCAATAGATTTCTTTGAAATCTATCTACATATATGTATATGTACGATGAATGCATACGAAAGTAATTACATATGTACAAATCCTACTCGGTGGCGCGGAGGTCGAAACGACCGCAAACTTTGAAGGAAGCGGTTTGTTTTATTATTTTTTTAGATAGCGCCGATAAAAATTCATATCCGGGCAGATAAATCCAATGGAAAACATTGTTTCTGTGTGTGAATGTCTGGTTGTCCGGTTCGTGTAACCGTGTCCGGATGTCTGTCCTCGAGCGAGGCACATGTGTTTCGTTATATGTGGCTCACATTACGAACACGTGACGATTACCAATTCCTAGAACACAGATCTGTGACCAAGATCTTCGAGAAAGTCGAGCTCTTTCGAATTTGTCAATTTGATTATATAAAATTAACGATTGCCTACGATGAGAAGTGCTGGTATTTCATTTGAGCGAATAAAAAAAAAGTCGACTGGTATATGTATGTACGTGTCATTGAAACACTCATGCGAGATCGTTAGATTGGATTTGATTTTACTGTCGTTTTTTTTTTGTGACTAGCAAATTGATGATGTTTTATTTGCTCAAATATTCGCATATCAAACGCTGATTCAAAGTGTGAGATTGACCTAATTGAAAACCAAAGGGGAAAAACTAACATGTGTTATGGTTGATAATATTGTAAATATTATCAACCGTCTTAAAATATCCAATGCATTGGTATTGTTAAACTGTAATATCCCTTAATCGATATACGATATGCACAGTTTGAAAAGCGCTGACCTATAAAAGGTAAACGGCGCAGGGTTAGCGCAAATAAAATCCACCAACTGGCCGATTTTCGCAACACGCTTCTGATACAAACGACGCGTCATTCAAATTAGCATACCTGCAATCGGGAGGAAAAAATGTTTTATATTACACATTATTTGCACGCGTTATTGAATATATTAAATTAATTTACGGCGAACAAAATCAACGGACGAAACGTAATGGATGGCCGCGGCCATTGTAAACGGACGTTTAACATAATTTAACAATTAATTTTAATAAAAGAACCCCGAGCTTCGCGTCACACTTTGTCACAATATAATTATGCTGATGAAGTAGCCGAATGGAATTTATCTATCGTTGGCTCTGATACTCTGATATGGCAAATTTTCGAATTCAAACTCTCGACCGTCGACACGAGCAATCATCATACCATGCAGTACGAAAATATGTTTAATTCATTAGATTTTAATTCGATCATTGTGTGTGTTTGTTTATTATGCGAGTCGTGCGATGACTTCAACCGGCCGATTTGCAATTAATCGTTATTAGTGTCACATTGAACTTTGCATATGAAATGAAGGCGTCAAAATACATTATTCAATGTTGGCCGCCTAAAAGCGGCACGCATACTGAACGATCAGATAAACGACAGATGCTCCTGCTAGTGCGATAATTTTATACATACTGTCGAAGTCGCAAGTCTCCACGCCTCGTGGGAATTCTTTTACCGCGTTAAGGCTCCCGCACACCGCTACGAAATCGTGTATGAAAACCTAGCTAGGCAAACCTACAGAATTTCGCAAGTCTACCGGCCTGCGCAACCGTCGCACAGAGTTTCAGAGCGCAGATCTGACTAGACAAAGCTCGATTTTAAAACTTTTGAGAAACGACTTATGCACCACTATTTTAAGTAGTTTTATACCTGAACTTTCGAGAAACAATGATAAAATATGGTTTTGCAAGCTGTTATGCACGTGTTAAATACCCAAACACGTGTACAATGGGCGAAGCGCGGCCGCGCGAAATAATTCACAACAGTCTTAAACTGGATGTCATAGCTTCATACACGTTGTTACACGTTCTTACACTTATTATAAAATGGATATTATTAAAAAAGGTATGTACAAATATATTTAATAGAAAATTTAACAAAAATATCAATTGTTATTGTAGAAATTTTGATTCAAAGTCATAGCCCAATTTTGATTTTTTTTTTTAATCATATAAAGTTGGCTTAAGCTTTTAAAAGAGTTTGAATTATTTCTAAGCCATGATTGTAACACATTTTAAAGTTGAACTATTATACTTTAAGAATCTGCAAAAACTACCTGCAATAAGTTGCAACACTTTCATTTATTTCAATTTCTTTTGGACTCTTGCGTACCGCGGAGATGTTTATTCAATATATGGCACAAAGAGCATATTTCAGCCCAGGAAGACAGTATGCTTGAGTTTCTTTTTTCATTGTATTTTATATAATATGTGCAATTCGATTTTTAAATTATGTGCGTGTTTTAAAAAAAAATAAAAAATGTTTTACATTTTACCAGATACTTCTTGAATTTGTACGGTTTTTTTAAATATTTTATTTTTGAATTAGTAGGTATGTACTTCTTTTACATTTTGTAATCTTTTTTAAATTTGTTATTATGTATGTATAATATTACAATATATATTTTACATATTATCACCAGGAATATTTATTTTTCATTCCATAACACAAATTTTTAATAAAATATATTTATAAATTTATATTATTTTGAAGATATAAATCATTTAAAAGCAAAAAAATAATTTTCAGCTTAATACATGTAATAGTTTTCGAGAAATCGCGTTTTTAAAAAGTTTTTATACGCGTGTCTAGTCAGATCTGCGTTCTGAAACACTGTGCGTCGGTTTCTGTCACTCTGACATAAGCTATCAAACTACCATCTGTCACCTCGCATTCGGAACGTTTGTATTTCACTCGCGATTCTCAAGTCAGAGTTATTTACATACAAATATTCCACAAAGGTCATCGAAATCGGCGAAATCTGCGGAAATCCTTCTTGGTGTAGACGCGTATTCAGTTATTCTATTCGTGTATTAATGCCACGCACGCTCATCTAACATTATTTATTGCGAATTTGTTTCAATTCTATTAATAATCAATTTTTTTGCACTACTTTACGTAATATATCTATTATAACAGCTAAAAAATTATATATTTAATAGCCGAAATCCGTCTGTCTGTCTGTCTGCTGATAACGCTCGCTGAGGAAAAATAATTAAAAAACCAGAATGAGTGGTGGATCGTACCCAGGACCCCAAGCTCGGGAAGAACGCGCTTACGCTAATCTACGAAAACCAGTTGTCGATTTGGTCCTTTTTTTTTTAAACATTACCTGCGAATGAGGTCGTGACTCTGCTTTACCTATAAAAGGGATCGTGACTCTGCTAATAATACATAGATGGCACTATAAAAACTATTATTTTTTTGGTTGTATTATAACGCGCTATAGATGACGCTATAAAAACTATTAAATTTAATATATAATTTTCCAGTACGGATGATGAGAACGCTCCGTTGATATTCAACGGGCTTACACTAGTATATAATTGCCCCCGCCACCCCCTACGCCCGTTTCAAGGCAAACTAAAGTTTTCACCACGTGGTTATGCCCGAATATTTAGCGGTTAGAGCCAACATTGCTGTCGCGCGCTCTGTTTGGCTTATTAAACTGAATAAATCGCGGCTATGCGATACAACTCCCCACCATACCACCCTTGAGATTTTCCTACCTGTTCGCAGCGGTGTGCGGGAGCCTTTAAGTTTGCGCGAAATTTATGAAATTCGCCGAATTTACGATGCGAATCTTCACTTCTCGCGATGGTGTTTTCGATAGAATCGTCGCACACACCTCGTTTTCGTTTTTGCATTTGTCCGCGATGCATTCGAATGCAACGGAGAGTCCATTGTCGCTATCGTATGACCGCGCCTTATAAGAGAGACGTTCGCGTCTCATTTGCATGCGATCAAAGTGGCCAACGGGACGACCAATCCTGACGAAGGACGAAGATCTTCGATCGACACTCATTATTCAGCGCGAGTAGCGGGACAAACCGTCAAACGGACAAACTAACTCGAAAATATGCTGAACGCTTCGCGGGACACTCGCCAGAATATTAAATTGCTTCCAATGGTCGTTTTTTTCCTTCTTCGTTTTTCAGCCTTTAAATAAAAATGCATCGAATTCCTCGAGACTTGAGGTTCGGCTGCGTGTAACTATGACCACGGTTAACCTTTTGCACTCGCTCATTTCGCGATCGCTCATTCGATAAGACGTTCAATACAAATAGAAACTACTCGTACTAAAAAACCCCCGGAGGCTATTCATCCATTCCCATACTTAACCCACATAGTTTACAACTTGTTTCCTATAAAGAAACTATGTAAAGTAAATTAACTTTCAAAGAATAAATGAATTTGCAACGATACCAAGGAACTTAAAGACAAATGTACTGTATGAAAATTTTAAATATTTGTAGTACCTTTTTCAATATTATAATAAGTAAATACATACATAAATAGAAAACCATATTCTAGAGACAGTTGATAGTTATTTATAGCTAGGACAATTGATGAATATGACTGAATGTAACGAAGAATGAAACTAGGATGGAGCACTTTTGGAAGAATGAACATACTCCGTTCACCATCCACTGCTGCATGAAGGACTCTCCAATCCTCTTCCATTCCTGTCTGCCTTGAACAATCTGCATCCACTTGACTCCACACATTCTTCTCAATTAATCAGCCCATCCTCTCGGACACCATTCCAGTATTTCTCGCGTCCATCTGTCACCCATATACATATGCAGTTTTTAAATCCAACTATGCTTAAAAAAGAAGGCATACGACTATACAACTATTACTATTGTACATACCAGCATGCACAGGTGAGGCTAGAATCCACCGTCATATGATAGGCAAACCGACTAGTTGATACATACCTAATTGAAAAACTTATATCTGTACAAATCTGTAATCGCAAATATTTAATTGTATTATTTCCTTAAATAGTATGGGTACGGCTAGAACGCCTACGACTTTACGACAAATTACGCATTCGATTATCTTCCACCATTGTTTCATCCCGAGTATCAGAATTTCGATTTTATCTCTCGCCAACAGTTGGACACTATTACCATTCTCCCATTATGACCACTGGCTAAGAGCGAACAAAGGAGAACGGGGGCGTGATGAGGATAAAACGAAAAACCACCAAAGTACACCCGCAAAACGAACGAGCAAAAATAAAAGAAGACGAAATTAAGACAACGTCTCAACATCGATCCTGACGGGTCGTATACACAATCTGCGAAACGGGAGACGAGAGTAAAAAAAAAAAATCAATAAAAGCCCCGCAGCTCAACCGCGAGACGCCATTGCAATAATGAAAATAAATTGTGTGGAATGTGCCGGAATAATAACAACTCGGACAAAATAAACACAATCAAAAGAGGATCCTTTTATTGCTTTATCATTGGAACTGCCCACAGTTTTATTGCTATCACACACCACCCTTCCCGGCCAGACATTGAATAAAAGTCGAATGACAAAAAGGAAAATGAATTTTTTTTATGTGTCATCCTCTGGATAAATCTCGACAGTAAACAGTTAAAACGTGACATGTCTGCCTCCTTTTTTTTTTTTTTTTTGTTATTACATACGTGTATTTTTTATTGGTCGTATCCACTTTTGAAATCCACCCACGCGATTGTAACGAGTTAACTCGGTCTTACAATGCAGTTGAAAAATTTTAATACAATCGTACTAATAACAGGTACTATGTATGTATATCGAAAAAAAAAATCAAAGCAAATATATTGAAAGCTCACTTAAATGAAAATAGAAAATTTTCCCGGAGAAGTTCATAAACAAGATGATTAGTGTCGATAGGAGACGGTAACAAAATTCCACTGAAGAGGGGAATATGATTAGCAGAATTCCTGAAAAGTCCCTTTGACCGAAGAGAATATTCTCCGGCTATCATTAGCGGCCTAGCTGTCTCGTCTTGGCTTTGATGCTACGCCAAATACGTTGTGGTCGTGTGGAAGATGACATGGAATGCTTTGATCGCAACATCAGACCAACAGTAGCTGCTGTTGCAGCAGCAGCCCTACCATCAGACATGGAAAGAGTAGATGGTTGCGGCTTCCGTCCAAGAAAAAAAAAATGTCATAATGATAAGCCGAGCTTTCAGAAATAGAACGCGATGAAAGGACGCCGAACCGACGTAATGGATCGCCTATATTTTCACGCGCGTCTCTGTGAAATGTGAACGTTTCAATGCGCTCGTTAACCCTTTCACGTCCACACAAATTACATACAAAACCATACATAATAACAAACCCAATATGATTCGTCGAGGGAGCTATGTATAATTAATTACAAGGCTCACTCTAGAAAAACCACATACAGCAAAATAATGTTTTGGATACAACAAGCATCTAAGATTCGCTGACGACATACATAGTTATAGTTGCATGTAACTCAGTAGATTTACAAAATACATAGATTAACAGAATTAAGCAACGAAAGTATGAAAGTAGGCTTAAAAATTAATTTTAATAAAACTAAAATTATGTTTAATGAATTTTGCACGCAAGGCGTAGTCACAGTAGCTAATCATATTGTAGAGATAGTTGATAGTTATCTATACCTAGGGCCGTTGGTGAATATAACTGGATGTAAAGAAGAAGAAATAAAACGAAGAATGAAACTAGGATGGAGTGCTTTTGGAAGAATGACCACAGTTTTTAAATCCAACATTCCGCTATGCTTAAAAAAGAAGGCATACAACCAATGCGTACTGTCAGTTATGACGTATGGATGTGAAATTTGGAAGCTAAATTCAAGAATGCTACAAAATAAATACACGGGTAAGAAGTATGACCAAAGTGGCAGATATAGCAGTACGTGTGAAAAAGTTGAAGTGGCAATGGGCCGGACACATAGCGAGAAGAATGGATGGCAGATGGACACGAGAAATACTGAAATGGTATCCGAGAGGATGTGAAAGAAAGCAAGGTAGACCGAGTGGAAGATGGGCTGATGAAATGAGAAGAATGTTTGGAGTCAAGTGGATGCAGATTGCTCAAGGCAGACAGGAATGGAAGAGGATTGGAGAGGCCTTCATTCAGCAGTGGATGGTGAACGGCTGAAAATGATGATGACGATGAAGCACAATAATTCTGCGATTTAACTTGTATTGAAGTTGGTAATGTTGTGACTCAATCATTTAATTGCCGCATGAGAGCAAGTGTACACTATCCCGCATAAGTTACGGCATAAAATATTGCCTAACGTGCGAAGAAGACGCATTCATTATTCACAGATGTAACATTATCTCAACGACATCTTCAAAATTACCTCACGAATGACGAATTTTTGCACACGCCCATAATGTGTACAACAAAAAAAAAAAACAACAAATATAAATGCTGCAACAGACATCAGCAGCAATCGTCGTAAAAAATCTACTATGTCTCGGAAATGACATTTGAGATATTATTGTGGATGCGAAAAAATAAAACAACGCGTTCTTATATTTTATTATATCCATATATTTATATAAAATAATAATGTAAGAGCGTTCGGTCGTAGACAATTGGAAGGTTCGCCGTTCGGTGTGACAGAAAAAGAAGCAGAAAGAAGCTGGTTTGGTACTCGAACGGGTGTTCCCTTGATTGATAGTGCTGTCAGTATTTATTGATACGTAACATCGCCTCGGGGCTCTCTACTAACTTTTATGTGTGGACATTACTGGCCTTTTTGAGTACACGGATTCATCATCGATTTATATTATGACCAAAAACAAAAAATAAATATATCTATGGCTATATACATACGTAAAGTAAGACCCAGCCGTTCATAGTGGCAGTTACAATTTAAAAATATCACATCCAGAGATTCATACGGGGCGTCTCCACCACGCCGAAACTTGTTAAAAACTAAACACAATGGCTTGTTCAAAGTTGCCGAACACGATTGCGCATCGCCATTGTTTTAATAGCGGACACGCGATGCATATAAGCTTATAACAGTAAGAGATTTGGACGTGGCGCGCGGCGCGGGGGTTTTTTCAGTTTTGAAATTATAGTAAAAATAAGATTTATGACCGGAATAAAAAAATGTTACGATACACATATACCTACACGTGTATGAATAATGCATGTTGCATCGTTTTTTTACGGACCCGACCCCATACGGGACGGAGCCGATGTCCTTACGGGTCCATCCTCATGTCGACCTCATGCTGCTACCCATAAACAAACACCACAAAAAATGACAACAACCAACTGCTATAATATACCTGCCATAACACACTTAGAATAGAACACTATAATTCGACAGAGGCGACTAAATCACTATACATTGTAAAAAATTCTAAATATTTTACTAAGTAAACACTTACATCTTGCCTCTACTGTTATATACATATATGAACATTATGGTGTAGCGTGTTTTTTGATGAAAATGTGTTATCTTTCATTGACAGTGGATATGAAATAATTTTTAATATTTTTTCCCAAATAATTGTTTTAAAATAAAGTTCAACACTTCTAGATATTAATTAAATCATCAAACGGTAGTGTGGTTACAAAATAAATGGAGAATTAGTCGAAAAGCGGGTCGAATGCTCGCGCTTTCTTAGAAAGGCTCCCGCACACCGCTACGAAATCGTGTATGAAAACCTACCAAATCAAACTACCATCTGTCACCTCGCATTCGGAACGTTTGTATTTCACTCGCGATTCTCAAGTCAGAGTTAAGGCCTGAGCACACCAAAGCGAAATCGCGTATGAAAACCTAGCGAATTTCGCTAGGAAAATCTAGAAAATTTCGCTCGTCTTTCAATTTGTATTGCACACACCGGCCCGATTAATGTATGCATATCTCAATATTTTTATTGCGAATTTGTTTCAATTTTATTAATAATCAATTGTTTTTGCACTACTTTACGTAATATATCTATTATAACAGCTAACAAATATATAATGGACGTATATAATCCCCCCGCCAACCCCTACGCCCCCTACGCCCGCAAACTAAAGTTTTCACCACGTGGCTATGCCCGAATATTTAACGGTTAAAGCCAACTTTGCTGTCATGCGCTCTGTCCAATAAGCGAATCATTTAGTCTGTTAATAAGCCAACTTATTAACCGAATAAATCGCGGCTATGCGATACAACTCCCCGCCATACCACCCTTGAGATTTTCCTACCTGTTCGCAGCGGTGTGCGGGATCCTTAAATGCGCTAGTATGGGGCTTTGAATTATCGTTCATCAGTGTTAACTACCCTTAGCTTACGTAAGTAAATTGCAATGCGTGGTTGTTGGTATGCAATTTAATTTAAAAATAGTAAAAAAAATTAACAAAATAATATAACTTGAAAACTCAACTTTTTATTGAAATTTGAAATATATTTGCTGATCCACACCTCAGGACATTATTCAAAATCGATAAAATTTTACATGAGTACTCACATCATAGGGCATATTGAACTAACGTTAGTGAGCAGCGACACAGGCACGCCCCGAGCGAGACCGCAGATGGAGATGGGCATATGTGCGAGCGAGTAAGCGCTATCCGGCTTTGTTTGTCGGATAGCGCTTACTCTGCGTACCCTTACTCGTACTCTTACTGCTTACTCTACTTACTCTTACTCTTAATACATCTGCGGTCTCGCTCGGTGTGTGTCTGTGTCGCTGCTCACTAACGTTAGTTCAATATGCCATCATAGGCCACTTTTCCGCACTAGTCAAGTTCCTGACTCAAAAAAAGTTAGTTTTCGCTCCATCCTAATGTACATATACATAAGTACATAGTACATATGTATGTACATACATATATATAGGTACATAATAATTGGTACAAGAGTCATAATAGTCAGGTTAAGTTATTAAGTCATTAAGTGTGACTTGTTGAGTATATGTACATACATATATGTATGTAGAGACGTGAGAACTTCCGCTAGCAAGTCCACAATCATCAGTATTGAATCAATTTATGTAGTTATTAATTGAATTCAAATAAATAAATCATTTGTCCGCGTATTGCAGCTGCTTATAATGATAATATAGGTTTTCTACATGCACAGTCAAACCACATAGCAATCAATCATTTTATCAGTCATACGCGTACATTCAATTTGCCGACTAGTCGCCGTATAAAACCGGTCATAAAGTTAATTAATTGGCCGTTAGAAATTAATTAAAGCACGCCGCGCCGGTGTGTACACTTCGTAAGAAAATCGCCTTGTTTTAAACGCGTCGAGCTTACGTGTGTGTATTGAGACGAACAAAACAAAAAAACACACACACACACAAATACACAAGCGCTTATTTATCGAATCAAATTTTTTCACCCGTAAACGATTTACGGAGTGTGTAAACTCAAATTGAAACATCATTTCGATTAAAGCGCGCGGGTTTTTTTTTCTCCTCGTCGCCTAAAAAGAACGTTAATTCAATCCGACGCATTTTGCCGAATTGGCGTTTCACACAAAGTGGATGTTTGTTTTCCCCGATTTTCGCCCCGTAGAGACGTAATCGAATTGTCGGGAGAGCACAACGACCGTTCAAAGTGGAGGTTTTTTTTTTTTTTTTTCCAGTTCGAAAGCTCATTGTGTGACGAAACAAAAAACGCGTCCGTGTGAAAGAAAGCTTACCTGAGCGCCCCCGTATAAACACGACAAAGACCAACGTGACATTTGATACGAGTTTCACGTATTCGATTTCAAAATGCACAATAAAAAAATATATAGGTACATACGTACGTATGCGTCCAGCATACGTTATTTGTTTTACACGACTGTTTTGTGCGCAATCATAATAGTTTTGTCGTAAAAAATCATATAAAGCCGAGCGTACAAACCGTAACTTTACACCGTGTGTATACTGCTGCATACACCTGCATTAGGGTGGAGCGAAATTGAAAAGTTAAAAATCGGCATTGTAATACCTACCAAAAGTTTCGTTGTATTATCCGTATTCTCGTAAAAATACTGAAAAAATCTGTGAATTTGTCTTCAGGCCTCTACCTGAAGGCGAAAAATGAAAATTTGCCTATTAATTTCGAAATCTGAACACAGAATATAAAATTTTAGATAACATGCTCATAAAATTAACCTAACTTTATTGAACATTACAAGTACTTTTTTTAAAAATCAAATTTATTTACGTATTCCTTGAATTATTCAAATAAGTGTGAATTTGTGAGTGCGGTGGAGGGAGGCATACGAGTGATACGAGTGAAGTAAGTACAGATATACGAGTGAAGTAAGTACAGATGTGTAGTAAAAATAAATACTAATTTTCCAATTAAAATTGCTATTTATAGAGATATATCAATTGGAAATTTTCATATAAGTAAAAGTATTAAGATAAAAGTGCTGGCAGAGACTAGAAAAACTGATTTTATTAAGTTTTTATAACTATTTCAAAAAAAAAAAAAATCCATACCTACTATGTACATCGTCGCTCCACCCTAACCTGCATACTACTAAAGAGGATTAAATTCAACTGTGAATGGACTCCAACAAAAACTAGATAAGCGAAGTCGGCTATGTGGAATTAAGACCTTAATTTTGACGTACGCGAAAATCTAAAATGGTTAAAGAGGGTCTTTTAACGTGAGGGCACCCTCATGAGAATTACGCTGTGATGAAAGCTCGTGAATTTTATCCACTGTCGATCGACTGTAAAATTACTTTACTGATGTCCTTTTATTAAGCTAAAAGGGTAACTGCCGATATTGTAGAATGTAGAGTATTTTAATGCAGTATCTTTACGGTAATTGGTAACTCCTGTTTCACCTGCGATTCGCTTTAAGCGCGCGCCAGTGCAAGGTTCGCTAATTTAATCCGATCGCACTTTACCGTTAGAGGCGTTCGAAACCTTTTTTTTTTACAACGCAAGAAATTGGGAAGGGATCACACGTTTCCTTTAGGTTTAATCCGATCGCAGATCTAAATCAAATAAGCGATCCTTCGCTGCCTCCGCTCATCCAATTAAGCGAGAGCACTTTGATGCTACACACAAAATAATAAATGAAAAAATAAAATAGAAACACGCGCATTTTGTTATTTATTTTTGGGAAGCTTTTAAAATGTAACGTGTGCGATGTGCGCTAATTTATGCGAGAAATTTAAATTGGATCCATTTTGGTAAACGGGACAAATCAAACTGTTTTATTGCTTTCCGACCAAATTCCTACGCGAGAGTGCGAAAAATGTGACTCATTTTCGCACATTTTTAGAATTGTGAGAAATTTAACGCATTCTGTAGCCATCTTCAAACTACCTATCTTTCAATGTTAAAATCTTCAAAATGTAAGTCTCTTTCAAAACTTTCCTTATTCATATCTGATATTTGGAAAACATAGATATGACTTTCATACAAATAAAGATATCCCAATTCGTTTTGAAAGTATGTATATTCATCGGAGAGGAAAGATAATTTTTCCGGAGGGGAAACCAACCTTTCGTCTTACTGAATAGACGCGACTTTGACTATTTACGATTGTGAATGAGCCGAAGAACATAAAGAATACAATTCGTAAGTCATAATTCAAAATTTGTTGCGCCGAACACGGTCTCGCCTCCGACACCTGACAAAGCGAAAATGCATAAATAAAATACAAAGAGCATGCACTTCCAAACGCAACGGTGGCGATGCGGTTTAAACGAAATTAATTGTCGCAGACGAAAAACAAACTAAAGGACACTCACCTTTCAGAATGTTCCCTAACAAATCTAAAATCCCAATTTACAAAGAGCAATGTGTTGATTTTGCACACACTACTCAATTAGTAATATTGGCCGCGAACTTTTGATCAGTGCGCGTGAGTTTGTGTGTGTCAAAATTTAATTAAAAGCTTTCGTGGGTGTCGAAGAGGCGTGTTCGCCCGGAGCTTTCGCAAACATCGGCGAGCTTTCAGAGTTTAACCGGAAGTCGAACGAAATCTCATCCGATCCCGTGTTGACTTTTCCTAGGAAAACGGCCGAAATGCAATTTGGAACCTTGTCGGAATGGGGGCATTTCACAGAATGCATCTACTGATCAAATATTCGACTTACATTCACAATACGTACTAATAAATTACTTAAAAATACATTTCGGCATACACTCAGACCGTTTTTGATTGGCCAACCCTTGTATCCGGATGTTCCACAGTTACGTTACGCCACTTATAAGGATGTAAAGCCTGCCGCGTGTGTATATGTAATGCATGAAAAGGATTGCGCCATTAATTTTAATTATAATTTATTTTATTGCGGCACGGTAAGTCGAGTTTGTATATTTTTTTACGATGTTTCGGATAAGTATCGTCCGCCATGAATTGATGGCTTCCAATCGAAGCGGGCCAATTCCATGTCGATACGCCATAAATCAATCGGGCATGAGTTATCCCAGCCTGGTGTGGCTGTCGCCTTCAAACAAGCCACAGGTAATTTCCATAAAATATCGCGACATTCCAATGGTAATCTTTACTGCAGACTGTATTTGCATTGACGACCACTCTCTTATTCAGTCAGATATCGATAACCTTTCCAGAGCTCCCTTCATCGACCAATATATTATTCGCACCATATAGACTATGCATTAGTGTTTCATATGATGCACATCAAACTCTGATGATAGCACACTTAAAATATCATCAACATTGACGAGTATTTCCAAGCAAAACCTTACAATACTGATATATTCACTTTCGTGGGTATAATCAAACTAGTGTAAGCCGGTTGAATATCAACGAAATAATGCATACTTCAAACTTGACAAATGAATAAAGTACTGAGCTTAGTATTTATTTCTAATAATAAAAAATAATATTAAATTTAATAATTTATAGATGGCGCGTTATAATACAACAACAATTTAGTAAAGTCGCAAACCTACTGAGGATTAATATTGTCAAATTTAGCAGGCTCGTCATTACCTAGTTTGGATGAATGCGTAAGCGCACCCTCTTCCGACCCGGTGATCTGGGTTCAAATCTCACTCGCGCGACGTTCTGGTTTTTAATTATTTACCTCGGCGAGCGTTATCAGCAGACAGACAGACAGATGGAATAGGGCTATTATATATATACTAGTGTAAGCCCGTTGAATATCAACGCCCGCTGAATTTTAAATTACGTAAAGCGCTTTTTTAATAGAGATCCCCACTAATTAATCGAAAAAAAAAAAAAAAAAAAAAATTTTACTTTACTATTTATATTATAATTATTAATTATTTTATATAATAATATTCTGCTATTTTTTAAGTGATTTTGTAAGTGAGTTGTAATAAAAAAAAATAATAGTTTATAAAGCGCCATCTAATTGATCCAAGGGAAACGATAATTTCGATAATTTAATTAATACCCAGTTTTATTTTTATTATATTATAATTATTAATTATTATATACATATATAATAATTATAATTTTGTAAGTAAAAAAAAAAAAAAAAAATTATAGTTTTTATAGGTAGGTAGGTATGTAGGTCCAGACCGCTTGTATGTATATAGGTAAAAAAGGACTCTCTTAGCAGCGGCCGTAGCCAATACGTCAGTGTTCTCGGTTACCGACTTGTCGTTCCGAGTTCAAATCCCGCTCATTCTGGTATTTTAATTATTTTTCCTCATTTCCTATTTATTTTAACTATAGGTAATGTTTAAAAGGACTAAACCGACCGAGGGCGATAGAGTATAGCATTAGTGCGATGACTCTTGAGCCTAAGGTCGTGGGTTCAATCCCCCACTCGTTCTAGTGGTTTTTTAATAATTTTTCCTGAGCGAGCGTTATCAGCAGACAGACAGGCAGACAGACAGACAGACAGACAGACAGACGGATTTCGGCTATTATATATATAATATAAATAATAATCTCAATCATTAGATTCAACTTCTACCAATTTCAATTGAAGTAATCCGATCGAATGGTTGCCGATGACTGGTGTATGGCTTCATCATCAGGCCAGTCACGCAACAAGTCAGCCAACGTATCCAATAAATTGGCGAGATTTTCACAATGTCAACCCGGCGCGAACGGACGTGTACAATTTGTCCAATAACAAATAGGTACTACAATATGGATATGTGTATAAAGCGAGCTTGTTTCAATTTCAAGAGTACGAGCATGGAAATATAATTATATTAAACGATCACCATTTCTCAACGTGCTTGCATACATAATTCAAAAGATCATACAAAATAAAAAGATAGCACAAATCATATGTATATTAGTGCGAGCGATAGAAATTCCTATCAATCAATAGTATTTTTATTAGTTATGTAAGGCTAATTTCGATGAATGGTCCACGGTTGTCGACAAAACCAGAATTCGAAACATTGCGTCTGGTTTACGACGCCTGTCATGCACAATGCGAGTGTATAATTCGAAATCAAGTGCAACTTGATGGGCGAGTGTAGAGATCAATAAGCGCGATTGATTGATTGATCGAATCTTGATCAAAACGCCTCAACAACTCCCCCACACAAAGATTGACCGCCAACGCTTCGAGAAATTGTATTGGTATTGCGAAAAAAAAAAAACAAACACATTCTAAATTGATTATTACAAGATCGCATGGTACGAACGTACGTACATACATATATACGGGAAAAGCTCGGTGAGATCGGTTTGAAAAGAGCTTTTATTGTTTCCGTTTCCGTTTATTCGCACTATCGACCGGTCTTGAGTTTAGCTTTAATTAAAAGCAAACGTATATACGAACGTGTCGAGATTCCTGTGTTTATTCAGCCAGTTGAAATTGACAAGACAGTTCATATGTCACCGAGACGTTGGGAATAATTCTGGACGCGTTGCTCCGGCGAATAGTTAAAACCCAGTCAAAGTCATCTGTCTTCATAAAATACGGACCGTTTCTTCCCCGGTAGAGTGTATACACGATAGTGGCTCTCAACCTTTTTACTGTATTTTGTGTTATTATAAAAAAGTACAATAAAGAATTTCGCTTGAAAATTTCATCAAGATTTGGAAGATTTTCATTGAAATGTAACACTTTTCAGCCGCTATATCTAAAATTTAATAGAAAAAAAAATCAACAGTTGAAGTATCAGAGGAAGAGATATGGCTGGTGAGCTCAACTAACCATGACGATTCATCTGAATTATCCTCCTTTCATTTGTCACTAACGAGGTGGCAATGCGTTTTATTGCCGAAGACCATCTTCACCACCCTCACAACCCGCATCTAGAGCTATTTAAAACTGTGGAAAAAACTCATCATTTTCTGACGATGATATACTACTAAATTGTCAAAGCAACATACATACATATCTCCAAATTAACATTAGGGAAACTAACGATTGAGTTTAAAACCACTAGATACGGGCAAATAAAAAAATAAAGTAAAAATTATTGTACATATTTATACAAGTGTGTACAACATACTGCGATATGTAGTCATTTATTATGGATGCGACAGAACATGTTCAATTTAATCATAAAGCGAAATGTATGCGCATATCTACATATGTTTTCACATTTCCATCGAACGTAGGATTTATTTGCTATTTGTACCCTATGCATACCATATTTCCAATTTATGATAGTACCTAAAATGTACATTCCTATTGTTTTGCATGGAAATGAAAAATAAATCGTATGCATTGGAAGTGCTGGACGATCAATAAAATGAGCTACATTTTAACCAGCAAAGTTCGAAACGTTTCGCACAAAGCAAATTGTGAAAATCAACATATTTTATTTACATTGACCTGCATACGATGCGAGAAGATAGTCAAAATCAATCTTATGAACAGATGCACCTCGTGTGCACGTGGTTTTGATAATACTGTTAACACTTAGTACTCATTTCACATGCATGTAATCTAATACAACCTTACATCAACACCGAGTTCAAAGTGCTAATAAAAAATTGCTTCAACCAGAGACGGGCATGACATGATCATATCCAGATGCTGGAGATGCGAGAATAGGCGTTTCTTCGCTCGTCGGGGCTTTTCAATATAAACCTACACGGCTACATGCACAAATGTATCCCTGAAACGGATTGTAGTTCATTAAGCTATGTCTATTATTATAAACGTGTACCAAATATAGCACAATTTCATATTGTCTTACGCGGTATAGATACTTACACATCTGAGTAATACAAGTTGAATACACAATTGCTAAATTAGAATTTCCCGCTTGTTAACGCTGTCAGTGGAGATTCTTGTCTATTAGTGTCATCGTTCAAGTATTTTAGTGACTCTTTTCATATTCCGAAATGTACATTTCTTCTTTTTATCCGTACAAAAAAACACATACTCGAAAGCTTGAAGTGAGACGCCTGTCTTTTAATATTTGTGACGCGACTCTTTTTCTCGACTACCGCTCGACTTTTTTCTGGTCATTTTCTTGTCCTCTCAGACTGTTTATTCAGTGCTATGAGAACTGTGTATGAAAGTGGACATTATCGACAAAATTGTATTTGTCTCAAACGACACAAAGGTCTTCCAGTTTATCTTCCGTTCGCGTCAGCTGCATCGCGATAGCGAAGACCCTTCGAAAACCCTCGAATAACCACACTCGAATTCATTATAAAGTTTACCGAACACGCCAATTTTAAAACTTCTCCTAATGGTCACTTAAAACTTTGACGCCACAATTTTTCAACGCAATAAATCATACATGAAATTTCTACATATAAATATTGTATCCACCGGGAATTAAAATTTCATAAAATATTGAGACGTTACACAAAAGACACACTGGAAATTTAATAAGTTTTTATTCTGTCAATTTTACTCTGAACTAATATCCCATTAAATCACCGGAGATCGAAAGATAGCGTATAAGACAAAATAGAGTCACACTTCGTGTCAATAACCACAAATGCAATAACATAATATGAATACACTGTAAAACGAGTTCGTCAATTTGAATTAGCATATTGCGATAGATGCAAAATAAAATGAAAAAAAAAAAAAAACTCATTTTAGAGTTTATTGAACGGCTGCAATAATAAAGTAGATAAAAACATCATGTAAAAATTGCGCAATACGTACATACGTACAATATAATAAAATATCGTTTTTTAATTTATTTGAAATCTACGCAATAAGAAATGCGATACTTTACGATAGTTTTTCGCGTGTGAACGAACCGGTACAATTCAATACATTACATACCATTGAATCGCGAGATACCATACATACATACATAGCTGCGATGTCGCAACACAATGAAATTTATGTCGAATAAAAAACAAATAGACATTTCACCCGAGTAGGCAGATATAATATCGAATTTCTGTATATAATATTTTTGAAACGTGTCAAAATAGCAGGTATTTGAGCCTCGATGGGGATAACTCGACAGTTGCGCAAACAATACTATCGACTACCGACCGGTCGGAAATAACTTGACCCGAAGATTAGCCTCGTCCAGACAAGAGTAAATATAAACAACACTACGTATTGCATAAGTCACACTTATGTATACAACGATATACAAAACACAACAATTATTTATTTTACATGATAACAATGTAGGCAAAATATGTACATACGTACATACATACATTGGCGTATCGCGAATTACATATAAGCAACATTCATTTTTACGACCATCAAAAATAACTAATTTAAACATTCTCACTTGCGATACATTGTACAATGAAAAAAGGACCATTCGCGAAGATTGAAGATAGATGTTAGATACAATCCTCGGGACTAAAACTACCTAAAACGACCCATTCACTGGGTATGTACGTACATACATACATACATACATACATATGTACAATCAAAAAGTGTTAAAATCCAGTTTAACATCAGACGAATCCGATTAGTATGCGTCCTACGGATATTTCGACTGCTAAGGACAGGAAAACCAAGCGTTTGTGAATTAAAATTCAGGCAGATTGTCACATAAATCTTACAAGCGCGTCCGCTCTGTTAGTTGGACCGATTTTTAGTAGTTTCTAACGGAGGGGGGAAATGGCGGGGGTCTTTAGTCTTATAATACACAATATATCTTCAGTGCCAAACCAGTAATATTATCCGGTGTAAACACCGTGTCCATTTTATTTAGAAAACACAACGTGCATCTATCTATCTATGTGGTGTGGGTGTGTGATTGGCCGTGTCTCCGAAGAGACAAGCGACTGTCTACCTTCGACTTCTTCCGGGGTTTCAGATCTATGTATGTATGTATGTACATACGTGTATATTCTCCTACTATAGATTTTTTTTTACATTTCAAACAATGAATCGAATAGCTCAGACTGGGCATCACAAGTGGGACAAAAGATTTGAAATCTTGATGGTAGCTATAACAGGGGGATGTTACACTCGATGGCACGTATGTAGGTACATACGTGTGTGAAGATTTACAGTGAAAATTGTACAAATGTGACAACCGGATCCGGTCGATTTGAGTAAACAATGGTTGAATTTGACGACGGCCAATTCGAAGACGCCAACGCGTTTCCCGTGAAGCGCGTGACAAGCATTGTTGGTGGTTCATCGTCACCAAAATAGGAACTGGAGGCGCCCAGGATAATTATATTATTGCCCAATGCTACCACGCATGTCGCATTTTGATATAAAACTTCCTTTTACATTACAAATAAACTTCAGCGGTAAAGAATTGGATAACCAAACGAAGATTCGTGGGTCGATTCTCAAGTTCCTTGTTCTTTTTCATTCCCTTTCAGAAGGCTACGAAAAATCACTGGAGAGGATCTTTACCTTGTTTCTTCACTATGATGCCGGGGCCGATAAAGCAGTGAAAATGTTAAGTTAAGGTAAAGGTGGTACCACATTGGCGAACCGAACAGCGAACGACGAAGGGTTGTTATTGTGTGGACGTTCATAAATCATCGGACGTTATTGTGTGGAGCGGTCCACACAATAACAATTCGCCTTTGCCCTTCGTCGTTCGCTGTTCGGTTCTCCAATGTGGATCCATCTTAAGAGGCAACACTTGATTTCAAGTTTACCTGCTGCCTGGGTCACACTAACACTGTCAAAGCTGGTTCAAGTCAACGATACAATTGTATGGCCGTACACTCATTCAATTAACGGTACATTATACGGGCTAGGCGCTATACTGTTATTGTACAAACCAGCTCACATGGGAGGGGTAGGTGTTAGAATACATCGTAATATTACAGGAAAACCAGCTAGATAGTTACAGTATAATCTGTATAATATGCAAATGAAAAAGTTTCAATTGAAAGAGCAACGCCTGTTATGCTGCGTACACACCGACGAACCGAACGGCGAACGACAAACGGTTGAAGGACGTTCATAAATCATCGGACGTTATTGTGTGGAGCGATCCATACAATAGCAACCCTTCGTCGTTCGCTGTTCGGTTCGTCGGTGTGTCCGCAACATTACGTCTGTTACACTGTAGCACTGTGATCTTAGGTCTGGAATTCAATCTAAGCACGCTGATGAAATTAGCACACGTCAATTTTACAACACCTATAAAAAGCTTATGAGAGTAAAGTTTTACCAATGAGAGCATTGCACGTACATAGTTGTGTGTATCTACATTCCCTATGGAAATCTAAAAGAAGAGTTTACTGCTATCCCGGCCGTAAAAGTTTAACTCGCTTTTCGTTCGAGCCCCAATGCGCCAGCCGCGATCAAACTTTATTAAATTATTAAAAATTTCGACAGAATCAAATTTAATTAAGTTGTAACATAATCGCACGCTCGTATATGTAAATTTTGCGATAAACGTGAATTAACATACGCTCCCGTTCAAACGGTCGCTCGGTTAATTTGGCAAAGTTTATATTCAAATTTGGCTGCGTACAATTAATTCCCAATCGATTCAATCAAAGCAACGCTTATAACTACAATTTAGCTTGGGTGGAAATTTCCAACATTAATATTACAAACTATCAAAGCGTAACTTATTTGATTAGCGTCAGATGAATGGATAAAATAATAGAAAGTCGACTTTAACGCACGATCAAACGATATAATGATAAAATTAGAAAGTTGTCATACTGTCACTTCAGCAACGAGAAATTTATAATTTTATTTAGAAATGGAATCATTTACATGTATGTACACACGGTTTGACGATCGCTTTCTGATTGAAAAAAACAGCGCATTCGGAAGTCAAAAGTCCAACGTAAACACACTATAGAATCAACGTTACATACAAAGCGGCTTTCAGTGGCTCTGGTTCATTGTAAATCAACCGATTCATCTTCTGATCTGCGCTGTAACAAATACGCAGATCTCAAAACAGAAACTACAAAAAAAAAACTGTTTATTATTGAATTTTCCGATAGGGTCGAAAATAGATCGTAGTGTAAACGCATAGAAGCGGAAAGTTAATAAACGCGTCCAGAAGAAGAATTATTACTCATTCGACTCTTGCGTTAACATATGCAGACAAACAAAATTATTTTACAAATTTATCAAAAAACTACACAATAACAATATACATACATATAAGCGTATGATAATTTTTCCAATATGACATGAATTCAATATAAATCTCGCAACGGTCGAACGAAAACGGTCAATCGACCGGAAAGTATAAATTACCGCAGAACAACCCGAGAATGTCTCGAATAAGCGATTTATTATTATTAATATACCATATACAATAAATTATTTAATAACAATTCGAATTGCAATGTCAACCTTGACGAATAAATCTGAAAAAAAAAATTACATTTATTTATTTAGACGCGATTCGCACAAAGCGACAACACAGGGCGTATATTATAAATCAAATAAAGTGTCACTATCGGTGGTTTGACATTCAAAATCTATTTTAAATTTGAAAAGAATAGATGAATGGGTTCAAAATTGAAGTGACAATATATCACACAAGTCACACGTTGCGATTTTTTAAAATTTACATACAATGAAACAATTTAGAAGTTGCCATTAAATTTTATTGATATAGTTCGAAACAAATTATGTAACTACATACATATGTACATATTGCAATACATTGCTCCTTTTAGATCATAAAACCGATATATACGTAGGTATTTACATAAAGTATAATATAATATTTTCTATGAATGTGCTGCATTTCCCAGTAGACACATAAGGCAGCATCAAAATGAATTGAAATAAATTCTTGCCGAGATGAGACTTGCCAGCTATTACACAATTCTCAACGTGCATCCACACGCTTTTCGACGTGCAAGCAAATTGAACTTTCGCGAAACTATTCGCCCGAGCTTTTCTTTCCGAGAGCTTTTAAAAAAGCTGGCGCGCGTAAATCTCCATTTGTCTCTAATCCACGACGTCTACGATGAGACGCGACTTTATTTATAGGTTTTAGCAACTTTATACGGACAGCAAAGTTTACGACCTCCATAAATGCCGGTTTCCCCTACCCTCTCCCTTTCCATACGAGAAAATTGACATGTAACTTTTAAAACTGATATGCTACTGTAAATTTTACAAATTTCCATCACACCTCGTGTATACGACGCGACGCTTTAAAAGAAAGCAAATCGAATATGGCACTAATATCAATGAGGAAATTTTGGAATAGATCTACCCGAACATTCGTTAATTTTCACTGAAATTTTGACACGCTATAAACGATGTGGCGAAAGCTTCATATCACACGCCCATATCGAAATGCCATTTAATTTTTTTTTTATATAAAATAAGAGAATTTTCCCCGGATGCGGTACGTGACGCGCGCGAACCGCGTCAAACTGGCTAAAATGTAATTTGGAGAGATTTTCCAGTGGCGTCACGTGCCGGCAACCGGTAATGAAATCACGTGCTGATCCTAGAACCACGGTCTGGGTTTACGTTTACTACACCTGATGTGCTCCAACCCCTCGAATTACACGTGTGCGTCACTAGTACCTATAGAATTACACGCCCTTGTGCGAATTTTCTACACTTTTAGCACACGGCGTGTTGCTAACCAACATCTGTAAGTATACAATTAAGCGTATGCGGGCACAGTAATTAATATAGGTACCTATTGTATATATATGTACATATATTGACTTTGCAAGGTAAATGCAGCAATAAACGAGTTTACGACCGAGCTTCTACATACATATACATACATACATACATACATATCGTCACTATACAGGCCAATTTCCGTAACCCTCACTTTTCACCGAAGTGACATTTTGATGGAAATGGATTTATTGCATACTCTTACATGAACCAAGTATCATAAATTCCAAAAATTATTTCATACCAAATTAATTCAAAAATAGTTTTTAGCCATTTGTAACTTGACAAAAAAATATTCCAGACAAATACTGTAACCCTCTTAACGTATGCTATCACTATGTAGAAATGATAATGAAACTTGTTGTAATTTTTTAAATAATTTTATATGTTATTACAATAAATATCATTTTGATTTTTGCACATTGCTCTACAAAGTGCTTAGCGTAACCCTCATTTTTTTTATGAAAAACATTAATAGTTAAATATTTACTCATCATATCATTGCGAAATTTTTAACAGAGCTTTAAAGTCCGTTTTCAATGAAATATGATTGATAATTTAGATTAATATTAAAATAAATTCAATGCCTACAGTTTTTTTCACTTCCTGAACAATTTGAG
The DNA here is from genome assembly GCA_022651745.1 of Parapsyche elsis. Taxonomy (NCBI): domain Eukaryota; kingdom Metazoa; phylum Arthropoda; class Insecta; order Trichoptera; family Hydropsychidae; genus Parapsyche; species Parapsyche elsis. The sequence continues at coordinate 2,414,971 of JAGVSN010000004.1, read as the reverse complement.
GGTTACGGCTATTGGCCGTATGATAAAAAATCGAATTAATCAAATAGCTACATACATATGTATGTATAAGCACAAACAGTACAAATGCTTCCCAAATTGAAAATAAGAACCGTTTAAAGTTAAACTTTGTACTTGAAAGTTTTTAAAGTGATTAAGAAATTCGACCTACTTTCTACTGGTGTACTGGTAAATCTTTCCGATCAAAGAAAATCTATATATGTACATAGGCATAGATTTGTCGTCGTGACGCACTACACAAGACGTTATCCTTTGTCGCTTCATTTTTTATTTTCCAAGCGTATATTTATTTTCGTGCGGCTTGAACAAAAAATAAATAAAGCATCGTTATCCTTTATTCTGATATATTATGACAGACCCGGCCTGAAACAGTAGCGGTGAAAGTAAAATCCCTTGTAAAAATTCGCGCGCTCACTCCTCCCCCTCGTCTGAGGTTCATTTCGTATGGGTTTCCTTCAAATTGCGCCACATTGATCCGGCCTATAAAAAATTGCGGATTTTCCGCCATACCGCACTAGATAATGTAAGGTGTGCTTTTACTTGTCCTGGCCGTAGTTTATGCGATGGGATACATCGTGACGAGGGTCCTTGCAACGAAGGACGTGCAAGAATCCGAAAGCGTTCGCAAGTCTCGTATCGAATTTGAGCCCCATTCTCTTCAATATTCAATTCTTGTCCCGTGGAGTTTCACTGCGGGTCTCTTGCAATTTGATTACGTTCCGAGTTGCAGTGCGGCGAGCTAACGAGACCCATTCATACATTCCAACGGATAAAATTCTAGATCTAGACTAGATTCCGTTCGCGAGAAGCGCGAAACTTTTTAGACAACTACGATAATTATCGTATGAGGTGAACACGTTAGAGATGCAACAGAGAACACAAGTGCAACTCGACGATAACGACACGGCGTTGGCTGCATTTAGTTTTGTATACAAATAAGACGAAACCCATTCCGTAACGTCTAGCACAGTGGTCTTCAATATTTTCAGCACTGTAGATCAGCGGTCGCCAACCTTTCGGACCTCATGGACCACTAAACTCAAAATCTCGAATCCCGCGGACCACTCACTACCATGATTTTTACTTTATTTCCATAAAAGTAACATTCTAAATATGAAATGGTAATTACACTAAGTATGTATATTTGCACTCCAAGTTATTTGCAAAAAGTTGGATATCACCTTATAATGATAGAAATATTATAAGAATTAAACGATATATTCATTATGAAAACTGCCAAAACAGCCAAAGCGTATGGATGTGAAACTTGGATGCTAAATTCAAGAATGCTACGTAAAATCTAGTGCACACAGAAAAGCATGGAAATATGTATGCTCGGTATAACAAGAAGAGATCGTAAGAGGAATGCATGGGTATGAAGTATGACCAAAGTGGCAGATATAGCAGAACGTGTGAAAAAGTTGAAGTGGCAATGGGCTGGACACATAGCGAAAGGAATGGATGGCAGATGGACGCGATAAATACTGGAATGGTATTCGAGAGGATGTGAAAGAAAGCGAGGTAGACCGAGTGGACGATGGAATGAGATTGGAGAGGCCTTTATCCAGCAGTGGATGGTGAACGGCTGAAAATGATTAAGATTATGAAAAATGCGGACCACTAAAATTCTCTCGCGGACCACCGCGGTGGTTGGCGACCGCTGCTGTAGATAACGAACTTTTGGATTTAACGTAATGGAATGTATGCATATGTATGTACATATATTTGATCTACATATAAACACAATTCAACTTATTGCGTTCATCACTTGCAATTCAATCAAAATTGCATACACACAGCATAATTATTTGATTTTATTTCAGCTTGCTGAAAAGTGTATCAAAATCAACCGTAAAGGTATTGCGATCCACAGTTTGGAAGTCTAACTTCTGAAATCCAGACCACAATGCGAAGATTATGTATATCAAATCAAACGTTCGTATGAAAATTTTCAGCGATTCAAACCCACATAAACGGACCGGGCGCGTATCTTTACATTTTAATTGTTTTTGAGTAATAAAAACATTATTAACATTTATAAGTACGAACCCACGAATACTGAATGAATTTTGCGGTTAAAATAAATTACTCTTTTAATTTGTGCATTTTAGATTAAGCCATAATAATTTATACGGCGCCCGTTAATATAAATTCATCCGAGCACACAACAAAAACGCAACGGTGATAAATCGTTTTAATTTTTCGTCTTTAATTATGTTAAATTTAATTACAATCAGAAACGTGTTAAAAATCACCGATAAACGCGAGTTCCGCTCTCGTTTTCCACCCTTTTATTAAGTGTTTTAAGCTCATATACGATGTGATGTGATACGCCTTGCAGTTAAAAACTGTGAGTGCACTTGCACTTATCCAGTTTAATTATAAACTCTCGCAGTTAAGTGGCAATAATTCACTGCGCAACTCTCACACTGTGAAACACACCAGGGCATTCGAATCAAATAAATCATACGAAAAAAAAACGCTCACCTTCAAAACTTTAATGACTGCATTTAATTTGAAATTGATTACAATTGAAAAGCACTGAAGAAAGTATACACCGTTTACGTATAATGGAAAATAATCGTGACCGAAAAATACGAAATAGATCGACTACGAATTGTTAAGTGGCAGTTTTAGATTGGAAGCGCGCGTCTATACAAAAACTGCCACTGTTCAACTTTAATTAATCGCACTGTGCTAGAACTTTTTTCTTTGATTTAATTAAATTAAAATTGAGAGCACCTAACGGTGCATTTATTACGTGCAAACATAATAAAATTGAGAAACTCTATCTGTAGCAGAATTATGAACGAAACCTCATTACATTTGCGCTAATATTAGACTGCAGCAATAAACCTGGATAATCCATTATTGCTTTTAGGTACATATTGTTGTCTAATCTCTAATGTATACGTATAAAATTTCGATTTTATGAAAATCGTTAAAGAGGATTTATAGTATCCATTAAAGTTTTACGTAAAAACAGTGTAATAATATAAAATTATACCCGAAAAGAACTAAGGTTGACCAATATCCTAATTGATTGTAAATATATATGGTTATACCTTATATATATACGTATGTATGTACAGTTCATTGAAATCGATTTATAAATAAATTACATAACGAAATATAATAGAACAAGACAGATCATAAACTATTATGTACATACTTATATTCAGCCATACTATGCCATTTTACATGGTACGTGAACCAATATTTCACACGGCTGACCGAAGAAATTAGATAGCGTTGCGGTTGAATTCGGTGAACCGAAACTGTCTTATCTTCGAACTTTAGCTTCCCATCGGGCGATGACGATACAATAATGGGTTAATTTATCAATTTTATTACCGTGCAAGCTTCAAATTGCATTCCCTTGCAATATTCAAGCAATGCATGGCGAAAAAATAAATAGACCGCACCCATTCGTTCGGCAGATAAAAAGACGAACTTCCAACAAATGGCGGTGGTAAATGTACATATTTCGATTCCCGTAAACATATTTATTTTCACAATTCGCAATAAAAATATGTATTTTACACATCGCCGTATATTTAAAGGGGTGGATCTTTTCCAGAAATTAACTGGACGTCAACGTAAGTCTGGATGCAAACAAAATTGATTAATGAATCCCTTTCAAAATGCCGTTAATCAAGGACCATCAAAGCCATGCAACAGCACCAGTTCCTATACATACACACAAGTAATAAAATTATAATACAGTTTCGATTAATCTTCATCAACGACAATAAAACCATCCTCGACTGCTGAAGCTTACTCCATTTCCTCGGAAGAATTCGTCTGAGCGAAATTTCTTATCCTTATTTCACTTGAAATGTTTTCGCATCAAGTTAATCGTCCGTATATGTAAATCCTGGAATTTTCATCACATTTAGAACGTTTATCCCACACAGACAATTTCCTATTCTTCTTCAGACACGTCAGAACTGTCGTTAGGATTTGCGGCATTGTAAAAACGATACGACATATTCCTTCCAATTTCATTCAAAAATTATTCAGATTATATCCGTTAATATTGTTCTTATGGCCTGCCTACAATATCCTGTATATAAAAGGATCACGTTCGTATTTTTTTAAATGCAATATGAATTGAACCAATATATCAGTTGGGCGAGACTCGGTCTTTTCTAAATGTGCACTGTGACGGCTAATAACACAGTTGGGTCACATTCATGGGTATTTATTTATCCAGAGTCCCGGTCTGCTCGTTAAATTCCAGACACATTCAACGGGTGCAGTGTTTGAAAGATCTCGTTACCAAATCCCTGGAAATCGCACCGGGGCTAATGAACGAACCGTATTCTAAAATTATTTAAATACATACATACTATCCGGCATCCCTTAGCGAGTAAAAATGGCGAAAAAGTTCACACTGCGTTTCATGTTCCGCAAGTTTGATTCAACATTTATATGGTGATATTGGACGAAAGCTTTTTGTTTGTTTGGAGTTCCTTTGGCCCGGGACCAAATCGGGTTCTGCTGCTGCATTATACCCAGGACTATCAGGACACCGCAACATGCCCCGACTTCAGGGTTCGGCAACTGGCAATTCCGCAAAACGAACGGCGAGTACGCGAACGGAAATCTCGATTATATCAAACAAGCTAAATTCGAAGTTCGCATTAAAAGTTTTGCAGACCGTCGGGTAACGAGACCGTTTCGGATTAAAAGGAAGAAGTGGGATGAAAACGACTTCGGGGAATTGTTACTTGGAACGTGCTTAGAAACAGTTCAAACAGTGAAACGCTCTCAATACAAACACACCCAGTAAAGCGTAAGCAATTTCAAAGGTTTAAATTGCATTTTTTACTTTATTTTTCGATGGTGTCGAATTTGCCGCATTGGAAAAACGGCGATTGAAAATTAAATTGCATAGATATATAAATGTTTCGGATCGCTGAATGCGTTTATTTTAGATGCGCGTGTTCTATGTACAATGTACATACATACATACATACATATGTAGTCGAGCAGATGCGACACTGCAACACTGAGTTCGACTTCGACATAAAATGCACCCACTGTAACATTATTCACTTTCATTAACTTATACTACAACTAGCTTTATTACCCGGCTTTGCCCGGGGTGTAATTCTAATTCCGGGTGTAATGTAACTCCCTCCTGCCCCGGCGGCCCCTTTTTTGGACTCCCGAAATAATTTACTACACAAACACTATATTACATTATATTAATTACACCCCGGGCAAAGCCGGGTAATAAAGGAAGAATGCGGGGATGTGGAGGGGTGGGGTTAGGGGGGGGGGGGGACGTACGTACTTAAATCTGCCGAAAACATCTACTATCGTGTGTACTTCGTCGTTTCTATTAATCGTACCCGAGCAACGCCTGGTAATTGACGAATGACCCATACGTACATACATACAATACAAACTTGAGTGTTTTATATATTAGATACATTGTATTTACCTATAGTTTAATGAATCCACACTTGCACAGTCGAACTATAGAAAACTCAATTATATAACATTATTCAACAGTGGCAATGGGCTGGACACAGCGAGAAGAATGGATGGCAGATGGACGCGAAAAGTACTGGAATGGTAACCGAGAGGATGTGAAAGAAAGTAAGGTAGACCGAGTGAACGATGGGCTGATGAATCGAGAAAGAATGTGTGGAGTCACGTGGATGCAGATTGCTCAAGACAGACAGGAATGGAAGAAGATTGGAGAGGCCTTCATCCAGCAGTGGACGGTGAACGGCTGAAAATCATGATGAACATGTTATTTCGTTATGCCTAAGATCGCAAACGATCAACTTGGTTTCAAGTTAAAAGTTAACTTGAAACAATACCACATTTTTGTTGTACATCACACGCCCTAGGGGATAAGGAAAGTGCCGAGCAAACTCCGCGCGACTTAAAAATTATGAAAAGTTCGGCAATAAAGTCCCAGCGTCACTGTTATTTAAGATAATACGGTCTAAATGGGAAAACTTAACGACTTTAATTGCGCGCCGCTTTACGGCGCGACACGTTTTCCGCGAATTCCGCCAACTTTTCCGAATTTAATTCCATCCCTCCGCGTGAAACGTTTCAGCGCTTAAAGCGCGCAATAAAAATTAATTTTCCACAATAAAACAACACCCGAGAACATGCCGTGGTGCACACGCTCAATGAAGCATAATAATAAATAATCGACCCGCAATCTTCTCGCGTACCATAATAATTATGTATATGTATGTATGGTCATACGTGCTCGATCGCTATTATGCACATTTATAAAAATTACTCTTGCATACATTATTTGCGCAGAATGCCTTTATTTCACTGTAATTGGTATAATCAAGGTGCATAAGCCAATCGCAAGATAAAAGCCCCTCGAACGATCTGTTGCAATGCCTTTAAATTTACCAACAATCGACTCCATAATTGAATACAATTACAATGACAATCCGTTTTGTAAAAAAAATAACAAAACCAAATTTTAATTCATGGATCGAAATTTTTTATAGTTACATGGTGCATGTCAAAGCCGGAAAAACTTTTTGTGTCAAACTTATAGCGGATGCGTCCCGCAGCAGTGGCTGTGAGCTTTCGACCCCGACGAAAGCTTTTTGCAAGTTCGCAAGGCTCCCCGGGGAGGCTTTAAATCGAATAGCCGTGGAACAGGAGCGTGATTTACCGTTCGCGAAATATTACACCGCCGTTAAACTGCAAAAATAAACTTAAGAAGTGAAATAGTTCCGAACGGATTGCGTCAATAAATACAGATATGTACGTGGAAAAAGGAAATTCGATGGAGCGTCGCGTGGGTAAATAACTAGTCGGAAAAGCGCGTCGGGAAAAGCGTTGCACGAATACTACTATACCTACCATTCCATTGGTTGGTTATTTCTAGTGTTTATTGAATGCAACTTTTATTTTGTAGTATTAAAATAAAAGTAGTATTATGTAGTACTAAGTAGTATGAAGTAGTACGAAGTATGTAGTACTAAGTAGTATTAAATAAAAGTTGCAGTTGTTTCCAAAAGCACACTAAAGCTAGTGTACTTTTGGAAACATAAACGGCAAATGAAAACAATCAAAACATAACTATGTACATATACCTACTTACATATATAAAACCAACATTAATATAACTTTTGAATGCATAGCTATTATGGTGGATGTTAAAACAGAAGGCTTAAAAATTTAATTATTATCTTGGGGATAATACCGAAAAGCTTACAAACCGACAACAATGAAAATTAATAAAACATTTTTAAAACAACAATTGTACCTTTTCGCAGACAGTTCGGCAAGATCCTGTAGCTTTGGAGCAACATGTTGAAACCTCTGCAAAATAACACAAAAAAATCATTAATTTCAATATGTACGTTAAATCAAATGACAATATTTAAATGATACTAAATTAATGTGGATAGAGTAATTTATAGCTGTTAAAAAATCATCTCTAATCAGAACGACTTTCAGTAGAATTTCTCAATATTTCCAATCCAAGTAGATACCTATTTTTATATATGTACGTATAAATAAATTGTAAATAGTCTAGGCGCTTTTCACGTCAGAAACGTCTTCGACGACCAATTGAACTGTCGATCAATCGACGAAGACGAATTGCCAACGATATGTAGGTATATACAACTATACTCTAACAGCAAAGTTGATTGTGTTGTTTCAATCGTGCTATAGAGTAATAATTTATTTATGACTCGCCGAATAAGGACAAATATCCTTTGCTGGCTAATTAATAGGATCGGTTAATAGTAAATGCGCTTACAAAAAGCCAACGAGTATATTGTACGTCGGGACTAATTAATTCGATCAATCTATTTGTGTTGTGTGGTGAAACGATAACATAAACCTTCTATGGAGACAGATCTTACATTGTATAATACTAATACATAGTAATATTAAAAATATACACGGTGAATATGCCTCTAATTTTTTGGCCATATTATTCGTTACGGTATCAATACATAGCATACAAATTTTATGCGTAAATTATAGATTAGAATATAACGTGCATACATTTGACATATTCGAGACAGAATTATTTATATCTGTAAGTGGGTCATGAGGAGTTTAGTTTGGATATTGATCCCAATTAACTTGATAATATTTACTTTATTTTGCGATGTTGACACTAGGATCTTCGGCTGATCAGCGACAACATTGACAGATCAACCCCGCAAACCAATCTAAACAAATCGACTACGTCAAAAACCGAAAAAAAAACCGATATCACGAAGCGATTCAGCATTATGCAAATAAGATGTAAATAAACGCGAACGATCGCGCGTGCGGGGGTACCTTTAGGGAAATTTTCCGTACGTGTGTGGCGAGCATTGTTACCCGGCGCCATTATCCAATTTAATATTCTCCGGTAATTCCACGAAACGTATAATTTTTGTCAATTGTCCGCGACATGCGGCCGAAGTGTGTCTTTATTGCTGTCGCTTCTCAAACTGTGCTGCATCGATAAATGTCAATAAACAATATAATGATGGCCATTCACGATCCGTTTTCCGCGGGGTAAAGTACAGGGTAGAAAACGGTCGGTTTAGGACATTCACGATATTTTTTGATGAGACGTCGTTCTGTACCCCGGGAAATACGGATCGAGAATGGCCACCATTAGAGCCCAGAATAGATGGAGTACGAAGACAGAACAAGTATCCAACACACGTCGAAAGAACTGATACATGAAATATGTACCAACAAGATATGACGATGTATCAAGACATTAAACACAACATTATCATCATCATTTTCAGCCGTTCACGATCCACTGCTGGATGAAGGCCTCTCCAATCCACTTCCATTCTTGTCTGTCTTGAGCAATCTGCATCCACTTGACTCCACACATTCTTCTCAATTCATCAGCCCATCTTCCACTCGGTCTACCTAGCTTTCTTTCACATCCTCTCGGATACCACTCCAGTATTTCTCGCTCTTTGTGTCCAGCTTATTGCCACTTCAACTTTTTCACACGTTCCGCTATATCTGCCACTTTGGTCATGCTTCTTATCCATGTATTCCACTTACAATATTTTCTTGTTATACCAAGCATACATAAATCTTTCCGCGCTTCGCTGTGTGCCCTGGATCTAACGTAACATTCTTGAATTCAGCATCCACATTTTACATCCATATGTCATAACTGGCAGTACGCATTGGTCATATGCCTTCTATTTTAAGGATAGCGGGATGCTGGATTTAAAAACTATGTTCATTCTTCCAAAAGCGCTCCATCCTAGTTTCATTCCTTCTTCTTTACATCCAGTCATGTTCACCAATTGTCCTAAGTATGTATGTATACATTAAACACATAACTGACACAAAAAGTACAGCAACTATGTAGTTCGAAAACCTACTATAAAGTAAAAATGTTGACACTTGTTGCCTCTATCAATCCCAGGCTTTAATAAAAACTACTAGCATATAAAACCAGTCGAAATAAACTCGTAAAACGAACGAATTTATTACGAGCTATTAATCTGTAATATCGCTGTTAACATTTCATACACACGCGCGCGCGCGCGCGCGCAAGATACTGGTTAATCGTAAAGCAATAATAATCAACAATAGTAAATAAGCTAATATATTTATGCCATCCAGATTACTAATGTATTAATTCTACAGTCTAGCTAAGCATGCAGTAGCTAGTGAGCTTTGAGTGTGATTTTATCGATTAGAAATACATTTTTGTAAATCGATTCAATTAACATTAAAAGGGTACAATGTTGCAGAATGGACGCTTTTAAGAACGTTTTAGAATCGCTGAAACGTTTCACACTACGTACGAAATGCCCGCATGTAATACTCCCCATAGGGCTATTATAGCTAAATAGTAGCCTATTTCTTTTCATTATTCCCAGAGTAATGGCGCATTTATGGTTTAAAGTAAGAACAATTTAAGAGTACGGCACGCACTCGAGGGCTACACTTACAATTTAATAATGTCGCGCGATCCGAGACGAGGACAAAAATTAATCATACATGTACAGTACATGGTAAATTTCAACTTTCCCGAGAGAAAATAATAATGCGATGATTATGTTAATAGACTAACATTGATGTTGGTTCGGTAAGTGGCACTGGTCCGTTGAATAAATAAAACGAAAGCTTTTTCCCCCGTGTCTATCCCGGGGAGCTTTTCCATGCGATCGTCGATACAAAGCGATTTTTCTCGCTGTTGCAACATCGGCTCATTTAAAATGTAAACGAAAGCTTCGGCGGCGCAAAAGAGCCGTTAAATGAAAGCCTTCCGGTCACCGTTTATCCGGATTTAGCGCTAAAGGATTTCCCATTATTGAATATAAACGCCTACGCTGTGAGATTCGAGCTTTTATAGCCGATAAAAAAAAAACGCTATTATTGTACACAACGAACCGTAAAAGGCATTAGCTTTAAAAATATATAAGTTACACTGTAAAAATATTGCCAAATTTAATCAAAACACTGTCGTATGATCCAGCGATCGCCAACATTTCGGACCTCACGGACCACTAAACTCAAAATCTCGAATCCCGCGGACCACTATCGTGATTTTTTCCATAAAAATAACATTCTAAATATGAAATGGTAATTATACTTGTATTTGCACTCCAAGTTATTTGCAAAAAGTTGGATATCACCTTATAATGATTAAAATTATTTTAATTACAATTATAATAAATAAACGATACATTCATTATTCATTATGAAAACTGCCAGTTATGACGTATGGATGTGAAACTTGGATGCTAAATTCAAGAATGCCACGTAAGATCCGGTGCACACAGAGAAGCATTGAAAGATGTACATATGCTTGGTATAACAAGAAGAGATCGTAAGAGAAATATGTACATATGTACATGGGTAAGAAGTATGACCAGAGTGGCAGATATACATATCAGTACGCGTGAAAAAGTTGAAGTGGACACATAGCGAGAAGAATGGATGGTAGATGGAGGTGAAAAGTACTGGAATGGTATCCGAGAGGATGTGAAAGAAAGCAAGGTAGACCGAGTGGAAGATCGGCTGATGAATTGTGAAGAATGGGTGGAGTCAAGTGGATGCAGATTGCTCAAGACAGACAGGAACGGAAGAGGATTGGAGAGGCCTTTATCCAGCAGTGGATGGTGAACGGCTGAATATGATGATGATTATGAAAAATGCGGACCAACGGTTGGCGACCGCTGGTATGATCAATGTAAACATCTTGTATAGATTAATGTGACGATATACATAATTGAATCTGTATGAAAAATTTGAACGTCTACGAACTGTAGAGATATAAATTCAATTCAGCTGAGAAACTTTACGATTCAGCGATAAGTATACATTGGAAAACCAATAATACATAGAAGTATCAGCTTGGTTTCACCGCATTTTGGCGAAACGAAAGAAACACTGTCTTCGGCAATAAAGGCCGTTATTGTTTTTTTTTTTTCCTTCCCATAAGACATTTTACGACTGAGGACACCTGTACACTCTTGACTTTCGGGACTGATATGATGGATACACAGTCTCAAGGGTGAAATGCATGCAAAGCGAGAGAAACATAGAGGGTCGTCGTAAATTCGGCGATTTACTGAGCTCTCGCACGGTACTGCAACTTCAGAAGATCGTTTGAGAATTTTCCCCAAGGAAAACTCTAATTTATTTCAATGCAGAAATACAGCGCGTAAGTTAAATTACATTGTGCGATCGTTGCGTTTTTTAATTTCGTCATAAATTGAAGACTTTTTTGCGCCGATTTCCGCGTAACGGAGATTCGTATCGTGGACGCCTTCACTGACACCGACGCACGTCAATGAATTTTGCTAAAGAACAATGATGATCAAAGACCCGAAATATCAGAACAAATACTCAGTAACGAAATTTACCGAACGGCAGTCGGTCTGATTGATGTCGACGACTCACGCTGCGACTTCTCGGCCAAGTAACACGATACAACACCTAATGGTTAAAATATCTTATTACAGAGCGCGGGGGTGAATGTATCGAGAATGACAATACATCAAGTTAAAGTATTATATATAATATATAAAAAAAATGATAGTAATTTACAATGTGAAAAACGTCACGAGAATGTTTCATATACGCGGGTATAATATCGCGGATCTGGGTGTTCTGTAATCGATCATAGCGACAAGAGCATAAAATGTCAGGCGTTTTATTTTTTGCCCTCTCCCCGTGCCCACTTAGCTTGTCAATATTTTAAATTATCAACATCCATCATGGCAGCTCGGGCACTACTGGTTTTTCGAGATAAGACTTTTTTGACGGCGAACGAAAAAAATAATAATAAAAAGACGCACCAAATCCGCAAGATATCAATCTAAACGTAAACTCTCCGATGTAATCCATTATCCGGAAAATTCATGCATCAATTGAAAAAAAGACAAAAAACATTGCATAAGTAATACCAATTTATGCTGCGCCATCGTATCGCATTTATGAATATTTCATATCAAAAATCAATAAGCAATATAGGTGTATTATTCACGTTTGACGATGTCCCGGAGCACAATGGTGACATGTCCATGATTTTGCGAAAATGAAATAATGCAACTTAATTCCTCTTTGATTATTCTGTCAGGGCAGTCAAAAGGCACATCCGAATAACGTCACATGACTAAGTACAAAAGTTCTACTAATATTCTTGGAGCGCACAAGTGACAAATCTGGATTTATTGCATGAAATTTGAAAAATTAAATAACAATGAAATAGCATCTAAAAATCGAGAGTACAGTGTGTACAATTACCATTTTTATACAAAGTCCCCAGATTTATGAACGATTGACTACTTTGAATATGACCGTTTCAAACAATTTAAAACTGCCGCCCTGAATGATTGACTACTTTGGACATGTCACCTTTGTGCTCTCAGGACGCGATTATGTTTCAAATATACATATTATTGGCATGGAACACTTTGTGTATTGAAAATATTATAGGTTCTAGTGTCGAATCTCAAGGTCGATTTGACCACTTCCCAACTGAACCTCATTGCTCTTAAAGACAAGATACAAGAAGCCGAAAGCCGAAAACCAACAAACGACAGAACAATTGAAAATGATACACGTACAAAAGGTTTGCATTTTCTTTTTATAATTATTTGTTGATATAGACGGAACCTTTGTGCTCTGGGGAGGCGAATTATGTACGTACATATTTGTATATATAATAGCCGAAATCCGTCTGTCTGTCTGTCCGTCTGTCTGTCTGCTGATAAAGCTCTCTGGGGTAAATAATAAAAAAAACCAGAACCAGTGGGATTTGAACCCGAGATCACCAGGTTGGGAGGAATCGTGCTTACACTATCTTCCAAACGGAGGCGATGTCGAATGTGCTATAATTGGCCAACGTTAATTCTCAAAAGGGTTCGCGACTTTGCTAAATTTTTACATTGTTGTTATGATAACGCGCCATAGATGGCGCTTGGTTGCATAGATGCAACAACTATGAAAACTATAAAATTCAATATTATTTTTCAGTACGGGTGATGAGAACGCTCCGTTAATATTCAACGGGCTTACACTAGTTCCCTAATAACTTTAAGAATTTCCTCATCGAAGTATTTTGATTGAAAATGTAAACGACAGACATTATTACATTAACAGTAATCATCCGAGCATATTTATTGACTTTGATCGAAGTGCAACTGCAGTATCCGAAAACGTACAAAGTCCAACGTATGATCGTGCGCCTGACATTTCAATCGATAAACGTCCAATCGAGTCCGCTATATAAAATATATAGGATGATTCAAATACAAATTGGATTTTCGTCGCTTTGACGAGTGCGCATTAATTACTGGTACCGGATTTTTCGGTTAATTACCCGTTCCCGTACCGGGTATTTATTGATAAATTAGGGTCGCGCGCGCATATCGGCAACAGTACTGTATTTATGGACCGTTAAGAGATACATGATGGCCCGTAAAACATGCGAGGCTGACGTGTGTGGTCCAACGAGACCTCTCGATACATCTTTTTTTTTTTTTCATACACTCCATCTTCTTCAATATATAAATAATACGAATAATAAACAATACAAAAAAGCGAGAGAAAAAACCACGCACTTTCTTCACTCGAAGCTCGCGCGCATTTACCCGGGGCTTTTCAGGGCTGTCGAATCGTAAAACGGAGACGGTTCGGGGACTTTGCGTTATATTTTATTCACGGTGGCACTTCGGAAAGGGATGGCGTTTAAGGGGTTAAGGTATTGGCGGAAGTAAGCGATCCTGGAGGCTTTTAAAAATTATCTACGCATCCCTCGGGGATGATTACGGGGTTTTGTGCCGACACCCTTAAACGTGATTTAAGTTTCCAAATGTGCAAAATTGTGCCAATTCGTAAAAGCGATCGATCGTATTAATAAAATAACGGATGTGCGGATTCGTCGACAGCCCTGGCCGAGTACCGTAGTAACTAATAAGTAACATTTGGGCCAAAGTAATGAATACGTTGAGCGGATAATGATAGCTTTTTGAGTTTTTGCTCCCCATTGTTTATTTACTCGTAATTTATTCGATACGATCGATATGTTTAAAATTGGACGGAAAAAATACGGATGGCTATGTTCGCGACGGGAGAATGTCGCGTGTAATATTGTTATTATGAGCGGTTATCAGCTCCAAAGAGTATTTATTATCATACGTACATATGTATTCGGAAGAGTACAACAGTTCTGCATATGGCCGAACTTATAATACGGACAATATTAAACAATTCAAATGACATGAAAATGATGAAATTTTTATATTAAAAACATGTCAAATATTATTTCATACTACATATATATGTACATGTACAGTGCAATAAACGAATAGCACTATAAAATTCGCTTTATATAATTTAAAATTTAAATGCGTAGTAGCTATTGGATTATTTTTTACGCAAGTGTGATAAATCTGATACATTTTCGTTTCGTTCACCTTTGATGTTTCGAGAAACATCAAAGGCGTTCAAAAGCGTTGTCTCAAGTAGGATGCTCAGATTAATCTTTTCGAATTAGAAGAACATCCGTAATGAACTCGAAAGAGCAAGGCTTGCCAAATTACCTTTGAAACGTTCGTCGCGCGCATTTTTCAATACGTTCTACGCGAAAACGTAATTTATTTGAAACAATTTTCACGAAGCGGCCTCCTCAAAGGGTGTGCGCGTGTAAATAAGGATTAGACTCGAAACAGTTTCCTTGTTCATTTTCTTCATTATTTAAAACCAGGTTCGAGCATGTCTATTACGTATTCAACAAAAATTTTCCAATTCTCACAAACTGTAATACAATTAAATCGACGACGCTGAAAAATCCACATAATTTCGTTTGAATACTTATTGGACTTTTCCGATAAATAAAATTGAATTCAATCGTATACACAGTATAAGGAGTGATAGAGTGACACAAACTGAGTGTTACAAAGATTAAAACAGTACTAGTGAGCATTTTGAAAATATGAATGTATAGACTAAATCAAATATTTGGATTTAGCTTAACTTATACATTGGCAAATCATTCTTTACGTAAATATTTAACGATGTATCTCTGCATCATGATATATCGGTCAATTTGATTTTACGTAAAATGAGCTTTCGTGAATGGATGAATATATAATGTACCCAATTCGGGAACAAACATAAACGTATGATACAATGAATGAAAGACACGCACGGTCGGTCGACGATGATTAATTAAGTGGATGATATCGTAAGCAAACACAATCGTCATCAATTAAGTCAATCAAGATGATGATTACCCTGGGCCGAGGATCTGTCCGCTGAGACGACCAGCAACGCGGTCATCAACCACCACCAGCAATTCCAGGAATTCTTCTCATTTCCACGGCGCATTCTTCTCCTCTCATCTGGGATGGCATGGCCCTTCCCTAAGCGCATTTTCCGACACTCATTATAGCGAGGATACCTTCATCTACATACATACGAGTACATACAGCTGGAAACGCTCACGGCATTTTCCCCAGTCGACTTGTACGATATTTTGATTGGGTAACTCGCGCACTTATTGAATAAGTTCAGTTTTTAGATCGTTGCGCTCCGATGAATGTGCTGTAAATGAAAAGGAAAAAAAAGGCGATGACGATGACGATAATGTGTACATTTTAACCGGTTCGATAATTAAATGCAATTTACGCGGTCGAATCTCTCACTGTGTGTATGTGTGAGTGTGTGTAGTAAATATTTCGCATTTTTGTCGCCGTGTGGAGAAATAAATATTTATGTACGTACAACGCATAACTCGACCGTTCGGATGCTGTAACCGGAAAAACGAACGAATTCTTTCGATTCGACATTATCGATTCAATTCGTAGATTATAATAAATTCAACAAGATTAAAAAGCTTCCTTGCTACACATACTTTTAGATGACTAAATGCAATAAAATGTAATTATATCAACTTCGGTGAAACAGTTTGAACTTTTCACATTATAAAGTGAGCGTACATACTTTTGATTCGCACACTAATTAAAACGAATAATAATAAGACAAAATGAGTTGAAATATAAATTAATGTAATGCAAGTGTGAGTCAGTCAAAAATAAAAAAATAAATCAAAGCCAACGAATTTTAATCAAAACTGCATCATTCAAATCTACACTATAACACAACATGTCCGTTCTCATCGTGTACAAAAATGCTTATGAATAATAAAACAACAATTTATTTCAATCGTTTCGTAGCAAGTGTCAATCGGCAGGAGATTACAACGCGGCGAAATATTGAAAAAAAGAAATTGCGAATTTTTGAGTTTGTTTTCGGGGATGGAGGGAGTGGTAATATTCGCACTTTGACTCTTTTTATAAAGTTTTGAGAACGAGTGGAAAAAGTCGCGATGTTATTTTGCACAAGGTTGCGAGAACGAACGAGTCTAAAACACGTCTTACCGCTTCGCCGATCGGCGATCAACTGTCAAAACTGTTCACGAGAAAACTAGTCGGCCATATTCGTTTGTTTACAACTAATGGCGCGAATTGATAGTATTTTACGTTCTCGTGGGATAATTTAATATTAAATTCTTAGGATTAGTTTAATTTGCAAGGTAATGAAAATTTCGAGTTTCCCGTAAGGACTTAAAACGATAGCATAATAAAATCACACGTTTCTTAAGCGGACCTTACAGCTTACACGGTGAATAATACTGTCATTATTTGAAAGTAGTGACAGTATTATTGATCGTGTAAACTCGATATTGATGGAATGACGGCAAGTAATAACGCGAATCCGGATATTTTGATATCGGAGCATCGGTATTGGCGAGTGGAAGGGTACTGTCACTAACGGAGTATAATGACAGTATTATTCACCGTGTATTGCTTTATGTACATTACAATGTTTTCATTTGTTGTTAAACTTCTTTTTTGTATTTCTTGTACTCATTTACGTTTTCGAAATCAGTGCGGTTTCATATTCGCGGCAAAATCGCACGATAAAAAGTCAATTTTTCGGGTTGCTACGAGGTATTTTACTTGCTCCGCCTGAAAAAAATCCTATCAAAATATTTTTTAGGTTCACTCGATTTTCTTTTTGCACGGTTTTGAAATTACGCGGTCCAGGAAAACGGACCAATTATTTTTTTTTACGCTGATTTTTTTTTTTGTTTTAACACGGTTACAAAAAACAGCAGTAAACGGGCACGTTTATTGTCAAGTAGCGACACTGAATAAATATATGTTTTTTTATTAAATTAAATTTATGTAAATCGAAAACCATGTCAATTTAGTACTTCATTGTGTATGTAACTTATGAAAATATTTTTTATGTATAAATAAAAAAATAAATTCGATTTATTTTTGATTTGGAGAATTTTTTTGTCGATGTACCTATACATATTTTTTTATTACTTTATCCTAATCGGATAAAGTATTGTGATCGTGCGAAAATTCGACCTCGAGATTTTGACTGATTTGTATCAGGTATCATCCCCTGATCACGTTTTCATGATTTCTAAAAAATGTCTGTATGTCTGTGTACTTATGTGTGTGTGTGTCTGTCTGTGTGTTTTTTCCGAAACTATCAAGTCTATCAAGCTGAAATTTCATATCTATTATTTTCATGTTAGGTGTAAGAGCCACAAGGAATTTGGTCATCATCAGTGAACCGGAAGTAGGGTTTTTTTCTTGTAGAAAATTCTAAAATATATATATTTCCGAAACGGCTCCGGGAATTTTGTCGAAATTTCATATCTATAGTTTTCACGTTAGCCGTAAGAGAAACTGTGATTTTAGTCAACTTCTGAAGCGCGAAAGTGGCAGTTTACTCTCGAACGATTTTTTGTTTTTTTTTTTTTTCGACCTTTTAAATATGTAGTATCGTCACAATATTGTAACTCTGAGAGAAATTGATATTTAAAAAAAAATAAATCATTAAAATTAGTCAACCGGAAGTAGGTTTTTTTTTTTCGTTGAAAAGTTTACGACAGAATATTTTCAAAACGGCTCCGGCGATTTTGTCGAAATTTCATATCTATAGTTTTCATATAAAAATTAAGAGTTGGTTTTGATCAAAATCCGCCGACCGGAAGTGGTAGTTGAATATATGCCGAAGATCGTATTTTACATACGGGCGCGCACTCAACATAGTAATTTCACGATATTTATGTATGTATTTTGGTCGGTGTGGTGGTGTGCATGCGTTTTATTTATTTACGTACTTAAAAAATTAATTTCGTTACTCTTTGTATTCCTCAAATATATGGATAAAGTCATGGGTTGGCCACACCCGAATTTTTTTTATAGTCCCTGGAACGTATCCCCCGTGCAAAAAGAGAATCGAGTGTAGTCTTTATTCATTCCAAAAAAGTTCCAAACATCGTGGATTGTCATGCAAAAACAATCCACAATCCACGATTGAGCTTCCAATTCTGCCAAATCCGCAAATAAAGTTGGACAAAATTCTACATTTAAAAATATAGCTAGTAGTAATTTGCTAAAAATGGTTGACCCTTCGTCGATAATTATGACAAGGATTCGAATTGTTTTCAACAAATTTTAATAAAACGTTTATTTTTAACTCCTTTGTAATTTGTTCGACGATTCCGGTTGCAGAATATCGTGAATGGAGTCCCGACTCCCAAAACCAATCCATTTTGAATTAGAAGTTCAACTTCTTTTTCCATGTCAACAAGTGGTCGATTTTAGTTCCCATATTTTAGGAACCCCCACAGAGAAGCATGTAAAGATGTATGCTTGGTAAGAAGAGACCGTAAGATGAATACATGGGTAAGAAGCATGACCAACGTGGCAGATATAACGAGCGAGAATGACACATAGCGAGAAGAATGGATGGCATATGGACGCGAGAAATACTGGTATGGTATCCGAGAGGATGTGAAAGAAAGCAAGGTAGACTCGGTGGACGATGGGCTGATGAATTGAAAATAATGTGTGGAGTCCAGTGGATGTAGATTCCTCAAGACAGACAGGAATAGAAGAAGATTGGAGAAGCCATCATCCAGCAGTGGATGGTGATCGGCTGAAAATGATGATGATGATGATGACTTTAGGAACCAGCTCTACGAACTAAAATTATTTTAGCAGCCGGTGCGAACCTACATACATATGTATGTACATATACATAACAGCACATCACTGGGTATAAACTTTTTTCGTATGATTAAAAACTGTTGTGTGAAAACGTTTTCACAATACGAAGCTATGAAATCTAAATATTGAGGCAACTTAAGTTTATGTTTATTTTTTGTAATGGATAGAAAATTTTATGTAAAAATTCGGGTGTGGCCAACCCATGACTTTATCCATATATTTGAGGAATACAAAGAGTCACGAAATTTATTTTTTAATGTTGAGTGCGCCGCGCGTGTGTAAAATACGATCTTCGGCGTATATTCAACTACCACTTCCGGTCGGCGGATTTTGATCAAAACCTTATCAACTTTTAATTTTTATATGAAAATTATAAATATAAATTTTCGACAAGATCGCCGTAGCAGTTTCAGAAATATTCTGTGGTAAATTTTTCGACAAAAAAAAACCTACTTCCGGTTGACTGATTTTAATGATTTATTTTTTGCTAAATAGCAATTTCTCTCAGGATTACAACATTACAATATTGTGACGATACTACATATTTAAAAGGCCGAAAAAAATAAAAAACAAAAAATCGTTCAAGAGTAAACTGCCACTTTCGCTAGTCAGAAGTTGACTAAAATCACAGTATCTCTTAAGGCTAACGTGAAAACTATAGATATGAAATTTCGACAAAATTCCCGAAGCCGTTTCGGAAATATTCTGTGGTAAAAGAATTTTAGAATTTTCTACAAGAAAAAACCCTACTTCCGGTTCACTGATGTTGACCAAATTCCTTGTGGCTCTTACACCTAACATGAAAATAATATATATGAAATTTCAGCTTGATAGACTTGATAGTTTCGGAGAAAACACACATACAGACACACAGACATACAGACACACAGCATACAGCATACAGACATTTTTTAGAAATCACGAAAACGTGATCAGGGGATGATACTCGATACAAATCAGTCAAAATCTCGAGGTCGAATTTTCGCACGATCACAATACTTTATCCGATTAGGATAAAGTAAAAATGCCATTACCGATTTTATTAGATAGAAATTTAAAAAGTCAACAGGAATTTTTCGAATGACAAAATTGCCGATAATTTTTGTATTGTAATTTTTTATACTACTCTCACGTAAATATAAATGAAAGCAAGAACATATTTAGTAAATTTGTATGGAATGCTTGTTGCTATGGTTAGTTTGCATAGCAACCCATACAAATTGACTTTTTGTCGTGCGATTTTGCCGCAAGTGTGAAACCGCGCTAGCACAATCAATCTTTTCCTTGGTAACGTATTAACAAGTATGTGAAACGATTTCAATACAATACCAATGTGATTTGTAATGTTGCTTTTACTCATTTTCTAAATTGACACAAAATATCACATTTTAATTTATCATTAGGTAGTAAATTACTATTTTATTTATTTAAAATTACATAATCGATGTTGAAACATCAAACACTAATCCTTGAATGCTGAATTGTATTGTGTTGACGTGATATTTTTAGATTTTAGCAAGTATGAGACCTGTAAACATAGCTAAATACGACTTTCTGAAAATAAAACAAAAAGCTCTAAATAATGTCGATTACGGTGACGAAGTAACCAAAAGACAATATGTAGAAGCTTTAAGTATAGCATCACAAAACATAGTGAAGAATTGGGACACTTCAAACGAGGTACTTACCTATATGATAAATTTAGATATATGTACATATGTAGGTAATAGCCATGAGAATTTTTAAAATACTGTTTTACCGACAGAAAATATTAAAACGACAAGAAACAGAAAGAAAAGAAAAGAAAAAGGCTGAGGAGCTTTCTAGAATAGCTTTTTACAATGAACTTATGGAGGCAAAGCGTCAAGAGAGAGAAAAAATTATGACTGACGCCAAAGAGATTTTTTTCAAACAAAAAGATGAACCAAGATTACTCGAAGGGTGATGAAAATCATACACATATACATACAAAATAAACCGCATGAATGATGATTACTTATTTATTCTTTGCAGAGCTTTGGTATGTGCAGAAATGTTGAGAGAACAAGAAGCCCAACGAGAATTTAACAAAAAACTGAAAGAAGATAAAAAGCGAAGGGATTTAGAATATTCCAAATTCGTGGACAAAATGTGTAAAGAATGGAAACAGCAGCAAGTAATAAAACGTCAACGAAGAATAGAAAAAGATATCAAAGCGTCACTTCTAGTCAAAAAACAGTAAGTCTTTCAAAGGTAGAATACGAAAATTTTAATTTCTAAAGTATAATTAGTGGTTCATTTTTAAAGGGCTGAAACTAATCGTCAAAATAAAATAAAAGAAAGAAAAGAAACGCTCGAAATGGAAAAAGAAGACAAAATAAACGAAAAAAGGGAATTGGATAAATTAAATGAACTTGCTATCAAAATGGTATGGTTACTTTGTTTTACCAAATTGCAATCCGGTGAATTTTATTTAATCGGTAATTTTAATAAATAGAAAAAAAAGGATCAAGAAAATTTTAAGAAGTATAACAAATTAGCTATGGATGAAGTAAAATCGAGAAAAGATAGAGAGAAAGAGTTTGATAAAAAAGAAAATGAATTAATTGAAATATATCACAATACACAATTAAAAATTCAAGATATGCGCAATAAAAGAGAAATAGAAGTACGAAAAAAATATTTCACTATAACAATAATAAATCCATCATGTACAATCGAATTTATATTAAGTGCGATGTAAATTTTACATATTTTCAGATTATAAATGAAAAAAAAAAAAATAGAGATATTGTAAGGAAACAGTTGTTCGAACCAGATCAAACTAAAAGTAAACTAATTGAAGAAAGGTATCAAAAAGAACAAGAAAAAATTCGTCAGAGGTATAAAAACAAATTTTTCTCTTAAAATTTAAACTTCCTTGTAAATTATTTTATTCTTTTCTACAGGGATGTTGAAACTTGGGAAGAAGAAAAGGCGCGCGTGCAAATACAAAAAAAAAAAAGAATAATTGACTACAAAGATTGGCTGGAGCAAGAAAAAAAGAACAACGATGCTAAGAGCAGTATTCTTTTATGGGAAATAGCTAATAGGTAAAATATATAATTATGTTCATGTTCAAACGTTTGATCTTTGCGAAATTCAGTATGTACATATGTACATATGTATTATTATATAGGCAATATCTGAACTCTATTTAAAACTAGTGACATACAATTTTATTTGACCCTAGGTTTGAAAATATTGAATATACGAAATTGTTAAACGCCAAAATGGAGGAAGATCATAGAAAAAAAACAACTGAAAACAAACAATTCCATCTTCAGCAACTGGTAAGTAATATATTATCCCACTCAATATCTGTAATTCGTGAAAAATTAAATACAATTTAAAATTAACATAACAGAAAGAGTTAACTGAAAAGAAAGCGCAGGAAAAATTGGATCGACTTAAGTTTTACAGTGATGACAGAATTATAGATATGAAAGCTGCAGATGAAAAGTTTATGACACATGCGAATCAACTTGTCGCTGAATGTGAATCTATGGGACGACCCACATACCCCCTACACAAAGTTATAAATGTAATAATTTTCTATTGCATTAATTCAATGAAAATAATTTTAAAATCATTAAGCCTATCTTATGATTTTTCAGGATTATAAAGCACGCTATATGGTACCAGAAAGAAAATTGTTAAACCATCTCCGCACACATTTCAAGTCAAATACAACCAATCCTTCAGCTGCCAATGAAAATATTATCGAGAAAGAAATATGCGATTGTGCAGCAACAAAGTAAAATTTAATCTTACACATGCTTAAAATTATTGCACGAGTGATGAGTCTATACATATATAACTTAAATCAGATTGACTAGAACTTGTACGAAGGAAACAATATTATAATAATTAGTGAAATTACCTTTTAATTAAAGGACTGTGGGTACGTAAATAATAACAAAAATTCAAATATTTATTTTTTTATTTGACAATATTTACCATAAAATACTAATTTTGTGCCCGTTGAATGAGAAATTCGTGTCGACAACATTTTTAAAGCTAAATCCTCCTGTGATCTTGCCACTAAAAAATTAGAAACCTTATCCATAATTCGATACATATAAAGTAAAATATAAAAATTTAAACATCTTTTTTCAAACAAAATTTATACATAACAATTTTCGAAGTTAAAAATAGAATTAATGTCATTTCAACAAAACTGTCAAATTAATAATTTGCCTTCACGAATGTCGAAAGTGCATATTTTAAAAACTCATTCCAAAGAATCATTAAAATTAAACAATACAAGAATAAACAAGATTTATTGTCATGGTTAAATCTAGGAAGATATATGCATATATGTTATATCGTAACATTTGTCTTAAAAACCAGCCAAATTATTATCTATCTCATGGCACCATCATAATATCATAAATAAGTTCGTAATATTTGTACTTGGGACGGCTCCAAAACATGAAAATACAAGATATGTTTATATACGTGTTGAAACTTAAGATTTTGACTAGAAAGTTAATGAAATTCGTAACAAATCAATATTATACTAAATACATACATATGTATAGTTATATAACAATATTCTCTTACACTATAAATGATCTTTGGTAAATACTTGTATCGCTAAAATTAAACATTTTTGTCAAATATAATACTGTCCAATTGCTTGTCGTGAACAATTGAATCAACAGGTACCATATATGTACATACATAAGTGCCTGTACTGTCTTTTTTTACAAAAATATCACAAACATTTTCCATAATACTTTTATTTATTTTGGCAATCGTTGTATTATCATTGTATCTAAAATAAATACATATTTTGATGCAGATCTGACACGACCAGCAAAGGCACTTAAAACTTTTAAATATTGTAATAAAGTATTGAGCGTTCACTAAACTATAACTTTTCATGAAATAGTGAAAGGATATCGACAAAAGATAATGTTTAAACCAAAACACTTAATATGTGGCACAAATAAATTATGGCAACTTAGATACTTAAAATCAACATTATTTTAATTGTCAGCATTTAAAAGAAATACAAATCGTAGTAATAAAAAAAACTTATTTTTACTATACCTACACTTTCCACACTATGTACATACAAGAGGAATATTCAATGTGAATGTATATTCATATGTGAATGTATTACACAATTAATAAATTGTGTTTGTTCCTATTATAAATGCAAAACTTTATCAAATAACCTAAATAACCCTTATGTACGTACAAATATCAACAGTTAAAACTATTTAAGATTGCCGCGACTAGTGAGGTGTAATTAATTGAAATCTAAGGAACATCTTTTTTTGTGTTAAGGGATCTGTGTCGCATTGTCTCCATTTTGTTCGAGTATCGAGATAAAGCTGATGATGCATCATTTTCTGTAGTCGAACTGTAACCGACAAAATAATTTTTTTAGCTACATATACATATTAGGAAAATATTATAAACTGATAAAGGAAAAAAATCAAACCTTCGTAAATTATAATGTTCTTCTCGAAATTCTTGTAATTCTGGATGCGACGCTCTCAACCAGTGTTGATCGTTTGCAGGATTCCGATGATCATTATCACTATAAGTTGCAACATTGTCTCTTAACATTAAATTACTTCTGTATGGTGGTTGATGTGACATTAAGTTAATATGTTGACTTGACAAGTGACGATCCATCATTCGGTCTGCTTGACTTAAATTTACAGCACTACCCATTGACCAACTTTTATTAGTGTGCTTTATTGATGGAGAGTGGTGTGAAGTGGACGGATTGTTTAAAGAGTGTCTAGATCGGGTTGGTTTTTCTCTGGACGTCGGCGATGATGGTATATGAGTATATGATTTAGAAGATCTAAAAAAGTGTACAGAAATATAAATATATAAAATTATAAAAATAAATGCACATCAGTTTTGTGCATGGAAATACCTTAAATCGGTAGGATAAACGTTTGGTATGTTCAAATGAATATTAGCAGCCAACTTGCTTCCGGTCTGCCATCGCCTTACTAAATATCTCATACGAATAACAGATCTAACAGCAATAATTATACACCTTAAACATAAAAATTCGCAAGTTAAATCAAATAATCAAAATTTAAATAAAATATTTAACTATTTACTAACTTCCATCTTTCTAATCCTTTTGATTTGAGGGGCGTTTCCGGACTTACTAATTTTGTTTGCCATTCTTCGAATGCATTGACAACTTTCAATAAATAATTCTTTTGCCATATTAGAGCTTTACGATAGCTTTGCATTCGCATAAAACGGCTATATAAGAATCGAACCTGCAATATAAATAATATTAATTTTAAGAATACTGTGTTTCCCCAAAGCACAAGCACATAGCCGAAAATACTTCAATTTTACCTGTTGATCGACACCTTCAGGAAGATTTAACATGGATGTTGTGTGCCTTAATCCACCCATTTTTACCTGTCCTTCGAGCTGCTTCACCTTTAATTGCAGATCTCTACGCTCTTTTGTCAGTTCTCTCACAGTTTCTGACATTTGAACATTTTCAGTAATATGCCTTTTCAAAAGCGCTTGCATTTCCTGTAATTTATTATGTTAAGTGAATTGTTAAGAATCAATAAAAAAATTACTTTATCGGGAAAGACACAGATCCAACGTCTATACTTAGGTTCTCACTTGAATTATTACCTTTAAATAATGTAAAGTGGATGATTCGTAATCAAATGCTCTTTCAGCATTCTGTCCATCAGATGTAAGAAGCATGTGTAATTTTCTCTCTCTTTCTGACGCTTGCTCGAGGCCATGTTTTAAAGATGAAATTTCTACAATGAGGTCATTCTTTTGTTGCTCCATGTCATTCTAAATAAAGTAAAAATTTAATAAATATCAGATGGATTTCAAAAAAATAATACGCAGCATGGAAAAATAATGTAAACACATTTGAATAATTAAATACATAAATTGAATTACCAGCAATCCTTTGTATGATTCCGATTTGGGATAGGATTTTTGAGACTCCTGTAAAACACTCAACCGTTTTTCCAATGCCAAAATTTCATTCTTTTGTAAGTGTAATTTTTCCCTTGAGTGCACTAATTCCAAATGCATTTCGTGCTTCTGTCTCATCAATTCGGCCAATTCTCGTTTTAAAATATTAGACTGTTCTTTGCTTGTGTCGATTTCCTTTTGGAACCACAATTTCTCTCTATCGAGTACATTCTGAAGATCTAGCAGTCGACTCTTTTCACGATCACGTTTGGTTTTGAGAACCATTACTTCCCCTTTCAGTAGCTCGGTAATCTCTACCTATTTTTTGTTAAATATAAAACATTATATTGTCTCACAAACATGAATCTAAAACAATACAGTTTAAATATAAAATACCTGGTCCTCTAATTGAGCTGATACACTTTTGAGTCTTTCTTGAAGATGAATAGTTGGTGGGCTACAAATTCCTTCACTTTGACCAGTTATGATTTGCAAGTGCTCTATTTGTTTTTTAAGGGATTCTATTTGTTTCAAAGATTGTTCAGCACTCTTTTTCTCTCTTTCAAATGACATTTTCAGTTCAGATTCCGAATCCAAAGCTACTTCAAGACGACCTTTCAATATTTGTATGACATTTGAATCTTGACTCTAAATTCAAAATAATTAAAAACTATGGATAAAGTAAAAAACTAGATTGATGACATACTAAATGAATTAAATGTTTTACATACCTGTATATTGTTGGCCATTTGTTTTTCTGTATCTAAAAGAATTTTCAATCTGGCAGAAGTATCTTTTTCAACTTCACTTTTTTCTTCCAAGTCTTGTAAATCGACAACTAAACTCTCTTTAACATCATTCAAATCAGATATTAAATTTTCTTGATCGGTTAGCCTATTTTCTAATGTCAAAATTTGTTGCTTAAGTCTGCCATTTTCATAAGATATTTCTTGAAGACGATTATCTCTTTCTCTATCAGAATTCACATCACGCTGACACCTAATAGATAATAGGTTAATTTAAATTTGAATAAATACATTAAACACTTATGTATTATAAAATACAATATGATTAAACAAACCTTTCAATCACCGCTTTGAGAGAATTTACTTCTTGGGAAAGTTCATTACATTCTTCAACCTTTCTACTTAGTTTAGCATGCAATTCTTCAAGATTTCCTTCTTCTTGCAATTTTTTTATAACCATTTTCAAATTAAATTCAAATTCATTCCTTTGCTGAGAAATCTCATGCAATAATTTATTTTTTTCCGAAACATTTTGAGATAATTCTTCTGTTTGCGTTTTAAGATCAATTATTTCTAATTTAGCCCTCTCCAATTCAAACACCTAAAGTAAATGAACATAAGTATATGAGATGTGATTCATAATAAATAAATAAAAAACTAACGTAAAATTATTTACTTTTCCGCTTAATTCTTTTCGTTTGAAGTTAATTTCATTCTGAAGTTTCGAAATGTGGTTCTTTATTTTGTTTAAATCTAATTGTTCTTGTTTTGGAGAAATGTGATCCAAAGAATTTGGAGATCTTGGACTGTCCAATTCACTAAGTAAAAGTTTAAACTCTTCCAATTTAATATTTCCATCTACAAATTCTTTATTATCATTACTAAAAAGCTTTTGTTGTGTTTCTTTTTCAACAACGTCCATCTCTCTTTGTGAAATATTTGCAAAATCGTTTTCTAATTTTATTAAACTTTCTTTAAATTTGATATTTTCATTTTGTAAATTGAAATTATCATCATTCAAATTTTTCATTTGATTCAAAAGTTGGGAATTTTCATTCTGTAAATATTGCTCTTTAGATGATAAATTTTTATTCAATTTTGATAGGTTATCAATTTCTAAAGATTTCTCATTTATTATGAGATGTAACTTTTCAAGTTCTACTTTTTTATCATTCAAATCTCTTTGAATTCCATCAAGTTGATCCAAATTCACATTCAAACTATCGATTTGTTGATTTTTGTCTGATATTAGAGTTTCAAATTTCTCCAAATCATTTAATTTCTTTTTGAGTTGAGAATTTTCCAAATCTTTTTTTTCTGTAGTACTATGTCTCTTGTCGAGAATCTGGTACTTATTTTCTAGATCTGATAATGCATGTTGAAGATTTCTTTTCTCTTTTGCTAATTCCAAAACAACGTTTTCACGTCGCACAATATCTTCTTTTAAAATTTGCAATTCGTTAGCTTTTTCATTAGTATCATTTATGGCTTGTTGGAGTTGCTGTTTCAATGTTTGTTGTCCACCAATTAACTTATCCAATTGGCTATTGTAATATAATTTATCATCATCCATTTTTTGGAGACTCTTTTGTAACCCTATTCTTAATTCTTCCATTTCATTTTGTAAAGTTGGAAATTCTTTTAGTTGCTCTTGGTTAGTTTTTAACATCATTTCCTTTGACTCCAGTTGCTTTTGCAACATTGAAATGTGATGATTGACTTGCGTTAAAATTTCAAAGGAATTGCTGGATTGTAATTTGATTTCAATACCATGTTCTTTGAAACTCTGCAGTAATTCCTCAATTTTTTCTTTATTTTGATTTTGGCTGTCACATTGTTTATTTCGTTGTCGATAATAATTTTCATCTGAAGAATTGATCAGTGAAAAATCAATTTTTTTAGGTTCCACAGAATTGTTCCTATTATCAGAAGCATCCTTATTGGGGAACATCGAACAATTTTCATTTGAATTACCTTCATTTGATTTTTTATTTGCACTCGAATGACCTTCACTTTTATGTGACACCCCAAATACTGTGGTTTCATTCACATTTCTCTTGTATGCATCAAGAAAACTGGTACCATCATCATGTTGTATTTCCTCAGGTATACTTTCATTTCTTTCAAATCCATCACTTAAATCACGACTGTTGAATTTGTCTCCCTGAGTAGTTTGAAAACCTGATGATGCTGCCAAGGGTAAGATTTTCTCCATTTCTGGGGCCGATGTAAGATTTTGATTTTTTGTTCCATTTAATGATAATTGTAAATTATCGCCGATATAACTATATGGTCTTATTTCAGCCTTGCGCATCAACTCAGGTTCATCAAACTCTGATATTGAAAGTATGTCACTTAAAGTTCTTCCTGAAAGTTTACCCTGATTATCAACATCTTTTTCACTGTGAGACATTAGTTTTAAATGATCCTCTTCGTCTAGTTTTATGCCTATAACAAAAAAATAAATTAAAAAAGATTGTTTAGAATCAAAAAATAAAAAAAAAAAAATTGTTTTATGCCCCTACTTAAAACTGCCTGTAAATGTTTTTCTTTTTCCAGTAATTGTTGTTTAAGCAAACTTATGTCGGCTTCTTTGTCAGCAACAACAGACTTCAAAAAATCAGGTATAGATTCATCATTCAACTGATTGACTTCAATTGCTTCTTGCAACTCGTTGTTTTTCAATTGCAATTCACGAAGTTCTCGTTTTAACTTTTGTACTACATCCCTATTAGAACCTGTATTCAAAATTTAAGAAAAACATTTATAAAACGGCATTCTTATTTTATATGTATATTAATTTTAATCATACCTGTGCTCAGGTCTAGTTCGTCATCTCCGGTTTTTTTTTTATCTGTGAGGGATTTTAGTCTTGCAACTTGTTTATCTCGACTATCGAGAGATTCTCGCAACAATTGAATTTCAGAATGTGCTTCGTCCAATTGCAATCGCAAGTCCTCTGTAGTTTGATGTCTTATTTGCTCTGCTGTATGGCGAGTTTGGTCCAATCTAGATTGCAATGAAGATATTCGAAGGCTTTGTTCCGACATACGCTCTTGGAGAATATCTCGCTCCGTTCTGAGTTCCTTTACAATGAAAATTAAATAAACCATTTAGAAATTCCGATTTTAGTAAATAGTATAAACTGAAGATTTATTACAAAACAACGATTACAGATGAATACAAATTCGAAAAACTAAAAAGTAAAATTAAATAATAAAAATATTACCTTGAATATTAATTTTGATGATATATTTTTTAAATTCATATCGAATAATATAATTTTATGACACATACAACATATCAAAGTCGATTAATGTAAGTTGTTTAAAACTATTATAGAATATCAAACAGAATATCAAATAGAACAGAATATCAAATTAAACTTCATATTTAAAAATTTGAATGCACACTACGTTGAAACACAGTCAACGAGTCAACAGTTTGTGAGCCAAGTTTACTCAACGTAATATAAATTGGACAGTATAACAACATCCTGAGCTTAATTGAGAGAATGCCATAACAAGGGTGTTCCAAATACATAATACAAAATAATATGTATTTAAATATTCTGATATGACTTAGTAGTTGTAGTAAATATCTAATAATAAACATTTCTATTAATGATCCAAATATGAATATCATAAAAAAATACAATAGTTTTGCGTTCAAACT
This sequence comes from Parapsyche elsis, assembly GCA_022651745.1. Lineage (NCBI taxonomy): Eukaryota > Metazoa > Arthropoda > Insecta > Trichoptera > Hydropsychidae > Parapsyche > Parapsyche elsis. Next base: position 2,384,037 of record JAGVSN010000004.1, on the reverse strand, counting down.
GTATAATGCAAGAAACAGTCACTTTTAGAGACTTGCTTTTTAATAAAATATAACACATCGTCGAAAGACTCGAGGTTATAGGTTAAAAATAACCAAAATATTTATTCTTGTGAGGGGATTGGAGATGACGTAGACATTTATGCCAAAAAGTTGGCTCTGTGACAAAACTGTCCATTCAACAATACTGTCTTAAACATAATAATAAAAAAAAAACTAACGTAATTTAACTACATAGCAAATATTCCCAGTAGTTTAATAAAATCAACTGTTGTTAAAGGGCGAGTCCACAGACAAAAAAGGCAATTAATTACACGCTTGGATTGTTTCGATTAGGAAAGAAACTATAATATGCATTGATAGTAACATATGACTCACTTGAGCTACGTCCTTTAATTGCTTGAGTTGCATTTCGAGATCACGTATACGTTTGAGAGCCGCATCTTCAGCTTTAAGATGTCTGTGAACGCAATCACCGAGTCTCGATATTTCCAACAAAGGTAATTGAAGCATCAACTTACTCGGCGATGTTGGAACAGCAAATTGAGACGATTTATCTTCAATCTAAAATAGACGCACACGTTATACCTAGTAAGTGAAAATTCTTTATCTAGAATGTGAATTTAGGTATATCTCAAAATATACTTTATCTTTCTTCCTTTGATCCTTTATAGAGACGTCTTCACTGGGAGAACTACAACTTTGTGAGCACACCGCCTCGTGGAGGTTCTCTAAAGCAGACGTATGTTCTGTAAGTGTGTCGACCAACACTTCTAATTGACCTCTCATTTGTTCCACCAATTTCTTTTCCATATCTAGCTCGGCGGCGATATTGTTTATATTTCTCTCGCCAGCTAACAGAACCTCAGCTGTTAATCTATCAGCAACTTCCTCCTTGAGCGTCTCCAGCTCGTTCGTCAAATCTTTCATCTTAAGTTCCCTCTCATCGGCGATCTCTTTGTAATGCGACAACTCTTTCAGTATATCAGCTTCATCACTAGCTTTTTTTTCCAATTGAGATTCTAAATTTCCAATTATGTCACGAAGCAATAACGTCTTTTCAATGGTAGCTTTTAATTCAGAATCTATAACATTTTTCTGATTTTCCACATCACTTATCAACCCTGTCATCTCGCGTATTTGAATTTCCAATTGTTCAACCTAGAAAATAAGTAACGAAAATTGATACTTTAAAAATGTATAAGCATTCAACTAGTTTTCATTTTAGGTAAACAAGAACAATATTTCTACATACACTAAATTAAATGAACACCAAATTACAAACACTAAATAAATTGTTAATAATAATAGTCCGTTAATATTATATGAATAAACGAACAAACATATTATTAGTAAAAAGAACATACAAATACGTAAATACATACATATTTATTCATTTAAATTCTTATAAATCCAAGACTACAACTGCTACAAGACTACTTTTAGGTACAAAAATTTTAAAAAATTCAAAAAATTGGCAAGTGAAAGCATACCAATATGCAAAAAATAAAATTAAGCTGTACAAAAGTGGAAAACGTTTATGGCAAAACATAAATAAATTATATATGACTCACATAACTCTTTGATTTATCAGGGTGCGGAACAGTGCATTGAGATAACTATAGAAACAGAAAAGAAGCACATTTGGACACAGCCCAACCACCAATCCATAAAAACAAAAAAAAAAAAAAAAAAAAAAAGTAAAAATTAATATTGCAATAGATATGTAGGTATGTATATATATTTTTTAAATAAAGCATAAATTTAAATAAAAATTAGAATTTCGATAGAAATATTAAATAATGTAAAAATTAGAAGAAAGATGATAAAAAAAGTTAATTTTTCAAAAATGTAATACATATCAATAAATGCTAACTACTGTCGTGCATCACATTAACATCGTGCTATTAAATGTGAAATTAGTGCAAATAATTTTTGAGTGTTAATAAAAATATACTAGTGTACGTAATTATTTTAAGTGTCTGTTAAACAAATATAAAATTGATTATGTTAGTTGTTTAAAATATTGATATTAACGAGTAAATGTTAAAACTAGTCCACCATTGACAGAACATTTGTTAAAGTAATTTGATTTTTAATTACAAACTTCTAATCCATTAGGATATAAATTCAGAATTGAATAACATTTAAATCATACTAGACAATATATTAAAAATAACAAGATAAATTAGAATAAAGTATGACAAACCTCTTTACAAACTCTCGTGTGATGTTGAGATTTAAAAGTTAATTTAGAATTATCAGCTTTCAATTGTTCCAGCTGCTGTTGGGACTCATCTCGTTCCTGCTCTCTTTCAGCCGCCTGCTCTTCGAGGAATTGTCGAGTAGATCTCAATTGCTTGTTAGCAGCCTCCAACTATCACAAACCAAATGGTATTTAATTTATAGGTTCATTAAACTAAATATGTATAAAAATTATCAACAAAATTCCTAATTATGTACGATATTTGTACTGTAAAATTTTAAATATAAAAATTTCACAAGCATTAGGTATACGAATAGATAAATACAACATAAGACATGCCAATTTACTCATGCAGATTTTACAAAGAATACAAAGATATATTGAATGAATAGAAGAATTCTGATAACAGAATCACAATACAGCACTATACAATATCAATAAATATGCAGAAGTTGGTTCATCTCATCCTCTTTTAAGAACCACAATCAACACAATATAGATGTACATAAATCAATACAATATCCTGGAAATTGCAGGCTACTGCAGTAGCTAGCACTCATAAAAAAAATTCATTATGTTTTTACCAAGTCTGTACATAATAAATATGTACATATTAAGATAATATTTTGTTGTGGTACCAATAATGCATTAGAAACGTTTACAGTTTCCATATTCATCTAATGGACATTTTTTCACAACATTACCATGGCTAAATTTAAATACGAACTTTGGACACATAAAGCAAGACAAAGTAAAATTAAACTAGCTGTAAACAATCGTAATTAATTATTTAAAATATTTTGAAATTACTAGCAGGCTCTTATAAAGAAAATTTTAGACAAGCTACATGAATGCTGAAACCTAGAGAGAAATTACCTTGACGCAGCAAATCTTATGAAGAGTGGCCGATTTCGAATGAGATACCTGTCATTACGACAACAAACAATTTCTCTGCATTAGAGTAATTTTGAATGATAAAAAGTTCGTTTCAGCGGAAAGCCTCAAAATATTCGTAGATGTTGATATTTTTGTCAAAAAAATCAGTTATGCGTTTATTTTTTCACTAACCTGCATCTGCATATCTTCTTTTTTCTTGGTAATTGCCTCTATCTCGCATGTTAATCTCCTGACTACTTCATGATTATTGGACGCTCGTTTATCAATGATTCCATCTAGGGAAAGTGACCGGCCACCTTCGGTTGTATTTCCTTCGCTCGCTAATAATGGCGGTGGTGATGTGATAGCTTGTCGAGGATGCGGAGGCAACGAAACTGGAGTACGAGGATGGGTAACAATGCCATAGCTACGAACAATTTTTAAATATTTATAATGTAAAAATAGGTCATAACTGATAAGTGAGAGGATATCATGCTGTAGTTCTTGCAAAGTCTTATTGTATAAAGTATATTATGACTAATATCTCATTTATATTAAACTCATAATTTAAGATTTACTAAGGTGTAACATACCCTTCGGAAATTACTTCTCTACTTTGATCAGGAATCGGTTCATTTACAAACTCTGCTATTTTATCCATTGCCATTTGTAATTCACCTCTGAGTAAAACTTCTTGGTACATACTTTGTGCGAGTGATTCTTCCAATTCCTGAAAAATATCAGAATTAAAGATACCAATTATTGCTTTCTGAAGAAATATTAACAAAATATATCAAAATTAAGTGAAATATTTAGTTGGGCAATTATGGTTATGGTTGAACATTTTCAAACATATACACGTTAAATGGTAAAAACATTAATAAAAAGTAAGATTTATACCTTCCGTGCAATTTCACTCTTTTCATACAATTCTTGAAGCATTTTATAGTCATTTTCATCTTTGATTTTTGTTTTATAACTTCCGCAATCATTTTTACTGTACTCATCTTGTTCTTTAATAATAATAATAAAAAAAAACATTTTAGAAAATATATCAAAACAATAAATATGTAACATACATACATATGCAAAGAGTTAAATATAAATACTGAGAGAAATCGACGGCATTACTGATAGGTTAAAGCAAAACAGATTTAACAATTGTTTATCAAAAACTTTGTCACTGAAATTTAGTTTCCCAAAAAGAAGACTATTTTAAAAGAAAGTATTTGTCAGCGCTTGAACCAAAATGCGGTGTTCAAAACATACAAAACGTCAGTGCAACTTCTAACCGAGAATGTAGATTATTGTCACAATTGAGACTGAAAGAAATACATACATAAATAAATTTAAAAAAAATTATTCATACCGCTTCCTAAGATACTGAGTCTCTTTGGAATTCTACGTGAAGATAGCGCTAATAATTCGTGTGCCTCATTTTTCAATCTCTTCAAACACGTGTCAAGATCGTGTTTAAAATTCACACTGATGTCTTGCGAACTATCCAACCCATCAAACGTACAATCGGCATCGATGTAAGTCATTATTTCGTTCACATTCGGAACGAAATGCATTTTCTTCGATAGGCTGTTGTTCATCTGAGATACGTTGCTTAGATTATGTTCATCTCCCTCCAAGGACTGGTTTTGGGATCCCCTGCTCGTTTTTATAGTGCAACTAGTGAAAACACAAGACAAAATAACGCACAATCGAAAACAATGTTCATTCAAATTCATGCCATTCATACGTACTTCAAAACTATAGTGTTGTCGAAATTTTCATCGGCCAACATAATCTGTTTCAGCAATTCACCGATGACAGTGTTATTTAATTCATCCTCACACAGGTTAAAATATTCTACCAATTGTGATAAAACTTTTTGGAGAGTGAGAATCATCCGCTTTAACCCATCCCTTCAAAACGAAACAGATAAAAATGTAAAAACAATATTTAATCTTAATACAATAACTAAGTATGTACACAAGAACAAGTAAGAAAAAAATAACAGAAATTAAAATATAAAATTATTGCCCAAAGACATGTCTAGTAACTAGTATTTGTATCCTATAAATAACAAGAGTTTCCTGGTATAATCTTAGGTAGCATTTAACTGTGTTCCCCTTGTATTTTTTTAACACACATAGTTTACCGGGATCAATAACACTGCTATTTTAGGAACACGGAGAAATCCACATGGTGAAGACGATATCATCAATATCTCAATGCTAAATACAAATTTACTATTCGTATTGAAACCAATCACAAGTTTTCAAGCATATAAATCTTTAATTACCTTTCTTTGACGACATCTTCGAGATGTCTGTTTTTATCAAAAGCTTCATAGCGTTTAATTCTCCATTCTTCTTCTTTTGCAGCATACTTTTGGGCCTCCAGTGCCACCTGCTTGTTATTTTCTTCACGAAGGGCTGTCAACTACAAAAAAATTGAAAAAAAAAAATAGTGAAGCATAAAAAGTCTGCTTTAATAAGAATCGCATCTGAAATGGCTCTTAACAAATATTGTTATTATAAAGTCTACATCAAGGAATTTAAACTTTCCTACGTTAAAATAACTTAAAGGCAATTAAAATAATTTAAAATAAAAATAAAAATATGTATGTACATATAATTCATACCACAAACATATTTTTGACAACCATGTAGAGAACACAAAAAACAACTATCATTATAAAACATAATTTTCAGTTTGTTCAAATAAAATATGTTAACTTCACTGCATTTAAACCACTGGTCATCCAATTGTTCACGCGAGAAAGAGTTCATAATTAGTTAATTATTACACAAAATACACATTATAGTAAGCTACGACATGTTCAAATGAATTCGGTAGTATCGCAATCTATTTATAAGAGCACGATATTATCCAGACAGCAAGCAACTGACGGAAATGAATAATTCTCACAAATTATATGCGTTTAATAAGCACTGCAGAAATTATTGCATGTGTATGCAATGGTAAAACTGATTCAGAAGATTACATGAAAAAATTCTTGGTGATCCTTACGCATGCTGCACATCAATTACAGGATGTGTTTATACCAAAAAGGCAATTTCCAGATAACTGAAAGTCAACGCACTCTTTGAATACAGTACACTTTACTGTACGAAAATGGAGTGGATACAATTTTAACTCTCTCTCTCTCTCTCTGTCTCATTTACTGTATTGCGTTTTTGTATTAATTCAACGAATTACTTTCAAATAAAGCCGACATTTAAGAATCTCTAAATTAATACGTATTTAGACTGATAAATTTATATCTCTAAGTAAACATTGATAGATATATCAATAGTGCCACAATTTTTAACATCAAAACATGGTCAGTCACAATTATTATTTCAATACGCAATTTAAAAATTTATTATTCCAAATTTGATGTGACATGTGTTGAATACTGTTAGTAAGTTTATCAATGATTTATAATGTCATACTGTGTAAAAGGATAAAATTAAAAAAAAATCGTATATTTCCGTTTTCGTACAGTGTTATCAGACAGATATGAGAATCTACAATAATTCTTTAACCGAATATATATCGATAGAGACAGCAAAATTAATATATAAATAACAAAGTGGTGGATTATGTAGGTTTAAATCTATGTTATGACATCACAAAAATCGATTACACTTTGTCAATGATCACACACTGCACTATTTGTGGTGGATAAAATAAGTAGACGATGAGACGCGCGAACACACAAAACCCAACTGAACCAAGGCGCGATGAGGAGCAGTTAGTGTAATCAGGGCTTTCCAATTATTCGCAATGCAAATAAACAGATTTCACAATAGAACCGATGCGATAAAGCAACTTTCGACTGTTCGATTATTTACCCACGTTAAATACCTGAAGCATCGACAAATCGAAATTAGTACAAAATACATTATGTATACGGAGTAAACTAAAAATTATTTTTAAGAATGAATACGATATGCTTTACATCCCCTTCAAAAAAAAAATAAACGAACATGTAGAGCGCGCTGACCTTTCCGAAAGGCATTGTGAGTTAAAATGCTAACTATAAATATATGTACATACACACACATTATAAGATAAAAAGACTTACACTTTCTAAACAATAAGGTCAATCGAGTGATACTTTTCAGTCTTAACCAAATAGTTCATATATTCCGTGATTCAACTTTTGCTTTCCTGAGAAGTTACCGTTTCCGATTAACGCAATGAGTGATTCTTATCCATTCATAATGCACACATAAAAAAGGTTTCCGGAACATTTCCATGTGTCATCCATACGTCGCCAAAAACAAATGTTTCAAAAAAATTAAAAAGTAATAAATCAAAACAGAATCGTTTCCGCTATATCCCTGCAACGAGATTTGGACCAAAATGGGTCACCCCTCTTAATGGAAGTAGAGGGGACCATTCACATTGCATCATATCGATTATTCTCCCTATTTTAACTGCCACATGTTAGCATTCAACTTAAATCCATTCACAAAAGAAGAGTATGCAGTAGACGGACAACACGTGGGACTCTTCAAAACACGAACAAAAAATTTAAATACGAGAAATCGGTTGAGATACCCTGGATGGAAAAAAGATTTATGTATAAATTTCGAGAGCGTTATATAGCAGCGTCATGGATCGAGCTGGAGCAATAGGACGCACTGGGCGAACGTAAATAAACCCAACGATAATTTCAATGTAAAGCTTCAATTGAAGAGATGATTATGATTCCAGTAAAAAAAGTAAAGCTGTTTGGGAAAAAATTTCGGGCATTATGCCATACATGGGTAAAACGTGCCAATTTTAAAAATTCTATCGCACAAGTGAAAAGCTGAGCTTTATTACTGCAATGTATTATATATTCGATCACGTTATGAGCATGTTTCTTTACTTTTTGTTGGAATCGTTCCACATGCATGTTGGACATAACGTAAATCCCGATATAAAGCACTATCGAGCCGTTAAAGCAAACAATCGATGAAAGGTAGTGTTTTAGCTGAAAAAATCGGAATTTTTTCAAAATAGAATTTCAGTCAATCGGTGTAAAACTGCACGTACGAGAATCTAAAAAATGCGACTTCGGACAAAACGATACAAAAAAAGTTAGAAATGAAATCCAAACAAGAGATGGAATTAATTGAGGCGCCGCCGACTCGTAAAAGCTTTCAGAAAAATAAATTGATTCCATTAACGTTTCCGCACATTATTAATTGAATTATTCGATAAAACAGTAGGTACTGCAGAATTAAGATCAATTATTTTTTTATCGCACTTTATCGCTTTATCTGGCTAAAATTGACTTGATAATCTGTTGATACGTAGTCACACCAACAAAAACTTTGTGTGGTATTTGCACATCATGAATTTATGAACCAATAGAGGGTGCGTCAAGATAGTGGTGTATTTGTCAAATTATTTCTTATCCACGAAAGTTATACCTGCAATAAATTTCAACCACAACTCTCTCAATAAAAATTTATCGCATATCTCAAACGCACGATCAAAATTCTAAGCGATAAGTATTAAATAAACATTTACTAAGCTCAAATTAAATGATGCAGATGGTGACGTTTATGTTTAGTCTACTCAAAACAGTTTTGAGCGAGATTGTTTATTAACTTAAATAAGAATAATCAACCTCCAAATTATCATACGCAAAATATATATCAATTTATGGTAAAGATAATATCAACAGTTTATGCTATCGTATAAATTTAAGTACAAACACTTGTTGGTAATTCTAACAGAAAGCATAAAGAACGTTTGTGATTTACAAAAGATCCTTTTACAACTCCTACTCAAAGCTCTATCGTTTCCTGTTTGCAATCAAAAGACCAGTATTATGTTGGAATTGAAATGAAATGCTACTACTGTCTGTCAATAAGTTTTATTTAAATATGATAGCGGTGCAGTTGAATACAGCCCAAGAACAAAGAACAAGCGATAAAACCGATACAGCAATTTGCGACGGAATGTTCAGAATGAAGATCACATTCTGAAGAAAATTTCTGAAGTTAATCGCTTTACTACGATGATCCTCTCGTACGATTCGTGAAATAGGAGGTGTGGTCCCCTCCCTAAAGAAATAGTTGTCCAATCTATTCTGGGCCTTGCGCGCATCCAGAACTGCATTTCTCAGGTTCGGTAAACCCAAACATACGTATATAAATACGATGGTGACCGATGATCCAGCCGAAGAATTCCATCGTCACGACGATGGCTCCTTCCGATTCAACTTTCTAGACGATGCGACAGAAAGGTGGACAACGTGCGCGAAGAAATAAATCAAAGACAGCACCCCAGAAGGGCGAAACGCTAAATCTGGAGTAAAAGAAAACGCAAACGTCCCAGTAGGAGCGTGTTAGTGTCCCATTACTAAAATAAAGCACATGTGAGACATGTGTGCATCAAAAAGTTTCATCCTGTTCACACAATTCATCTGCTTCACATTCAATGTCAACAGTCTCAATATTACATTTCTGCAATTAATATGAAAAGCATTCTTTTCAGTAAAATTCTCATCCATAGCGTGCAAAATAATGATAACGGCCATGACCTGGCGAATAGACGTTTAGTGAGCAATACAACTTGGGTCAAATATGTCACTCAACGAAAGACGCTACACAATTGAGCGGATGATTGTTTCAAGTGTTCAAATTCAATTCATACTATGCAAAGTCATAATGAAAAAATGAACCGAGTACTGCGCAATAGTACGATAAAAATAAATGAGCAAATCTACCGATCAATTTATTCATAATCTCTCAATTGTATTAACCATTTCAATTGGTACATATTAGTCCTACTAAACTCTCGATAATGTAAAATTTTCATTTTGTTTCGTGGATGAAATATGCAATGTGAGCAAGTATTTTATACCGATCACATTCCGTTTATATCAAAAAATAATTATAAAAAAAAATACAAACCTCTTGTGCGTGTGTCATTTTCAATTGCTCTATAGTTTGTTGGGTCTCTGCTTCAATCTTGTCTTTGAGAGCTATGAGGTTCAGTGGCCAAGTGGTCAAATCGACGTTGGGATTCAACAGTAGAACCTATAATATTTTCAATACACAAAGTGTACCATTTTTCAAATGCCAATAATATATGTGAAACATAATCGCGTCCTCGGAGCACAAAGGTGACATATCCAAAGTAGTCAATCGTTCAGGGCGGCAGTTTTAAAGTGTTTGAAACGGTCATCATAAATCGGGGAACTTCATATAAAAATGGTAATTGTACACATTGTACTCTAGATTTTTAGACACTATTTCATTGTTAATGAATTTATACAAATAAAATTTTCAAATTGCATGCAACAAATCCGGGTTTATCACTTGTGTGTACAATATTAGTAAAACTTTTGTACTTTGTAATGCAAAAATGTGACGTCATTCGGATGTGCCACTTTGACTGCCCCGATAGAATAATTAAAGAGGAATAAAGTTACATTCACAACACATTTTCGGAAAAACTTGGACATGTCACCTTTGTGCTCCGAGGACGCATTATGTATATATCAAAAAAAAAAAATAATAATGAATAAATGACCGACCAATACAAAGTCTTATTAAATGAAATTATTACTACATACATACATATATAAATTCATCATACTATTTAGATCAGGTGATATATTTTTTGAAATTACATATTAAGACTAAAATCACCTCCAAACTGCTAAAACCACGACAGTAACAACGCACTAGACGCTACTATCATTCAATAATTATAACTGACCTTTTATCGCTAAGTTTATTAAGTATCTATGTAAATAAATCCAAGGGTCAAATGTAAATTGCACATATTATAATTTATCAAACTTGATTAATTAAAATAAAGAAAACGTTGTGTATTTTGGTTGGTTAATTTTTTTTTTAATTTTCCAATTTTACTGATGTGATGCTATCGTGTTTAATAATGAATATACAAATTGATGAATAGAAAAGAATTCATCTAAAAAATGTCAACATCACAAAAAAAATTAAATCCATAACCACTTCCACCTCAATTAAATAAACCATTACATACCTCGCATAATACAGATGAATACCCATCTTATGTACATCACAATACTATTAATTTAAATCACACACAATGAGACACACAACACGTACAGAGACAACGGCACATCTCGCCGAGAGGTTATCTGTATTGTTTTATTTTTAACAGCTCACTAGCGACTAGCGTGTATCACATGCTTCCAGCAGTTGGGAAACAACACAAAATAAGTTTGCCACTCGACCTAAAAAACTGTTCCCGTTTCGACTTTTTTTCAACATTCGTGAGTTTGTCGATTGCAATTTGGCAGTGACCCAAATGAAACTAGAGGAAAAAAGTTCTCAGATTTATGAGAAAATAAATCTATGGCGGTAATGCTATCCCAAATCCTACTGCTTGCCCATTCGAGTTATTATTGAAAAAAAAAACCAATTCACAACAGAACAAGAACAAGTAGTGTAGACAAAAAGTCAGACTGAATAACTATTTCTTTTTAGCCTGTATAACTTTTCCGATTTTCGGTCAGTTATTTTAATTAATGGTCAGTAGGTTTTATAAAGAATCAGTAGTGCAGACTGGTCAGTACCAAAGTGATCAGTAAATATATTGAACGATTCGTTAATTTGTACTGACCGTTTGTGAAAAAGCTACTTTCCAAAAATATATTTTTTATGGACCGTATTCTAAATACATACAATACAGATCATTTTCTTGAAAAGTTACTGACGGATTAATTAGTTGTCTTTCTATTAATGCGATAATACCTCAACAATGATGATTAAGGACTTAAAATTAGTAATTTAAACACAAACACGCATTCTTACAATTGATATAAAATTATTCTTACCTCATTTTGAGATTCGACTTTTGTTTCGGTATCTCTATTACAGTCAAAAGTGTTTTGTGCTGATAACATAACATCCTTCTGCCAGAATTTTATTAGCATGCCACGATTGCAAAGAAAAATTTTAATGTTATATTTACAAGTGCTGAATGTTAATAATGACAATAAACACTTAAAAATAAAATTTGTTAGTTGTAATGTTACATACATATGTAGATATTATGTACATATGTACTACCAAACCCTTGTAATTTGAAAATTAGTACTTTAACCAGTTCATAAAAAAAAAACAAAATATGTAAATACTTAAAAACAATGACATACAGTAAACTCCCTCTTATCCGTGCGCGGCTTATCGGGTTTGCGGCTCATCTGTGCATTTTTTTAGCCAAAAATTAAAAAATATTAGCTTGCATATTTGTCGTAAAAACAGCACACCAATCGAAGCCAGCTGACGCTTTATTGTACAAAAGCTAATGTACCGTGAAAAGTCCGTAAATGAGTTCTGAGAAATACTCAAATAAATGCAACTCTTATTAAGTCCGCAAGCAATAAATTAAAACAAACCGTCAAGTTTTAGTGCTCTGTTGACGATATGTATTCCAATGCCATTGTTTACTCTCCTTTTTTTAAAACTTAATAAATTATTTTTCATTTTACGTAATGTGTTTCACAAGAAGAGAGAATGTGTAATGGGATTTTTAATTTTGTGATTTTGGTCAGTCGTGTGTGGATTGGCATTGCGATCCGTGTAATTTTTTTGTATACCTCGTCATGCTCATTTAAACAATTCGACTAAATTGAGCGAACCTTCTCAGAATTCTTTCTAATGAAGATGAAAATTTGATGGCCTTTTGGAAAAGAATGACAATACTAGATGCTATTTATGGCGTGTCGGCAGCTTGTTCTAATATTAAGCCAATAACTCTAGTTAGATCGTGGAGGAAGCTTCTCGAAAACGTAGAAGATGATGTTTTAGATTCCAACGAAGAAAGTGACGATATATCGGATATAATTTTGAAGACGTTGACACTGAAAATGTGAATGAATGGTTGCATTGTGATTCAAATGAACAAGGTTTCCAACATATGAGCGATGCAGATATTGTTGCTGCTACTACGATTCAAATTGATGATGAAGAAAGCGTGAAGATGAAATTATTTTAGAACGAGTTAGTCATAGGAAAGCTTTACAATCAGTCGAAGATTTATTAGAGTACATGAATCAGTGGAACTTCGATTACAACGACACGATTGCAGTAAGGATATTACGCACTGATGTAAAAAAATGACTGAAATACTCGCAAATTCAAACATTATATCTGTGTAATTCTGATGAAAATAAAGTTTAATCGTGGTATTCGTGTTTTTCAATAATCCGTGCCACCTCTCCCCAGCATTAGCCCGGATTAGAGGGAATGTACTGTACTTGAATTGTAAGTTAAAATATTCCAAAATAATTTTATATTAAAAAAATAATATGTTGTAAAATTTGAAACAAAGCCGATAATTGGGAGAATTTTTAAAACCAAAACCAAATATTTTTAATGATTATTTTATTAAAAAGTATATTTATTATAAACAAACCTTTTCCAATTCGAGGTCTGCATCTCGGTTATCATAACGGCTAAGTATTTCAGTATTTTGATAAGTTTGAAGATCAGCCTTTAAGTCGCCTATTTGCTGTTTATAATCCGTCTCCAGTTCAGACAAATAAGCTTCATGAGACATTTTCAATTCATTGACATAAGCGTCATGAGATTTTGTTAACTTCTCAATTTCTGAATAGTGTTCAGTTTTTATGTCCATTATCGCACATTCCAAATTAGATTCCTAAAATAAAAATAAATTGTACAACTTTTCATTCAATTAAATATTATATAAAAATAGAGATAATCCAGTACTGTAGTGATTACTTCATGTGAAATATTCATAGGAAATTCGAAACTACGACTGCGTTTTACTTTTTTTTGTAAAATTTTAGTTATTTTATCACCACGGTGAAATGGACTACCGAACGGCAAAGCTTCTGGACAATTATTCAAAGAATCTGTTGACGAATTTGTGGACATCTTTTTACTGTGTTGGCTAAACACTTCTTCGGAGTAACTGAAAATAAAAAAATATATAAACAAAATATAAACATATAAACAAAATATTAAAAAATTGTTTATACTGACTGTTTTTCCACATCTGAGCATTTTTGCTCAAAGTAAGTCCTCAAATTTTCCATTTCCTTCTGATGCTTAATTTCCATTTCGTTTCTTAAATTTACAACATCCGGATTGTCAGACTTTATCGATGAAAGGAGGTCTCTGAAGCGTTTCTGTTCCAATTTTTGATTATGTTCTTGAATGGTTAATTTTTTTTTGTGATAATTCAAGTCAGCTAAAAACATTTCATATTTATTGTTGAGCTCCGCTTCCATAAGTTTAACGAGCTTTTCTTTGAACTTTTGGAACAATGGTGTTTCTTCAATGTCCAATTCATTTTGAAAGTTATCAAATCCAGAAAGAAATATTACAGGTCTAACATAGTCAGACTTATCAGTGGGCAACTGCTGACTCTCGTTCAAATAGGAATTTTTCAAAAAAGTAGCTGTTTCAGTTTGTGTACAATTATCCAATGTATGTTTTTCAAATATTTTTATGGTTGATGGTAATGTCTCTGGATCCTCGTCGTTAATCAAATTTTCATGTTTAACAAAATCCGACAAATGTCCTTTGGTATCACCATTGTCAGTTGTCACATCACTTAAAAGTTGTTGAAGCTTACCAACTTCAGAAGCTAAATAATTATTTTCTGACTGTAACTTTTCTCTGTGTAATATTGAGTTCGTCAATGATGATTTTAACTTAATAATTGACTCATCACGTTCCAAAAGCATATCTTGAAATTCTGGAATCTAAAAGGAATTATATATTGAGTGGTACTTTTATCTGGGGGAAAATACTTAAAGCCGGTTCATATGTGAAAAAATATAATAATTATAATAAAAAGTTATATTAACCTTTGGATTAAAATCTTCACACAATGTTTTGTACTCGGTAGCAATAGTACTCAAAGATGTATCACCTTCTCCATTAGGTTTACTTGAATTACTAGAAACGAAGACGTTATCATCGTTGTCTTTGCTTGGAAAAATATCTCTCGATTCGTTCAAAATCATTTCTTCAATAGCATAATCTTGCTCGTATTCCTCAGTGATTCTCACATTTGAAGATTCTCTCAGGTCACCAATATTCTCTACTTCTTCATTACTTTCATTGTTCGAATTTAAACTATCATTTTCTAAACCGACTTCAACAGGTTTCGCCAAGATTTGAGGTACAGATCCTAAGGTAGCTAAATTAACTAATTTATCATTAAGCGCAATAAAGTCACTATTTTGTACTGTAGATGGTGCTACGTTTAAATTACTATAAAAGAACATTTTACTTGCGAGCGGCAATGCTCTGATGGCTGTGCCTCTTATATCTACTTTAATAATTTCTTCAGACATGGAAGAGTTTTTACTGTCATTTTTATCATCTACGTGAATTTCATTGCTTTCCATGTCAGATTGCAGAGATTCTTCCTTAGAATTATGAATTCCTTTGGGTGTTAATTTTTCCAGGTCTTGATTCTTACGATTACGGCTTAAACTATTACTAATATCTTTAGACGACTTGGACGATGAAAAGTCCAACAAAGTGTGAATAGAACTTTCATCACTAATGTGATCGTTACTGTCAAATTCTTCATTTTCGTTAGACACGGCATTTTCTGGACTGATAAGTCTCTCCTCATCTTCCAAACTATCAATCGGTTCTGAAAACTTTTCAGTACTGTTTTCCGTAACGTGAGAATTACTGTGTTGGAATGACAGTGATAATTTTGAATCGTTTCCGACACTTTGTGGCAGACCTGCAAACTCCGAGTCCGACTTAGATATACTTCTTAAATGTAAACTAGGTATAGATAGATCGGGATGACTAGTATCTTGATTCGTTACGGACACTTCTAGACTATCGTGCCTCTCTATATGTTCGCTAATACTGGCGGTGATCGACTCGTCGTTAGTCGGATCTCTGAGATTGATAGATAATACTAGATTTTCGTTCGAAAAACTCGACACATGACCATCATCCGAGTGTGGCAAATCATCACGCACACCGGTTTGACTATTGTGAGAATTTGTTTCGTTCGCGGAATTATGGCAGGAATCACCTTTGTCATCATCTTGAGCAGTTTTATTTTTCCTTTTAAAATAGCGCAACTGAAAACAAATATGTAAATATGTATATACATAATTTAATTTGATATTCATTTAAGTCATGGAAATCAAATGAAGGCACACTTTAAATTTCGGTGTCACGTTGTGTAACACCTTAAGCGTAAGAGTATTCGATGAAATTTTCTTCAATGAGATGAATGGTTTTATACGAACAGAGGTGAATGTGGGAATATATATTGACTCACCAGGTCCATGAAGACAACGGTATCCGGACATGACCGAACTCTAATTAGAGAAAGGCAAGTCTAAAGTGACAACTATAAATAACCGTAAACAGTGGAGACGCCAGCTGGGCTTTGGAAAGGTCAACGCGCGCGCGCACGTCATTCACGCGCCACATTTTTCAGAAAAAAATGTCAAAACACAACGCATGCTAGTTGTGATTGTCAAATTGGGTCAGAGTTATGAATGAATTTGTGGTTACGGGGTACATTTTTCAGACCAATATGTCAAATTGTACAATTTGGCGCGAAATGTCAAATTTGGCGCGAAACGTGAACAAAGAACACAACGCATGCAAGTTGCGACTGTCAAATTGGGTCAGGGTAGTGAATGAATTTGTGGTTATGGGGGTACCTTTCGAGGTGTGAGGATCGGGGGCGGAGACCCTGGGGGCGACTCGTCGGCCCCCTTTTGACTCATGCTGGGGGCGAACCAGTGGAGTACCACTGCGTTGTTTCAGTTCGAGTTTCGACGATTTCGAGCGTACCACAACAATCGCCAATAACGACCTCCGTTTGTTTATTTGTTGTCAGATGGAACGTCAAACGCGCCACTTTACGGCCAACTACTCACTGAAAATTTGTTCGAATTATAGCGCAAAAATTCATTGTGTAATTCGAAATTTTTAATTTATTCGGCATTATTTGGGCATTAGAAAATCAAAGATTTTTGCCATCACATGTTCATTTTGTATTTCGGCTTTTTAAATAAAAGATAAATTGTCTTAATTTGCCTCATCGAGGACAAATTTAGAACGGGTACGGTGTAAATACGAACAAACAAACTTGAAATCATATATGTATAATATATAAGCCGCCTTGAAAAGAAACACCTCCACACCCTTTCTCCCCAAGCACTCGTATGAGGCCACCACTAATAATAGGCAATAATAATAATATTAATAAAGAGTATTAAAAGTAAAAGAAAATTATTATTAATGAAAATTATATAAAATAATAATAATAAAAAAATAAAATTAATAATTATTATTTATTATAATAAATAATTATTGCAGCACGAGTTTTAACAACACAGGCGAGAAAGATGTGTCGAAATTGCCGCGCGGATGTCAAAAAAATCTCTAGCCGAGCTGTCAGTCTAGCTGTAATTTATTTGTCAAAAATCTAACTCAAACACCACCATGCGAACGTCAATCAATTAATTAAACTAATAGTCAAAAAAACAACCTGTGGAACAAAAGTGCGGCCATGGCCGTCAACGCAATGGTTACGATCGATCTGGCAAAGATACGGATACGGTCACAAACGTCAAAGTGTCGGAGCTAAACTGGCAGGAGTGGGGTGTGTTAACACTTGTCAAGTGCGAACGAGCGGTAATTGTTGAAGGGTGCGGCCGGTGAGATGACGGAGAACATCAACAAACGACCGGCGAAAGGTATCCTCAAGTGGAGCGGATCCCACGAACATGACCACGACCACGACGAGCGTCACGCGACCACCTCGAAGCGAGCCAAGGAGCAACGCTTCGACGAGATGAACATCTTGGCGACGCTTCATCCCCCGGACAAAGACTACGGCCACATGAAGATCGACGAACCCAAAACACCCTTCTCGGAGTACGCGGGCGCTCACACCGAACCGGCACCTCCGGACGAAGTCGACGCTAGACTCCTGGCAGCCAAGCTGGCAGCTAGCCTCAGAGAGCCACCACCACCATCGCCCCCCGTAGATTCCGAGTCCGGGAGTGAGCGGGATGAATCCCCTGAAGAGAAGCAACAGCGGCTGCAGTTTGAAAACAAGCGGAAAAAACACTACAACGAGTTCCAGGCTATACAGATGGCGCGTAAGCTCATGGCCGACGATGAGGATGAGGAGACTGAGTCGAGAGATGAGGCCGATCCGGATAGTCCCCCTGCCTCGGAGCCGCCTCGCGCTCAGCTCGGCTTTATGCAGACGAAGCGAGACGCCGAAAAGGCCGAGCCGTGACCGACTGTCCCCTCCGCCATACACTTTCACACCCAATTGTAAATAATGTAACACGCTTTTGTATTTCAATCTCGTCACTCTCGACTTTCTTTGATAATTTCGCAACGCCGGCTTGTTAACTGAGTTATTTTGTACGGCGAACCGTTTGCAGTCTTCCCACCTTGACTCTAAATCGGGGGTTCTTTACTTTATACACGCATTTCCAAGGAAATGAACACAATGTTCATTCCTCCTATGCTAAATTCATTGAACCGATCAAAACCAATTTATTTTTAAAACCGATTCACTTTTTGCATGGGAGATACGTTCCAGGGACTACCGTGCAAAAGAATCGTGTAAAAAAAAAGATATGACAAAAAAAAATCGAATTAATTTTTTAAATAAAAAATTAATGATAATTAATAATATTCTTTTGTTTATTTACTCTTCATTTTCAGGTTGAAATGAATCGTCGAAGGACTCCCATTAGATTTTCCAAATCCCCTCAAAATATCGCTTTGAATCCAATTTCAAAGCATATTTAACGAATTATTGGAATTTTTTGGGGAGACCTTTAACTAAACTACCATAGGTTAAGAACCCCCGCTGTAAACGAACTAACGTTCGTTTAAGTCTTAGCAACAATCATATTGACGCTGCATTTAATATTATTATGTAATGTAATCCTTATGTTTAGTCTGTAAAGGCTCAAAGTGGAACGATTTGCACGTGTGTTCTTGGCGAATTTTTAATATAATTCCACTTTGAGCATTGTGTGCCACATTTCCTTATGACAAACATTATAAAAAAATTCTAAAAATAAAGTTCTCCCGAGATTACGAGCGAAAGTATTCGTGTTATGGTTTTTTAAAGATGCAGTAAATTTGTATATGACTTGCATATCGATTTTCCGGCAGCATAGGTATGGGTATCGTCTAATTTTATTTCATTTTATCAAAATTTTCGATTATTTAACCGAGAATTTTGAACAAATTGAGACAATTTTTTTTTTGATTTGTGTCCTGTAACGTTTTTGCAGCTAGGCCATCGATATATTAAATTTAAAAAAAAAAAAGGTTGTTATGTATTTAATTTATGTAGATTGATATAAATTTGTATATTTCTATTTTAACCGGCAATGTGTCCATAAATTCGGCTGTTTGTTATAATAAGTTGCATCAAATGAGCAATAATGATTTCGTCACAAAAGTTTGGATATTTTGATCGACAATGGCGATCGTTAACGCTTTATTAAATATAAAGGCAATAATGAATGGTTTAATTAAAATCTACTGCACATAAAATTTTTGATACACTAATCCAAAAGTTAATTTTGTCAAATACTTAAAATTTCTATTTAAGATTTGTGCACGATTTTTATAAGCTTTTTTTTTTGAAATATCTTACTGCACTGTACGCTGAATTGAGTGTGAAGATAAAATTTGTTTAATTAAATGGTATAATATAATATATACAATACAGTTTAAAATAACATTCAAAATCCTAAAGTTTATATTGTATTTTAAATTTGATTTAAATCTTGATATAAAAATTTATCATATTATTATAGATAGTTCAGTAGATTATAAAGATAACTGTTGCCACAATATTATTTTGATAAAAATATTGAAATCAGTGGTACGTGTTCATTGTCAATGTTGTCTTATACATAGTGTTCCGATGAGAGATTGTTGTTGAGGTAACTGTTTTAGCAGTGTCTTAGTAATTATAAAGACTCGTGTTATATAAATACAATAGCAATTTCTCATTTTATATCCCTGTAGCTATTGATTTTTTTTTAATATTATGAAATTGTTAGTAAATTTTTCATCACGATAAAATAACTAACAATTAACTAGTCGAGAAATTTTTTCGACTGAATGAGAATCAACGTAAGATTAGAAATTCGTCAATGTTACACCATTAGGTGCTTGTAGCCCCGTGGTTTAAATTCATATCGTCTGATAGTATTATAGACTCCCTGGATAGAATTCCTACTAAGGAGCAAACTATTTGCCTCGTGATACGAACGTTTTAAAAAAATTTGTGAGGAAAAAATATTGATCCACCTAGTGTTTGACTTGGCCGATCGATTATTTATTATTGCAATTATTTTTGTTTTCGTTTACAAATTTTGTAAATTGTACAACTGACTGACGTTTGATGATATTTAAACAGGGATTCTTTGAAGATTCCATTGTATGTGATTGATTCAACTATAGCTTTTCACGGATGCAAAACAAATTGTTAAAATTATTTTTATGTGAGTTATATGCATATAAAATTACTGTTAAAAATTATATGATTTATTAAATAATTCACACATAATCTTGTATTGTATTCATTGTTTTTCCTTTTCAATTTTTTTTTTTTATTGTACGAGAAAGCATAGTAATGAGCGGAGCCGTCGAGAGAAAACCCGGACCCCGGGAAAAATAATAATTCCGGGCCCCGATGACAAACCAAAAAACCTGCAATAATTTTACATACATAGGTACAATATTTTTTTAAACATTGTGAAAAATCTTTTAGAACTCTTTTAATATAATTTATTAAGTAAATATTAATAGGTACGATTTAACAGAGACCTATTTAAAATGATGTGTGCAATAAAAAATAAAAAATATTTAGCATTAAATATTGTACATATCTATTTTTGAGTAGAATTATGTACAAATATCAATAGTAAAAAGAAGTTAAACACAGGCATCAAATATAAAAAATTCGGGTGTGGCCAACCCATGACTTTAAAGAATATAAAGATTACGAAAAAAATTTTAAAAGTGAAAAATCAAATATTGCTCTTGAGCCGGAGAATATTGCTTCCAACGTGGCGAGCATCGAACGAACGCATCATAATATGCAATAAACAATTTTCAACGCATACTGAAACACGATTAACCGTCACTTCTAGTGTACCGATTTGATGAATTTTTTTTTTTCTACTGATTTTGATAATTTATTATTTCGTAACTAGGTATTTCCTCAGGATTATAATATTACAATATTATGACGATACTAAATATTTAAAAGGCTGAAAAAAAAAAAAATCAAAATCTCGTTCAAGAGTAAACTGCCACTTTCGGTTGGGGGATGTTGATCAAATTTCTTATGTCTCTTACACCTTACGTGAAAATAATAGATATGAAATTTCAGCTTGATAGACTTGATAGTTTCGGAGAAAAAGTTAAAGTTAAAAAGTACACCGTCACCGACATATAGACATTTTCCAGAAATCATGAAAACGTGATCAGGGGATGATACCTGATACGAATCAGTCAAAATCTCTTAGTCGAATTTTTGCACGATCACAATACTATCTTTACTTTTGAATAATCGATATTTGCTAGTCGACCGACAATAAGCCCAAAAATGAAAGACGGTTTTAACACAATGTAGTTGGCCGTAAAACATTTTTAATTCTTGATAAGCAACTAAATGATCTTTCAGCTTGAGCCACAGTTAATGGTATTATACAAAACAATCTTAAACCAATAACAATATTGGGAAATATTGGTTCAAGATTAAGTTGTTTTATTTTATTCAACAACTGTTCGGGTAAAACATTTTTTATTTGAAAATTTGCATCATACATAGATATATTGCTTTCAGATGTAATAGTTCTTCGGATAACAGCTCACTGAGATCATCTTTTTATTTGATTTGTAGTTTACTTGCATTTTCCCGAATTTCAACATGATTTAAGTCACGAAATAACCACAGGACATTAAATAAGTTATCTATTTCTTTTGCTGCAGCAAGTTATTGTGTTTACTAGTTATTATAGTTATAAGTTGACACGACATTGTTAATCTGACTCAAGTCATATGCCTAACGATGAAATAAAATCAAGATCATTGGTCGAACAACCCGATGAGCTTAAATTAAAATCACCGAGAATTATAATACGCCCTTCAGTCAGACTTGCATAATTGTTTTTTTAATATTTTTATGATTTTTTCCAGAATCGGGCCCTTCAAGTAGTACGGGCCCCGGAATTTGTCCCCCCTCTAGTCAGCCCTGGTAATGAGATAACTCCTCATAATTTGTTAGGAATTGAACGGAGAATGGCTTAATCCATTAACGCCCATAGGCCCCATTCGGGGATCGCGTATATTTCCGATCTTAAGTTGGTAGTATTGACCGTAAAAACAAAACTGTAAGCTCGGTGACCACCAGGAAGGTTCAGGTGAACGTGCTGGTAAAAAAAATTTCATTTATTATGTTGTTTTCGAGTTATTACTTGATATAGTGAAAATATTGAGGCGAGTTGTGAAAATAAATATTGTCCATTTTCAAATGAGTTTTTTTTGTGTCGTTTATTAAAATTAAAATACAATGTGCGGGTGTTTGATAACCTTTGAGGTTGTGTTTACCGTCAGTTGCTTGCCAATAGCTAAAAATTATTTTAAATCAGTTTCATCGATTATTTATTGCCGATATCCATTTGGGGACTATGGCGCTTGCTGTGTAATTTTTTTTAGATATGAGTACAAGAAGTTTTTTTTCGTTGGCTGAATTGGAAGAAATGGTGAATGATCCCGACTTTATGCATGTCCTTGATACGGAACCAGATTCAGTGATCGATATCCGTGAACTTTCTCCTGATAACATCAATATTATATCAGATGAGGAAGATATTGACGAAGAACTATTAGAAGATACTGTTCCAAGTGATGTTCCTGGTAGTTGAGAAATATACTCCAGTGCATTACCCATTGAAAAGCAGATGATGATGATCCACCACCTTCGTAAAATTCAAAACGTATAACTAAAAAGAAGACAATTTAAAATAGGAAGAAAGTTAAGCCCGAATTTTGGGCTATGTGGTTTCCGAATGTGGCTATGTGGTTTGGAAATGGGCTATGTGCTGTTCCGAATGTGGATATTGTTTTAAAGCTGATTTATACCAAGGAAAGCAAGATTTTAATTATGAAGTCTATGAATTAGGCACGACTATAATAATGAAAAATATTTCCATAATTGAAAAGCCATCTAATCACGCATTTTACTTTTAACTTTTATACCTTTTTTCTAACTTTTTCACCAGTTTCGAATTGGTGAAAACTCTGAGGGATCATAATGTACCAGCTAATGGTATAGTGCAATGTAACCGCATGAATAACTGTCCAATAAAAACAGATATTGACATGAAAAAAGAATATTTTCCGATTTTTACCAATATCATTGACATGGCAGTGGTAAATGCGTATGCACTGTATATGTACTACTGCTAATGGGAAAATATCTCTTCTTGAATTTAGGAGAAGTATTGCAAAAACATATTTACATGTTTCTTCCGAATCAGATCCAAAAACCGCAGGAAGACCATCAATGAAGAAATCGGCCTTGAATCGAGTTCTTATCAGAAGAAACATCTAGACATTATTTAGAAAGAACGACACAAGGGAAACAAAGAAAATGTGCTGTGTGCAAAAATAACGTCAGAAAACAATTTTCGATTGCATGTTGAGTGGGTGAATGAATGAATGGGATAGATAATTTATTTGTAAAATAGTAATGTTAAATAATAAAAAAAATATACAACATAAGTTTTAAAATGTCTATTTTTCTACACGGCCCCAATTGGGGCTTTTTGGAAAAACCTGTTTTGTCGGGAAATGGTAAGGTTTTTTAATTAATTCCATTGCTATTTTTTTTACTCAAATTGAACACAATATTTCAAAATGAGCCCCCAAAAAAATCTGGGCGTTAATGGGTTAAGCAAATAAGAAATATAATTCTGGTTGAATTATTTTGTTATTAAAAGAAAAAATTGTAAAATAACCTTTATTTTTTTTTATATAAAATTACATCTAAAAAGTACATAGTGAAAAAAACATGCAAGAACACAAATGAAAAGAAACATTTTATACAAAGAAAATAATAATGGCTAAAAATTGTAATGAGTATTTTATATGAAAAATCAATTTCATTAATGCAAAAATATGTAAGTAATATTGTTTATTTCTTGTACGAATTATAATTCTTTTTACCATGAATGTGACCATTTGTATACTTATGAAATTTTAACAACAGATAGTTAATGTCGTTATATTTCAAAAACGATTTTATAAAATCATATACTGCAATCTCTTCAGCAGGTATGTCTATCCATTCGCTAAACATATTATTACTAGCCACCTTTTCGCAGATCAATTTGATTTCCCCTATGTCGAACTGAAATTAATAACCAATTAAGTGAATAATACAAAATACACACACAATAAATAAATAATAAATAGTTTATACTTACTTGCTTGTAGGCATACGTGTCAATGTGACATTTGACACAACTTTGTGCAACATTAGCATATGAATTGAAGCTGAACCATTTGCGCTTGCATTTTGAACACATATACCCTCCGCAAGACTTTTTTTTACCCTGGTAGGGTGTATATGATTTGTCTTTAGAAGCAGCCTAAATATTGAAAAACAATCGTTGAATAAATTTGCACTCGATTGATTAATGAAAAATTTGCGTGATCAGAAAATTTTGAGTCCTGAATGATGTCGGTTATTCATCACAGAATCATTAAACAGCAATACATGAAATTATTCGAATAAGTACAACACGAAAATTTTTTGATCACACATTTTACGTATAAAATCAAACACATAACAAACAAATATTGTTTACCTTTGCGCAATTTTTTATGTAATGGTTAGGAGATGTACAAAGATGACATCTGTAACCTGGCGGTGGAGTTATGCCATTTTTTTTGTTCATATTATCCATATACTCTTTAGTATAGTATGCCTTTTGAATACTTGAATCGGTGGATTCGATCACTCTATCCTTTGGAAACAGAGTCCAAGTCTGAATGAAAAAGTAATACATTGTAGACAAATGATCGCATAGATGGGAACACAAACATTTTAATTATAAAATCAATTTTGATCGATGAAAGTTAAGTTATAACTTACGTAATCTTCTTCATTCCAGTTTCTTTGTCTTGTAGTGTCACCTACATCCGTCCAACCTAAACTAGCCATAATTATACGTACGACCGTATTATATTTTACAAAACAAATTAATATAAGAGCTTTTGATTAGATGATTAAAAACAAAATGATGATGACTGAATTGATTAATTGTTAAGTCTTGCCACCACAATGACCCAAAGGCAACTGATGGAGGTGCAAATAAGTCCTTTGAGATCGAGGTTTATTGTGTAAACAATTAATGTGAACGCGACGTTTGCTTATCGCAAGTGTACGAATCTGAGACTCGCTTTATGCGCTTTGATTCAAAAAATTTTTAGGTATATGACAAAATAATTTATAATTTCTCTCTTTTTTTTTAGAAATATTATATATAATTTATGTTACGGATGACGTTACAATTTACGTTATAATTTATGTTACGGAATTTATTTAAACGCATTTGTATTGATGATTTACGGTCTAAATCTCACGATTGAATGTCAAATACGATCGTATTACTATTAAACATGACTGAGTATATCTACATAAACATATGTATACAGTTAGTAGACAAGGAAAAAGTATAATTGATGTAATTAATTAATTAATTTTGACTGTATTAAATTTATAATGAAACACTTTGATGATCACTGTAACTGAATTGGCATAAAAATAAACAGAAGGAATATTTATCGAATCTTCGTTTGATGAAGCTATGGAAGTATGTACATACATACATATGTATGTATATCACATTTCAACGCATAGGTAATCTATGTAATTTAAATCGCTGCTTCATATTTCTGGCACATAACGTCTATTCTAGCGAGGGTTTTTTGCGATATTTTAATACAATAGAATTTGTATGTCACGTGTATAATAACGTGTACTTTCGACAATATAAATCATTCAATATCAACGAAAGGCATTTCTGAAATTTGCAATGTGCAATTATGAAAGCTTCGGGGTGAAAGCGAGGTGCGAAAACTGGTTCAGTGGGAAATCATAAATTTTCTCAGTTTTTCCGGCCCCGCTCGCCCGTATCTCACTACGGAATCTCCGCGGCGCGAAATAATAGCGAATCATCGGAATGTACATACATATGTAAATCAAACCGCGAAATTTACAATCGCATTAACGATTTTGCACATTGACGGCATTGAATATTCGAATTGACGTTTCGAAGCTTTACAAATCGTCTGGAATCGTTGAACGAAAATCAATGTTTGCTCTGAAGCTCGTTGCTTATCCGCTGTGTACATAAATTGCACGATGCTTCTATATACATATGCATATGTACGACTGTGATGTAATCAAAAGTTTTTAAATACCGTTTTAATGAGCGACGACTTCTTCGACAAATTATTTGAACGAGTCTTTGTTTAAGATATGTATACAATTCAATGGGAACAAAGGTTGCTTTGAATATTATCGCAAGCTCAGCATGTCTACAGAGAAACTTTCAAATGTAAATTAATTAATTTGTTCTGTATTGTGGGCAAGTTTCTTTATCGCACTAGCAACAATGTATTCGATTCTAAAAATTACACGGGTGTTTTATTTCACACATGAATCATCGTCTGCAAATGAACCACGGGAGTACCTATGTGCATATATATGAACATATGTACGCACGTATGCAAATAGAGTATGCAAACAGTTGCAATTTTTCGATAAG
This sequence comes from Parapsyche elsis, assembly GCA_022651745.1. NCBI lineage: Eukaryota > Metazoa > Arthropoda > Insecta > Trichoptera > Hydropsychidae > Parapsyche > Parapsyche elsis. The sequence continues at coordinate 2,357,101 of JAGVSN010000004.1, read as the reverse complement.
GTATCGACCGGCCCATCGACTCCCGTGGGTTTGACCATCGCCTGTGGGGTCCAAATGACCGCAAGTGACCCTTGGAGCAATGTTTCCTAGAACGAAAGCTGGGACAAATGTTATGAAAAGTTCGCGTGATCGCCCTTATGAATTTGACCGCAATAACCGAACGAGTACACGGCGTTACTTTACAACGTGAACTCTCTCTCCTCTTTGTGTACACGTAACATTTTCGGTTGAATAAATTTATTTTCGACATTGATTCGTCTCGTTATTTTCCACGACGTATATTTCGTGCAGATCGATCGTTCCAATCAAAACATTAATTATTTCAAGCGTCGCTCTTTTTGTATTATACGCACAGTATCGTGTGATTCTTGCGAGTTGCGCGGATTGAAATAGCTTTATAATGTTTCGTATTTCTTTGTGTGTTTCGAGAAAAATCGATATTGTCACCGGTGCGGTACATCTTTTTTTGGCTTTCGTGACTGCAATTCATTATATACACGAGACAGGAGAAAAACTAGGGAATTCGTCGATCGTAAAACGTACTATTTTTCTTTATGACCCCCCCCCCCCCCTCTTTCCGTTCATCCCCCTGTTAATTTACTAAAGGGAAAAATATGTGTCCAATCTGATCATCCCCCACAGTAAACATGAACGATGATGAGAATAATACTTCGATTTCGTGTCGTCTAATTCAGTAGACACGCAATACCAATCCATGAAAAATACATTATCAACCGGATTCAAGGCTAAATTTGACACTGTCAATTTATTTTTGCCTTCATGTTTAGCAATTGTGATAAAAAATTGACGACTTTCCTACAAAAATGTGTATGAAAATGTACATACATATGTATGTATTCTTATGAAAAAAAGACTGATTAATTAAGCGATTTATTGTAATGCTTCAATGTTTCAATAGTCCTTGAGACTTGAATGATATATTTTTGCCATCAAATACTTGTACGTGTAGTTTATGATAACATTGATAGTTTACGCAAGTAAAAAACAGTCTATAATAATAGAAAATATGTTATATATATATATTTATTTCTTCGAGCATTTGTTTCATATTGTATGTACATACATATACATATGTATCCAAAGAAAAGGTCAAGGAAAAAATAAATCATAACTTTCATATTAGATACATGTATTAAGTCTGGTCGCTTATACTAGTTTCCTGTCTATTTATATTATCAGACGTCGGTGAAATCGTAATTTTATTAAAATCTATATATAAAGGCACTTAATATTAATACGGACGGTATTTTTCGAATTAAACATCGTCTGTGGCAAATTCGTATTGTTCGATTGTGTCGATTCATTCGATAGACTTTAATACACGAGTAGTACCTGTAGGTGCGTCGTGTATTATTCAGCTGCCAATTTCACCCCCACAAAGGGTACGACCCCTAATAGAAATTTGTCAACCCTTATTTTTGTTGTTCGTCAATATTACAATTAATCACCGAACGTTTCGACGCGATTATACGTAGATATGTATAAAAACTATCAGAGTGATCAAGACAGTCTTTAACTTTCGATTTATAAATATCTAAATTTAATATTGAAATTTCCATTGGATCCACATACATATGTATAATATGTATGTAGATTGTTATGCGAAAGAAAAACGGATAGTAAATTAATATTAAAAAAAAAGTAATATATGTAAGTAAAGTAGTAGTATAATAAAAGTAAAAATAAGTAAAGTAAAAAGTAAGTATGTAGGTACCTATTGAAACATTAGAAATACACGTCTCAAACTTCGTTCGTAATTGTGTAGCATATAAATGTCTTATGAAGCGTGTGGTGAACTGGTGACTGTATTATTGGATATAGCAGGGTGTTTCCGAACGATTGTTTCAAATAGGGGTTGTAGATATAAGGGTAGCAACTACTCCTAGTAGTGTTTTGACGGACGTCGTCGGCGTCGGTCGCGTCGCGAATTTTCCGACTTTGAGGTTTTTCCGGAAAAGCTAAACGGATTCGCGACAACTTTGAAACGAGTAAACATACTTTTGATAAACTTATATAATATGTCATCGGTCATTCATTGTCTATTCAAACAATTTGCATAATTTTTCGCGGATATTTGGAATACCTACAAATTACATTTTGATTTAATTTACAAATTTTGATATACATACATACATACATGTACATATGCTATACATATATTGATAAAAAATAAAAAAAACTCAAGCCACTCTTTCAGTGTAAAATGACGTTATACGCAAGATTCGGTGTGCTGCTTCGCAAATGGTGAATTAATTTTTCGTATCAGTATGGCCCGTAACGCACTAGGCAGCCAGAAAACGTGCACCCAGTTCAAGCAGCCAAAGTGGCAGCCAGAACAATGAGAACACACTCACAAATGGTCAGCGATAACATTGTAGATACAACATATTTTCAATTCAATATTTGGTTCGTAATCTCGGATCTCGGATCCTTTTGTACTGTATGTATGTATGTACATATGTATGTAGATGCAAATAATTTGTTGAAAATAGTTTCATATAAATTGTTTCCAGCGCGCAACATTGGCGAGATTTTAAAAATATTTTGATCTTATCCGTTGAATTTAGTGCGTAGTGAATTATTTATAAAATAATTGGTGAAAATCTGAAATGGCAAACGTGAATCGACTGGCTGCCGAGCAGCCAGGCTGCTAGTGGGTGCATCACACAGGCAGCCACATACATTTGCTTTGCCAAATACATCTCGTGTTGGCCACGGCAGCCAGTGGCTGCTGCGTATCGGAGCCCGTACTTGTGGCTGCCGCAGCCATAGTTTCCTGGCTGCCTAGTGCGTTATCAAACAGGCAGCCACATACATTTTCTAACATCGTTGTGGCTGCGCAGCCAGGCTGCCTAGTACGTTACGGGCCTTAATCTACTTATTATAGAGTCTAGGTTTCCTTTGCAAGTACAATAAAAGTCTGAAATAATCCTGTCAAAACGACAATAAATTTATTGAAAATGTTTCCTTGGAAAGTTTTTACGATAGCATCCCCCCCCCCATAACGATTACGATTAGTATACAAACACAACAATGAACTTTTCCCAAACTATAAAAAGCTTCCGTGGCGTTTCAATTTAATTTATGTCACAGCAATTATGACGTTTTATTTTGATGTAAATTAATATTGCAAATTTCGCTTATTTCATTCGTCTAATGAGAAATTTAGATACGTCTTATATGAGGTAAATTCATTAAATTCAATGTACTATGTAAGAATTTCTTAAAGTGTATTATAAAATGTACAATATCTACACGTATTCAACGATCTTAGTACTTGGTTCTATTATTAAAACCACTATAAATAACATAACTATAAACTTTTGTTAGGCCGTACGAAAATAGTAGAGCAACAGTCATTTTCGTATTTTTATACTGTTTCAACGTTTATAAATTTCCTTTTATTCGAAAGCTATGATTAAATTAGAATTTTTATGGTCTATCAACCATCGCAGAAGATCGTTAGAAAGTAGAAAACCCTCGAACTAGGCCCATTGCAAAATCAATAGCTTCGTTGGCCCACGTTCAACTTCTCCCCCTGGTTACCTTCTTTTTAATTTATACAGCAAAATAACATAAATTAGATGCATGCAATGCGGGCAACAAATGCATCGATAATGGGTTTCCACAATTTAAAACGATTTTTTTACATTTAACAAGTTTTCGACGATACTTTTCCCGTATCACCGATTTTTTCGCTACGGTTTGTGGTGATTTTCGAGTTTAAATAATATCAATTTATGATTAATTTAAAAAAACTGGATAACAAATGCTTTTACCATAGGCTATTTTTGAATCTAATATATCAAAGGCAAAGATTTTCGATACGTGGCGCATTCCTAGTACATCGCGATTAGCGATTACGTATTTCGCGTTTGTTTTCAATTATATTATATTGTAGATAAAATAGCGATGACAAATCGTAATATCGAGGGTTTATCGAAGTAACAGTGCCCTCAATCAAATTTCCTTATTGGTGCGTTAATACCCCCTTTCGTAAACGATTACAATACCGGAGTTATTTGACAGGTCATTGTCGACATTGTTATCGTATGACAAATCGCACAATTTCGATAGTCAACCCCGTCGGAATAAATCATATTCGGTGATTTTTATCACATCGGTAATCACATGCGTACATACACGTATACTCAAGCTTTCATTTTATATTGTATGTATCTATATGTAATACAATAAATCTATTCAAAGTGTGTATATTAAGTGTCGACGGCATTTTAAACTGTTGCACGCTCGACGGTGAAAACTTTTGTTGCATTTCTCTGTAAGAAGTTCAACAAGAAGTTCACCCCATTATACGAATTCTTCTTTGTTGGCCCAATTAACTTTTCCCCTTCTCCCGGAGTTGCAAGTTTTCCGACAAACAAAAAGTCATAATTTTCCGCTGAAAATTAGCCGCGAGAGGGAAAATTTGATAATTGTGTGACTTTGAAAACTGGTGCAGTAGACAACCTTGCAAATTATACTGACAGTCGACACGACACTTTTCGTTTTAGGCTAATTTAAAAATAGGGGAAATTAATTACCTGTCATTTTACGCAACACTACACATGTATGGTTAACCGTAAATTCGACATCGATAACGATATATGCAACAAGAAACCTTTCTATGCATAATTACAGTTTTATATTATTTAATATGTGTGTGTATGTACCTAAGCAGTTTTGTTTTTAAAAATAATGATTGCTTTAAAAGTGTGGCGATTAAAGTACATATATTCTCATTAATTATGTTAACTTTTATTAATCGGTTTTTTCCACGATAAAAAATAGGGTCGACCGATAAAAAAGTGACTATACACATAAGCTTTCATTAAATTTGAACTTTGGCAATAAAGTTCATTTAAAATTCAGTGCGATTGGTGATGAAGATACTGTTTTATAAGAAAAGGTTTTGATTGGTGAAAATTGATAAGTAACATTTAAAATGAGCGTGAGATAAATTAAACGTAATTGTGATGGATAAATACGAGCAACTAGGAGTGGTAGGGGAAGGATCTTATGGAATAGTAATGAAGTGCAGACATAAGGAAACCGGTCAGCTGGTCGCCATAAAGAAGTTCCTGGAGACAGAAGATGATGCCACAGTCAAGAAGATGGCCCTCAGGGAAATAAGAATGCTAAAGGTATAGATTATCTTGATTTATAAGAAAATTACATCAATAGAAATTATGCTACGTTGTGTGCTGTGTTGTTATGTAAAGCTTTGATATGTGCGTGCCGAAAAAATACGAGCATTTTTTCTCCGCTGTTACTATATAATATACATACATACATATGTGTATATTTTGCGATAAGAGTTTTTATATGAAACATCGCTAACCTTCAAAAAAATCATGATAGGAATCATATATGGAAAAATTCATGGTCTTGTATGAGAAGACCACGAGTTTATCAAAAATGATAAAATCGAAATGAAAGATATTATTTACATACATACATACGTGCATATATAACTATTTCACGAGTTCTAACTACATACGTGTAAGAAACCGTTGTGTTCAATAATCCAATACGTTTACTATATACATACATACATAGAACGTGCGCTGTTTGTATTTAAAATTTTAGCACCAATTTACAAATCAATATTTTAAGTTGTACTCAATGACGTGTTTATTTCATAAATGGTTTGTATTGGTCGTATATTTCAGAAACTTCGTCACGAAAACTTAGTGAGCATGTTGGATGTGTTCAGACGTAGAAGACGATTCTATTTGGTGTTCGAATACGTAGAAAGGACAGTACTCGAGGAGTTGGAGGCAGCTGGAGGTGGATTACCAGACGAAGTAGTCAGAAGACATGTATTTCAACTTCTACGAGCTTTGGACCACTGTCATTCAAACAATGTAATTTGATATGCAATAATTCGTATAAATTTTAATTAACGCTTTACGTAGGTATAACAGAACTAGATTTTTTTTTGTTATTGAATGATACTAAAGAGACGTGCTATGGTTTTGTTGCATATTTATTTATTTATTGTTCGTGCATTAGTATGATTTGTGAGCCAACAAAAACGTGAATCCTAGATACAACGATGCACGCCACCGTGCTTGGTTCGTTGTAAACAATTCGCATGTTTCGGGATGATTATACGAGAAATGGGCTTTGATAATTCGCCAAACGTAAATAGAGCCTTCTCAAATGTCAAACGAGTCGCATTTTCTATGAAAAAATCGTTAAATCAATAAATGCCAACTAGTATGAGAAATTCATCCTTCGTTCTTATGTTCGGAAATAGAAGCGTACTCGTAAAATTCCGGAAATAGATACGCAAATAAATAGCAAATTGTTATATTGGGCATTGTATGTACCTACGCAGTGAAAATGTCGTGACAACTATTCAAAAAAAAGTTCATATAGTGCTCAAATCTTTCAGAGCAAAACGATGCCTTAAGTCACGCAAGCAATCGACATATTTTTTCAGACAAATAAATCTGTTTGTTATACACTCGAGTGAATTTTAACATTATTTTACATACATTTACATACATATATGTATATACATAGAATTTGTTTCGAACGAAGGTTAATCTATAAGTCGGTTTGAATTAAAGTTTATCGCGTGTTTGCTAACTTATCGGAAAAAGGAAGTGAAGGTCAAGGAAAAGACCTTTCGAGGTTCTCAAATTAGAGAAGACTTTCATTGTGAATTTGAAAATAAATCTATCTGCGTAATTATGACATTAACAAATTATCCTCGATTGCGAGTTCATCACGGGCCGATAAAAATGAATAATTAATTTAAATTTCGACTGTAATTTTTGAACTATGAAATTACTCACAATCACGCGACTGTTAATTCAATTACAGTACAAATTAACCGATGCCGATAACACAAACTCGTACTGGGTGTATTATAAATAGATTGGGACATAACAAGCCATATCAATTACCTACTAAAGATACGTCATCATCATCATTTGCAACCGTTCACCATCCACTGCTGGATGAAGGCCTCTCGAATCCTCTTCCATTCCTGTCTGTCTTGAGCAATCTGCATCCAGTTGACTCCACACATTCTTCTCAATTCATCAGCCCATCGTCCACTCGGTCTACCTTGCTTTATTTCACATCCCCTCGAATACCATTCCAGTATTTCTCGCGTTCATCCATTCTTCTCGCTATGTATCCACGCCAACTTTTTCACACGTTCCGCTATATCTGCCACCTTGGTCATGTTTCTTACTCATGTTTTCCTCTTACGATCTCTTCTCGTTATACCGAGCATACATCTTTCCATGCTTCTCTGTGTGCACTAGATCTTGCGTAACATTCTTGAATTTAGCATCCACGTCACTAGGTACGCTGGTCATAACTGGCAGCACGCATTGGTCGTATGCCTTATTTTTTAAGCATAGCGGGGATGTTGGATTTAAAAACAATGTTCATTCTTCAAAAACCACTCCATCCTAGTTTCATTCATTGTTTTATTTCTTCTTCTTTACAACCAGTCATATTCATCAATTGTCCTAGGTTAAAGATACATACATAGAGTATGGCAATATGCGACGAATTAAAATAAAATATTTTTTCAAAACAGATAATTCATCGTGATGTGAAACCTGAAAATGTCCTCGTATCTCGTATGGGCGTAGTGAAGCTATGCGATTTTGGATTCGCAAGAGTTACAGCTCAAGCCGGTGAACCATACACGGAATACGTAGCCACCAGATGGTACAGAGCTCCGGAGCTTCTAGTCTCCGATCCCAAGTAAATATAAATAACTGGAACTAATCATCGAAATAACCGTATAATAAATAAACATTAACCGTTGAATCGTTTAAAGATATGGACAAGAAGTCGACATATGGGCAATCGGTTGCCTCTTTGCCGAAATGATGACCGGAGATCCCCTATTTCCGGGCGAATCAGACATCGACCAATTGTATTTGATCGTCAAAGTTATAGGTGAGGTATTTAACGTAACATTGTATTTTGAGTCGATCGTATTTTCATTGTAATTATTGTTGTGCAGGTAAACTGTCGCCGCGTCAACAGCAATTACTGTCTCGCCGACCTCAGTTGCGTGCAGCTTTGGAAAATGGGGGTGGAGTTGGGGGTGGAGGAGCTGGTCGTTCCCTTAGAAGGCTTCTTCCCTCTAGAAGAGCCCCTGCCCTAGCCCTCCTCGCAGCTACCCTCAGACCTGATCCTGCAAGACGTCCACCCTGTAGAGAATTGCTACGACATGTTTACTTCACACATGATGGTTTCGCTGACAATTTTCCATCGGAACTACGCAGAAGAGCTCAACAAGAAGCACAGGTATACCCCGAGACTCAATCTCGTTAGAAATAGTACAGGATCGCCATAAAAAGTAATGCCCTTGTGTGTTCTTTAAAAGTGTTAGTCGTGGACAAAATTTAGCCAATTTCTAGAAACAGTATTTGGGTATCCTTTCTTCAGGTTGTGAAAACGACAATTAGTTCTGCTCGTACACAGAAAAAGTGATCCCAAGCCTTGTGCGTACATGTAAATACATACATACATATGTTGTGGCATTACTATGTATTTACATATATGTATTGATTTTATTTTCACTCAAAATAAACAAAAGTTTTAAAATCAACAAGTCTGGAATAAAAATTGATATCGTTGAAGGCGAATCCACTTCTGCGAAAGAGGCAAGGAACTAGTTCAGGACGTAACAGACGTGAAGTTGTCAATGTCGAAGAACCTGCAGTCCAAAGAATTATACCAGAGCCTCCACCACCACCTTCAATTCCTGTCATGCCACCAGAAGTTTCCATAGTCAACAATAGACCGCGTTCTAATTCCAGAACCGTAGAGCAGAATAGTATTGAAAGTCCAGAAGTATGTATTGACTATTGAATGCATAATTTTAAGTACATCTCGAACTGTCATCATAATAATCTGCTTGTATTTATTTATAGCACAGCAGTGGAGAACGTCAGGATGTAACATTATCAAGCCCCGTCGGTCAAATGACTTCTCCGGTGACTTTGACTCAAGCCATGCCTCCACCGCCAAGACTTTTGCTTCACCCCTCACCACACAATAAATCCAATACTTCCAGGTGCTCGTTGTGTGTTTTCATTTGAAGCATCTAAATAACTGTTAGCCATTCAATAAAGACTAAATGGCTTTTTTGTTTTAGATCAATGCTGCACGCTAACGTCAACGCACTACCGGCACCGGTGCAGTATCCTCCGAGAGCACAGTTTAGCAAACGCATAGATTACAAAGCAGAAATGTTACTAGCAGATGATTTGAAACAAAATAGAGGCTGGGAGGCATCTCAACCATTGAAATCAAAATCATTACGTCCTAACCAAGAGTTAACATTACCATCTGTGCCTGGAGGTAATTGGGATTTTGTATTTATTATGTACATTTATTTTCAATGACATGATTAAGAATTAATTTAATGTTCATTTTTTTGTCTTAGCAACATTTAGCCCATTGAAAAGTTCAAAGTTAAAATTACATCCGCTAGAAACATCATTAAATATACCACAGTGCAGAAGGGTATGAAAATAAGTTTTTGTTTGGATATTGTGTAATTTGTGGAAGTTATGATGTAATATTGTTGTTTTATTTTCATTTCAGGGTTCAGATAGCAACAGTCCTAAAAATATGATCACGCCAAAGGGCTTACCGTATATGTGACATCAATATCGAAATGATTATTATCATACATGATCAAAATATTTGTAATTTCGATAAAAAATCTGTAAAAATTGCTTACTCTACTGTTTAAATCGTATTTTTACTCAATTTTACTTGTTCATGTGAGAAAAATGTGATAAATTAATGTTAAACGAAACAAACATTTTAATAAATAAAATTTTGCTCTTTGAAATGAAACTTAATTAAACTACATACATATATGTGTGAAATTTAGATATTATTATCCACAGAAACTTTTCATTATAAAATATACTGTTAAAGCGATGAAATATCATTATATACTGTATTGATTTTTATTTCTATAATATATAAAATTCAAATCCAAACTTCCAACTTGGCCATACTAAAAACGACTACGAGTTATAAAAAGATATTTATTCGTTTTGAAATAATTTTACATAGTCAATTTTAGAATATAAACAAGAAATTGTAGTAGTGATACTACAGACATTTTATTACAATGTATGTATGTATGTACCTATGTATAAAAAAATAAAAACTTTTTATACATGCACCACATATAAAACTATATGAATGATTGAATATTGAGATCATTATCAGAATGCTTTAATTTTTATTCATCGAAAAAAATGTATTATTTGTAAATTTCTCTTGGTATAAAATCTGGTAATACTTGCTGAACCTTCAATCGCCATTTTTGCTTTCGAGCTTCTTGATCTCTTTCTATAGTCATGATTGCAGGTAAAGTTTGCCAACATCCAACCACTTTCCACTGTAGATGTCTGTAATTTAGATATAAAATGCAATAAAAATACTACTTATTACTACACATTATAAAATAATACTTTATAATACAACATATATGAATAAAGTAAAAATATATACATAGATTGACCTTTCGTAATGTAATACAGCGATATCCCATTGGTTTCGTCTAAATCTGCTCAAAGTGATTACATTTTTCTTCCAAGTATTAAATAATTTATCAATGGTTCGAGTTGAATACCAATCCTCTGCTGTATATTGTTTGCACAATATAGTTTTGTGCATCTGTAAAATTCAAATTCACAATAAAACACATTACAAACTTCCATTATAAAAACTTATTTATCGATATTAACCTTTTGATTTTTTGCAAATGTACTTGTTTTTAATTTGTTTTCGTGAAAATTTTCAGCTTTCATTCGTTTGTTCTCGAGAATTTTTTTAGCATAATTCGACCAGTTAACTATAAATGAGCGTTTGATTCTATTCTCGTCGAATTTAATAGCTTTCACGTGATCTTCTTTAACTTTTATTACAAATAACTTCATTGTTTTGAGTCCATATTTCATCATTAACTTTTTTTCGAAATGCAAATCAGCCATAACATAAAGACTTCTCAATCTTTCTACCAGTGCTTTTCTGTTAATAGCCAGCAACTTTTCCTGTTGGTGCTTTTCTTTGAAGTCGTTCATTCGTTTTGTTCTCTCTTCCAGATCTTTCGTTTGTCTTTCTATTTGCATCTGAAATACAAAATTATTAAATATACTGAACTAAATAAATACAACTACTGAATTCTCATTTGTTAATTTTTTACTATAAAACTAAAAGATATAAAAATCCTACTCGTTCTTTCAATCGCTCTTTGTCAAATTCTATCTGTTTTCTTCTCTCTGTAACAATTTTTTTTTTTTTTTCTCTTTGTCTTGCTCTTTGTTCCATTTGCTGAAGAAATTTTGGCACTTTGATACATTGTATTTTGAGACTCTCTTCTATAAATTTAGGAACATCGTGTATAAATTGACATTTATTTATTAGAAATACGAACTTTTATCCACGCGATACATTTTATAACAAAATATTAATGTCATTATTGAAATGATAAATAGAGGTACAAAGTATTTAGATGGGTAACCCTTATAGCACTTCACCTGAACTTGAGTCATTGTGACTTGGTTCCCCGACGATACACTTCATTCTTGGTTTTACGCTTATACTACATTGACTGAGAGTATTTTTCAATTCGTTAACCAAATCATTAGACTTGCCAGCATCTTCGACAATTTTTTTCAACTTGAGCTCTTCAATCGTGCGATTTTTTTGTTCCAATTGAGCTTTCAACAGTGCAATAGTGTACATCTGCACTTGCAATCTACTCGCAAATCATAAAATTTAGCGGTCAGTTGTATTTATCGGTACAAATAAAAATATTCATAACTGTATACTAACCGATTTTCACATTTTACATTTAATTTTCCATGATTCTTCATTTTGGATTCAAAAATGTGATTTTGCAAAGTTTCCTCCGAATCGACGTTCCTGCATATTTTAGTATCATTTTTAATTTTTTTGGTATCTCTCAATTTTTCCTTTTCTTTTTGAATTAGTTCCAGAAAATTATGCAATCTATCATTGCTTTTAGTTTTTCGATTTTCACAATATCCAAGTTGTTTCCAGCAATCAAAGTATTTTCTTAATATGTCAGAATCATTATTTGTAACAAGTGACGATTCGCTTGAACTTGTTTTATACATTTTACTTTATTATTGAAATTGTACTTTTTTTTAAGTTTTTTTCGTAGCGATTTACTAAACCCATAAAATAGATTTATATTATATTATATTAAATAATTGTTAAAGTATATGAAAGAAAAATAAATACATGCCATGAAAGCAGTTATAGTGGTTTTATGGACAATTTACAAAAGGTTTGACAATATAAACAGAGGTTTTCTCCATGGTAACTTTACTAATGGATGTTACTTGTATGTTAAATCAATAGTCAATGTTGTTATAACTGTTGTCAATGGTAAACTAGATTTTGATGAATCAGTTAAGCTTCCAATTTACAATTATAATTCATAGGAGCAAAGGATTAAAATTAAATTAAAAAATAATTTCAATTAATATTTATTGTGTGACAGTTACATGTAATCACAATTTCAAACACTTTATAATAATACACTTTATTATTTACAAATACGCATAAATCCAAATATGATTATTATTTATACACTATTAAACTATAATCTAACACTTTTCTAAAATGATCACCATAACGATAAAATGATGAAATTACAATACATAAATCATCAAGCTTATGATTTTACATTGAGATCTAGGTGGGGCTATCATTGTTCTATGCTGAATAAAAAGAGAAAATGCATAATATAATTGAGAATAGTAGTAATACTTATGTGGTTTAAAATTGAATAATGTAAGTATATTAAAAAAAAAAATTGTTTCATTTTCTACAAAAAAACTTGTTTTTAATGTCAGCTGAAATTCTGCTTTAAGAATATGATAAAAACAAAATAATATTTTTTCACGAGTAATAAAATCATATTATTAATATGACAAATCTTTTGACATACATAGTTTAAAGGTAAAATACTTATGATTTTTATCGTTCAATATAACTTAATAGCAATACCGTATGACTTTACAAATTGGCTTTTTTAAAACTAAATAATACGCTATAATTATTTCAAATAGCACAATACAAGATTACATAAAAATAAGTTAGCATAAGTAGAATAATACGTGAAATAAAGTAAAATTAAAAAGCAAAACTTTAAATGTATAGAAATAGACTAGTATTATTATTAAATGTAAATGCATTATTTTACTAAAACTCATTTCACAAATATTCAAGATAGTATATAAAATTCAATTCACAGTCAAAATACTATTCCTAATTAAGAAAAATTCAAAAGAAATTTAACCATCAGGATTTTTAACAGAATTAAATTAAATTTTTTAAGTTTAAATTTCAGTATGTGGATGTCATAAAAACATACAAGAACTAACTAGGCTTTTGCATTATCTGAGGAATAGAAGTAGTTTCACACGGAGTTAGCAATATTTCTTTACCGGCTTCAGTGATGATATTTTTCTTATGATACGATACTAAATTTGCTGTAACAGAAAAAAAACACTCAAATTAAGACACTGTGAAATACCAAAGAAATCCATTAAGTATTTATTTATCAAATTTTTACCTAAAGTCTTGTGGGTAACTTGGTTACTTCCATGGAATTGATAATGTGAAATTTGTGAAGCATCAACCAAATAATGTTTGCATCGTTCAGATGCACGATAAGATATAGCGTAACCCCAAATACGTTCTGAAACTCGTACAAGATATGATCCTTCGCATGCATCTCGCAATAAATTTTCAGCTTCGATGCGTGTTATAAGACCTATGTAAATGATAAATTAAATAATGAAAATTTTATAAATCTGCTGTGTACGTATAAGTACCTAATTTGTATCTGTATTTACCGTGGAACCATTTCGCTGGATTTCCGTCTTCGTCCAAACCGACACCTCTAGGAATTTCAGATACTTTAAACCAATTAACAATAGCATCTCTACTTGGCGGTTTCATTTTTTCTTCCAAATTAAGGATAGGATCCATGTAACAAAGTTCAGACGAATCCATACTGCTATTTTCACTATTGCCAGAATCATTATTTATCACAGAATTTCTTTTGTGCTCTTCGCGAGCCCTTCTTGCTATATCACGTATTTGATTTTCGGCTTCTTTTGCTCTCCTTTCTAATAAAATAAAATAAAAATATGTCAAATACAATTTAATAACATGGAAGAGTACACAGTATAAAATTTTAACAAATATATACAGATGTCCTCTCTAAAAATAAAATTTTATGAACAAACTTAGGAGACCTTGCTCTTCCCAGAGCAATTGTTGCGTGGGAGCCATTTCTTCAGCTTCCTTCATTGCTTGTGCTTTACGATGACGAATTCCTCTTAAAATTTCACCAGTCCTCTGTTCAGTTACTCGTCGTTCCCAAAGAGCAACCCTTGCTGAAACTTTGTGGTCCTTATTTGGATTTATTTCCTAAACAAATTAATTATTTTTTTATATTATTATTGTTAATTATTAAGTTACAAATAATCAATCAATCAAATAAATAATTAAATAATAACCTGTAGAATTTCTCGTCTGCCTTCTATTATATTAAAATTTGTTATGTTGTTTTTATAGTTGTTCTGCTTATTATTCAATTGAAAATTATTAGAGAACTCTTTGTTAGAGTTATTAATGATGTCTTCAGTTTTTATTTCAGGTGACATATTTTTCATCTTTTCACGTAACTCGTCAACTGAACAGTAAATATCTTCAATTTTTTCCAATTGCTTCATCAATATGCAATCTTTTTCCATTGAATCCATTTGATCACTATTATACTCTATCAAATCGACGAGTTCTTTTTCGACAGACTTCCTTAGCTCTTCAGTTTCTTTCAACGCTTGATTGTGAGCGTTTTCTAAAGCTTCCTCTTCCAATATCTGGTCGATGCTTTTGTCATTTTCGTGCTCACCCATTACCCAAACCTAAAATTTAATATTCACCATTGATCCAATTTCATTTAAAATATTGACAAAATTAAATAGTATACAAGAAATTATACACATACCCATGGCTCACCATTCTCGCCTAAAAGAAAATGAACTTCTTTCTTTTGAATACTCTTTTTCTCGATCGACGGTTCTAAATTGATGCCGGATTCTTCTTGTTTGCTCAACTTTTGATCCCATGTTCGCCATCTCCGAATCTGAAAAAAATATGATTGGAATAAATTATTATGTAAGTATTATGCAATTGAGTTTTATGTAATTCGTGAGTGTAAGATAATTGCTAAAAGCATTTACATTTGTGTTCACATTTTTATCATTAGCTATCTTTTATTGATATAGACGGAACATCACCCATTATAGCTGTTAACGTTTCTATCAGCAAAGTTGACTTTTTTTTAAATTTCATACACGTATATGTACAAAAATACAAATTCAAAAGGATAGGTTCAAAATTTACAAATACAGCAAGATATTATTCATTTTTTGCAAATCGTCTTCGAAGTACAAGTCAGAATTTTACGCACGAGTTACAGCAAAGATTTGACACTAGAGAACCATTCAGGGTGCAAAAAAACTCACTCGAAACGGTTGATTTGTTCCATTTTTTTTTTTTTTTAATTAACGAAGGTGTAACAGTAGCATTTCTGATTCAACCGCAAAACAGAAGGTCAAAAATAAATCGTGTTCTCGAAATTAAGGCCACAACGAATCTAAACAAAGATTTTTTTCAGTTAACTGTTTTAATAACATCATCAGAGAGAAGATTGTGGCAATTTTTCACAGAAGAAGTAACTCAAATTTACAATTATACACCGATTATAAATAATGCTACCATCAATTGTGTGATTTCAAACAAAGATTTGTACAAAGAGCTCTTTTGCAATGCAACAAAAGTGCATTCGTTCTGAAAAAACGACAGGAC
The DNA here is from genome assembly GCA_022651745.1 of Parapsyche elsis. Lineage (NCBI taxonomy): Eukaryota > Metazoa > Arthropoda > Insecta > Trichoptera > Hydropsychidae > Parapsyche > Parapsyche elsis. Next base: position 2,341,159 of record JAGVSN010000004.1, on the reverse strand, counting down.
GTCATAATTTCACTTGAGCAATGGACACGGTTGGCGATCACTGCAGACGAGAATATTGGTAAACTGAAAATGCAACTTTTTTTCATCTTGCGACAGTGACACTAATGACAAACGAAGCAAAAAAATTATATTAAATTTCCGTAAGTTTTATGTATGAAAATTGCTATCCTTAAAAAAATAATATAGTATATTTATTTGGGTGCAAGATAGAGAATGGTACCTGCTCTTCTCTCATCTTGCAAAACAATGTCTGCTTTTGAGTTTCATCTAATTCCGCCAAGATTTCTGGGGCGACCCACATTTCCCTCAAAATCTGCTGCAACATCTTGTTAGTTTATGATGGCACTGCAAAGAACAAAAACACAAATTAGTAACAAAACCTTTAACATTTTTGCAGTATTTCTCGAAAGTATTATTCAGGATAATGGCTAGGCACTGAAACTACCTATGTAAAATAAAACTTTCACCGTCTGAAACTGGATGATTCAGAGTGCATTGAACTCATTATTTGCGGATGGCAAGTTTTGAAAAGATCATCGGGAAATCGAAAAGAACGACCGCGAAACCCGACGACCACGTTAAGACTGATTTAATGGAAATACTTATGTACGTTTACAAATGACGACGACTCTTATCAACCTAGGCAAATTAGGTCTAGAGGTTAATGGCGTCGTTCGTAACACCGCGTAAGACATGTAAACAAAGAAATGTCGCGTGACGTGAACGGCGATATCAAGGGTAATAGTCTGATGCTGCAAGGCCAATGGCTCCATTAGACTATCATCAGGTCGAGGAGTTCCTTGAACAGCTTATGCAATGAAGCGATAACTCACTGAATCGACCTTGCCTAAATCTATAGTAATAAACTTCCGCATTTCGAACCAAAAAAAGCATTGAATGTAACCATCAACCACGAAACCGATCTTTTAAACAAGAACCTAAAACATTTATCTGAATATTCAATAGATTTCTCATTTTGTTCATCCACTCTTTGTAAAATTGAACACGAGTAAAGAGAAAGCGACGTAAACATGCGTTACCCTCATATCGATAAATAAACAACCTTTCTTATGTACATACATACATATACATATGTATGTATACCGAAATTGTTTATATTTGCTTCTATTATTGCTCAGATACTATCAATTTCAATAGGTCTCCAATCAGAACGCATTTCTTTGCTAAATTCATTCATCATTTCTGGTATGAGATTTTTCAGAGAATTTGAAAAATCTCAAGTACTTTTATTGTTTAATAAACGGTTTTGTAGTTATAGCGATTCTACACACATCCTAACAGAGACATACAGACACTATTCAAAAAATCATGAAAACGTGATTAGGGATGATACCTGATACGAACCAGTCAAAATCTCGAGGTCAAATTTTCGCACGATTGCAATACTTTATCCGATATGCATAAAGTAAAAAGCTACAGTTAAATTTTAGTATTACGAGAAGCTTCGCACTAATAAATTGTACCTAAAACGTGCGACCTCAACCGATAGACTAAACGTATGTATGTATGTACTTAATAATAGACCTTCGTTTGAAATGTGGACTATTTGAACCGAGTTGACATAATCGAAATAGGTAATGGCGCAGTTAGACCATTGACACAACGTTTAATCGATACGATCAAACGTATAAAACAGCGGTTTCCCAACAAAAGAACCAACACCATTGTTGTGATTTTTGGTCGGAAACTGCATTGACTTCCATGCTGACTCACATATACATATAAATATAAACTTGGTGTACAATTGTTGCAAAAATTGTACAGAGAACCGAAATGAACATTGAACGAGTGAAAACAGTGTGACGGAACAATTTTCCAGGTGACACACAAGTTTTTGATGGCTGTATGGCAATTTTGGTGATTGGAAACCACGATAACTATATTATTTTGGGTTGGCAGATCAAAATTGTTCATACATTCAAAACAAATTTAAATCTCGTCGCAACTTTCTGAAAGGATAAATTTGAATTGAATGAGAAAACTTGTGTACACACAAGCACAAGCAAATGCAAGCATAAGCACAGAACTTCCTCTGTTGACAAATATAAATAACCGAGACAATAAGCATTTCTCAGTACACGCTAATACATCATGCAAGTGAACAATGAACCGTCTAGACTTCCAGCATATCTCAAACAACCTGCAGTAAGTACTCTGGACTGCGACAAAGAATGCAACCACATCCACATCTATGTACAGATTGAGTGAAGTCTGTCAGTGTTGAAATTTAATTTTACAATCGCAGAATCAATCGTTTTCTGAATTTCCACACAAGCGGTAAGTAAAACGTGTCGAAAAAACCGTCGAATCACTAAAATCATCCGACGGCTGCTTTCGGTATGCAACGCATTCTAAAATTTAACTAGTTTACACATATTCAATATGCCGTTCGTTTCACATGATGCCTCATATCCATACAATATATGTATGTAGATTTTATAAATTTGATTTGTGTATCTTTGGTTACACTGTTGAATCATTGGCGTCAAGTGCCACAAGACGCCATAAGTGCCACGCCCAGCATAATGACGATCCATTGTTTTTATGGGAGTGGTCAAAAAATATACAGTTTTGATGCACTCAATGCGCAAAGCAATTATAATGACTTTGAGCTTTACATATGAATGACTTTTTGCATTAAGTTACGGGTCTTCGCGATTGACGGTCGCAATACGCAATCTGGTTAGATCGACCTTACACGTTCAATATGCGCTAAACTGCGATAAAATTTAAATACAAAAGACGCCTATTGTTCAACAATGAGACATTGTAAACATTTTTTTTGTTTGCCTCTTTTAGTGAGCGTGTAATTTTTTATACGACGATTACCACAACACGCGAGTAAATTGTTCATAATAAATTGCCTGCTTTTATTTTGATCGGATTATTTATCTCTGTCGAATTTGCATTTTGTAGCGTGAATTCGGCACACTAAAATTGAAAGTGGGCACTTCTTTATTTTCTTATCGCCATGGTTTAATCGTCAAATTTTTATTGAATCAAAATAAAAAATAAAGTAAAAACGAATAGTGAAAATTTTAGCCCGACGATTTCTTCCTCGAGTGTGCAACTTACCATTGACATTTAATAACAAACCAGCCTATGTATGTATGTACATATATAGGACATTGTATTCGCGTATAGATTTAAAATTTTGAAAGTTGCCTATTCAAAACGTTAATTGCATAGCAAGCACACAGAGTAGGTATACCTAGTAATCAATTGACTGAATTAATATTTCGGCACAATAGTAAAAGTGACGATGGTGAATCGTTTATCCAGTCATTATCTATTAACTTGATTATCGTTAAAATTTAGAAAGTGTTCCATATCAAATGCGGACAGTATTGTATAGTGACATAGTGATTGCACGCGCACTATAAAAACATACCAGCATTTAGAAAGCCATGGGGAGGAAAAACGGCAGAACGAAGATAAACATGCATAGGAATGCTTATCCTGGCACTACACTATTAGCCCCTATTAAAATGCACAAGTATATCTAAAAGATAAGAAGCAACATGTTCCCTTTCATTATCCACTATTTTTGTACTCGTATATCCGCTTTAATTTAACAAAAGCTACAACAAAACACACATCATATAAACTATATCATTTGATTCGATCTACATACATATGTACATATGTACATACATACAAACTGATTTAAATCTTCTCAAACTACACTTCCTTCAACGGAACTGTTTAAACTAACTCTCTACTTAATAATTGATCATTTTAATAACCTTGACACTGTAAGTGAGACTGGTTTGTTTATTTTTTTCAATTATCGCATCCGGTAGGTACTTGTTCTATGAAATTATGTTTTCAACCCTAGAGCTATGGAGCAACACTTTCTCACACGAAAACGAAAACTACATACATACATATACATACATATGTACTTGCATCACAACTTTTCATTTTTTTTTTCAATCAATTAGTTGTTAAATTATTATTTTTGTACGACAGCTCTAAAGTGTGTCTCGTTAATCAATGCCCTAGTATTATTGTTGTTGACTTGTATCCAAGGTTAGTTGAACTAGAGTCACTCTCCTGAGGTCCGTTTCGCGACCTGATTGCACGAACGCATTGGCATTATCAATATGCATAGTGTAAAAGTGTCCGAATATGCATTTTATCTGGCTGTAACGATAGATAGTTTCTCTGTTAGATCAGATCCGATGGCAACCACAACACAGACAGATAGACAAGACAGCAAGTGGGTCAAACGCGTGAGAGCCGCTCGAGAGGCCGCATTCTATACCGGCTGATGCTGACATTTGCAGAATGCGTCGAACACACACATCAATTATATATTATTGAAAGAAAAAATAATAATCACCGACAATGGAAGAAGTCTAGACGCGCGTGAAACTCCGTCAAAATTAACGATCGCACAACAGTGCCAAATTAGCGACAAACGAAAGCTGTGTAGTAGTTGTTGTTGCTTTTTTAGCGTATAGCGAAATCACACGAATGCACATAGGTGCGTCATCAATCTCATTCGGAGAAGATTACTATCAAAAATAATTAAAACGCGTCAAACTAGCCTGTTGAGAATTGTCCTAATTTACAAACATGTATGTATGCAAGTTTCTAATACATAGTGGACTTTCCATAATGTATTAGAAACAAATTATTATAGCAAAACTTTTTTATTTGAATCCATTTTGAATGTATGAAAATCGTCATACTATACTTCCTTGAAATAAATTAAAATAAAGAACTGAACTATCCGCGGGGGGGACAGACTCGCATGAGCAGATAGGCCATTGTTTTGTTAATTCGTTCAGTTCTCTCAGATCTAATCGAACTTCTGATGATAATAATGACGACAGTTAGTTACGCATAATGAACAATCGCCAACGAGAATGTTATTTTAGAGCGTTTTTAAACGGTTGGGTATTGTTTGCGATTTAACCGACATGATGCACGGTGTTTTTAAAATTAAAAGAACTTCCCGTACTCGTTGCGATTATGACGTGACACAATTTCAGAGCTGATAATAATTGTCATATCACATGGCGAGTCCACTTATCCTGTCGTGATCACCTCCGGAGCAATCATGTCCAATCAGCGAGTTAGTTTGCGCAAATGGGCCACGAAACAGTTGACCCAATCGACACATGTGAACGGTTAAAATATGCCAAATTACAACGCCGATGACCGAAGAGCATTCATATTTTAACACCACACTATTCATGAGACGATCGATCAAATATTTTTTATTAACAGCGAAGGTTCGTCATCGGTTGATGTAAGATTATGAGATATTACCACGGTCAAAATTGTACCAAAAGTTATAAAAAACTTCATTGAAACTGTACATATGAATTTTCAGTCAGTTACTTTGTTTAAAAAAAATGGTTTGGTCACTTATTAAAGTTGAGAAACGCTGTGCTAGACTAAGGAGAACAACTTGGGTTATTGATAGCAATATTAGTCCGCCTGGTCTTGTCACGATCGAGACAATCGCAAAAACCTTTCACCGAAGCCCAATTGCGAAATTTGTTACGTGGCTGACGTGCCCACAAAATATGTACAATATATCGCTTTACTATACATACTACATACAACAACGAAGAATACCTACAGCGTAAACTCACGAAGAATTTTCCACTTTTAGAAATTATTTATTGTGTAACATTTTTAATTTTTCGCGGATGTTTATTACGCGTTTATGCAAGTTTATCCGAGTGTTTATAAACGCGCTTGTTAGGCATCGCATGCATTTTCATAGCGTACCGATACGCACGTACTGAAAAACCACGTCATGCACAATCAGCATTGTGGTTTATTTTTAATTTTATTTATTACCTATCGCAATTAAAATGCATAATGTATCAAAACGGCAAAATAATACGCACAGTAGACTCGCAAGAGGAAAAGCAACAAAAAACGTATAATATTACGCCTGTTTAGAAGAGACTCGAACCAGTCGGTAACCTTAAATAGAAAACAATGGTACCTTATATGGAACGTTGCGAGGCATCCTTGACCAAAACGAGATAGCAAAAACGATATGATAAAATAACATTTTAAATAATTTAAACCTTACGAAGGAATTGTCCTGCTGGCAGAACAGTGTGACGGGGAAAAATTCCACAATTTAATTCTTCTTCGATCTGTGAAATGTGGGTTTGATTTTTGTCGTGTCTAGACAGACCTTCATATGCATGGAAGGATGTTGCCTTGTATTATAATGATTTGTTTTCACTTTCGCTTCAACATATGTACGTACCTATCTACCAAGACAACTATCATCGTGACTGATAGCATCATTAAAAATCGAGATTTCAAACGGTAAAAACAGACATTAACAATAAAATAAACGCAATTTAACAAGCATACTCGTGCTTAGATTAGTTTGATACACTTACAAAACAAAATGAAAAGACTTTCGAGTCACTTTTTTCAACTACAAAACATGTACTTACTGACAATTAATATTAGTTCATTTGATATATCAGAATCTAGTCTAGGAAATTCCATCTTGAGCTCGTTTTTTACCATTTTTTATAGAGAAAATACATGAAAGAAATCACTCGAAAATTAAACGAAGTTTTACCTTAACCTAACGTGGCAATGTTATCATCGGAATCAGACATTTTTGTATGATTATATATTTGCATACAAACTGATAAAAAAGCAGGCAATACATTTATAAATTATTTTATTTTGACAAGCTGACAAATATGTAGATTTAAAAAATATGGTACATAAAATCATTCCGAATCGGCATTGTTGATGGAACGCTGAAATTCTAGTCCATTATTCAATGCAATATCAAAATGACATCATATCAAAACGACCGACTACAGCATGAGATTGTCAAAATCAAATCAACGTACCAAATGAAATATGATATATTAAACTGCATCAATCTATTCCGTCCATTTGAGAGATGTAGGTACTTGCGCAAAATATTATTTTATCGAAGGTATGTACATACATATGTACATTGCCGAAAAATCGTTTTGTTCGACACAAGGTCACTAATGAAATTCACGCACTATCATAAGTTTGAATTATTTGTGAGTCTTTCGAAATGCGAACGATGATAGACAATTCGAACGAAATTTAAAAACGAAAGCGTCGACCTCGACAAGTCGGTTGGAATGTACAACAAGTCGAGTTCACTCGAGTCGACAATTAAACAGACCATAACAGGTCGAAAAGCTCCTGAAAGCACGAGTTGCCAAATTTCGCATCGGTTAGCAGATTTTTCCACAGAAAGGAGTCGGTGCGCGACGACCTTGCGAGCAATAGTTGAGGAAATCCTGTTGTGAAAAACCGGTACGTGGGTGCACTTCCACAGTATGCAACTTCGTCTTAATCCTCAGGCTTGCGATAATAATGGCAGTTAAGTGTACGAGTATGTGTCCCACATCCGCTGGACAAATAACGGATTATAAAACTAGAACATGCACGATGATAACAAAAAGAAATACATCACGGATATACCTACCACCTATGCGGTTAATTTTCCGTATCCTTTATATTGTGGCAATCGTCAAATGATAAGAAAGTTAACGGTTAAAAGGGAAAAGTGGGGGTTTGAAAATGCAGTCGACTAAAGCGACTAACCCCATGAATCCATTATCATCTTACAGAAATAAAAACAATATATTTTAGAACCACAAGACTTTGTGAACATGTGAAAAAGTTGAAAAGTTGAAGTGGCAATGGGCTGGACACATAGCGAGAAGAATGAATGTCAGATGGACGCGAGAAATACACACTGGAATGGTATCCGCGAGGATGTGAAAGAAAGCATGCTAGATCAAGTGGACGATGGGCTGATGAATTGAGAAAAAAATGTGGAGCCAAGTGGATGCAGATTGCTCAAGATAGACGGGAATGGAAGAGGATTGGAGAGGCCTTCATCCAGCAGTGGATGGTGAACGGTTGAAAATGATGAAGACTCAACCAACATACCACACACTTTCTTAGAATGTAAATAGACCTCTTAACATTAGGAAGTGCGAAAAATCACAAAACCAACAGTATTTCCGCTAAAAGGACGAGGAAAATGAACACTGGCGTCATTCGATACAATTCCAACAGGACAAAGCAATTACATACTTTCGATATTTCGACGCATAAAATGACGAACGGCGAAAAGATCACAAGGCGCATTAATTGAAGAGACGATTTGTCACCTGCATATCGATGACGACTACACACGAATGAATCACACTTAACTTACAGTGCAATTTGAAACCTTGCAATTAATGACACGTACAGAGACGATGACCCTCGAGCCTTTGTTACGTCCAAGTATGTATTATACAAAACATACATATCTACGAGACTACTATTGTTCGTCACACACGGCACTTTCGCTAAATACTAGAAACTCTTTCGACTCAATGTCGAGTTCAGATTATCGTTGACCCGACGAATGCAGTCTGTGGGATATATTATTCAAATTTAATCCAATAGAATAGACAGAGTGGTGGGAAGTCAGCGATTTTTTTTTAAACTATATTTAATATGAAAAGGTCAGTGGAGCGGGTGGGTCGAACCGGAACCGATGGCACAATCGACAACGAAAACGACCTGGATCTAATCACGACGCAAATTCGAAACTCTGCTAATGATTATATATATTTTTTCGATCGACCTTTTCACGTTCGAAAATAGCTACTTTTTAGATACGGACAGGTCCCAGTCGAAATGTCGAAACGCGCCGACAATCATCTATTTTCACAAAAATCAACAAGTCGAGTACTAGCATTGTTATACCTGAGGCCAACCACCAAATAGAAACCATTCGGCGTGTATAATTTATTCAACAATTAGTGGTACTTATCGGTCGAAATGACCTTCGGTCTCATCATCATAAATGTGTTAAGATCGCCTACTGAATTGTGTACGGACGAGGAAGATCTTAATGGAGGTCAATCTTGACCTTTGAATTGTATGCGATCTGTGCATGGTAGGAAGCGTCTCGCCACATGCTCTTCTAAAGCCAATTTATTTCACATAATTCAGTTAATTGACGCAAACTGCATGCAACAACAGTTATATGACTCTTGCTATCAAAGATGACCAAGATGACAAAGATTAAAAATACATATGCCTGAATTTATATATGTATGGTTCAACATATGCATGAAAAAAACTTGGCATTTACGATTGACTCCACATTAACCAATTCAAGTTTATGGACAAACACCATATTCATGGATTTTTTTTAATTTCCATTAGTTCAAACATACAGTTGTATTGCAGGTGTAGATTGGGCGTATAAAACTGACAAATCAAATGTACGATCGGTGCAGTAAAGTTTCGAAAAGTAAAAAAAAAATTATGTATAGATACGCCGTTTTTGCACTCGTTCTTTTTGTATAGGTATAATTTTATCCGGATCTGGTTTTGCGACGAATATAATTCAAGTTTACCCAATAATAATAACGGGAAATGGCACCGGTGACATCCATCAAAGCCTTTTTAGACCACACGGTTCAGGTTATTAATGATATAATGCTTGCAGAGTTTCTTTTCAACGGTTCTGCGGAACAAGTTTCAAAGTAGCAGTCCTTTTTTATTGAAAATCGCTCGTCGTATTTCACAATTTCAAATGATGATGATATTTAGCAAGTATGCAGACCGTTAAAAATCTGAATCCGTATAACCTTGAGTGGGTACAAACGAAAATAAGCGGTTGCTCGAACACGGCGAGGGCTTCTCGCAAAAGCAGAAAATATTTTATCTAATGCGAAAAATAAATATTTGCATACATCTGGTACACAAGTGGAGTGCGTATCACGAGGATGGACCGTTGGCGACGTTTACCAGTTTAGTTCCAGCTACACAAAACGATGATAATTCGAATACAAACAGTAATATGTAGGTAGTATCGAATAGCGAATGAAATTTTCAAATCTTTCAGAGCGTTCATTTGTTAACGTCTCATTAGCGAGAGACACGGTTCAAAGCCTTCCAGATAACGGAAAGAAATATTATACAGCTGGATTCTAATTCAAATACGAAGTGCATACGAAAACATTACATTCCTACATAGGTACGTTAAAAAAAGCCGTTGAACGGCTTGTAAAAATTATGCAATGGTAAAAAAATGACATTCTTTTACATTATACGCTTAGTTAACGCATTGGACATATCGCGGTTTGTAGGGAAAGGTCGTTGGAAAGTTGATTACATTTCAATATTGCACAATTTTCTATTGCAATATCGCATTGTCTGAAAAAATATTATAGAACTGCATGCGTAATGCAAAAAAAATTAACAATACACAATTTTACCCAACAAGTATCCGGCCTTGTTTTGATCTAACATTTTAGCGTCAGGGATTGATTAACAAATACTATGTATCTATGTATGTATTAGAGATGATTTCGTGATAGAGTATAATACTGACCATTTTCATCATAGAATTTTGACCTTCACGATTGACAGTCATTTTAACCAAAATATAAATTGCAAATCTACTTAGTATGTACAGATCAGGAAGTACTTACTTTTACTATAATTATATGAAACAATCCTCAATAAAGGACAATAAAAGGAAATAGGCCTAAAGTCGAGATGAGAATAATCATATTTGTAACTACTGTCTATTATAGACAATAAGACAATTCAATCAGTGAACAGCATACAAATTTTCAACGAATAATTTATTCGTATATTTAATATTCCAACACTTGATGATTTATTATATGTATAAAATAATACATACTCTACCGATTACATTAAAGTATCTTGGAACGGTTCCATTCATGTAAATGTAATCGCTCAGAATCCGGAAAAGTAAACAATAATACTACACCTCGAATGTAATTATTATTACATAATCGCGATCATTAACACGCTCGAATCCTGATATCTCGAATTCCTCGACATCAACGAAGTGAAACGAGTCCCGAATTATTCGCCGTTTCGTCCACGCCTCACTTTCTATGTATGTATGTATATCCAAATTCAAAAAAAATTTTTTTTTTTGGAAACTGACCAAAGCAATATTTTTGACCCATTAAGGTCAAGTTCAAATCCGTGTTTTCAGCACACGCTTGACCCTAATGGCCTAATGGGTTTCGTGCGATAAAGCATCTGTGCGATTTATTACTTCACACGTATCAATTCGAACGATTGACAGCGCTTCGCAACCAATATTTTTATTTCAAAAGTTAAGCCATCTTTTTTTGATTGAAAGTAATTAACGAAAAATGTACGTTTCTATTGCAAAACGCGTAATTTCCATCGTTTTAAAAACGATCTCTCATGGTATGTGAGACGTGCTGAAAATTGGGTTAAAAATTTGACCAATGAAAATTGCTCCTCTCCAATATTACAAAATAAACAATTTGTACAGTGACGAAAGCGATTCGGCCGAAATTCAACAAAATAATCAGTTACCATATTAATAATAACGAAAATTAAACTGAAAACGTACAGCTCAATGGTAGAAAGATAATGTGTGGTAAAAATGAACGGCACAATTACGAAAACAATCAAAGTAATGTACGAGCGGGTAAAAATTATGCACGCTTAAAAAAATCATTACAAAATATGCACATTTCACTTGAACATTTTCGAAATTTGCATTCGCAAAAAACAACATATTCTTTATCTTTAAATTATATTTAAAGAATAAATATATTACATATATGTATGTGCATTTACACGCATTGTATGATTTCGTAACAGTGACAAAATACGAATAAGTGGCATTTAAAATACACGTGTGCTTATTAATATCAATTAAATTAATTGTTATGTTACGTATGTACGTATCTGGTGAAATTAGCAAAGATCGACAAAAATGCATACACTTTTAATTATTAATTATGTTGGTCGCAGGCGGATTTTTGAATAATTTTCTCAATTAACTGTCGGGGAAACTTTTCTATCGCGAATTTAAAAACTGTAAATAGTCAGACAAAGTAATGGTTTAAAACATCTGATGATTTATCATTCCATAACCTATGACCCACTTAATTTTTTTACGTTATACCAATATTCAATATAATTTTTACTTATACATTTTGGTTGAACGTTCATAAGATTTTTCTGGAAAAACAACGCAATTTCCTATCCAGAATTAGTCAATTGAACTTTAGACACTAATTGAGGCGAACCGTTAGCTGTGCTTATCTCACTTTTTCAAACGTCAACAAATCGAAAGCGCGAAAATCGGTAGCGTTTTAAAACACGCGGTAATTATCATCAGATAACATCTGGCTAGCGATAATCGCGAAACGGTTCACACAGACAACACTAGACATGCATACAAACCGTAAACCTAATCAAATTATTATAACGTTACCTTCTCGATCAAAGGATGCGATTCCAGGTTATCGGGTCGCGTCTTGCACTATACTCTATCGATACAGAAGAAATCAACGTTATCTACGAATCAAATGCGGAGAAATCTATTGTTTTTCACTAGATTACGAAACGGAAATCGATCGCCGACATAATCCGTTATAAACGCATTATAAATACACTTTACCATTAAGCCACGTAAAAATTGCAATTTGAAAACGTAATCGTCGAGACCGCTATACATGTATTATACGAGAACGCGGAAAATCCTAATCAATGCGAGTGCGTTCAAGTAAGTGTACGTAATAGTGAAATTTCTATAACGCCACTCATTGTTATTATATGTATGTATGTAAAGATAATATGCGGATAATTTAACGGACCGATCGAACGTGACTTCCGGTCACCGGATGTGTTATTTATTTAGGATTTTTTCATCGCAATTATGAGAATATTTAAAATTATCATTCCTACTATCTCATCGGGTTAATGAATGATGGTCGAATTTCGTTAAACGTTTCCGTACTACGACGCTTTTTCGGCTCTCAATTATATTAGCTATTATTTAGCAAAGCTTTTCGTACGTACCTACATATATGTATACTGCCGTCCTAAGCCCACTTAACGTATCTGACAAAAATTACGAAAATGAGATGTGTTTTAGAGGTTATGGGAGATAGTTATGGGGTTATGGGGTTATAGAGGTTGCGTATTCTAACGTATGTATCTGCATGCGCAGAGAAATATGTAGTATCACCAATATGTACATAGCGAAAATAACGTATCCAATATTTACTTCGGTCACTACCTTATCATGAAAGATTAAAAAGATTGAATCTCTCTACATTGGAGACGAGGAGATTAAGAGGTGATTTAATTGAAGTATTCAAAATAATAAATAATCATTATTCATGTGAAATGACCAACCTCATTATGTTCAATGAGAACCCTCATCTAAGAGGTCATACTCTTAGACTCCGAAAATAAAAATCAAATAAGAGTGTTATAGATTCATTCTTTTCAAATAGAGTGGTTGAAGTTTGGAATAGTCATATGTATACATTCATAATGAATAATAAAGTGACGTAACTACTAAAGTATTCATTTTTTTCCTTAGAATTATCAAAACACAATAGAAAATAACCTCATGCACTAAAAAAAAAGTTTAATTAAATCAGTAATATATGAAGAAAAACACAAATTTAGAATAAAACTTTCAAGTCCATTTATCTCGATATTGTTGTTTTGTCAGTTACGTTAAGTGGGCTTAGGACGGCAGTATACACATGTATGTATGTACATATATTTCAGCTTCGAACAAAACTAACGTAGGCAAGTTCGTTTGCTCATTTTGATAGTTTCGTCCGAGTGGACGAACTCTTCATGTAGGCAAAGTAATTAGCAGGTGGTTGTTACAATTGAGCGTTGTGCATTATTCGCAAATCACTCTCTCGTCACCGTTTATAATTGGTTGCGATTACGGCTTGTGCGAGAAACTGCGTTCACAGTTCGCTTAACGCTGTCCCTCGTTATACGAGAGATTTTCCCGACTTACGTCACGCCGGGAGGTGTGCCTTATCAGACAGACAAACAAACGGTCCGTTTCTTTCGTAGAAAGTGAGATAAGCCCTGGTCAACCGCCTTCTCAATCCGTATCGTTATCACGGTACATTTTTTTTTTTAGTCAGTATATGTGTGTACGATTAGCCGGCGTAGTAAGTAGTAAAGCACGCAGCATTCCGAGCGTGCTCTCCGATCGCCATTAGCAGTGTAGAAAACGTGAAAAACGGTTCTTTTGATCCTGGTGTTGTCAATCTACAATGAGGTGGTCTAACTGCACAACGACCTGTTACACTTGAAGCGCCTTATTATTGGCGGTTAACGGTCAACGTTTCCCATTTAAGGATCCGTTCAAAAAACTCAAAAGAAGTTCACTCCAAAATATATGTAATACGAAAATTAAGTAAAACTCGTAGGTACATGTTTCATGTTTATGGAACTGTTATTTCGTTGTAATGACACCTGTTACCCATGGCTTAACGATTGAACCGAATCACATATAGGTACATACATATGTATGTACGCTGTCTCCGATTTCCGGAAATTATTATATGCGCGTGTGCGTACGGCCTTAGGTCTAGTATCGGAAATTTGCACTTTCATGGTTTGGCGGATCATTTGACCACTTCGGTGATTGACACGGATCCAAGATGTTGAGGATAATTACGCGGGTGCGTTACGAGGCCACTTTTACTCTCAATGGCCACGGTCGAATAACAATAAGCGAAAGAGAAAAGCCCGGCGCGAGGACGCTTGCGCAAGACCTTTCACGATTTCGGTGCAAATCGCACTAATTCCGTATAGCGAATATATCACAGCCCGTGCTAATATGGCGGTCCGACAATAACAATGGTCCGATGACGTAAAATCAACAATAATAAATAAAAAGTCGTACCTTATGAAGAAAGCGTAGTTGGAGAGTAGTAGTTTTCAGATGAGCGTCAATGCACGAGTACACCTGAAATAAAATAAGATTTATTTGAATTCAATTAACGCATATTACAGATCACGTGCTGAGTTGTGGTTACGAGACTGTTTTTAGTTCCTATAAGCGTTTTCCAAGGTAAACAAGGAAACGTACCTAACGTATAGTACGAATCGTTCATGCGTTGTTTTTATTAGTATTGATCGATTAGTATCGATTTTATGTAATGAATTGCCATAACGCACTGCGTACAATAAAATTTAGAAAGTTGCACAATGATTCCGTAGAAAACTGATTACGCTAATGTAAAGTTACTCATCGATCGTTTGTTTCCAAACTATGATTCTGTGCAAGCGACATTCTCAGGTCAACTTTCTACTTATTGACGTGTAAAAATACTATAAACGAAAAAATAAGCATACATATTAGATGTATTTTAGATGTACATACATATGTACATCTAAAATGAAAATTTTTCTTTAAAATAACATTGAAAATATAAAGGAGAATAGAGGAAAACCGACACCTTACGTATTGTCGTTTGTCGCAATTATCATTACGATGACAATAGAAGTAAATTTTTGCGAAATAGGAAAAACAGTGGTTAGGTAACAAAAATAACATCAGATCTTTTGTATTTTTGTGCGTAAATCAATTAATTTTCCGCAGTTGGCTTTCTAGCTTCAGATAATAGATACAATAGTGAACATTTCAACATGACAATTCCCAGAGTGAAAGCATTTGGTAAGTTTTGCAATATTGTTAACAGATATTCTTATACCAATAGAAGTTCTGCTCCACAAATTGACGACAAAGCCTGCCTTGTAAAAAAAATGCCTAGCAAGTTGAAGCAAAAATCAAGGTATGATTATATTATGCACATGTGATTGTTTCAAGGTAGTTGTTCGAGTTCAATAATAATAATCGATGAATTAATAAGTAGATATAAATAATGAGCTATGCGTGTTTGTTATCCACGTCGTTAAACGTAAATACGTACTAGTACATAGCTGTAGACGTAAAAGCTTACTGCGAACTTTGACCCGATCTAACCAATATATCGATACAGTGTATCACCTTTTCAACGATATGATACAATGGTTTAGGATCATAGATACATTTCTAGTACGTGGGAAATGCATAGTGGGAACCTTTCGCGCACGAGGGTCGATAGTGTTGAATTGCAGAAAATGCAATTACAAATTCTCTCGTCATAGACGCCGCATTCCGATACTAACTGCGAACAACAAAGAAATTCCACGACAGCGAATGTTTTGCTGTCGGGTAATGTTATCTTGTTTGGCGTAATGTTATATGTATGTACTTACTTCAAGTTCGTGTGAATGCACAACAAAAGACATGTAGTGTTTACCAAACTGACAGGAGAAATTCGCGAGAATTCGAGGACAGCGAAGAATGTGCACCGCAATCGAAACAAAGTTACGTCGAAAATAACGGATCGAATTTGAATAAAATCCGCACGTTTGTCTTGTCTACAAATACATAATATCAAAACGAAAGGCATTTAAAATGCATAACGCTTCCAGTGTCAGTAAAAGGATGATTACACAATTTACCCAAATGCATAAATCCATATTAAAAAAATCATTTAGATTAAATTGTCAGCATTAATGTAAATTATAGGAATGTTCCCCTTCTGAAATCGCCCATTTTGAAGTAATATTTCCTGATTAAGAGACTGCACTTCCCCCTATTCCAGCAATCTTCCATTATGGGATTCTTACACATAAAAATAATTACATGGATAGAAAAGACCGAAAATAGCGGTCCTACTTTTTTTAACGCAATTGTAAAATTTATTCACCGAATAAAATATATAATCACAAACTGAGCCTTAAATAGGATTTGCATTGCAAATTAACCCCAGAATTATCTCCCATGCATATACATATGTATGTATGTAGAAACGACCGCATCCCAAGATCAATGCTAAGATCAATGCGACCCAGAGAACATCGATGAATATCTTAATCGATGACCACACTGACGTAACAATGTCAAGGCGGAAAAGAATGCGTCGACACTTCGACAAACAAAACGGAAGAAAGTCGTCGAATTAATATTCGAGTCAAATTTTTAAGGCGTTTCATATTCAAACGCGTCGTCCGTCAGCCATTGCTGATTCGTATGATCGTTTTCACCTACTTTTCACGTATCAGAACGGTTGGTGTTTTTAATACACACAAATACGATCGAAATAAATCAATCAACGCGGAAAATATGCGATCGTCCAAATTGCGGTAATTATTTGCTTTCGATCTAATTTTCACCGTGAAAAAACGTGTACGTCGAATTGGGTCTGCCTGCGAGAAACAATAAATTGGTATTCACGCTTTTGAGCCTGATTCAATATTCACTGGAGGCACTTAACGGACATCACGAACACACACGAGAGAGGAATGACACTGCGAATCGACTTAAAATTCCATTTGTAGAATGGACTTAGAAACGCAGGTGCCTCGCGTGCGTCCTGTCCTGCCTTTCAACGACACTTTACACTGGGGTAAAAAGATTCAACCATCTCCCATATCAAAATTCAACCATCTGATCATAATAATTCGAACTGTATAATATATCGTTAATTGGACTTAAAAGATGTCAAATTTATTAATATATTCGACGTTGTTGCCATTGAGGCGAATTAATTTAATTGGACTCTCTTCACATTTCCCTAATTGTGCGCCGATTTCGTTGTCATCTCCTCGCGTGGAGAAAGAAAGTTCTTTTTTTTTTTTTTTTTTTTTTATTATTATTTTACAGCGCCAGTTTAATTTGAAGACGATAATGTACGATCATCACCGTTCATTATAATTTGGAAAGGAACACCACTAGTGCCTCGTCTCGTATCGAGTTTTTTAAGTGAGAGCGCTTCAAAATTAACACTTAACGCATACTAATTTCGTGATGTCGATATGCAATCACTATTGAACAAACGAAACAGCTCAAATCATTGGAAAACATCAGTGGAATGGAATTAATAGTTCTACAGAGGAACCGGATGGTCAAAGGTTACACTGACACATCATTTTCAGGCAATGTACATATGTACATATGTACGTTTTTATTTATTTATTTATTTAAACTAAAATCGACCGAACCACAAATATATTTTCATTAAAATTAGGCCAATTGAATTTGGTAAAGGAATCTGATCCAGTTTGAATTGTATTATCTAATATGTGAGCACAACATCCAACTCCAGAACTTTTTTTCTACCAAGACTTAATTAATTAATAACTTTTTCAAAGACATTATAATAGTGAGATTAATTTATCTGAAATATTTTCATTAACTAAGCCATCAATAATTTTGACTGGAACATATTATGTACATAGGTACATTGTACGTTCCAGTTATAAGAATAAAAAATTTGCCAAAATCGACGGTTCGAAAACGAAACAAACAGCAATGAATTATGATATTAAATATTGCGAAACAAATATCGAACGTAGAGATTGCTTCAGAATCGAACGAAATTATGTACACGTAGACCTACCCAAATGCATTAATCACTCGCACTGTGTAGTATTGCAAAAAGATGAAATATATTCTAATAATCGCGATGTACGGATCGCATTTCACGATTTCGTACGGCGATATTTCACTTGAGGCAATATTTGAAATATAAAAATCGCATCGGTATTGCACCAGTGAGAGATATACGATATAATAATAACAGAAAAACTTAATGCAATGTCGAAATCCGTAATATGTAGATACGGATCATCGATAATAAGACTTTTCTGTATGTACAATTATTTGTACCGTAAGATCGGTACTTGCGGCAGGCAGTATGGTGCGTAAAATGTAACAGTAACGTTAAAAGTAAACAATAAGACGCCAAAATCGCAGTGGTGCGTGAGCGAATTGGAAAATTGAACTTACAAATCCGTATACAATAAAAAATACGACAAATAGAATAAAAAATGTATAAGTAAAATTTACAACTGTACATACATAGAGTTGATTTACCACAATTTTGACACCGCACAACTGTCATCAAAATTGTCCTCAATACAAGCGTTGAAAATTCGACTACAACGAACAAAACATCAAATGTCAGAATAGCGGATTTCACTGCAAATAGACAATGCACTAATAACAGATGGGGAAGTGAGCGAGTCAATCAAACGGAAAACGAACCAAAACGAAAATAATCCAAATCAGGTCACATTACTTCAACATAATGGATGTCAATCGTAAAGCAACAATGGCAACTGTGACGTGAAACCCATAAAAGAGTTTAAACTACAGTGTGCAAGAAAATTTTTGGAAAATTGTTTATGGAATTTTCCGGGTTATCGTTCAAATACGTTGGGCTCACATTTAAACCTACTGGGTATATTTTAATATGTAACATGCAAGTGGCATCAATCATAAAACAAATTGCTTGTGATAACCCTTAAAGCGTTATCGTCAACGACCCGTAAAATTCAATTAAAAGATCACGGGGGGGTCACGGGCAACCCCAGAGGTCAGTACGTAGATACGGGTAGCCATTTAAGATGAACATTTGTAGCATTCTTGGAGCACTTATCATTATCTCGATAGTGCTGCACCAACAATAACATTCCCGTGCGTGTCAGTAACCTTTTCTCTCAACTACGCGTGTGGGTGGGTTTGGTTCCATATGATTTTTTTTTCGTACCTCACGCAGCACACCCACGAAGATTCACACAAAATAATACGCGTTATTGGATTACAACTCCATAACTGTGAGATAATTTCATGAATAAGACGGCGCCGTATACGACACACTTGGGTTTAGGTCAAATTTAGCATGTAACACTCATACAAGTCGTGTGTGAGTCAACGTTCTAATCTTAGGGTTGATAAAGCTAAGAAGAGTATTGTCGTTTTTGATGGCACTAAAAGACGCACAAATATTGTTTACAGTGGTGAGTGACCTTCGTAAAATAGTGAAATTGTGTAACTAAAAGGAAAACATTGATGATTGCAGTGAAAAATTGAGCGAATTCAACCAAACGCGGTGTATCAATGCCTTCTTTATCTAATCCGCTGTATAATAAAATAATAAAAATAAATACTAAAGAATAGTGTGTGCTATTGTACTAGGTACTATCAATTAATTGGTTGAACTATGCAGTATGTAGTCAAATAAAAAATATTTGTTTCCTATTCTAATCTATATATGTATGTATGTATGTATGTAGGTACATTTGTATATCATCATCATTTTCAGCCGTTCAACATCTACTGCTGGGTGAAGGCCGCTCCAATCCCCTTACATACCCGTCTGTCTTAAGCAATCTGCATCAGTTTGACTCCACACATTCTTCTCAATTCATCAGCCCATCGTCCACTTGATCTACCCTGCTTTCATTCACACCCTTTCGGATACCATTCCAGTATTTTTCGCGTCCATCTGCCATCCATTCTTCTCGCTATGTGTCCAGCCCATTGCCACTTCGCTATATCTGCCACACGTTTCGCTATATCTACCCCGCACGTTTCGCTATATCTGCCACTTTGGTCGTGCTTCTTACCCATGTATTCCTCTTATGATCTCTTCTTGTCATACCAAGCATAAGTACATCTTTCCATGCTTCTCTGTGTGCACTGGATCTAACGTAACATTCTTGAATTCAGCATCCACGTTTCACATCCATACGTCAAAACTGGCAGTACGCATTAGTCGTATGCCTTACTTTTTAAACATAGCGGGATATTGAATTTAAAAAGTATGTTCATTCTTCCAAAAGCGCTCCATCCTAGTTTCATTCTCGGTTTTATTTCTTCTTCTTTTCATACTGTACATTGTATGTATATATATATATATATATATATATATATATATATTCTATGCTGCCAAATTACATATACATGGTTGTCATTAATTTTGTTTATGACAACGTAAAAATTTGTAAAGGAAATCAAATATAAAAGCGAAAGTGTTAAAATATGAAAATTAATTGTATAAAATTCGAACGAGAGTACGTTTAATTTTAACCATCATAAAATACCAAAGCACTTTTGACAGATTAATTAAATTTTGAAATTTCATCACTATATACATACATACATACATACATGCACTGCTTATAAATTATAACTTCGTACCTTTTTTTAATTTTAATTATGAACGATAAATAATTATTATTTAAAATAATATACCGTAATCCAACGTGTGGCTTACGTAACGATTTTAAATATAAATATGTAAAAAAAATTACAACGGCCTTATATTTATAATAATGATAAACGGAGTTGCGAAGGTTAACGCCCCGACAATTTTTACAATAATAATAAAAATGCGTTCATATTGTTTCATCGAACGCACTGGCGATTTCTAAATAAACGAGCGTGAAAAGGTTAATAGATGAATTATATTTTAATTACAAATTCTAAATTATCACACTTGAATCTTGAAATATAATATGATACGATTTTCAGAAGGAGCGGCGAAAGGATATTTTCATCGTTGCAAAACGGCTAATTTTATAAATAAACAGACGCAGGACATTATGGCGCCAGGAACAAAGATGGCTGCCGACTTTATGAACATGTGCCACTGGAATACAAAGTGACGAACGTCTTTAGTACTTTTCCTCAATTAAAAGAAAGACGAAATCCTCGACGAAGCAAATTAAAGGCGTGGTGAAATAACGGCGCCACGTCTCACCAAAACAAATTCTGCACAATTCGGAGGGGGATCTGATCATCGACCTTACATTTTAATTATACTACAGCTTGATGCTTCCAAGTATTCCCTCTCAACCCAACTTGACAATTTTTGATCATTTAAAATCATAAAAAGAATCTATAATATCATGTGCACTATCATTTTTTTCGTTTTTCGTAATTTTGCATTTAAATCGAGTATAATATAAGGTCAATGTTGCAAACCTAATGATCCAATACTGTGCTGTAAAACCAACAATGAAACGAAGAACAAGTACTCAGTATAAATGTCAAGGATCCTGTGTCAGAGAACGGTTTGAATGTATCGATAGAGAATAGGTAACCTTTACGCTACCGTCCATTTTTTCGCTCAAATATCAATACACCTACAATGTACTTCGATTCATTTCGATTAACACTTTACGAAATATCATAATTAACGTAACGGAATCGAAGATGGCGATGGCCGTTTTGTTCTTAACTATACACACGAAAATTAAGGTGAATCGTTTATTATTGTAAACCGTATCGGAAACAGTACTGTTACGAAACGTGTCTTACACAAGAATTACGCGTAATGTAAAAGCGTTCGAAGAAAATTCCGTTAAAATTAAAATAAAATAATATGTATGGACAGATTTATGTGTTTCACTCAAAAATAATAATCAAAGGGGTGTATTAACGCAAATTGATTCCGATTACAATAAATGTACCTCATTATCGATACAGTTAAAACTGCGACCGTCGACTTCGAACAAATTACAAATGCATTAAAGTTGTTGAAATTGAAATATAGCAAAAAAAAAAAAAATAGCGGTGAAAAGTCGTAAATCACATATGTATGTATGTATGTATAAAGAAATCACGGTTTCACCGCGACTCGTTCGGCGAGATGAAAATCTGTGATTTCTAGCAGCGCACGCTGCTGCACTGTGAATTATGCAAAAGTCAACTGCATCTACGATGATGAAGAAAACCAGATTGCAATTCAAAACTTGCAAGTTGTAAGATGAAGACATATTATATACAGATGCATATAAGAACATACATACGTGCGCGTTTATGGGTTAAAAACACTGGTCCACTTCGTCGATCGTCGCATCTGTCGCTCTTCGCAGATTTATCGAAAGTTTATCATTCAGCGATCGTCAACCATAATCAGATCAGTTTTATAAGCGAGACTTCCAATCATTGTCAAATCAACATCATCACAATAGCCAATACCAATGTATGTATTTCTCCACAGAAAGTTGTTGAGCAGTACAACGAACTCGTTCCCTTCGCGATTGCAAACATTGATAACAAACGAAAGCGAAGATAAATGTTTTTTATCCAACATTGTGTGTAGAATCGGACAAATTAAACGACTCCAATTCAACAGAGAGGAAAACGAACATAATGGCATTGTTGGGTCGCGGTCAAATCGCACGTACCTACATACATTTAGCACTAGTCGGTATATGAATCGGTAATCGCACGACACGGCGACGAACGAAAGAAAGCAACCATTTTTCACATGCGGTAATTTTGTTACTTTTATTGTCAATAGGTTGAAACAATACAAAAGCGAGAGGTGATTACCCCAGTGGAGACACACGTGGGTTTATTGTGTGCACGTACGCGGAAAAATCTACGACAAAGTACGTATTTAAGTACGTAAACACTGCTGCGACAAATGGGGTCGTCACGACCCATTCGCATGAAATAACAAAATACCGAACGAGCATCAACTCGTTCACTGAATCGCTTAAAAGCATAAATGAACGTCGAACAAATAGAACGGGCGGACAAATTCATTGTTGAATTACAATACATTTGAACTGCTGTGAACCTTTGCCTATGCCAAATGTTCAGGAATCATGAAAATACAATCACACTTGAAGCGAGCGATCAAATACAAAGGCGAACCCAGCCAAAACGCACAAAATTTACAATCACCTTTTCTGTGAATGTATAGAGTCGATAGTCGTCATATTTAACTGAAGGAGACGCACCTAAACGTTCGCTGTTTATAAATATTACCGAAATTGAATCCTAATCTAAACCCATACACACTCGTTTTGACTAATATTTACTACCATCATCATCATTTTCAACCGTTCACCATCCACTGCTGGATGAAGGCCTCTCCAATCCTCTTACATTCCCGTCTATCTTGACCAATCTGCATTCACTTGACTCCACACATTTTTCTCAATTCATCAGCCCATCTTCCACTCGGTCTAGTTTGCTTTCTTTCACATCCTCTCGGATACCACTCCAGTATTTCTCGCGTCCATCTGCCATCCAATCTTCTCGCTATGTGTCCAGCCCGTTGCCACTTCAACTTTTTCACCCGTTCTGCTATATCTGCCACTTTGGTCATACTTCTTACTTTTGGTATTCCTTTTACGATCTCTTCTTGTTATACCAAAATAAAATCTTCCTAATATTTACTACAAAACAACACATTGTCGATTAAACTTTCACGAACAACCTTATAGGAACAAATTTTCGTACGCAGTTCAAAACATACACTGTAATCGTGTAGTCGTAAAGTCATAATACACTGTATCATTAACAGTGGGTAATTGCGCACTTGACAACGGCAATTTGTGACAACGACTAGGGCAAAATTTCATAGGACAACATAATATATCAAAATAAAAATAAGGAACTGCAAAAATATTCAAGAGAAAAGCTCACTAGCGCTAAAACGTATAATTTTCAAGAGCAATGAGGAAATTGAAGGGGAGATAAAAATACACAAAACACCATATCTGAAAATCAAAGAACGCTCCCATACCTACCTACGGCGTATGCACTTATTTGCAATTGAAATTTAGAAGTGTTACGAGCATTGTGTCGCCTCTTTATGTAAATCGTTCTGGTGAGATTTATCACGAACGTGACGGGCGTAATGAACGAGGGTGAAGTGAAATATGGCGAAGGAAGCTTCGTAATTCAATTGCATACAATCCCAGAATACCTATTCCAGAAAGGGGGAAGAAGCTCGGAAGGGTGTGAAGATACGCTTGTCGTTCACCATAGACTTAATGGTGAAGATAAAATAGCAGACGCATTTCCCCTCCGTCTAAAAGGGAATAAGTCATCCTTGTGACGGGACGATGACTCATAGCAAGTGATTTTTCACTTGCGATACTACAAAAGGAAAACCCGTGCCATAGATATGTCACAAATATTTTAACGTGATAGCTTGGGGTTGGTTTGTTGATATATAAAAAATGCAATTCTAATAATATTTCTTCGATACGACAACGCACCGTAACGACAAGTCAAAATAGTGACATAATTGAAGATTCGTGATACGTATTTATAGGTGCGAAACAATGACGCAATTGAGTTTTAAAGGTAAAGTTGACGCTATCGCACATCCTTGGAGACCACACCTTCAGAAGATAACAAAACAAAACTATCACTAAAAATTTACTTCTGGGCAAATATGCTTAAACCTGAACTGAAGGTCGATACCCAAGTTCATACATGAGCTAAAAATTTACATTTGTACATCAAAATAGGTAAATTACAAGGTATACCCATACAAAAATAGCATTGCATTGTTCGGGGTTAGAATATTTGCACCTGAATGCAAATGGAAATTTTAAAACCTTTTTCTTGTGAAACTTGCACCTGCTTGCAAGTTTCAACACAGTGCAACAGGTACACGACAAAAAGGTTCAAAACTTAAAAAATTTCATTGTTAAATTCAAAAATCGCATACATATACAATATACAAAAGTTAATATGTACTATGTATGTACATACGTTTCACGCTGAGCCGTATCAGTACACGAGTAGAAAAGACGCACAAAAAAAAAAAAAACCCAAAATTAGAAAATGTGAATCACTTATCAAAATCGTAAACAAATACAACCGCAATTTCAAAATGCGTTACTCACTTTTCGATTCCAGAAAGTGACTATTCCGACCGGCCAAAAATTAAATACATGCATACAAATAAACTGGATCATCATTCTAAAACTGGAGCTGAAAATAATGTTCGGGGAATCACACGCCTATGAATCAAGCATTCAATCTGGATCGTTTCTTATACGATTTAATAAAAAATAAGTAATAAAATCAAAATTTAGATTTGACCTACCTCGTTCAGGAGACCCGCTAAATTTTCATTCAAATCATTTTAAAATTAAAACGTCCACAATCACTGCAGCGCGCGTACAAATAACAACTTAATAACACTCCACAACGATCTTTAGTTTTTTTTTTTTTTTTTTTCAAAAAAAGTTTAGTAGAATATATTTTTTTTTTTTTTATTATTGTGACAGTACGGCACTGGTGTCTTAACTCAGAGCAACACAACCTACCACACCAACGAACGAAACTGCAATGAGGCAGCCGAGAGCGAGCATGCATACTCAAGTTCTACTATTGGTGACTAGCAGTAGTCGCAAACCCTTTTCATTCTTTAAATATAAACATACAACATTCATGATCGATCGTGAAGATTCATAGTAACATATGTAAGTTCATGGAAGTTCAGTTGAAAAATTTGTATGTTGCGAAAAATGTCACGAAGAAACTAAAACTTTTTCTGCAAACTTAGAAGAAATTAAAGACCAAAAATTTTCTATTAAAAACTAGTAACTACCCGTTGACAGTGTCATCGGGTAGATATCATAGTGTATTTCATCATCATCATTTTCAGTCGTTAACCATCCACTGCTGAATGAAGGTCTCTCCAATTCCTGTCTGTTTTAAGCAATCTTTATCCACTTGACTCCACACATTCTTCTCAATTCATCAGCCCATCATCCACTTGGTCTACCTTGCTTTCTTTCACATCCTCTCGGATACCATTCTAGTATTTCTCGCGTCCATCTGCCATCCATTCTTCTCGCTATGTGTCCACTCCCGACTTTTTCCCATGTTCCGCTATATCTGCTACTTTGGTCATACTTCTTACCCATGTATTCCTCTTACGATCTCTTCTTGTTATACCAAGCATACATCTTTCCATGCTTCTCTGTGTGCATTGGATCTTACGTAACATTTTTGAATTCATCATCCATGTTTCACATTCGTACGTCATAACTGGTAGAACGCATTAGTCGTATGCCTTATTTCTTAAGCATAGCGGGGATGTTGGATTTAAAAACTGTTCATTCTTCCAAAAGTGCTCCATCCTGGTTTCATTCTTAATTTTATTTCTTCTTCTTTACATCCAGTCATATTCACCAATTGTCCTAGGTATAAATAACTATCAACTATTTCTACATTATGATTATCTACTGTGACTTCTATTATTAACTATTCTTCTTCATATAACTAACTACTAACTATAAATAACTATTATATATTTTTACAATATGATTATCTACTATGCTACGATTTGCGTAAAAAAATCATTAAAAATAATTTTAGTTTTATAAATTGAGTTTTAAACCTACTTTCATTCTTTCATTGCTTAATTGTGTTAATCTATTTTGTAAATCTACTGAGTAGCATGCAACTATAATTTATCATAGTGTATTTAGTAGTTGAAAATGTATCAAAAATTAAGTATGTATATATGTAGTAATATTGCTTCACGCTACCCGTACCGCGATGAATCAGTGTGTACGTGCCAGTAGTGTATGCGAACGTTCCGCGGCTACCCAGCTAGGCAGATCCTCGCGCTACCATATATGTATAATAATAGGTAAAATTTTACGAATGTAAAGTAATTTTCCGAAACTGTACAAGTAAAAGTATTGCAAAATGAAATCAATGAGACAAGGATCATTATTGATCTATGTATGTACATATGTGTTATTTTAAGGTCTCTACACGCTCGTGCTTGGTTCGAAAGTAGCTTGTACAAACTTGGTTCATACACTTAACTTAACCCTACACGCTCGTGCTTATTTGCAAAACCTGTTTGTGCTAAGTTTGAGCACATAAGATTACTATTTCTTAATAAAATTTTATCACCTATACGCTACCCTCGACCCAAGCATGGGCGTGTAGTCTCCTTAATGTGAACATTGTGAACATATTATGTGAGGTTTCGAAGATAAATTGTTGCGTACAACTGCCCGGTATTGCACACACTGCCACAATTGTCAGTGGAATTCCTATGTTAATTTAAAAATTAAAAAGTGAATTTTCATTTATTAAGATAATTCAGCGCATTTGAGTGAAAATGCCAATTGCAGAAATAATTCGCATTTCAAATTGCGAACTGTCGAATAAATAAATTTATATGGAAAAACAGAATGTAAATAGCATATGAAATATGAATCTCACTTTAACAAACGAAGAGCGAGAAACGACCTTAAATTTGTTTTTCAGGTTATATATATGTAGTAGCTACGTATAAACAAATTTTATTTATACTTTATATAACCCATGGTTACCCCCAATGCTTAGCCCACTCATATGTCAATAATAAACATCCATTGACCCATTCATCGTCAATAGGCAATACATATGTATGTACATATGTATGTACATACTCTAGTCCTATCACAATTGTGTATTTAATTTGAATAACTTACTATACCTATATTTAGGTATAATAGCACAAGGGTATGCCTGGCTGGGTAGCCGCGGAACGCTCGCATACACTCACAGCACGTACATATACATTCACTCACACACACACACACATGTACTCACAACACGGGTAGCACGAAGCGCTCGCATTTTGTAACTACTTACTACATTATGAACTACTAAATACGCAATAGGTACATATGTACGGTAACCGGACAAAAGAGAACAAGACAAAACAGAACGTGACAAAAGAGAACAAGACAAAACAGAAAAGCGATAAAGAGAACAGTGACAAAACAGAACAGTGGAAAAATAAAATATTTATTTTTGTCGAATCTATTTATTAATCACATACATATAAAAGAAAATATTATAAATATTATAAAAATATATAAATATACAATATGTACATATAACAAAACAATGAAAAAACAAAACAGTGGAAAAAAAATTTTTTTTTTTTTCGTATGTATCTCGATATGTCGTATCTATTTATTAATTAAATACATATAAAACAAAATATAAAAAAAAAAATAAAAAATATATAAATATATAAAAGTGTCCTGTCGAGGGTATCGGACGGTGGTAGATGTGACAAATTTATCGGGGCATTTAAAAATTTTATTTTTCTACTTTTCAGTTTTGTCATGTTTTGTAAATTCCGTGTTTATATACGATATATGCAAATTAGTTCGAATTGGATTCCGTCCGATTTTCCCATATATATACATACATACATACATACATACATATGTATTTCAAAATTCTTAAAAAATATATTAACTTTTAATCAAAAACATAATATTTTATTATATATGTAGGTATGCATATAAATAAAAGAAAGGTTTCTTTAACCACATAAAAAAATGTTAAATATTAAATGCTTATGCAATGTAAAGCCATAAAAAAATCATCGCAGTTAATTTAAATGTCCTGATAAATTTGTCACATCTACCACCGTCCGATACCCTCGGCAGGATGCTTTTATATATTTTTATAATTATTTTTTTATATTTTGTTTTATATGTATTTAATTAATAAATAGATACGACAAGATCGAGATACATACGAAAAAAAAAAATTATTTTTCCACTGTTTTGTTTTGTCATCGTTTTGTTATACATATTGTATATTTATATATTTTTATAATATTTATAATATTTTCTTTTATATCTACATATGTGATTAATAAATAGATTCGACAAAAATAAATATTTTATTTTTCCACTGTTCTGTTTTGTCACTGTTCTCTTTATCGCTTTTCTGTTTTGTCCTGTTCTCTTTATCGCTTTTCTGTTTTGTCCTGTTCTCTTTTGTCGCGTTCTGTTTTGTCTTGTTCTCTTTTGTCATGGAACCCATATGTACATATGTACATAAATGATAAACACCAGGTAATACTGTCAACGGGCATTGACTGGTAATTGATAACAAATGAAAACATTCGAATGTGGCCAACCTATGACTTTATCTATATATTTAAGGAATACCTTAAAGAGTACCGAAAATAAATTTTGAAACTTGAATATTCAAAAATCAAATTTTGCTCTTGAGAATATTGCCTCGAACAAAGCGAACGAACGCATCATAATATGAAACAAACGATTTTCAACGCATACTGAAACACGATAAATCGTTACTTCTACATATGTACTACACCGATTTTGATGAGTTTTTTTTTAAACTCACCATTGCTATAAAAATTCTAATTTTATAATATTATAAAGATTGAAAATATATAAAAGGCCGAAAAAAATAATAAATCGTGCAAGAGTAAACTACCACTTCCGGTTGAAGGTTGTTGACCAAAATCCTAATATCTCTTACACTTACGCCATACGTGAAAACAATAGATATGAAATTTCTGCTTGATAGATAGTTTCGGCGAAAAAAAAAAAAGTACACCGACACACCAACACAAACTTACAGACATTTTCCAGAAATCATGAAAGCGTGATCAGGATGATACCTGATACCAATCAGTCAAAATCTCGAGGTCGAATTTTGCACGATCACAATACTTTATCCAATTAGGATAAAGTAAAAAAAAAAAAGAATTGAATATGAAGACGAGAAATTTAAACCTCAATAATTTGGGGCGGATTAAAAATCACATCAATAAAATGTAAAATACAAAGCGTAGTTTCATTTCAACGTTACATATGTATAATTTCACTCGCCATTTTTGTATGAAATTTCAATTAATTACTTATTAGAATACCTACTTCCGAACGAATTTCACTTTTTACACGTGCTCCAAAAGATGCCATAACATACATTTCAACAACTTGACATATCTTAAACAGTCGCAGCTTACATTTCGATTGGACCTCTTCATTTTTGATTGCCTGCCACCTGATCGAATGCACATTACTATTTTATATATGTATATAATAGCCGAAATCCGTCTGTCTGTCTGTCTGTCTGTTTGCTGATAACGCTCGCCTCGGTAAATGATTAAAAGACACGAACCGTCTGTGCGCGAGTGGGATTTGAACCCGGTATCACTGATTCGGAACACTGAGCGCTTACGCGGTGAGCCAAACCAGATAATAATGGGCTGGCTTCAACTTGACTATATATAATAAATAGACTCGCGACTTTGCTCAATTGTTACGTTGTTATTATAACGCGCCATCTATGCAACAACTATAAAAACTATTAAATTTAATATTATTTTTCAGTACGGGTGATGAGAAAGCGCTTCTACATATAATAGTGTAATTACTATAAATATATAGTAGCGCAAGGGTCTGCCTGATTGGGTAGCCGCGGAACCTCGCATACACTCACGGCAAGGGTAGTATTCACTCACATTTTTCAACTACCTACTACATTTTTGCTACATTTATAACTACTAAATATAGGCAGTGATGTGCAGCTACAGGCTCTATAGAGCCGGTTGTTAAAATAATTTTAGTTCGTACAACTGGATCCTAAAATACGGGAACTAAAATCAATTACTTGCTGACATGGAAAAAGAAGTTGAACTAAAAATGGATTAAATTTAGAAATCGGACTCCATTCACGATATTCTGCAACCCGAATTCATCATTTTCAGCCGTTCGCCATCCACTGCTGAATGAAGGTCTCTCCAATCCTCTACCATTCTTGTCTGTTTTAAGCAATCTTTATCCACTTGACTCCACACATTCTTCTCAATCCATCAGCCCATCGTCCACTCGGTCTACCTTGCTTTCTTTCACATCCTCTCGGATACCATTCCAGTATTTCTCGCGTCCATCCATTCTTCTCGCTATGTATCCACACCAACTTTTTCACACGAACTGCTATACATATCTGCCACTTTGGTCATACTTCTTACCCATGTATTCCTCTTACGATCTCTTCTAGTGCACTGAATCTTACGTAACATTTTTGAATTCAGCATCCACATTTCACATCCATACGACATAACTGGCAGTACATGCGCTTTGGTCGTATGCCTTATTTTTTAAGCATAGCGGAATGTTGAATTTAATAACTATGTTCATTCTTCCAAAGGCTCTCCATCCTAGTTTCATTCTTCGTTTTATCTCTTATTCTTTACATCCAGTCATATTCACCAATTGTCCTAGGTATAAATAACTATCAACTATCTCTACATTATGATTATCTACTGTGACTACGCTTTGCGTGCAAAATTCATTAAACATAATTTTAGTTTTATTAAAATTAATTTTTAAGCCTACTTTCATACATTCATTGGGTATTTGTGTTCAATCCAAATTAAGGAATTAAAAAGAAATGTTTTCTCTAAAATTGTCGAAGGAAATTCGAAACTTTGTATAATCATCGATGAAATCAACCATTTTTAGCAAATCTGTACTGGCTATATTTTTAAAGGTAAATTTTATCCAACTTTATTTGAGAATTTGGCGGAATTGGAAGCTTAAGATGCAAAACAATCCACGATGTTTTACTTTTAAACATTAAGCACTTTTAGAATGAATAAAGACCACCTACAAAATAATTTGATAGGATTTTATTCAGATGGAGCAAGTACCGTACTCGGATACAAATCAAGAGTGACCACGAGAATAATTAAAGATTTTCCCAATTTTTTCGTTGATAGAATTTTAGCAGTACATCACTGACTATAGGTATATAAATAATTACCACCCGATGACACTATCAACGAGCATTGACTAGTGTGAATTTAACAGACAAGTTTCACGATCAGATTGCAACGCTTGTTATTCAGTTAGTACTCGATCGCCATTCCGAGGATTGACACGGTGTTTGTGCAAAAGGTATACAAATTTCAAGTTGCAATTATATGTATTTTAAGTGCAGTCCTTCCCAACAATGTATCTTCCAAAAAAATTTAATTTCCGAATGAAAATGAATATTTTTTATAACTGAAACTGTGTATTTTATCTGATAATATTAAATACACTCGAAAACGTTTCGAACATGTTTTGAAGTTTTTCTATCATTTTTACTATTCAAATATGCAACGTGTATTTCCTAATGCTAAACGTGTAGGGTAGCTAGTGTTTTATTTTGAGGATAGAATAGCATGTGACATAACCTAACTAACGCTCCTGTCAACATTGTATGTACATTTGGATTTCTTATACGATTCTCATTATGTTTTTGCACAATTTATCTTAATTTCAAACGCTGTGGGTAGTTTCTTTTACATTCGCATATTTTTTATCGCAATCTTGTTTTAAGACTAACATGGTTTTGTTTTGGTATGGAATAGTGCAAAATCATGGTCATGAAATATGATGGAAATCGAGAACGAAGGCATAAAAAATTTTTATAGACTTACGCTAAATTGTCTTATCAGTAATTATGTGGTATAAATGTATGATTTCGTACCCTTTGAGAAATGTAATCAAATGGAGTTTTTCGATAAACAAATACTGCAACAGGTAAAATCAATTGAATTATAATCCGCATTACCCATACTTAGGCTTACCATACGTCCTGTTTGACCGGAATTGTCCCAGTTTGTCATTGTTTTGTACAAAATCTAATAATTTTCTTATGAAATTCAAAATAATTTCAATACAAAATGTGCAAGAAAATATTGGCCTGTATTTATTGGGTCAGTAACTTTTCCGCCTTTCTGTCAGTTATTTTAACCAAATGGTGAGTGATTTTAATAAACGGTCAGTTAGTTTTATAAAGGGTTGGTACTCAAGTGATCAATAAATGCATTAAATGGTCAGAAATTAATACTAAACGGTAAAATATTTAACTATAAAATCGTTATTTATTGACCGTTTGTGAAAATGCTTACCAAAAATGTACTTTTTACTGACCGTTTTCTAAATATAATACTGATAATTAATTCTTGAAAAGTAACCGATCATTTATTAATTCAAATACTCGCCGATTAATTAGTTGCCGAAAATATTTCGCCTGCGGTGCATTTTTGCTCAAAAAGCGAACTAATTTTTTTAAATTGTACAAAATAAACATGTTTCTCCATAAAAATTTTCCCCCAAGTAAAATCTTAGGGTGTCCCGGTTTGAGAGAATAATGGTAAGCCTACTTATACTATGCCTACTAAGGAAAACTTGAATGTTTTATATAATTATATATTTTTTTATTTATATTGTAGGAAAATGGCAAGAATACTAGATGGAAAAGCTCTTTCTGCAACGTTAAACTCAGAACTTAAAGGAGAAATAACCGAGTGGATTAAAAAGTATCCCAAGCCTCGATTAGCTTGTGTACTCGTCGGTAATGATCCTGCAAGTGTAACTTATGTTACGAAAAAAAGAGAAGCTGCCGAATTTGTTGGTAATTTATAAATTGCATTTTTTTGAGTAATTGTACAAGTTTATACAATTTTTTCTCTAAATTATAAATGTGCCTTATAAGACTCGAGCTATTTTTAAATTTTAGGAATCCAATGTGATTTGATTGAACTTAGCAGTAATGTTACTCAAAGTGATCTTTTGGAAGCGATACATAAATTAAATGAGGATATATCAGTAGACGGCATTCTTGTACAGCTTCCGTTGCCAGAATCCATAAATGAAAGAAAAGTGTGTAATGCCATATCGGAGTATAAAGACGTTGACGGGTTCAGTATTGCTAATGTAGGTAAATTTTGCTTGGACATGGATGCACTATTACCCTGCACACCATACGGCGTCATGGAAATCATTAAAAGGTTCTCATATTGATTGTTATTTTAATACAATACTATCGGCTATTACAACATTGTTAATTTTTCAGGAATAACATTGAAACACTCGGTTGTAATGTAGTCGTAGTCGGAAGATCAAAAAACGTAGCCATGCCCATAGCGATGCTTCTACATACAGATAGAGATCATGAGTCTCATAATGGAATGGATGCAACTGTAACGATATGCCATCGTTATACTCCTCCCGATCAACTAGTAAATCATTGTCGGAATGCCGATATTATCATTACTGCTACAGGTTATTTTATATCCAAGCTCGTGTTTATATAATAGTTAAAACTGTTATATACATTGTGAAATGTATGGTTTAGGTATTCCCGGCTTGATAAAAGC
Organism: Parapsyche elsis; assembly: GCA_022651745.1. Lineage (NCBI taxonomy): Eukaryota > Metazoa > Arthropoda > Insecta > Trichoptera > Hydropsychidae > Parapsyche > Parapsyche elsis. The sequence continues at coordinate 2,306,699 of JAGVSN010000004.1, read as the reverse complement.
AGACATGGTAAAACCTGGAGCTACCGTTATCGATATTGGATTAACGAAAATCACTTGTCCGGAAACCGGCAAACCCAGGCTAGTCGGCGATGTTGATTTTAAAGGTATTTCACTTTTGCATTGTGGAAAACACGTAAATATTAATAGAAACATTGAACTGATATTCTTTCATGCCATTTACAGAAGTATCCAAGGTAGCTGGTGCTATCACACCGGTTCCTGGAGGTGTAGGTCCCATGACTGTGGCCATGTTGATGAGAAATACATTTAAAATTGCTCAAAATCGGGCCAAAAGTTTTGGCGAATTCAAAGCGTTGATATAACAAAAATTTGTACATTTAAAATGTATGATTTATTTTTACTTTAAACTAGGTGCTGTTAATTTTATATATCAATTATATATATTTATATTGCTTAAACTACATTTTATTCGTGTAATATTTGTATGAATATACGAACTTACTTTTCTTTACTCAAATTGTGTTTTACTGATGTGGAAATGAAGCGATTACAGTTGAAAAGGCCGAATCTAATTTATTTATTTACAGGCTAAACGCCCAAATTATTTACAAACAAAAATCAATTACAGTTAAAAATAATATGTTATGAACATCCCATGCACACAGGTACATGTATATATTAACATATATATATATAGTACATATCTACATATATCCCATGTACACATAGGTATGTACATATGTACATATTACATACTGACAATAAAAAATAATAATCAAACGCCATAATGAGAATGAATCCATTATGGTTGAATGGAAAATGTCACAAACGGATTAGGTATAATAGGAATAGTGTAGAAAGCTGATAAGACAGACTTAAGACTCATATATGTATAGTACTAGAGCAGGGATTCCCAACCCCGTGCCCATGGGCACCATGGCGCCAGCTGACCGATTTGTGTGCGCCCGCCACTATTCGACCACGACAGAATTTTTTAAACTTGGAGTTGCAGGGAAAAGACAAACATGTAGCTAAAATGATAGGCTCTGTAAACTCATTTAAAGCCACACTGTTTTTGTGGATATCACATCTGCAGATGAAGTCTCTCGTGCATTTCCCAAATATGAAGAAAATGGCAGGTAACAGTGAATTCAACGTGTCATTATTTGTTAAGCACCTTCAAGTGCTTCAAGAAGAGTTTGAAAAGAGATTTCATCAGTTTACTATCATCGAGCCAGTGGTCTCCTTTTTTATCAATCCTTTTACTTGCCAAATAAATATAATGGAAATAGCTGCATACATTGCAGAGCTTGTTCAAGTGAAGGCAGAAGAACTGGAGCTAGAAATTTTAGACCTTTAGAATGATATTATGCTAAAATCCTTAATATCAGATAAGGACTTCTAGAATACAGTGGACAGAAAAAAGTTTTCATTCTTAAAAAAAGCGGCATATAAGATAAAATCATTTTTCGATTCCACGTATCTTTGCGAATCATTGTTTTCAAACATTAATTAAATAAAATCAAAATATAGATCTCGACCCACCGATGAGCATCTTTATGATTGTTTACTAACAGGAATATCATCATACTCTCCTAATTATGAGGCACTGGCCAATGCAATGCAATGCCAAAGATCACACTTTGAAAAATTAAGTTAATCAACATCACAATTGTTCAAATCCCAGAATGAGCAAAATGTAAACATTATAAACTATACTAAATTAAATACAATAAAATCTTTTAAACCATCGCAAGCTTCACGTACGGTAGCGCTGCTATTCGTGATATCCTGGTTGGGTTGGGCAGCAGAGGTAATTTTATTGGCGGGGACACCTTGTGATAAGGAGAGTATTTATAGGTACAGAAACTATTTGATGAAGTGGATTATGCTGGAGATTGAAACGGTATAGAACGAGGGAGTGAGTTTAGAGTAAAAGCAGATTGAAGCGATAATTTGTCCATCCTGGCATAAGAAATTATTTTCGAAATAAATTTAAGGGCTATACTCTGTTGAAATGTATTTAGATCTTTCAAATGTGTTGCGACATATCTCCCAAATGTGTCTGGCGCACTTTCTGGTTCAGGTGACAAAATTTTTTGGATGCTATCTACCAGTACTTGCCGATTGTTTATTAAATTTTTGCGAATTTTTTTCGTAGCCGGTGCTTTAAATACCAAAGAATCCCTTTGATAGCTTTGTTCAGATACCTACAACTGAATATAAATAAATGGAAAGAAACAGCTAAAACTTAGACGGTGCGAGAAATAGTTATTGTCTTTAAACATTAGTGCTCTGTTTTACACGTAGGCCAGGTAAAACAAAGCACTAATTGGTCGACGAAGGACTACTTTGAACCGAGTCTCTCTGATATCAAAATAAGTCTCGTCACAGTCGAAGATGTACTCAATGGGCTATATCAAAGTTACAGTTTGCTGCGAAGGTTCATTCTTCACTCGGTTGTTCATTGGATTCAAACTAGTAGTCCTAAACTCAAATGATTTTAAGTATAATCGTATCGGCTGTCGCCTGTCATCGTTCGTATATGGGAACGCTGAGCTCGTCAAGTTCAAGGTATACCATAGCAGGGAATACTTGGAAGGTTATACGACTATCTGCCCTGCTCTAGAAGTAAATCATTGATGTATTAACGTAGTTCAATTATTGGTCAATTTCACACTTGACTGACGTTTCAATATGTCAACAATGCACATATACACGCTTCTCCAATACACTCTCAGGGAGGCGATTGTCAAACGGTAGGAGGTACAATCACTGGGGGTACCACTTCCGGCGTGCGGCTAATAGACAAGTACCTAAATAAATTAATCAAAGTTGGTGTAATCATTGCAATTTGCAATTGATTTTTTTGACAAACTATCGATTCGTCAATGGCTGAAACCAATTGTCTTACGGCCAAACATCACACGAGCTGTCAAGGTGACATATGTCGTACCGTTGGAAAACGCTGGCTGCGACTATAGTTACTCTTCACGTGGCAGCCTACTTAGTAAAGCCTCTGGTAATCCCGACAAAACCTCAAACAGAACCTCATTCGGCCACCAGCTTATCAAACCACTACAAACCCTAAAACTTAATGGTATACTTCATAAACTCAAAGAGCACCGTTCTAAAACTTGTCCAATTTAACACACCCGGACTTAAAAGATTTGGTACATTCGCAATGGAAAAACCCAAAGTGCTGATAACAAGATGCGATATAGCTCCGAATGTACTCGACGAACTGAAATCGAGGTAATGAACCAAATATATTATTCGTCATTAACGCAAATTGAAACTCTATATTTTGCATTGCTTTAAATCCATTTAGGTGTAATTTGACTTTTTGGAATGAAAAATCAGCCGCACCTCGTTCATTTGTACTGGAAAATGTTTCCGGAAAAAGTGGAATATTTTGTTTCCTGACTGATAAAATTGATAAAGAACTATTAGACACTGCTGGTCCTGATTTAAAAGTGGTGTCTACTTTTTCTGTCGGTTATGACCATGTTGATGTTAAGGAATGCCAACGAAGGAACATTAAAATTGGATATACTCCAGACGTTCTAACGGAAGCTACTGCTGAATTAACAGTAAGAACATGTCTATTAGTAATTTATTGCAATTTTTATTATTTGGGAGGCTTTCAAATGGCGGAAACGATTTTTGACGAACGAATATGATCTACTAATACGAATAAGGTCTTATAAGAATAAGATCGAAAGCGAATTTGATCCAAAGGTAATAAGATCGAAAAATACATAAAAAGTCGAAAATCTTAAATAAGACACGAGGAGTAATTTCTTTTAAGCTTCTAACTAACGTAAATGTGTAATGACATTTTACTAAATCACATTCTTCAATTAAAAGGGGTTCAGAATCACCGCTAAAATTGCGTTGCGAAATTCTATTCAAGAAAAGTAGAATGGAGATTTTAACTTATGGAAAGAAAATATATTGAGAATCATTAAAGAACACTAGTTTGGAGTCTACATAATAGTTGTAGCAATAAACGTAAATGAAAATCACATTCTTTAATTTTAAAAGGTTAAGAATCACCGGTTAGAAGCTTAAAAGATATTACTCTTTAAGAAAATTAAAATGGAGATTTTAACTTGTGGAAAGAAAATGCTCTGAAAATCATTAACACCATTTTTGAGTTTTCATATTAGTTGTAGCAATAAACGTAAATGAAAATATAAAATCACATTCACCGATTAAGTAAAAATCATTTAAGATTTTCGGCCTCTGATGTATTTTTTCGATTTTATTATCTTCGGATCAAATTCGCTTTCGATCCTATTCTTATTAAATCTTATTCGTTCCAGCCATTTTAACTGTAATCTATTACTTTACTCTATTACAGCTTGGATTGCTTTTATGTACGTCTCGCCGACTTATCGAAGCCCATAAAGAAGCACATACTGGTGGTTGGACGACATGGGCACCGTCTTGGATGACCGGTCCTGGATTAGCAGAATCTACCGTAGGCATAGTCGGCTTCGGTAGAATTGGTCAATCAGTCGCTCTCAAAGTTAAAGCTTTCAATGCTAAAAACATCATCTATTTCAATCGCTCTGAAAAACCAAACGAAGCTAACATAACCGGAGCTGTAAAAGAATCATTCGAAGAGTTGTTAAAACGCAGCGATTTTGTTGTTTGCTGTTGCGCACTAACAAACGAAACGCAAAATATGTTCAATGCCGAAGCTTTCGCCAAGATGAAACGCTCGGCTATATTTATCAATACAAGCCGTGGTGGTTTGGTCGATCAGAATGCGTTGGTTGATGCATTGGAAAATGGCGTGATCAAAGCGGCCGGTTTGGATGTAACCGTTCCTGAACCGTTGCCGCTCGATCATCGGTTATTTAAACTGCCAAATTGTACTATTCTACCGCACATCGGAAGTGCTACAATTGAAGCTAGAACAGCAATGGCCAAACTAGCGTTAGATAATTTAATGAATGCATTGGAAGATAAACTGATGCCTGCTCAATTGAAAGTATAAGTAGGTATTATATATATAATAGCCGAAATCCGTATGTCTGTCTGTCTGTCTGCTGATAACACTCGCTGAGGAAAAATTGAGGAAAAACTTGGCAGAACGGGTGGGGATCGAACCCATGACCATGAACCCAGGCTCGAGTTACTCGCACTGATGCTATTCGCTATTGCCCATTTTCGATTTTGTCCTTTTTTTTTTTTAAACATTACCTATAGTTAAAATAAATAGGAAATGAGGAAAAATAATTAAAATACCAGAATGAGTGGGGTTCGAACTCGGGATGACAGGTCGGTAGTTATGAACGCTAACGCATCAGCCACGGCCTATTGCTAAAAGACTTTTTTTTTTAAACATTACCTATACAAGCGATCTTCACTGCTTCACCTACATACCTACCTACCTACCTATAAAAACTATAATTTTTTTTTTGTTTTTTTACTTACAAAATTATAATTATTATATATATGTATAATAATTAATAATTATAATATAATAAAAATAAGGTCTAACAAAAAAATTATCGACGTGGTTATTAATTAAATTATCGTTACCGTTGGATCAATTAGATGGCGCTATATAAACTGTTATTTTTTTTTATTACAACTCACTTACAAAATAGCAGAATAATTAATAATTATTATAATAAAATAGTAAAGTAGAAAAAAAATTTTTTTCGAGCTGGGTTTCGAATTAAATTTGAAGTGATCATCCCGTCCAAAGTCACTGGGTACGTATTCGTGTCGGCTTTAAAATTCAGTAGGCGTTGATATTCAACGGGCTTACTAGTATTATATAAAATGGGAATTGAAAAGGCTGAATCCAATAAGAACGAAATTCATTAAGGTTGAATGGAAAATTTCGCAAACATAAGGTCTAATGGGAATAAGATGGAAAGTGGATTTGATCGAAAGGTAAATATGTACGTATATGGAAAAAATACATACAAAACACTTTCATCGATTTAAAAAGGTTGGGAATAATTGGTTAGAAGCTCAAAAGATATTACTCCTCAGTCTTATTTAAGATTTTCGACTGAACTAATAATAAGATCGAAAGCGAATTTAGTCTTAAGGTAAATAACACCGAAAAAATACATAAAAGGTCGAAAATCTTAAATAAGACATGAGGAGTCGTTTCTTTTAAGCTTTTAACCAACGCAAATGTGTAATGACATTTTGCGTATCGAAAATTAAATCGCATTCTTTGATTAAAAGGGGTTGAGAATCACTGCGTAGAAAGCCGCTGCGAAATTCTATTCAAGAAAAGTAAAATGGAGATTTTAAACTTATGAAATGAAAATATATTGAGAATCATTAAGGAACACTAGTTTTGAGTCTTCATATTAGTTGTAGCAATAAGTGTAAATGAAAATATAAAAATCACATTCTTCGATTAAAAAAGGTTAAGAATCACCAGTTAGAAGTTTAAAAGAAATTACTCCTCGTGTCCTGTTTAAGATTTTCGACCTTGTGTGTATTTTGACCTTTCCATCAAATTCACTTTCTATCTTATTCCTATTAGACCTTATTCATTTGCGACATTTTCCATTGGACTATAATGGATTCGCTCCTATTAGATTCGGCCTTTTCAACCGTAGTGATATAAAAGTCGACAGATTGAAATTTTAATTGTAATTTTTTTTTACAATATTATAAAAAAGAATAGTACAATTATAAATTTTCATTGTTTTATTACTATTGTACAATAATTTAAATTTTTATTTACATTACACACATTGGACTGTTCATTGCATCGTTCCAATATAATAAATCATTTGACACGAAGAACTATCAACTCTTCACAGTATCACAGTAATCAATTAAACACATTTTCGATCAAATTAAATCATTCCGTGTGTTCGTGTTGAGCTTCGGCTTCCCTCCAACTGTTTTTCACCGTTTCGACCACTGTCTTCCATATTTGAGTACCACTGATGTAATAAAATTTACAAACGATTATAAAAGCCCAGGCTAATATCAAAATGTAATCAATCTCATCGTCCATCTCCCTCGGAACGGGCCCTTCAAAATCTTTAATACGCAGCGTGTCTGACTCCTCTTGAATCCCCGTATACATTTTGATGAATTTTATGAATGCCTGTATGGAGTACTCCGAGTTGTTGAACTTGGCGACGGCTCGAGCATTATGAAATAGTATGATCGATGGTACTCCGACTATGCCATATTGAGTGTTGACACGACTGTGCTTTACGCTATCTAGAGCCGCTAGTGTGAGATCCGGAAAGGACCGGGCTAGTGAGTTGAAATGAGGTGCTGCCATGTAACTGAATGGACATTGCTTCGAATAGAACAAAATTATGGTGCACGGAGCTTCTGATTCTCTGTCTGTGATCTCAGCATCTGGGGTAAGTAGTTCTGCAAGACGAGAGGCATTGATTAGTTCGACGGTTTGGGCAATTCTCTCCTCGGATGTGCCGTTGGCGAGGTTCAATCTGCAGCTGATTAATTTTCTGGTCTCGTTGGCTGAAGGTGGACCTTCTGAGGGTTCATTCAATACTGGCTGTGGTTGTGGTTGTGGTTCTGATTCTGATTCAAAGTCCAACTCGTCAGTGGTAGTTTCAACTGGTGTATTCTCTTGCGAGTCATCTTCCACTACCATGTCTAGTTCTCCAGAATGGACGATATCATCGTCTGAATTTGCTGGAGTGCCTACAACTGAATTAAATGGTGCGTTGATGGCAATTATTGTTATAATGAAGCAGCATTGATAAGGTATAGTTGTGAGGAATACTTACTGAGGATCAAGAGTAGGAATATGCCGAAGAGTTTCATTGCACATGTACTGTAATATAGACAGTGCTGCCAACTGTTCGATACACAATTGTTCAAATGTCAAAAGCATAAAAATGAAAAACATTTGTTGAATATGTAGATTGAAAAATTCCTAAAATATCGGTTAGACCTTGAAGTAGCTTGTTGTGAAACAAATTTGACGAATTTCATAAAATCTGTTGAAAATCTAAAAACGTTCATACTTAAGTTTTAGTTTCACAAGTGCGTTGGCTTGACCGACGCCAACCCCGTGGTTTTTTTTTTGTATAGAATTTGACAGGTGGATGTGTAGGAATCACGACTTTCGTCAATACAAGTACAATTACAAACACGTGTCTTTTACAATATGACATCACCTGGAAACAAATGGAGCAAAGACATAAAAAAGTGATCTCATAATACGACCTCATCAGGAACAAAAGCATCGACTGCCCAACGAGTGCACAGAACAAAGAGCACCCGAAAAGTGAACTCATTAAATATGATTTATTTCATCATAATATGAAGCGACTTAATCGAAAACTACAATACAAAACATATTTATTAAAGCACCCGCAAATCTTGAAATATTTACATACCTGGAAAGAGAAAATATTTCTAGAACGATCACCAACAAGCTGTAGTATCGAAAATATAATGTAGGTGCAATAGTATCTACGGCTATTAACACTCAATCACATGGTAAAAGCTTGCAGGCTGACGTCAACCCCATGGTTTTATTTGTATAGAATTTAACAGATAGGTGGAAAGCTGGTTGCGGCCACAAAGCTCCCCGCATCCCTCCTTCCCTTATGGCCGCGGCCAACTTTCCTCCATCTGTCAAATTCTATATAAAAAAAAAACACGGGGTTGGCGTCGGCCAGACCGACGCACTCGCGAAACCAAGCCTTAAGGGGTAATAGGATTTGGTAGAAAAAAAATAAAGATATTGAAAATTTTAAATGGTTTTGTATTTGGTCGATTAATTGTGTGTTAAGGCTACTCCCATACGAAAACATGATCACTTAACCTCGAAGTTCTCGCGTGTTGGTGGTGACGTCTTTAATAAATGTAAACTTTAGATTTGAATACATTTTCTAAACCACCGTAAGTACTTATTGAACTTCTTTTAGCTTTAACCTAGTTTCATGATAATCGTCTCATAGAACGATCTGTTTGCAGTTAAAAATGGTTCGTCACAATAATCAGCTGCCAGACAATTTGCCTCAACTGCAAAATCTATTGAAGCGCGAGCCTGATACTTACCGCGAAGAATTCATTCAGCAGTATCGACATTTCGAAAGCACTCTAGAAGTATTCCGCCTATCTCCGTCGCAGCAATGCCAGGCTCTACAAGAGCAAGTAAACTTTCTGGCTCAGGTGGCTCATTGCTTTGCCGAAGAATTGCAGCTTTTGCCTCAACAATTGGCCGATTTGTTGGATTGTCACAACTCCATACTGGATCCTGAAATGCGTATGGCCTTTTGCAAGGCACTCATCCTGTTGCGAAATAAAAATCTACTTCCTCCATACGATCTTCTTCAACTGTTCTTTCGCCTGCTCAAATGCCAAGACAATGCATTGAGGGATTTTCTTGAAACACACATCATAACTGACATTAAAAATATAAATGCCAAACATAAGGATGTCAAATTGAATTCAACGTTGCAAAACTTTATGTATACCATGTTGAAAGATTCCAATCCTAAAGCGGCAAAGATGTCGGTCGATATTATGATCGAATTATATAACAAAAATGTATGGAACGACTCTAAAACGGTAAATGTTATTGCGAGTACAGGTTGTTTTTCAAAATTTACAAAGGTTATGGTTGCATCTTTGAAATTTTTCCTCGGTAAAGATCCCGAAAAAAAAGACTCGGATTCAGATAGCGGGGACGAACCCAACCCTAGAGAGTCCGCTATTGCAAATAAATTCAATAAGAAAACCAGAAAAAGGGGAAAGCAACTTGAAAAAGTGAAGAAACTAGCAACCAAGTCTAAAAAGAAAAAGTCTAAAGCTCCAATTTTTAGCTTTTCTGCACTCCATCTTGTAAATAATCCACAAGGTTTTGCAGAGCGGCTTTTCAAGCATGTAGAATCGTCCAATGGAAGATTTGAAGTAAAACTAATGACTCTAGATGTCATATCCAGATTGATCGGTTTGCACGATTTGTTTTTATTTAACTTTTATCCATTCATTACGAAATTAATACAACCTCATCAAAGGGAGGTTACGAGAATTCTTCAGTTTGCCGCCCAAGCATCGCACGAACTAGTTCCACCTGACGTAATAGAACCCGTAATCAAGGGCTTAGTCAACAATTTTATTACCGAAAGAAATTCTTCAGATGTAATGGCTATTGGGTTGAATGCAGTCCGCGAGATTTGCGCTAGATGTCCATTATCAATGAGCGAGGATTTATTGCGAGACTTGGCGCAGTACAAAAATTACAAAGACAAATCTGTTATGATGGCATCTAAATCCTTAATCGTTTTATACAGAAATTCACTACCCGAGCTTCTCCACAAGAGAGATAGGGGACGACCCACAGAAGCGTCGGTAGAAATCAAAAATAAAAAATACGGCGAAGTAGATGCAAAAGATTATATACCAGGATCTGAAGTGTTGTTCCGAGATGCTCCGCAGAAAGAGAAAAAGGAAGGAAATTCCGATGATAGTACCGACGAAGGTAGTTGGATCGACGTTAATGAATCTGGTTCAGAAATCAATATAAATTCGGATTCATCCGATTCAGAAGAAGAATCAGACAATGAAAACGCTGTTACGAAGAAAGGTAAAAACCAACAAAAGCGAAAAGTTTTGAAAGCAAAGAAACCATCTGAAAAAGTCAAGGAAACTAACATTGACGTAAAAGATAAAGTAGAAGTTGCTCAGAAGATTTCTTTAGAGCGTATTTTCACCGACGAAGACTTCAAAAGAATTGACAAAGAAAATATCAAGAAGCAAATGAGGGTGGCCAAGGCAATGAAAAGAAAATTTCCTGAAATGGACCAGCCGAATACATCAGAGCTAGTTCAACTTGGCGATATAGAAAATATTTACAAAAAAAGAAAGCACGATAAAAAAGCTCGCATTGAAAGTATCAAAGCCGGTAGAGCTGGAAGAGATAAGTTTGGGTACAAAGACGGCAGACAAAACGTCAATTGCTCGAAGACCAACAGGGAGAAAAAGAAGACAAAAAATTATCAAATGATAATACACAAAGCAAAGGGCAAAATTAAGAGATCCTTCAAAGATAAGCAAAGAGCTTTTAAAAACTATTTAGTGAAGCAAAAGAAAATGAGATAAAAAGCTTCAATTATGTAATATTGCAACATGCAAATATGATTGTATTATTGTATTTTTTGAATGAAAATAAAGAATTACATAATCTTGTTAACTTTATTTCTTTTGAATATGATATACTCTGACTTTCAATCAAAACAAATTTTATTGCTTAGTAAGCTTTATTGTATAACAAAACATTATTTTACAAAACCAATATAAATAATAAGTATGTATTTAACTATTCAACTTAAAAATTATCATACTTAAGATATTAAATTTACAATTTCATTTCGGAGGCTGTATCTAGAATGGCTTCTGAAGAGCCCTCTTTCAAAAGTTCCTTTTGATTTTTTTCATGTTTGATTAGCAATTGGGGTTTCACGTTCGCATAATAGTCGTAAGCAAAGCTTCCCAATAAGACGAAAGAGTATAACGTCACACCCATGCAAGTAATAACCACACCCTTATGCAATTTATCATACAAATTAAAACGTGCCGATTTCTTCATTTCACCTGTAAAAATTATTTAAAAAAAAAATCAGATACATGACATGACATTAATCTATATTAAAATATATATATGTATATCTAATGAAACCAAAATAATAGTACCACCGAAAAGTATTAATTTTCTACTTAAGATCAGCACAAACGATATACCGAATGACAGCAGTCAAACAATATAACCTCAATAAACTAAGTCGAAGAACGTTAATATTTCGACCATAGCCTCAATACTTTAATATTCGACGTTCATTAACTTAAATCAGTAGATATGTATAAAGAAATATATACGATTATGTTATTATCTTGTAGGAATTCTCTAATTCAGCTTCCGCATTATTCGCAATGACAACACTACATATATCCGGAGAGTGGGGGAACTCGGGTAAATTCCAACGCACCCTATTGTTCAATAGCATCTTTTCATAGACTTCTTCTTTAATATTATAACAGAACGGATGTTGGTGTGGTGTGATATCCTTCGATGTGTAATTAAACTTGTGGTAGTAGTTTAAGGATGTTATTTATTGTACGACTTTATGTACAGGTTTGATACAGCTGTGAGGATCAACTACGAAACTCTAAAGCAGAAGAATGAAACTAGGATGGAGCGCTTTTGGAAGAATGAAAATAGTTTTTAAATCCAACATTCCACTATGCTTAAAAAAGAAGGCATACGAGCGCTACTCAAACAGTTTCGATCATTCGTCTTTCGTTCAATCGTAGTAGACCCACGACCAATGCATTTTTCCAGTTACATATGTCGTATGGATGTGAAACGTGGATGCTAAATTCAAGAATTTTATAAGATCCAGTGCACACAGAAGCATGGAAAGATGTATCTATGCTCGGTATAACAAGAAGAGATCGTAAGAGGAATACATGGGTAAGAAGTATGACCCAAGTAACAGATATAACTCGTGAAAAAGTTGACGTGGACACATAGCGAGAAGAATGGATGGCAGATGGACGCGAGAGGATGTGAAAGAAAGCAAGGCAGAAAGACTGGACGATGGGCTGATAAATTGTAAAGAATTTGTGGAGTCAAGTGGATGCAGATTGCTCAAGACAGATAGGAATGAAAGAAGATTGGAGAGGCCTTCATCTAGCAGTGGATGGTGAACGGCTGAAAATGATGAGATACCACACCACGACATTATATGATCTTACAATCTTAACTAATAAATTATATATTCGTTTTTGTGGACTATTTAAATTTTTGCATAAATTTTGATGCTAACAATTTTGTAAAAATTATTCAATTCGGTTTGTTTAGATTTAATGCGTCCCTTTTGATTAGTGATTTAAATTAATCGATCTATAGCTAATTTAATTTGTACTTTCGGGCTACAATAAACGTATTGTCTACGAACAAAGACATTTTGATAAGCTGTAATAACAGATGATTCATCGCATGGCGTTCAGTCTGTGAGTATTACAGCTCTGACTGTCGTAGCTGTCAGCTGTCAAACTTTGTTACGACAGTTGTCGATCTAATGCTGATTTAAATCTTCAAAATGAACAGTTTTACAATTTTGAGATAGAGTGTGATTTAATAACACTTGGTTGAATCTTCTCACTGACTTATTCTGGTAAGTTTTGAACTAAGTTTTCATTATATATGTACTTACCTACTTTAAATTCCTTTGAATTTATCACACACATATCTGAATTTGTACTTAATATTCAAGGAAATTATTTTTCGTCAATGTCTGATCGTTAATAATACAGTAATACTAAATTCTAACAAATATCATTTTACAATCTGTTTCAATTTCAAGTTAATAAATTTTATAAGTCATATACAAATGTGACGTATTCGTAACTTTTCCAATTTCCACATACGAATATGAGTGTTTTAATGAAATTACAGTTAAAAAGGCCGAATCCATTATGGTCGAATGGATTTGGATTGCGAAATGTCACAAGCGGATAAGGTATAATAGGAATAATGTAGAAAGCGTATAAGGTCTAATAAGAATAAGATGGAAAGCGCATAATGTATAATAGGTATAAGACAGAAAGTGGATTTGTTCGAAAGGTAAAATACACACAAGGTCGAAAATCTTAAATAAGACAGTGATTCTCAACCTGTTTTAACCGAAGAATGTGTTTTGTTTGTATTTTTTCTTACCTTTCGATCAAATTCACTTTCTGTCTTATTCCTATTAGAATTAGACCGTTTGCGCTTTATATGTTATTCTCATTGGATCTTATTCGCTTTCTACATTATTCTTATGATATCTTATCAGCTTGCGATATTTTCCATTCGACCGTAATGGATTCGTTCTTATTGGATTCGGCCATTTCAACGCCTCCCATTTAATGGATGCAATAAAATATAAAATTTTTAGGTTCAACTTTAAAATGATTGTAAAGCATCCGAGTTCTCCATCGGACAGTGACCAAGAGTCCATTCAATCGATTCACAACATAGAAAGCGATACAGATTTGCTAATTCCTGACAATGTAGGATCACAATCTCGAGTGGAATTTATAAGAAGTCCGATAAGATTTAGGGTTTGTATGATGTTTCAATTTAAAATCAAAATATATACACATAATTAACCATTCGATGTGGTTAAAAACAAAGTATGAACATAATAATATATACCTACATTACGTCATTTATGAATAATCTAAATCAGGAGTCGACAAAGTGAAGCGTCTTGTTCATGTACTTGTAGGAGAATTTAATTACAACAAAAATTCATTTTATTTCATCACCATCATTTTCAGCCATTCACCATCCACTGCTGGACGAAGACCTCTCCAATTATCTTCCATTCCTCTCTGTCTTGAGTAATCTGCATTCAGTTAACTCCACACATTCTTCTCAATTCATCAGCCCTTCGTCCACTCGGTCTACCTTGCTTTCTTTCACATCCTCTCACATACCATTAAAATATTTCTCGCGTCCATCTGCCATCCATTTTTTTCGTTATGTGTCCATTTCAACTTTTTAACACGTTCCGCTATATCTTCCACTTAGGTCATGCTTCTTACCCATGTATTCGTCCTACAATATCTTCTTGTTATACCGACCATACATCTTTCCATGCTTCTCTGTGTGCATTTTATTTAACGCAGAAGAAATAATGAAGTCCTTTCGTTATTTGACGCTATCTATTCTGCCTTAATTTGTTAGATATATTTGCACGAGAGTCCATTTTCGTAAAAGATTGCTGACCAATGTTCGGAATAATATGCATTCTTATCTGTTGATATAATTGCGTGTCAACATTTGCACATTGCTTTCGATAACAGTTTACATATTGATGTATTGCAATATTATATTCGCGATTCTTTCTTTTGCAATTTGCAGAATCTTTCATCGGTTGGTGATAGAAATGTGAATCTTCAATCATCCGTTAGAAGAAAAGTTATGGGAAATTTTGAACCTGGTTCGATGAACGTACTTTCTACTACATATGAGGTTTGTTAAAAACTTTTTTATTATTTAACCTTTTGGTTTCTTATGTCTGTTTATTTTTTTGTTTACTAATACTTTTTTTTTTTTTAGAGTCTGGATTATGATACGTGTGAAAATCACATGCTATTAGATGAAGAGCGAAGTAGGGGCTATAAATTTATTGTACGAAAAAATTTAGCAAGATGGTTAATATTTTTGTTGATTGGTGTTATAACTGCCATAATTGCTAGCATCATCGACATATCAATAGAAGAACTATGTAGTATAAAATACCGGGGATTAAAAAAATGTATCCTTTTAATTATTTTTTTTTTAGTTAATGTAAGTGGGTTTTTAAAATATTTTTTCCTTAAGAATTTTAAATCAGATGTAGACAAATATGTGGCTGAAGATAAATTATATATACCGTATTTGATGTGGGTATGTTCAAATGTGATTCCCGTTTTAATCGGAGCAACTTTGGTAGCATACGTTGAGGTATATGCATTTTAAATGAAATTTTCAGAAAACACATATGTACTGCATACATATATATTTTATATTGTTACCTTTTACAGCCCATTGCTGCTGGTAGTGGTATTCCACAAGTGAAATGCTACTTGAACGGTGTAAAAATGCCGAGAGTTGTTAGAATTAAAACTTTACTTGTAAAATGTGTCGGAGTTGTTACATCGGTTGTGGGAGGACTTGCTGGTGGAAAGGTATATTTTGTTACAGTTTAATGGGTGTCTGGCATACGTGAAATATCTATAATTGATTTGATATACATATCTTACAAAAGGAAGGACCAATGATACACAGTGGAGCAGTGGTTGCTGCTGGTATATCGCAAGGTAAAAGTACTACTTTGAATAAAGACATGAAAATCTTCGATTACTTTAGAGAAGATCATGAAAAACGCGACTTTGTATCGGGTGGAGCAGCTTCTGGTGTTTCGGCCGCTTTTGGTGCACCAGTAGGTACGTTGAATTTTCAAAATATTACTATATATAATAGAGCAAGGGTCTGCCATACACTCACAGCACGTACACATACACTTACTCACAGCACGGTAAGCGCTCGCATTTTTCAACTATCTTTCACTATAGGTATACATACATATACATAAATGATAACCACACGGTGACACTGTCAACAGGCAGTTACTAGTTTTAAAATATGTATAAAAAAAACAATCAATGGAATAACGTATTCTTTAAACTCTTTCATTCAATGATAATAACTATATTTTTATTTTATTTCACAGGTGGCGTTTTATTTTCTCTCGAAGAAGGAGCTAGTTTTTGGAATCAAGGTTTAACGTGGAGAATATTTTTTGCTTCTGTCGTATCAACTTTCACTTTGAATTTGATTTTGTCAACATATCAGGGTCATCCTGGTGATCTGAGCAATCCAGGTATGATTTACAAAGTATGAGTCGTCATTTTTGTAGTTTTTTTGGTAGTTTTGGCTACAAACAGATGTGGTATATTTATTTTTAAAGAATTCAGTCAAGATAAAAATGGACGGCTCATATAGTGGTTTGATTTTTAATTTATTTAACTATTATACAAGTATGCGTTTCTTAAATTTTAGGTTTATTAAATTTGGGTAAAGTGGAGTCTTTCCCGTATGAAATTTACGAATTGCCTCTTTTTGCTGCATTTGGAGCATTTGGTGGTGCAATGGGAGCTTTATGGAATCATATAAATTATAAATTAGCTGTTTTGAGACTAAGGTACAATTTTAATACAACATTTACTTAGTCGGTGAGTTAATTAATTAATTAAATTTATAATACTTCTTTAAAGATATATTCAATTGCGATGGATGAAAGTTGTGGAGGCCTGTTTGGTAGCAGCAGCTAGTGCTACGGTTGGATTTCTTATGATGTTTTTGATCAACGATTGTCGTCCATTGGGTGAAGATCCAACAAAATATCCTCTTCAGGTATACACTTTACGAATACAAATTTGTAATCTCATCCGTAAATATATTGTAATACGAAGATAATGTACTTTTAGTTATTCTGTGGAGATGGTGAATATAACGCTGTAGCCGCAATCTGGTTTCAAACACCGGAAGCATCAGTGCGATCCTTGCTACACGATCCACCCGGATCGCACACGATACTATCCCTATTCGTCTTTGTCGTTTGTTACTTTTTATTAGCGTGCTGGACATTTGGACTATCAGTTTCAAGTGGACTTTTTATACCAAGCCTTTTGACCGGGGCCGCTTGGGGACGACTTTTCGCCGTGACACTACAATATCTCATCCCATCATTGGTATGTAATTGCTTTGACTGTTTTTTAATGCTTAAGCTCTATAAAAATGTAATTTGTGATTTAAGGACACCATTCATCCTGGTAAATATGCTTTGATTGGTGCCGCTGCCCAACTAGGTGGAGTCGTCCGCATGACAATATCCCTAACGGTGATCATTTTGGAAACGACCGGTGATATTTCAAATGCATTCCCGATAATTGTCACCGTAATGGCAGCGAAATGGACTGGCGATTTCTTCAATGAGGTATGTATAGTT
Organism: Parapsyche elsis; assembly: GCA_022651745.1. Lineage (NCBI taxonomy): Eukaryota > Metazoa > Arthropoda > Insecta > Trichoptera > Hydropsychidae > Parapsyche > Parapsyche elsis. The sequence goes on along the minus strand of JAGVSN010000004.1, from coordinate 2,289,210 downwards.
TAGGTGTAAATGCAATACAAAAATTTGATACACATTAATGCAGTGGTCACTGCCAATCCCCAGTTTTTGTATGGGTGATTATTAGTGAAGGCCTTGCTTTTTTGATAGCCAACTAGATAGGTTGTCAAAACTGCAAAATAGAGCTATGTGGAGTATTTTGAATGTCAATACATATATTAACTAGTATATGATATATGTTGAATGAATTGAATTGGATGAATGTAAATGAATCCTTAAGTGTTTGTAAAAAAAAAAAATCCATCACCATTTACCATTTTTTTTATTTTTAATGTCTTCTGAGTCGTATGCCTCATTGTTGAGGATCATGACCATGATTTTTAGTCGGCTGCCTGATGAGTTGTTTCTAGACTCCAGTGCAACCTGTCGTGGCACAGATCTGGTCGGTCTAGCACATTGAGGACCTTGCTTTTCCTCTTGTTCCCAATTTTCATGTACATACTCGTATATTTGGTTGAAAGCCCCTGCACGATATGATATGCCTTGATGACCACTCAATGAATTGATGTTTATACTCATTAAATATATAATTTTAGGGGATATACGATATACATATTCAGTTGGCTGGTGTTCCTATATTGCCGTGGGAGCCTCCACCACTAGCTCACAACATTTATGCATCGGAAGTGATGAGTCACCCTATCGTATCATTCAAAACTGTTGAAAATGTGGGTCACATCGTTGAAGTTTTGAAATCAGTGACGCATAACGGATTTCCGATTGTCAACCCCCCTTTGACCGATGAGGTAAATAATCACCGATCATTTAATGTTGATGAAATAACATTAAATGATCGTTAGAACATTAAAAATACATATCGTATATCTTTCAGAATGAAGCATCAACATATAAAAGATTCCGTGGACTCATATTGAGATCACAATTGATAGTACTACTGCAGCAAAAAGTGTTTCATGAATTACAACCGACTTGGGGAGATAATGCGATAAATATTAATATGTTCAGACAGGAATATCCCAGATTTCCTACAATCAATCAAGTGCGTGTGAGATACATTTGAAGTTCGTCCTCTCTTTAAATCGAATTATTATATTTTGATTTTTTACTTAGGTCAACATAACCGAAGAAGAAAAAAAGTACACTATTGATCTTAGACCCTTTATGAATCCATCGCCTTACACATTGTTACATAATGCCTCACTGCCCAGGATGTTTAAACTTTTTAGAGCTCTTGGTCTGCGTCATCTCCCTATAGTTAATGACATCAACGAGGTTTATTTCATATTATATAACATTGCATTGGTAACTATTGCAGTAGATGAATTCTTAATTAATCGACTGTTTATTTTTTTGTTGCTATATTAGGTTGTCGGGATGGTGACTCGGAAAGATTTAGCTCGATATAGAGTTTGGCGTCATGCTGGAAGAATGGGATTGGAGGAATTATTATTGTCAAATGAAATGTAAACGTTATTTGAAAACTTTTAGTCACAAAAATTGTACCAAAAATGTTTGAAAATTCTATTTTAGTGTATTATATTGTATCTATAAGCATATTAATGCTTGTTTATAAAATTACACCAATCCCTAGCTTTACGAAATTGAAAAATTAATCCACACATTCAATATACGGAAATTTGTATGTGCTAACCAGTGGGTTTGGCCCCGATTTTGGTGCATATTTTTTACCCTCGCGTCAACGAGTAATAAAATAAACGTTTTCCTCGCGATGTGTCCAGCCCATTGCCACTTTGGTCATGCTTCTTACCCATGTATTTCTCTTACGATTTCTTCTTGTTATACCGAGCATACATCTTTCCATGCTTCTCTGTGTGCACTGGATCTTCCGTAACATTCTTGAATTTAGCATCCACGTTTCACATTCATAGGTCCTAATTGACAGTACGCATTGGTCGTATGCCTTCTTTTTTAAGCGTAGTGGAATGTTGGATTTAAAAACTTTGTTCATTCTTCCAACAGCACTCCATCCTAACTTCATATTTTACTCAATATTTTGATTATATTAAATTTCGTTCGATATACGGAATTTCGATTTACGGACGACTTTTCAGGTACGTATTAATTCCGTGAATCGAGGGATTGGTGTAGTCAAGTATAATGTTATATGTATTTATTCAAGCTTATGAAATGTTTTCAAAATCAGATTCAGACTGATAGTTGACAATAATCTGAATGTTGTTAGGTATATTTTATTGTAAATATAAGTACATTTGCATAAGATAAAGTGTATACATTATTTACAGTGCGTACCTTTTGAATTTCTCACTTGCAAAATATATGAATTTTCTAAATTGGATTACGATTTGAAAAGATGCAGGTATATGATTTAAAAATAATTTAATTATATTTGAATTACACATGACGGTCATACTGAACTACAAGAATCAAGAATTTTATGCAAAATATTTTCATTATCTATTACTCAATATGAATATGTATTGTAGATTGTAGTGAAGTCAGTTGTTTACGAATAGTCTCCAGCCTAGTCCAGCCCAAAGATTGAAGAATAGCATCGCAGGTAGAAGTACAGCAGCCATCAGCACGTAATATGACACACTTTCCATTACAACGCCCTTCTGACTCAATTCTCAGCTGTACGTTGAATGCTAAATGTCACTGTCAACTGTCACTTTATATTTGGTCTAAGCAACGCATTTCACTGTGTAAAATGGGAAATTTATTTTCAGTGTTTTGATAAAAAATTGATATTTATCTGCTGCTACTGTTTAACTGATATAAAAGCTGATTTCCGCAATCACTTTGGGAAAACAAGTCTGGCAATCTCGACTATTTCATCCTCATCGTTCAAAATCTATAATATATTTAGGTTTATCTCATCATCATTTTCAGCCGTTTACCAGCCACCGCTGAATGAAGGCCTCTCCAATCTTCTTCCATTCCTGTCTGTCTTGAGCAATCTATCCACTCGACTCCACACATTCTTTTCAATTCATCAGCCCATCGGCCACTCGGTCTACCTTATTTTCTTTCACATCCTCTCGGATACCATTCCAGTATTTCTCGCGTCTATCTACCATCCATTCTTATCGCTATGTTGGACATATGGGCTGGAGGCCATTGCCACTTCAACTTTTTCACTCGTTCTGCTATATCTGCCACTTTGGTCATACTTCATAAAGTGGAAACGCACTAGGCGGAACTGCGATGCACTGCACTGCGGGACACGACGTGACGCGGCAAAATATGTTTGTATGAAATTGTCGCACTTGAAGTGCAGTTCCGCTGCCGCGTGGTGCGGGCTATCTCATACAAATTATATTTTGTCGTGCCGCGCCGTGCATCGCAGTTCCGCCTAGTGCGGTTCGACCTTCAGGCCCGGGCCTCACCGGGCAACTAATCTGCCGACTAGTCGGCCTTAGTCGTCGTGTCGTCAAAATGTTAGCGTTTAGACGGAACGGACCTCACCGGGCAACTCAGTCTCCGCAACTATGGACGACTACCGAAGACTACACGCCGTCAAAGCAACTCTGGGAGACTCACGATTTTCACGACCCGAAAAGACGTTTATATAGGCATGGAAATCCAAAACCGACTTAAAATATGGGTTTCTTAGACAATTTTGTACAGGTAACACAAAAAAAATGGTTTTTTTTGAAAAAAAACGAAAAACGAAAAAAAAGACGAATTTTTCATACTACGAGATAAACACTACACACAGATAGTGATTTCCGAAGAAAGTTTCACCTCAGATCCTTATTTTTCTTCTTATTTTCAAATCTTCAAATTCTTCTCATAGCATACAAACATCTCCATAAAAGTGTAAGAGGCCAAAATCGACAAGAATATAATTTGATTATTAGGCCATATTATATAAGAAACATGAAAAAAAATAAGTATTTTTTTTTTTTTGAGATTTGTCTATTTTTAAAGTGATGTAAATAAATCATACAGAGGTGATGCACTCGCCGTTGTCTCGCTCGCACTCTATTTGCGTAAGAGAGACGCTCACTCACTCACGCTGCACTCGTCAAGTTTCGTATCCAAGCCACTTTACCAGATGCTGCAATACAATACAATGACGTTTGATACCGAACATTTCGAATGACAATTTGACCCTGTAAATTACGAGAAGTGCTTACCGTGACTTGCGGACGACATTTTCACGTTGAAGATGGACGTCGAAGAGGTCGCGCTTATGCTATATTTTCGGCGTAAACAATTAATTCTATACGTGAAACTCAAAAACGAAAAAAAAAGACGAATTTTTCATAACTTTTTTTTTTTTTTCGAGTTTCATTTATAGAATTGTCTAAGAAACCGATTCTGCGGGTCAGTTTTGAATTTCCATAATAATTAAAGATAATCAAAATCGCAATGTGAGCAACTAAGTCGGCGAAGCAAATTGCTCAATGCAACTCGCCGCAGACTAGTTGCCCGGTGAGACCCGGGCCTTAGGCTGGTATTACACTTGGCCACTCCACCAACACCCGATTTTTTTTTACGGTGGCCAGCTTCTTATTACATTGCACCACTTTTAAAGTCACCAGCTACCTGCTCACCTTCATACAAAAAAAAAATAGTGCTACGAAACTATTCGAAAACTACTATGTAAAAAAAACTGCAAGACGATTTTCAGCTAATTATCATCGTTTTCGAAACCATTTTGGTTATAAAAAATGGGTCCGAAAACACATCTATCACATAGCACGCGTTTTCGAAACAATTGCATTCGAGTAGGACGACGCAAAAAAAAAGGTCGAAAAGGGATTTGGTGTCGATTTGTACTGCGAATCTTCGACTTCGAAGAAATATTCAGACACCAGTAATTCACACGGTGTAATACGTGCCATCTAAACATGCATGCATCTATCTGGTAGTCGAGGTTCAAAAAAAAAAAAATCGGGTGTTGGTGGAGTGGCCAAGTGTAATATCAGCCTTACCCATGTACTCCTTTTACGATCTCTTTTTGTCATACTAAGCATACATCTTTCCACACTTCTCTGTGTGCACTGGATCTTACGTAGAATTCAAGTTTCACATTCGATTGGGATAAAGTAAAAACACACACACACACACACACGGTCTTTCATGGAACGTATCCACTATCGTACAATCGGACAACACACCACTCACACCAACTTGAAATACTAAAGTGGCGCACGTAAACAAAAGAGTGGAGAAGCGCTCGCGAACCCCCCGGGCCGAGAGCCGACACGCGCTCGCGAAACCTCGAACTCTCGCGAGCGGGGGGAGGGAGGGGAGAGCGCAGCGGAGAGGCAGGAGGGGTGCACGCGTAGTAGAGAACACCAAATACGAGACCCCACACGAACATCCCAGGAGTGGTAGAGTAGACCCGGCACACCTGGGAACGAAACCGCGTAACTAAAGCGGAGAAGAGACGCCATGTGCCGGCTGCCCGTGGTCTTCCACTCTCTATGCCGACTCTGTCTCAGCATCACACACACCACCGACACCACCGTGGCTCGTCTCGAACAACCCAGAGGACACAAACCGCTACTCTACCACCACATCGTCGACTGCCTAGCGCTACAGGTATCAATCGTCTGATAACAATGTTGTACTAATGCACCCCGCGCACGGTGCCACTATAGCGACTCGCGCTCCGATTTCGCGCACTGATAAGGGCTGCGGTGCTCCTCCTCGCACTCACCACCCTCCCTTTACGCCATATTCCCATCGTCGTCTCTTCGCCGATGGGTTTGTGTTTGTTGTGTGCTGGGTTTGGTTCACTTTTCGGAACAAAGGATTTGGGTAGCGCGCGTCAGGCCCGTGTCTATATATAACAATGGTGGGTTCTGAGAGCGCACGCTGATAACGCGCTCGCACACACAACAACAAATATTTTTGCGCGTTGCGACATCCCCCGTGTGTGTACTTTCTAATCGTGTGCGTGTGTGTGTGTGCGTCATCCGCGGAGTTTTCGAGAACGGTGTGTTGTTTGCGGATGTGGTGTTCCATGTAAACAGGATGTTGTTGATGATGTTTATGTTTCAGCTCTGTGTGTCAACGGTTGACTAATGTCGCACTGTGATGTAATCGACGGGTGGATATGGGTCATACGATGATTTTATTTTAATTTATTGGAAAATAACAGCGGTATACAAAAATAAGAAGGAAGGCATACAACTAATGCAGTTGCCAGTTATGACATATGGATGTGAAACGTGTATGCTGAATTCAAGAATGTTGCGTAAGATCCGGTGCACACAGTGAAGCATGAAAATGTGTGTGCTTGGTATGACAAGAAAGGTAAAAAGAGGTATACATGGGTAAGAAGTATCACGAAAGTGGTAGATATAGCGGAACGTGCGAAAAAGTCGGGAGTGGATGGACGCGAGTAATACCGGAATGGTATCCGAGAAGATGTTAAAGAAAGTAAGGTAGACCGAATAGACGATGGTCTGATGAATTGAGAAGGTGTGGATACAGATTGCTCAAGACAGATAGGAACTGAAGAAGATTGGAGAGGCCTTCATCCAGCAGTGGATGGTGAACGACTGAAAATGATGATGATGCAAAAATAGAAAAATAACAGTAAACATGACAACGCCAATTAAAAAATTTTTACAAGTAAGAACAAAGAAAAGTAAAATATAATATGGTAAGTTAAATGATCAATAATATTAGGCGCAAGTAAAGTATGTAGATAGTAATGAATGAAATATTAGTGTGGTGATAATATGTAGTATGTTATATGGTGATATCAAGTTTAGAGAAATATGAAGTATTAGAAATGAGTGAAGAATTAGAGATTGGAAAAATTTTTGAGTATAGAGATTTTAAATGTTGCGAGGCTAGAAGACAATATATCAATAGTATTAGGAAGTTTGTTTAAAGCTTTGTATGCTCTACTGGTAAATTAATTGTTAGAGAAGTTCGAAATAGAGGACTTAAGGTAAAACCGGTTAGGATTACGAAGCGTTCTGGGGGACAATTGATGAAAATTTTAGAGAGGAGATAGGGGCTATTGACTGAAATATTGTTTATATGTAAGCTAAGGCAGTGCCGCTTAAACTTTCTGATATGGCGGACTGGAAATTTTTTATCAAATCTTCTGAACTGATACTATTTTACAATAAAATGAATTGTATGTGTGTTATATACATTTGGGTAGACGTCCCGGCTTGCCTGGGTCAGTACCGGTTTTCGGAGGTGCAGTCCCCTGTCTCGGGATGCCAAAAATCCCGGATTTTTATTAGATATGAAAAATTTCAGACAATAATTTTCAAAAATACAATGAGTGCGACGTTTTTGCTATTTTAACTGTTTCCTGGGACAAGCATGACGCATTTACAAGTGTTGCAATTTATAAAAGACCTTCGTCTTTCCAATAGAAGATGTATATCAGTGGTCGGGAACCTTTTTCAAGCTAAGGGCCAAATCAGGGAAAACCTTGCAAAATTGGCTAGTTTGGGAACCGCAACGTATTATTTTCGGTTTATATATTCAAAATGAATTACTCATTTATCAACTGAAGAAGTAAGAAATGTTTTATTCGCGATATTTCTTAATGGTAAACAGTTTATTATTAAAAAGTGTTATAATGGAAAACGATCTTTTTCGAAAGGTTTTGATAACCATGTTATGGAAATAGGATTAATTTTGATTTTGTGTAAATTGTGTGGCAACAAGAAGATGTATTGTAGATTTTTAGAAACCTTTTTTGTTACTTTTGTTCCTGCAACGTAAGGGGTCTCAATTCAAAAAATAAAAAAGAATATCTCTTATCCTGATATATATATACCATCTGCGAAACCTGTTTTTCACGGACCTGATGTCCCTATTCCACCTCCATGCCACGATTTTTCTTCTGAAAATGATACCAATGAGAGTGATCAAATAGTGACGTTTTCGAAATTGAAATACAGCAACAGCAAGCTTTCACACAAAGCGAACCAAATGATTTGATAAGATATTTAAGTCTTTCGAAGGATGCTGCACAGATTCCATGGTCAAGACTTAAGGATAAACATAGTTTGCTTGGTACAGAAACCGTGAGAAAGATTTCCTGCCCGATGTAGTATCCAAAAACTAAGTACACCATTGAGTTCAGAATGATCGATTTATGTAAAAATAGGTATCAAAAGTAAAGCAACGTTCACAATGTTGAATTTTGTAGGCCTGTGTAATTTATCCTCTGTAGGTACCTATAGCTACATATAGAGAGGCTTACGTAATCTTTCAGTGGGACAAAAGGATTTCGAATTCATCCAATTCCTTTCCGAGGATCTTCTTCTCCTGAAAAATACCGCTCAAAACATTCTGCCAAATTCTTTAAGCGATATTATATTGAAATCATCGATTTTATCAGCGATAGCTGACGCTAAATTATGAAACATGTTATAGTAAACTCTTGTCACTCGACTTTTCGGTATTTCTAACTTTCGCATTTGTCTGTTGATCTTATCTGCCATCATAAAGCACGAAGCCATCCATCCCTGAATGGAGGTGTTGAGCTCATTGAAACTAACAAATATATCTGTCAAATACGCTACCTTAGAATTCCAATCTGTATATTTTTAACAATTGTGTCCAATCTGGTTTTTGTGTTTTAAAAACTGGACAAAGCTCATTTCGTAGCTCAAAAACTCTTGACATAACTTTTCAAAAATATTAAAAATTTTCGGTATTGCTGGTTCATGGAGCATAGTTTGAATAGCACTGAGCTAAGGTATTGCCCGTTGACGATCAACTGATTGCGATGATACAATCGACGGTTGTTTATTATCGCCATATGAGTGAGATAACAATAGTGGTGACCGTGAGTTTTGGGAAGAAAATTTCAACGAAAACAAAATAAGTGAGTCAAGTGTTCATGATAGGAACACACATGACAACATACTACATATTATTATGTTATTTTTTGTTTATTATTGACATACTAACTGGTTTACTCGGCACATTACAGTGGATTCTAAACCCGACCTACTGTACTGTACAATAACAGTACACCCCCTAACCCGTTTGACAGTACGTGAAACAATTGTGTAGTCTACCGTTGATTAGATGGGTGTATGGGGTGTAAATGAAGTTGTCAACTCCAAACAACTTATACAGATACCGCAATAACGTCCACAGGCCAATACTTAAGCGATCCTTGCTTTAGATAACGCAAGTTTACTGTTCTTTACCAATGTTATAATATTGTTATTCTATTTTCAGGTTTCACCCGATGATCCCTTGCCTCATGTAGTCTGCGGCAGTTGTGTGGATAAACTAGATGCCTTTTTTACATTTAAAAACCTTTCCCAAAAATCAGAGAGAGTGCTTAAACAATTTCTCACATACACTGATACGTTAGGCGGCACAGAAGAGGTAAGAATGCATTATTTTTTAAATCTATAATTAATATAAATTGAAATGTAAAACTAAAAAAAATATATTCAATCAAGCCTTATTTGTATAATAATAAATATAAAATCATATAAAGATATAACAAATTTAAATTCTATTTATGTTTGTGTATCGTATTGGACCGATTGTGATCTTTCGCAAATTTTCTCTCCATTGTGTCGTTTTGACACCGATTATAACTCCGACGACTAATAGTATCACTAATACGGTAACAGAAATCAGTATATTTCTCATCTTTTTGTATGTATGTTGGTTGTTGTGCATGCTGACTGTAATCTTGGTACCGTTGATTCTATCCGCTGAGCAAACGTCTTCAAGTTTAAGTTGTGTCAGTTCTCGGCCACTCACTTCTTGCGGTGCTACACATCTGTCGTAACGTATAAATATTGTGTGATTAATAGCTTAAGACCAGAACTAATGTGTCTCGCCTCATCTATTTAAATTTTAATGCTTACAATGTAAATAAGCCTTTTTTTCTACGATTACTAAATATTTCACTTACTTTGCGTGGGATTCTTTGGATAACTTTTCGGATAATCCTGACTTTAAATCTTTGCCCATTTCGCAGTTACAAATCCACGGATTATTCTCTAAATTAACAGTATCCAATAAATTCCAAGGCATTAAATCTTTTGGCAAACTCCTCATATTGTTATCATTCAAATATATCTGAAAATTGTTTCCAATGGTTAATTTATACAAATAACACGATTTTTATACATTTTGTGATGAGTCAGTTTCGTGAATATATTTTGTTGCACACTCGATGATGTCATCACACTCATGTAAACATTACCGAATGATTCATAATTTGTATAGTATTTGTAAAATTATCGTTTATAGTGAGTGATACCTCTTTAAGCTGCCAGTTTATTTTTAACCCATCGAATGCATCATGACTAATGGTTTCTAAGACAGGGTTGTCGCACATATGCAACTGTTTCAAACTTTTAAGCTGGATGAATGCGTTTGATTTAACGTCCTTTAGAGTTTTCATGCCACTTATTTGTAGAGTTTCTAGTCTCCAAAGTCCTGAAATTGAAATCATGTTATGTATTACTTCATATACAGTGAACTCCCAATTATCCGGGCTAAGGATAGACACGGATAATCGAAAAACACAAGACAATCCGCAAATTCGTTTTTATAACTTTTTGACGTTGTACAACTTGTATGGCAAGTGTTCACTTATTCCAAATATTTAAAAATAAACCGTCTTTTCGTGTCTTTTTAACAATTTCCGAATATCAGTGCGAATTTCCTAATATTTATTTGTTACATTGTCATATTAAGAGGGCTGGATACCGAAGAAGGTTTTGCAAATCGGATATTCAGTGTTGTTATTGCTATTGCTCTCTTGCAGGCTAGCGTCCCTTCCCCGCTCCCCTTGCACCGCAAGATATCAATGTGTGCGTGCGCGGTGCACCCAACCGCAAGTTCCCAAACTACGAATATTATTCATATATTGTTGACGCGCGCTGGAAATATGTACTGGAGCTACAGTTTGGGAATGTACCCACTTTCATGATATGCTGTTTCGGTCGCTCACGCATGTGAATGTATTTACGCGTCCCGCTTGTTCACTCTGTTGTGCTCAAGATTGAATTTTGCACCATCACAATAATTACTTTATCCGATTAGGATAAAGTAAAAACTAAGAGAATCAACCTAGCGTCTTATATATAGATATGGACGTGTCGCGCAGCATGGAATTAAATATAACAAACTTATAGGCGATGGAGACTCCAGCATCATGAAAAAATTAATGCAACTAATGCCATATGGGCCCAACATAACCATACAAAAAATTGTGTGCAAAAAAATCACTTGCTTCGCAATTTTTTGTAATAAAATAAAGGCATTAGGGAAGAAAATTAATAACAATAAATGTACCTGTGCAAGTGAGAAAAATGTAGAATCGAACGTTCTACGCATGAGGAAAGCTATAGTTGGAGCACTTCATTTCAGAAAAGAAGAAGAAAACACAACACACAATGAAAAAATTAAAAATCTTAGAATGGATATTAAAAATAGTGCAAACCATGTGTTTGGTGATCATGTAAATTGTGCTACATACTTTTGCAAACCAGAAAAGAATACTGATCATCAAAATATAGTGAACGAGCTTCAAGCATGTGGAATATGGACTGATATTCAACACTACTCATTGTCCCTGGCAGGCAATGCAGATATGTAGTCTCAATTTAGACGTAACAAATAATAGTGTGGAACAGTTTAACAATATCATCGCAAAATTTATTGGCGGAAAAAGAGTAAATTTTACCGCAAGAGGCTCATACCAAACAAGGTGTTTTGGAGCTGTGACTTCGTGGAATAGCGATATAGCTACTCATTCAAGAACCCAAAAGAAAAACCAAGGTCATAGTCCTGGCAAGTACACGAAACAATTTATAGGAAGAAAACAGGTTTTGGGGCAGAACATACCCAAAAAATTACCGGTCCAAGAAAGATTTGCATAGTATTGTGAGTACGTGAATACGTCATTACGAAATAAAAACATTAATCAATATCAACAGAAATAATTATTTTGTATGAATTTTTGTATGATTGTATGTATACAAATTTGTATCAATATTTTGTATGAATTTATTATTATTTCTGAATTTCGTGTTTGTTTTTTATTATTATTTTATGTATGTATTTTTAAAATGTGAATATTTTTAATATAATTTTTGTAATATTTTATTTTCATTTTCTCCGCAAACATAATGAAAATATATTTTTAATAAATTCGATAATTACATTACATAACACATTGTTTTATTTTAGAACTTCGTATAAAACTGCCACGTACATACACACCAAACTGGAGAAATAAAAAGAAATCCAGTACTCATGAATTCTTGCGTTACGACAATTTGGTGCGCGCAAGTATTTTTTTGCGAGTCAATAGTCAAAATTCGTTTGGGACACTTCACGCAACTCGCAAATTACGTATTGTACTTCTCATGCAACCGTGACGTCGTACAAGTGTATGTTCGTGTGCGTGGACGTGTACGTGTAGGCATCCCTCTCCGCCCCCGACCCCCGCATATATATTGAGTGAATGGGACAGTTGCGCCTCGAGCGATTTTAAATCGACAAAATCGAGGTTTCGGGTTTGTCTATTTTCTTCTCCAAAACTGGACCAATTTTAAAAAAAATTTCATCATCGGTATAAGAAAGATATTGTCTATGTTTTCAATTCGTCTTTTTTTAAATATCAATCGTTAAATTAGCACGCTTCGTGGGTGTAAAAACGACGCGATTTTATAGATTTTTGGTGGGTCCTGGCTCCTATAAGAAATAACTAATCAAAAAAAAAAAACTACAGATCCATGCATATGGTGGATATCTATAGCATATTAAAAAATAATTTCTCTAGTGCCATAATTGAGGAAAGGACAAGCTTAGCGCGTTTGTATGGACAAGGCGCTGGTATCCAGCCCTCTTAAAATGTCCATAATAATAGTCGAAATAATCTCTAAAAGTATCAACACAAGACAATGCTGTGATGCCGTTGATAAATTCATCATCAGTCATACAATATTGAAACCCTTAATATCTTAAATTACTCAAATCATATTCTATGCACTCCTGTATGTTTTCCATATTGAAATTTTTAGTCTTTTAAATTTGCCATTAGTTAAAATATTTCCGATATTAATTTCAATCGTCTCGGATTCATTTGACTTGAATACGTAATTTTCTACATTTGAAAGGATTTTCCTCCACATCGAATGGGTATTATCGGCTTTATTTCCGACCAAGCCCGAGTTACTCCATGTATAACACCCAGTATCGTTAATTTTTTCCACAATCCTTATCATCATTAGCGAATGCTTTAAGAAGGCCAGTGCGGTAATTTCGGTTCATTGATGAAATAACTCGTCTGCCAATTGGGTTGAATTAGTGATGTGACATTTGGAACGTCCATCCACGCTCCTTCTCGTAATAATCAATAAGAAGATTTTTGCTTTCAGTTCATTAAATTACCTTAAAATGACAGATAATCCGCAAATCCGATAGTCGGGAGTTCACTGTATACTAATGACTGAGATTATGCCATTCGCGTATAATTAAGTTTTACCTAAAAAGCTGTTATCGTTAATATCTTCAAATTGATTTTCATTTAGTGCCAAAAATGTCAAGGAACTGCCAAGTTCGCCCAGGCTCTCTGGCACAGTTTTCAGTTTGTTTTCTGATAAATATAACTCTTTTAAGTGTTTCAATGGTTTGAACAGGTCATCTGGTAGTTTGCTTAATCCAGTTCGCGATAGATCTAAAACCTATATTAATCAGTAAATAATAATTTTATTGTAATTTTCAAATGTGGATGTATGTATTGTCATAATTTGACTTACTTCAAGCTTAACAGCTTGCGATATTGCTAAATTAGTCGCCAAATCGATCACATTAATTGGATTGTTGTTTAAATATAAATTTTTCAGATTTGGTGTGTTTTTAAACATCTTACGGTCCAGTGAATGTATAAGATTGCTTCCTAAATTTAATATTTCCAAATCGATAGGTGTATTTTGTTGCATTTCATAGCCTTGAAAAATTTCACCTCTTACAGCTTGTCCTAGAAACAAAAATATTATTGTTAATGAATTCGTGCAATAAAACTTTAAATTATAGATTATAGATTAATTTACCCATCAATTGATTATATCCCAGGTCTAAAAATTTCATAGTTTTAATATTTTTAAATGCCCCTGGTTCGATTTCAGTTAAATTACATTTAATAAATGACAGTTCCAGTGTAGTGTTTGTCATATTTGGTAATACTTTCAATTTTTTCATATTGTTTCCATTGAATGTAATTACAGTGTGTGTGACTAAAAAATAATGTTGCCGTATTTTATTTATTTATATATATTTATTAAGAGTGAAATTGCAAACATACTCACATTTTGTTAAATTCACGCCTTTGGAGTAAGTTGTCCAGTTATCCGAAGTTCCCCTCAAATTTTTGCTGGCGCAATTAACAGTCATTATATCGTCTTCATATTTGCATTCACATATTTCACACAACTTATTCGTATCATTTTCATTATCACCTAATGCTACTATAAGTATTGTTGATAGTAAAAATATACAATAAATTTTCTGTAAATTGCAAAGGATAGTGTTAATGTGTAATATATTTAAAATATCGTGAGGTTTTATATTGTTTTAAATCATAAATACCTTGAACATCTTCTACTATCCTTAAATATTGTGTTTTCATAAATGTTGATGTGACAAATGCCTTACGTTATGCCATATCACCAACTGATAAGACTAGACAAGCCCAATTTTTAATATAGGTTCATTATTTGATAAAGATATAATATCATTTATTGAGATAAAAACATTAGCAATTCACATATTCGCTAAAATCCAATGTATTATATTTGACTACGCAAAATTAAAGTTATTTTGAATTTAATTTGCCCATTGGTGAAATATTTATATCATTATATTATTTTCTAAAATTCATAAGGTTTTCATCTTTCATTTAATTAACGATCTTTTTTTTGTGTATTTTAGGAAATACTTGAACAATCTACAGCAACATTAGAAGAACTAATACCATCTCTTGTGCAAGATTCAAAGTGTTCGTCATACAATGACCAGGTGGTGGATGGCGATGCTCCAGACTCCACTGAAGAGATGAAAAATCTCGAAAGCAGACAAGCTGCAGCTACATTGTTACAAATAAAGAACAATGACCCCAGTAAATTCACTGTGATAAAGCCAGAAGGCGAGCCTCAAATTATTTTCAATAGTGTCAGCAGTGTTATAATGGAACGGACAGCGGAAAGCTTACATTGCAATCCCATTCTTGATATACTGTTTGACAAAGCTGTTGCAGAACGTCTAAGCGACGATTTTCGTTACAAATCTTCCACAGATCCTAAACCCAGTGATGTGCACAATAGTCACCTGAATGCGAGTATTAAACTTGAAAATGACGAAGTTAACTTTCAAAGGGATCAAAAAAATTGTGTTTCAAAATCTGACAATAACATTGAAAAAGAAATTGATTTGACTGTTGTTAAAAAAATTAAATGTGAAAATATTCCTGATGATGGTGGTTGTGATAAATTTAATAGAAATCTCGAAACTCAATTTGATCTGTCTGTGAGATCGGTTTTAAGTCACGATATGAGTAAAATAATTCAAGAATGTAGTGATAATAATATGCAATATGACGATAACAGTCAGAGTAGTAGCGGGTCTGATCCTGACAGATTGCAAATGGATATTGTACAGGTTATTATAACAATACTTTCATATTCAATACAATTGGACTCTTCCAAGTTGTTTTTGATTTACCAATTTTATTCAGATCGAATAAATATTTTTGTATTTGTATTTGCCTTGTATTTTTTATAGATGGAAGATGAAAATGAAGACACAATGTCTGCTCCGCCTTCACCGCAAATGGATGTTGCCGAAAGAGATTCTCTTTGGCAAGCGCTTCATCAAAGAAATGGTATAAATTTACATACGAACCTATTTTGTTTGATTCAAATACTTTTTTTTATATATTAATAAATATTGTATTAATATAAAGGAATGGCGGGAGAAGCCACACAACTACTAAAGCGATTAATCAATTGCAAACAGCTTGGAATGACTGTGTCTCCGGTATCACAAACTAAACTCACCAGCAGATCCAGTTATAACGGATACTCATCATCGGTATGTTAAGTAATGGAAATAATACTTTCATCTGTATTAATAATTAACGATTCTTAATGTGCATTTTTTAAATATCAGAAAGGTTCATTGGAGAATTCAATGCGTGGCAATAATAAAACAGGTCGTCGAAAGCAAAGCTTTCCGTCCCACGCTGCAGCATCATTGACAACAATTAAAGCACCTGTAATTGTCGACAATGAGCCCGAATCTCACGAAGGTGATTTTGACCATGCTTGGAGGCAGGCTTACGCTGCAAATGATCAGGTTCGTTGGTTTACATTCGTAATGATTTCCAAGTTATACTATACTAACTTTGATTGAATGATTGAATTGCAGGTTATTGACGATGAATCATTAACTCAAACAATGTCGTTAATGAATTCTGCTGGGGTAGAAAGAGTTTTATCACCCTCGGGTCCATCGATGATTACTTCTCACTTGCCTACACTACCTCCCGTTCTAACTGCTGCTGCTGCACAAAAACAGCGTGTAGATCTTGCTTGCAACAATTGTGGCACGCGTACGACTACCATTTGGAGGCGTGACGCCAACGGTACTAATTTTTTTTTTGTTCACTTATTTAATATATTATTGTGAATTATCTTACCAACAATATCCACACACATCAAAAATTATAATTTTTTATATCGTTTATAGGTGATATGGTATGTAATGCATGCGGATTATATTTCAAATTACATGGAGTGGCTCGTCCCACTGCAATGAGAAGAGATACAATTCACACCAGAAGGCGACGGCCGAGAGATTCCCTTAAACCCGGCAGAAGTAAGATTATCGTCTCTCGGTTAAAATGATTCATAAATAAATGAAATTTGAGTTAATTTTTGAACTACTAAATTTCAGAATCTAAAAGTAATCGATGTCGAAACGATGAAAGTGTCACACAGAGTCCTGTATTAAATGATAGTAGCGGTAGTGGAACAGGAGATATGTTGGCAGCTTTAAGACGTAGCATACAACCTCATTTACTCATGGCACTACAAGCGCACCATCATCGCAACAACAGCTCGTTAACGGTTAGTAATTAATTGTAGATTTTCATATTGACGTTAAAACTAAAAATATGTTCAATGATGTAATCCTTTCTGCAGATTTCGCCAGTTTTACAAATGGATAGAGTTGATTGTGAAGATGCTCCGTTAAATCTTGTGGCGACTCACTTGACCGCAGCTGAAGAAACTCATTAAACTATAAATTGATATTTGAGGAAATGGTTATAAGTATTTTAATTTTGTTCTACTTGCCAATATTCCCTGTGAATACTCGAAATTTTAGTTGTTAAATTGGCTTATCTTTTTATAATACTATTAAAGGTTACAGTGAACTTTTGTACAGTTTGTTTCTCCAACACTTACCACGTGAAATTTTGAAAGATATTAACTATCTTTCGATGACATTGCAATAATTCGTGTTAGTTATTTTTTTTCTTGCATTAAACTTTGTGAGCCTTCTGTATATAAATAATTATTTTTACTTGCTTTCAACGAGAGTAATGTGAAACATTGATATTAATTAAATGTACATAGAAATATGATCAAAAACAATGAAAGTGATGTATTGAAACAATATCTACTTAGAATTGAGACAGTTTAATAATAGGTAATTTACGGCCAGTCTAATTTAATATTAGAAATCGTCATTAATTTTCGCACCTGTGTAAATATATAAAATCATTTCAACTAATCCAGTTCAATATAACTCGTAACAGCCTTCACTTTTTTGTAAGTGTTAAAAGTGCATTTATGCGTGAGTCTCACAATAATATACTTTATATGCACATACACAGCTTATTGATTGATAATATTAATGCAATTAATAATTACTTATTTATTGTAACTACATATTCGCCCACTTTTTTCGTATTGTAAAGTATTATTTAGTTCAATGTCATGACATCCAATGTTTATTTGATAATGTTTTAATAGCAATTTATTATTTTTACTGATTACCATTTTTTTTTTATTACAAATTAAATTTAAAAACATTTATTTTTAATGTTTTGATATTGAGCCCAGTGTTGATTCATTTTTAATTTATTTTTCAACATTGTAGTGGTCAATCGAAAACAATAATTTGAATTTTTAACAATGTAATGAATATAATTGTATGTTTAAGAAAACAGTTTATATCTTGCCTTTACACAATGATATAAAGTATTATTAAGTTTTTCTATTTTTTATTGTGATAAAAAGTATTGTTATTTCAATTTTATTAGTATTTGTTTCAAACTTGCGTAAATCCAATGAAAAATTATTTGTATTATTTTATTTCTAGTTTAATGATTAGTTCACGGTGAAACTTATCAATCACAAACAGTATTGGACATGATGATCTCTTGAAATTATCAGTTTCTCAAAACTGTATACGCATTAAATTTGTATTACTTCAAAATGCATTGATATTTAACATATTTATATTATACTGTATTAATCGCCTACAATTGATGATTTTATTTTAATAAATCATGAAAAAAACTTTTACATGTAATAAAAGTCTTGGCCTTAGTAAGTAAGATCACATGATTTTAATTGAAAAAAAAAAAATGAAATATAATAAAAACAGTTAAATGAGATATGGAATCAACTAATCTAGTTGCTTATGTATACTTAAAAAAATATTCAGATAATAAACAGTTTCTGTGTGCACATTGAAAATGTCTGTTGTCTGTAAAATTCATGTGATCATTCTTAAAAAAATATAAACTATTTATTTGCGTTATTTAAAATGACTGCAATATTTTTAATAATAAATGGAAGATTTTTTGAATGTCAAAGGAGTGATTGATAATATTTAGCCAGTAATAGCTTATAGTCCTTACTGAAAGGTTTAACAAATGTCATGTGACACAATCTCTATTCTTATAGCAATATTTACATTTATATTCAAAAAACTGAGAAATGGTTTAGATTCTTATTCATGACAATAATTTAAATTTTGGCGCGTTCCAAACTTTCACACAATATAGTATGTATGTATAATATAATACTCATCGCTATACTTATGTCTTTGCATGAATTTGATAGTATGCAATGTGTGTGTGCATGTGCACATGCATTTATTTTCTCATATATATATGTATATATTTATATTTCTATATGAAAAGTCATCTTTTATACAATTCTCGCGTGTGATAGACGTTCATTAAATTTTTTTTTATATAAACGAAGGCCACGTATTTTGTTTATTTACTGCCAGTATTGAAGATATTTATTACAATTTTAACCAAAAAGCTCGTTTTATCATTGCTTTAGAACATAGTGTGTAAGACTACTGTCTTCCTTTCTATTGCTAATCGGAAGGTCAGCTTGATTATATAAATATAAGCAACGTCTCTTTACACTTTGAATTTTTTTATTATTTATGTATATATTACATTCATATTTAGGTAGTTTTATAGTACCTAATTCAATTATTTATAAATTTATAATGTGGCAGCGATTTTTCGTAAAGTTAAGCATCGGAATTCACTTTTGTTTTCACACTGATCTGAGTGTTGGACATGAGATGCGAGCAGTTCCAGACACTTGCAGCAAGCCAACTACACGTTAAAATCGTCTCAACTTATTGCGTAATTTCAGATGCTCATTTCCTTATTAAAATATACATGTCTACTTATGAATATTCGAATCTCATTGCAAGACTTCATTAAAAATTGACATTGAATATTTTTGTCGTAATAGAATGAATTTTTTTATCACATACGCTTTCTGTACCTACTCTGCCATGACATTTATATTTTTCAAACTTAAAAAGTTTCCAGTGATTCTGTAGTTTGCCAATTCAGTATTTTTTTTTTATACAATTTTGATTGTGCTCTCTTTGTAATGGGTATAATTTTATTTTATTTGGAGGTAATCATGATTTTCTGCCCATTTGTTACTTTAATCCGAATTTCTTCGGTCTTAGAGGTCAGAATTCAATACAGAACTTAGTGCTTGCATATCTGTATCCAATGAACCAAAGTTGTAATACATACATGTATTTAAGTCACGAAAGATTAAGGCTTTGTGACTTTTAATTGTATATATATACATACATATGTATGTATGTACATATTGTTTTCTCAATAACTAGTTCAAGAAATTTCAATTCTCATATCTGCACTAAATGATTACCTCACCGATTTGTATGTCTAATAATATAAATATATATATATATAATATTATCGTTATTATGTTAAATACACTTTTGTGTGTGTGAGACCACAGTCCGTAAATGGACTGCGCAATTTAATGATATTAACGTGGATGAAAACACGTTGCGAAATAAAATACATACACTGTCTTTGGTCTCAAAATTGTATAAAAGAATTTGATTGTGTAAGTAGTACCTTACGTATATCACTTATTGTTACTATATTGAGAGGATATTTTATGTAATAAGAATTTTCAATACAGGGTGTCAGTTACATGTGTGGAGTGCATTATGCATATAATATATATGTGTATGTATGTGTGTATAAATTCTAAAAAGTCTAGTTTCTGAGTGACCTTTTGAACATGTTTTTGAATAAATGCTTTAATTGTTGAACACTGATGGATGCGATGGTATTAGTAGTAACTAAAGAAAAAAATGATCAGTATTTTTATATATTTATGAAACGAATTTTTTATATTTGTAGGCTTTTAGCATTTTTTTTAATTATACATTATGAATTAACAGTATTCTTACGTTTTATATTTATACTGATAAAAGTATTCTTTTATAAGGCTTTAGGCATTTTATGTATATCTCATTAACATTAATTTGCACAGAGTTAATTATTTAAGAGCATTTTTTCTTTTTAACCCAAAACTGTAACTTTATTATTTATTGTCCAGTATAATTGTGTGTATTATTTATTTATATTATCTTTTTTGTTTTTTTACTGTTAAGCGAGGGCGAATCCATTATTTCAGCAATTATTGTGTATTTTATATATTTTTTTTTTTAGTACTTGATTCAATAGTTTAATTTTTGCCTTGTACTTAATTTTAAATTGTTTTTGCAAACTCATCTTAAACATGTTTATAATAATATACGTATAATTTTAGTATTTTACTAATTTTTGCATAAACGCAATGTTTAGATACTGTGCATAATCGACTAACCATTTCGGCCTGATTTTTTGTTTTACTTACTGACAAATTATTATTAATCCCATCCAGTACGTGTGTTTATTAAAGTTCACTTCTTAAGAATTTTTTTCCTAATCCAAGGAATTGGCTGTAGAACACCAAAATATAAATAATAGATTCCTCGTATTAGGAATAATTTTCATACGAGTTCCAGTGATTTTATTCTGTGTTGCATTTACACACTGACATTAATATGTAAAGTAATATTGTTGATTTATGCAAAAATAACGATTTTGACTACTTGTGCACAAACATGTTTGCATTGGGGGGGCCATTAAAATTTTTAAATACTTTTTTTTTTAAATTAGTTTTACTAAACACATGATTGTGAAATAGTGAATTGCCCTTCTACACAATGTAAGTTTGTTCTAGGATGGTTGCCTTTAATGATTTGTCAATGTGCGGTCACGTTTTAAATTGAAGCAATAGAACGTTAACATTATTTCTTATTAAAGTGTAGATACAAGGAAAAGCTTTACTATCTTAAGCTTTGTGACTGATTCATCTATTATTATTATAATAATGGGAAATATTGAAACATTAAATCTATATATTACTTATGGTTTTTACACCATTTAAAATATGAGATTACTTCAGATGAAATTCTAATACTCATTTTTAAAAATATTTTATTATTATTAAAAACAATAATATTCCATGTTAAGAAGGGATCATTTTGATTTTGATCCGGTGACTTACTTACGCAGGGATGGATACTTACTAAAACTAACTTTAAAAAATTGGCTATGTAGTTTAGAGTATTTTTTTACAAATAAATTGTAGCAGCTATTCTTCTTTTGCATTTTCATTTATTTATATAAATTGTCCTTCCTTGAATCTTTGTTCCTAATTTAATGTATGTATAAAGCGGTAGTGGCATGCCATACATTACGACATATAATTCGGTAAATGACCTGTAAAGACTTATGTAAGTCGTAGACATCTGATGCAGTTGTGAATTGGTATTTTATGTAGATGGTATGCTATTACTCTATGGCAGACTATAAATTATACAAACACATACTTCAACAAATATTTATTGAATCAATCAACTTAATGTAATCATCGATCTTTTTAATGTTTCGCTTGCTTTTCTTCTTTTGTTCCTCTTTTTCCTGTCTTTAGTAGC
Organism: Parapsyche elsis; assembly: GCA_022651745.1. Lineage (NCBI taxonomy): Eukaryota > Metazoa > Arthropoda > Insecta > Trichoptera > Hydropsychidae > Parapsyche > Parapsyche elsis. The sequence goes on along the minus strand of JAGVSN010000004.1, from coordinate 2,266,914 downwards.
ATCTTTAAACAATGCTTCTCTCTCATTTACTTCAATTTCTCTTTGCTTCCACAGTAGAACGTGCGAATTGTAACCAACAATATCCTACAATACGTAATTGTTGTCGTTTATTAAAATTTTTATATGAACATACCGATATACATATGCAAAATGCTTACCCTAAAATCTGCCATGTGCTTTGTAGCTAGAGCTTGAATCTCCACTAAATTATTCAACAATTCATGACTGGTTACAAGAACAGCGTGATGTACTTTTACGAGGAATATGGTAAGTCTGCACACGAGTTCGGGATTGTCTCCTCTTCTCATAAGATTCGGTAGCATTTTTATTATGTCACACACCGATTTAAAGGGTAGAATTAACAGAGCTTCTTCTAAATCACTAAAAATCGAACAAGTAATTATAGAACTATAGATCTTAATATTATTACGATCAAAAACCAAAAGAATAGAATTACCTCGTTCGTATCCTTTGTACCGTTTTTAATAGAAAATCTTCTGGAGTTTTGCATTGAAACGCTTGCATCAAAACTGGAAGTTGGAAATCTACACGCGATTCTGCTTTCTTCATATTGTATTCCTCGCAGACGTCGAGACATTCCAATATCGATTCAGCCTGTGGTTGTTAAGGGTTGTGAAATAATAATATAAAAATATAATCATGTCGACTAGATTACAAAATAACTTACAGATTTTTCGCTTCCTACTGTTTTCTTAGATGGCATATTCAAATTGGGTACTCCCGGTAATGGCGGCTATAGAAAGGTAAAAACGTTAATATTACAATGGTATTTACGATGACATTATTTTTCTCTTTGAAATTGCTAGATAGGAAAAACAATGTTCCATTATACCTTTTCTCCGGTAATTAATTCATCTTCTGCGTTTTCATCCACATCACCTAAAACCAGTGGCTCATCCGTACGTTCCCATAATCTTAAAACACGATCGGTACCGCACGACACAGACCAAAGTCCGGAAGGTGCAACGCTTATACACCTGGTCTCTCCAGCATGTCCCTGAGTCACACAAAAAAAAATTTAAAACGTTTAATAATATAATAATAGCGTTCGTCTCGTTTACCTGTAATGTGTTGATTTTGTCATAAGTATCTGCGTCCCATTGCTTTACTTTGCCATCTTTTCCGCAAGTGAAAATGTAATGAGTCTTCGGAATAAATTGAAGACCGGTAACGGAATCGTCATGAGCAAAAATTGATTTGTGGCAATCACCAAAGTCCATACCCCATACTTTGATGTTCCTGTCGGCTGATCCGGTAGCTATTAGTGCGGAATCATAACTAATGTCCAAACACAAAACCGGCAATTTATGTCCATACAAAGACAAGTAAAACTAGAAAGAACGATGAACACATTTAAAGTACATATATAAAAATCTTATATAAATTCATACAGTGGATAACCATATTGTAGAGATAGTTGATAATTATTTATACCTAGGACAATTGGTGAACATGACTGAATGTAAAGAAGAAGAGATGAAACTAGGGTGGAGCGCTTTTGGACGAATGAACATAGTTTTTAAATCCAACATCCCGCTATGCTTAAAAAGGAAGGCATACGACCGATGCATACTGTCAGTTATGACGTATGGATGTGAAACGTGGATGCTAAATTCAATGTTACGGAAGATCCAGTGCACACAGAAAAGCATGGAAAGATGTATGCTCAGTATAACAAGAAGAAATCGTAAGAGGAATACGTGGGTAAGAAATATGACCAAAGTGGCAGATATAGCGGAACGAGTGAAAAAGTTGGCGTGGATATATAGCGAGAAGAATAAATGGACGCGAGAAATATTGGAATAGTATGTGAGAGGATGTGAAAGAAAGCAAGGTGGACCGAGTGGACCAAGGGATAATGGATTGAGAAGAATGCAAATTGCTCAAGACAGACAGGAATGGAAAACGATTGGGGAGGCCTTCATCCAGCAGTGGATGGTGAACGGCTGAAAATGATGATATAAATTCATATAAAAAAAAAAAATTAATAATACCTTGAAACTGTCCAAGAAAAATATTTTAACAGTAGAATCGAGAAGTCCAACAGCTATGAATTTAGAATTTGGACTAACTTTTACACAAAGCACCGAATCCTCCAATTGCAATGTTCTCAAATGCAACAATGAAAGGACTCGGGCTCGAGTATTACCAGAACTATCTGGAACCAATTCAAATTTCCATATTTTCACTGTTTTATCACTGCTACCAGTGACGGCCCCCAGCTAAAACATAACTCATTACTCACTAGTCTAAAATGAAAATGTTTTTGAATCACACAAGCAAGTTAATAAAGTAAGCACCTGATCAGGAAGCAAAGAGACAGACCAGACTTCTGCTTCGTGAGCTGGAATTTCTTCGAGAATATCACCAGCTGTAATATCTATGATGAGAACTTGTCCAGTCTGTAAGCCAGCTAGCAAATGCCTATCACCGGGCACAAAAACCAAGCTTATAACGGGCCCCGTCATAACAGTACGCAAACACATTTGAGATGGCCTGTAATGAATATAAATTCAATATTATAATACATAACGCTTTCAGCTGTTGTACGAGTATAAAAATATGATATACCTGTTCCATAATTTTACAGAATCATTACTACCAGAAGCAATAGCCAAATTATCTGAGCTGAAAGATACACAACGCACTTCCGATTGATGCCCGTGAGATGTTAATTGCCTCAATACATTTACTGTAACATACAGAATTTACATTTTACTACATCCACTCTTTTAACAGTGGGTAAATTAATCCATTCGGGTATATACCTTCCGTCTCCTTGTTTATTTGTTTAACGCTGTGAAGCTCCAGCATGTTGTTGGCGAGCGATACAGCTATTCTAAGCTCTCCGTCCATTCCGGTGATTATATCGACAGATTTGATTCTGTTACCGACTTTAATGTTAGGCAATCTTCGAACTTCGTCGGAAAGAGTTAAGGTTTCTGTCAATGCTTGATCTTCTGTTTTGACATCCTCGATCCTATGGTGTAAAATAAACACATACATACATATAGAATATGATTTTAAACACATCTGATTTTAATAATTTATATAATGTAAATCACTTTTTCTTGGCCTTCTTCAGACGTTTCTTCAATCGTAAGTTAGCCTCATTATCGTCATTGAACACAAACAATTCCAGTACAAAATCGGTGCCGTGACATATTAAAACTGTAGAATTCACATCGGTCTGAAGAGAAACCACACGTCCTCGTCCTCCTCTTATTAATTTTCCCATCATGTGGCATTGTAAAACCTAATAACATTATCTATCATCAGTAAATAAATCAAAAAGATTTTATTATTCCTTAAAGCCATCTAAAATTCGCCTACGACATGGTTATAGTTGCATGCGACTCAGTAAAATTACAAAATAGATCAACACAATTAAGCAACGTAGGTATGAAAGTTGGTTTAAGAATTAATTTTAATAAATTTTGCATGCAAAACGTAGTCACAGAACATAGATAACCATATTGTAGAGATAGTTAATAATTATATATACCTAGAACAATTGGTTTAAAGAAGAAATAAAACGGAAGAATGAACATATGTACATAGTTTTTAAATCCCGCACGGTTGAAAAAAAAAGCATACGACCAATGAGTACTGCCAGTTATGACGTATGGATGTCAAACGTGGATGCTGAATTGAAGAATGTTACGTAAGATCCCGTGCACACAGAGAAGTATAGAAAGATGCATGCTCGGTATAACAAGACATCGTAAGAGGAATACATGGGCAAAAAGTATGACCAAAATGGCAGATATAGCAGAATTAGTGAAAAGTTGGCGTTGACACATAGCGAGAAGAATGGATGGCAGATGGACGCGAGAAATACTGGAATGGTATCCAAGAGGATGTTAAAGAAAACAAGGTAGACTGAGTAGACGATGAGGTAACGAATTGAGAAGAATATGTAGAGTCAAGTGGATGCAGATTACTCAAGACGGACAGGAATGGAAGAGGATTGGAGAAGCCTTCATCCAGCAGTGGATGGTGAACGACTGAAAATGATAATGATGAAATATGCATAGGTACATACAGAATTCTCTTCGAAATCTTCTGCATCTTCCAATTCAGAAATAGCTAGGTTCTTCGCTTTGTCTAAAAGTTTTTCTTCTTCATCTTTCCATTTTAATTTCCAAACTTTTAAAGATTGCTCAGTACAACCGGTTACCAAGTATTTCTCAGATTTCATTAACGCACACCCCCATACCTACAAAAACAAAATAACCCCTTTATAAAAAAAATGTATTCAATATAATCACCGATAAACATCACAATTGAATATACAACCTCTGATTTGTGTCCACTTAAAGTTTTGAAACAATGCTTCGTTTCCAAATCCCAAAATTTGACAAAAGTATCTTTGGAACACGACACAACACACTGTCGAGATTCGATAAAGCACAAATCGGTAATGGGTCCTTTGTGTCCACTCAAACGAGCATAGCCAGCCTCGGCGACGACGTCCCAAACTATAATTTCGGTATCCTAAAAAAATACATGAAATGATAAATTATCAACATACCTAATATACAAAGCATGGAACGATGTATGCTTGGTATAACAAGAAGAGATCGTAAGAGGAATACATGGGTAAGAAGTATGACTAAAGTGGCAGACATAGCGGAACGTATGAAAAAGTTGGTGGATACATAGCGAGACGAATGGATGGCAAACGGACGAGAAAAATATTGGAATGGTATGAAGATGTGAAAGAAAGCAAGGTAGACCAAGTGGACGATGGGCTGATGAATTGAGAAGGATGTGGAGTCAACTGGGTGCAGATTGCTCAAGACAGACAGGAATGGAAAAGGATTGGATGACCTGTGTAATATATGTATGTACATATGTTTAAATTACAATACAAGTACCTTAGAACCGGAAAACAGCTTGTGACCTGAACTATCGTAAACAAGAGCAGTAACGGAAGACTTGTGACCGGCGAATATACAAGACACTTCACCAGTGATTAAACTAAAAATTTGCACACTACCATCCGAATATCCGACGGCAATTTGATCACCGATGCTGCAAAGGCGAGTCACTTGGAACTTTTCTCCGGTTAAAACTTGAACCTAGAAATGTTTAAGGGGCAACACGTTAAGATTCATCCAATAATAATCAAGGGACCCAGTTTTGAACTGAACCTTTTCTGAGAGACGCATATCCCATATGATGACATGTTCGCATGCAGCAACGGCTACATATCTTCCGCTACAACCTTGCAGTACAACATGTGCTATATTGCTTTCGGGACTGCATATAATATTGAAACTACCGGCTGCTACATACCGCAGATATTGCTTTGTCAAGCCCATTCTGCATTTATATCACTAAAAACATACAGTACATTAAAACATAAGAGGTTAAAAGTTAAAACTCATTTTAATGGCAATAGGCCAGTAAGTTAAACGACTACAGTATCAAAACAATAAAGTTCAACAATATAACCTACAAACGGCACACAACCACGAGACATGGAAATGACAGTAGCGAATTTGGCCGTAGCAGCGATATAATCAACCTTAGCGAAATCATATACATAAATGCAATTTAATGAAAATCTTTTCAGATTTTCAAGAATACTGCTAAAGGATAGGTTTCACAAGTGGTTGTGGCTTGGCCGACTTGGCTGACGTGGCTGCGGCCGCTTTCCAGGCATCTGTCAAATTCTATGCAAAATCACCAAACGTCTGGCCATTGTGGCCGTCTTAGCCGTTTCCCCGCACCCCTCTATACGAACGTTGTGGTCACCAGATAAGCATATGCGTGCGACGAATTAATTGTTGTAGCAGCAGGTGATGGTGCTGGTCCTTGATAGAGATGTTTCAGATGGTGTGAGAAACTGAAGAGAACTGACGTGGTGGAATGATCGTCGTAATTATATACGCAATAATAATAATAACGTCGTATAATTACGCAAATGCGCCTTTGCATTTGAATGTGCTAACAGGAGAGAGAAATATTAGAAGAGATTTAATGGGTTCACGAAGTTCTTTCATCACACGTTTGGTGTGTGTGCCTTTGTTCTTACATAGCTCTCGCTGCGCAATTGATGCGTAAAAACGCATTTTTTTGTGTTTGCTCCAGATTTATTTTATGACTTTACTAGCTGACCCGGCATGCTTTGCAATGCCACTCATCCCGTGTGTTCCCATTCCCGTTCCCGATCCCGTTCCTAGTACGTTTTCTGACGCGTGAGCAGGCCCGTTCCCGATCCCGTTCCAGATCCCGTTCCTGTTCCCGATCCCGGTACCGATCCCGTTCCCGTTCCCAGTACGTTATCTGACGCTTGAGCAGGCCCGTTTCCGTTTTTTCCCGATTTTTTTTCACAGGAACCATCCCCGGCATGATCACAATAAGTCCTGAAAGTTTCATCGCGATCGGTTGAGTGGTTTAGGAGCCTATAAGAGTCAAACAGACAGACAGACAGACAAACAAACAGACAGACATTGATTTATATATATATAGATAGATAGATAGATAGAAGATAGATAACGCATGTTTTGTACACGTGCATTGACGAGAGTCGTGATTCCTACAGATACAATCATAAAAATACGATTTTAGTTATAAAGTTTGCAAAAAATACACCGCAGGCGAAATTTTCAATTAGATAAACGTACTCCCAACAATATTTCAGGGCTGGTGAGTTGGAGTCGGGCCTTTTTTGTGGAGTCGGAGTGGACAAAAAGTCATAAGACACGGTAATGAATTGACTAAATTAATAATACTCCGTTGATAATAATTTGCAGTGCCGCAGACCAAAGCTACAGTGATAAGTACGACGCTGCGCTAGCATAATTTATTACCGCGAAATAAAGGACCTTACGAACTCGAGCGGATTCGCTGCGTCAAATTGACGTCCTCTATCGTCGTTGATACGCACCAATGCGAATTATATCAGTGCGAATAGGACGACGACAGGGGCGTCAGTGTGACGCAGCGAATCCGCTCGGGTTTGTGAGGGCGTTAAATCATCAACAGATACATAATAACAATAAATAATAATGAAAATAAAACAGATAATTTATTATTGTTGACGACATGGTGAGTCGGTGACTGTAGCGTTTAGCAATTGTGAATAAGCGACGCTACAGTCACCACCATTGGCAACCGCCACCGAGCTACGACGGGCGGCCGGCGACAACCGCGCGCGCAACCAAGGCGCGAGTAACACCCTCACGGAAAAAATAGTCTTCACTCGAAATTTCACAACCACAATCCGAAACTAAACCAAACACTCGACGGCGGCTGAAAAAAATCCTGAAACATTTTCAGAAAGAGAGAAACGCGCATAGGCACTGCGGTTTTCAGCTGAATCGTGTGCGACCAGCACACGCACACAACAATGTCAACATTTTAAAAATAGTGCTCGCCAAAGAACAGCCACGACATGTTCCTCAACCAAAGCAGGTGAACTCAAAACACATGTCATCCATGTACATATTAAATTTCCCTTCCCCCTCACCCCCACCGCAGCCCGTTCGGCAACAGTCTGTTTAGTTTAGTGTGCCATTGTTGGCGCACCGAATCAACGATCTACGTCATTCCTGTCATCGTCCATCGTCTGAATCGGCTCCTGGCGCAGCCTCATTTCCGTTTCCTCGGTGAAAACATTCTGTCGATCCTGTAAACGAGCTCTGCATCCTTAAAATGTCAACTTACGGCGCCATGTGGTCACATTTCAACTTTTCTGCACGCACACGTGACGCTCGTCCGCTTGTTATAAATAATGCAGGCCGCACACAAACAAAACATAAAATGTCACCACGATATGTACATATCGATCAAACAACTATCAATTAGCATTCGTGTCATCTCGTTCCATTACGATCCCAAAGGATCGATTCAATTCTAGAGTGGATCAAGTTTGGATTCGCAATCGAACCGGTTGATAACAGTATTGTTGTTATCAGCAGAGTTACCCAATGTACGTGTTAACCTTTGACATTTTCTCGCATAGGTTTTGACCCCGATTGTGATTTTCTCTACTTCCTGATAAGTTTTGTAAGATGGTTGTGCATGTGGTGTGTGAATTAATTAATTTTTGGGACGTGCCAATTTCATTTGACCCGTTTCGAATGACGCTGTGTTAAGTTTTTTTTTTTATATTAATCCATGTACGTTATGCGTTTTTTTTTTTTTTTGTTCTGTTGCAGAGGTGTTCGTTTAAGCTCGTTTATGGTCGCTCGAATTTTGTGAAGAAAGTCTCACCGATACATTAGTCAAAATGTAATTCCAATGCAATCTATACTAATTTATATTTTTTCAAGTGTCGTCGTTGCTATTTTTATATAATTAAATTTTTTCATCCGGGAAGTAAAGTTTTAATAAATTATCGAATCGAATGTAAATGTTTGTCTAAGGCTTGGTTCAAGTTAGAGTCGAGGTAGGTGAAAAAAAAAAATCGTAGCACTAACAAGCAGTTGAATCTTTTAAGCGTAATACTAGGCATTTTGTATTGTTTTTAGTTTTTCGTCCTAGAATGCAATCTAATCTTGTATGATATTAATTATGACACTATTTTTATGAAAATTTGTAATTTTTTGTTATTAAAATACCATTGTGTTTTGTAGGTTTGGGTCGTTTAGGATCCCGAAAGGGGAGCGGACGATGCTGCAGGGTCCAATAACATCTGATATTATTATAATCGGAGGAAATTCTCACGTGGAACTGTTAGATTTAATAGCAAGGTATGTGTTTTGAAACATCTCTTTATATCATCATTTTCAGCCGTTCACCATCCACTGCTGGATGTAGGCCTCTCCAATCATCTTCCATTCCTGTCTGTCTTAAGGAATCTACATCCACTTGACTCCACACATTCTTCTCAATTCATTAGCCCATCGTTGACTCGGTCTACCTTGCTTTCTTTCACATCCTCTAGGATACCATTCCAGTATTTCTCGCATCCATCTTCTCGCTATGTTCTCTGCGAGTACTGGATCTTACGTAACATTCTTGAATTCAGCATCCACGTTTCACATCCATACGTCATGACTGGCAGTACGCATTGATCGTATGCCTTCTTTTTTAAGTTCATCCTGTTCATCCTTCCAAAAGCGCTCCATCCTAATTTAATTCTTCCTTACATCCAGTCATGAATAAGTATGTAGTGTTGCCTAATAACATTTTTTTATTATTTTAAGCCGACTTGGTGTCCAAAATGCAGGGTGTGCAGTATTTCATACTACAAATCGAGAAACGGTTGTGGAAATTGGAGATTCTGTTCGCGGTAAAGATATTTATATTGTTCAAACGGGAACCAAGTTAGTACACATTACCAAATACGATTCGTGAAAATATTTTACATTTTCGGAAGAATTTTTTTTTGTTTTTTTTTTTCAATTAACTTACAGGGATGTTAACAATAACATCATGGAATTGTTGATGATGGCATATGCTTGCAAGACGGCATCGGCCAAGTCCATCGTAGGTGTAATACCGTATTTACCATATAGCAAACAGTGCAAAATGCGAAAACGCGGTTGCATCGTTAGCAAACTGTTGGCTAAAATGATGTGCACTTCAGGACTGTCGCACGTCATTACCATGGACCTCCATCAGAAGGAAATTCAAGGTTTCTTCGACTGTCCAGTCGATAATTTGCGTGCATCACCTTTCCTCTTGCAGTACATTCAAGAGTGTGTAAGTGGAGTTTTTGCATTGATATTTTTAACCATCAAATGGGGATTTAGTGTTAAATCTGGATATTTTTCATAGATACCTGATTATCGCAATTCTGTAATAGTAGCACGTAATCCCGGTTCAGCTAAAAAGGCGACTTCGTACGCTGAAAGACTTCGACTTGGTATTGCAGTTATTCACGGTGAACAGAAAGAAGCTGAAAGCGATGAGGTAGATGGAAGATATTCACCGCCAACTTTGCCTAGGTGAGTAAAAGTATATCTTGTCGATGTTGATATTATAAATTCGATATGAGTACTTGAAAGTATTTTATGTTTTTAGATCTCGTACAATGGATGTTTCTGTCGGTGTGCCCGCTCATCCTGCTAAGGAAAAACCCCCTATCAATGTCGTCGGTGATGTTGGTGGCCGTATTGCTATTATGGTGGTGAGAGAGACTATCAACCAAGATACACTTCTTATGAACTCACTGATAACCGACTATTTATCGTTTTAACGTATTATTCTTTTCAGGATGACTTGATTGACGATGTGCAGTCGTTTGTAGCGGCAGCTGAGGTCTTGAAAGAAAGAGGAGCTTATAAAATTTACGTCCTGGCTACTCATGGATTGTTATCCTCAGATGCGCCCCGGTTGATCGACGATTCGGCCATCGATGAAGTGGTTGTGACTAATACAATACCTCACGAGTTGCAGAAGATGCAATGTCACAAGATTAAAACTGTCGATATATCCATTCTTCTGAGTGAAGCAATTAGGCGTATTCACAACAAGGAATCAATGTCATATCTCTTCAAAAATGTCACCCTCGAGGATTAGTCCGTGTGAAATGAAGTATATGCTTTATGGTAGTTTGATTTTTAAAAATTAAATAACTATATTATTTGTTAAAGTAGCATTTTTTTAAATGAGACTTAATATAGATTACTTTTGTGTAAAAATCGAATTCATCCATATGGAGATTCAACTTGTATGATTTTCTTTATATTTTTTAGAAATTCTGAGATCTTTTTCGTCCCATGATTACAAAAACTGTTATGGTTATGATATTTTCCATCGTTTATATTAACATGATTTATAAAAATATATATTAAGATGTTAATTAAGTTTTAATGCTATTTTTGTTTCCATGAGAAAATATAATTATGAAGTGCATTTAAATTTTATGACAAACTTTTTCCTTGCATTATATTTTTATACTTAAATTGAAATCAATATTTTTTCAGAGTTTGGATTAAGATAAGTGTAACAAAATTAGCTTAAACTATTAAACATGATTTATGTTTAAAAAAAATGACATTTTTGACTTTTCCAAAATTTAAAATATATGCATATTAAATCTATATGTTTATGTTGTATTTATATCATTATTCCAAATACTTTTAAGTTTTATTATAACATTGTAATAATATATTCAATAAACTTTCAGTTTGTTTTATATTCATTTTGAGAATCTTATTTTGTTGCTACCTAAAGGCTCAGTTTCTCAAGTGGCCGCGTCCTAGCCGATTTGGCTGTTGTGGCTGGCCACTTTCCATCCATCTGAAATTCTATATAAATAAAACCGGTTCGGTTTTTTTTGTATAGAATTTGACACGATGCTTGGAAAGCAGCCGCAGCCAAGTCAGTCAAGCCGCGGCCACTTGCGAAACCAAGTCTTTATGTGTATGCATTGATGGATGGTTATCTTATGTGAGGGGATTTTTTCATGACGAATACAATTATGTACTAGTGTTTTCATCTCACGCATAGAGTATGACGAGCGTGGGTATTCCCCTTCGTGAGATGAAAACGCTGTAATTGATTATGATTTTTGTCTGCGGCGCTTATTTTATATTGGGCAAAACCAAATTTTATGCTGAGCAAAACTGAATTAAATACTGAACGGTTCATTGCTTGCAAATAATAAACTGGTCGTGAAATTAGTTGCTAGGTTGATACTGTTAATGGCCGACTGTATACCGGTTACTTAGATCATCGTATGAACGAACTGTCAACTTCAATATAATAACATTTTAGTTGTATATTCATATTGCACATATAAATATTTAATATACAACTCATTTTAACATTTAATAGTTCCTCATATAATTCAGTTGTTTTCATGAGCTAAAATGTTCCAACGATTGAGGTTATGTGTGACTACACATTGCCGCTTATTTTCAAACCGAAACATTTTGAGTCTTCGCGATAGAGGTGCTATTCAAGATGTGTTTCCAGAAGATTCTGAGTAATTTGATTTCTTTTATTGATTCGTACTCTTGATATTTTAATAATTTAACTAAATTGTGTTAGGAAAGTAATTGTGGACTTGATGAATAAATCTCCTCAATGCGTTTATGCTGGATTTGACCCGACGGCTGATAGTTTACACATAGGCAATCTTCTCGTCATTGTGAATTTACTGAATTGGCAACGAGGTGGACATCAAGTTATTGCTTTAGTACGTTATATTGATTACATAAGTTTGATTATTTGTTGAGACGATTCTTTGTATGAATATTGATTGAAATACAGGTGGGAGGTGCTACTGGATGCATCGGTGATCCCAGTGGAAGAACAAAAGATAGACCGCAATTGGAGAGGCTTTTCATTGACGATAATCTAAAAGGAATTGTTAACAATATTGAAAACATTTTTAAGAATCACAAAAAGTACTTTTGGAATGAAGAAGATGGGAAACTAAGACAGCCCTTGTGAGTAGCTTTCATTGAGAGAAATTATTTAAAAAATATTTTATGTTGTAATGTTTTAAATATTTTGATAGAATCTTAAATAATGAAGATTGGTATAAGAAGATGAATTCCATAGAATTTGTAAGCAATGTGGGCCGTAACTTTAGAATGGGCACAATGTTGTTGAAACAATCGGTACAGTCAAGAATAAATTCGGATACTGGAATGAGTTTCACGGAGTTTACATACCAAATATTTCAGGCCTACGATTGGCTCCATCTCTTCAGTAAACATAATTGTTCTTTTCAGGTGGTAATTTTATATTGAAAAATTAAATATTATTCTTTCTCATTGTTTAATTTATTTTATTTGAATTTAGGTAGGAGGCAATGACCAGATGGGTAACATATGGGCTGGATTCGAATTAATTAGAAGAGTTACAAAGAAATCTGTTTATGGTATTGCTTTACATTATATATCACATCACGATACTATAAATACCATCAAAATATGGATGGCGTGATTATATTGATAGTGTGATATGCCCCAATATCTACACATATTGATCAATAACACTGTTCAACAAAAAAAAAAACCAGAGCGGAGACTAATCAATCTTTACTAAGTTTGACCCACTGAATCCTAATATGATAATGAAATTTGTGGACAATTTTTACATTTTTTTGGCTTTTGCGGTTTGTAATTTAAAATATAGTGCTTCGGTGTTCAAAAATTTTGAGTTGCCGACAGCAAAAGCCAAAAAAATTGTCCAATTTTTTAAACGCTCATATCACATAAACGAGAACAAACTAACAAAAATCATTATCATATTCAGATTCAATGGGTCAGAATAAGTAATAATTTTTGTGTCCGCTCGGGTAACTCAAAAACGCGATTTTTTGTTGCACACTAATTTATGTTGAAGTGTGAGCTAATTTTTATAATTTTTGAAGGATTAACTTTACCATTGATCACCGATGAAGAAGGAGATAAGTTTGGCAAATCTGGTGGCAATCCAATATGGTTAAATAGTTCCAAAACAACTCCATTTGCCTTTTATCAATTTTTTATAAGGATAAAAGATTCTGAAATAGAAAATCTTCTGAAGTACTTCACGTTTTTACCCTTGGGTAAAATAAAAGATATTATGCTAAACCATGAGAAAAAACCTGAAAATAAATTACCCCAAAAAACTTTGGCAGAATTTTTGACTGTACTTGTACATGGAGGTAAACATTCTTTATTAAATACACATAATATTATAAAATGTTACATATATATGTATAACAATATTGTATATGTCTATTTAGAGGAGGGATTGAAGAAAGCAGAATTATGTTCGAAACTTTTATATGGAAACGATGTAAAAATATTACTCAATCTGAGTGCAATCGAAATTTGTCAAAGTTTTGATGGTGCACCGATTACAAATATATTACATGAACCCGGAATGACCGTTATAGATTTGGCGATGAGAGCCAAATGTTTTACATCCGATTGTAAGCATAATATTTCAATTTTATATACCTGGGGTTGTAGATTTTTTATTTCTAATTTCCTGTTTCAGTTGAAGCTACGCGTATCATTACAGCTGGAGGATTTTATATAAATTACCAGAGAGTTGTAAATACTGAGGAAGTATTGGTAGAATCTGTTCATATTTTGCCAAATAAAATTAGTCTTTTAAGAGTTGGAAAAAAGAACTTTTCAATAGCTAAGTGGTTATAATGTAAAAATATGTGAATTCTCAAATAAATAACATCTTAGAACTTTTTGTTGTGATTTATTTAAATATATAATTTCGTTTTACTAGCCAAGTCATTTTTATTAATATTTAAATTACTATAACAAATATATTTAATAGAATTGAAATTCTACAGATATCACAGATAAATATTATTTTACGGCCTATTCAGTTTTAACAATTTAATATAGAAGGAATGTATAAATTTTATTATAATTTTAAATAAACGCTTAATAACTAAGGTAAATAATGTCATTTTGCAAAGTAAATTTTCATAATTCTAAAATATTATTAATATAATATATGAAAAAATCATTCTTAGACTCTAGAATTTTATTGACTTATCTATTAATTTGTGTCGACTGTTTCCAGCGTTTCGGAGTCCAAATCTTAAGAAAAATAATGTTTTATTTTTGTTTTACAAGTTGATAATATAAATAACTTTAACTTAAATTTTTATACTTACATTTCATCACCTCATCTAACGTTTGACATTCTACAAATAGAGATGACATTTTAGGATAAACCCCCAAACACACTTTCTTTACGGAGGGTGAAAAAAGCCATAGGAACATCTTTTGATTTCTCCCTTTAACAGTATCTATCAATACTTTCAAATTCTGAAAAAACAATACAATAATAAGTATATTCAGCTCGTAATTAAATCAAATTTTCATTAGTTATTAAAACTATGGACGTAAATACCTTTGCTACTGTAATGTCAATCCTTTTTATTTTACTTCCATCGATAACGACGACCGAATTACAATTTTGTTCTTTTGAGAATACTACTGACATCACACTTCTTGAAAAGTGATCTGCTGAACAATATACGAGATTGCTCGTTGGAGTTACCATAATCACGTCTTGATTTCCAACTTTCACCGTTTCTATGTCAATTTTGGGTCTTGCCGTTGTCGCCAATATCATTAGAATATTGAATACAATCCCAATTACAATACCGACTTCAAGACCAATAAATAAACAACACAGCAAAGTGACGAAAAATGGCATCAATTCCACTTCTGAAAATATCCAATAAATTCAATATTAGATTGTTTACAATAGAAATTTATTTTTAATATATTGTTTTTGAGAAATTTTACGTGGATACGCACTTCTTGTTTTCCATAAGAGTACAACAACTTCAATTTCCACCATGAATATCATAGCGCTGATAATTAATCCAGCGAGAACAGGTTTAGGTATGTAATAAAATGTCGAAGTTAAAAATCCTAATGCCATCAGAACAAGTGCACCTAAAACAGTCAAATGTATGATAAATTAAATGATATTTTTTTCCATATAAAGCATAATATACACAAACCTGTGAATATTCCTCCGGCTGTAGTTTGTACTCCGGAATTATTATTTACGGCCGTTCTTGTAAAAGAACCTGTCGTCGGCATACTTCTGACAAATGAACCCAGTATATTACATGCTCCTAATGCCAACATTTCTTGAGTTGCATCAACCATTTTGCCATTTGCTACAATTGAATAAAATTTTCATTACAATACAAAAAAAATTGATATTATACGTAACAGATTGAAAATGTTATATTTAATTTTACCGAAAGCTTTCGCAATAGCAACTGCTTCTAAAATAGAAATTAAAGCAATAGTCAAAATACTGGAATTCAATTCTTGTACCATTTCAAAAAATGTATACGTGGTATTATCTACAGTCGTAGAAAACGGTGGTGGTTGAAATGGTGGCAAGCCTTTTCCAATATCACCTGAAACATTTATTTATTTATAAAATTGCATATTGGCAGACATGATTGGTTCACGTGATATACTTTTATCTCTCTAACCGGTCAAATGGAACGGTTCGTAACCGTTGTTTTTCAGAATCCAAGCCAATAAGCAACCGAGTATAACGACTATGGCATTGCGAGCAAGCGATAGAAACCAATTAAATTTATAGATTAGATTTTTACACGTGGAAAAATCAGGTCTGCTCGTTCTACTACTCCAATCCTTTAATTTCTGCAATAAAATAAAATAAAGCAATTCAAATATGTGCCAGTTAGTATAAATATATTGAAGGAAATGTGCGCTTACACGTAACACGAGTAAAATAATTATCGTGGAAATTCCTAATACAGAGTCCCACAGGCTAATTGTATTAGCATTTTTCGCCAAGTTTATCCAAACTTCTAAAAACGTATCAGATCGTCCTGAAAATTTAAACGAATTGTGTTATTAACAGTACAACACTTTCATAATGTTTCATATATGAAAATTACCTTTAAAGCCTAACAGAGAATGCAGCTGGGTGCATCCAATTGTAATAGCTGCAGCCGTTGTGAAGCCTGTTGTTACAGGCATTGAGATAAACTCTATCAAAAAACCTGAAAATAAACAAATACAACGATTCAACGTGCATCTACATGTATTACTGATCTAAAATAAATTATATGTATACCCAAGTTGAAAACTCCGAATAAAAACACAATGGATCCGCATAAAAATGTTAGAAGCACGGCGAAATCAGCACCCAAGCCTTTAACATATTTTTGGGTCATCAGAGCAATAATAGCCGTGGGACCAATTGTGAGATCTTTGCAACTTCCAAAAAACAAGTACACAAAGCAACCCATAAAACCAGAATACAGTCCATACTGAAAAAAAGGACATTTTTGAGTTAAAAATAACATTAAAAGATATACATATAAACGTGTGATTTTTACCTCTAATGGTAATCCAGCAACTCCAGCATATGCTATACCTTGAGGTATTGCTGTTAATCCTACGCTAATACCTATAATTTTAAGTTACAATAATATTAATATGTATATTAGACTGCCGGATGGAATTAAAAGGTCCAAAACTATTGAAAAATTCCTGGCAGTCTTAAAAAAACATCTCTGTACAGGTGCTTAGTTAAGGATTGTAATTAATTAGCTTAAGCTACTGTATTATATAAATAAATATTAAATTATAATAATATCATACTAGTTTTTATATGTATGTACATATCTATATGTTACTGTAAAAGTCAGAAGACAGGCAAATCTTAACATTTATCAATATCGGGGTGGTAAAAGTGCGAATTATCTAGTCAAAACTTCGGACTTTTTACCAAGAGAGCTGGTAGAAACAGGAACATGGGATTCTAAATGTCATAATAGTCAATCTTGTTGCAACAAGTGACAGAGTGAAATAATTTAAAACCAAATTGAAATATGTATGCAATTTTTTTTAATAAGTATATTGTAGCAAATTATTTTAAGCATTGATGAGTTATATTTTTACTTTATCCTAATCGGATAAAGTATTGTGATCGTGCGAAAATTCGACCTCGAGATTTTGACTGATTTGGATCAAGTATCATCCCCTGAACACGTTTTCATGATTTCTGGAAAATGTCTGTATGCTGTGTGTCTGTGTATTTGTTGTGTGTGTGCCTGTATGTGTATTTTCTCCGAAACAAGTCTATCAAACTGAAATTTCATATCTATTATTTTCACGTAAGGTGTAAGAGATACTGTAATTTTGGTCAACATCCGACTACCGGAAGTGGCAGTTTACTCTTGAACGATTTTTTGTTTTATATTTTTTTCGGCCTTTTAAATATGTAGTATCGTCACAATATTGTAATGTTGTAATTCTGAGAGAAATTGCTAGTTACAAAAAAATAAATCATTAAAATCAGTCAACCGGAAGTAGGGGTTTTTTTTGTCGAAAAGTTTACCACAGAATATTTCCGAAACTGCCCCGGCGATCAACTGGAAATTTCATATCTAGTTTTCACGTTAGCTGTAAGAGATACTGTGATTTTGGTGAACATCTGACGACCGGAAGTGGCAGTTTTTCCTATTTGAATATACCGAAGATCGTATTTTACATACGCGCGCGCACTCAACACAGTGATTTCATGATATGTATGTATGTTGGTTGGTGTGGTGGTGTGCATGCGTTTTATTTACTTACGTACTTAAAAAATTAATTTCGTTACTCTTTGTATTCCTCAAATATATGGATAAAGTCATGGGTTGGCCACACCTGAATTTTTTTTCTTAATTTACGTTGAAATTAAAATGTTTGGCTAATTTCATAGACAGACAGTAATATGGGCTTTTTTAAACTACTAATGTAATAAAAATAGAATTCAAAACAACAAAAAAAAGGTATAACTAATACATATAATTATTTAAAATAATACCGAAGTTTTAATATTTTACTAGATAATTCGCACTTTTACCATCCTGTCTTTCAACTTTAACAGTAACATATGTATATAGTGTAATACTCTTTTTTTATATGTATATGTATTATTACGTTCCTTGCAAAAGCCGTAAATAAATAAATAAATAAACCTGCAATAATATCTTGTATGAATAAATCTAGTCTATATTTTGGAAGCCATTCAACTATAGGAATTCTTTTTTTCAACGTTTTGACGGAACAAAAATCACTAGCGCTCTTTTTCATCCATTGAATTGCGTTATGCATTTCTCCAGCAGCCACTCCTAAAACAAGAAGATTAAAAAAAAATCATTTGACTTTAATTTTTATATATGTACATATATATAATCATAATGTATATCAAACGATTGAACTAAAATAATACATAATCAAGATATAGTGTATCTTACGTCTTCCCAATAAGTTTTCAACCGATTCGTGCGACATTTTGATGTGTGACTTAATGTTTTAATTGTAATGAAAAATTTCACCATACTTTTATTTCAAAAAACCACAGTTAACACTGTTTCATTACAATATACTAAAATGGAACGAAAAACTATTGCATTAAATAACAACTTTTGAACGCGTTTGTATAATGAATCATAATCAGATTCGTGACCCAAATACGAGCCCACAATGAACAGATTCCTAAATTGATAAATGTTTTATCTCGTCAATATTGCATTTCGTAAACATTGTATTATATCGGTGGCACTGGGGAGAATTATTGACAGTACGATGTAGTTTCTTAAAACGATCTTTCAATCATGTGATATAATGTGAATGTGTCATTTGAATTCAACGCATGCTTTAAAGGTCGTTATGTCATTGACTTCCCTTATACGTATCAGTAAGAAATAATTATTAATTGTTATGCAAATAACATTTGTATTGTGATAAGGTTAATGGGATATGTAATAATAATACACTAAAGAACGATTAAAATGATTTCTTTTCAGAAAAATGGCTTTATATGATTTAAAAAACAACGTTTAATCTCAACTGTCAAAGTGACAGTTACCGTAGACATAATTAATCTGACCATAGTCTAAACAACATTAAAAATGATTATTCTTTAATAAATAATTTTAGGTATATAAATTATTTACCTACCTACCCACAGTATTAGATTGATTAGTGCATTAATAGATTTTAAAAGATTTAAATAAAATCTTAATGGTAAAATTTTAGAAAGTACAAAAAAGGAGATATCTACATATGTATATACATATATACATATTTTATATTATTCAGGTGATAAATTAGTATCTATTTAATATTAAAACATTACCTTTTTTGATTGGAAATGAGGACTATTTTCAACGCTTCTTAGTTTTTCAACACTTTCACTTTTTTACTTTATTTTTTTGTGATTGATTGTGTTTAATATTTTAATGCGATCGTACAAAAGAGAACAAATTGAATTCTAAATTTATTTGTTGTCATAATTAGAGAGTCACAACGATAAAGTCGTCAACGTGTATCAATACACTGAAGTGATATGAATCGAAGCACTTTGAATACGTGAAAAATACAATAAGATACACGAGGTACGTGAAATAAACCGTAATAAATTTAAAGCGCAAATTATTTATTACATTTTACAGTTATTAAGATTGAAATTATAAAATAGAATTGCTAATTTTATATAACAAAGTCTTTTGAAACTGTGCATCTTTATGTAGTTCTTAGCAAGTTTACTTATTTATTCTACGTATAGCCACTTGCACTACGTATTGCCACTTGTATATTAATAAATTGAAAATTCTAAATGTATTTTCAAGTGTATATTATAGTTCGACATCTACTCCTGGATGAAGGCCTCTCCAATCCCCTTCCATTCCTGTCTCTTGAGCAATCTGCAACCACTTGAATCCACACATTCTTCTTAATTCATCACCCCATCGTCCACTTGGTCTTCCTTGCATTCTTTAGGATGCCATTCAAATATTTCTCGCGTCCATCTGCCATCCATTCATCTCATTGTGATCTAGCCCACTGCCACTTCAGCTTTTTTAAACGTTTCGCTATATCTGTCACTTTCGCCATGCTTCTTACCCATGTATTCCTCTCACGGTCTCTTCTTGTTATACCAAGCATACATCTTTCCATACTTCTTTGTGTGTACTGGATCTTATGTATGTATGTAGATTTACATATGTAATTCTTGAATTCAGCATCCATACATCATAACTGGCAGTACACATTTGTCGTATGCCTTCTTTTTTGATTTAAAAACCATGCTCATTCTTCCAAAAGCGCTCCATCCTAGTTTCATTCTTCGTCTTATTTATTATTTTTTACATCCAATCATATTCACCAAGTATAAATAATTCTCAACTCTCTCTACAATGTGATTATCTACAGTAACTACGTTTCGCGTGCAAAATTTCTTTAAACATAATTTTAGTTTTATGAAAATTAATCATTTACACACTTAGTTTTTCATGTACAATGTACATAAATTGTTTGTGATAAGCATCATAAATTGGAAAAGCCGGTGAGAATTTTTTTTCGTAAAATTTACTCCGTTTTGTCTACGATTTTGTACAATCCGTTTATGTGTCAATTATATATTCTGATCATGATCTGAGCACATAATTAATGCGAACGATTTCACATTGAACGTCGAATTTTCACGGTTAACAGTACACATACTTCAAGTGACAGTTTTGTCTTTCATGAGATCTTCAGATCTTCCTTTCAATTGTAGCGTTAGTTATAAATATTTTATGAATTTCATATTTGACTAATTACACATTACACACATATTAAAAAATATTTTTAGTAATTATACCTATACTATATGAAAAGTTAAAAATGAATTGCAAATGAACATCAAGGTTTTGACCTGTGCCTGCGTAAGGATTTCCTTGGAAGTATTACAATTAATGAATTCACAATGAGTACATTTTCTGATATCAACCATTAACAATATTATATATACTCACTTGACATTGCAATAGTTTACATTGTTAGCTTATCTATTATTTTGATATAACTATCATTAAAGTTTAAGTC
Source organism: Parapsyche elsis (assembly GCA_022651745.1). Lineage (NCBI taxonomy): Eukaryota > Metazoa > Arthropoda > Insecta > Trichoptera > Hydropsychidae > Parapsyche > Parapsyche elsis. Next base: position 2,245,597 of record JAGVSN010000004.1, on the reverse strand, counting down.
AATTAAGACGTGAGAATATCATTTATATACATTAAATATACAAATATACATAGTAGTAGAAAAATATTAAATGACTTCATTTTTAAACTATAAAAGTGAAATCACTTAAATGTGGACAAATAGATTTCAATTATAGTTAGACAAAAATCGAAATTAGCTTTATTTATTTTTATGGTCGATGTTTTTTTTTATTTTTGAGTGATCGAGGGGAACTTAACTTCCGGAAATAATACGGTAGACAGAGCTCTGACTGTATTGTTTACCGAATCTCCAATTATATTTACAAGGCTATAGAGTGAATTAGGCGAAACTAACTTAAAAGTATTGAATAAATTCTTAACAGTTATTTTTCTACAAGAACGGTTTTCTGGTATAGCTACGGTGACCATATTTTTTTGGAGAAAATAAAGGACAAATCAGAAATTGATTCATAATAAAATAATGTAAGTAGCGTTTATTTGTTTCACTAAAACCAAAAATCTTTATAACATATATTATAAAATATTAGCATATGTGTACATAGAATTGTACACAATCATATTATTACTTAAAAAAAAAATTTTTTGATACTTTTCAGAAGAATTAATTTTTTTTGTAGTTCAGGTTTGTTTTAAGAAATCATAAAACTGTATACAATTCATGTCAAAGTTGCATTCGGTATATGTAAATGCATGCTTCCAATTTTTCGACTTTTAATTGGGTTTTTTCACTGGTCCACTAATGAAAATACTCGTTCATTCAATTTTTACTAATATCACTTCAATATCTACCCGAAGACAATCGACATGCGCTTATGCAACGATTGCAATGCGTGATATGCGCCAATATTCAATTTTATGTTTCAATTCACAAAATAGCCATTTTAGAAAAAAAAAAAATCCAAAGGACAGAGCAGTGAAATAAAGAGTCTTCTTAAATAAAGGACGTATGGTCACCGTAGGTATAGCCCATCTCAGCATACATAGGTTTCAATAACGATTCGGTAAAAATTGATATGCGTATAACGATTTTATAGATTATAAAATGATGACTTAATCCGTGGCCATATTTCAAACTATCACATGACCAGTTATTTTACAAATATTTACATCTTCTCGGGAAATGTTTGTGAAAATTCTAGTTAAATATTTAAATGTACTGTTTCTCGGATATTTTGTATGCGTACGGCATTTTGTACTACAAGTATTGAAGCAAGTACATTCTCAGAATATGAAAAGTTGAAAAAAGAAAAATAGATGACAAATTTGGTATGGGTATAGCGAATCGTTCCTATTGAACCAAAAAATTTTAACGAGTTTTTGGAGACATTCAAATTTAAAACTTCTTCACACAACCAAGAAAATCTTGACGTACTAAGAATTTGCCTTTATGTTTATAAGAATATTGTGAAAAGTATCTTTTGGCAAACAAGGTTGGCAGGTGACTCTCAATCAAATAAGGCATGGTAAATTTTTTGAAAGTTTCCTAATACGTATGTATTTGGGTTTCTTAATAGCTGAGCGATAATCGATTACAATTGTGACAATTTGGCAGGAAAAAGCTATCTTTCCTTTTCAATATGTCAGATAACTGTAGTAGACTATAACAAATTATTATTGATGAATAAACATACATATGTAGATCAAATCTACGGTAATAATGAGCATTTGAGAATTTACAATAAAGCCATTGTTTGATATGAAATGTCCGTTTTACTCGTAGCGTACGTACACGTAATCTTTCATCAGTGATTCACATTTTGAGATTTTAAATGTATGTACATATGTACATATGTATGTATATGAAAAGATTACATTTTCCGAACAATTAATGATTTTGTAGAAGAAAAAAATTTTCTAATTATTTGTCTTTGAGTCTATGTATAAATTCTTCCATTTAATGATTGTGGACGTCCATAAATTTTCATCGGAAAATGAAGAAAATTGAATTTGTGTTTTAGTGACATCTATTGGTAAAAACGTTAACTAAATTATTCGAAGATAATAAATAATTATTTATTTTAATTATATTAGTTTTTAGTGGAACAGTAGATTATGTACATACTTATAATTTAAATTTTAACATATATCTCAACCACTTTTAAAAAATAAATTTAGTATGAACTTTTATGTTGAAAAACTGACTCATTATATACCTCGAGTATAAAACGATCAAAGTAAAACAAGTTTTATTTTACGGGTATCAATTTGCTAAAAATATAAATCTAAATGCTAATTCGAATTTTGAGAACGTTTCCACAGTAAATTAATCATGTGTTTCTTACTTTTTCCGATGAGTAAGTGTGATTTTAACCTACTTTTCATATAACCATGACTATGAACTTAAAATGATAAATTATACATATATATTAAGGCTAAAATATTTCATATTAAAACAAAAATGTTTTACATTTCATGGAATGGTTGGAAAGGATTATAAAATTACACACAGTTTATATATTTTTGATTTCATTTTTATTGTTCGAAAAATTTGTACAACAGATGTGTAAACCAATAATATCCATTGTGACATCACAAACGTAAATTCGTTACAGTGTGGAATTCAATAATATGAGGTATTTGGCAAACTTGATCGTAATAAAAAACACACAGACCAATGTATGCTTCATAGAACATTCTTAGATACATTTATATGAATCGTATTATATATTTACTAAAAAAGTAGTAAAGTATTTATAAATGTACAATAAATATCTTAAAAAATATATGTAAATGGTAAATCTGTACACCTGGCACTTGACTATATACATACAAAACAAAACTATAGAAATATCTACAATTGAGCAATTATTACTTTATTTTTTATACATATTACAAAAATACATATTTTCTCAACAATATTTTTTATTAATCGATTAGATATAATAAATACCCCTGACGAGTATAATTGTCATTAGAGTGCTGCCGCAACAAAGTATTATTATACATATTTATGCTCGTACATTACAAACACATTGTACTTTTTAAATTTATTATGCCAATTTTAATTAGATATGACAATTATATTGATTGATATAATAAATTATTATATTGAAAGGCACGTGCGCTGTGCTTACATTATTATTGTATATAATAGAGATGTGCGCAGCGTAAAGGTTAAAACAATATAAATTTAAGGATATCCACCTACATAACTTGAGCGAGCCTATAAAATACATAGAGCTTATTCGAATCATTTGATAGTTTAAACTAGATACATATTTATAATTAAACAAAATTTTTGAGTGCTACGTTTAAAAATGCAAAATATAAAATTCGTCAATTTTCTCAAATTTAAAAAAAAAAAGCTATCGAGAAAATACATACATGTATATACCTATTAGTTTACGCAAAACTTGTATTGTTTGTTCAAAATTTTTATATATGGCACTAAGCATTTCACACAAGGGCATAGCGAATTCCATTCGCAATTTAATAAATCAATATAACACCTATTGTTATTAGGCTTTTTTGTACACTGTCACAGTTTAATTTAACCAAGTTATTTTCATTACTGAGAGTGTCAAATGTAACGAATATATCCGTTAGGCTCAAATGCCAGCTTAAACGGAACTTGCTATGAAAACGACAAGCATTTAGCACAAGAAAATATGTGCCGATTATCTTAATAAATTGCAAAAAAAAAACCAATATTTGTTAAATTAATAGAACGAAAATACTATTTAAAAGCTACATATATACGTATATAAATGCAAATTAAATACAATTTCACTTATTATTTTAAGTTATTTATAAAATTAAAAAATAAGGAAGCGCACATTAAAAATTAATAAGCTCTACAAATAGTATAAAAACAAAGAAAATTATGCTCTGTCGAAAAACGACTTGATTTAACGATTCTCAATTAAAAATAATTTAATACCTGTTCATTTCAATCCAAATATTGCAATACATTAAAAATAAAACTTAAAAATAAATATTGATCACATATTATGTATTAAAGCTATACATTCGTAGCCTAAAAACTAACATTTCACATTACAACTATCCGTTAAAAATAATTAAATATGATAAGCAGACTGTGAGTAGAAATTTATATAAAAATTTGTCTGCTTTTTCGACGGCGGAAAATCTGGGTTTTTCATTTTAATTTGGAAAACCCACGAAGTCCCGATAGAGATACGTACGTAGTTACGTAGAGTCTATGTAGTACACACTCAGTAGAAGAACCTAAGTATTCGTTCCACAGCCTTTTCCGGTGGATTTTCGAATTCCTCACAGCCTGTCGGAGGCTCTTTTCACCTCATGTTCAATTTGGAAACGTCAGACTCGAAGTTGGGATCTAACGTTTTGTATTTAGGTGCTTTAGGTCCAAATTGGTAAACCAATCTAGCCGTAGGTACCGAAACTAACACTCCCTGCTTATAATGGTAGCGCATGGCTCTGCTGAATTTCTCGAAAGACATTTTCTCGTTGTTTTTTTTGACACCCCACAGTTTGGCTACCTCGTCAGCTCTTACAAACCTATGAACAAAACAAAAAAATACACGTTAATTTCGATAAAAAGATGATGCCAATTGTTGGATACACGCACAATGATAATATTTTCACAATCAATTTACACGTTGCAATAAATAACACGTGTAAAAATAATCAATATGGTCAATTATCGTCCTAGCAACAAAATGCTAGAGTAATTATGCAAACACGAAGCGATCGAACAACTCATACTTAATATAGCGATAATGCGCAATTCTTCACTGTATGTACATACATACATATACTACTATTGTAAATTAGCAGAAAAATCTACTACATATGTCGAGAGAAGAGATTCGCTAGCGGCTAGAGGCATTTGGTCGGCCGCATACAGACGTAGAACGATGACGATACATAAAACCAGTTTCGTGTAAACGACGTGACATATTGTAATGCGACGTACCTAGTTGTAAGTTTATTTTAAATTCTATACTTCAATCAAAATAAGTAGGCCTAGTAAAAGGCGTAGTTGTTGTACCAGGATGTGCTATTAATGAGCGTTTATTGATTGCAGTTCGTAGAATTTTCATACGTTCGTTAAATTAAACTGAAAAATGTGTTGCGAAATGAAAGTTGAAGGGTACCTTAGTGTGAGTTTGCAGCGAATGGTAGTTGGTATTCGTCATCAAAGCACAGGTTGACGAACTTTTATTGAATGACTGTAGTAGGCTTTATTCAATGGAATTACATTTCAATAGAAAACGACATTGAAGTTTTAGCATTTTGGACGCATTGCACTTTCGTTTTGATTCACTTGTATTGTTTAAAAAATGTAAATTACGTACCTATTGCCGATTCAATACTGTGTGATTTAAATTAATGTTTCAATATTTGATGGGGAAAACCTGATGGATTCTGGGACAAATGTTTCTAGCAAATACTGGCCCCGACTGTGATACTGAGAATCGTTCAATTTGTTTTAAATTTTCTCGGAACGCACTTTCCGGCTCAAAATAAATAATATATGGGTATAAATTTATACGTTGGATATAATGTGTACGCAGACCTTTTATTTGTTCAGTAATATTAATTAAATTCTATTGTACATATATATGTAATGTATAAATGCAATCAATCACATATACAATGACAAAGCGAGACATTGTTTAGCGTGACAAGATCGACCCAATTTCTCTTATGTGGAATTATTTGATTTGATCAGAACTGCACTTACTGTAAGCCCAATGGAATTTAACATCAATTTTTATGTTTTAAAAATTGTATATGTGTGTATAGGTATAAAAATTTTGGTGAAGGAATTTGCAGCGCGTCGATTCGTAAGATGAATAATGGAATCCGGTTCAGGATCAATAAACTGAAAATGCATCTGCGTTTAAAAAGGCCCTCATTGTGCGTCCGTCCGTCGCGACAGCACTTCGACATTAAATATTAAATAAACAAGAGTAAAAAAATAAATAAATAACCGTCAAAGTGCACGTCAGGCGTCAAGGCGTTGACTGCATTGCAGTCTCGGTTTGATCGATTGCGTTTAAAACTTTACGGGACGATCACCTCTTTGTCGAGATGATTTTTACGCTCACTCGCTTGTAAGTTGTGTGTGTGTGTATGTGTATGTCTTTATTTTTAATTTTATTTTTTTGAAGTCCCTTACCTGGACCGAAACGAGTTTTTTTGGTTGCTGACGCACAAAAAGACCACCGGCAGTCAAAGTCAAATACGGCTCTTTGTTTTCTTTCTTTTGCGGTGAAAATTCGCAGAGGTCACGGCCGAACTCAAAGGTAATATTTTTATAAAGTGTAAGAATATACACCCACATTATTGAATATACTAAAAATATTAAGGTGTACGTGGCAAAGTACATCACAGTCGATAGGACGTGCGAAAGGATATCCGATTTAGAAACTCACTTACAGACACCGCGAATAGATAAGAAATACCTTTATTAAACTGTAAACTGTTATCTGTTTTCTTTCACTGTTAGTATACATATGTAGGTATCGAAAGACCGATCGTGAACTACGGCATACAAGTAATGTAATGTGGGGTTGAATGTGCATACGTACAATTGCTTTTATACAAAAAAGGCATAAATGTCCGTTTGCCAGATCAAAAATGTCTCTCACTCTTCTTTCGGTTATATTGATATTTTTTTTATAAAGAAACGGATACGTTTATTAGTTAAATGTATTATAATATGCGGAAATCAAAAGTTGAGAGCGTTGTATCATTAAGGAAAATGTGACATTATTGTATAGGTAATCGAAATGCCATTTGATGTTGATACAACTCTCAATCAATTATAGATGCTACGACAGAACACATATTATTTACATTTAGCAATTTGACAATGCATAATAACATGCCAGGTGAAGTTGTGAGACCTTCCCGTTCGAGCACTGTTGATATTGTTGCGATTTTTTCCTCGGAGTTTTCTATATGTGACTTATAAGGCATTGCGAGAAGCAGGAAAATTGTGTCAGTGGCAAAAATCAGATCAGTGGAATAACGCGGTACAACGACTCCTAAATTCTCTATGCAAGTTCAACGACCACTCCGGTAGTATATTTCATTCATAGACAGACGGATTTTTTTTTTTTTTCTCCCAGTCACACATAAATACATTTGTAAACATGTTAATCCACTTTTAATTTGAGAATTCAACGGTGGAAGTGAATAAAATGTCGCAATAAAGAGAAAAATTATGCATAGATATAAACTGTTATAGCGTACGCTACTGTTTGATTCATCTCCATAGTCGTGAGTGCGATCAGTGCGAACGTATTGATGATAAACAACAAGGCTTTTTTTCGAGATAGTTGTGGGAATTCCAATAATAATATTTTTAAACTTTGATAGTTTATATTGATAGTTTTTATTTTGAAAATAATTGTTATCAAAAAATCCATGGACATATGTACATATGTACATACATACATACACTAGTTGACATTACATTACATACACAACTAATTTGTAAGCTGAACGTGTCGTTGTATACGAAACCAAAATTCTAATCAGTTTTACTTAATACAACATTGATTAACGTCTTTCTAGAATCAAACTAGGTACTCGACATAACCATTTCGTATAGCTTTGTCATTTCAGTTCTGACCTACAAGACAGAAGGTCACCAAACGACTTAAATGCTTTTGCACGTCGGCATAATTAGTCGATCAGTAACCCTTTCAGAATGGCAGAAAAAGATGAATTGCATTGAAAAGAGCACGTTTGCCGACCCACCGTTCAGGAAGCGATTTAGCGGGAAACGTGATACTAACTATGTAATTAACGGCAAACAACCAAGTTCAACGTTTACGGCCTCCGATAAAACTCTTGTCTCGGTTGACGATCATTTGTATGCAATAATGACGAGAGAAGAGATCAGCAAAAGGTCGAACGCTGTGCATTGAATGACGTCGACAACATCAACATACATATGTAAGTATGTATGTATTAAAAAAAAAAAAATGCAGAAAGTTTGAGTTTGCACGAAACGAAAAATAAATAGATTTACCATAACAAACTGGAGTACATATGTATGTACATCTCAAATCGTGTTGATAAATATTTTGGCCAGCGTTGAATTTTTGATGATTTTTCCCTATCGCAGTTCTTGACCCGCGTCGAAATATCACTAATATGTATGAAAGTAATTCGGTTTACATGTCAACTTGCCGATAGGTTAATACGTTGATAAGTTGAGAATGTTTCCTGTATCAGTAGTACGCATGGAATTCCCCATGCGCTAGTTTGCGTAAAAACCCCAGCATGTTGCCGATTGTGCTATCCAAATATCACGTATCATTACAATTTCTACGTTATTATTTGCATACATATATACGTTTTATAATAATAACCCATATGCGATAGTTGCAAAACGTTCGCTTGGGATACAGACAGGCGGGTTTCCGCTTTAGCAATTCGAAAAATAAAATTGAACATGCATAGATAAAATGCACGATCTATAGAATAATAATAAAATAAAAAATAAATAATCGCACAGCAACATGTCATTTTTTGTGCATAATAAAATATACAATTTTTTTTGCCACATATTCAAATGCAAATGAAAGCATTGTCTGAGTTGGTTTTTTCTCCATAGATTACTTTGTATCGAATCAGTTTAATAATAATAGTCTCGATAGTATAACCGCCACGGAATAATTTACATAATTTTTCCACCGTCAATATAAATATTCGGTTTATTGAAATTTTAACAAATAGCACATTCCCAATCGTAATATAATCAAATCAAATTTTAATACCCATGTTAAAATAATGATTTACTACATACTAGTTTAATGGGTTCATTAACTCTATTATAATAATCTTATCTGTTATCATAAGATAATAAATCGCAAATTGACTTAGGTCGGGTTCAATGAATTAATTAAATTAAACACTTTTATTGAACATTTTGTATATTAGTAAGAAATTTATATATAGCATAATAAATTTTACTTAGTACAATATATGAACATATGTACTGTCATTGCCAATTATGTATTTAAAATTGATAAAAATTTAGGATGTTTCAATTAAATGTAATATCAGCATTTTTTTCATATAGGATGTAATACGTATTTATGTATGTACATATGTACATGCATGCAAAGATATGGACATAAATATCTATCCAGATATGAAGAACAGTGTAACCATTAGAAATAAATTTTTCCACCACATAGGCTGTTTTAATATGCCTTAATATTACATACACCATTCATTGTAAATATTTAAATTAATTAATAATTTGACACTCACCTAAATTTTCCGGCGGAATAGTCCTCCCATTTGATAATTCTCGGACAGTATCTCGAATCTAGCAGCAGATCGCGTAGGAATTCCGGCACAGACACGTTCTTAACCCTCTTCGGATGTTTCTTCCCGCTTCCCTTCGGTCTTCCGGGTGGTCTTTTGGTCACAACAAGCGAAGTTTGCTCCAACATTCCCATATCGTACCCGTTCTCGAGCATTCCATGATCCTCCATCTTGGTCTCGTACTCCTCGGCGACACTGTCGTACCCCGAATCGCTCTGCGCCAAATTCCTCGGATACATCTCACTGTGACTATCGACAATGTCCTGTTTATAATAACAACTATCTAAATCGATCAGGTGACTGCTGCCGTGCAAATCTTCATCGCTGATATACCTATCGGCGACGGTCACCGGCACCACGGAATCCTGATCGGACTGAGTTTCAGACAGCAGCATCATCTTCAGCTCACCGTGCAGATGCTCTCCGATGATTTTCGACTCGATGTGATTCATCTGCGAGTACATCCTATCGCAGAACGATTGCATCGTCATTTTGGCTAAATCGGCACCGGTCATATTGGCGAAGTCGAACGACGCTATATTGGCTATGCTGAATCCTTTATTCGAAGCCGTTTCCAGGATCCAATTCATAATGTCCGCGTAGTTCCAACTGTGCACATGTTTCGATTTCCATTCGGACGCGTGATAGACACTATCCTGAACGGTGAACATCCTCGTCAGGTGTTTGTCGCCTTGTGGGTACACGCTGTCGTCGTAGCTCATCGTCAAGTCCTGATTGCACACATCTTCCATTCTGGTGAAGCTGGTTTGGTTCATGAAGTCACTGCTGAGAAACATCGGATCGTGGTCGACGTTCGGCAGGATCGTTGTATGGTCAAAGTTGGACTTCAGCATCATATAGCTGTAGTCTTCGGGGTGATAGTCTCTTGGTGTGTCGACGTTGTAGTTGGACGGGCTCAGTATGGGGTTGATCAACATCATGGCTATTTCATACCAGTTTGGCGAGTAGAATGATTTTTGTGCAAAACGCGCGATCAACCGAACGTTCTCGACGAGACTGACTCACTACGGCTGGTTCGTGTCTTCTTATCGTTTTGCAACATCGAGTCGGTGGCAACTCGACAAACGTCACCGATCGACGATGGACACTCACCCACGACAAGTCGCAACACTTGTCGACAATTGCGCAACGGTGTAGCTCTGATTAAGAAGAAAAAGCGAAATAAAAACACACAAGTCAGCCTCTAGACGTGTTATTAACCCTTGCGCAAAACGCTTCGAGGGTGCTTCAAACTCCGTTGCAATTTGCAATGGTATGTGCATTGCGCCACATTCGTTTTTATCTGTTAAGTTGACACACCCCTCTGAGTGCATCACAGTCGAGTTTATAATATTGAACTATCCGAATCCTCGCAATGCACACAAATTCACCATAAATATGCTATAAACTTTAAACTATCTAAATCAGCGTTTCCCAAACTGTGGCTTTCCAAAACTTCCCAAACGTTTCCCAAAAGTTCAAAATTCACATTTCAAAGAATGTGATTTTTTTTTTAATCATTTAAAGGTCGTCGAAATCGAAGCTTTCGCATTACACCAATATTAATGAAAAATCTCTTCTCGTATCTAACCTGATTAGTTTTCAAATCGTGCAAGCTAGTAAGCCGCACACAATTGGCAAGACTTTAGTGCTACCACCAATGAAAGAAACGGTTGGAATTATGTTTGATTAGGACGTATGGATGTGAAACTTGGACGCTAAATTCAAGAAAGCTACGAAAGATCCAGTGCACACAGAGAAGCATGGAAAGATGTATGCTTGGCATAACAAGAAGAGATCGCAAAATAAATACATGGGTAAGAAGTATGACCAAAGTGGCAGATATAGCAGTACGGGTGAAAAAGTTGAAGTGGCAATGGGCTGGACACATAGCGAGAAGAATGGATGGCAGATGGACGCGAGAAGTACTGGAATGGTATCCGAGAGGATGCGAAAGAAAGCAAGGTAGACCAAGTGGAAGATGGGCTGATGAATTGAGAAGAATGTGTGGAGTCAAGTGGATGCAGATTGCTCAAGACAGACAGGAATGGAAGAGGATTGGAGAGGCCTTCATCTAGCAGTGGATGGTGAACGGCTGAACATGATGATGATGATTATAAGAGCAAGAAAGAAGTATAGAAGTCGAAACGATTTCGCTTATAATACGATAGCATGCAGAATCGATGAAATGACCCAGTGGGCAAAAGATGAGCTGATCCAAAGAGTTAGTGAGACATTTTTAGAGTTAGTGAGTTAGTAACATTTTTCTTATTGCAACTGGATGAGTCCACGGATGTTTAAGGTTTATCCCAGCTGCTTGTTTTCGTTAATTATAAGTAATTTACTTTGGATATTTTTAAGTATAAAAACAGTAGATATCAAAAATAATTTAAATACATCCCTTCCCCCCATCATGTCCATTAATACTAGGTGGATCGCGAAAGTTTGTCCTTCTAAAACGTGGGTCGCGGTACTAAAAAGTTTGGGAAGCACTGATCTAAATCGTACACTGGTGCGTTATTTTTAGAAGCAATAATTATTATACCATTGAGAAAGTGGGTATAAGATTAATGTTGGTGATTTCATGGTGTTTATAAAGGTTCAGCGCAATTCCGTTTTCTGTGAACGACAAAAATTGTAAAGCCTTGTGAACACGTACAATTATTTTCCTTAGGCTTAGGCCCTCCTGCACACGGGGCGACTGGTTTGCAACTTAAGTTTCAAACTGGTTGCATACTAGTCACACACACACAACCAGTTTGCAATCAAAATGGAAGCTCACACCACCCACGAGCGCGACTGATTCTGGATCATTCGGAGCAAAGTTCTTTACAAGTTTGTAGTCACAAAGCTGTTTTTCGCAAAATGACAAGTAGTATTTCAGATGAAGAAGACATAATTGCCTGTACTGTAGAGTACGAAGAGCATTATTAAGAGAATATTGGTGTCATCCCTATATAGAGAGAAATATCAAGTCAAAGCTGTTTGTAGCAGCAAAACAACTGAATTAATTATACAAAACTTCTTGCTTTTCTACATCTCCAACAAAAATAATGTGCATTTTTTGATCACTCATTTCTTGTACTTGGGAAGACACGTGCAACCATGCAATTCAACTGTCTTATGACTGGGAAAAACGATCGCACGCAACCAGTTGTTGACTGATTTGAAATCGGTTTGGTTTTAGTCGACTCTTGTGCGGACCCCCATTCCCGTACATGGGCGTGGTCACCAAACAGTTGCATGCTCAACTGTTTTGCAACTCGAGTGGCTAAATAGTTGCCCCGTGTGCGGAGGGCTTTAGAGTCTCAGTTTTTATCATTATCGTAATAAAGCAATAATATTATATACAAAAGGGTATTTTGATTTGGCAACTAATTGATCGGACAGTAATAAAATCAATAAATCAGTCAGGAACTTTTCAAAAAAATGGTCAAAAAAGAAAATGAAAATGGTTAGAAAATAATAAATGGTCAGTAAAAAATATTTTTTTTCACAAACGCTCAGTAAATATCGATCGATTATATAAATTTACACACGGATTAGTATTAATTACAGATCATTTAAGTACTGACCAGTATACTGTACTGACTTTTTTAAAACTTGTAGGCCATTTATTAAAATTACTCACCATTTGGTTAAAATAATTGACTGAAAATCGGAAAAGTTGCTAAGCTAATAAATACAGGCGAAAAGGGCGAAAATACCCAACTTCATAGTTACTTTTCAATTTAGTAATAGGACAGTATCGAAATCAAGCTCGTTTAGGGTTTCGTTTTTTACAAAGGTGCGAGATTTTCCTTACTCGGAATCAGCTTTGAATTTACTATTCGTAACTTGTTAAATAAAACACGTATTGATAACGACCTAGTATTCATGTGCAACAGAAAAATTGAATCAAGTTTTGGCGAGTTTGTGTGGTTCTTATCGATATACCATACGGGATTCCACAGGCGAACTTGATAAAAATATGGCGAATTTTCACGATTATTTTTAAATGATATTAAAATATTATCCATATGAAAATGATGATTTTTTTCAATGTACTACTTTGCGTTAAACCACAAGCGACACCTAATCAAAACTGAGTACGGTAGATGTTGAAATACATTTCCTTTTTACTTAGTAGGTACTTTGTTCATCTGTGAGGTTCACGTCATATACATATGTACATATGTACATAGCATCTCGATCGCACAGGTTAATAATACTAGTATTATAAACACGATAGTTATTAACTACCTGCCTGTCATTCCACACGAGCTACATTCTATTTATTGTTTATACATACTTTTCTTTACTTTTATACGTATACTTTTTCTAGTGTAAATTCCTCTGCGGGTTTTAGCCCACGTGCTGCAAGTCAACAGATTTCCTCATGGCGCGTCATCAGAAACTTGCCTATTTTATATATGTATTTTATAAAAAGAAGTTTAAAAACGTTGATTTGACCGAAGCGTACAAGAAAGTGGAACACGAAACGAAGTTCGATACGTGTCTGTTTACAGGAGGCTAAAACGAGTAAAGTCAATAAGAGAATTGATCGATATTTGACAATAAAATCAAACCTGTTTCTAGTTCTCGGTAAACAAAAAAGACGCTTGTTGGGAAAACCCCCCGAGTCTGGGCGAAAAAACCCAGGCACAATAAAAATCGATCGATAGAATCATATCGACCAATCGGGACTTGGCTGTCGATCTGTAATGTAACATTTTCACTGTGTGATGCAATCGATCACATTTTTAGATATTGTCTGCTTAGAAAACACGATATAGGTATACACGTAAATCCAAGAAAAAATTCTGACATTAAACTACTTCCTATCGACCACATAACGGCGCAATAAAATAGTAAAACTGTTCACATGAGAAAATGTATATATACTGCGTTTACATCATTTTAAAATAAAAATCAAATGTATATTTAGAATTCTCGCAAAGTTCAATACATACTGCATATTGTAGCTACATAGGCAGTGATAAGACAGGATTTTTCAATAAAAAAATGATTTCTTTAAAGTCGATTGATAAAAATGTAAGTGCAACTCATTCATCCACTATTTACTCAATGCAGTAATATTGTTCAACAAAACTTTGAATTGTATAAATTTATTTCAAATTAATAACCAAACGAATGTTATTTTAACATAATGGACTAAATCCTTTACCTTACCTACTATTAATTGTTAACGAAAATGATATGTTCAATCATGTTTATCACGAAAATGACCACTTTTGTAGCTAAAAAGTGTTTTAAGATATTAAGGGTGTTTATGACGAATGGCTAACTATACATTTTGTACAATACAGTGTGTGGGTAATCTGCGACATTTGGTGATACGATATTTAAAAATTTTCCTGGTCGTCGTTTATTCTTACGAGTTTATTTTATATAACAAAATTGTGCTGCAAACACTCAAAAATAGCTAAATAAATATTAGCGAATTGGTCCAACAATAAAATCAACTTTGGAGACTCATCGCGTCAGTTGCATGTCGAGCACAGTGTCTCAGATCTTCAATTTTTTTCGCCCGACGACCAGATGCAGTCAACAAATGATTATCGATATTTAAAATAAATCTCTGCTCATTTGGTATTAATGAAATGTTTAACGGACGCGTCCACGTGCAAACGACGCATAAATTTTCGTATAGAAAACCAATATTAAATGCGGTTGATAAAAAATTTAGGCACGTACGCAACTAGGACGAGCGAAAAAATCCACCAAAACTTGAATAAAAAAATTATTAACGACTTATTTATACGACTTGCTAACACGCACACATACTCACATATAGCGACTTTGCATCGAAATGTGGCAATTTGCATAAACAACGTCGACACCGGGGAATCACCTGTTGTGAGAAAAACGTGCGATCTGCACGTAAGACACGAGGATTATTCAAATTAGCTCGTCTCCGAACTGAGGATGGACCGACGGCATCCTGAAAACTAATATTTATAAACCATCTAGCCTTTAGATATGCTAAATCTGGTTGGAACGTTAGTTTCTCTACGAGCGAAGATCCAGGGTTCGATCGAAATGATTTTTCTATCTATCTATCGTCATTGGCAAGATCTGAACAATAATAAATCCTTATCGGTCATCTCCTGTTAGAATTTGACAATTTATCTAACTTAGTTATGGAACTGTCCCTCTATCATTCCTATATTAACCTGTTATTGGATCTGGACCCTTGTGTTCTTAGATCTTTTGGTTAAATTTCACCCCAACAAAAACAAAACACCTTAGTTGCATTACAATTCAAAAAATACATTTTCCTAATGAAACATCCGAAAAAACGAAGTAATAAGATGAATTGTCATATTTTCAAGTAAAAGTCAAGCAAAATCAAAAAAATAAATAGTGAAATATTTAGTCAGAGTAATGACACCGTCAAATATTTGTCACATTTCAAAAAAAACTGTATGCATCTCGAAAAGGTGTATGCAAATGTAAAATTCAAACGTGCACTTTACGGTTCAGTGCTAGACAATATTGAGAATTTTTTCCTGTTAGACAAAAGAGCCGAAGTGCGATGCAAAACGATTCTCGAAAATAAACCTCTATTGGCAAATACCAAATAAAAAAGCTCTCATACACGATGATTGTCTATTCTGATATATTAACATTAATTCGACAAAAAATTGGTAGATGTAATATCAACAGTATTAATGAGTCACATAAGATTATGGACTCGGATAGGCGAATCTCCTTAGGACTGCGCAATGTATCTATGCTTATTGGACACATGTCTACAGATAATCTTATTTCTAGAGAAAAACATGAAACGAACCGATCCAATGAGACATTTTAGAACTTATAGAGAAACGCTACTTTGCTTTTTCCATATGTCAAAGTCACATAGAACGAAACCAATATTAGTAAAGGGGTGTGTCGCGCTTAAAGCTTCAAATAAATTCCACATCCTTTGAATTGATTTTCACGATTTTCCCGTTACTTGAACGCATAGTCTCTCGCGTTCAAAAAAGTATACTTTAGCATTTCATTATAAAAGTGACGAGTTTTTGCAAAAGTTTTTTCTGCACATTGTAAACAACAGTTTACACACGAGGTGTTCACTCGTGCCGCTAATCGACGACGCCTTTTTGACTACAGCAATTTTCCATCACATTTTCCTTATCTTCTTATGGTTGTTTATGTTGTATACGTCACCACGTGTCTTGGCACATTGTACATATAATAGACACGCTAAACGGAAAATGCAATTGGTTCACTATAAAATATTTTCACTGGCGTTCCGCGATAATCCATTCATGTTTCCCAATCCGCTGAATAATTAAGCGGGCTTCCCTTTTGATGCAAAGCGATACGGAAAAAATTCTATAAAAAAAATATATACACATAGGATTGTGCGAAAATTCGAGTATCGTTGTAAATATGCGCAATTCAAATCGTTGAAACATCTCGTTATGTTACACGTGCTGTCACAAACGCCTGCCGACATTTTATTTTCGCCTGCAAAGATCAGCTTGACCTTCTGGTCGTTGTACAAATATTTTCTCAAACTCTTGCTTATCCGCGCTGTTGATCATAAGTGCCAATATGAGTGTATAGTTTTTAAAAATAGAAATTTTAATACGTTAATTGTGTCAATAAACGATTTTGGCAGGTATGCCTATTTTGGTTTACGTGCATTTTACACGACACCCACTGAAAATTGAATCTTAATAGTATTTCCACTTTTAGATATTTTATGCATCATAATAGATTTTATAATGCTTTGCATTATAAAACAAATGATTTTTTCTTGAAAATGTTAATGCAAAAAATATTGACGACATTAATAAATCATAACTGACAATAATTGTAAAAAAATAAGTACCTTAGTAAACTAATTGAATGTTGATTTTTACACTGCGTTAGCCATAGAATTCCTTATATTAACATAAGATAATGTGTATTTTTTACGCGTTAAACGTTATAAATAAAAAAAAAAAATATTGAACATTAAAATTCTTATATACCGTCATAATTATGCAATTTTAGAAATCATTTATGCAAAATTAAATTTTCTATAATATATTATATTTCGCATTATGGAATTATGTTAATATAAAATAAAAATATGAAATTTAAATTTTTTTATTTATTTAGAATATCAATTTACTAAATGCAATTTAGCCATATACATATGTACATATATGTAGTTTTCAATTTTTAGCTTTTATCGTTTTCGATGGGAAAATCCTCATCTACACCTATGTAATAGATAAAAAAAAGAGTTCGACTGTACATACGTCATTGAAACATTTATGAACACTAACAGGTTTAACAGTCTACAATAATAGATCCATAATTTTTTCACATTTTTCTCAATAGCTTTTGCATTTTTTAACTATAAACTAATAACTGACATATATTAATTCAATTAGCAATCGTTTTCCTGCGTATTTGAAAGACTTTTCTAAAACATTATCCTGCTTAGTCGAAGATTTTCCCGCTCCAGTTATTTAATTCGATACTTTATCATTTTTATAAAAAAAAAACTTGTTTATTTCTTTGTAATTTGATTATAAACACGTATTTGAATTTGGGTTTTTTCCCAGACTTGCAATCAATATTTACGTTCATTGGAAGGAGTTGAATTTTTAACACGAATCTTCATACATATTGCATATAATTATTATATTAGATATACAACAACAAGATAAAAATAAAATCAGAAAATCGTATCTGGTTTTTAGTTATGTCATTGACAGTATTATTTCTATTAATATGTACATACTCGTATTTCTACACTGTGCGATATATGTATTAATATAAATAATCACGTATTCTCATTATATTAAAATATTATAACATGTTGTTAACTTTACCCATACTAAAATAAATAAAGTAAAAAGGAGCATATTATAATTTAATACATCATTATGTAAATAAATAATAGTAATCTAATGACATTTTATAAATACACAAATTGGTATTATTCACCCCAATAAATTATATACGTAATTACCCAGTGCGTAGTCAATACTAACGTCATAAATGTACGTAGTTGATGACAGTGAGTATTTACATTGTGGTCAAAAACTCCAATGATTGAAAAATTTTGTTTGAGTCAAAATTATAAAAAAATACAACATTGGAGTAAAATTTCCACTTAATGTCTCCTTTAGTCATTTCATTGACAAATTGACCAAACGCGTGTACCTAATTTGAGTGCTCCTCGTATGAAAATCTTCGATTAGGGATAAATCTTTAAAAATATTGCCAATTTGTTGACACTTGTCATCGATAAAATATTATTAACCTTTCTGCGCGTTTTAACATTTCCGACAGTTTGACACTCGAGTGATGCGTATTACCTACTCGTTTACACGTGTCGAGACAGAAAATTGGTACTTACTATCCATCAAACATTTGAATGCAGCAATAAAATCTTCTCAACCTTCGCAGCCAATCAATGTCAATATTAAGTTAGCAATTCGATGTCAATTCACAGGTAAGTATTGTTGACAAATGTTTTAGAATTCAATTTTTTTAATTATCCTCCTAGCATGCAAAGATACATACTTGTTGTCTTAAGAAAAACATTCAAAACTGTTTGACTTAACTTACAAAACAACGTACAAAATTAGCACAAAGCGTGCGCAAAAAACAGATAGGTATTTAATGACAGAGCTTATACTACTTTTTTATCATAGTCTAAACGATAAGAATATGCGAGTTTATACCGAAAGATCTCAATTACAGAAAAATGTCCAAATCATTATTTTATTTATTCTTAGCATGTGGACGGAAAACAGTAAAAAACTTATCCTTAACTAAACCCAAACATGTTTTTCAGAGGAAATTATGAATCTAAATCAGCTGAAAATTGACTTTTCATTAATAATGAAATTTTTAGTAGTTTAAATTTGTAATTGAATTTATGTAGAGTAATAAGTCTATCTACTTATTTCTCAATATGTATTCCTATACAAGCTTTTCACAATTCTATGAAGTGACTTAGTATCTAAAGACTTTATGGTGGAGTTACATATATTAAATACTACCCGATTTGACTGTCATATGACGGTGGATTTTTACCCCACCCCAATAAACACTATACGCACTGGTTTGTACAATAACTGTAAAGCCCATGGCCCGTTTGACACTACGTGAAACAATTGTATAGTGTACTGTTGGTTGAATGGGTGTATGGCCATAAAATCGCGTTGTCGACTAGACCCAGTTTTGACCGCTAACAAATTTGTTCGTTATGTTGGCAGTGCTAGCGTGACCGCAACGACCCAGGCAGGCGGACGCTTACGGCAAAACACATAGTATGTCACTCAAATATGTTGTGTCGTCAGCTAAAATCGCTCAAAATTGGGTAGCAATTCAAGTGTTGGAAATGAACGCTTTTTGGCAGGGGTTCTTAACCTAAGATTCCTAGATTTTGTTTCGATACTGACTAATTTTGAATATCCAGATCGTAGCAAATGGAATTAAGCCCGAAAGTGCTTTATTTGCCAATCTGGAATTTAGAGCACTAAAATTCATCGATTGTCATTCGAGAATTCTTGCTTCAGTAGAGCTTTGCTCTGTGAATTGATGAAGTCGTCCTTCTGCATGTCAGCATCATCCATGGAGTCCAAATAAAAACTGAAAAGATTTTGTATCCACTCTTCATTTTTTAAATCAGTTTGAAAGTAATCGTCAAATGACTCATAGGATTTTCTAAATTGCTCAAAATATCGCCTCAAATCCAATCTGGAAGCGTATCATTGGAAGACACCTCATTCCTCTCTTGCAAACCTTTCATGCCTCCCCCGGATAGGAAAACACCATAGGTTAATTACCCCTGGATATATCAGTGATTTTCAAATGTTTTTGGAAATCACTGAAAATTTTATTTATTAAATTAAAATAGCTTGAGAAGCTAATTTTACAAACAAAAAGTAACTTCAAGCTAAAATTACAAAATAAACTTAATTATCTATTAACACTTATACAGAGCTGCTGTTTTGAAACTGTCAGGAATCTATCATTTTTATATTTCTAAGACCTTCTACCAGTCCATTGTATTCAACAACATCCCTGCACAAGATAGGTATTTCTCATAGATATACTAAATTTTAAATTTATAACTATTAACTTATTATGACTATGTATATTTATATTCCCTTATTAAATACTTATTGAAATAAATTGGTAATAAATTCTTATATAACTTAAAAATATACGAGTATATGTATACTAACATTCAATTCAATTCAGTTCAATTTATTCAACATATTTAAAATACTTCGCATAGCTCTATTTTGCAATTTTTGCAACCCAACCTTTAAAAATTAACCACCATATATAAAATGGGGATGATCTTTGTATTTCTAGATAGTATATTTCTCAATCTACGAGTAGGTACATAATAATTCTACTTTTTTTCAAATTCCAAGGGTTTTTGGAAATCACCGAGAATTCGTTCGACTTCAAATGAAGATTTGGATTTTGGATTTTGATTTGAAATGGGGATATGAAAGTTTAGCTAGCTGACTAATCCTCTGGTTACAAAAGGCACCGTTGCAGATCAAACTGATGTTCGAACGCGCATTCTGATCCCATGACGACGATCGAGAGGCTCGCATGCATCATCCGCGAACTGGTCGTGTTATCTCGCTAGAGAGAAAAAAAAAACACACACACAAAACGGTCGCACTATACCATTGTCGGCGCATGCGCAATGACGTGTCGTATACATGCAGAACAAGTTTCGCCAAGTGGGATAGGAAGTGTTAATGTAGGTGAGCCATTACGCATCGTATGTGCGAAAACGCGCGCGCGGGGAAAACCTTGCGTGGAAACGGCTTATCGGACACGCATTGTTGAACGGCTCTCAACCATCGGGAACCGACACATTGTGATTGCGGTTTGGTCACACCATCGACCACATCAGTGTCCATCGCCTATGTTTAGTTGGTGAGCTAATTTGTGAAGAGCCGAGGAATCGTACGATGCACGCACCAGCTAAACATTTCTATTGTTCGAATTGCGAATAAACGAATGCTTCATCGGTAAAACATCGCGGAATGTGGCTCGAATGTGCAAAACTACAGAAAATAAGGAAAAACAAAACGTCCATTATGTAGTTGCATCAGTTTGAGAAGCGTCGATTGACACACCCGCAGGCAAGTTAACTGACCGCACTAAATAGTCATACGTACTGAAAATGCAAATAGCGTGGCACATCCTATTAAAGTTCATTTTATTTTGCGCGTCAATCGAATGAACTATTATTATATATATAATAGCCGAAATCCGTCTGTCTGTCTGCTGATAACGCTCGCTGAGGAAAAATTATTAAAAAACCACCAGAACGATTGGGGGATCGAACCCACGACCGCAAGCTCGAGAGTCATCACGCTAACGCTTACTCTATCACCCTTGGTCGGTTTAGTCCTTTTTTTTTTAAACATATCGTGACTCGGCGTTACCTACAAAAGGGATCGTGATTCTGCTAATAATACATAGATTGCACTATAGAAACTATTATTTTTTTTTTTTTTTGATTTTTACAAAATCACTTACAAAATTATAATAATTAATAATTATAATATAAATAGTAAAGTAAAAAAAAAAATCGATACTACGGGATTGCTATTATACATAGATGGCGCTATAAAAACTATTATATTTTTTGTCACTTACAACCGTGCGATCAATTAGAGGGGATCTCTATTAAAAAAGCGCTTTACGATATTTAAAATTCAGCGGGCGTTGATATTCAACGGGCTTACACTAGTACATATTTAATTACACTACTGTAATATAAATATGTACAAAAGAAACTAAAGAAAGGAAACACCGTTTCATTGAAAGTAATGCCTGCAAACGGAATGAATCACTTCAACAGTGTTGCGGAGCCGATGTGAGTATCGGCACGTGACGAAATAATAAAGACAATCAAATCAAAAGATTCCCCGTATTCAGGGATGCGAAATTGGATTGAATTGTAACAGTTACATTGTGTAAGGATGATGGGAGAAGAAAAAATATATGAACTACTATATACATATATTAGTGTCTGTCTGCCTGCCTGCTTGCATCATTGGGTTACGCTCGCATTCCCAACATAAAAAAATAATTTTTTTAGCGACGTGTTGGCAATACGTCATCGACAACGCGATTTTATGGCCTTACACACATTCAATCGATAGTATACTATACAATTGTTTCACGTTTTGTCAAACGGGCCGCGGGCTGTACTGTTATTGTACAAACCAGCGCGCACGGAGTCCACCGTCAGAATGAGGTGCAAACTGGCAGTTAGTTATATATATATATATATACATACATATGTATATTTAAACATTCGCGACTATGCTTCAATTCAAATCATTCCGAAAAATGTCTTGAATCGTTCGTTATATGGAATACGTCATCCTCATCATTTTCAGCCGTTCACCATCCACTGCTGGATGAAGGCCTTTCCATTCCTGTCTCACTTGAGCAATATGCATCCACTCGATTCTACACATTCTTCTTAATTCATCAACCCATCGTCCATTTGGTCTACCTTGCTTTCTATACCATTCCAGTATTTTTCGCGTCCATCTGCCATTCATTCTTCTCGCTACTTGTCCAGCCCATTGCCACTTCAACTTTTCCATACGCTCCGCTATACAATCTGCCACTTTGGACATGCTTCTTACCAATGTATTTTCTTTTACGATCTCTTCTTGTTATACCAAGCATACATATTTCCACGTTTCTCTGTGTGCAGTGGATCTTACGTAGCATTCTTGAATTCAGCATCCACGTTTCACATCCATACGTCACAAATGGCAGTACGTATTTGTCGTATGCCTTTTTTTTATTTATTTAAAAACCATACTCATTCTTCCAAAAGCGCTCCATCCTAGTTTAATTATTTGTTTTATTTATTCTTCTTTACATCCAGTCATATTCACCAATTATTGTCCTAGGTATAAATACCTACCAACTATCTCAACAATATTAGTATTTGCCGTGACGAGGAATTGCATACAAAATTCATTAAACATAATTTTAGTTTTATTCAAATTAATTGTTAAGCCAATTTTTTAAAACTACTGAGTCACATGCAACTATGTATAACTATGCATCTACATACATCCATATATCAAATACCTATTCATATATACGTAATTCAATAAAAATCTTTAAAAAATTTTTCAATCGATCAAAGTGTGACAGTAATGGGAAAGTCTGATTAGTATCCGATCGGAAAAGAAAAGTAAGCTTTCATAGTATCACGAACAGTATGGAAATTCATCAAGTTTGTAAGTATGAAATTAATCGCAATAATAAATTAATATAATCGCGTGTGCGGTTGCAAACCCTGCTTTTGTTAACAGTCAACATACACACGCGGAGACCTAATTGATAAATGCTTCGCAGAACTGGTCTTTCAGGGATTTCTCGGAAACGCTTGGGGAAAACCAGACGATAATCTTAACCAATAGCGAGCCGCCATTTTTGTGGGAGGAGCCGCGTCGGCCAATCAGAGTCAAAATGACGATATGGTCATACCGATTGCGGTCGCTTACGACCTTTCGTTCGAACAGCAACGCTTGCGCAAATCGCCAACTACAATCCACGTTCAATGTGCGCCAAATCCAAATTTCTAATTTGAAATCCATGTTTTATATCGAAAAACGTTAAATTTTCGTTAGAAATATCACGACATTTAAGTTAATTTTACCCCATGTGATATTTCTATCTAATGTTACAATTTATTTATTTATTTATACGCCTGTTGGGGCTTTTACAGAGATACATACATAGATTATACATAATATATTATATTAGAGAAAACACAAAGAAAAAAAACTAATAAAAACGCTTGATTCTAATCAACCCGTGGAACAAGCAGGGTTCAGGGCCAATTTCAGCACAGTGGATCATCATCAGGTGGTAAGTGAATTGGTTGAGCACGCGAACGAATATCGCCAATCACTATGTTTAGGTTTCATCGACTACGAGAAGGCGTTTGACTCAGTCAGTCAAACAGTCGTACTGGATGCCCCCCAGAAACAAGGCGTTGCGCAACCGTACGCCAGCCTGCTAGCTGCCATCTACAAAAAGGCAACAGCCTAAGTTCGTCTCTTTGAAGACACGGAGCAATTCGGTATTGAGAAATGTGTTAGGCAAGGAGACACCATTTCTCCTAAATTATTCAATGCGGTGCTCGAGGACATATTTAGGTCGCTGTAATGGCACAAAACAGGGGTCAAGATTAACGGAAGACATTTGAGCCATCGAAGATTTGCTGACGACATAGTTGCATGTAACTCAGTAGATTTACAAAATATATTAACAGAATTAAGCAATGAAAGTAGTCTTAAAAATTAATTTTATTAAAACTAAAATTATGTTAAATGAATTTTGCACGCAAAGCGTAGTCACAGTAGATAATCATATTGTAGAGATAGTTGATAGTCATCTATATCTAGGGCAGTTGTTGAATATAACTGGATGTAAAGAAGAAGAAATAAAACGAATAATGAAACTAGGATGGAGTGCTTTTGGAAGAATGAACATAGTTTTTAAATCCAACATTCCGCTATGCTTTAAAAATAAGGCATACGACCAATGCGTACTGCCAGTTTTGACGTATGGATGTGAAACTTGAACGCTAAATTCAAGAATGCTACGAAAGATCCAGTGAACAAAGGTTAAGAAGCATGACCAAGGTGACAGATATAGCAGAACGTGTGAAAAAGTTGAAGTGGCAATGGGCTGGACATATAGCGAGAAGAATGGATGGCAGATGGACGCGAGAAATACTGGAATGGTATCCAAAAGGATGTGAAAGAAAGCAAGGTAGACCGAGTGGAAGATGGGCTGATGAATTGAGAAGAATGTGTGGAGTCAAGTGGATGCAGATTGCTCAAGACAGACAGGAATGGCAGAGGATTGGAGAGACCTTGATCCAGCAGTGGATGGTGAACGGCTGAAAATGATGATGAAATAAATTATGTTGAGGTGATAAATGAAGTAATGAGTCATTGCCTTAGGGACGACAGATTCATATTAAAAAATAAGAGTATTTATTACCATATCTAATCATTCTGGTGATGGCAGAATGATGATAACAATTGTTACTTAAAATAGTTTCATAATCTATTAAAAATCGAGACGGGTAACACGTACCGGTACTTTTATGCGAAGATTCGAAAGAATACTAATCAATTGAAGAGTTTAATATTTTTTATAAAAAATTACATACATCGAATATGATTCTTCTGTTAATTTTATAATTTTTAATTTTGATAGATGAGAATAATAACATAAATATTCAGTAGGTTTATTAAAAATAAAATTGAATTGAATAGGTACGAATGAATGGAAAAATGAGATTGTCAAAAATGCATTTAGAATTTCGATGCACCTTGCAATTTAGATGCACCTTGCACCTCAACAATAACATATTAGCAATATAAACAAAAATATTTATTCTTTGATTTGTTTGCAAATCATCGAATATCATGATTTTCAAATCATGCAAATCATCGATTTACCCATATAAACATGTACGAGTATTAATAGAAGCATGGGTTATGATGTTATGAAATTGTTTCTACATTTTGTTAATTAACAAGATAAATACCAGAACATTGTTTCTCGTTATTGATAGCTATACAAATTCTTCGTAACAAAAGGATAGAAGAAAATCTTGTTCAAGCCATAATAATTCGCATAATTAGATTTCAATAGAAATATCTCGTTTCTAACTAATTTATTTAATTTGTAATTGTAAAAAAATGTCGTGAAATTTTTATTAGAAAAAATAAAACTGACCGCACTTTATCTACATACGATCAAATGTTCATTCATATCCGAGAAAACTAAACGATAACGAGTTTAACCACGTTTAAAAATAAACTTTGACACTTTATGAATTACTGTTGACTACTTCGAATTTAATTTTTCTAATTGTACACACACATTTTTTGTTTCCTTTTTTATTACGTATACGAATAAAATGTACCTACTACGAATGTACATGTTTTCTATACTAGGTGTGGCAAAAATATAAAATTTCATTGACAACTACTTTTTTTTTTTCTTTAAAATAATCGAAAAAAATGCATATATGGTTGGATTACGATTTATTAACATCTCTTGTTGGCAAATAGCAATTTGAAGTACGTTAGAAGCTTTTATTGATTTTTTACGACTATCCATATAAAAAAAAGTAAAAATGACGGAATGCTTTGCGAATTAACAATAGCGTTTTTGTAATTTTATTATATTATTATTTACAGTGACATGACAATAAAGCCACATTTGTTTTTTGCACATAATGCACATAATATTACAATATTTAAAGTTCAGTAAGACTTATACAATATGTAAATCTAGATTCGAACAATCAATCCAATGCAATGGTAGCTTAGTTGAAACATGTACATATGTATGTAGGTACATATGTAGGTACATCAAACAATCGTATTTAGCTTTGGTAAATAATTTACTTTGTTATGTATGATTTTATCATATTGCGGTTATAAAAGTTATTGTATGTACAGTATTTTTATTAAAAATTTTGTTATAGAATCAATAGCCATTCACCAATTACCGAAAGAGTCGAAATTTCATTTGATAGTCGTCACCCAGTCAACTACATAGTTTAGATAAAAATAAAAAATTGTTAGTCATTACAAAATATGAATAATAATATTGAGCATATCACAGAGACGCAATTCTAATCGCTTTATATATGTTTTTCGGATTTCCGTCGAAATGAAGTGAAAAGAGTGAACCGTTTTTTATCTCATTCGAATTGTCATTGAAAATGTCGTATGATGATTGAAAAAATAAAATACTCATAATACTATTGGCTACTCAATTAAATATGCAAATATTAACATTATAATGTTATATAATGCGTTTTTTTTTTCTATTGAAAGATTATTATCATCAGATCGTTTTGATATGACTGAAATGGAATCGTTAGTTGAATTCATCAGTAGATTCTGAATTTCCATACACTACTAACAGTATGTCGCCTATTTCATATTTAATTTTCACTTTAACGTGGGATTCAATATTGACACAATTTCTTATGAAAAATGAATTGACGACAAAGGAATTGCCTCCCAATGGATTTGTACGTATTTTTCCATAAATAACACTGAAACTATGAACTAAAATAGATTTAATAGATTTTTTCAGGGAAACTATTACTTGAAAACGAGATACGCAAACGAATGCATTTCTGCAGTACCTAGAGATGAAATTCATTTTAGCACGGTTAAGCTAAATGTTATTTCAATAAATACAACTCATGAAATAATAACGGGCTACGTTGACACTCGATCAGAACATAAGTGTATTAAAGTAACTTAAAATTTTCAATCTTATAAAATCTAATTATAAACTGATTTTCCCTTCCATCTCATCTGTAAAATTGTCTTTTATTTTTACAGGGAATATTCACCCCTATTATAATACGAAATGGAGTACCTAAAGTTTCATACAATAAGACTTCTAATGACCCGTGTAATGATATTTTTATGTTGCCTTTCATGAAAACGCACCATCCAGACTCTCAATGTACTATAAAAGCGGTAATTAAGTATATATGTATGTAATATATACCTACTACCCATACTTTTTATGTGCATTTAGTACGATTTGTCTTATTTTCAGAAAAATCGCACAATTATACCAATAATACCACATCAAATTGCACACACGGTTTTGGGAAATAATTTCTTATATGAAAGGTTGCAAGTGATAATGGAATTTTTTTCTAAGCGAGGAAATACCTTGTGCATACATTTAGCATTTGATATTCTTCCCTTAACCAAAGATTTGAAAAAATCAATGAAAAAAAAAAGGAAAATTTGAACAAGAAGCCAAAAACCATTTGAATAAAAACTTGAGACTTGAGAAACTAATTATTTAATTGATTTGGTTGGAAAGATCATCAATATTAAACTAATTCGATAAAAACAAGCAAACAAAAATAGTTTTATTCAACATCCAAAATAACCATTTATATAAGAATTGAAAAAAAAAAAGCAAAATTAAAATACACTTCACTTATTTTTGCTAACGTCTTCCACGAACTTAATACAAATGCAATCATTATTGCATTTATTTAAAAAAAAAATTATTTAACCCTTAAAAATTGGTGAGGAAAACGGTTTGAATTTATTTTATGTCATCTACAACATACAAAATCATTTTCAACGAAAAAATATGCATTTAACACGCATTTCGTCAGAAGAAGTGCGACGCTAAATGAATTGTGACGTGGGGTGAGCCCAAGTAATTCTATAGTCATAGAAATGAACTTAGGATTTCCAAATTCTAAACGATACAATTCTATAGTGAAATGATTTAGGCAATATTTAGGCAATACAAATACTCGATCAGGTTAATATTTGAATTGCATATTGGTTTATTTTGGCATATTTATACATCTTATACACACAGGGTCATTCAAACTACACCGAACAAACAAACTGAATCCAACGTGCAATAATTGCACAGTACGTGTGTCGTGTAAGCATCGTGCTCTATTCACTTTTATCTCGCAAAAAATCTACGCCATTTCGAAATGATTCATTCTTCGAGCTTCATCGCAGACTCAACAAGTTGGTTGTATTGTTTTTCAACTATTATTTTGCGACAGTCGATGGTGCATAACATTAAATGTTCGTTTGTAAGTCACGTAGTTGGCGTATGGGCTCGAGGAAGTCCCCTCGCGTTTCATTTGCATCCCGAGCTGGTTTTTACGACAATCTGCGAACGTGCACTTTCGGAATGCACATTTTAAAGCGAAAACGTTTAATTTTAATAGTAGAAAACGTGATTTTAGTTAGTAGGACGACAGCGTGAAATTATGCTACATAGTCTCTAAATGTTTTCGCTAAGAGCCTCGATATATGTAAAATTCACTCAAAACTTACTTACAAACATCTCGACTGTGTTTGTTTATATGTGGATATTTCAGCTTATACTTTACCCATAAATTCATCTGGAGTGAGATTTTTAAAGAAAATATTATGTACATTATATGTACATATATGAGCACATGAGAAGGTAGGTATACATAAGTATAGAGAACACGAAAACATGTTGACTCATTCAAATCTGACGAAGGCTTTTGAATCTAAAAGATATAGCAACTGCAAATTATAAAGGCCAAATATCAATAGGCAAACAATTTTATATGACATTCGATCAATTTCAACTTTAATCTTACATCTGTTGAAGCATTAAATTTGATGACTAAATAGACGCTGATGAAAACATGATGTATGAAAGTCCATCGTCATATTCATGCATCAATTCTCTGAGTGAGCCATCGGGGTATGATTACAGAGCTTAGTGTCCTTTTTGTGTCGTTATCATATTAGATACAATGAACATATCTATTTAATCCTAAGCTTAGTATCACTTAGTACACGTAGCAAACTAATTCTATACGATTGTATTTTTTTGTTATGACGTTATTCCACAAAATGGTTGGAGGTCCTCATGAAAGAGTCAAGAGATAATTGGCGAGCGAAAAAGAAATTGTGACCCGTACCTGGCGGTTAGGTTTCTGCTCGGTGACTCATGGGAAAAAATGCTCCCAGCAAGTTGAAACGGAAATGCCATTCTGTCTAGCATCTGGCTTCTCAATCTTCCAAATTTTATTTGTTTTTATAAATGCTCCACTCATGCGTACACCGATTAAACATACGGAATTCATGTCAAAAATTTGAAATAAAAAAATTGTACTGCTATACATTGGCAGCTCACGTAGTTTAGGAAGAGACAGGTGTTAAAAATTAAATCAAAATTAATTTGCAAGTATTAATTACTAATGCGGCAAAGTATGTATGTATGTAGTATGAAAAGTGGGCAATCTGCCACTCCTCGCCGACAAGAATCCGGTCAAAAAGTTGTTCACCTTTGAATATTGACATGTCATAAAGTTCATCTGGAGATTCTTCCACTATGTATGTAGGTGGACAAAGCAAAGCACATACATATAATACAAACAGGTTCATTCATCAAACAAATAATGACATGGTAAAATCTTCAATGGATTCCACTGGACTCAAAGGAAAGCATTCACATACAATTCAAATTCGTGTTTTTGACCTTTCAATAAGAATCACACATTTGATTACTGGATAGATAGGACTTCTAAAAACTTTTTCAGCATTATTTTGAATGTGAGTATAATTATTCGCCACCGCGACACAGAAGTTTGACAATCATCGATGTACATATAAGTTAAGGTTGTAAACACGCTGAGTGTGTGTCTGTATATATTTAAACTTGCACCCACTGAAACTGTGGTTTTGGAAGACGTAATCGTTTATAAGTGTTTCTCTGGCGTTTTTCTTTTTTTACTTTTCGTCTTTTCAACTATTTTTCCCTCGGGGTCCAGCGATGAGTGGACCTTTCAAAATACAGCTTTACAGATTACAATACAGTCGTCTCTTGTAAAAGTCCAAGGCTTGACTCATAACTGCTCACGTATATAAATATAAACGATCACAATATGATAGGTAGTAAGTAAGTTGCAGTACCTATTCGCAATCACCTGATCAACAATAGTGTGATGGTCAGGTGAATAAACAAACGGCAACCTTGATCTTGGCACCTTGACTAGTACCTATACACTGGCGCATCTCTACAAAGTACCTACCTATGTAAACACATACACATGTACTATCAAACGACCTTCGATATACTTGAAGTTACATAATCGGTTAACTGCGCCGCTTTATGTGATCGCCAGTACTGAAAAATTTTGAGGCAAATTTCAAAGGACTTCAAAGTTTCCAGAGGAGCCAGAATAGAAAGTTTTAGTTTGTCATCGTTGTCCCAAAATAGAAGCAGATGAATACATTTCGAGAGCCTAATGTTATTTATAGGCGATATGGATAGCTAGTAGAACGTGTTTAGTGACGCGCGTATGGTACGCTCCAACCAAATTCGAGGGTCACAATGCGCGCAAATTTCGAATTTGAACGTCACAGTTGACCCACGTCGTTGTACCACTCTTGATCACCTTGACTATCCTGCAAGATGGCCAAAATCGACACGTGCTCACAAGTTTTTGACAACAGTCGGCCAAAAACTCATACAATCAATTTTCATGTCACGTGAAAGACCTTTGTCTTAATGCGTACAATTTTTTTTGTGTATGTACATACATACATATGTAAATGTATAAAAATACCTGGAGTAAGTAATTTGTTCCTTTTTAACATTTTAACAGAGCAGGTAAGTCTCTTTAAATTTTTGTCAAACAATAAAAGCCTAAACGAACACACTGTCCATACGAAATTGAAAAGTCGCAGAGGTGCATTCAACTGCAAGGTCTTGAGATCGATGGTGTCTTTTGAAAACGGATGCATCGAGGTCTTCATACTGTTCGTTTGCCAATAAAGGCCTCGTGTATCATTTGATTGAATTGCACATATCGTAATTAACTACTAAATTTTGGGGAGTATTGATCTTTTGTTGCCACAATGCTGTAAAAGAATTGATTGATCAGAAAAATAAATTTGAAGGGCTATATATGAAACATTCACGAATCGAAATTTAGCACTTCGTTGCTAAAATTGTTGTATACATATGTATATACCTAGTCGAAAATAT
Organism: Parapsyche elsis; assembly: GCA_022651745.1. Classification (NCBI taxonomy): domain Eukaryota; kingdom Metazoa; phylum Arthropoda; class Insecta; order Trichoptera; family Hydropsychidae; genus Parapsyche; species Parapsyche elsis. The sequence goes on along the minus strand of JAGVSN010000004.1, from coordinate 2,213,732 downwards.
TGAGTTATTGAGAATTTTTTGTAAAATGTATGTATGTACGTACATATCAAACATATGTACCTATCATTTGAAAATTCTGAGTAATAAATAAAATATATCTAATAAATCCTGCAAAAGCGGTTATTAACAAAAAACAATACTTTATCCGATTAGGATAAAGTAAAAAGAGGAGAAAAAATGCTGATCATGTCACGTGCACAATAAATAAATACATTGGATAAACATTAGACTTTGATTAAATTCAAAAATTTATTTATTTAAACACAAATTGCAATTACATAATATATGTATGTATGTATATTAAATCATTGTGATATTCGAAAAAGGAAATTTATTTAATTAATTGCATTGGAAATTCGATATTTAACATTATAAATTTGTCGATAAAAGATATCTATGTTTAAAAAAATAAAACAGTTTTGTGATTTATAACTGTTTAATTTAATTTTCATAGATGTCACTGAGAAATTTTTTCTTTTAGATGTGTAAATATGTACGCTATAATTTATTTAAAAAATTATCTATATCAAAATTAGATTGTATAAAGAGAAACAAATATTATTCCTCATCTCAAATATTAAAACACGAAAAAAAAATACAGATCAATCAGATGAAAATTATAAAATGATGAATAAAATTTCTTTCATCGATGCTCAGTAAGGCACCAAGCAATTTCCTATTACTAATTCCATTTATTATTGGTTTGTTTTGTATTATAATAACAAATTCAAGAAAAAAACATAATTAAAGTAATTTAAACAAGATCAACCGCTTTTTTCTACAGTGCAATCTACTTTTTTTTTTAGTGGAATAAACTAGGAAGTGTTTAAAACGACAATAATAAATTAGTTGTGCAATGGTCGCCGGGGTTACATCATTCGTTACAAGATCATTGATCATCGATTGACTGAATGATTAGCATCGATTAGGGACTTTGAGCGTATATTTAAAAAAATCATTAAAAACTGAAAATATTGATTTTCAAAATTTAATTATTTAGCAGGCCACACCCATATTGATCGTAAGTAATTTACATTAAAAATATCTTCAGAACATTACTATGTAATAGTATTAATTGTTTTTATCTGATTAAAATTATTATTGATGAACCGTTGCACTGATTTAAAAAACTACACACACATGCGAAATTTTTTATATGTACATACATGAACATATAAAAAAATGTAATCAACATTTACGTCATACTTTCAAAATAAATACCCATTGATTAAATGCAATAAAATTGCAAAGAATCCAGTTACCGAATCAAATTTCTTATGCTAAAATGTTTTTTATTATTATCAAATTAAAATTATAAAAAAAGTCTCAGTGGAATTTAAAGTACCTGTATCAAAATTGACCATTTGCTCTTATAATGTTTACGATGCGATGTAACGAAAACAAAATTTACAAAAGTGTACTAAAGAACAAGGAATTCGATACAAACTGGTATCAAAATATTTGGTGGGTGTATTCAGAAAAAAAGCATTAAAAATTTGTATGGAAAACATTAAGATCACGAGACATATACAATGCAGTTACGGTTCTAAAACATTGTGAATTCAAAATTAATAAAATCTAATAAAATTGCAAAATTTTTCACACGAGTGAGATGCATAATTAATTATGTATTCATATAAACATACTTCCGTTATAAAATATCACTCACAGTTTAAATACAAAACTTACAACTGAGCGTTACAACAAAATTAATTTCACTCGTCAAATTAAAGACTATCAAATTTTGTACTAAGGGATATTTTGAAATTTATCGAACTGTATGTTTTATGGCATTATTGAAGTAGTGAATGATGTATGTAATTATAATTAATATTAGATAAACTTAGTTGATAGCGTTTGATTCCTTATTCTGGCAACATTGGAGTATCTCTAAACATTTGAGGCATCGAAACTAATTCATGGTAGGTATGTTAAATCAAGCAACGAGCCACACTTTGAGAACATCAGCGCGCCATAGTTATGTATTTTACCTGGAAATGTGCAAGTGTGACAGATATCAACTCAAGAACCAAACGTTGGAAAATTCAGTGATGAACTGAGCACGAAACATACTTGACGTACCTACTTGCGACAAAGTTCTATTTTTTTTCTAATCAATAAGTATACATATATCAACAATTAAATCAAAAAAATATACGCAGTTGACAAAAAAATCGGTAAGTTTTGTATAATTAATACCTTGTTATAAACTATTATTCATTTTAAAGCTTACTCTTCAAAAAAGTTATACGAACGTGATTTTATACATTATTGTTGTCATTTCACAACATCGTGTACGAGTATGGCTTTGTTTATCATTAGTATGCAATTTTGACAAAGAGTTAACTACATATTATGTTATGGAATAAAAAATTTATAGAGCTCAGCACGTTAAATTTTTTGTGATCGAATCAATGAAACTTTAGTTCCACATTTCACTCTTGGAATCAGATCCAAGTAAATTCTTTCCATTAAACTAAGTACATATGTATGTATGTAAATACATTACTATATATCGATGGGTTAGTTAGTGCATAGATATTGTATGTCCAGTTTAAAAAAAAATTATCATACACAAAACGTCCCTCTGCATCAAACCTTCATGTTTAAAAAATATTGTACATATTGCCTTATTCAAATATATAATAGATATGTCCATTTCGTCCATAGTTTTCATGCAAAAGAGATGTAGGTACATATGTCACTTAAAATATTTTAAAACAAAACTGGACACAATATATACAATATCTGTACACTAACTCATCGATATAGTAGTGTAGAAAACTGCCTGACTGGCACGTATACAAACGCTCATTTACTCACACGACGCGAGTTGCGCGAAGCGGTCACGCTTCATAACCTCACTAGCTCGCATACCACGGCAAGGCACGTACACATACACACACTCACACTCAGTCACACGCTATATAACCTCACTGACTCACACAAATACTCACGACACGGTAACCACCCGATAACACTGTCAACGGGCAGTTACTAGTACATATATGAATAATTACCATTTAATGTGTTCGTGATCGTGCATGAAAATAATGCAATCAATTTATATAGTTTTATGTAGATACATTAAGTGTATCGCTTGTGAAAATAAATATGAAAAGAGGCTGTATACAATAAAAATGAAACATAACGTTGGGAAATTAAAACGGCATTTGCAAAATTTTCACAATACGCACACTACACGCTGTGAAAGTCTATAAATACCGGTTTTCAAAACGTCAATCTGTGCATAAACTTTTCTCAGAAGGTCGATAATCTGTAGTATCCATTCGTAGTATTATTATAAATATACACTCTTTCTTGAAAACATCAGTTACTAGATAATAAATTATTACTATTTTTATTCATCTAAATCATCACTTGCTCATCGTTTGCTATTTTTCCCCAATGAGAACATTGCGTGGTGTATCTTTATGTGCACTTTGCGGTATGAAAATGATTCCGTGCATTTTCTTCAGTAAGAATTTCATGGCCATTGTATGCATTATAGGTACAATGGTAAATACTTATCAATAAATCTTTTTCATATTATCGCTCGCCGATTTTGAATGAAACTGAAAGGTAATATAATCTTTTCCCATATACATACTTATTTGATTATAATGACCGACAAGCAGCGGGTACCATTGCGAATCACTGTCCATTTGAACTTTTACAATGACTTAATAAGCAACCGTCAAAAATGGATGAAATTTGCAGATGATATTGTTCGATTTTGCCGGAAATTGCGTGGCCGGAAGTTGTTCTACCAACAACGATTTCAGTTTTTGTTGAATAAATTGTAAATGGTTGACTTGACGCTAAGTTTACAGATAATTTAATTTATAAAAAAATAACTAAACGATAATTTAATGTATTGGTAATTATGTGTATATGAATAATCTATTTCACAAAGGTATGTGTACATATGGTATTTACAAATACCGGTCGACTTTCGGCAAAAACCATTTAAGTAATCCAATGTCGGGTTGAGCTTTTGTAGAGTTTGAGCTGTTGACCAATATGAAAGTTCTTTCATTTTACATACACACATAATATTTGGTCAATGTCATCATAAAGTTTGCGTTCCACTTCGATCCCATGCAGTAAAGTGTTGTCGAGTCATCAGAGTGTTGAACGATTGATTGTTGGCGCATCGGCGACCTTCCCATTGACTATACCGTGTGGAATGTTTCAACAATTCGCAAAAAGGAAGTGCGCCTGCTGACGACAATTGCATCGGCACTACAGTGCAATCGACCACTGAAATTATGTTAAAATTGCACAAAAAGCGTTCATTCTACTATTATGGATCTTTGATCGATGTTCATATGTACATGCATGTACATATGTTAATTTACATACGTAGTTGAATTTATTCCTACACGTCAACAATCAACCTTTCAGACATCACGAAGTTCATACGTAATACCCAACTATTTAATTGAAATAATAAATGACATACCATTGATGTATCAATGTAACATTTTGACAATATAAGGTATTAATTATGTAGAAGCATATTAATTTTCAAATCAATTTCGCGTATCATATAATTAAAATACTGAATCATGAGTCATGCTGCTTTGTGGTTTATTTTCCTCGATAATTTTCATTTCATTTTGACAATCATCAATCAAGTTTTCAATTGTGATTGATTTTTTTTAATTTATACTCTTCTTTGATCGTAAAATGACAATATTGTAGCAGCATTGACGTTGCACCTAGAGGTTGTGATTTCTCGACTTTTTTTGATTCTCGAGATTCGAAAATGTCATTTTCTCCGAATATTTGAATCTCGAGAATTCAAGATTTTATTTTTGGTTTCTCGAGATTCTCGAGAATTTACTTAAGTTAAAATTACTTAAAATATAGTAAATCGATTTTTTATTGTAATGGTAGGTGGTGACTAACAAAATATAAAAATCAAAATGACACAAAAACTATATTATGTACATATGTATATTAGAGGTTTACAACTTTTTTTTAGATTTTATTGTACATACATATATTTAATTTATTTTCGATTCACATTCAGATTTTCAAAAAATATTTAAAAAAAACACAGATAATCTATGGACTTGTCAGATAAGGATGTTCTTCTTTTCGATACAAAATTACCGGATACCGAAAAATTCGTTCATTTTGTGTAGAGGTAATAACTTATGCTTCCAACGTGTCGTTTCAACGTAAAATTCGTTTTTGACTTCGAAGGCACGTTCTTAAGGCCCTCACAAGCCTGAGCGATATGGCTGCGTCAATTTTTCGTCCTCTATCGTCGTTTCGAATGGGACGACTATATTCTCGAGAAATGAGAATCTCTAAATTTCATAATAATATATTCTCGAGAAACGAGAATCAAAATTATTTAAAATTTCTCGAGAATTCTCGATCACAACCTCTAGTTGCACCAGTACTCTTTGAAGATTGATCCTTTTTGCATCTTTGCACTCTTTAACCCTATTATGACCTTGCAGAGCACACCAGCTGCCCTCTGGCTTTTCGCTAAATTTTGCAATCTCACTGAGGGTTGACTGAAACGCATTCCCAGTCAAGGCCAAATCGATGTACAATCCTGATTTTCGAGTCGCTCAGTGTTCTATGGCGCAAGGGGTCTTTGAATAGGCACTTTTGTGCTATTTTTGTAAGACCATTCGCAAAGTCTTCTCCTCCTTTTTATTAGTACGATGTAAAGTGTGACGTAATGGTATTGATTATTATTAAATGATTTGCTTACCGGTTCAGCTCAGTTTCAAGCGAGCCTTCAGAGGAGACACACAGTGCACTTCGCAATACCATTCACTGTTGATACACAATAAATAGGTCTGATATATTTTTGTACTTTATATCATTCACACTTCGAAGTACCCCTTATAAGGAGTGACAGGAGAGGCTATTTTAAGAAAAAAAATACATTCGACCATCAGTAAATTGACCGTAATCAAATATAAATATTCAAGACTTGTGTATCCTAAACCATGAAAATCATTTTAATAATTAACTTGATTCTAATTAGTGTGTAAATTTTTCATTTGTTGATTTTTACACATATAGATTGTGGGTTAATTTCGGGACAAACTGAAAAACATTGCCAGGTGATAGCTCAGTGGTTGGAGCGTTAGTCTCGCGAGCGAAAGTTTGATTCCCGTAATTATTTCGACCATAATTATCGTGATTGGCAAGATCTGGTCATTACTAAATTCAGATCGGCCGTCTCCTACTAGAATTTGCCAATGTATTTAACTTAGTTGTGATACGGCTGCATAAAAAATTGGCACCTCTTATCCATCATTTCTATAATAACCTGTTATTAGATCTGGGTCCTTCTTAGACCTGTTGGTTGATTTCCCCCCCCCCCACCATAAAAAACCTTACCAAATATGTTTTGTCTGGAATAAACTATTTATCGATTTTCAGACATATCGCGTCCTCAGAGCGCAAATGTGCCATATCCAAAATAGTTAATTGTTCAGGGTAGTAGTTTTAAAGTTTAAAATGATCATCATAAATCAGGGGAATTTATATAAAAACGATAATTATACATACCTACATACGTACATATTGTATAGGTACCTACTCTTGACTTTTAGATGCTATTTCATTAATAGTGAATTTACATGAGTAAATTTTTTAAATTGCATAAAAAGTTTGGACTTGTCACTTGTGTACTCCAAGAATATTAGTAGAACTTTTGTACTTTATGATGCCAAAAAAATTGTGACGTCATTCGAATGTGCCACTTGATGGCCCTGATAGAAAAATTTAACAGGAACAAAGTCGCGTTCACAGCTCATTTACGCAAAATCATGGACATGTCACGTTTGTGCTCTGTGGACGCGATATGTACATATGTATGTATGTACCTACACATATGTATGTACGTTGAACTATTCACATGAAATTTATCGCGATTTTTTTTAATTTCATTGAAAGTTCATTTCATTGCGGTGTAAAACTTACTCTTTTACATTTCGGGCTTTTTTCATTTATTTGCATTTCAAATATTGGGTATTTGTAGCCGAATCGTGAATCGCCGTATTTCAATATAAATTATAATCAACGTGGAGTTTGACCGATCCATATCGGCTTTTCTAAACCGTCTTCTACATATCAAAAAATAAAAGTTTCTACAGCCGGTCGATCTGGTATATTTACATATAATACGACATAAAGGTGGCACAGTACACTTTCTCCGGATGGCAACCGTAATAGTAAATTGCAACCGATCGACAGCGGTGAAATAATGCACTTCTAACCCCGAGGGCCGAGTCTCCATTGCAATTATGCATCGGCAAGTTCAAAAATTGCAACCGGTGAGCGTTTCCAGTGCTCGTGCGACGATCACGTTTTCCACAATCAAATAGCCACATAACAATAATTACATAGCTATCTAATCGTGGCTTCGATTATAGCCCCCAGTGCGAATATTGTTAAGTATTTAATCGTAGGTACTTAATGGTGCGGAAGATGAGATTTTTCCTGATTTTCATAATTGAACGTTCGGTTCTCTTGCGCAACAGTGCGATTTCGATGTATCCAACGATGTGAAAACCGATCCAACTATGTGCAAAATAAAAAAATAAAAATTCCGGTGTTAATATTGCGTATTGATAAAAATATTGTGAATACTTAACTATGATTGATTTTTTTGTGAATAAAAAAATATGACTATTGTGACCAAAAATAAAATTTATGTACGTTTTATTTGAAGTGTTGAAAAATGGTTGGGCATTAAATAAATTGGCGAAGCATCACAATAAACGACAAGAAAAACGTTTAAATAATCAATTCACGCAACAATTCGGAAAATTGTTGTGCGAAAATTTGACGAAATTCAACTCAATGTCAAAGTCACGGTTCGTGAGATCTTTTTCGCTCGAGAAATATAATACGTAGTTATGAAAAATTATCAAGTTATTACTCTACATCGAGCGAACAATGAGAGTAGCGTGTAGAAAAAAAAAAAAAGAGAAGCAATCAGTCGTAGTTTTTCTAGTTTTGATGGGGAAAAGATGTGGTCGACGGCCCGTGGCCAAAGTGCAGTTAATTGTGAGGCGACTTTTCCGCGTTTCGTGGGATTTTCCCGGAAAATTCATCAAAGGACGCGCTCGGCACAGTTGCGTGACGCTGCGAATGCCAAGGTAAATTGTTTACACTCAAATAATAGCTTGTATGTTATAATTGGGAATTCTCACAACAGAATTACCTATATTATAATAGCTGTCGTCAACCGCACAGGCTAGGATTTGATCTCAATAAAAGTAAGATATTGGTATTCGAAACAATGATTAGATAAACAAATAGATGATTAACAGCTATACAATCATGTATAACTGCGCTGTCGTTAAATAAAATTTGCCTAAGTGACTTATTAGCACTGTACGATTACAATGAACTTCCTATTGTCTTGCAGAATTTATATTATAAAAAAATTACGTGATTCATGTGAACGATTCAACTACTGTGCATATCAAAGTACACTATTCGAACGGAAAAAAAATAGCGAACAGCATTGAAAATAAAGTAAAAAGACACGCATGTGTATCTGATGATTCTTTGTGACGATTTGGAAGCCACTGGTTGTCGTCAATTAATCGTCATAATCCGGTATAGTCTAATTGGCCGTGGTGTATTCAACAAAACTGACTATTGTCGGATCAAACACCATGAAGGACTCTCGAAACGATTCTTATGTAAATTAACTGTATTCTTTGGAGGCAAAAAAAAGTTTATTAACTTCTGCGCTGTTTACGATATTGACATTCACCGTTCAACGAATTAATTTAGTAATATTGTCAATGACCGTGTGTCAATTAGCATCTCGGTCTTTAAATATGCGATTCCTATACAATGACGCTGCTTATAATAACAATTGCGATATTTGTAAGCGCATCTCATCTAATTATTATCATACAGTTAACAATCTTTGTTTTAAAATTGTGTATACCCTTTAAAAGAAATGCATAGATAATGACTGCTTTACTTAACAAAGCATGTCTGCAAATTTTAATGCGATTCGATGAAAATTTGTCGCGTTTGATATTATCATGGAAATTGACTGAAGATAATTGTTGCAAAAGTTTTATCATATTGAGACGTAACGCATCTTGCAAACATTATATTTGCCACTCTCTAAATAAAGTCCATAAAATTATTATCAATCAATATATTATTTATGTATCAAATCAAAATGGCTCTTTCATTTTGCATTGGCAGTTTAATGCACAAATTCAAGGTAACCTCAAATGCATACAGGACGTGCCGAAAGTGCAAGCAGCTATTTTTAGCAAAATAGTCCTCACGCACCCTTGACCGCGTTAGAATTAAAGACGAATCATTGAAATGAACGACCAGTTTCGTACCCTTGCCATTTGATGCATGTCAAAAGTGGGTATTTTGAATGCAGTCGAATTTCGCACCTCGGTAGCACAATGGCGAAATGCACTTGAAATTGTACAAAAAAATTACCCTTTACTAGGGTAGTGAGTCGGCCGTTTGTTCGGAATCAGGCCAATCATAGTTTTGCATGCACTTCGATGCAGTTCTGCAAACGAACAGCATTGCATATGAATTCTATTCAATGGTGTTTCCCAAGGATGCAGACTGCATACTTATTTTTAGGGTTGAAATATTTATATTCCAAGTATATTAAAGTTGTTTAATGCATACAAGCTAAGCTTGCAGTGAAAAATCGACCGTGAAATTGGTTTCTTTTACTTAAAAATAAAACAACAAACAATAGTAATTGTGTTGGCAAATTATCTTCAATAGGAAAATCACTTCATTTTCGCGACAAAATTGCTAAACAATTTAATCGCGAAAATGCTACAACAATTTGTAGCGTGTGCGGATGTAATTTGTCATCGGTTTTGCACGACTGTTAAAACTTTTCGCTAGTTTCGTTTCGAACTTTGTGTTGTCGTTAATCCAATTCCACGTATTCGAATAAAAAATGCACATATGTAATTATTTATAATCTGCGGTAATTTAGATCATGGCTAAAAGTTATCTTAGAAAATAATTGAACTTATTTGTACAGCTTTCTTCGTGTGAATTCTTACCATTACAAATCAATATGTCATGGATAATATGTATGTTATAATTATTATCGTATGTTCACTAAATTTCAGAAATAACATTGAATTCACCTGTGCATATTGAAAATCTATCTACAGTCTACACGCTCTGAAATTTAATTGCTCTAAAAATATTATAAGCATATTTTCTTGATATCATTAATTTTATTTATTTGAAAAATTCTTATTTGAATAGGCTTCACCCCTTTTCCCACAATGCTTAACTTGTCTCTATTTGCGAATTAATATTTTATTAAATTAATTATCATTAAAATCAAATTTACTTAACTGAAAATTATGCTTATTGATGACATAACTCTTTCTATGTTTACACAGTTGTCAATAGCTAATTAACAATTATTGAGAATCGTCGGAAGAAAAAAATGGCATTCAGTTTATTTTGCCTATATAATATTCGTGCGTTTATTTATTAGTACATTGACGACACGATCAGAATTGTATGAATAACTGAGAAATAGCAAAACTAGTGCGGAAATACATACATGTAATACCCTCATGTAAATCAATTTCGCTTTCGACGTCAGTATATATCACTGCGACAATGTTGACGCTATAATAGAGGTGTCCATATTTCTAAATATTTAATTTATTTTACAAAATTATTAAAAAAAAAAGCAATACATCAATATTACAACTGAAAATCAATATGTTTATACAAATAAATGTCGTTCATAATAGTCAAAGAATTTCAATAATACATATGTATATGTATACTGAGCAACCGCATATTATGTACATATCTCATGTAGACATCACAATGAATGATTGCAACTTTTAGAAGAAGAGCTAGGTCCAATAAACACTGCACTGGACCAGTGCACTGGTTAATTCTCAATGTTGTTATGCAGGTAGAAGATGGTGTGACTGGTAGACAGTTCAGCCATGACCATGTATAGGCTGAGCGAAGACGGCGGCAGCGACAAACCAGTCCACTTCTCGCAGAGGAATTTCGACAGCCTGCAACTGGATGAAGAGGGTTCGACGAGGGGCCCCAGTGAGGGACCCCGTTCGTGCTCTTTCAGCAGTCCAGGCTGTGAATTCACCACGGGCTGCTACGTGAAGCATTCAGCGGAATGCCACAGCAGTTCCATGCCCAATGTCAACAGGAACTTCATCAGCGACAATCGTCTCAGCAATGGATTCATAGCAGGTCAATATAACTCTGAAACATGTGTAAGCATTTTAAACTTTGGCACCGCATAAAAATGTATTTTTTTTTATTTTCTTTGTATAGACGTATCAAAGAAAAAAGACAACCGCACAAGTCTTGCAGTTCAACTTACCAGACGGGCAAGAAAAGGTTGCACTCCTAAATTATTGAGGAAAAGAATTCCCATATTAGAGTGGCTGCCAAATTATCGCCTCCCCGATGCAATATCCGATTTGATAGCAGGTATACACATTTCAATATTGACTTTTATTTTTTATTCTATTTAAAGTTCTCGGATTGATATCCAATACTCAACCGAAATCTGTTTGTATTGTATACTAACAATGATGTATTACGATTCAGTATTAAAATTTGAGTTTCACTTTCAGGAGTGACGGTGGGCTTAACGGTTATACCTCAAGCCATAGCGTATGCCAACGTGGCTGGTCTGCCACCACAGTATGGATTGTATTCTTCGTTTATGGCGTGTTTCGTTTACGCGATATTCGGCTCTTGTAAAGATTCACCGATTGGACCGACAGCTATAGCTGCCATACTGACCAGGGAGAACATTCACGATCTGGGTCCCGAGTTTGCCGTACTGCTTTGCTTTTTATCGGGATGCATCGAATTTTTCATGGGTATTTTACAATTAGGTAAGACAACATTCAGAATTGAATATGCATAGTTAACACAAATGTATTTTAACTTCATTTTATTATTTCAGGTTTTTTAATCGACTTCGTTAGTGGGCCGGTGGCGGTTGGATTCACTTCAGCTGCAGCTATAATTATTGCAACAACTCAAATTAAAGACATATTTGGGTTAGATTTTCCCGGTGGAAAGTTTCTTCACGTATGGCAGGGCATTTTTGAACACATCGGAGAAACTAGACTTTGGGACTCTTTACTTGGAGTGTCTTGTATTATTCTACTATTAGTTTTAAGGGTTCGTTTAATATCATTATTCAATGTTCTAAAATATGTTATACATTATAATCAAACCATTGCAATTAATTTACAGAAAATAAAAGACATACCGATGGGTTCAAAAGATGAAAAGGACACATCACAAGCTCGTAGCATGATAGCAAAAGTTTTGTGGTTCATATCGACGGGACGAAATATTCTCGTTGTAGTCGCATCGGCGGCTTTGGCTTACTCGTTCGAAGTATACCAACAAAGTCCATTCATTCTCACGGGTATCTAAATTGTGAATCGATTACGAATACTGGATTAATGAGCATTTTATTGAGATTTAGCATTTACAGGTCACGTAAAGCCGGGTCTCCCCAACGTTACGTTTCCACCATTCAAAGCAACCGTCGGAAACCACACATACACATTCATCGACATGGCGACATCCATGGGATCAGGGATATTCGTTGTGCCTCTACTGTGCATCTTGGAGAACATAGCATTGGCTAAAGTGTTTTGTAAGTTTACATATATTTTTTTCTTTGAAACGATTTATTGTAATTTTATGCAGATTTTGATGAAACGTCTTTTTTTTTTTTTTAGCCGAAGGTAAACCAGTCGATGCGACTCAAGAGATGTTGGCAATCGGATTATGTAATATAGCATCGTCTTTCGTAAGCTCGATGCCGGTCTCCGGTGCTTTATCACGTGGTGCCGTCAACAATGCCTCAGGTGTCAGGACTACGTTCGGTGGGGTTTACACGGGCATTATCGTACTTTTGTCATTGCAGGTGTGTAACATCTCATAAGAAACACATTATAAGATCAACAACAGTGTTCATAAGGATCACCGAGATTACTTTAGAAACAGCAAATAGGTAACCTTCCTTTGGGTAGATATAATAACAATTGGCCGTATACATACATTCACAGAAAAAGTGATCTTAAGCATACTATACGCTTCTAATGAACATTATTTTGCAAATATCAGTAGCTGCTTTTTATTTTTAAAAACTTAAATGAAAAAGACATGTATTTTTCTTTTTCAATAATTTCCAAAATTATTATTTTTTTAAACTATTTATTGAAATTTCTATTACTATTTCTGAAGTGTACAGGGTTCCTAAGATAGTAAATACATAAGATTGGATGATAGCAACAGCTGCTTCTATGTATGCTTAATAGGGTGATTTCTAAGATAATAATTATGAAGTAAAGGTAGCTTATAATTGAATTGCTGTTGACAGTAATTGGGGGGATTATGACAATGAATTATATAGGGTTCATTGGAATGTATGTTTTGATGATTGGTCATGGTCTATGTTCTTTTGGGCTATTTGTTCTAGTCAATTTAGTTTATGAGCGCACTGATTCCCTATCAACAATGTACTCTTATTTTCATTATTTTAGCTATAGTAATAATCCACCTAATCTATATCTATCAAGCCGGCTCATCTTACCCATTAAGCATTCAAAAAAATCTGGACAAAATCCCTTTCCACCCCCTTTTTACTTTCAAAGATTTACTGGCGGATGATAATTGAACACTTGACGTATTTAAGCGATGTACTTTACTTTTTGTATGTACATACATAACTTGATTATGAGTCATAATTCATGACTATTGAATTTGTTATATTTTCAGTTTTTCACACCATATTTCTCTTATATACCGAAAGCTTCATTAGCGGCCGTCATAATAGCAGCTGTGATATTCATGGTTGAACTTCACGTTATAAAACCTATATGGAGAACAAAAAGTAATTAGATTATTATTACACATCTTAACATTATACAAAAAATAATTTTTACGTTACATTAATGTTATTTTTTACAGAAATTGATATAATTCCTGCTGTTGTAACGTTTATATCCTGTTTGTTGATACGTCTCGAGTTGGGTATATTCATAGGTATATCGATTAACTTGATATTCCTTTTGTATGCATCTGCAAGACCCAGCGTGCACGTCAATAGAGCAATAGTATGTTAATTACATTAAAATAATATTTTATTTCTTGTACATAGATATTGTATTTGAATTGTTTCAATATTGTAGAGTATCCCTAGTGGTGTTGAGTACCTTGCTATAATGCCGGATAGAAGTTTAGTGTTTCCATCGGTGGAGTACGTGCGTGGTGTGGTTTCTAAAGCTGGTATTAAACAAGCTCCATCACGAATGCCGGTGGTGTTGGATGCGACACATATTCAAGGAGCCGATTTTACAGCAGCTCGAGTGAGTGTTTTCAAGTTATTTCTCTCGTTGGATGCAAAATTTAAGAACATTAATTAATTAATTTAATTCCAGGGGATTAAATCATTGATTGAAGATTTTCACGCGAGAGGTCAACCACTTATATTTTATAATTTGAAGCCGTCTATTGTTGAAATATTCCGAGGAGTGCAACCGAAAGAATTCAAATCCTGTAGATGTCCGATTGTTTTGGATGTTATGTTGCAGCATGCGACTCAGCCAAACGAAGATAAGAGGATTGCCACAATAACTGATATTTATTGTGATGGAAAAAAGTGAATTGTATTATATTTAAGTGTCCAGAGCAATAAATTAAAATACTGTGAGATAGAATAGTTTATATTGTAAGTTTAATTTAACTTATTGAGTACTGCTATAAAAAAATACTATGATAAAAATTAATTTTTAATAATCGGATGTAAAGTGAAAATTATAAAAGGCATGTTTTTAAATGTAATAAACTGTATTGTGCCTTAAAAATTTGTTTCAAAAATAATCACAAGTTGACTTGAAAAAATTATTAATGAGAATGTAAAATTGTAATATTATATAGGCTGTGACAAATCCTCATATAGAATAAAAACATTACATACTAAAGTTGGATAATCGTTTATATTTATCAAAAATCTCTACAAAAACCATTTCGGAAGATTATAATTAAAATTGTTAACTTTTGTAAAAAAATTAAATATCACCTTATTGTAAATAGGAAGGAAGTGAAAGAATATTTGATGTTGCTTAAAATTAACGACGTATCGAAATAAGTCTAGTAAATATAAATGAACCATAGTTGTAATAGAGAATGTTTATTAAATAATAAAATATTTATTTGTTTTTTTATTGCAGCCATTTGAACAAAATTAAGATAGGTTAATATTAAGAAAAAACGACATATAAATATTTCATTTATTATTTAAGTATGTATTAAAATTACATCTTATGGAGATCCAAGTTTCTCAAAAAAGGTTTTGGGAAAATTGGACGATTGTATCACAATAATTATAAGATATAAAAAGCTTTTGGAATCAATTATATATTTTATACAAACATTCAAAGGAAAATGTCACACTAGAGTGTATCGCAAATAAGAATTAATCAACAATACTCACATTACTTACTTGCTAAAGTGAAAATATTTTCGTAAGACATTGATTATCTATATGTACACAAACATACATACATACAGAAAGATAGATAAAAGTGTCATCTGATTTTTTCATGATTTTAGTAAGACTTCGAATAAAATCATTGATGGAAATGTTAACGGCTATCATGTAACTAGACAATATCGATATATAATTCTGTGAAAAATATTTACAGAATATACATATAATGAAAACATTTAATATCCACCACATATTATTAGATAATTTTTTAACCACTTCATTCTAAGTGAATTTTTTGGTTTTATGTATCGGAAATAATAAACCTTATTTCCGATATCATCTTAAATGAAACACAGATGTTTAACTTTTTGAATAGTTTGGAGGAATGTGAGGTGTGTGTTACGTGAATCAAATTGAAGTAATAATTATATTGTTTTATTTAAAATCACGTGTTTCAAATATTGTGACCTTTCCATTTTTTTATTATTTCGTCCACAAATTTAGTATTTTGTATAAACAATACCAAATCGACAGGTCGAATTTCGATGTTGATAGTGATATTTAGTATCATTTACGATATGTATAATAAAAAAGACCAAAATTAAAAGTATTTAAATGAAGATTAATTTAATTTGTTCTAATTTTTAAAACATCACAATTTATTCAAAATTTTGTATGAAATATTAAATCAGTCATGAAATGCAAATTTATACTAGTAACTAATGTTACTGTATAATGTATTCGTCATCACAAATATCAAGAATATATAAATACACAATAGAGCAGTCTGGAGCGAAAAAAATTCAGTCTGTTATAAATGAACAATTTCTTGATATTATGATAAATAATTACACTTTCATTGTGTAACTGCCCGATTATCTTCACTTCATCAAATATAGTCCACCAACTTAGAATTGAAAAAATAAAATACATCTATTCTAAAGAGTTAAATGCATATCAGAAATAAATATGTATTACACTACAAAAATTACACATTCTTTCAAATTCCATGTATCTATGTGTATTAGTACATATGTATACATATGTATTCAGTTGATTTAAATTTGATAATTATTAAAATTCAGTGACACTGCGACAAACAGGAGCAGCAGACTAATTGGTTCGTTTGTAATATTTCATAATTTGAAAAAAATGAGCAATATTTATGATATTCAACTATACAAAATTGTAGCGTCTTCGTAATTATTGACATACATACATATATAACATATTCATATGTGTATTATATTATGACAAAATGAGCATTAGCTATTTAATAATCGTATTACTAATGTTCAATGTTAAATTATTTATTTATATTTAAAAAATAATAGATGAACCGAATTTAGGATTTTAATTAAATATTTACTAAATTAGATAAATTTATAACATATTTTTGGGCAGTGTCAAATTTAACATTAATAAATCTTCGAAGAAAAGATAGAAGTTTTGATTTACTTGAGCCAATGTCAAATATTATTATAATTTCGATAATTAAAAAATTACATAAAAATTAAGATGAACAATGACTTAGAAAAAATTTAAGACATAGTAAATTTTCATATATTATACATATATAATAGAAATAGGTAACATATAATTACAGACTAATTTTACGACTAAGCCTGTAAATAAATGTCGAGTACATAATTTTATGTGAGAAAAGTATTCATTAACATGTTTTAATGCTTAAAGTACATTTACATTTATAATACATAAGATGATATATATAAAAAAAAATTTATAAATCTAATTGGAAGTTTGAGGACTTATCCTGAACAATAAAAAAATACGAGGGGTTTCTAAATATACCTAACTAATTTTTATTTTTTGTATAATTTGTTTTCGATTCACCTATGTACGTGTTATAAATATAAACAATCTTTCACTAATACAAATAAATATGGCTAATATGTGAAACGATGGCTGTTTTTGCACTTTTCTATCGTATATAAAATATGAAGATAATCAAAATCATAATAAACAATTAACTAACTAGAAGTGCGTCAATTATTTTTAATAAAAATAAATACATTTAATTAAAATGATTACGCTAAGAAAAAGCAAAAGAATTTTTTTAAATCAATGACATTGTATCTATAACGCTGAACGTATTTAAATTTATAATTTAAATATTTTACATAAGATCTTTTGGGTAATTTCAGCTAATGCCAAAATTTCTAAAAAAAAATATATTTGCATTGAAAATAATTTTTTTAATTATTACATTAGAGAAGAATATTCTAAGTTGAACATAGCATAAAATATAACAAGTGCTACATCCATTATATGTATAATCAAAGGAACGTGAAAATAATGAGATGAATAAAATAAAATAAATCACCAATATTTAATGTAATAGAACTAACTATGCAATTTCAATTTAGGGTATTAAGAATTTAATCTATTATAAATTATAAAATCACATGTCCCAATCCAAAATTGGGGCGACACGCATCATAAATTCAGATATTTTGGCAGAATAAAGGAGCTAACACATTTGTATACATTAGAATAATCTCATTTATCATTCAAAATGAGCAATCGATAAAATTAGACAATTAAAGTAACATTCAAGATTTCACCATCGTACAATTGAAAATTATTTAATTTGCAAATGCGCACTGTGACGTTCAAAACAATACAACGGTGAAAAAAAATTAATCCATGTTGCAATCGTCGGAAAAAATCCTGTGATACGCGGCTCAGGGTCGATCATTGCTGAAAACAAACGCGAAATTATTTCATCGCCGATTGGAAATATTATCGACGGACAGAGAACACAATACTCACTGCGGTCCCGGATAATAGTAGGGCGGGGGTCGTTCATATTCAGCAGGACCGTGATAGCGAGGGGGTCCACCCGCGGGGAAGTCCTCCCAATGCCTGAAACGCAAAGCGAACACGGTCAGACATGAATATTCCCAGGGGGGGGTTTGTGCGAACACGGCCGCGATGAGAACTCGTACACAGACAAACAAACACGCATTATATCGCATGTGCGATTAATATAATGATATATAGATTACTGTGTTAGTGTAAAAGCTGTGCGCTGTAAATTTGGTTGGTTGATTACTTGGGTGCCATGTCGTTGTAGCGGGCGGGGCGCGCGCCGTCCGGGGCGGGGGCGCGTGGCTCGCAGTCCCCCGACCGAGGCCGGCCCCCAGAACGCCCCGCAGCACCTCGGTCACTTCTCTCACCCCGGTCTGCCCGATCACCCCGATCAGCTCGACGTCTTCCTTGACCACCGGTCACCTTTTCTATGTGCTGAGAGCTAAAATAAAAACAGTTTCGTGTAAGTACTATACATTGAGTTCATACTTTTCAGGTTCAAATGTTTAGATTGATAGATTTTCTTTCGATTAATTAAATATTTCAATTGAAGTTTTAATGTAGACACTGAAAAAGCTTGTGTAGAGCAAATAAAAAAAAAGTAAAGTAAAGAATATCAGTACCGAAATGTAATAAGAATTACAGTGGAACCCCGATCTATCGTTTTTCAAGGGCCCCTCAAAAAAAACGATGAATGCGAGAACGATCACAACTAAATAACCTAAAGTAGTAGCGTGCAACATTTTTCCGACAGTTCCGACAGACAGAAGGAGAAAGTCCCTAAGCCTATCTATCTAACGACTTAAATCAAATCTTACTCGCGGTAATGGGGTTTGGTGTGCGTGGATGCTGCACACTATTTGGTAATTTAAGGCGCTCACACACCTTAGCGAAATCGCTGCGTCAAATTTTCGCCCCTATCGTCGTCCTATTCGCACCGATATAATTCGCATTGGTGCGAATCAACGACGATAGAGGGCGTCAATTTGACGCAGCGATTTCGCTAAGCTGTGTGAGCGCCTTAAAACCGAAAGTACAAAAAGCTTCGTTTGTACCGTTTTATTCTCAGAATGTCAGTCACAATTATGTACCGGCTTCCACCACTTTGGCGTAGATTGCAATCTTCAGTGCAATTGTTTAGAAATTCCGAGAAAAAAAGGGGTGCTTCATACTTTTGGCCAAGGCTGTACATATATGGGTTCTCGCACGTGCGAGCGAGCAGAATGACAAATGTTCAACAAAAACGATCAATCGGGGTCAAATTTGTAACGGGACCATAATATTTAGAGGATAGATCGAGGAACGATGAATGCGAGATTATTTAACACTGTTCTTATGGGTGTTTGGCCGGGACTATGAAAAAAGAACGATGAATGCGAGAACGATAGATAGGGGTTCCACTGTAGTTGAAAAGAACAACAAAATAGCATTAAATAAACACACAGGCAAAAACCACAAGGAAAAACCCTATAAATACAAAAACAATAAATAATAGATTTAATCTCAATTCAAATAAAAAATTTCCATGGTTTGAAATTATAAAATATTATCTGCACCTTCTTAAGCCGGCTGTAGACGATGCGTGCGTTCGCCCCGTCTACACTGGCCGAATTTTTTCGTACGGATAAATTTACTCACAGCTTCTCGATTCGGCATTTGAGCGAGCACACGCCTTGTCCGGTGCCAGCTTTACAGTTAAAGTCTACGGTCTGATGTGCAATAAAGAGTGTGTAATGTGTGTTGCACTGCTTACTCCGATTTATCGGTTTGATTATAAATCAATGCCGATTAAAAGTAAATAGTGGAAGTGTACAACAGTTTTACACATTCTTCATCGCCGAACCTTTTCGTTTACGGCTACCGATAGCTATAGATATTGAAATTTTAAACCAAACCATGCAAATCGTTACATAAAATAAATAGTATGATATTGTTAAAAATTATAGATAAAATGAAATGAATGAAAATAATAAAAATAAAAATAAAATACATAAATCAATAATAACCACACTGAATATTAATTATTCGTTGAAAAAATTTTGATTTGATTATTATTAACATAAAAAGAAGCACATAAATCATGCGTCACACGTAAAAAAAAAAAAAACTTAAAAGGCGTAAAACTGTAAAAGTAATGGAGTACTATAAAACTGTACGACATACCACAAACTTTGCCACTTTTTCAAATCTCCATTGTGATCACAATTACTATTTTCAAAATTGAAGTTGGACATGTGAAACTGCTATTTATTTTGTATCAACATATATTTTTTATTGCTACGCATCTTTAAGATATGTAAAACTTTATAGTAAATTTGTGCATATGACAAAATCATTATGATACGAATTCAATAAAATTCAACCACGATATGAATACAAGGCGTTGTAATCAGAAGCAAAAATTGTAAAATTTTTGATAGCAAATTATTTATAGTATACAATATGATTCAAAAAGTTGTAAATTAGTAAAAAATTTCGTGTACGTTAATTACTAATTTAATATAAATTATTTACAGGTATTAATTGTGCGTATCATAGATGCAAAAATAAGAGTTTCAATGATCTCCATTTGAAACTATTGCAGAATTAATTTCAGCAATCAGAGTGTTCTCTTCTTTGTTATTTTTATGAGAAATGTTATCACTCATATCATTTTTGATTTCAGAAATCTGATAACCCTTATTATCTTCTCCGTTGACAATAGGAAGTCCATTTTTTACATTATCACTTTTTCGAATTTCTTTTCTATCTAAACTAGATTTTTTTTTCTCCAATGATTTGTTATTTTCTATACTTTTCTTATTATGACTTATATTTTCTTTGTAAGGCTTGTCAATTAATTTAGTTTCTACGATACTTTTCGCTGAATCCAAAACGGAATCAATAATACAAACAGCAGTTTCACGTGCCGCACTCTCATCATCTTTTTTAGTGGATTTGGATTTTCTATCTAAGCTGACGTGACGTGAATAATTTCCATCGTTAGGGCATACATCGTCTTCTGGTACAATAGCGATGTAACATTCATCTTTACTTGAATATTTGGTACCGATTGGTAATGTCCTGTCGTCTATTTTACCATCGAACTCACTCGAATACGATGACTTAAAAGAGAATTTAATCGGTCTACCAAAACTTGTGCGAGGTGATTTAGAAACTTCGGTGGGTTGCTTATATTTTGTAATGTCTGTGGACACCGATTTGCCACGTCGTGCTTCGAAATCCCTTATTTTGTCTTCTATGTTGGACGAATTCCTTTTCAAATCTTCTTTTCTACATGCATTGACATAAAACAGTTCGAATATTATAAAATTCTGAATATAATGTTAGAAGGGAAAATATATACATAAATAGAATAGACCAGACTGCTGTTCAGGATCAGAGATTTTTTGAATACTCCATTACTTTTAGTACGATTATTGGAGCTTGTTAAAAAATTACAAAAAAATATATAATAAAAACTATAGAATCGAGAAATAATACGTAACGAAATTTCTTTCACAGTGCTATTTTACCAATATACAATTGTCAGGTGAAATAAAACTCAAAAAAGATTGATTACCTGATGATTGCTGAGAAAAATAGGAATTAGTGGATAGTTAAGGTTTAATGAATACAAAAATACTTAATGTTACCGTGCAATAAATAGCATACTTACATGCAATTAATAAATAAAAATAATTATGAAAATAAGACAAACTTACTTGGCCAGGGGTATATTATCACGATCTGCGTATGCATCATACAAATACTCGCTGCAAAACAAATACACCAGCCCAACATTAGACGACTGAGGCCAACACAATGCATTATGTAATTAAAATAAAAAGAAGATCCATAGAGCACTTTACTACTTCAACTATGATAAACCACACATATTGTAGGTTTATATTTAATATGATTTTTAAATGATTTACATGAACGAACAAATTTTATGCTAAATTTCAAATAAAAATGACTAATTATGAAAGTGAAATAAGCACTGTTACGTGAATGTTAGTGCTCTGTGGATGAAAACAAAATTAAAGTAAAACAAGAATGCAAATTAATACATTAATGATCATGACAGTAAGCTTATAAGCAAATCTGAAGTGTTGTGGTAATTCAGATATTTTGTGCAATAAATAAAACATTCAAAATAAGTACATTAGGAGTGCGCAACGAGTCAACATTAAAGAAATTTTAAGATGAATAAATTAATATAAATTATCTTTTATTTTTTTTGAGCAATAAATATTACAAACGCAAACCGAAACTGTTGCTTTCCCCTAATGAACATTCACACTCTCACACATACTGAGACATACATACCTAAATAACTTTCATTTAGTATTAAATGTTATTAGTTATTAAAAATAGATATTGGTAGTCACAATATAAGTAAAGTTTTAAAATATCCTGAATATTACTAGTCTAAATGAACTTAATTAGATTACAAGTTACAACATCTATAAATAAAATAAAAATTATTATGTGAATGATGATGAAAATTTGTAAAAATGCAGAAATAACACACAAGCAAACAAAATACGAACATGATGTACATACTAGATTTGCTGGACAACAAAACGGTTACTTTATTATAATAAACACTGAATTTCGTAACGCATGCGTTTGTAAAAAAATCCAAGCTAAAATGTATTTATTTACTCCAAAGAATACATTTAAATATCGAAAATATACGCATAAACAAAAATAATTATTCTACTACTGTTGATAGTTTTGTGGATAGAAAAATAAACGCAAATCTAGTATCACATTGAAGTAATTAAAGAGTGTACATATATGTACATATTATGTATTATGTACATACATAATAAAAATTAGAAAGGGTTGTCTGAAGCCCTATTTGTCTTATAGACAATAAGCACTAAATTTTTTTTCCGAATTAAGCATTGAATAAAATAATCAATAACCTATCGAAAGTGATAAAAAGTATTACGACAATGAAATAGCGTAAATTTGTAGATGACATTAAAATTTTTGAATTTCTTTTCTGTGCACAAAATCATAATACAAATCAAACAGTTCAATTTAATATTTAATGATCAGAAAAAATATAAACCAAAAGCAATATTTAGACAATCCTGACAACAGTCCGATCATTGAAAAATGGATATATGATGAAATAAAGAAATACGACATAATTGATGAATATGGTTATGAAAATATATGAGACTTATATACCTACATAGGTACATGTCGAATCAACAACTGGATTAATTTTCGTTATTGTTGTTGGAAAAAGAGTACCAATATTTTCTTAGCAAATTACTAAGTTCTACTTATGGCAAATTACAATAAACTTAAATATCAAATACATACGATTCAACTAGCGGTCCAGGATACGGATCTGACTTTTGATAGAGAGTAGCAAGTTTCACGGAAAGAATTATCAGAGGAATGAATAGAATTATGCAGCAACCGGCGGCAAACCAAAATCCATTCTATAAATAAAATTTAAATATATTTATATTCCTTCGAACTGCTATTCATACAACATGTAATATAAGCATAAAAACTTACGAATGGTAATAAAATTCTGCTACACGTGGCAATAAGAGTAGCATTATATGTGTTCGATAGTGGTCCACAATGTCCAACTTCGTTGAGAGTATGATGAGCAACACGTGTTAAATATGTCCTTACGCGAGATCCAATACTTGTAGCAAAAATGTATGTAAGCTAAAATAATCGTAAATTATTGTTTTTCGTAATTACACAAATAACAAAAATCATTTAGTGTGAATGAAAATGTACAAAAAAATGCATACATTTTTAATAGCTTCTGGTCCTTGATCTGAAAGATACCTTTCAGCTTCTTCCGTTTCTTCAACTAAAGATATTACAGCCTCTTTAAAGGAAGAATGATTAAATTTCAAATTGTCTCGTAATTGTATGGCTGTATCCTGCAATAAATTTTTAAATGCATCAAATACCTCATATGTATAACTTAATATTCTAATACATATATGTAATTATAAAATTGTATGTATTTTACTTACATTCAACATTTCAGCTTCACGAATCATTGGATTCACGAGATTAGTTTGGTAGGTTTCAAGATGTAAGGCTTGATTTCTAAGATTAAATGTCACACTTGCAAAATCTTGGCGATTCGAAATTTTATTCGCGGTGTCCTTAAGTTGTTTAGCCAAAGATGAAAGATCAATTGAAGTTATGTTGCTAACAAGCTAAAAATAAATATATATATAAAATAAGTATTGAACATCACTTTCTTATCTGTACAATGTACATATGTATATTCGAATAAATAATAAATAAGCAATGAGTTTTATACTAACCACTTCGGTAAATCGATCAAATGGAAAATCTGAAAGTCCACTCTCTGAAAGCTGATTCAATTTCTGTTTTGCAGAATCTTTCAAAATGACATAGTCTCGCTGGTTGAATGATATACTTTGATGAACTTCCTTAATTTTATCATTAAGCTCTTTCTCTGATTTATCTCGAAGAGCATTCATATCTACAATCTTTTCAAGTTTCAAAACCTATAAAATAACTTGTTTTGTAAAATATAATAAAACGAAAACATACTTTAAATAAACATATTTCATGTGCGTCCATGCTCTTTTTAACAAAGAAAATAAAACTTCAAAAAAAGCACTGACTCGGAGTTAAAAATAGATTAGCAACACATTAATTTACTAACTTCGTAAATTGTTTTGTTTTGATGGCAAGCTGTGACAACAAAGCTCATGTTAAAATCGTTTTTTGATTTTCCCTTAAATAAGATTTGTTCTAGATTCACAAATTCATCAATCAACTTGAAAAGTTGATCATCTTGTGGATTTCTAAAAATAATTTTTATGTTATATGCTTTGGTTTTCATTAAAATATATACAGTAGAAACAATAAGAAATATTACTTCAACGGATCACATATGGCTCTTTGAGCTACCACTCCGATCAGAAAATATACCAAGGTCATAGCTATTAAAACTATTCCAAGTAGAAACATAAGTGCAACAGCCCTGAAACATTCAAATTATTTAATAAAAAAATAATTATAGACTTTTGAAATACATACATATGCATGTAATCAACTTACAGCATAAGAAATTTACTACCAGCTCCTTTGTTGCAACAATCATCACCATATCCATCGGGACGTTTGCCACAAATACCACACAGTAATCCCATCACAATGCACGTTAATATCTATGTAAATAATTAAAATAATTGCATTTCTTAAAAGATTGACGATAAATATTTTAACACAACATTATCAAATACTTGCCAACAAAAGAATACAGCATAATCCAAGTCCAATATACCAACCATAAATGGTGTATGCATCTATGTATTTTTTCGCTTCTTCTATGTGAGGTTCGGTTTTATCAATCGCATCATTTGCATCATTAACTATTTTTCCCAATTTTGAAGCAAATTGCTGTATTTCAGTGCCTAAATATAAATTGAAATAAGTTATAAAAGTAGAAATGATTCTTTTCGCATAAACTTAATTTAGTAAAATTGAGGTTCCATAGCTTATTTATCAGTGTTGGATATGATAAACTGTGAACTTTGAAAGTATGAGTTGGAACGAGGATAAAAAAATCTGGAAAGTGTGGTGAGGTTATTTCTCTTTATTTAGCAGTTAACCGCTAAACTATAAAGTTTAATAACGTATTCTAAGCTCTGTCCTGTTCAAAGTTCACAATGTATGATTTTGTATTTATAACAACCTGCATTCTCGATAGCTTTCTTTAGCTTTGGTATTTGTTCATTCACTGATTTTTCTATACTTTGCTTGATATTATCGAACACTTTTTGTCCTTCTTTGACCTCTTCTTGAATATTTCCATCAATCAATGCAGTAACTTTGCTAAGCAGATCAGATACATCAGGCAACTAAATTAAAAATAAGTAATTTTGAAAACTCATAAAATAAGTCTTTTTTATAAACTATTTGTTTTAAAAAACCATTAATTTAATAATAAAAAATATATTTCGTGTATTATAATTATTTATCTATCATATACCAACCCTCGGAAAATATTTATCAAGCATCTGATTGCAGCATGAAAAAATATTTCAAATTTCAATTATACATCACTGTGTCAGGATAAATAAAATTATCTTTGAACTTAAAAATGATAAGATCAATAAAATGTGTTACCTGACTGAAATCAATTCCAGACGTATCCAGTTCTCCTATTTTATACTTATCAAGTATCTCACGACATTGTTTCTGTTCACAAGTGGTTAATGTGTGTAGCAATTCTCTTTTGACACGTCGAAGTCCTAAAATTTAATAGTATTAAAAAAATAGTCGTACGAATTTTGTACATTATAAAAACGTTGAAATATAACGAACCGTCATTGAGTTGGGATGCATTCGTTCTCAAATCATTAGTTACTCGTCTCATGTTAGTCAAATTTTCTTTAACTTTTCCGAGATCTTTCACCATTGTATTGAGTGTTGTCACCGAAACTGCACGAGAAAATTCTGTGAGCTGATCCGAAACTTTTGCGCCGCCAGCTAAAATTTAAAATGAGAACACAATCAGCTGAAAATACTTTTGGTAAATATTGAAAGTAGGCAAAAAAAAAAAAAATTACTTTGTAACATTGTAAGTAGACTTGTCTGAAGTTCACGGTAGTTGACAGTTAGCAGAGTATCAACATGTCTATGAGTGACGTTCAAAAAACTTTTTGTATCGTATAAACCAGCTCGAGCAGCGTTAGGTAAATCGTAAGCACCTTCTTGCATTCTTTCATTTGTAACAAATGTACACACCAAACCGAGCCTACAAATAGATAGTTTACATTAATATCGCTGCAACTATTTATGAACGAACGGTTTACATCAAAATCAATTGAAGTTTACATGAATACTGTTGTAATGCAAATGAGCACCGTGGCCAACATGTGCTTTCTACATTTATCGTGCTTTTTGTCAAACGGTTGAGAACGGGCTCCACAATTACCGGCGCATCGACAGCAACAAAAACAGAACCTGAAAAAATAAAGATTTATAATATTAATCATATTACGCAAGATCCAGTGCACACCGAGAAGCATGGAAAGATGTATACTTGGTATAACGAAAATAGATCGCAAGAGGAATACACGGGTAAGAAGTATGACCAAAGTAGCAGATATAGCAGAACGTGTAAAAAAGTTGAAGTAGCAATGGGCTGGACACAGCGAGAAAATGGATTGCAGATGGACACAAGAAAGACTGGAATGGTATCCGAGAGGATGTGAAAGAAAGCGAGGTAAACGGAGTGGAAGATGGGCTGATGAATTGAGAAGAATGTGTGGAGTCAAAAGGATGCAGATTGCTCAAAACAGACGGGAAAGGAAGAGGATTGGAGAGGCCTTCATCTAGCAGTAGACGGTGAACGGCTGAAAATGATGATGAATATCAATCATTTATGAACTGTACGAAGGAGAGTTCAAAAACTTACCCGACGATAGGCAGCATCACACCCAAGAGTACTCCAATGACCACGACGGCTACAATTCCTGCATAATGGGTGGCTATGGTTTGCCATTCTTCGGTTAAATCACCAGCAAGTTCGATGTGACCTCCACGTACTTCGAGAAGACCTATAACAAAGCGAGAACTCATTTAGTACATTTTCATTTCACAAAATGATTATTTGTCATTTTATCAATAAATTGAGAGCAGTTTCCCCAGCCGGATCTGTAAGCCACTCCTAGATCATTTATGTATGTATATATGTATGTACGTGAGTGCAATCAACGATAACGGTATTTCTGACATAGTCACTCTACTTTCATTCAAAAAAATTTAAAATTACGATTTTGATTTGAAATCACATTACAACAACTTCAGCTGATGTAATAGGCGAAAATCAATACAAGTTTTTTTACTAAACACACAAGGCGGTCGTTCAAATAAACATTTCTTAGTACATACATACATCGTTAGGAGTATGTCAATAATCAATAAAACCGCTCACGAGTATGGCGTCAAAACGATTTAATTAAGTATTTGAAGGGATTGGCTGAATGATCACTAGTTGAACAGGACCTGGTAGTGAGTAACGGTCGGGGAGCATCATCAGAGCAATCAACGTGATAGATACATAGACGTACACGTTGCTAACTGGTTATTGCATTAAATCAATGTAGTTCAAACTCCCGAGGGCAAAATCATTTGAAGATGAGCAATAACCGCTATACGTAAGAGCAATCACTACGAATTTACACCAAAATTGAAAATTTTTCATTTATTTCATGTCACCTATATATGTACACGAGTCAAAGTCTAATCGCTTCAAATTGGTGACTTAATAAAAAAGCGAAGATAAGATCGTATTTTATAATAGCGAACAATATGGCAATTTGCACATAAAGAATGCCATTTTTTACCACCACAATGTCACGAGACGTGACAATGATCCTTTTTCGTATAACGGAAGTCATGAAGCGACTGTGACATTCAGCGACAAAAACAATACGAAATGAGACAGTGTCACGGACGATGAGTTCAACTTCCGATTTTGTTTTGTACAAATAGAGGCAATATTTTAGTGTCCAATTCGTACTGAAATATTTTCAGAACGTATAAAAGATAATAAACGTTGAAATATACGGCACTAAATAGATTGGCGTTTGATTAAAAGCGTTGCGCTACTTAGCGGTGATTAAATTTTCCCGCGGCTCACCCGGGAAATTCATCGGAAAAGTGAGTTCGCGAAAGAGAACAGCAGTGTAATGTATGTACATTTCAATGTACATACATAGATACCATACATTAGAAAACCCCAGAGTAAACACTGGATGTCGGAGGAAACCAATAAACATGTCGCTTTACGACTAATGTATAGCTTATAAGAGTCGTAGCAAACATAGGCGTTGTATGTATATTTAAACCGATACATACATACATACAAAATTAAATTGGAAAACTCTAGACATTTTCAATTGGATGTGAGGCGAAACGTTATCGATTTAAAAAATACACACACATATTGAGAACAATACAAAATATGAATAGAGACTACCTTCACTGACCCACTCTGCAAAATTCAAAGACGAAATGCGAATCGCCATAATCTGATTTATGATACTATAGGCCGTCAATGGAAAAGTTTGTAACAATTACATTTACGAAAATATTCAAAAGAAAACAGATTCAAGACAACGTTTCGCGTGTGTGAAAATAGCAGAGTATCGCGTGCGGTAAAAACTGTATTTTTTTGCAGATAATTTGTACCCGAAAGCGAATAATTCATTCACCTTGCGTATCACCTGTCTCGGCGTATATTCACGAAGTGTCGTGCAATTAAGTTGCCAACGCGAATATGGAATTTGAATTTGTCGGTACGGAAAAAAGGGACGAAAGCGAAAATATTGCAAGTGCATCGGTGTTTTCCTTAATTGCCCATACGCGAGAAAACATCTGCTTTCGATAAAAACGAACAGACGCAATTCGAGGCGAGCTTTCAGAATGAAATTTTGAACGATCACTGAACATCTGCACATTAATTTATATTGCTCCATTTATAAAACAATACGTTTTAGAATAAAACGATACGAGGAAAAATTATGTTACGTAACAAACATTAATTTCAGTGGATTGTTCAGGTAAAAAGAAAAGCTCGCAAAAGAAAGAAAAACCTTCTTACATTCGAAGAGAATAGCGAAATTGCGACGGAAAAAAGATTTTTGAGGGGTGTTTTATAAATTGAAAAAGTCAAACCAAAAAAAAAAGGTCTACCAGTTTAAGGGGTGTGGGAATCTTGAAGGGTATTAAGAAGATGGGGCGGAATGAAAAATGTATCAAAAATATATCGTGCGCAATTCAAACACGAATATATACGAATATAAACCAATTATTACATTCAAAGTATGAAATATAACAGAATTAGAAAGCTTTCGACGTGACCGAAACGAGGGACATGTAAAAAGGTGTGGGTCACGTGAAGCGTTTTATTTACGCTTCGAATGACCGCACTGCAACTACCCTTAAGCAGAAGAGGGGTGGGTCACGTCGACCGTGAGCGAAAACGAGAGGAAGGAAACGGTGCAGAAGCAGATGGAAGTGTACATACTGTGGCTCGACCATGCCTTGTCATTTATGCAGAGAAAATGTGTGAAGAGGGAAATGTTGTGAAAAATTCAGGGGCGAAGAAGCGAGCAGTTGCGTTATAATAAAATGGTTCAAAATTATTGTCGACATGGGACACATTTGCAGTAAGCCATGTCTTGATGTAAAATATTAATCACAAATTCAACGACGTTACTATGCACAAGAATTTTATATCAAGTTTATAAACAATAGATACTTTATCTATACTAGGTATAAGGATAAAGTACATAAGTGTTTGATTGGTTTTGTTTGAGACCAACCTACCCGTCCAATCAAAATATTGTACGTGGTTCGTTTATTTAACCGAAAAATTTTATCGATAGTAAAGTGATGTACGCGTATGAAAATTCGGCAACCTCACAGAAATCGCTGATTCCTGGAAAACCCTCGCAGCAGCTGACGCGACTCGTGCAAAATTTGAAATCTGACGGATCAATAAACGAGATACCCCATCCTGAGTCCAGAGCACAACTGCGTATCGCGAAACGTTCGAGGACAAACACTCATTTATTGCAGCAATCAAGTATTCAATTAAGAAAAACGTCCCCTTTGATTGTGTCAGAGAAACGTTACTCACTTCAGAACGCCAGAAGAGAGGCAAACTTTCCTTCCATAAAATAAAAACTTTATATCTGTGTACAAACCAGTGTGCATACGTTTTACAATTTTGGTAGACGCTTATGGGATGAGTTTTTATTGAGTGAGCTTATTACCATGACAACGCAAGCTAACTGCGAAATACAGGTGCTTGCGACTTTGTGAACTGAGTGTGGACCAGAGGTAGTCAAGTGTACAACAAAACCGCTACACGAATTTTAAAATATACAAATTTTAAATTAGTATAACGGAACTATGTATATTTTTGAATAATAAGTTATTATTCAAAAATAATAACCAAAGCATTTCGTTTTGGTCTAGCGTTGCCTGCTATCCCTTTTGTATTGTTAAGTATTTTTAAAAACGTGTGAAAATGTTATTACGCCTGTTATAAAACTAGTAACTGCCCACTGAGAGTGTCATCGGGTGGTTAGCAACCCCTATGTGTGTATGTGTCGTGCTGTGGTATGCGATACGTGCGAGTGTTTGTGAGGTTATGTAGCGTGACCACCTCGCGCAACCCATGTCGTTAGTGAGTGAGCATACGTGTTCGTGCCGTGCCGGGTATGTGAGCATTCCGCGGCTAGGCTAGCCAGCCAGCCAGGCAGATTCCTGCGCAACTACATATGTATACCTATAGTAATGTCAGATGAGATACCCTCAGTTGTTGTGAACACTTTGGGACGCATCCATTTCAGAAAGCCAGCTGAAACATTACTTCCCCGTAAGGATAATGGATTAATAATTACGTAGTAACGATGCTGCGAGAGCTATTTAACTCGGATACATCTGAAGGGTTGGTAGATTCACGGTTTTTGCCCTCGTGAGACATGCGAGGGTTGTTTGCCCCGGGCGCATACAAATGCGTCCAAAGGACACTAAGAACAGTGACCCTCTCCTGAACAATTTTCATCTGTGCAAAATCTCTGGAGAAATTATTAAAAACCGATTCTACCTATAGAAGTATGCGCAATAAGATAGCACGAAGATTATTATGGCAAAATAACTCTTTATACTTTTATGGAGGGTTTGATGATTGATCTCAGTGCCATGGTAAACATCACAGATGGGCA
Organism: Parapsyche elsis; assembly: GCA_022651745.1. Taxonomy (NCBI): domain Eukaryota; kingdom Metazoa; phylum Arthropoda; class Insecta; order Trichoptera; family Hydropsychidae; genus Parapsyche; species Parapsyche elsis. Next base: position 2,181,617 of record JAGVSN010000004.1, on the reverse strand, counting down.
ATGCTCACACGGTGTTGAGCAATTCTATTATACATTTGCAATTACTTTGTGTTTATGCCACAAGCTTACATTAGATTACGCTTGATTATATCGATTGCGTAATAAAAAGTCGGCCGTTGACTCAATTGTAAGCATGGGAATTAATAAATTGGCACTAGAGAAGAAAACGAGAACGCATGATCGAGCTCACGGTCTGCTATGAATGCGCAACAGAATCGTTCAACTGGTGAATCGTTAGATTTATATTTTTATCCAATTTACACGAAAACACTTCACGCGTGTGTTTCTATTGGTTTGATTTAGGATGTCTTGTTGCGTCAGCACAAGGAAAAATATTCAGAATAGCCATTTTTATCGACGGAGGATAAGGTTAAAGTGGTTACGTGACTCGATACCAAACGAGCGTATATTCGCCGTAAATACCTATATATTATGTACAGTGAAAGAAATAAATTTACGGATGCGAAGCGGTAAAACGAAAATTGCGTAACGGAAATGATCCGAAAAGTTGGAAAGTACTTCTATGTATGTACATACATACATCCCCATCATTGATTACGCGCTGCCAAAGTGGGGTCGTACCGAAATTAATGAACAAGACCTCTGAACAATTATTACGTATTCATCGAAACAAATCTATTGAAGTATAGCAACCGTCGGGGATTGATGAGCAAAAGCGTGTACCGTTCACTGCTATGTCACTTCAGAAATATGAAGAGGATCGCACTTTAATTTCCTTTGAAGGACTCTCCATTCGCCAATTTCTTTTGATCAATCGGAACGAATCAAACGAATTTTAAGATGCCTCTTTTTTTCTCAAATGTTAAATTGAGAGAGTTCCTTTGTTTTGTTGTTCCTTTCCAATCAAAATTGGTCTCCGAATAATAAAATAAAGAAACAGATAACTAAGCGTAAATTTACGAGTGTTAGTTCGCGTGCGACCATCAACATTTCAGCACTTACAATTAGTAGATAACCAACATCTACTAAACAAGCTGCTATTTGTTGTGGATGTACCTACATACATATGTATATACTGTATACTTGTATAGCATGGGTGCTCAACCGGTCGATCGCGAAGCAAAATTTAGTCGATCCCGAATACGAATTTGCTTTTCTAATTTTGAATGAATATTACTTTCCGTTTTTCAAATTTTCTAAAATGGTACAATTTTATTTACTAAGCCCCGACCAATGTCTAAACGGTCTTCCTGGGCTCGTGCATATCAGTTAACGAAAAGGATAAATGGTCAAAGGAAAGGACCGTTATTTTTTCGTGGTATGCATTTGTTTAATCATTGGTTCTTAGGTACACAAGTTAGGACTTCTTGGAACTTTTAACATCTGCTCTATCGTAATACCGCATACTTTCTTCGAAATTGCTAATCCAAAATCCGCGATCTTATGAGAAACTATATTTAAACGACTGCATTCAGCACTGCGGACACGTTTGACCTTGATGATTGTTCGCGTTTTGCTACAAAATAGGTTTATATTTTCATCGCATATCTTTGTCGATTGCTTTAAAAAAAAACTAAAAAAAGTTTACCAAAAATTTGTACTAAGATTTTTATTAGTATATTGTGTGTATCCGGACCCCCCCCCCCCCTACATTTTTGCATGAAAGTCGATCGCCATGCAAATTAAACTAAAAAAGTAGCTCCCAAATTAAAAAAAAGGTTGAGCACCCTTGTGTTTAGTGCATAGTATAAACTTCCCGTCTGTTTGCTGTAAATCCACTTACCGAAAAAGTGCACGTGATAGTGCATCCGAATATGAATAAATATTTATACACGTGCCAAAAATGGTAACCGGACATAAGAGAACAAGACAAAAGAGAACAAGACAAAACAGAACGCGACAAAAGAGAACAAGACAAAACAGAACGCGACAAAAGAGAACAGGACAAAACAGAAAAGCGATAAAGAGAACAGTGACAAAACAGAACAGTGGAAAAATAAAATATTTATTTTTGTCGAATCTATTTATTAATCACATACATACATACATATAAAAGAAAAATATTATAAAAATATATAAATATACAATATGTATAAAAAAACGATGACAAAACAAAACAGTGGAAAAATAATTTTTTTTTCGTATGTATCTCGATATGTCTAATTAAATACATATAAAACAAAATATAAAAAAAAAATATATAAATACATAAGTGTCTTGTCGAGGGTATCGGACGGTGGTAGATGTGACAAATTTATCAGGGCATTTAAAAATTTTATTTTTCTACTTTTCAGTTTTGTCATGTTTTGTAAATTCCGTGTTTACATATATACGATATATGCAAATTAGTTCGAATTGGATTCCGTCCGATTTTCCCATATACATACATACATACATATGTATTTTTCAAAATTCTTAAAAAAATATATTAACATTTAATCAAAAAACATAATATTTTATTATATATGTAGGTATGCATATAAATAAAAGAAAGGTTTCTTTAACCACATAAAAAAATGTTAAATATTAAATGCTTATGCAATGTCAAGCCATAAAAAAATCATCGCAGTTAATTTAAATGCCCTGATAAATTTGTCACATCTACCACCGTCCGATGCCCTCGACAGGATGCTTTTATATATTTATATATTTTTATAATTTTTTTTATATTTTGTTTTATATGTATTTAATTAATAAATAGATACGACAAAATCGAGATACATACGAAAAAAAAAATTATTTTCCACTGTTTTGTTTTGTCATCGTTTTGTTATACATATTGTATATTTATATATTTTTATAATATTTATAATATTTTCTTTTATATGTATGTGATTAATAAATAGATTCGACAAAAATAAATATTTTATTTTTCCACTGTTCTGTTTTGTCACTGTTCTCTTTATCGCTTTTCTGTTTTGTCCTGTTCTCTTTATCGCTTTTCTGTTTTGTCCTGTTCTCTTTTGTCGCGTTCTGTTTTGTCTTGTTCTCTTTTGTCATGTAACCGCCAAAAATACATAGAATGAACGTATTTTTAAATGGCGATTCAACAAGATTTTCACGAACATAGAGGGCCACTTAAAAATACACACACCGGAAACATTGATTTTGCTTTTAAAACGAAATTTACAGCGTATTGAATATACGAAATTAATTTGAATTTATTAATTTGAATACACGAAAAATTTCCTTCTTATCTGTATCACATTGATATGACGCCCGTTAAGGAAAAATATTCTAGGTATGTATATAAAGTATTCTAGGAATAGGTAAGATAAGATCCTACATTGACGTAACTTTTATTGGTAAACGTATAAATTAATGTAAATTTTAAGTCGCCATTTGTACATACATATTACATACATGAGCAATAGCATTATTGAACCTTGTTGACACGGGGATTTTCAAGCCACAACAACCCTCGACCAAAAATCGATAATGTTGCACACAGATACACTTTAACGTTGACACGTTTCGTTATGATTTAACTGTGCACAATATGCGTTTTGCGTTTTGAAACGCGTGCAAAATTCAGGTCACGAGCCCACCATATTATGTACATATGTACATGTACGAGTTTCAGACAGACATTAGCCAAATTGAAGAGACAAGACTGGAAAGCAAAGCTCGACGCGAATGTTTCATTCCTTTGTATAAATTAATACGAGGTCTGACAATATTCCGACAGGATACACAATGAGCGTTTCCTTTTTCGCACGAATTGATTAAAACTGAACATTACATTAGGCACAGTGAAAAACGAACCTATTGTTTACTGACAATGAGCAATTTTCGTCTGGATGCGAACCTTTCAAATAGTAAAATTGAAAACTTGCGGTATTGTGACGTCAATTAAATATCATATAAAAAGATTAATTTCGAAAATTAGTAACAATACAACTTTTGTGGTCGTATTCGACATGTTTTCGGAGAAATGTTTGTGCGTTAGTAAATGCATATTGCACATTTAATAACTGTTCATGATTTCTGATTAGATCGACCATTCGTAAATTTCGCATCACTGTCGATTTTGACGACACATAAAAACGGGATTTAAATATTCTACCCACAGATCGGTATACCTACATCGAGGATATATGTAATTATAAATACTGTGGCTCGTTGAAATAAGGCGAATTGAAAACAAAGAGCGCAAACGAGGATGATTCACGCATGCCAATGAACTTCGGCGACAGAACCAGTCTAGCGTGCGCCGAAAGGGTTAAACCCCTTGGGCCTGCTGTGGGTTCCCGACAATAACGGAGAGTTTCTGTCTCCTCCATAAAAGACCAGATACAAATGTATTTATATATTGAATGAATGTGTGTGTATGTATCAGTCATCATCATCACTAGCACGTGCGTTTGAACGTGAAGGTTGTTGCAGTTCGTTGATCGCACGCGCACCTGTGGCACTTGGGATGTTAACGGCTACGGATTAACATCTAGCGTGCTTAAACACACCAGTTTTATACATCGAATCAACAAAAAGCTCTCTTGATATTTACATGTCTTCAGTGGAAACGTGCCTAGTAATAATTACTAAGCAATCTGCCAACGAATGAACTTCGTGCAATGGGCGAGGATAAAAACGGTTTATACAGAATATCTTAAGCTTGGAATACACAGGCAAAGAATGTTAACAAGTCGAAAGAACAGAGCGATTAACACAAAACACTACGTATTCACACATGAAAAGCACATATCTAGCACAAAACGTTCAGCAACTAATATTTTTATAGAAATGGGTCAAGACGGTGAAAATAAATGATTGATGATAATGACGTCATCTATCAATCCTTCAAGTTTGGTACTAATATGTGAGACACCTGTATATTCAAAAGGGTTTTAACCAATTATTTAAGGTGCAAAATTACATTAATTCGCATCCTCAGAGCACAATGATGTCCATGATTTTGTGAAAATGAGTTATAAATGCAACTTTGTTCCTCTTTAATTATTCTATCAGGGCAGTCAAGTGGCACATCCGAATGACGTCACAATTTCTTTTTGCATCACAAAGTACAAAAGTTCTACTAATATTCTTGGAACACACGACAAGTCCGGACTTTTTGCATGCAATTTGAACAATTTACATGTGTAAATTCAATAAAAATGAAATAGCATCTAAAAATCTGGGGTAAAATATGTATGTATGTACAATTATCATTTTTATATAAAGTTCGCCTGATTTATGACCAGTTCAAACTTTAAAACTGCTACCCTGAACAATTTACTATTTTGGACATTTGTCACATTTGTGCTCTGAGGACGCGGTGTGTATAATTTAAATAATAAAACATTATATAGATAGAGCTTCAGGCACAGTCGAAAAGCTTACTTTTCAGGAAAGAGTTTTCTTAGTAGATACCTACCACAATTTTTGTGATTAGGAACAATCGTAATATTAACTAAATAAAGCATTGTTTAACTTACATATGGTTTGTCATACATGTGACAAATAAAAAAAAAATCAGTAGATTACGTTATGTAGGTTTATCTGGCGTATATTATGTATGAAAACGAACGTATATAATTATGTATATTGCTTTGATTGATGACAGATGATAGCGAGGATGATTGTTGGAAAAATCAATTTTCAAAGATTGACATAACCGTTATGTATACTACCATCATTTATCACTGCTGAATAAGCGTGAAAATGGAGGAAAAAAAATAGCCGACAAAATAACAGTAGTTCGGCGCGATATTATTGCGGCAGCGTGAATCGCACAAGTCAAACGTGACGCTTTTATCTACGACTCTCAAACGTTTCGTAGAAAATCGTGCTTTGATACAATTAAAATGAATTATACATAAAATCCGTAATAACGTTCGCTTTTGGGAGGAGGATGACCGAAAAGGGAAGGTCGCGGGTAGCTTTGTTTCGATTAAAATTCACGAGCTATTGTCCGTTTCAAGGAATGTCTCAAAATCAATGATTCACCCTTTCATAATTGGACACTGAATAAACGTTTTAAATCAACGCCACATGGCGATTCGTATACGAAATGAGACATCGACTATTTTTGAATGTCGCAACGAAACGGAAAACTGTTCAAGATGTTTTCCCACTTTAGGGGTGAAATTAAACGAAATGAAATGAAACCTTGAAAGTAAACGATACACGCCAAGGATAGATCAATCACACAGTCAAAAAAATAACCGGAAGAAGGTCGACGGATGGGGGGAAAACTGTCAAACGAAATTGGTATGCGGAGAAGGGGAATTGACGCGTTTCCACCGATGGTCATCTGTCATCATTAGCCGGCAAACATCAGCAACAACAACAGGTGAATTGAAATGCGATAATGGTCGATTGTCTTTAGTTTGTTTTTTTGTTATACAATATGAGACGAAGATTTGGTCTTAATATTCTTGCCCGAGTGAGCTCGGTTTCAAATTGAAAATAAGCTCAAATCCTTATCAGTTTAAAGAAACCCATTACTACGAAGGACTAGAAACTACCCATTGACAGTATCATCGGGGGATTGACAACCCGTGTCGTGTATATGAGTGTGTTCCGCGGCTATCCGTGCCGAAAGTGTTTGTGTGGGTTAGTGAGGTTATGTAGCGTGAGCACTTCGCGCAACCCGTGTCGTGTGTATGCATAAGCGTGTTTGTACGTGCGAGCGTTTCGCGGCTAGGCCATCCCGCCAGTCGGTCAGGCAGATTCCTGCGTTACTATTTATGTACATATAGTAATATCATAATCGTTATGCTGCAGTTCTTCCGCGAGTTTGTTGACGGTCGCTTTCGAAGGTTTCCAAGCGTGAATAAAAATCACCGATGTAACGAATTAGATCAACGAAAACGAAATTCAACCTAGTATAGTGACACCAGTATAACTTGAGAAACGGCAAACGCGTAAAGTTAACGTCCCTTCCCCCACCGCAGTTTTCAAACTTTGTTTTGTGAGCAAAATTCCGTATATTTTTATATAATATATTATATATACATATAATGTCAAACATGTCAAAAAGATCGAAGGCAGTATGCGGTAATGCGATGTTACGTCATTCATTGTCAAGATATGTATACTGGTAGCTCTATACACAGGTACACACACACAGGTAAACAATGTAAACACGTCGTAAGAACAGTTCGATAAAAATGAAACATGACCAACAAGAAGAAACGTTCAGTAACTATGTAGTTCGGAAAACTGCTGAAAAGTCAAAATGTTGTCACTTGTCACCTCTGTACGTACTAGGTTTAAACTTTAAAGCTTTCACTCGATGTGCGAAAATAGCCAAAAACTGCAATCGTACATAATGATTTGAAAGTTGAAATGACATTCTAGAATATTGCATACGAAACGATTCGTAATCGTGGCAATACAATGGCAATACATTCAGCATAAAATGGTAAACGAATGTTACATGGAATTGGTGAGATCACTCATCCTTAAGCATCCGTGAGTAATTTAACTTGTATTTTCCCACCACATTTAACAGCATTGCAATTCGATCGATATTACTTTTTCACTTTGAATGACGAAATTAAGTTTGATATTGTTATATTATCTGTTATTGCCTTGAAGTGTCCCACATGACAGTGCGTCTCGGTGAGCGATCGTGTTCATTATTGTAAATACATAGCATTGATTGCAATTGAGGCGACTGCGAATTAGTAGCGGAAGTCATAAACGGAATATATGTAATGCACTTTTAGTGTAATAAACAACGCCAAAACGTGCGCGAATAGGTATTTCACAACATTTTCGACGCGGTTAGTTAACCTTGCTTACGATTCGGTCAGTCCTTGGGGCGGTAGACCGGAAAGAAGATCAAAATCGGCTCAAATGTCATTGCGAATAGTATACGAAGCACGCGAATAATATGAAATAAAACGGAATTAAGCACGCACGAAAATCGCCGCAGATATTGATCTAAACGCAAATTGTGTGTCAAGTTTGAACGAAACGAAACGTAAAGCAGGACGAACAATTAATCAACATCCTGTAACCAGTTGATATACCGACGTTTCGCAGCTGAAATACAGCAAAATTATACAATGAACGAGGAGATAAGAAAAATAACTTGCAGTCAACGGGGTTGTATAGTATGATTCACGCGTAAAAAAGTCAGTAGAATCATAACGTGACATTACATTACATATGTACATTACTTATCTGGTGAAAGCAACAAAGATTCCGCTTACAGGTGATAAGAAACATCTGCAAGCATTAAATCTAAAAATTGTGGGATTCGCTGGTTTTCGGTGATATCTTATGGCCTTCCATGTTCAGCTTGTTTATGTATGTACATACCTGTTCGCACACAATAATATGTAACTCAATAGCTATGAAAAAACTCCTGCGACGATTATTTTTCGTGAGAAGTGCTTGTGGATCGATAAGGTTGTTGAGAATTACTACCGTGTACAGTGAACCTTCCGGTCTGGTTGTTCTATCGTCGAACTGGTGAGTTTATCTCCTGTGATGGTTCGCCTGAAAGGGCACAATGTTCACATATCTATGTATGTATGTATGTACATACATAAGCCGTTGTAAAACCGCTGATGTGAATGCACTTCAGTTTTATACATAATATAGTATCTATAGAGCGAATGGATTTCGTCACTGTAAAAATTTAAACGTTAAAAAGGCAATGGTGTATATATTTCAAACAAAAATAAATAAATATGCCTATGCATTATGCAATTTGATGCGAGAAAATGCATCCCGACGACAGTCGCGAGCATAAACAAAATCAGGCGAGACGGGACCAGTGCAGTGCAGTGTCACTAAACTCGGGAGAACAAAAAAATTAACTGACGTCTGACAGACGACTGCGATTTTCAAACTGTGGGGTTACTATAAATTTCGCTTATTATATACGTATATATAATAGTCCAATTCCGTCTGTCTGTTCGTCTGCTGATAACGCTAATTCAAATTTAACTGAAAAGACACGAACATCGCGAGTGGGATTTGAACCCGTGATCACCAGGTTGGGTGTATCCAGCTCATTGCCACTTCAACTTTTTCACACGTTCTGCTATATCTGCCACTTTAGTCATACTTCTTACCCATGTATTCCCCTTACGATCTCTTCTTGTTATACCAAGCATACATTTTTCCATGCTTCTCTGTGTGCACTGGATCTTACGTAGCATTCTTGAATTTAGCATCCAAGTTTCACATCCGTCACGTCATAACTGGTAGTACGCATTGGTCGTATGCCTTATTTTTTAAGCATAGCGGAATGTTGGATTTAAACTTGATGTACCTACATATGTAAGGCCCAAAATATAATTAAAACGTGAATAATATAAAATTAGAGCAGATGTTTTTCGCAAGTGGTCTATTTAAAATTGACAAGCAATCTCGAAAGCTGCGAGCATTGAGGCACCACGGGGACGAGCTCGCCGAACTTTCCGTTTCGGGAAATTCGTCACTCAAAGTCTGAATTGGTCCAATAAAAACCGCCATCGTGTTCGGAAGCTGGGATATGACGCGAGGGAAGAAGTTCTATCAAACGTGAATAATAGAAGAAGAAAAAAGCAGACATCGTAAAATAAAGCATTCGTGCAAAAAAAAAAAACGAATATCAAATGTTCACAGCGGCTCGCCCTCGTAAGGAAAGTGCAATAAAAGCTGATTTAGAATCAACATTTCGACTATAATTTGTTATAAAGTATCGAATCACACAGTAAGGGTGTAGTGTGTCTTGTGATATTTTAACAATTCAAAACAATCGTAAAAAGAAACGTTATGCAAACATCGCATCGGTGTAAAGTTTGAGCTTGTAAAAGATTCGAATGGCGTTCTGTTTCGCTTCTAGTATCAAGCACACAAGAGAAGCACTTTGAATCTTGAATTGGATTTTGTTGCGTGTTTAGATAGTGCTATTCGACAGTAAACGAACGTGAAACATCAAACGCTCCCACTGTTTTCATTGGTCTACAGCTTCAGCGCTTCCAAATATCATTTATAGAAGAGATTCAATGGAAAAATCAATCATCATCGTTGCACTTTCACTCTTTTCCACAACTTTAGATGATTTTGGATATTAAATTCTAATTTCCTCGCAGATTACGCAATTTATAATGTGTACACTTGTACACTGTGTGATTGAGGAAGATGTTAAATCAATAAAACTGGAAAAGAGTGTAAATACTCGAGTATTTTTTTTCCCGCGAATGATCCAAGCAACTGTGTCAACAGAGATACATAAGTATGTATGTATGTATGACCGTATCATATGTATGCATAACACTCAATAGCTGAAACAGCAATTCATAAATTTGACACAATTAAAACGATGATCCTCTCAAATTGATTGCAACCGCCAAACTACTAATAATCTAAAATGATGACGCTGAACAAGTCAAGTACGGCGCCAATGACTTTATTAAGCACAATTGAGGATGTCTTCGTAAAACATAATAAATACAGATTCTCTCTCAGAAAAAAGCCATGTTAGTGGTTAACTAGTATTCTTGTAACAATTATTACCGATGAGCGGTGTCACCGCATCGTTGTAATTTGACACGCGAATGCCTTGGATTAATTGATAAATATCCATACAAAAGTGCTATAAACGGTTTTATTAAATGCACTTACTTGCCTTTTATGATATGATAGCGGACAAAAAAATAATAAAGTGAAGAACAATGCCTTAAAAAATGAAACAATACACATGTTGCGTGTGAAGTGAACGCTATGGATAATTCAATAAGTAATTGAATACTCACTTATCTGAAATGCTCACCTTATGTGCAATACAAAGCTACTTAAGATTTTATATTATTTTAAAGTAAATTCATAGTAATCGTAGTGTCATCGCGATGCGTAATATAATATCAAGGTTCGCACACACTTACCACACCACACGTGACGTGATTGCGCGATGTAACGCCGTTGCTATAAATTGTGACGTGGGGTGGGGTGTTGCAAGTGTGTATCTACGCCATACAAAATCGTATAAATTCATGCGTTTAGGATTTCGTCAGAAGACGTGAGTGGCGTGGCGTGTGGTAAGTGTGCCCTTATAGTGTTTTGGAATACATAATTCAAAACGGAGACTCGGATTGGTGATCTCTGACTCTCCGTCAAGCATAAATTCACACGTTTCAGAATTATTATTAACAAACGACTCCATTATTTACAGCTCCCCAGTGTAACAATGGCGCTCGGAAACAAAAGGCGACACAATATTGATTGACAGAGGGGAATTTCTCATTAAAAAGTGTCTCTTCCCAGGGGCATTTTGTTATTAGTGGAATGCGTGCGATGCAAACCAATATAATGCAGAATGCAACCATGTGAATTGAAACACGAGAAATTCCTAGAAAATATGCTAACCAAATGGAAACACGAAAAGATACGGAATAAAATCAACAAACCATCAAACTATGTAGTAAGATGTGAACACAATAAAGTCGGTAGGTCATATAAAAATTGAAGCGGCAGACTTTCGGCTCGACGCAAAGTCGACCCAGTTGTGAAAGTAGTACACGTCTACTACCCATAATTGTCGGGTTTACTAGGTACGTGTATATTGCAACTGTGGCAAAAATGCACGAAGCCAAAAATTTAGCCCTAGTCTAGATAAAGATCTCGGCAACGGTCCAAGCGAAATAAAACCGAGGAAATTAGGGGGTTCACCCGGTAAGGAAACGGGATCAAACAGCACGTACATTGTATATGTATACCTAGTACAGATTTAAGTTGCACAACAAAATGTTGCCAAACCGGTACCCACACAATAAACGTATGGAGAGCTATTAACGATCGGTCAAAAGACATTTGAAATCAAAAAGTATTCTTGTCTAAAGCCCAGTCATCACTATGCTTAAAAGTGAACGCTCATTGGGGATAATGACATAATTTATCGCCAAAATATGCTAGTCTACTGACGGGTGCATTATTTAATCTATGTGATTTGAGCCGAACCTACGCCAATTTCAAGAAAGACAGCTCACAAATGCCTTCGCCGGGTAGGTTTATCCAAAAGTAAATAACCACATACTAACTAGCACAGTTATATCGGTATACAGAAATAAAACTGAGACACACGGTACACAGCTGTCGGAATGAAATGAAATAATACTGCATCTAAATATTGATCTCGACCTGTAAACAACGCAAGCGGAACGACCTAACCAAAGAAAAATTGACTAGAAGAATTTTCTCAGTTACAGGCTTGTATAGTTTATAAATCTAACAATGACGTTAATTCATTGTACGAATGCTAATGTAAATTTAATTCCATTGAATTTCCTATAAAAGGTTGGAAACTTTACAAGCCTACGCGTGTGCAACATAACAATGCCAATCAAACGTTAACCGCATGCACATGACCGAAATGTGCATGTGGGATGATTTCCTAACGACGCTATGTTGCAACGAAATAAATTAGAACCACGTGTTCGTGTAATTGAAGGGACTCAATTGTGCACCGCGTGAAAGAAATTATCAATATTAACGACTATCAGACCAGATGAGATCTGATCAGACGATCAGTAAATCGAACTATCAATCACACAGATCCATAAGTTCGAGAGAGCTAGTTAATCAGTAGTGTACCCGAAACCGTTCATAAACGATTTAGATAAGTCGGTTTCTTTTCGAGAAACTTGGTTCAGAGCTTTGTGTAACTTCGAGTCGATAGGCGGTTAAACTAAGCGTGAAGTCGCCTTATCGTTCACCGACAAACTGGATAACTTTCCAACATTTTTTCTCAAATTTAATCGGCTACCTATTACTGTTGCCAATAAAATACTATTTTTTTTTTCAAATCAGACGGTTAGATTTGAAGATTGTAAGATTATAAGGATTTCAAAATAATTAAAATTTAATTAACACACGCATTAGTACAAAAATAGTAAAAGTATAAAGGCAGTTCTGCGATTCGTTCCGTCTACGGTTCCGGCGACCTGTCCGATAAGCGCACGTGTTTCGTATACGAAAACTGTTTTTCATTTCACGTTCGTTTTAGCCGAAGCCGGAGACGGAACGGATCACTGGACGCATCGTGAAAACGGATCACTAGTCAATGAAAGTGTCATCGGGTGGTTATCATTTACGTAATACACCCATAGTGTATTCAGAAGTTCAAAATGTAGCAAAAATGTAGTAGGTAGTTTAAAATGCGAGCGCAATACTACCCGTGCCGTGAGTGTATGCGAGCGTTCCGCGGCTACCTAGCCGGCTAGCCAGATGGACCCTTGCGCTACTAATTGTATGTATATAGTAATTGGTGGATTCTAATTCATAATGAATGGAAAATTAGGTAATTACCGAGTTTTAGTGTATAACTTTGATCTATCTCAAGTATGTACATATTTATTTATTTATAGAAACACCCACCATAACATAACAGATAACCCAAATCGTCATGTGTATAATATGTACATATGTATCAAAGTTAATTAATTATGCTTACAATAGTTATAAAATATCTTATTTGAGATGTCTTATCTGAAAGTTGAAAGAACATTGAGTAATTCCAACAAACGTGCCCATAGCGAAAATCACGACCGCGGAAACGGCGTTCCGATTGAAAATACGTGGCGTAAAATCGTTTATTCATCACAAAACAAAAACGAACAAAACATTCCGGACAAAATTGAATAAATAAATAAAATTACGATGAATGAATGAAAAATAAAAAAAGAGTCAAGGGTCGCGGAAGAAAAAGTAGCAGGTCAGGTGAAAGGAGGAAAAATAAAGGTCGGCCAAGGGAAAATGGGTCGTACCTGGTTTCCAGCAGGAAAACTGCGGCACATTCGACCCACATTCGGCGAAAAACGAAACGGAAAAACTCCGCCCGAATATAGTATTTGCATGTAATCTACAAGCATGTCGACGGCCAAAAATATTTCACGTAAAGACAGTCTATCTACCCACATACTTGCATACAGTGAATATCTGGATATCAATAATCGAACATGTTCTATAAATAAGTCGAAGATTGCGTAAGTATGAAGCCACGACGACACTCAAAACACATATTCTTGCATCGAACTGCAACATCAGCATGACTAACCATAGCAAGGTAGAGAGCAAAAAAAAAGCCTTCCAGCAAACGCCCACCAGCAAGCAAGCAGTTGAGATGAAAGAGCAATGTACGAAAATCAATGGCGTCACAGTGAAACTTTCACTCTGTTTTTCCCAAAGTACAATAGGTTCACAAATTTCTGCCACACACTATCTATATAGGTATGTACATAGGTACTAATAAACTAAATTATATGAAAAACCGCGAGATTTTTTTTGCGACGACCTTGGAATGAAACAACCGTGAGTCATTGTCCATACAACGGTACAATAAACAGTCACGACCAATTTCCGCTGGTGAACGAATCAGGTGTTAATCACCTGGGTCTATTGTGTGGCGGATTAATCTGCAGCTAATATTTCGCGTGTATATAGCGATTGGGTACGTATGTATGTATATGTACATTTTTACAAATAGGAAGTTACAGTCATTAAAATAATATCTATGTAGTTGGAAAGTGTTCCAACAAATTACTACTACATACATATACATATATAGTAGCGTTGGAATCTGCCTGGCGGCGGAACGCTCGCACATTTTTCAACTACTGGAATATTTATGCTGAGCCCAAGTCTTAGGAAACTTTCGATTAAAATAAATAAAATTTAATAACTCCTCACTATACATATATGTACTCCCGGTAATTGAAAAATGTGCGAGCGTTGTAAATGTACTGACAAACGGACTAGGGGCTAAATTTTATATTATTATACAAGGAACTTTATAATTTATATTACTTAGCTCTTGATAATGGATGGCTTTCAGACTCATGAAGTATTTGTATATGCGTGTATTAAATTACTATAGACTCATATTTTAAATGTAATTTATAATAGACTAGCTAACCCGGCATGCGTTGCAAGGCTCGATCCCGTTCCCGTTCCCGTTCCCGTTCCAAGTGCGTTTTCTGACGCGTGAGCAGGCCCGTTAACGATCCCGTTCCCGTTCCTAGTACGTTATCTGACGCGTAAGCAGGCCCGTTTCCGTTCCCGTTCCCATTTTTTTCACAGGAACCATCCCCGGCATGATCACAATAAGTCCTGAAAGTTTCATCGCGATCGGTTGAGTGGTTTAGGAGCCTATAAGAGACAAACAGACAGACAGACAGACAGACAGACAAACATTGATTTATATAGATATAGATAGATTTGAGGGCGTAGAGCGATTGGCCACCTACACACCTACATATGTACATATACATATACGCTTTAATATGTAATTACACTATCTAATATATAAAATGCTTAAGTTTGTATGTATGTATGTATGTATGTACGTATGGGTCATTCGTCAATTACCAGGCGTTGCTCGGGCGCGATTAATAGAAACGACGAAGTACACACGATAGTAGATGTTTTCGGCAGATTTAAGTAGATTTAAGCAGATAGTGTTTCGGGAGCCCAAAAAGGGACCGCCGGGGTAAGAAGGAGGGTTTGGGGGTTGGTAAGGGGCCGGCATTGCTTTTCGGCAGTCCAAAAAAGGGACCGCCGGGGTAAGAAGGAGGATTTGGAGGTTGGTAAGGGGCCGGCATAGCTTTTAGGAGCTCATAAAAGGCCGCCGGGGCTTGAGGGGGCCTGGGGTGGTAGGGGCCGGCATGGCTTGAGGGAGTCCAAAAGGGGCCGCCGGGGCAGGAGGGGGGTCTGGGGGGGTAGTAAGGGGCCGGCATTGCTTTTCAGGGTCCAAAAAAGGGACCGCCGGGGTAAGAAGGAGGGTTTGGGGGTTGGTAAAGGGCCGGCATTGCTTTTCGGGAGTCCAAAAAGGGGCCGCCGGGGTAGGAGGGTGGTCTGGTGGGGTGGTAAGGGGCCGACATTGCTTTTCGGGAGTCCAAAAAAAAAGCCGTCGGGGTAAGAAGGAGGGTTTGGGGGTGGTAAGGGGCCGGCATAGCTTTTAGGGAGCCCATAAAAGGGGCCGCCGGGGATTGAGGGGGGTCTGGGGGGTGGTAGGGGCCGGCATGGCTTGAGGGAGTCCAAAAAGGGGGCCGCCGGGGCAGGAGGGGGGGTCTGGGGGGTAGTAAGGGGCCGGCATGGCATTGCTTTTCGGGAGTCCAAAAAGGGGCCGCCGGGGTAAGGAGGGTTTGGGGGTTGGTAAGGGGCCGGCATAGATTTTAGGGAGTATAGTAACGCTATGACGCCACTATAGGATTTTTCGAGTTTTTTTCTGGACTTTTTTTGGAACTTTTTATGAACTTTCTTTGAACTTATGAACTTTTTTTTTTTTTTTCAACTTTTGATACCCCTAAAGCCATTTCGGCCCTCAAACCACCCCCCAGACGTCCCTCAAGCCCCGGCGGCCCCTTTTTGGACTTCCTCAAGCCATGCCAGCCCCCTACCACCCCCCAGACCCCACTAAACAAACATTATATTACATTATATTAATTACACCCCGGGCAAAGCCGGGTAACAAAGCTAGTATATACATAAATGATAACCACCCGATGACGCCGTCAACGGGCAGTGACTACTGTTAATACATAGATTGTTAACGATTTTGTGGGGAACTACAATTTTTTATCCTTCAGCATAAATCAGTCCAAATTTCATGTAGAATATTCGTTAAAATTAGCGTCATTACTTGTTTTTCATCCAAAAAATTAACAATTACCGTCAAAATATAAGAACGAATTTAAATTTGAAAATAAAACTATAAATCAAAAAAAATAATTAAAAAACGAGGAATTTTATAAATATTCAACGACCGTCAATGACTCAGTAAAATTTTCAAAAGTGGTAAACGTAATTCGTTCAAGGCTGCAATGCGTCAATTTGTGCAGCTTTCGCATAATGAAATCTTAATGTACATATAAATAATCATTAATAGGCACGAGTTTACCGTTCATTTACAACAATTAAAAATATACACAATATTTCCAAAAATATCAGCGATACAACATTTGATATTGAGTGTAAACGGTCATTACAAAGTTATCTATGTAAATTAAAACGCATCCTCGTTATATGTAGTGTGAATCAAGTACATACATATATGTATTATGATAATATCAAAATCGTGTTTGGGGAAATTATTAGATATCGCATGCGTATACATACATTATAATATAATATCAAATAGAAATTCGAGAAGATTTCACATTATTTTCAAACGAAAATCAGCACGATTAAAAAAAACATCGATTCTTCAGACTCATTCCGTTTAAGTTTTACGGTGGATTTTGTTAGGATTCATATAATTTATTGAGTGCCTTATCTACGACATGTAAAACTGTTATCTTTCGAGTAGTTCGGAATTGTCCGACGGTACTGAGTGACCAAGTGCAAATACATTTCTAGAACACAAACCACTGGTACCACACAGTGATAGCACTGACTATCGACCGAGTGTCTTTCAACATTTGTAATATTTAAAAATGTCCCATTTCACAATATTTATGAACGAGTTAGTAGAAGTCTAACTGAAAAATGTTAACTTTGAAGTCGCAGACGGAAGACTTACAAAAACAAAAAGAAACCCCTTTTAAAAATGGCCCTGCTCCCTCCTTTATTTACATTTCCCGTAGAAATAGATATTTCAGACATAAAATTTTCAGAGACCAGAAACACCTGCTAATTCCGGTTATATTGTTATTCCACAGTGCAAACGTTTGCTGGAGAATTCCGCCCACGCGCCCACTTTACAACCTGGCAATTTTATAACAAAATGCGCGAATAGGACATATTATTTGCCTGTATATTTTTCGCATATATTATTTGCCTGTATATTTTTCGCATATCTTATAAGCCAATATTTTCATCGTGAAACCGTCGCAGCAGAATACGTGTTATAATTAAATTCGGTCAAGAATCCAAGTCCACATTACGAAAATAGGCTAAAACGCAAAGTTGCGTGCTGGACTATGTATGCAAAAATCGACAAATGTCGTTCGTCTGTTGCGCAAAATATAGTATTTTCCAGTAAAAACGTTCGTAAATTAAACTATATTCATTATGGATAACGTACGCCGATAGCTGATAGCGCGTTATCCGATAAATTATGAACTGTTAATTAACGGTTGATGGTATCTACATATGTATGTATGTACATACATACATACATATGTATAGGTACATAAAAAGTAAACCTTTTTTAGACGCGATAAAAAAAACTCATTTATTCGATTAACTCGACTTTTTGGTATATGTATGTATGTATGTAAGTAGTTAGCTCTAAGCAACTTTATCGGTTCGAATGAAAAGATTTATTATAGATCTGTCTAAAAGTGGTAGATTTTTATACACTTTTTTACAATACAAAGCAGCAAGCAGTCCGCACGAGAAGCAGTCAAGTCGTACAAAGCCAACACCTTCATTTTGTCGATTTTTTGTCCTCTTTCATACGGACTTTGTAGCATTTCCGCCCGTTCTGGATGTCTGCTCCATTGAATCGTAAAATGGGACGACTCATCGTTCCGACAAAGCGACATTTTTTTACGAAAACGCTGAAAGTATGTAACTTTGAACTAAAAATTGCATTTATTGCAAATCTGTTTGTTTGGAAACAAGTGCCAAATGAAACGGACAATATCTAACTCACATACATACATATGTACATACGTACATATTTTTATAAAACACATACATACTTGTACCTTACATTTTTACTTACCCTTTTCCGGTGGTAATTGTTCTCGATCGTTTTAAAGTAAATTGAGACTGGGTTCGTGTTGGCGAATAAAACCCTGTAATAACAAAAAGTCAAGGGGCATAAGGCCAAATTGAATTGGAGACTCGCCTCCGCCTCACTCACTCATTGGCTTGTCAATTTAAACGGGTCGCACACAATCGTTCCGAGCACAAGTCTTCGGAGAAAATATTGACAAAAAACAAAGTGCATACAAGGCACGAGAGTGCATCAGACTATCGCACGCACTCGTATAAATATAGTAGGTACATATACATATGTATGTACGATGATGGATATTTATCGTGAGAGTGCACTATGTGCGGTATGTGCATATTAATAAACACACAGATGCAACGGGTCATCATCTTCACACACTTCGTATTCCGGAAGTGAGCGTTTTTAACATTTGGAAGGAGTTTGTGTACCACGATTACAATAAACGGTCGATATTCTGAGATAAGGCGATGAGAGAATTGTCGCTTTTTGGTCGAGTGTGAAGCGATGGATGAAATTAAGCTTGTCGCGGCAGTGTAAGGGTAAAAAATCCATAATTTTCGTAGTTTCGTTTGCATTTTTCACAGTGAAAAATGTAGGTTGCATCGTGATGATCGTCGTTTATCCGCATCAGGTCGATCCGTGTCAACGGTGCTTCGGACAGGTGTGATCAACCAAGAGATAATATACCAATGTGTGTTCAGTTTGAAACAACTTGTAATCAAGGATACAGCAACCAGTTTTCCTACCTGACGTCCGCGATGATGACCTATAAACGGTTGAAAGTAAATGTATGCTATATTATTAACTTGGAAATTCTTATTGTGCACTGATCGTCTTTGGAATTAATGATATCCAATCCAGAACTCGTTTATAAGACGGGAGGCGGTTGGAAGTCCCTGTCGCGTCAGATAGTCAATAGCACAGGTTTCATCAACCGGTCCCAAACGTTTTACTGTGTAACTAACTATGTAGTGGTGGCAAGATCGCTAACTTCCGCGAAGCAATTATTCAATAGCAACGGCACAGAATCAGTGAACTCGGTGCATGTCTGTCCGTACTATGTTCCAAAAAGAGGGACAATGACACGTTTCAATATAAGTACATTCGGTCATGTTTTTTTTCTCTAATAAACAGTAAGTGCGTATCAACGGGTAAACTGTACTGAACTGTTTAACTGTTTGCGGCCGGCCGGCTATCGCAGTTAACGTGAACTGGAAAGGTCACCACGATAAAATATATGTATTTAATTTTCGATATACAATATAATACCTACGTATGTATGTATGTATTAAATGAATCATCTATATTTACACACATAAAATATGGAATCGAGGTGTGTCGTATCATATCAAACTTGCTGATTGTGAGTTTACTGAATTAACGAAAGACGTCTCGAACGTTCAAAATTTAACCATACATACTTATTCATATGTCTTATTATATACATAGGTACTAGTCAATGCCTGTTGACAATGTCATCGAGTGGTTATCATTTATGTATATACCGATAGTATATTTAGTAGTTCAAAGTGTAACAAAAATGAAAAAGGTAATTGAAAAGTGCGAGCGCTTCGTGCTACCCGTGCCACAAGTGTGTGAATACGTGCCGTGAGTGTATGCGAGCGTTCCGCGGCTACCCAACCGGGCAGATTCTTGCGCTACTGTACAGTCGCGCAAAAATCTGCTCGACTAGCTGGGTAGCCTAGCCGCGGAACGCTCGCATACAAATGCTCACTCACTCACAGACGTGCGTTGCGCAAGGCGCAACGTAAACATATCCATACACGCTCGTGCATGGATCGAGGGTAGAGTGTACTAATTTGGTTTGTACACGATACACGGAGCGTGTAGGTAATAATATTTAAATTAGGCAATAGTAATCTTAATAATCGCAAACAAACCAAGCACGAGCGTGAAGGCAGCTTTTAGGTCGAGTTGCGCGCAGCGCTCTCGCTACATAACCTCACTAACTCACACAAACACTCATGACACGGTAACCATCCGATGGATAACTTCGTAATGGGCAGTTACTAGTTACATATATATAGTAATTATAATTATATTATGATAGGAACATCTAACAATACTGTCACTTTGTTCGTGTGAAATGGGATTATTGGTGTTATTTCATGCTAAAAACGAAACAAATTTAACTCAGCAGGAGGGGAATAAATATAGAATTTGAAAAAAATCTAATAAAAATTCAAATACTTGCGCACACAGCTTGTGTCTAATAATGCAACGCAATGGTGTAATTGGTTTGAAAAAAATATCCGAAATTAATTTAGGGGAAAACGTCGGTAATTGAATGCTCGTTAAAATTTAGGCCAATATTGTCGATAGTCACGAAACATTGCATTATTTATTGCATCGCGATTCATAGTATCAGTTAGTTTTTGCTTATTTTTTTCGTACCGAATAAACACTATTATGAATCAGAGCATGGAATACTATTGATTACCCGAATAGGTAACACTTATCGAATCAAAAAGTATTACTATTTCATTATACATACATATATAGTTGATTCGAGTTACAGTAATGTTGTTCGATTTGCGAGGAAAAGATTCTTGGAAAACCTTGTTTTGTAAATGTAACGAATTTGATAAATGTCCTGCATTTTACTTTATCCATCTACATATTATGTATGTAAGTACGCAGTATAAGGATTCGAAGTAGAGGTTCCTTTTGGCTTTAAATGAAAATACAAGATACATTTTTTAACAAAAAACCGTTTATTATTTATGTATGCGAATGAATTGGGACACAAACTGAAAATAACAAATATCGAAGGATTGTAGTAGTGAGTATCCATATACCGCATAACAAATATCAGGCTATGACCCGCCCAATGAATAAATATTCCAAAGCAAACTAGGGTTAGCTAGTATTGAATCACCCGTGCGAGGAAGCAAATGTACCAGAAAGTACGTTGAAAAGGCTAACGATAAATAAATGACGGGAAAGAGGTCCGACACTATCAATCTTTGGGGAAAAATCATCCGTTAAATTTGCAAATTTTTTTCCCACATTCTACATTCGCGATAGACTTGTTATTTTTTGCCCGTCCATTCTCATTGTTCTGTGGATCTAGTTCTGTAGAAAGAATGGCTTGAACTGTTGAACTAATCTGAAATTCATATTTTTGTATACATAGGTATTGTATGTATGTATGTACATGCTATTGTCGAAGGTCGCAAAAACAGATCTATGTACACACAAGATAACACAAGACAAACAAATTTTAAAAAATTGATTTCGGAAACATGTTGACGAGCTTCTTTTCCAGTCTTTTGATTTTTCCCCAATTTTAGAAAAAATTCCTTTTGAAAAATCGACTTTTCAATAAAAATTTTTACAGCGACATTTATATTACACGATAAATTGCTTTTAAAATTTTCCCAACGACCTTTTTATCGAAGAAAATTTCCTTTGCAACTGCAAAAAAGTACACGTTAGATTTGTAACATGTAACTGGGTGGCATTGAAAAGGCCGAATCCATTATAATTGAATGAAAAATATCGCAAACGGATAAGGCCTAATAGGAATAATATAGAAAGCGCATAAGGTCCAATAGGAATACGATAGAAAGTGGATTTGATCAAGGTAAAAATATCGAAAAAGTACATACATACATACATATGTATGTACATACAAGGTCGAAAATCTTAAATAAGATACGAGAAGTAATTTCTTTTACGCTTTTAAAGTGATTCTTTTTAGACCTTAGTCGTTTTCTAAATTATTCCAATTAGACCTTATCCGCTTGCGAAATTTACCATTCGACCATAATAGATTCGTTCTTATTGGATTCGGCCTTTTCAACTGTAATCATGGTAATTTGGTAAGCCTGCAGCCAAATTGAAAATATCCATTGGAATCAATTATGTATATTCAAAATAAAATTAGAAATAGTTCTCTGAAATAAATAATTCTCATACGGAAATAAGGGAAGGATTATATAAAAAAGAGAAAACTAAACTATGTACTAAATATACATCGCATGCTAACTTGTCACTGATTAATTATGTAAAAAAATCCAATACGAATAGGTAAATTGCAATTTTCTTAATCGTGATTATTTATTACCACTGAGAAATACCAAATCATTGTTTTAACGTCATGGGAATGAAAATTCAATGTGAACTCGCTCAGCTCATTATTATCTAAAAGCCAGAAAAATACTACCATAACCATACTTTTTATGCAACAATACATGCGGACTTATATCACATCCAAGTAACTGCCAGTTGACAGTGTCATCGGGTGGTTACCGTGTCACGAGTGTTCGTGTGTGTTAGTAGCGCGACCGCTTTGCGCAACCCGTGCCGCGTGTATGTGCGAGTGAGTGTATACGTACGTGCCGTACCGCGGTATGCGAGTTAGTGGGGTTATGTAGCGTGACCGCTTCGCTCAACCGGCGTCATATGAGTGAGTGAGCGTATGTGTGTGTGGTTCCGTGCCGGGTATGCGAGCGTTCAACGACTAGGCTACCCAGTCAGTCGGCAGGCGAAATAATCTACCTGACTGGCTGGGTAGTCGATGCCGCGGAACGCTAGCATACCCGGTACGGCAAGTACACATACGTTCACTAACTCGCACGACGCCGGTTGAGCGAAGCGGTCCCGCTACATAACCTCACCAACTCGCATGCCACGGCACGTACACATACACTTACTCGCAGACGGCAAAGGTTGCGCAAAGCGGTCGCGCTACATAACCTCTTTAACTCACACAAACATTAAGACACGGCAACCGCTCGATGACACTGTCAACGGGCAGTTACTAGTATAATAATAAATACACCAGATAAAAGTCAAATGTTTTAAATAATTCAATTTAAAAATCCGACCAATCAGTTAGCGACTTCGGAAAAATCAAACAAATGAAAAACACTCCAAAGGAAAAAAATCAAATTCAAACATTTTAATTAAAAAAATAATAATCAATCCACCAATCAGCGAGCAGCTTCGAGGATTCGTCCAATCGACGACCGGCAACGTTCCGAATGAATTTCCCGAAGGTCAGAAAATCCTTTGTTTACACAGAATGCAACTACCACTAGGTGTACCAACAGAATATGTACACACAAGGGATGAAATCAATTTACACTTGTGCGTATACGTATATACAGACACACACACATAGACACGTTCAATACCTAGTAGGAGATGTGACATGCGTATATATACCTTCGGGATATGCTTGCTTCTTCTGTATTAGATCGACAAAACTGTTGGTCAGGTTGTAGAGGTGAGCCATGCCCATGGGTTTGAACTCGGTGGACGAGACGTACGTAGCGTTGAGATTTGGCTCCGTGTAATTGATGTCTGCTCTCTCGACGACGTACTGCAAAGCTTTGCCCAGGTTCTCGCTGATGCCCATCATCTTCATGGTGAAGGATCCTAAGGCCGGTGTCGTCCCTAGAGCCAGGAGAGACACCCCCGACAAGAACACGATTAAACACACGGAGCGGGCGCCGCACGCCATTCTAGCCATTCTAGCCATTCTAGCCATTCTAGCCCCCCCCCTGTACTTATCCAGTTATATCAATATCAATATACCGAACACTCGTCACCAACACACTACACTGAGCTGCTGCGTATCACATCATATCGTCCCGAGGACGCTCGTTTATGTCAGATCGATTAGTGTTTATGTCATAATTATGTCAAAAATAATAACAATAAACTAATGCTGACCTTCAACACACACAACCACCCACTCTACCGGTCCAGGACCGACTGATTTTCTCAGCCGCTGTTTGTTTGCTCGCTGTGTTGTATTGCTTTGTCTCGCTCGTATGCGTGATCCGTTTTAGCACTAGTGCACGCATTTTACACTTGTGTCAATGGACATGATTAACCGCCCAGTTATTAATTTGGTTTAGTACAATATTATATTCAAAATTTTCTGTTTAACAATCAATTTAGTCAAGTTTTTAATAGTTTTTGTCGAGAAATATGTTCTGCACGGATATGCTTAACTCGAGCTTTGCATGCGCAAACTTAGTTTGCCCAGGTAAAATGGAGCGTGTATGTACTGTAAGTAATAAAATGTTAAGGTGTCCTACACGGCATAGGGTTGCCTGCGCAAACTTGTTTGTACTAAGTTTGCGCACATAAGATTAGTATTACTTACAGGTTTGCCTGTGCAAAATTAAGCGTGTAGGTAATGAAAGGGAATAAAATGGAAGTGATAAATGTAGGTAATAAGTTAATGGAGTTACTTACAGGTTTGCCTGTGCAAACTTAAGCGTGTAGGTAATGAAAGGGAATAAAATGGAAGTGATAAAAGTAGGTAATAAGTTAGTGCGAGGGGGAAAGACTGGATGAGAAACACGCAGTGAACGCTTTGGTAGTCTTTATTGTGTGAGCGACGGATATCGAGTGGAAGTGACCTGTGAAACACTCGGTCGCCGGTACCAGGGTTGCCAACCGTCAGGAAGACAGTGATGCCAACCTCAGCCCATTGGTTCACTGAGCACCCACAAGCTATTACTAATAACGCACAAACAGGCTTGCGCAAGTAAGTCTCAAGTCAAGCATCCATGTGTAGGCAATAGTAATCTTATGTGCGCAAACTTAGCACAAACAGGTTTGCGCAGGCAAGTCTGTATCGTATAGGGTAGCTTTAATGGACTGTAATACTGAACTTTGATGTTTAACTGAGCGTTTAAAAAGATACTTAATATTTACTAATTGTACTGAGTTAAAAAACTTGAAAAATGGATATAATTACTGAGTAAAATACCAATAAAGAATAAAACAATTTGAGTTTCCTTCCACCAAATTTAATTTATGAACTCTAATATTTTATAATTAATTTTGCAATTAGAAAGCTATTTACGCGAATCTAAATAAAATAAAATATTTTAAATGTATTAATATCAATTTATTTCTCGAACAAAACATTCATTAAATAAAGTCAAATTTGTACAATATATTTTTTACATTACTATTATTTAATCTTTTTTATTTCTCAGACTAACTTTTGATTCACCGTCTTTTTTTTTTTCAGAGTTTGACTCGATATAAACCTTTTCTTCTATAACGTCATGTTCATTTTCTTGATGATTAATATCATCCAATTTTATACCGTTGCATGATATACATATGTCGGATGAAAAACTTTCATTTTTACAGAATGTGTCCGATAAAAGAGGAACCGTTTCAGCTTTCAATATCTCATCGGATTTTATTATAAATAATGCATCCAGCATTTCAGACTCTGATTGACAATGATACATATTTGGGTTGATGGATGTGGCTAGTTCTAAAATTGCCACTATTTTCGGTGAGACATTCAAAAATATCAATCTTTGAGAACGCTTTTCGAAGTCTTTCGTCAGATCTTCTAAACCCTATATAAAAAAAATTACATTTGCGAGATATTGTGGTTATTTAATGAAATTATCAAAAATTACTCACTTTACAAGCTGAATAATCTACTGTCTGAAATTTACAGCAGTTCATTACAATCGGTAGTACATTTTCTCCGTCAACGGTGGCTGCTTTTAAAATTACATCTTTCAAAAAAAATATTGTTAAGTAATATAAACCACTTTCGGGTGTAACTAAAACATATTCACATCCAGTTGAACTCTAAAAATTAATATTATTTTGTAAGACGTATATAGTACGATATAATTTTAATTAAAAAAATGTAGTGCTGACCATAGGAACAAACTTTTGAGTGTGCTATTTGATCCTGTGGTAAGCACTGAAATAAAACTACTGAACCTTTATCCTCCTAATTTCAACGCTGGGTCGCGCTGTTAAGTAAATTAAATATGATATATTTACAACAACTCCAACAAGTAACCCAATCTCCATTCCCTTCAACAAACTGACGAAATACGTTATTAGCAATGTGAATACATCCCATCTATTTCCTCTCCACATGACTCGCAATACTTTATAATCAATCTAAAATTAAAATATTTGAACTATTAACTTATTTCACTTTTAAAATAAACGTAAATGTAAATTGCCCGTTAAAATGTAGCTTACCATAAATATAACAGCACAAATCAATACGGCTGATAATGCCGCTCGCGGTATATAATAGAAATATTGTGTGAGAAATGTTAATGCTAATAGAGTTAAGATACCTAAAAATGAAAGAATTAATTAATAAATCTTTACACAGATTATTTAAAATTATTATCAAATAAACATTTATTTTAAGTCATCTTATTAATAACTTCATTAATTTTAATAAATTCTTATATATTACCATTTCCACATTCTAAGTGTTATGATTTAAATTGAGTACCATACAAAATGTTATTATAGGTTTGTAATTGTTAAAATTTACCCGAATAGATTCCAGAAAATGGTGTTTTAACACCGCTTGCTTGACTCACGGCTGATCTCGTGAAAGCTCCGGTTGACGGTATTGCTTGAACAAAGGATCCCATCACTTGACATATTCCAAGAGTTAGAATTTCTTGAGAAGCGTCAACTTTTTTATTTATGGCTGTAAAAAATTAATGTTGATATTAAATTGCACACAATTTTTTCAATATTTATAAACATTTTAAACTAACTGAATGCTTTTGCAATAGCAATATTAGCCAATACTGCCGTTAAAGGAATTACAAATATCCCACTTCCAAGTTTCGAACACATCTGAATAAATGTTTCCGTATGATTGCCTTGGGTTACGCTAAAATTGGGCAGAGTGAAATTTGGTAAGCCAGCAGGTATCCTATCTGTTCAGAAATAATAATATGGATAAGCATTCTATTACATATTATATGAACGTTATAAGAAAAATAAATATTACCAGATAATATAAATGGTGCAGGTCCACTTAATTCTAATTTGTATGCTATAATTGAAGTTATTAGTAAAATTAATGCATTACGACTTGTTGATATGTACCAAAATGTCTTTTTTATCAGTTTGCGTTGTACTGGCAAGTCTTTGAGTTTCTGAAAGTATTGGAAATATTAATTTTAGTCTAATAAGTATCCTGAAATTTTTTCAATCATACTTTTATAAATAAATTTATTTCAATCAAATTACTCTTAAAATTAGTAAAAATATAATGCAACTGATTCCAAGAACGGCATCCTGCCATCTGGCCATTTGATGCTTTTTGTATAATTGCACAATATTGTCGGCAAAATTTTCTGCTTTAAATCTCATGCCGAGAATTCCTTTCACTTGTGAAATTACAATGACAGATGCTATTGCAGAAGTAAATCCACTTGTGACTGGTAAGGATATTAATTCTATCAAAAATCCTAAAAATATCATTTGATGTTAGTTATATAAATTTATTTTAATTGAAACTGAAACTGATTCATACAAAATTTATACTAATATCGTAAATCAGTACCTAATTGTAAAATGCCCATTATAATGATAAGTATTCCCGATAGGAATCCAAGTAGAATTACATAGTCAATTGATAGTCCTTTGCAGTATTGCAATATCAACAAAGCCATAAGACTTGTGGGCCCAATTGATACTTCTCTCACTGTTCCGAAAATAGCATATAACATTGTACCTGAAAATTTGCAGCACAATATTTGTTCAGAATACATAA
Source organism: Parapsyche elsis (assembly GCA_022651745.1). NCBI lineage: Eukaryota > Metazoa > Arthropoda > Insecta > Trichoptera > Hydropsychidae > Parapsyche > Parapsyche elsis. Next base: position 2,153,475 of record JAGVSN010000004.1, on the reverse strand, counting down.
TATATATGTATGTACGTGTCTTTAGTGTGAAGGAGATTAAATAAGGATGTGAGTCTTCAATTCAAATACATTCCCTCGTGTCAATTTAGATAAATGTAAACTCACCCATAAATGAAGAGTAGAGACCATACTGTGCGGTCAAATTAGCCAAGGAAGCATAAGCGATACTTTGAGGTATTAGTGTAAGTCCTAAAGAAATTCCAGCTATGAAGTCGGCAAAAGCTGTCACCTTATTGTATTTAGGTAGCCACTCCAAAATAGGCAGTCGTCTGTACAAAACATTCCTTATCTTCAACTTTAAACTGTTTTTTTCCGGAAATATGTACTTTTCCTTCCTGTGATTTTCCTCCAACTCAAATATGTCACTACTCATGGTGCAATTCGTATCTACCAATTCGAAGACAATTTCAACCCCAAAAACAGTAAATTTAAAACACACAGAATACAATCAATTCCTTTCGGATTAAAAATTCCTTGGGTGGGTTTTTCAATCAAGTGGGTTTTGTGTTGTAAGTGACGGTTGTCGAGGGATGGGCATTTTACAAAAGATAACTAGCAATGATCCTCTTAAAGAGAGTGCAGTGTGAAACTAATATTATAAAATACTAAAATGCCAGCAGGGTCTTATCTCATCACCTGACATCATACATAGTGTGACAACCAGTTTTCACGACAAACGTAATTAACACACTAGAACCCTCAGTAAACATTTGTTATGAATTCTATTAATTCTTCAGATAATCAATAACTTAATTAAATATTCCATACTACATACATGTATTTCACTCTATTAACTATCTGAATTAACAAGATACCACCCACCTATATTTTGTACTATATTCTCATAGTACAAAGGCCGCACACTGCACAACTACACTATTGTTAGGGCTAGTGGTTATTAAATTACATTTGCAGATTAATCAAAAACCGGAGCCAAGACTGATGTGATTAGCAATTATTGTTCGAAACTATTACATAAATTATGGGAATTAATTGATAATAACACGCATTTGAACGTTTTCCGTGTGCTAATGTGTTAACGATACTCTTCTGAATTTGTGATGATTTAAATGTGCTACTCCTATATTCTTATCAGTGTGTAAGAAACTAAACAAACAAAAGTCTATTTATTCAGTTTCACATACTCTTTATAAGATACATTTATTAAGCACTATATGTTTACAATATTTGATAAATCAAATAAAAATGGCAAGAGATGATAATTATCATTTGAAATTTGGTAAAGGTGAATATCGTATGTAAAAATAATTTTGCTAAAACTGTTCGTGAATTAAAATTTATTAATGTATATTGCAGTTTAGTGAGTACAAGAAATTATTACATATAATGCATTTTTTAAAATAGTATTACTACACATTTCTAAAACTGTTTTATTTCATTGTTTGCAAATTAGTGATGATACAGTAAATGTTGCAAAATATAAACCAGAAATTATACTATTCAAATGCATACTTATTGTTAAGACAAATTTGATCATTACGCAGAAAACATTTAAGAACAGTAAATTAAACATTGAAAATCCCAAGTAAGAAAAAAACACATTTAACTACGGAATAAAAAATAACTGCATCAGCTTCTAATATACATATATTATTGTTAATAAATAACAAAATGTAGCATTGAATAATAAGTTACAGCAATATTGTGTTAGTAAGAATAAGAGGTGTAGTATGTATGTAGATATCTAATGTTGCGGTAAACTATATTCTGAAGAACACCAATATTTCAGTATCGTATTTTACTTTGAAAACAACAGGTATTTTTACAAATTACATATGTAGTCACAAGGGTTCCACAGAAATTTAAAGTTTGAAGACCAATGATCTAATCTACCTATTTTTATTTTATATGTTCAAGTGATGTGTGAAAAATTAAGTTCAACAGAGTGTTAAAAATTAGACAGATTTATGGTACCACCATATAATTATTAAATATTAGTTCTATTTAATGCCACGTATGCAATTGCAAAACATCTAGTAAATTCTTTTTTTTTCATTTGATATAAAATGTTTTATTGAAAGGTTATGCATTAATATATATGTATGCACATACATAAAATACAAACTAACATAAAAAAATTGAAAAATATTTAAAATTTCCATAATTTCATATAATAGATAGATATTAATACTTTTCATAAATATAATTAAAAAATCATAAATGCATAAATGTACTAATTCCACTAATAAATACATATTATGTATTATAAACCTTTTTATGTATAATAACAGACAGATTAAATAACATAACCATAATATCAACGTAATTATAAAATTGTACAAAACAAATAATTTAAATAATTAGCATATACATATGTAGAAAAAAATCACAAAATTATATAAAATTAAAAAAAAGCATAACTTAACAAATGTGACGTATTTAACGCAATTTCCTTGAAATTGAGTCGATCAATTCATCGACACGTGAACTCGTGCCTTTGAAGGTAGCCGGATTCGGTCCAATCATTTGAATCAGTTGTGGAACATCTTGGCCGGATACTTGGCAAAATTTGAACAGTGCTTTTAAACAACGGTAGAGATGTTCCTCAGCTGGTGCCGACGACAAATGTTGAAGGATTGCCATTGCCAATTCGACTGCGACATCATCAAACACCTACGAAAAACATTACAAAATTATTAACATGATTCTATTATTCAATCATAATTATTTTAATAATGATAATATATCAAAAATGTATGCATGCTAAAATTTACAAAACATTCAAGTGCAATAAAAGTCAAAAATGAAAATTCTTGTGCATATGGAAAGGCTCAAGATGATTATGAATATAATCTTTTTATTACATAAAAATGACAGTGCTACTGCTACATAATATATATGTACATACATTTGTATACCTATATAAATGTATCTATTTACTTGTTTTTTTCATTCAATTTGATTTTTACATAATTAGATAGTGTTGCAGATAATTAATTACATATATATTTTACTGTGAAAAATATTATACAAATACCAAAATGCTACATAAGTATTGGCATTTAAATACTTTAACAACTCTTTATAGCTGAAATTTCATTGTTTAGGCTGGGCTATAAAATAAACCACGATAAAAAGTTCACTATAAATGAGGGGGGGTTGGCATGAACATGGTAGAACTTTCTTTCTTATCGATTTTCACTCAAGCTTTTGTGTTTTGAACAACCATTAAATGATAAGAAAAAAAAGCGAAAATAGACGTTTTTGGCGGTGTTTATGTACATTTAAAACATTTTCACTAGAATAAATGGACTCACTTTTGTTAATATGAATTTGAAGAAGCTGCGAGTTAAACATTAGTAATAGAAACATCAGTACATTTACATATTTTAAAGAAGACAAGCTTTAATTGTATTGGTTTTTATTCGGTCATAATTATTTTGAATGCATTGGTGCAATATTTTGACGAATACCTTGGATAGAGATCCAGGTGGCAACAATCTGCGTAAACGTTTTGCTTGATGCATTTTCTGGAAAAATATAACGCATATGCGCTGCAAAACATCTAGTTCAAATTTTCTAAAATCCATATGATTTTTTATTGAGAATATAATTATATACTAGTTGTAGATATGTAGATAGATAGATACATGTCAAATTTACTCAAGGAACGCGATCCAGAATTCTTTATATGGATATATTTGACTTGGGAGATGTGATATGTACGTGTTGTATGGGTTTTATAATTACTTTGAACAATGTAAACATGCTCAAACAAAAACCAAAATTATTTAATTTAAATTTAATTGTTGAAAATTTTTACTAAAATAGTGCAGCATTCTCTAGCCTGTGGTCATTGAACTTATTTTAGTTTGAAGATATTGCTGTCACACACATTTTTATCAATACATTGACATTATTCAAGAAAACCTTGCAACACTGACTGGACCACATTTTGGAAAACACTGAACTTCTGTATAAATATATTGAAAACTCATGCATACCAAATGGTAGTTTATATTCATTTTATTCAAAAGTGAATATGTGTAAAATATATACAAAAGATAAAACAAACCTTATAAAAAAATATAATAAAAGCAAAAAAAAAGGAATAAAAGGAAACGATACAGACCACAGTCTTTACCTCCTTGCAAGCAAGATTGTGAATTATTGCACTTCCTAAATCTTTTAAATTTTGGTCTTCGCTAAGGAGACTGTGCACGGCCACTTTTGTTGAAACTCTGATATTAGAAATTTGCTGATTGTTATGCGGCCACTCAGAAATATACAACAACCATTCAGAAGGAGAAAGATGCTCAAACATGTTGCAAATCTAAATAAGAAATAAAAAGATTAAAATTCTGTCATTTGATATCATCAAATTTAATGGCGCAATGCAACACTTACAAACATAGCCAAAGCTCGCTGTTCATTTAGTTCCATTCTATCAATAGAGAATGCAAAGTTCATTAGTATATGTTCCCGTCTATCTTGATGCAAAAGGAGAATAACATCGTCACGAAGAGCTGCACATGCCAAAGTATTCAAAACTGCCTCTCGGGTAGATGATGGAAGTGAAGCATCACCCAGTAAGCGACCTATACATTCAAGTCAAAGAAAGTTTAAAAAATTCAAAATAATCTACATATACATATGTATAGGCATAATGTTTTTTGGTATAATGGACATACCAATAAAAGTGAGGAAGTTATCACCCAGAGCCCAGCTTCCTTCACCTTCAACCAAATACACTCGCAGTTCTTCAAGATTAATTTGTTCTGCTGAATCTAATGATGCTGATTTCAAAGCTTCGGTCAATTTTTCAAAGGCAGCATTAACCTATTTAATATAAAATACACATACAATAATTATACATATGTATATAGCTAGAATTTTACGGTAAGTAAGCACACACATATAATTCATAGATGACTATTGAATAGAAAGGAAAACATATACTGAGGCCCTATAAAAAATGTATACAACTTCTAAAAACATTTATTTAGATATAAAAATTTTGACCTGCGACGCATTTTTCAAAATTATAAAAAAAAATTAAAGCCTCATTTTATGTACCGAGGAATACAAGAAATGGATTAACGAACTAGTATTGCGAGTAGAATCACATAGGCAGATATAACTTGCTCAATATGAATAAATATGTATTAAAGTATTAAAAAGGATGATGTGTAACAATGGTGTTTCATAATATGTACTCGTATGTATAATCTACCTCCATGAAATCTTTGAAAACGATGGGTGGTTCACGATGTTTCTTTCTTTCTTCGTCCTCTTGCCTTTCTTCGGCTTCCATTTCTAAGACTCTATCACTTGGAAGTTTGTCAGTTCTTGGACGAGCAGGACCAGGACTACTTTCTTCATCTTCATCGAAATTTTCAATAGCCGAGGTGCCATTCAATTCTGCTGCAGCTGCTTCTGCCATATTTGATTTTGAATGTGAAGAAATTGGAGGTAAGCCTGAAAAATTCATAAATATATTAATATGAAATATTCGAATTAAAAATAAAATATAAACTCTAAGTTAATTCATTACCTGTATTACTTAAATCTGAGCACTCGGAGGAACTGGTATTTATTTTATCTTGTTCCCGTTGCTGCTTTTTCCGTTTCTTTTCCTTCTTTCGCTCTTTTCGAGCTAGTTTCTCATTAATGGAATTGCGCTTTTCTTCTAAGGCCAATGATTGTAATCTGAAAATAAAAAAACAAATTTTTTGTTTACGTTAAAAATATTTATTAATATAAAAATGTCATCTAGCTATTCATACATATTTAAATTATGAATAGTCAGTACAAAATAAATATTAACCTTGCTTCTTCTATTTGTGTATTCAATTGAAGATAATCAGGACTTTCTTGACGATTACTTCTTATACCGTTGGCACTGACAATATTCTACAACAAGAACTTTATAAGTTGAATTTTTTTTAAAACAATTACACGACGAATTTAAAGTAAATAAGTTTGCATACTTGAGCTCCAGTGCCAAGACTTTCAATCAAAGGGCGAAGCGACTGACCAAGAGGTGTATTTAAAACTTCTTCTGGCAGATCTAAAATGTATTTAGGAATACCGACTCCACTCAAGAAATTGGCTAATTCGTCAGTGAAATTATTACAATTATGTTTGAAAAGATTGTAATCGCACCCTCTAAAAAAAATCACATATACATATGAGCGTACAAGTATGTACATATAAAATGTAAATGTCCATTTGAATTTTACCTGAAATTAGTATCTCCCAAGCCTACAATATAATCCAAAAATATTTGATATGGTATGAATGTATCACCCAATTTTTCGATCTTTTGAGGTTGTCCAAGAATGGTTCCTGCCTGCAAATATGTAAGAAAAAAAGTATTTGTTGAAAAGCTGTATATTGTTCCTCTTTGATTCAGCGTTTGCCAAATCTTCTAAAGCCGAATAGAACGGAATAGAATGAAAAACTGTGTCATATTGTTTTGTTTGGAAAATTCCTATCGCAAAAATCTTGGCAAAGTGTCCATTATTTTATACATTGAGACATGAGCCAGGATCAAAAATAGGAAATTTCCCAATCGATTACGGCGATCAATTAAAATAAAAATTTGAGAACAAAACATAAATCTGAATACGAACTAATGTTATTATGCATATACGTAAATATGTACGTTAGTTCGTGAATTTCAGATAAAGTGCGCAGAAGTTGAGTTAAACGGAGAGTATGGTGCCAAGAGACAATTTTTTGATTAAATAATTTTTGCACAATACTAAGAAGAGTATTATAGTAAATCGAGAAAAATATCACATGTATGGTGGATCTGTAGAATTAAACTAAAATAATTTATTCACTAGATAACAGGAAAAGTAACACGCGAGAAATACAAAAATGGGACAATGTGCCGAGTTATATTGGAAAATTTTCCAATATTTATAGCAAGATAAATATAGAGAATAATTTATTGAAACAAAAATCACAACATGGATCTAGAGTTAAAATATAAGCAATTCAAATAATAGAAACATCGGTGAGGAAAATTTCGATAAAATTAAAACGATACTTTGAAATGGGAAATTTTCATTAGCGGCCATGTTGAATCTTAGAAATACTCACTGGGTCACTGTAGTAGAACCAGATGCAATGTGCACATCAAAAAACAAAAGTACACGAACCGAAAGCACTACGGAAATATGCGAGGAAAATTAAGCACGCATTCGAATATTGGTGAGCTTACTGGTGTATAGTTCTATCTCCCTTGACTCTGGTTATAACTACTGAAAAGCACGTTTGCTGAGCAGCACGCGTGTTGTTATGCGGATGGGAGAAGGCGAGTAATGTACAGAAATAGCACAGACCAAATTAGAAGCGACACTTGGAAGCTGGCAACTCTCCCACACTACCGGAGAAATGTGAAAGAAGAGCAAATACACTGAATTCAATCAAAATAATAACTCATTACGGTATCAATGTTTTGAGATTTGATAATCAACATAATATCCAACGATAGCTCAGTATATGAACGATGTTTCAAACAACTTTTAATTCAAAATATATAAAACTGCATGGAATTGTATTTAAAAAGTTGAAACTCTCTCTCAATTGGCTGAAACTTGACAAATAACATTTGATATTAGAGTTTGCATAAAATTAGCTGACTGTACAATTCTTACAATTATTTGTAGCTCCAATACTATATGATATTTTCAATTAAAGAGAGTTGATTGACACAAGGTTCAATTATATTGGTGAATCCAAACATCAGAACTATCATTACTGCCAAGATTTTTTAAGAATATAACTGATTCTATTAACAATCTTGACTTATAGAATATGTTGTAAATTATAGTAAAAGGTCAGATATGAAAGATAAAATGTTCATATTTATGTTTGTGCTGAATGTTAGTTCGCTAGGCATAAAGATGTGCCACTTTATTTCAGCTAGGTTAATAAAATATAAAAAAATAGCTTACATTGAAATATTAATAGAGAAAAATCATGTAAGTAAAGATAATTTACAAGTTCATGTAGAATGTAGAGAATAAAAATAAAATTGACCGTGACACCAATACACATTTTACATCAAAGAAAATTAAATGATTACTTGAATTATAAAAATGCATCGTTTGCAATTTATTTTGGAATACTTATATATGAACACATGTAAATTACATACATACAATACGTGTGAAAATCATATATCAAAAATAAGTCAATGTTTTCAGCGAGAAAAATCATTTATGTGAAAGGTGTCACTCTTAACGATTTTTCTTGGCAAAAATGTTATAAATCTCAAGTGGTTTTAAATGTCACAGGTTTCGAAATATAAAAAAGGGGTTAAGGATAATTTTACAAAAGAGAGAACAAGGATTTTTAAAAATAATAATAGACTTACACAAAATAAACAAGTTCAATGAGAGAAAAATTTATGTCAAGGAGATTATTGGTTGGATAGGTAGTAATTTAAAATTATTACCGGATTGCAACTCTGGATACCTTCGCCGCCAAAAAAATATTCCCTTCCATAGGCTACGATGGATGTGTGCCATATTCCATCCACCTGATGTCCTGCAAAATACGTACATTGAATAAGTTGCTAATTAGTTCTATTTCATATATCCAAAACTTAATTTGGCAGCAGTGTTGTTGGCAAAGCGCAAATTGAAAAATGTTATGACAAATCAAAATACCTTTTAATAGTTTCAGTTTTATTAAAATAAACAATACGAGCAAACAAAAGCAGAATTAAAAAAAAATTCAGACTTCAATTCGACTCTTCGAGAGTACAATACTTTGTTGTAAATAAAAACCATATGATTTTATATATCATATTCAGATAACATAATTTATACTATATTCAAATATGATAACCATTGCATTTTAAAACATCGACTTATCGACTTATCAGTGATAACTGAAAATCAGTAGAACATGAAGTTTAACGTCGATGATTGTTCTGAAACAGATTTGTGTGACTTTTTTTATCTGTTAACATTAAAATTTTAATTGCAAAGTTAAAAGAATAACGGTAGTTAAATAGGATATAAGAAAAATCATCATATCCAAAATTCTATAATTTGTTTCAAAAATAAAAAATAATATAAAAATAAGTACTAAGATATACATACATATATGTATACATTAGTCGTTAGTGTAAACATGTCTATTTTGAGATAAATCTCACTAAAAAGTTAAAATATTTGAATTGATACACATAATTTTGAAAATTAAAATTGCAAATACAAAATAGAAACGTATAACACAATTTTTTTTTATTTAATTAATTTATTTAATTTCTTTCAACGGTTTTAAAAAGGAAAAATTTAAAATTTGATAAAAAACAGATTTAATCAACGGGGAACAATAAAGTCACTCGACAATTACCAAAAACAAAAAAATTAAAACAACTCGCATGCCAAAAATATTAAATCAAAATATTGTGTATGAGTCGTGTGAGTACAAAATTGTTAATGTCATACCCAAAAACATTGCAGACATCAAACGAGCCATACCCTTGGTGAGATCATAAATGTACAAGTCGACAGGCACGCCGATTTCGTCCATCTCGAAGAAATCTCTACACAAATTCAAGAATCACAGTTATGTAATTTCAAGTCAACAAAAACAAAAAAAAAAAAAAAATTCTTTAAAAATATACTACGACACCGCACTCTTACTATTACTTTGATTCTAAAGTGTTTTTTTTTTATATTTTATTTTTATGTTAGATACAATATCTGTCTTATTATAATTGCGTCATATTTTGATAACAAACACGTACGAATATTCTAACAGATCACTATTGCACTATTTACTTGCTAGTCAACAAATAATTGCAACGCACCGAGCGTTTCTACGCGGTTGCTCTCACGTGTATAAGGAAGTTCAGAATGAACCTGTAAGATATGCAGTATTAGCATAGTGAGAGGACAGAGTCCCAACAAACCCGTCAGTTCTAACTTTGAGTGGGAGTCAAGTTATTTAAGATAACGAGGATATTTTCTCTGGTATTTATAAAACGCAAAAGTAAACTTGAAAAACTAATGTATAATACAAATTCATAGATTATACACCTGAATTGAAACGAGTGTAATTGAAACTTGTGATTTAAAAATACGATTTTTGAGTAGAGTTTTTTAGGCTAGCACAATTCCGTTCTTAATACACCTTTTTCACGCGAATAAACTTAAAAACCAAAGGCTTTATTACAATGTGAGATATTAACAGCCAAAATGAAGTTACATATTTCTTATGAAGTGAATGATGTTCAATCGAACGCACTTACAAAGCTGCTTCGACGAGAAACACCTGAACGTGGCTCCAAGATTCTGATGAAAATAGACTTCTGTGTGCAACGTCACACAATAAGAACAACTTATTTACGCCAAAGCGCGAACGCGAATTGTGGAGGTGTAGAACACGAAAGGAATCCCAATGTGAACAACATGAAACTGGAAAATGAAACCAAAAAATAAAAGCAAAGCCTCACAATACCGACGATCGAACAAGCTAACTACGTAAATGTAAAAAAACACCGAAATTTTTGAAATTCACAGTTCAAGAAACGTCGATGTAAGTAGCAGACGGTAGATGAACTAAAGGGCACCATAGGGCATCGCCCTTTTATTTTTTCGCAAACGATTAAAGCAACTCAGTCTGTACCTATGTATAGTACGCACGAAATCCAACGAAGAAAATGAAAAGTGCTTTCTCTACTAGAATTGACTGAATCCAAACAGAATTTACGAAAGTGCAATCAATATACACTGTTAAATTCATTTGGATCACAGTAAAACTGATATTTTGAATTGTTAATTAGACAAAGAAGAACAACTAGATATGTATGTAGTGGTGGTCATAAAATTCGCCAAATGAGCACGGCGACATTTTTCACCCGTTCCTCTGCGATTTTGAGTTTCAATATGGTTATATTACACGCAAAAATTTGACCCAAAGGGCAGCCGAGGTTTCCGTGTTATTAAAGGGTTTTCTTCATTATATGTCAAAATAGGCGTAGCATGATGTAATATTGTCGAATTAACATGAATACGAGACGAGAGGAAAGTACGAAAAGTTTCGTCTGATGAATAATAAGACCAGACAGTGAAAATTTCGCTTATTTTTTCCCTCTTGCGTAAATAAATTGTCCGATTTGCTCAAACGAAAATAGCCAAACATATGTACGTACGAAAACGGCTGGTGGAAAATAATCAAAATGCCTCAAAGCGTATAATATTTACACAAAAATTCACCTTCCAATGTACAGTATCATAATGGTTTAGATTTTCTATTTTCTTTAAATCAACCTTGGAAGATCGAATCAATCAGGCGAATCTTTCGTGAAATTAATGTGCTTAATTGGAATTATTTGACTTTCATACATTTATAGGCTCGCTCGTGTTGTTTCAATAAATACACATAATTGGCGAAGGGTAATACATTTACGATGGAATTATGGAAATTTGATCGAAATAACTCGCAATCTGTTACGAAACGAAATTGGATCCCGAATTTTCTTTTAGATTTTCCAGATAGCCGTGATAAATATATAGCGAGCGTTAATTGTAAAGGTCAAAGTATAATACGCAAAAGGGTGTTATCAACCCCACATTTTCTAACCCTAATTAATCATAGTCGATTTCACACAAAAAAAAACTGAAACTGTATCAAACCCAATGTAAATTGCAGACTTAACATTGAAAAATATATTTTTGTCGCGTAATTGTATATGTACACGCATATTTTTCAGCGCAAAAATGTCTCATGGAATGAGGATGTTTTAAATAAAAGCTGAAAGAATTTATAGGATCTACATATAAACAACGTTACATATCTGGATCCCGTACTTTGTGGTAATACGTTTACAGTTTTAGTAATCGTTCGCGCGATTAATAATGCAATTATTTAATCGGATACACTAATCTGCTAAAGGATGTACTGCCCGATTAAATAATTGACTAAAATTAGAGGTATATGTGACCGACTGGACGATCAGCCCCCAAACAAGATGTGAAATTTTAAACGAGGTTTATTTTCGTCCACATGTGCAGTCGGATGAAAATAGTCGTAATAAAGTGAGAAACAGAGTGTGCATATTATGACAATGTGATGAATGTGATCTTTACTCTGAAATAGAATGTAATTATATTTGATGTAATTTCAGCACTGTATAAAAAAAAGCAAAAAAGCTCACATGAAATTTAATTTCAACGGAGAATTTTGTCAAATATCTTATCCATGCACAGTGTAATATGTAGAATAATATTTAATATAAATAGCAGATCATATATTCTGCCTAAATATATATTTTTAGAGTATTGAGCCGTTCTCGTTTTTTATTAGATTGTGAAAATATTTCACTTAATAATTTATTATCTTCATTCTCCCATTCCCAGAATGATCAGATATGGCAATAATTTTTTAAATAATTTAAAAAATACTAATGTTTTGTCCCTAAGACAAAGACATAATTTCCTTTATTAAATTTGTTTTCCCTTTGCGTTTTTTTCTAATTTAATATATTATGTATTTTCTTTATGTGGGAAGCCTTAACAGGCGTTTAATAAATAAATAAATTGATGTTCAGAAGGTGTTGATTACTTACATATGAGTAGACTAACGATAGGGGTAAATAAGATTTACAGGAAAACCATTAAAAAGAAAAAAATAATAAAAACCTAAATTAGTGTGCCTAGGGTTCCTGAACCAGTAAACAGACAGACTTAGGGCTATTATGTATAACTAGTCAATGGCCTGTATTTATTGGGTCGGTAACTTTTCCGATTTTTGGTCAATTATTATTGAATCATTATCAATTTAATCATCATGAAGGTCAATCATTACCAAATGATGGCCGGGAACCTTTTTCGAGCTAAGAGCCAAATTAGGGATAAACTTGCAAAATTGGTAAGTTTGGGATTATATATTCAAAATTAAAACAAATGTTACTCTTTTAAGAAATGGATAGCTGTACAAAATAAGTTTATTACTAAAAAGTTACACTTTTAAATTTGGTAGATTGATAGTAGATTCTAAAGGCGCTATCGCTAGTATTGTATGACGAATTGTTTGTACAATATTACTTTGTAATTCAACCATATACACGTCATTGATATTTTTGTTAACCGAATGCATTTCTCGTTTCGTGAGAAAGTTACAATATGCCGATCCAAGCATTGACATTTGATTTTATACGCGTCTTATTTCACATTCCGCTCAAACAATACAATCACCGACCACCTCTGACTAAAAAAAAATACTAAAAAGTATTACAAACTTTAATGTGAAAAAACGATCTTACAGCTTTTTATAGCCATGAAGTTATTAAGTAAATTGTCTGTCAACATTTTATGTTTCAATCAAAACGTTGGATGACAGGGAGAGCTGCAGGTTTCCATACAAAGAGCCATTTTCATTTTTTGTTTATTAATAAAATTTCAAGAAAATATATATTTTTTTATTGTAAAATAGTATTATACATATATAGCATACACGTTAAAATCAAACGGAAGGAACTTAATCACCGATTTGCTAAATTGTACTGAATTGTGCTAAATTGAGCTATCCATCCATAATAAAATTCTAATTTATAAACAAACGTTAAAGCCTGTTTGGACATATGGTATACAGCTATGGGGGTGTGCAAAAACGACGCATATCGAATCCATACAAAAGTTCCAAAATAAAGTGCTAAGATGTGCGGTAAAAGCACCTCTATTTTACAGGACGGACAGTCTCCATATGGACCTGCAGATGCCAACCGTCAAAGAGGAGATCGGGAAATATGCGCGCAAGCATAAACTTCGCCTGTCCCGACATGTAAATCCCGAGGCAGCATCCCTATTAAATGTTGATGGTAACCTGAGACGACTAAGGAGGGTGAAACCAACTGACCTCGCCCAATTTTAAATGCTAATGAGGATCATCAATGGATGATCTACTCAAACAATAAACGTTATAATATAAGTGGAAATATAATATAATATAAATGGAAATGATGACTGTTACACCACCAAGTGTAGTTTTATCAACAATTAATTAAAAAAAATATATATATATATGTATATATAGGGTACCGGTCCGCGGAAAATTTGATAAAATTTACCGGTCCGCCATATCAGAAAGTTTGAGTAGCACTGAATTCTATATAATAGTTATTGAGAGTTTGTTTTGCTCTACACTGCAATAGCATATTTCAAATAAATTCCATACGATTAAAAATAATATATAATTAGTTGCAAGTCAAAATACATGTAGATAAATTTTATGTGGCTCAACTAAAATATTTTTAAATAAATAACAACAATAATAAACAAATAAATTTGATTATATCACATTAAAATCAGTTATTATCAAATGTTTTAAATGACTGTTCTTTTGATTAATTTTTATATGTAACTGAAATGAATTAAATAAAAGTGTTGAAGCAAGTAAAAAAAACGCAGACTTCAGACTTATCAAATTAAAGTTCAATTCTTCAATACATGTAGTGAAGAATTGACTAGTGTTGTTTGTGAATAGTTAGTTAGTTACAATGTTAAGTATACATTGAGTGAGATAAATAGAACATTGTTAGATCATATAGTATACTCATATTCGGTACACGCAAAAAAATACTGATCAATAAAAATTACAACTAGTAATATTGACTACGTATGCCTGATATACAATAGACTTACTAGATCAGCTGGTGAATTTAGTGCAATTGATGTCAATTATGAAATTATCTATTTGATTACAAACACACGAGTCACAATTGCGTAATGCTGCAACATAACATTTTTACAATAATCAAATGTCACTCGTCATGCCGTTTTTAAATTTAGCTACACGTTCGAAACACAGATGGCCACGGCCATATCCGAAATCATAATAAAAATGTACATTTGACATTTTGAACAGAAACAGAAAGCTAATTCTAGCTGAATGCATATTTAGAAATCCAAAATATATATTATGTTTTAATAATGGTAAATCACCCACTTTTACAACATTAAAAAAAGTTTATTTTTGTTAATTTGAAAAATCTTGCTAAAGGTCTGATTTCACGAGTGCGTCGGCCTAGCCGACGCCAACATTCTTGGTTATAAAACATCTCTAGATAGTTTAATAGCTTTTTAGAGTATTCTAGGATATTTTCAGAACCTAATAGGAGTAATAGGACTTTTTACAGTGTCTGAGAGCATTTTGAATGACATTTTTTCATTCTGATGACACTGAATGTGTCATTTTGTCATTTTAACATACGCAATACTAGCATGAACGTTTTCTGCGAAATTTTCACAGGAATACAATGCTTATTAACTCTGGAAGCAATAAATTATGCATACATATTTTTATTGCTTTATTTATGATATTCCAGTTAAATTGTTCCAACTTATGATATAATCATTCATTTAAACTTAGCACAAAAGATCGTAAAAATTTCGTCATATTCACGCCCCATCAAATTTAGTTTTTGTCACGGATACTAAACTAATATTATTCGTGTAATCCGTATCACCTCTCGCAAGTATTAGCCCGAATTAGAGGGAGTTTACTTTATATTAGCAAATACAGTAAGAGTTAGTATTTATTTATTTAAAATACATGGTGGCCGATGGAGCCTAGGGTACATTGCATTATGTAAATACAATTTTAAATAGAAAATTCTCGAAAAAAACAGAAAATTCTCGGTTTGGAGAATATTATTCCCGAGAATTTTACAACACTAGATGTGTAAACTGTATAGATCGTGCTTAGATTACGTCGTGATGTGGGATCTATTGTCTATAAATTAAACTTTGTCATTCGAGTTTGTTAAGAAATTTATTTTTGACGGCTTTTACATTTTTAGGTTTTAAGGTTTTAACAATTTTGCGTAGTTAATATATATATTTAAGAAGAAGGCTGTGTGAGCGAAGATTATAAGAAATTAAGAATTCTGGCAAACAATAGGCTTCGCTGATATTCATCAATTTCCCCCCCCCCCCATTTTGCATCTGCGTAGTGCTGCCATTGTGAATAAAGCGGGAGCTGAAGTAGAGAATTCCTACAGATGGATGGAAAGCTGGCCGCGGCCACGAGGGAAGGAGGAGTGCGGGGGCCTTTCCATCCATCTGTCAAATTCTATACAAAAAAAACCACGGGGTTGGCGTCGGCAAAGCCAACAAACTCACGAAACTAAACTGGAATTAATCGTATTTACTATCTCTAAAAAGCAACGAAAATCTACTGCAAAGTATTTTCCCTGGTTATTTCATTATGACAAACAGTAAAATGTAATCAAATAGTGAAAAGCCAACGCTAAGCATCAAACACGCAAAGATGTCGACTTGATATAAATATTTTGCTGTAGATGGTTTCGTATCGCTACACCACCACAGTCGAACCTACGGACAATTCCCGCGCTTCGTGCTCGATTTTAGCACATAAGTCAAAATCTAATGCTTTGCACGCAATACAAAAAAAAATTCCTTGCAATAGTTGAGAGATTCAGAAAAATGAATCGCTGCCATTGTTTCATCATCATCATTTTCAGCCGTTTACTATCCACTGCTGGATGAATCCTCTTCTACTCCCGTCTATCTTGAGCAATCTGCATCCATTCGACTGCACACATTCTTCTCAATTCATCAGTCCATCGTCGACTCAGTCTACCTTATTTTCATTCACATCCTCTCAGATACCATTCCAATATTTCTCGCGTCCATCTGCCATCAATTCTTCTCGCTGTGTCCACTACAACTTTTACACACGTTCTGCTATATCTGCAACTTTGGTCATACTTCTTACCCACGTATTACCAAGCAATATTTCTCTGTGTGCGCACTGGATCTTACGTAACATTCTCGAATTCAGCATCCACACGTTACAACTGGCAGCACACATTGATCGTATGCCTTGTTTTTTAAGCATAGTGGAATGTTTGATTTAAAATCTATGTTCATTCTTCCAAAAGCGCTCCATCCTAGTTTTATTTCTTCTTCTTTGCATATCTTTATATGTTTAATAATATCTAATTCGAGAATCTTTATCGACGCACACGTCACAATAGCCTAAAATGAATATTTATTCAATGCGCTATACGTCGCGACAATCTGGCAAAGTTAATATTTGCCAACGAAGTAAATAAAAACAACAATATTATTTGAAAAGTGAATTTATTGTGCAAGCGTGTGGTGTGTGTACATAATAATGTATGTGCCGGCCGTTGACCGTTGGTTGTGTACAGCTGAGTGTGTTGGTGTTTCGCGAGCACGCGCTGCCGTGTTCTGTCACTGTTCACCGTTCGCCGTTCGCGGAGTTCGTGTCGCGAGTTGCGAGTTGCGAGTTGCGATCGTCACAGACGCACCGACACTCGCCGACTGTACCAAGTCACCCCCCCCTCACTACCCCGCGGCCCCCCGCGCCTTCGCCCCTCGACATGATCGTGAGTTCGCTATTCCATGCCAATACTACATCGCATCACTGCAAAAGCCGCTGTATCACAAATTGACGAGTCATTCGACTCACCCCCTCCCTTCTCCATCTTCCCCCTTTCCCCTTTCCCGTTTACCCCGACGTGGAGCGTCTGCCACCGCTCGCACGTCTCTTTGTCTATTATTTGTTGTCTATGGTTAAGTTTGCAACTGTCGTTTCGAATCGAAAACAACAACGTTTAATGCTGTCTTTCAATAATGAACATTTATTTTCTAATTTCTGAATGTTTTCAAAACAAATGCTCAACCTAACCTCAAACTTTGTTTCTTCTGCGATGTTTGCGATGGCAAAGATTCGATGGAGTTCTAGTCTTTTCGCAATGTTTTGATTTTCTTTTCAGCTGTTGAAATAAAATAAAAATGAAGCTTTCTTATTTTGACAAAGTTGTTTTGACAGAATTGTTTTGAACAAAGTTTCAATGTTGAAATTGTTTATGCGATTAAGCGTATTGCCCGTTGACATTCGACGGGTGTTTATAACGATGATTAATTGATTATCTTAATTTGTTATTATATGGGTTAGTTTGATTAAATTATTTGAATTAATAATTAATGTAGAAAGATAGAGTAATTTAAATAGTGTAATAGTAATGTAGGTGAAATTATTAAATATAAATAAATTGTATCTTTGGTATCAGAGTTTATTAAAAAAAATAATCAAGGAACTGATGTTACAACTGTAACTATGGGATAGTGCAGTGGTGGGGTAGCTTTTTCTAGCTAAGAGACAAATTAAGGAAAAAGTTACAAAATTGGCAAGCGTGCGAACCACAACATACTTTTCTCGGATTATATATTAAAAATTACTTTGTGGAAAGTTGCATGAAAATAATTATCTTCGTGATATTTCTTAGTTTTAGACAATTTATTGCTAAAGTTTAACCTTGAATATTTATTTATTTATTTAATAATTACATACATGGAGAGGCGGCATAGCCGATATACCAATGGGGTTTGGTATAAAGTATCAGATATGATTTTAAAGCTTGTTAAACTTTTCAGTGTGAAGGTTATATGAAAAGTAGGAAAGGGAAAAATTGATCTCGATTTTGTTAAATTTGTGTTTCAAACACGCTTTATGGAGTATTTATGTATGTATTTTATTTCACGTCCGCTGGACTGATTTGAAAAAAATAATGATTCAAAATTTCGATGAAATCAAAAGAAGTGTATTGAACATTTCCGATGGGTAGACACACAGGCACACATACTTGGGGCTTTTATATATAATATATCTTAACGTCAAAGTCTCTGTGAAGAATTATTTGTAGTTTGAAACAATAAGTTGAACTTCACATAGTCTTATTGATTGTGTAAATTTCACCGAATGTGCAATTTCAACGAATTCAATTTTCATTTTTTTTTTATTGGACTGGTTGTTTTTCGTATATGTTTTCGAATTTTATTGTAGTAATAATTCAGTGTTGACTTTATTATTTTCAGGTGCTACGTATTGAATCGCCGGAAGGTACGAAAAGGGTCGACATCGAACCCTCCGACACTACATTCGATTTGTTCGAAAAAGTACTCGAAACTTTCAATCTGAACTCGTTTGGATTTGCGCTATTCAAGAATCGCAATCAAAACGAAGAAATCGTATCCGCAAAATCTAAACGTATTTCAGACTATCGTTTGAAGCATGGAGATATTCTGTATTTCAAGCCGATCAATGGAACTGTTCTTTTTGACCAACCGTCTACCAGTGTACAGGTAAAGAACGATTCGATAACTTGAAAACTTTATGAACTTTGGAAATATTTAATTTAATTTTTTTTATTTGTAGAAAAACAAAGGTCTTCTCGACGAAGACGTACATGTTGACACTGTGGTAGTCAATACAAATAATGTGACGGGATCACATGATGATGGTGTAGATAGTTTACTATACAAAACTGATGGGAAAATTCCGAGAAAGAGAGATGAAAAATTGTACGTTTTTTATATTGATATAAATAATATTGGTCATTACACAGGCCGACATGTGTTGCGTTGTTTTATGTTTGATTTGGGTTCTTTACTAATTTGGGCGCACTGATCACGAATATGATGTTAGTTTTTATCCACCACATAAGGTTTTTTCACGATGATTGCTATTTTTGTGCCTGCAACGTAAGGGGCTTCCCTCTAAAAATAAATACAAAATATCTTATACCATCTGCAAAACCTATTCTTCTTGGCTATTCTGCCCCCATTCGCCAGTTTAAGCCACGATTTGTTTTCTGAAGACGATACCGGTGGGAGTGATTAAACCAGGGCTGAGTCGGAGTCGTAAAAAATCGAGCGACTCCGACTCCTTTTCCGCATTTAATTTTTTTTATATCGAGGGAATATTGTTCTTGTGCAAGAGAACGTTGAAAAAACCACAAAATCTCCACGAGAAGACGTTGTCAACAATTGGGGGGCCCAAAAACACAATCTAGTGATGTGGTTCCATTAGGATAGGGTCATGATAGTGCACTAATTACGTAGCCCTTCAAAGTATGGCTTTTTTTTTTTGGAAATTTTGATGATCGAATAACATCGCGATTTTTCGATGTCTGATGGCCATTGCGTTTACCTGATTTGACCATCTCCAACTCCTTCCCGTGGGACTTCTCAAAGTCTAGGGTGAATTTGAATAATCCAATAACCATCCAGCAGCTGAAGGCTGACATTAGAGAAGAGAAGTGATGAAAATGCGTTCAAATGAGCCTGACAGGATGAAGCTGAAAATGGTGGCCATTTTCTATTCTTTTAACAATTAATGTAAAGTTTTCCCCCAAGTATTTATTAAAGTATTCATAAATAAAAAATATTAAATATTAAAAGAAAAAAAAGTTATTAATGATGTAAATCCGCGCCACCCTGTACAAGTACTCCAGAGATTCGAAAATTAGCCTATTCGTCGCATTGGTTGGTGAAATTACGACTGTATTTATGTACCTGGAAATGGTCTTATATGTACATATACTTATAGGAACAAAAATTCAATTTGACATTTCAAAATTTTTAAAATCGGAATCGGTTTATTGGAAAATGTCGGAGTTGGAGTCGCGTTTTTTTAACGACTCCACAGCCCTGGATTAAACGGACGTTTTTGAAATTGAACCACAAATTTTCACATACAAAGCGAACTGAATGATTTGATAAGAGATTTAGGTCTTCCGGGGGATGCTGTACAGATTCTGGGATCGAGACTTTAGAATAAACATCTACCAGCTTCAGGAACATCTTTTGCTTGGTGTAGAAACCGTGAGAAAGAGTTCGTGCCTGACGTGGTAGCCAAAAACTAAGTACACCATTGAGTTCAATGGTCAATTTATATAAAAATAGGTATCAAAAGTAAAACAACGTTTGCAAATTTGAAATTTGTAGGCCTGTTGTCATTGACTAGTAAGCATCCATTGCTAAAATCAAGTTATCCATATAAATTCTTTGTATACTATATTAATTATAATCAACTCGCTATGATGCAATTCTGCAAATCTCACCACTTAGTTAATTGAAATATGAAACTTTCAGCTGTCGACATAATTCAAATGGATGTTGTGTTCATTGTTCACCGCTAGAGCCTTTCGATGAATCATACTTAAAAGAACAAAATATTAAACATATGTCATTCCATTCGTACATAAGAAAGCTCACTTCAGGTGTTGATAGAGGAAAATTTCTCTCGTTGGAAGAAATTTCGTGCAGGATTAAGTTAGGTAAAGTCTTTTTATTTTATTTTGTTGAATGTGATTTGACCCACGCTATTTGGCCATCGTACTTATGTAGATTGTTGTTAAATTTTCAGGATGTAAAGATCATCCACCATGGCCTCGTGGAATTTGCTCAAAATGTCAGCCCAATGCAGTGACGTTAAACCGACAAACGTTCAGACACATAGACAATGTGATGTTTGAAAATTCCGATCTCGTTGAACGTTTTCTCGATTACTGGCGCAGCACTGGTCATCAAAGAATTGGTTTCTTATATGGAACTTATGAACTCCATCCGGATGTTCCTTTAGGTATCATAATTTTTTACAAACCGTGCTGTATACCAGATAAAAAATAAAGAATTTTTTTCAATATAGATTTATCTTTACCTTAGGGATTCGAGCAAGAGTAACTGCTATATATGAACCACCACAAGAGAGCAGCCGTGACATGGTGAACATTATATCCGACGATCGTAAAGAAGTAGTTGATGAAATAGCCAGAAAATTAGGTTTGACCTGCGTCGGATGGATTTTCACTGATTTGCTCAGTGAAGATGTAGCAAAAGGAACTGTACAACATATTCGGTAATCGAAATTTGATTTGTACTATTTTTCGAATTGTGTTAATTTTTATTTATACTAATTATCGTTTGTATATTTTTTAATACAGGGGTATTGAATCACATTTTCTAACAGCACAAGAATGCATCATGGCTGGTCATTTTCAAAATCAGCACCCCAATTCTTGCAAATATGCTTCATCTGGTTCCTTTGGCTCAAAATTTGCCACAGTTTGTGTCACCGGTAAGATTTATTTTACAAATAGACATTATTGTCAACGAATTAAGATAGATTTCAATTTAGTTGAGATGGTTTATAGTTACAATGTATTGAATAGTCGAATTCGTTTATTACGACCATGGTTATAACAAAGAATGTGTTGGTTTCACGTTTATTTTAAGCAATTTATGTTAGTCCTTCGATGCTCGTAATGACCGAGTTTGACTAGTTTTAGTTGAAAATAAAATTTCCCTAAATTTATTCTATTAATCAACACTCATTGATGGATATTTATATTATAGGAGACAGCTTAAAACAAGTGCATATGGAAGGATATCAAGTGACCGGACAATGTATGGCTCTGGTGAGGGATGATTGTCTACTACCGACCAAGGATGCTCCTGAGCTTGGCTACGTTAGAGAATCTTCTGATAAGCAATATGTTCCCGATGTTTTCTATAAGGTAAGTGGATTATAGTTAGACTTAAGCCACACACTGAGCCAAGAATACATCGAAAGAACAGTTCTAGACAAGATACGTGTTCACATGTGAAAAACATGTTTCTGATACTAATTGACGAGCAACTAGTTTGCAACCTGTTGAACTCAAAATTTTGATAAACACTTGTATCTGTGTGTGGCTGTGTTGATATTTACTGATATACCAATACCAGTATGCGCGCTGCTCAGGTTTTGGTTAAATGTATAGGATTATTTGTAATTGCAAATAAAACAAGGCTTATTGAAGAAAGAAATATATTTCGAATCAGGTATAATATAATATGTCTTATATTATAACCATCAATTTTATTTACGTTTAATCACATTCATTCATTGAAATGGATACTCTCACATCGAGTTACTTTTCTTTGCAATGCGTAATCCATGAATAATAATAACATTTAATTAAAACACAGCATTTATTTCATTATACACACCTTAAACACATTATGTATCGATGGAGTGCCTGGCAAAGAAAAGATGTTCAAGATTATGAAATTTTATATACCAGAAGGGAGGTAGATGAAGAATCAAAAAAGTACTAATTAAATTACAAATAAATATGTCGCATAAACTTTTGGCTACGTTTAAATGGTTTTTTTTCGAAAAAACGTTATCAGGTACCTTAGACATGCGTTATTTTTTTATGAGGACAGTTTTCAGTCGACAATTTTATTTTTATATATTATACATTCGTATTTCTGCGTTTTACATTAAATATATATATAAGCATCATCTTTAGCGGAATTTTTATCACATTTTAATATACGGTTGTGATGTGTCATAGTATGTACATCGAATAATTCATATATTTTTACAGCAAGATAATTTCTCTTTCTGATTCACCAAATAAAGACGAATATCGATATCTTGTCAGACTAGATTCTACATATGTTGCTAAATAATATACAAACATCCCTGTATACATTTAGGTTTAGCGCACATTGATTCACAGAATTGCATACACGGCGATAAAAAAATGCGATATCATATTTCTGTGTACATGTACTGATAAATATTATATTTCTGTCAAGTGAAAATTACAGTATACACTTAAATCATTTAAATTTTTCTCTCTCAAAGCTTGTGTGTTAAACTACAATACGTATGTATTTTCACATTTTTTGGTTTTTATATTAATTTTACAATACTGCAAGTCAGTGTGCGCTTAACCTTAATTTGTAGGCAATAAATATACAAAATCGAGAATAAATCGTGTTACTTTGAATATTTAAGTTGTTAATATATTTTAAAAATTAAAGAAAGTGCATGGAATAATGTAACAAAGTATCCCTCATTAAATTTTTCTTTAAAGCCTTTTTAACCGTGATTATTTTGGGATAACTATTGTTATTTTAACTGTATGACTTCATTATTATTTAGTCAACTTTAACATTTTTTTACTTTTGAAGGTCATTGAAATATATTCGTATTAAAATGAAACAAATTTTACACGAAGAAGATTTTTTAAATATACATATTAGTTACAGAGAAGTATTGTGATTGTGCTATAGGTTTGTTATTTAAATTTTCTAAAAATCGAAGAATCCTAAACTATCATAATTTAGAAAAATAAGTCTAGTTTGAAACAAGCAAAAAAAAAATACATAGAATTGGTTACTAATATAACCTCGTACAAGTTAAAAATACAACGTGTTTTTTTTACATTTATACTTAAAGGGTCCCATATTTTTACTTTATTTAATATTTATTTTCAGTGAAATCATATTGTTCGCCTTTGATTTACGATGATACATGTTCATTGAATGTATAAAATTTTTAATGAAATATTTGCATAAGAACAAAGATGTTTATTATATTGACAAATCAAAATGTCTCAGGATACATTTTGTAAACATTTGTATTTGAAACATAAACCAGATTTATATCATTAAATATTTTATGACAACAGTGAAGAGATTTGAAGAGTATTTTGAATATGTAATCATTATCAAAATGTATTTGAATTCATCTTTTCAATATAATAATTTATGCAGTATTACAAACATGTTGTTTGATATTTTGGTTATGCAAGAGTTACAGCGAAACATCAATAGAAATTGATCTGATAAAACCTTTGAATCATTTTTTCAATGCAGGTATTCCATCGATTAATTTAACATATATTATATTTTATTAACTACATTTTTCGTACAGTAAATACGTTTATATATATTTAATTTTTTTGTTATTTTATAATTTTTTTTGAAAGCGACTAGTAGCTAATGTAGGCTATACAAGTAAGGCACAAACAAAGGATGGTCTGAAAAACCTTTTTATTAAAAAAATCCCAAGTTGTTATTAACATTTTTTAAAGACGTAAACAAATGTTGAAAAAATGTGCCATATTATTTAGATGTTAATTTTGTGGCAAATTTATTCTGAATCAACAAGGATTTTAACTGTAATTTAATAAGAAAGCCGAAATCAGATTTGATTTACGATTACAATGACAATAAGTATTTCACACAAAGCATAACTCTCCATAGTATTTTTATTTTTAAACCTAACAACATTTAAAGACGGCTTTACCAGCAGCACTTTTCTATCCACATCGTCCCAGGGAACTTTTTTAAAGAACATAATTCGATTGAAGCTTTCGAACTTATTATAACATACAGAAGTAGCTACACATAGAACGTTCGCATTTCCGTATATTAAAAACTCGATGTAAAGTACCCTCGTATATAAACAATAAACTTCGTAATTTTAAAGAAACATTTAGTTTTCTATTAATTATTAATTTCGACTTTTCGTATTCGATTTTCATAGTACAAAAAGAAAAACATCGAAAATCTTAGAATTAATTAATATGCAAAAAAAACATTAAAGGAAATTTTAACAAAAACTAAAACGTACATTTGAAATACAATACAAACCAATTGATTAACATTAATATGAGAAACAGATTATTGAAAGACATAAATCCAATATGATGCAGTAACATTATTCCATAATACTTAGTAAATATTGTTGAAAAATAACATATCTTATCAATTTAGTATATTTGTGTTACAATTTTAAATGTTGTTTTCAGATTACTTTTGTTAAAAAATTCATTCGAGTTTATTAGATTCCAGTGCAAATTTGTATATGTACTTTCTTTTTTCATTAATTTCAAAACTAAACACATTTGATAGTGTATTTTGATACGTATTATTCTTACCCTTTAACTTCAGTTATTTATTTTAACGTTACCATCTTTTCATATTTTTTTCTAAAGGGAAAATAGAACTTTATTTTAATGTATCTCTTTTACCGGCAACACAATGCTTTGGGGTGTTGCACGGTACATAGTTTTATTAATTTTTTTTTTTATCGATATGCACTTTGGATAAGTGATGGTGGCAATTGATAAAAACAAAGTATCCAATAAAATAATTGATTTATTACGAAATTTCATACGAAAATCAAACTTCAATAGAGAAATAAAATTCTTAAATAATATTACACGTGTAATGGACAACAAACAGTTTCTCCAGAACTTATTTGCCTACTAGATATGTAAGCAAGAAAAATAAAAATACATAATATAATTGAAATACAAAATTTAAACATTTCCAGTAATATAAATTATAAAAATTTAACTATCGTTAATATACAATATACTATTGCACTTGAAAAGAAACGTGTATACGTGTGAAAAGGAAAAAAAATGCATTTGATACTTGATTCCACTTTGTTTTATGCAAGTTCTGCTGGTTAGACTAAACATTATTCGTTAACATAGATATATGTTAAAAATCTTTGTTGTAACATAATTACTTATCTTTTTGTAACATTTATCGAGCAATAACATTTAGAAGAGCTTCTCTAAAAATAGCTTATATCTTTTACTATATAATATTTTTGTAGGTTTTATATTTTTTCACAAAACACCAAATAAACGCTAACACATTTGCAACATACTTTTGTTAAACATGTACCCTTAACTATAAATATAACTCAAATGATATTTTACCAGAGGAGTCGAAACGGGGGGGGGGAGGGGTGAGTGGGGGAGGACTTTAAATTACTCGACTATATAATATTGGATTAGTCTATCTAATAAAATATCCTTCGGGAAATGTCCGGCCAACCTGCGGCCCAAAACAGTCGTGTGTTTGCCATTAAGCCATTAATTAAACCTAACCGACCGGCGACTACCTCATAGGTTCGTCAAGCGCGCCGGCCCGTGAGTTAACTTTGTATATACTCGACCATGGTAACTATCAAATTGCAATTTTGAATAAAATTCGTTCTCGCTAACATCAAATAATTTGCTTTATTTACACACATTGCATAATGCATTTATCACACGTAATCACATGATACAAAATGACAAATAAAACTCTATGATTCATAACAAAACATCAACATTTTTCAACAAATATACATACACGTTTTGACGGCAGAGAAAATACACTTTAAACATTTCAAAATTTTCTCAGCACTGGCACGTCATTTTCCAATATATATTAATTTTCACAAATTTTTCAAAACGGTTATAATTTTTTGATAACATACTATCTGTTAGACATTAGGGTATATGTATGTGCGTACCTCCATACATATACATATGTGTGTATGTACCCTCGCAAAATGGTTAACCCACCAATGGAAATATATGATTCAAACAATAAACCATAGAGAACTTAAAATAAGTACTAAACTACAAAACCTCTTATATTTATGCACAATTAAGTTTAGGTATGATAATGTCTATATTTCTTTTCTTAAGACTTTGGTAGTTAATTATAACAAAGATGAATAAAACTTGCAAAACAAAATAGTCCGTGATTAAAAAGAACTTTTATAGTCTGCGGATAAAAACAAATATTATAATATATATAACGTACAATAAAATAGCGACTCACTGAAGCGTA
Source organism: Parapsyche elsis (assembly GCA_022651745.1). Lineage (NCBI taxonomy): Eukaryota > Metazoa > Arthropoda > Insecta > Trichoptera > Hydropsychidae > Parapsyche > Parapsyche elsis. The sequence goes on along the minus strand of JAGVSN010000004.1, from coordinate 2,126,233 downwards.
CAAACTTTCGTTTAACTTCCATCATCATCATCACGATTGCGTTGTACTTATTATTCTATGCGTTTTCCGTAGTTAACTTCTAAATCGAATGTTGCGAGACGATGCATTCTATTGACACGTGTCATTTACCTAAAAATCGCATAAAAATCCCTAATTCTCGTTTTACAACATACATTGGCTGAAATACCATTATATATGTTTGTCGCTTACGAACCCCGATCTCGTAGATTTGACTATAAAAATACACATAATTTACAAAAAACGCGAATCTACCCATAAATATGTATATATAATATGTACGTGAATTTATAGATCTCTGGGAGATTGGAAATTTATTATTTGCACTTTCACATTTGTCGGCGTTTAGTGAACGATGAAGAATAACTCATTCATATATTTTTTTATCATTAAAATATATAGAATTCATATAATTCTGTGATTATTTCGAAAATATACTACTATTATATTATAAACATCGATTTTTTAAACATACTTTTTCGATTTGTATTCTCAAAATATAGTTTTAACATTGATAAAAGTCGCTCCTCGTAATCGGTAAATAGTAAAGTATTAATTTGTTAACATTTACAATAACGTATGTATATATTTAGTGATTGTTTCTCAAGGTGCTGGTTGGTGTGTGTGTGTGTGTGTGTTTGTTTTTTTTTTTTTTTTTTTTTTTGTGTGTGTGTAATGTGCTACAGAGGTCAGCTGTAGAAGACAAACTCACTCGCTACACGTTAACTGACGTAGTTAAACTATAAGTGTAAGTTAAAAACAAAATGCGCTTATTTATTGACGAGTAGTTATCCCAGGTACGACATGCACTATTTAACACCGATTATTACTTCTTGGCCCATCATCACTAGAAAATATTAGTATATATATCATATATATATCGGTTATCGTTAACGCTTTGAGTGACGCGACGTGTAGGCCCCAATGACATTTTCGTTTCGTGGATCAAGTAGAAGCCATCCGCCAAAATGCTTATGTATATATATTTATCGACTTAATCGTTTAACTCTATATTTGAATTACTTAATCTGGCCCGCGCCAGTTACAAATAACTTTTGTCTGTTTCTCGTGCGCTCTCTAATCCCTATTTCCCTGTGATCCGGTCGTCTGGCTCAAATTTCTTATTGATAGATACATATCCGTATGTTTCAAACATTTGGATATTTATGATTAAACGAATGGTGATCAAATTATTATTCACTACAATCAACCGCGATCAAATTTGTGAGTTTTCAGTGCCACGAGCCGTCAGACAAATTCTAAAAACGATCATTACATTATAGACTAATTCATTTGTAGCTCGTTAACCCTATGACACGAAGCTTACGATAAAACATTTAATTTCCAAAATATATGTATTTTATATCTAATAGAACTTTTGACTGTGCTTGTTGCTATGGCGGTCTTTAGTCTGAAACTGTTTTTACTTTATTTTGTTTGTTTTTCTCTGTTCAGTTGAAAACTATTTTGATCAAACGACGAAAAGAAATTTGGTCCTTAGGAATTCTGAGAAACATTTTTAAATTTCTTTACCGATCCACAAATCAATCATATATTTAAATTCAAAACTACATAATATATACTTGTTAAAAACACCTAGACGGAGAAAGGTAACGTTTTGATACACGGGCGTTTTAATTAAGTTTACCGCAACTGGCGATCAGAATGTTGCTCTGGGGCTTCCCGGCGCTGTCCCCCGTTTGACTTATCCGGTCCACCAACTCGAGACCCTCGACCACGAACGCGAATATCCCCGTGAATCCTCGCATCTCGCGCAAAATGATCCTGAACTGAGACCCCACTAATCCTAAATTATCGTGTCGCTTTTGACTCCTGCGCATCCCCACGCTGCCCCGCGTCGCCAATATCTTCGTATCGTCCGGCATGAAGAAACTCTCCTCGAAGATGGACCGTCCGCCGCGACCGTTGTTCAACTCGAAATCCCCCGTTATTATACTCTCGTTCTCCCAACACTGGAATATGTTGCAGCCCTTGTAACCGATGCCCAGCTCGCCCGTCGACAGGACGCTGAAATTTTTAGCCATCTTCGGTGCTACGTCGCTGCGCACTTCGATCAGTATACGACCAAACGGTGCACCGTTTATCTCAATGTTGAAGTAGAACACCGGGTATACGTGGGTTGGGGGGTTTCGAATCAGAGTCGGTTGCGGGGAGTGGTGCATCATCGTCGGTGGGAGGTGACCGGTCGGTACTAAACCGCCTTTATGAGAGATCATGCTACTCTGTGGCGTCGGTAGCAGATTCATGGATAGATTATCACCGGGGAAGCTCATGTTGCTCTTGCTCATGTTGGGCGAGTTGAGGGAGCCTCCGCTGTTTTCCCCCAACGACAACTTGGACAGATTTAAATTGGGCAGGGCGTTGCTCTGGTGGTCGCCGCCGTAATTGTTGACGCCCGTCTTCAGCAGACTGTTATCGGATAGGTTGTGGGAGCTGTTTTTGTTGGTGTTCGGCATGACGAGGGGTAAGTAGGCGGCGGGAGTGTTCGGTGGCTGACCGATACCCGGATAGTCCATGTTGCCGTTTTGACCGTGCATATACGAGTGCGAATTTCCCTGTTGTTGTTGTTGCTGTTGCTGCTGCTGCTGCTGCTTGAATAGGAAGTGTCTCGAGTACAACTGAGACATGCAATAATTGGCCAGGAATAGAATCGGATTGTGGTAGCGACTGTCGTTCTGTACGGTGACTTCGCCGGAGTGAATTCCGGCCAGCGCCTGCTTCAACAGATCAAAGTCGAATACGACCGACGAGTTTTTGATCAGATCGTCCAGTTTGCACTGCAGGAACATCTCGTGGTACTTGTGCTGGAGGCGTTCTTTGTCGTGAGCCAAAGCGGCCAACAGTGCGTGAATCTCTTGCGGGGTTTGCGAATCGGTGCTGCCGTAGGATTGGTGCGCTTTGTGGAGGCAGTCCCGGGCCTCGGCTAACTCGTACCCGGGCATGTTGTTGACTAGGTCGGTCTCGACTTGGGTTTTCAACGTGGTGCAAGCGTCTAGTATTTTCAGGAGGAAGTCGCGCTGTTTACCGACTAGTAATTGTATGTCTTGTAGCATTTTTTGCATGTTGGAGAGTTCCTGTTGGAAGTCCTGGCGCAGGAGGTGCCTGGCGTCGGCTTGCGGTTTGACGGCGTGCGCCTGATGGTCGGGATGAGCCGCGCAAGCTCGGCAGATGGGAGCCGCGCACGAGTGACACCATAAGGAGTGGGGCATGGCATGAGCCGCGCAAGTCTCCTGAGGCTTTTTCTTGTCAGGGTGATGTTGGTTTTGAGGCGCGCGGCCTATCGGTGGTAGAGCGCCTAGTCTTTGCGCCAGGGCTAGGACGGGCGTGTACGTGGGCAGAGCCTCCGTTCTGAGATCGGGCACTTCCGTGCGCTTCCAACAGTGGAGACAGTGCACGGCCTGATCGTGCCCCTTGAGCAGGACCCGATTGACGCACTTGAGACAGAAGTGGTGCTTGCAGGCCAACACCTTGGGCTGCTGATCCGTGTCGTTGAAGGGCAACTTGCAGAGGGAGCAGAGCGTGAGATCCTCGATGTCGGCGAGCGGCGAGCCGGCGCCCGCCATCTGGTCAGGCTGGAGGCGGTCCTGGCCCCGCTCCCGGCCGAGGACCAACGGCCGAAACCATCACGCCGACATTACCTATTCGCTATTCGCTATTCGCCACACGGCGCGTCGGCCGCTCGGCAACAGGCTCTCTATTACTATGTACTTGTTCTCGCAGGCGAATCGACAGTTCCCCGTTCCCCGTTCCCCGTTCCCCGCTCGCGTGTTACCCTCGTCGGCCGCCACGTAAACACGCGACGCGCGCGCCGCCACACACTCCTCTAGCGGTTAGCGGTTAGCCGTTCTCTACCTCGATTCCCCGCCCCGTGCGTTTCTCTCCGCCAGATCAATATGTCCGCTCGTTGTCGAGCGCCGCACTACACTACCGCCACACTGCCGCCTCTCACTGCGTGTCGAACGTGTGCCGTCCGCATTACATTATTTTTTGTAACGTCCGTCCGATGGCGTAGCGTATTCTCCGTTCCGTTTCGTTTATATTGTAATCTACGCGCGTTGCTCGCAGTAGGAGTGTTTTATTTAGAGGTTGCGTTGTGCGCGAGCGTGGCGACGGGTGACGTCACGTCGACGCGCGCTTTTGTCCGGTAGTTTAACGGTCGCCGCCAAGTATCGATAGGGGAAAGGGTGCGTGTTATTTTTTTTTTAAGTAAAATTTCTATTGGCCGCGGTAGTGAAAATCGTTTCGTGGCGTTTCTATGCAAACTGACCGACCGGACGGGTGAAACGATATTGCCGTCTCTCTTGTTCTTCCGCGTTTATGCGAGACAGAGATAACAACCCGCGGCCCTTATTAGTATTATTGTTATTAGTATTAGTAAAATAAGTTTCGACAGACGGGTGGACACAATGTACCACCCATAACCATACTACGACATGCGGGAAACTTGTCGAACTCTATCTCACATAACCCATCCTCCGCTTGCTTTACACTGCAAAGAAGTTTTACTTCTATAGAGAATACAGGCTACACACTGTAATTTTTTTTTTTTTTTAGCAAATAGTATAGACCTACCGGGTTATTCACAATTAAGGCCCGAGCACACCAAAGCGAAATCGCGTATGAAAACCTAGCGAATTTCGCTAGGAAAATCTAGAAAATTTCGCTCGTCTTTCAATTTGTATCGCACACACCGGACCGTTTAATGCATGCCACACGCGCATATCTCAAATTTTTATTGCGAATTTGTTTCAATTTTATTAATAATCCAATTGTTTTTTTGCGCTACTTTACGTAATATATCTATTACAGCAGCCATATATATAGAATATATAGATAGGGCATGTCTAACCTTTTGCTTAGAGAAAGCGTCCTAAGCAACGGGGGAGAAAGAATTTACCAGAAAAAATCGACCGATCTACCTACCTACTCGCTAAAAGTCAAGCAAGCATTGCATTAGGTGCATTAGATATTTTCCGAATATTTCTCGGGCGTTAGGGCCCATCTATGTTATTCTATATCTATGACAGCAGCTAACAAATATATAATGGACGTATATAATCCCCCCCACCTGTTTCAAAGGTCAACTAAAGTTTTCACCGCGTAGTCATGCCCGAATATTTAGCGGTTAAAAGCCGACTGCTGTCGTGCGCTTAAGTGCTCCTTCCCTGGCGAAATTCGCTAGGTTTTCATACGCGATTTCGCTTTGGTGTGCTCAGGCCTTTATTTACAATTATTGCTAAACGTTTACAGCCACCCACTCGCCGCATCGTCGACGATAGTAAATTATATTATTATACATATATGTACCTATATCTCGATGATTTATTCCGCAATAGTAAATTACGCTAACGCAGCGTCGGTACGTATCACCGTAGTCTGCGGCACTGGAAATTATTATCTTAATTATTTATAACAATAATGTAATAATAATGGAAAAAAAAAAAACTAGATAATTTATTATTGTCGACGATGCTGCAAGTCGGTGGCTGTAGCGTTAAGTTGTATATGAGCCGCGGTGGCAGTGTGACTATTGTTTTGGAATGGCGCGAAGAGATCGAATGAGGAACGGATGCATCTTTTTTTTGATTCTCGTTAGATTGCAAGTAAAGGCTCACACATGTCGACCTTTTTTCAGTTTGATTACTTTTTTTTTTTTTTTATTTGCGTGACGGTCGACTTTCTTGCAAAATTTTAGGTGAAGGTTCGGAAATAATATGCTAATAAGAATCTTATAAGAACGAACCCCGAGACCTTCCGCTTTAATAAAATTAAATAAGCCACTTCTACAAAATTAAAATTAATATTTTTACAATTATTATCTAATAATCTTTTTTTTTTAAGTTTTTCAAAGCTATCGATAAAAATATGCGGAATATTATTGTTTTCATATTTGTATTACCTGTCTAGGGGAAGGGGAGCAGTACACGCTGCAAAGGAATTCAGTAAACAAAAAAATTTCAAAATTTCATTAAAAAAATATATTTATTTATTTATTTAAAAATACAATAGACATACAATTATTAATTATCGTGTTGGCGCGGCTATAGGTCGATCCTGATTATAAGCCGAACTCATTTTTTGAATCTGCTTTTTGTAAAAAAACTTACCCTATATTATAAGGCGATCATTGAAAAAAAATGCAAAATTAAATAATTGGAATCATAGTTCCCGCGAGTTTCAGTATAGTCATTCATAATATTTTTGGGGATGCGAAAATATGTGAAACGCAACACCGAACAAAAAAAAATTCGGGTGTGGCCAACCCATGACTTTATCCATATATTTGAGAAATACAAAGAGAAACGAAATTAATTTTTTAAGTACGTAAGTAAATAAAACGCATGCACACCATCACACCGACCAAAATACATACATAAATATCATGAGATTACTATGTTGAGGGCGCGCCCGTATGTAAAATACGATCTTCGGCATATATTCAACTACCACTTCCGGTCGGCGGATTTTGATCAAAACCTTATCAACTCTTAATTTTTATATGAAAATTATAAATATAAATTTTCGACAAGATCGCCGGAGCAGTTTCAGAAATATTCTGTGGTAAAATTTTCGACAAAAAAAACCTACTTCCGATTGACTGATTTTAATAATTTATTTTTTTCTAAATAGCAATTTCTCTCAGGATTACAACATTACAATATTGTGACGATACTACATATTTAAAAGGCTGAAAAAAATAAAAAAAACAACAAATCGTTCAAGAGTAAACTGCCACTTTCGCTAGTCAGAAGTTGACTAAAATCACAGTATCTCTTAAGGCTAACATGAAAACTAAAGATATGAAATTTCGACAAAATTCCCGGAGCCGTTTCGGAAATATTCTGTGGCAAAAGAATTTTAGAATTTTCTACAAGAAAAAAACCCTACTTCCGGTTGACTGATGTTGACCAAATTCCTTATGGCTCTTACACCTTACGTGAAAATAATAGATATGAAATTTCAGCTTGATAGCCTTGATAGTTTTGGAGAAAACACACATACAGACATTTTTTAGAAATCATGAAAACGTGATCAGGGGATGATACTCGATACAAATCAGTCAAAATCTCGAGGTCGAATTTTCGCACGATCACAATACTTTATCCGATTAGGATAAAGTAACGAGATGGCTATTGTTCGATGATTGGTCGAATATAAGGCATCCCTCCTATTTTCGTGTCGCTTTTTAAAATAAAAACCTCAACTTATAGTCGGGCTAATACGGTATTTAGTTACATATTTATATTTGAAGGATTACAAAAGTCCACTTATATTCAAAAACTTGTCGAGATGATTTTTTAAATAGATTTGCATTTTCAGAAATTACTAGCTTATTATAGAATATAGAATTAACTAATGAGAATTCTTTGTGCATCGTTGGCAATTTTCAAAAAAATTGGTTTATAATTCTAGCAAACGGTCATCAACGTGTCCGCGTTGCTGAATGCAGTCGTTTACATATAGTACCCATAAGAATATGTTATGGATTAGCGATTTCGAAGAAATTGTGCGGTATTGTAATAAAGCAGATTTTAAAAGTCCTTTTGATAAATTAGTCAGTGTGCCTGAGAACCAATGAATAAACAAATGCATTCCACGTAAAAATAACGGTCCCTTTAGCTTAAAAGACCAGCTCAATAAACAAAATTGAATCTTTGTAGTAAATTTGAAAAACGGAAAGCAATATTCATTTCAAAATTCACGCAGTCGTATTTTCGATTAAATTTCGTTTGGCGATCGACCTACTGAGAACCTACATATGTATGTACTAGCGATTCTAAAGTCTCGGCATTTTTGAAGTTCCGGGAATCGAGACTTTTGTTTGCTTATCGATAAAATCATAGAAAAAATATTTTTGATAAATATTTGTATGTATGTAATAAATATTTGTATTATGTGTGTAAAAAAAAGCATACATATTAATTTATTAAAACTGTTTTATTAGATATTTAATTAAAAAGCATAATTTTTATTGGTATGAAAGGTAATTTATATCAAAGATCAAACACAATTTTATTTCAATAGGTGCAAGATCTACAAACTTATAAAAATTAAGAAAAATTTTTTCCCCCAATTCTTACTTACTTTGAGGATTTGTATGTTCGTATTTATATTTAAGTTAGATAATAATATGTTACCATCATATTTTAGTAAATTTATTGTGAGAAGAATGGATGAATGTGAATATAATTTAAGGAATAAAAATAATTTAATTATAAAAAATGTTAGAATAAATAGAAATAGGAGAAGCATCTTGTACAGAGGTGTTTTGGCGTATAAGAGATTGCCGGATGGAATTAGAAGTTCCAAAACTATAAAAAAACATATCTGTACAGGTGCTTAGTTAAGGATTATATAATTAGCTTTAGCTACTGTATTATATAAATAAATAAATTCATTTTCTGAAGTTTTTGGAAAAATTTATTTTAAAAACCGTGTTAATTGAGGGGTAGGTGTATAACAAAAAAAGATCGAATGAGGAATACATGGGTGAGAAGCATGGCCGAAGTGGTGGATATAGCAGAATGTGTGAAAAACGCGGAATCGATGCGTGTTTCTGCATTGTATTTCGATTTTGTCTCTTTCGATTCTTATTCAGTAAAAAAAAATAGTTTTTGCCGAGTAAATGTTACTTTAGAATAGCAAGAAGATATCGAAAGAATACATGGGTACTGAGTATGGGTTAAATATTAACGAATCGAGCGGTTTGCAATCTCGACATACGGTGTTTTCGTATAATCTTGGTCTCATGCAAGACCTCTCCTAGGACAAGAAAAGTACTTTGTTTTTCGAAAATCCTATGCAAATTTTAAAATGTATAAAACGCTGCTGATGTACAAACCAACGATGGTTTGGTTTCGGTACGGTAAATTTTCGCCGTTTCACCGAAATAATGTATAGAAAATGGTTTTTTTTAACGCCTCCCCAATCGAAATCGTACGGTTTTAGAATCGCCATATATGTAATGCGATTTATGACGCTGTCTTTATTTGCTTGACCTTTTAACGCTTTAGGTTTTTAATTGCGAATGTTTCAAAACACTCGGTGTCTGAACATTTCTAATTATATGTACTAGCGTATTGCCCGTTGATAATTAACGCCCGCTTAATTTTCAATATCCCAAAACGCTACTTTTAATAGAATATTTTTTTCATTCCGGTGGGTGGGGGGGGGGGGGGGTGTCAATAGAAAAAAAACTTAGTGAATATGAATGTAAAAAAGAAGGAATGAAACTAGGACGGAGCGCTTTTGGAAGAATGAAAATAGTTTTTTTAATCCAACATCCCGCTATGCTTAAAAAAGAAGGCATACTGTCAGTTATGACGTATGGATGTGAAATGTGGCTAAATTCAAGAATGTTACGTAAGATCCAGTGCACACAGAGAGAAGCATGTATGCTCGGTATAGCAAGAAGAGATCGTAAGAGGAATACATGGGTAAGAAGCATGATCAAAACGTGTAAAAAAGTTGGCGTGGACACATATGGACGCGAGAAATACTGGAATGGTATCCGAGAGGATGGCCTGATGAATAGGATGCAGATTTCTCAAGACATACAGGAATGGAAGAGGATTGGAGAGACCGTCATCCAGCAGTTTATGGTGGACGGCTGAAAATGATGATGAATATGTATTTAAATGAACAATTTTCGTAATACAAATTCATTTTAGGCTTCCATTCGATTTTATGTAACTTATCTTAAGTAATTAATCATAATTTTGTCACATTCCTATTTGCTATATATGTATTTATTTTCCATAGTGTAATAATAGAAATATTTTGTTATTTGCCTCGTTCGTTATCTGTTGATAACAGAAGTGCGATAACGGCCATCGCTCCGTCTATGAAGACGCACGTACAATGTTACAACGGCGACCATTCAACCTGTAGGAACACACGGCCAACGACAATGGCCATATTTCTTCGACGGCCAAGTTTCGACGCGGCATCAACGCATTTTTGCACATTTTCAAAATTTTTTCAGCGCAAGTTAACATTATCGAATTTTTTTAAGAATAAAATTCGCACTCGCCTCATTTCCGGTTGGCTCGCTTCCGTTTTAATAAAGCTGTATCGATTTTGCCCGTCCGCCCCTCCTCGACTCCTGCCTACGTCGTAGACTATTGCGTAGAATGTTTCGTAAATAATTATTACGCAATGCGAACGACCGACTTTTCCTAGTAGCGTTTCGTGGAGTTTTTTTTTCGGTCGTTTTTTTCCCCCGTTATGGGATTTATTTACACATCTTGCCCCTTGGCTCGGAGAGGGGTTTGAATTTTCTTTGTCTTTTCGGTCAAACTCGCAAATAGCGCAATTTCTAATTTTCTCATGTCGACGACTTTCGCCCGCGAAAGAAAAACGTTTCGTCATCGTACATACGCTCTCGTTATTGCACGCGCGCCCAAATTCGCAAATTCCTTTGTTTACTCGTAACAGTCATAATAATGAAGTTCATAGTACTGATTAGATTCCAAATGTGAGGATTTGCTACCGTTTTGATGCCAACCATTACATTTCCCGACTGTTACGCCATACGAGATAAATCAAATACGAAATTCATGCAAATACCATTTTATTCGTTTTTTACGCAACATTTACATTTTTCTTTCTTTGTTGTCGATTGCCTAACCATGTATTACGATAAATACTTCGTTTAAATTGCGTATACATGCATGCATAGTTTACTCATGTGGCGTTGTCTTATCAATCTAATAATACCTCATTACATACATACATAGATTATCTTGCTTAGCGTTGTTTCTTTTGAAAAATTTACGATTTTGATTATTTCAACTTGCGTAAACAACACAACCGCACACAATAACTTTTTATAGTAAGTGAACTTGCGACTATTCTTGTATAATAAATAATGATGAGATGGCATTTTTGAGTTTGTATTTACTGTACGTATGTATGTACATATGTATTGCTAACATAATTCGCAACTACATATTATCGTTAAATACTGTTATGAATGCACGTGCCTATTATTCATTACTATTGGCAACTGGTTATTATACATACCATGAGCGTTAGATAATAGGAAGTCCCTTTGTGTATATTGAATATCATTACTACATGATATTTTAACGATATGAGTATTTAAACAGAAACGGAACTACATCAACAGTTTCAGGAAATTTATCAAAAATTTCAGCGATAAAGTCTTTCACCAAAAACGCAAATACGTGTGTTTGCTCGACGCTCACTTATGTGAAATTTTAAAACTCTGCAAACACAGAAATACTTATTTTTGTGGAATTGAATAGATTTCCGTTCGTGTAACCGGGTGCTGTCGGGGTCAGAAGCCTTACATTTGCATCGTAAAATTCAAATTATTTCAGTCTGTATGTGCCAGGCGTGCTTTGGCCATATTGAAAAATTCAATACACACATACAGATATATTTGAACCTAATCAAATGTATGTATTTGCTTATTTCGAGTAGCGTATGTTTAAGCGATGGGAAATATTAGGGGGCGGTAAAGATTACGGGCCTCTTCGTTTGATACGTTTTTCAGTTGCCATTTTTTTCCATCGGAAAGACAGTTGTGGAGCTAAGTACATATAGTTATTTGTGTTGGATATAATCATTGAGTATTCAACTGCAAATCAAAGAGGCATGTGCGGAAAATGACATGGACTGCAACTTCCATCGAAAATTTACAGTTATGCAACTTATCCATTATACGCGAGGCTCGGATAAAAATTCTCGGAAAATCTATTCAGCCATGTCATGTGTGTTGGCAAGGTCAAGAGGGAACCTCGCTCGTTATCACCTGTCTGCAAATTGTGTACACTTTTTACGCAAAAATAGCACAATAATGCCGATCTCAGCTTGTTTCGATAATATCTCGCTAGAAACGATCGTAAAAAAAGATTCACGAAAATGTTCCGATTTTTTTTTTCGAATTTATCGCTTCTGAAACCCTTATTTTTTTATCAGCATGATGGAAAAATATAAAAGCTGTAATTTGATCAGGAATAAAAATACGTAGTACGTATGTACATATAACAACAGTTGTTATAAAACTTTTGCCACTCTTGAATACCCATACAATGGGACTGATTGACAAATGTAGGTTATTAATATTATTTTATTATGTAGAAAACTTCAGTTATTTGTTAAGCATCTTCATTTTAATTGATTTTATTTCCATAAAACACATCATTTCCGTTTTATTCCGTTTCAATTGAATCTTTTGAGGTCGATGGTTTTTATTAGAATTTCATTATCAATGAATTGGCGTATATCTTGGTACGCTTACGCAATCGAATGCTATTACTTTATCCTAATCGGATAAAGTATTGTGTTTTTTAATGCAATCTTAGACAGTTGTCGTCATTTTGTATACAACAACAATCAATAATTCACACGATAGCCGTATTCGAGTGCTTCTGGGTGTTCTATAGAAATTATTTCGCGTCTTAGCAATAGTCTCAGTGTCTTAAAAATAGTCTTATTTTACTTGGTCGAGGAGGCACGCTTGCCGCACATTAAAAATCACTGAATCGGTTGTTTTTATGGTGTATGTAAGACTGGTGACGTCACAGCTCGAGTGCATGCGTACCGAAGGCGCTACGTCACAGTGACGTCATATCATGATTGATTTCCCTATGGGGGTGTGCACTCCCTCTCTCATTTCTTACACTCGGGAATGTGGAGTTTTCCCGTCTATCTACCCTGCCTTTTTACTCCTGACAGTAAACAAGTGGGTGGAGACAAAAGACTGTTGCGTGGGCGGAAAATTGAATTTTCCTAACAGGATCCTTGCTGCTGAAAATGAATTTGAAATAGTACTGACGAAAATGTCCGTGCATATTTTTTGGGTGTTGAACTCTCAATTGCAAAATTAATAAAAACATGATTATTATTATTATTATTGTAGGAAAGGACAAAAACTGTAAAAAATAATGTTTTTCGTATGATTCGGGAATCGGTATTAAGTAAGAATACTGACTAGTAGATCATGGCGTGGTGTAGGATCCACTGTCTATCAATTAAAGAATTCCTACAATACTATTAAGGCCCTCACTAACCCGAGCGAATAATTTGACGCATGACTGACGCCCTCTATCGTCGTTGATTCGCACCAATGCAAATTATATCGGTGCAAATGGGACGACAATAGGGGCGTCAGTTGCAGACGCCAAGCGTCAAATTATTCGCTCGGGTTAGTGAGGGCCATTAGGATGATATATTATTAGCTCTTTAGCAATAGAGTTAATTTTATCAGCGAGAGTCGATTCGTATTTCTGATAGGGTTTACTATTGGATATACATTTATGTAAATCTAGAATAACAGAACCAGCCGGTGGGTTCACGATACAATTGAAATTTGAAGAACTGCACTATCACCAATCACCATGTTCTTGTACACTGGTGTATGAAACTGTAATTTATAATATTATAAAATCGTGTTGTAATCTAAATTCACATACGCAATTGTTCAGATCAAGGGTCGCTTAACGGCTCATTTGTGACTCGACTTGTGGTTATCACTCTTTTCCTGAACTCTGTCGACGTCACTGCACTGAACTTTGCTTTCTTTTGTTGCCAGTTAGTTTTCCTAGCAATATAGTCAATGCTTGGAACGTTTATTGAAAGACACATGCCAAATTTTGCGACTCGGGGCTCTAAATGTACAAATTGTTTCATAGTTGTACATTTACATTCCCCGGACTTTGTCTGACACACACACACACACACACATCTCCATGAATGTTTTTATATGTGTACTTGTAAAATATTAGTTGGATTTGTGTACATTTTATTTATTGGGTTCGTGTACATTTTATTTATTGGGTACGTGTATCTTTTCAGGAGAAAGATCTCTACAATAATGAAGTAGCACGGGTGGCTCGTCCCTTACCCGTGGAATACCTGTTGGTAGATGTACCGTGCTCGACGCCACGTGTACCACTTGCCACATTCACTCGTCCCCGTGACAACTATCAATCATTCCCAGTGGAGTCTCGTCCCCTCTCGTCCCAGACCCAAGACTTGAGAGCACTTGCTATTTACCTCGCACAATGGACGGACAACGAATTTCTAGAGGTAAATACTGTCATTCACGTACTATATTATTATTATCTATAGTTTAAGTTCTCTATTACATAAGTTAAAAATTTTGATCGTGGGAAGTCTTCCAAGTACGTTTTTTTTAATTTCACGTGTGGGTCATTCATTAAATTGCATAAAAAGTTGAATTGAATACAATTTTTTTTACCAATGTACTAATCTGTTTCAGGCAATGTCAGACTTCCACGTATTGATGTACATTGCTACAATGGATGCTTTGCCTATGTTACCTCATATGGATGAACTGTTGGAATCCATCCGGACCAAGGATTCTGAGCTTGCAGCACGTTGGCGTCAATCAGGACATTGGGCCACAGTGGAGCAAGTTATTGCTGCTAGTGAACATGACACTAATATGAGGTATCTACATATATTCATTGCAACTCTGCTCATTACCGATTGTATACTTATTTTCAAATTGTTTTTGTGCTTTTAGTTCTACCAGTGGTCAGTCACCTTCTGCAGATGATGGTCCTATGTGGACTTGCCCTCATTGTACTTACCATAATGCTGCAAGCAGGGATGTCTGCGAAATTTGCGTTTTGCCCAGGTAATTTTAGAATATTTTGCATTACGTAACATATATTCATGAAATAATGAATAATAATTTTTATGTATCCTTTTAGAACCATTTGAGACTATACATAAAGAATGAAATGTATTTTATGCATACATATACTCAAAATGCAAGTAAAATAAATAATAAGGCAATACATAGATTCAATTTCAAAATTAACTTTTCACAAAGTATGTACATGTGTATAATTCACAATATTTTGTATTCACATTTAAAGATCAGTTCAAATTTGAAATTTTGAAAAGCTCATCTATCCCAATAACTCAACTTTGACAGATTTAAATTCATCAAGTTTTAATTTATTTTTGAATATTCTCTTAAAAAGCCTACTTTGCTTATTTACTCAAAATTGCGTTTATTATTCATTGCGTGCTATTTGTTGAGTGATACATATAATTATTATGATTTTTTTTGAGCAAACTGGTATTTTTACCAAACATATTTTAGTGTTGCTTGATACATTGTTATAAAAAAAATTATTCATAGTCAGTTGAATAGGTTTGTTTTGTGTATTTTTTCAACTTTCAGATTATTTTAACACTTATTATTGTGGAATGGTTAATAGATATAATATAAAATTTCAAAATTAATTTAAAATAAATGTTTCGCACCTGTGTGGGAGAAAGTCTGTGATTTTTATATATCTTTTAGAGTAAATATTTAAATTATGTGAATATAAATTTTCAATATACACAGAAAACCCATTTTGAACAACAAAGGAAAAAATTAATTTCAACCAATTAAACTTAACACCCATGTATGCACTTAACTAAAACATATTTTATAAATTTAGAAGTTATTTCCTTGAAAACAGGGTTTATTGTATTGTGTTCATAGTAGATGCATTTGCATAATTATTTTCATCGTGTTATGGATCAATGTTTAAATTTTTGGTGAGTCATTTTAATACAAAGATTTTTTTATGAATCAATATTGATCAGCAAATGCATAGCTGCAATAAAATTAGACGATAATTTAAATTCTTATATTATAGATTGGGTTCTTTATTATAATTTAGTTATTTCTTAATATCATGTTGATGTGTATGTATATTTTAATTTATTTCATCACGTTTTGTAAATCTATGTACATTTAAAAATATTACCAAAACAACAGATTATTCAACAACAAAATATATATATATATATATTTTCATGTGTAATTAGTATGTTTTAACGTGATTTATAAAAATTTTTGTATGATCTATATGAGAAATAAATAATTGTATGCTGAAGTGTGTGTTTTTCTTTGGTTATTTCATAACCATCGTCACTATGTATGAACTACATTTTTATTGATTATGTATCAATATTATTAGAATAGCTTAAAATTATGTGGATTTGAGATATGCTCTTGGATTAATCGCTTATTAGTATTCTTTTGTTTTAGTCTGAAACTAATTTATCAACTTTAAATGAATGACCATTGACCTCGAAGTTTAAAATAAATTACCCTTTCATGCTATTTTTCATTGTTTTAGGAAAGTAGGGAAGATGGATTAGTACATTTTTAGATGAAAACAAATTTTGAATAGACCATCTCGAATAAATGAACAAATTATGATAGGGGGTTGTCTGGCCTAGATTGGTCTAGACTGGTCTAGATTGGAATATGGAAATAACAACAGTCCAAAAAAAAAAAAAACGTTCTTGCAGAACGCACGATTTCACGAAACAATGGTTTATTCCAGATGACAAGGAGGGTAGTGCAATCCTTACTGTCCATATATATTTATAGATAATAATAATAATGGTATTAAAATAATAATAATTAGTTTTAAAAAATGAATAATTATGAAGAAGAAAAATAATAATAGAGAAGAATAATAAATTAAATAAGAGAGAATACATATAGCCCATTGAGTACATCTTCGACTACGACGAGACTTATTTTGATATCAGTGAGACTCGGTTCAAAGTAGTCCGTCGTCGACCAATTAGTGCTTTGTTTTACCTGGCCTACGTGTAAAACAGAGCACTAATGTTTAAAGACAATAACTATTTCTCACACCGTCTAAGTTTTAGCTGTTTCTTTCCATTTATTTATATTCAGTTGTGTATCTGAACAAAGCTATCAAAGGGATTCTTTGGTATTTAAAGCACCGGCTACGAAAACAATTCGCAAAAAATTTAATTAACAATCGGCAAGTACTGGTAGATAGCATCCAAAAAATTTGTCACCTGAACCAGAAAGTGCGCCAGACACATTTGGGAGATATGTCGCTAAAATTTGAAAGATCTAAATACATTTCAGCAGAATAGCCCTTAAATTTATTTCGAAAATAATTTCTTATGCCAGGATGGACAAATTATCGTTCAATCTGCTTTTACTCTAAACTCACCCCCCCTCCTTCTATACCGTTTCAATCTCCAGCATAATCCACTTCATCAAATAGTTTCTGTACCTATAAATACTCCCTTATCACAAGGTGTCCCCGCCAATAAAATTACCTCTGCTGCCCAACCCAACCAAAATATCACGAATAGCAATTTACTTACGTGAAGCTTGCGATGGTTTAAAAGATTTTATTGTATTTAAAAAAATAATTTTATGTAGATATATGTATGCATGCATTTACCTATCATACATACCTATAGATACATGCTTTTTTTTCTTACCTCTACATTTTCTACATATTCCTACAGTGGAGTTTGTTAAAATGTGTTTTTATTGTTTCAGATGACTATTGAATAGTACGGGAAAGAGTTCAGTTTGGTTAGGTAATCATATATGTAGGTATTACTATAATATTTATAGAAATGACTATTTTATTAACAAATTATAGTTTTATATTTAAAAGGCGATTGTCAAACGGTAGGAGGTACAATCACTGGGGGTACCACTTCCGGCGTGGGGCTAACGGACAAGTACCATACAATGTTAAGGTTGTGACGTGCATGGATTTTTGTCGCAAATAGATTGTCCTCCTTTTTAATTTTTGCATCTGGTAACCCTACGGGCGACAGCCGAGCACAAAACCAAGCCACGAAACTTTTCTCACAAATTCAACACCGGCTTAATTTGCTGGGGTTTATATATAATATAAATATTAACACACTAAACAAATCAACAAATTAAAACTGAAAGAGAATACATCGAACACGGTAATAACGAAAATATTGCAAAGTGAAAGTCGAACGGCGCTAGGTTGGCAACGCGTACAACTTAGATTTGTGCAATTGGCGTCCTGCAGTCACGTGACCATTGCCGGCGACAGCAGCGGACACGCGGCGCATCACCAGCTAGCTTTTTCCACTTTCATTCTCTTCTGGCCGACGCTCTCTCTATCGCAGAGCCATGGCTGAAGACAAGGAGCCCGAGCGTACCGTTCAGGAGCCGCTGGTGCTCACCAAGTACAAAATGGCTGCCGACATCGTCAACCGTGAGTAGCCGCTTCACACACGTCGACACACCACACACCCTCACACCCTTTCTTCACTCGGAACCCATCTGTCTATACTCGGAGGGGGGGCTAAGCCACCGAAAGTCGCACGCGCGCAAACACTCGCTAACCTCGACGTCGTGTCTGCGATGCGACACTCGCCGATATAATCAAATCGGGTCACTGAACCGATCTGTGCGTTTCCGGTCCATGTGCTCGATTTGGCATCGTCTCGATGGCGATTGTGGGCGGTCTAGACCGGTTTTGGCGGGCCTGACCCCCCTACCCCGCCCACTCTGCTCGTTGGCACAAACATATGGATGAACATAACCTCAATTGTGACAGGCGAGTTTAACCTCGATGCGTTGACCTTGAACGTTTTATTTGTTGATTATTATCGCTCGATACATTTTCATCGCTCTTTTATTAATACATGAAAAAAAATTTTAATTATTAATTTTTTTTTTTTAATTTATATTTTTTTATTCACCGAGAGCACTGGAGCCATCTAAGATTCGCTGACGACATTTAAAAAATAGATTAACACAATTAAGCAACGAAAATTAATTTTAATAAAATTTAAATTATGTTAAATGAATTTTGCACGCAAAACGTAGTCACGGTAGATACTCATATTCTAGAGATAGTTGATTGTTATTTACACCTAGGACAGACTAGTGTACGAATTTCAGATGGCATTCTTGTAATCCTTCTTTGAACCCTTTCTAAACATACATACATAGTATATATTTATATGCATTTGTTATTACATGAAATCGACTGTTATTGTTTACAAAATCACCCAGTTTCTTCCTTGTAATGATGAATATGATGATTTACGTTAACCGTAGGAGGTTTGGAGTAGATATTGCATACATATTATGGTCAGCACTGCAGATTTGGCCTCGGTCAAACTCTGGGTTTCAAATGTTACTAGACATTTAATTTTATTTCATAGCAAGGGTTTCTAACCTATGATGTTTTCCTCCCTAGGAATGAAAGGTAGAAAAAAAAAAATGTAGTAATTCATTAGAGATGCTACCAGATTGGATTCGTGACGATATTTTATGACATTTGAGAAATTTAATTTGAGAATTATTTTCAATCTAATGTAAAAAATGAAGGTTGGATTCGAAATCCTTTCAGGTTTAATTTGAACTCCATGGATGACGCAGAAGGATCGCTTCATCGATTTACAGAGCAAAGCTCTGCTGAAGCAAGAATTCTCAAATCAAAACTTTTTTGATGAATTTTGGTGCTCAAACCAGTTGCCTATCCAGATTTGGCAAATAATGCACTTTCAGCTTTAATTTTATTTGCTATCTGAATTTTCAATATTAGTCAGTATCAAAAAAAGCTAGGAATCTGTTTGACATCAGATACATATAACATGTGTTTAGAACATCCCTCGAATTTCTTTCCTTGTTGATCAAAAGCAGCAACAACGATGTATTTTTTTTTCTGAATATAATTAGTAGAAAAATCGTTTATTTTTTAATTATGTCTTGATTGGTTCATTGAATCTAGGATATGAGAGGGGATGAATAATGCTCCAAACCTTAGTTCAGTGCCATATTCACTGCTGCAAATACGTAATCAGGTGGTTTCTTCCCAAATACTAGATACATTTTACCCCTATATTAAATTGTCTACTTTTGTCCATTTTCATATTGTCAATGTAATAAACAATATTGTTCCTTTTGTATTCAGGTATATTGGGCTTGGTTCTACAGAAGTGCGTAGCCGGGACATCCATCAGGGAGATTTGTGAATATGGTGATAATTTAATCACAGAAGATACGTCGAAAGTCTTCAAAAAGGAGAAAGAAATGAAGAAAGGAATCGCTTTCCCGACTTGTGTATCGATCAACAACTGCATATGTCACTTTTCACCTCTGCCCAGCGAGGCCGATCATATACTCAAAGAAGGCGAACTTGCTAAAATGTAAGATTTTAATCTAACCTTTCAGTTTATTGAATTTAAGGAAAATGGTATTAAATTTAATATTTTTTTAGTGATTTAGGCGCACACATAGATGGATTTATAGCTGTTGTGGCTCATTCTATTATTGTTAATAAGCCTGCTGAAAATGAAGAAACAGAGAAGAAGAAAATAACAGGTCGTCAAGCCGATGTGTTAAAGGCAGCTTATCTTGCCAGTGAAGTGGCTCTCAGGCTTCTTAAGCCAGGAAATGAGGTAATTACTTATATATGCTCAATATATAATAATTGTCATTTTTGAATAATTTGTAATTTGTAATATAATTTGTTTGATATTTTACAGACCGGTGCTGTGACCGATGCAGTCAATAAAGTCGCCACATCTTTCAAATGTAAACCTGTGGAAGGTATGCTCTCTCACCAATTGAAGCAATTTAAGATTGATGGAGAAAAGACCATTATTCAAAACCCCACTGCTGCTCAGAAGAAAGAGCACGAAAAGTTTACATTCGATCTGCATGAAGTTTATGCAATGGATGTTCTCGTTTCCACTGGAGAGGGTGTGGTAAGATTTTGTTTTGTACATATTTTGTTTAAATGAATGTGATTGAGATCTTTTACTAATGATGACTTTAAAACTTTAGGGACGAGAATCTGAAAAACGAGTTACAGTCTATAAAAAGACTGAAGAGACCTATCAATTGAAACTTAAAACTGCTAGAATGTTTTACGTTGAGGTAAACCATTTTTTGATAAGTGTATGTATCTCTTAAAAGTTGTGATTTGTCAATAAATTTATTGAATGTCCATTTTCAGGTGAAACACAAACATGGTGCAATGCCATTTAATCTTCGTAGTTTTGAGAATGAAGTTAAAGCAAGAATGGGTATCGTCGAGTGCATAAACCACAAAGTCATTGAACCTTTCCCGGTCTTATATGAAAAACCAGGAGAATTAGTAGCTCATTTCAAATTTACAGTACTATTACTGCCTTCGGGACCTTTGCGTATTACTGGATTACCTGTAGATACCGAACAATTTGAGAGTGAAAATTCTATCGTCGACCCAGAATTATTGGTTTGTTAATTTGATTGTTTTTATTTATGTTTACACAATCTTTTATGTAGTGTCTAAAAAATACATTTCTTTTTCAGACTCTCTTAAATTTGGCCAGTCGAAAAACCAATAAGAAGAAAAAGAAAACTAAACCATCCAACTCGGAAAAACCAGTTGAAGCTGAAGCTAAAGCTGAATAGTCCTTAGATTGAAATTTAATATTGATTTAATACTTATCTTAAGTGTGATTATATAAAAATAGGACAAGTGTGTGAGATGAAATGCATTGTTACTCACATAAAATGATTTGTATTAAATTAATGATTTTTAACTATTTGACTTGAGCGTTTGTACTTGAACTCATCTTTCAATATGCGTAAATCATATGAACAAAGTACAAATACATGTGATTTTTTCCTTTGACAATTTATCTTTTTTTATATAAAATATGTTGATAAATGGATTGTCCTTACTTCACTCATAATTTTGATATATTTAATTATATGTGCATATAGATTCGAAAAATCATTGAAATATATCGTTTTTTACAAATCAGTTGCCTTTCAATTTATAATATTTACAGATTGATTTCAAATAGGGTGATGTTTGACAGTTGATGACAAAAAAGAAAATAACTATATGCATAGATTTTGTTAGATTTATTTAATTTCATTTAAAGTGCATACCATTCATTAAAAATAGTGGATAGTCCTAGCGTTTAAGAGGTTCTTTATTTCTCTGCTACTTCTGGTGAATTGACAAACGTTTCTATACTTTCATACGCATATTTACTCCAGTCCTTAACGTGTGTTGGCGAATTTAAGATAAAGTTAAAGGTAGCCCTAACACCGCCATTCCAATAATGTATTCCCAATTCCTTAACATTATCGGCTTGGGGTATATGAGGTAACTGAAAATAATATACAATTATTATACGCGTAATTAAGGGGAATGAATATTGATTCTATTGATTGTATGCTCACATCGAATGGTAATTGGGCGACTGCCTCTTTCACATAAGGACATGCTTCCTTTTTAATGGAGTCATATAAATTGGAAGTCGTTTCGCTGTCTTTCCACACACCTCGAGTCGATACAAAATATACTGTTCCTCCTGCAATGCCAGTCTTCGTAGCAAGTCTGAAACCACAATTTTTAAGTACGAAAGAAACTTATAGAATATACATAGGAAGTATGTAATTTTATGGAAATAGTTAAAATACTAATTGACTACAGTATTGTCCGTTGATAATCGATGGGTGTGTATGATTAACACATGAGTAGGCTAACAATAGTGGTACCTATCGGATAGTTCAAATTTTCAATGAAAGCAATACGTGTGTGTTGAGCGTTTCCGACAGACAAACAGATATACTCAAAGCTATTATGTATAGTATGAAAGGGAATGTTTTAAATTACCGTAACATGATGAAGCTGACAGTTGACAGATAGGTCGAGTCGAGGTTATGTAACTGGTTAGGTTGGCAGCTCCGATATACGTCAATATGTTCAATAAGCCAAACACCTCAATTAGCGACCATGACAATTATTTTTAATTTAATATGTTATGTAATTTCAATGAGTTATTAATGTATAGAATTTGGCAGATACCTGCAAAGCGGCTGCAGCCACAACAGCAAAGTTGGCTAGACCGCGGCCACTTGCGAAACCAAGGCATAACTGAACTTTATATTAACATTTAATACTGGAATGGTACCCGAGAGGATGTAAAAGAAAGCAAGGTAGACCGAGTGGACGATAGGCTGATGAGTTGTGAAGAATGTGTGGAGTCTAGTGGATGCAGATTGATATATATATATTAAAGAAGAAGCTGTGTGAGAGAAAATGGAATGAATAGCTGTCGAGCAATAGTGTTCTCCCCCCCCCCCCACTCTACGTTCGGGAATGCTGCCATTGTGAATAATGCAGGACGAGGGAATTCCTACAATAGGCTTTCAAGATAAAAATCTTAAATTAGATAATAACATTATTGTATTATTTGTCATTTACAGTTGGCAGTTTTGTATTATGACAGCTCCTGAAGAGAATGCTCGATACATTGTAGTTTATTTCAGACCGTATCCGATATCGTGCGTTAATTTGAACTGTCATAATTTTGAGTGTGTTTCAAATCTGTATTGCAGTATTTAATGTCAGTTGCGGTGTTATCTCGGGCTCGTTGGGGAGTCGGTTTCACCAAGATCAAAATAAACATGACGTCTCAGCGTCCCAGCAGCGATATGGCTGATTTCAAGGAAAAGTTAAAGTCTTCCAATAATATAGTAATATTAACGGGGGCTGGTGTGTCAGCCGAGTCTGGTATTCCTACTTTCAGAGGCGCCGGAGGTCTTTGGAGACGACACCAGGCAACATCTCTCGCCACACCTGAGGCGTTCGCTGCGAATCCAAGTCTGGTTTGGGAATTCTATCATTATCGCAGAGAAGTTGCCCGGAAAGCGAAACCAAATGCTGTCAGTTTACGGACGCTTAGCTTAATTTTGATTGTTGTACGATGTAAAGATTCAAAACTGCGACATCTTGTAGGCTCACATGGCCATTGCGGGTCTCGAGATTAAAGCGCAAGCACTAAATAAGACGGTGACTGTTGTAACTCAAAATATTGACAATCTCCACAGTCGAGCTGGATCTAAGAACCCTCTCGAACTACACG
Source organism: Parapsyche elsis (assembly GCA_022651745.1). Classification (NCBI taxonomy): domain Eukaryota; kingdom Metazoa; phylum Arthropoda; class Insecta; order Trichoptera; family Hydropsychidae; genus Parapsyche; species Parapsyche elsis. The sequence goes on along the minus strand of JAGVSN010000004.1, from coordinate 2,102,485 downwards.
GAAATCTCTATAAGACTAGATGTACAAAATGCAAAAATGTTGCCTTGAATAATGATAGTCCCATATGTGAGGTTTGTATCGCATAGTGTACGATTCTTCAATTTTTCATTTTCATAGATAGCAAATGTGTTTAACCACTTAAGATTTTAGGCCTTGGCTGGAAGAGGTGAACCCGATCCCGATGCAGCTTCACCAGAAATACCATTAAATCAACTGCCTCGATGTGTTAAAAATAATTGTGGCGGTTTATTGCGACCGCACATTGTATGGTTTGGAGAAAATCTCGAATCTGTTATCATCGATAAAGCCGGTATTTAATTTTGTACACTATAAATACTTACAAAACCTGTTTGATGAATTTTGCACGCAAAATGTAGTCACAGTAGATAATCATATTGTAGAGATAGTTGATAGTTATTTATACCTAGGACAATTGGTGAATATGACTGGATGTAAAGTAGAAATAAAACGAGGATGAAGCGCTTTTGGAAGAATGAACATAGTTTTTAAATCCAACATTCCGTTATGCTTAAAAAAGTAGGCATATGACCAATGCGTACTGCCAGTTATGACTTATGGATGTGAAACGTGGATATCCACACAGAGAAACATGGAAAGACGTATGCTTGGTATAACAAGAAGAGATCGTAAGAGGAATACATGGGTAAGAAGTATGACCAAAGTGGTATATATAGCGGAACGTGTGAAAAAGTTGAAGTAGCAATGAACTGGACACATAGCGAGAAGAATGGATGGCAGATGGACGTGAGAAATACTGGAATGGTATTCGAGACGATGTGAAAGAAAGCAAGGTAGACTGAGTGGACGATGGGCTGACGAATTGGATGCAGATTGCTTAAGACAGACAGGAATGGAAGAGGATTGGAGAGGCCTTCATCCAGCAGTGGATGGTGAACGGCTGAAAATGATGACATAACCATTTAATTCCTAACATTAACTCAGTTGGTGCTTTAAAATATTATATTATTAAATTCAATTTTTATAATGTAACTTTCAGATACTGCAATAAGGAATTGCGATATATGTCTAGTGATTGGAACTTCATCGATCGTTTACCCGGCAGCTATGTTTGCTCCTCAAGCAGCATCCCGTGGTGTACCTGTTGCTGAATTCAACTTGGAGCCTACTCCTGCCACACACGAATTTGCATTCTACTTTGAAGGAAAATGTGGAACGACCGTGCCTGAAGCTCTGTCTATATAATGTTTAATTATTTAAATGATACACATCGCATCCTCAGAGCACAAAGGTGACATGTCCGAAATAGTAAATTATTCAGGGCAGCAGTTTTAAAGTTCGAACTGGTCATCCATAAATCGGGGGAACTTTATATTAAAATCATAATTGTATTACAGTGGAACCCCGTTGCATCGTTTTTCATGGGACCCTAAAAAAAAACGATGTATGCAGAAAAAACAATAAAATGTATGGCCAGGACTATGAAAAAATAGCGATGTATGCGAAAACACATTACAAGCGAGAACGATGCAACGGGGTTCCACTGTATTGACATCATTCGGATGTGCCACTAATAAAATAATTAAAATAGAAACAAAGTTGGATTCATAACTCATTTTCGCAAAATCATGGACATGTCACTTTTGTGGTCTGAAGACTCGATATATGATATTAATCAAGCAATTTTTTAAAAATATTTATTAAATAATCGGATTACATTGGTTCATATGATTACAAATTTAAACATTTAGATTGTCTTTGTATTCGTTAAGTGTTCAATTTACATTAATCAAAGTTACGATATTATGCTTTTTTATGCATTGAAAAAAACTTTCCTATTGATCCGAATGCTGAACCAAATTTGGCATTTGCTACCAAAGATCTCTGGAAATGAAATGCATTTAGCATTATTTTTAGGAAATAAATTTTTATTAAAATAAAAAATGTGATTTTTTTCTTAAACCTGAATCCATTTGGGCAGTGAGATTTGAACACTCTCCCGAGAGTAACGTTCGTCTAAAAGTATTACTGTTGCATAATCCTTTGCATGTCTAACAGCTCTACCTGAAAATATGATACAAAATGGAAAAAAAAACTATATATTATTTTATATTTAACTGCACTGCTAATATACTCTATCGAATTTACCAATACACTGGTTTACAGCTTTAAGACAAAGATTTTCATAATGAACTTGTCCAGCATTTGCTGAAACATTTTCTTTAAGGTATTTCATTTTTTCTTGAAGTTCTGCAGATTTTATATTGGGGTACGGCATACCCACAACAATAACGCATCTTCCCAAATCGTCACTAAAAGTATAATACATATTGTGAATACAGTAAAACAAAACTAATTAAATAATTAACTTTCATCTTATGATTTAATAATAACCTAAAATTCAATCCTTCGCTTAATTTTCCTCCGACGACACTCAACATTAAGGCACCAGTTATATTGGAGTGGTTTAATTCTTTATTTTTACATCGTCTTATTGTTTTACTATATTCATCTAAAATCTTAAGTATAGAATAGTATAGTACCTTAAATTTATAATAGTTGACTGAAAATATATTAATTAGTGTGACTATGATAAAAACCATGTTACCTGATCAACATTATTGCTAGATTTAGGTTCTCTGAATATTTTCTTTTTACTCTGTATTTTGTCTACAATTTTATTCGAATGAAGGTGATTGTATACCAATTTTTCATAATCATAAGATGGAAAAAAACACACAATACCACCAGGTACGACATTGGAAACGTTCACCAGAATTCGACCGATTTCATTTAACTAAAACAATACAAAGTTATCAAACGATCTTTTGCTGATCAATTTGATACATTTATCATTTAAATATTACCATCTCGGTAGTATTTCTCATTTCGTATGTAAAATTAAGTTTTTTTCCTGAAGGACCTTCCGACAAACAAATGGGTAATATATTTTCAGGAGGAATCACGTGCCCGCATGAAAATTCCACGATTCTTTCAGATGCAGCACCCGCTGATATAAAAAGTTGATCTCTGAATTCAGAAAATGGTTGCATCGTACCACCAGCCACTATAACCTATAGTAAAATATTATAATAATAAAACAATGAATTATATTTTTAACAAGGATAAAAATACACTTACGGATTTTGCTTCTTTGACAATATTTGAAAACTGAACAGCAGGATTAAGAAGTAAAAACTTGTGGAAGCTTTCTTCAAAACGTTTTGCTTTAACTACTAAAATTCTACCATCATCATATTTACTCGTTAGACTCGTTAGGAAGTTGACAACGGTTTGAATGGCGTTTCCAACTGATATTGTACGTGTTTCCTTTGAATTCGCAATAATATTAGCACTCCAAAAGTGTAATAAATGTCGAATATGGTTATAATATTTTACATGCACTTACTTTTTCAACTGGTACCTTTTCTTCACTAACAACGAGAGTTTCAGATTTGTTTTTGTTAGATTTACTTTTCGATATTTCTACCAAAAAAAATTGAAGCCCACACGTTTTATTCTCGTTTTTTGTGGTTTCTTCGTTGATTTGTGACCCATATTTTTCAGAGAATCCGTGCAACTTTTGAGCTAATTTTGACTTGTGGCAGAAATCTATCAATGGCCTTAAATTATAATTGTCTATTTCTGCTGCCAAAACGAATTCTTCCAAAGTGTAAATTTTACTAGGTATATTTTCCGTAGACATTTTCAGTAAACCTAAAAGTAAAATTGGCATAATTTCAGCACCGACAAAAATTTATACATATACTAAAATAAATTAAAGTAAAAACAATACCAAAGAATTTTCCTACAATATAAATTACTTGGTTTAATTGTAACAAATTCTTAGCAGCAAATCTTAATTTATACTTTTCTCTATAAAGTTTTAATTTGTCAACGGCAGTTTTCAGTTGTAATCCAGAAACTTCAGCACTATGTATATGACCGATTGTGTCGAGTAAATTGTGTGCTTCATCAATGATTACAATATTGTTTTTGAGGTCCATTCCATTTGCTTTACGAGTAGATTCATGAAGAAGTGTTTGATATGGAACCACAACAATCTAAAAATAGTTAAAAAAAAAACTGTTTTTACACACCTATTAAATTAATTTCAACAATATAACTCCATTTTTATACTTGTGCATCAGCAACAGCCGCACGAGCACTATAATAAGGACACGTTTTCGTTTCCTTAGCAGTTTCTACTAAGTCTTCGACATCTTTAATATCAATTAAAGACTCATCTTTTAAATTTTCTATATTTGTTTGATTATAAAAAGGACACCCAGAAGATTTCTTTGATCGCTTAGTGACTTTACCATCATCTGCTTTTGATGTAGCTTTTCCGCTTTTACCTTTTTGGAGGTCTAGACACCTAAAACATATTCATAAATTTTATTTCATTGATCTAGGGTCAAAAAATTCAAGCAAATGCCGGATTAATTCATACTGTTCGTTAATTAAATGTTGGCTTTTCAATCTTTGAACTGATGGGTTTATGCAATACTGTTGGCGAGAAGCAAGTGATATAACACTTATATTGGAATGATAGGAAGTTTTCTTTATTTCATTCACAAACTGCGATAGTTGAGAGTGAGTTCTACTGCAGAAAAATATCTGAAACAGTCACAGTACTTTAAAATTTCTTAGTCTATAACAAGTCAACGGATAGGTACACTTGTAATTTCTGGTTTGGTTGGTTTAATTTACAAATCTTAGGCATATTGTTGAAAAAAATAAACCTTTGTTCCATTATTTCGAGTTTCTTGTTCATCTAATAATTCATCTTCTTCATCTAATTCAGATGGAATAACCTCATTCAATATAAGATCGTTATCATCAACTACATCATTTGTGGCTGGGTCTTCATTTAAAATTGTTTCATCATCTTTAGCACGTTTTTCATTGTCTTTTTGTAAAAGCCATTTGTGCTTTGCAACATTTTTATTCAATTGTTTGATACTTTTACGTTCCCTTAATTTTTCAATCTTTTCTACTCGACTATTGAATTCATCCAACTTTTTTTGAATAGTCGTAATTTGTAGATTTTTTTGAATTTTATTGTATTCACCATTAAGCCAATCATCATCTAAAACAGTACATAGTTTAAATTTAATTCATTCGAAAACATGCAACATAAATTCAGAACAGTAACACACCATCGCAATCTTCCTTTATAGAAATTTTTAATTTATCCATCTCGTCAGCTAAACTTGCTTTTTCTTTTGCATTGTTATCATTCAGCCATTGAATTGCACCGCAACACAAACTCAACGACTTACCCTGAAACACAAATACACATTGCAATAAAAAATAAAAGTCAACTGCTATACTATATGTAGTATGTATTGTTGTACACACCGTGCCAGTTGGACTTTCAAATATGCCGAGTTTACCCGTCTCTAAGCAATCGTAAAGTTGTTGCATAAATGTCTTTTGTATATCGTAAGGCTCGAAGGGAAAAGAAAATGACACTGGCAAAGACATTATTCGAAATGTTCGTACGAAGTGTCAAAACAACTTTGACAGCAAGCGCAAACAACTTGGTCCTAGCACCAAAATTTATGACCTTAGTCATAATAAATCAGAAAATTTACCCTTTTTTTGTCTAAGCGTTTTGTAGCTTCTTAATCTTCTGCTATTACAAAACAATATGTTCCCATAATCGACTTTGTACGTCGGACAACTATTTTTCCAACTTTTTAACAATACATGAACTGACCAATCAAGCTCAAACCTTCACTATAGTAGCGATAGAGAGACATCATGTCCACAATGTTTATACATACCTAAGCAATAGCAAATATAACCAGCTGAAAAGAAATTAAAACTTCAGTATTATACTCGGGGGATCTTAATTTATAGTTTTCCTTCCTAGGAGAGGAATGAGATGTCTCCAGAAAAAATTGTAGTAATTCGTTAGAGACGCTTCTATTTTGGATTCAAGGAAGCGTTTGGAAAATCTTATAGAGCAGCGGTTCTCAAACTGGAGTCCGCGATCCCCTGGGGGACCGTAAAACAGTTTCGGTAGGAGCGTGAGAGATGAACGCATATTTATACTATTTATATTTTTATAATTATAGCATGTAACATTTCTTGGGATATATAATATTATCCCAACGGTATTATATGGTGTGTTATATGCGGCCCATTTCTCCTTCTATATTTCTATCAACCTGGCGCTGCAAGGAAAATATATCACGGAGCTCCACTGTTACGAAAAATTGACAGCTTTCAAAATGAAGCTTGAACTATGGCATGTAAAGTTACAGAAGAAGAACTTTGTCCCATTTCCAAAGCTGAACACATACATATATTGATGAAAATGATCGATGACAATATCTTTGAGGTGATGAAACAGCATGTTTCAATTCTTAGCGAAGAAAATTCTCACTATTTTCCTGACCTGCCAGAATTTGAAAAATACCATCTATTTATCAATAACCCGTTTGTACTCTTCATTAGTGATCTGCCTTCGGAAGATAATTTAATTCAAGAACAGTTTATTGATTTAATAAATGATAGGGGTACAAAACATGTTTTTCGTTAAATGTGTTGTAGTGATTTTTGGATTGAAATGGTACAGTCCTATCCCGATGTTGCAAAAATGGCTCTAAGAGTAGGTACTGATTCCATTGCCATTCACAACCATCTATGAGTGTGAGACGGCTTTTTCCACACTACTTACTCTCAAAACAAAATCTCGAAACAGATTAGACGCGACAAATGACATGAGAGTTGCACTGGCCAAAACAAAGTCAAACATAGAAGAACTGGTTCAGGCAAAGCAGATGCATCCATCCCATTAAAATTTTAACTTAAATTTAATGACTAAGATGTACCTCATATTTTCTGAATAAATAATTGTTTGTCGAAAAATGTTTTATTCACAGCAGCCTATATGCAGTGCCGCACCGTGGGCATGTAGTACCCTTTTCATGAAATAATATCGATTTTTTAATTTTTAATAAAAGGGTCCGCGAGCCATCGACCAATTTTTAAAGGGACTGCCACGCAAGAAATTCTAAAGAAGTTTGAGAACCGCTGTTATAGAGTTTTGTGACGGCTGTTAATTTCAACCTAATTTAAAAAATGCAAAGTTGATGCGAAATCCTTTCAGTTTTAATATGGACTCCATGAATGATGCTGAAATGCAGAGGGACGATTTCATCGATTTACAGAGGAAAGCTCTGACGAAGCAAGAATTCTTAAATCAAAACCTTAATGAAATTTTGTGCTCTCAAACAGTTTGGCCTATACAGATTTGGCAAATAACGCACTTTCGATCTAATTTCATTTTCTACGACTTAAGAATCTTTGCGAATCTGGATTTTCAACATTAGTCCGTATCAAGACAACAGCTAAGAATCTGCTGGACGTCAGACATGACATGCGCTAAGCTTTATCCAAGAACGTCTAGGAATTCATCGAATTTAGGGTAAGGGGAGGAATGAACTTTGTGTTCACTTTCAAGGAAGGAAATGATAAGATTAAAAACCCCTGCACTAAGGTAATAGCTTGGCGTATTCACTCGTTTAATGTTTTTACTAAATACTTCAGTATAAGTTAAATATAAATAGTGAATGTATGTTTTGTAAAACGTTCTATTAAGTATTAAATGTAAAGTATTATCTATATAGCAAATTTTCAGTAATAGCATGGTTTCACGTGCGACAACTGCCTGTCGTAGTTTTTTATAGTATAGAATTTGACAGATGGAGCGCAGACGTGCGACGGCCATCATCGAGTTACGACAGATGGTCATTGCACGCGACAACCAAGCGCGAAACCGAGCCATAAGCATTTTATTAATTGTGCATTTCGAATATACTAGGAAACAAAAACTGAGCATTTAATTATACATAGCTCTTTAACTAATTCATCGTATCGTGTTGTTTTCGTAGAATCGTCAATATTTTTGCTTCTGACTTGTTTCTTTGGGTCCCTAACTATGTTTAATATGATAAAATACGATTGAACATACAGAGAACGAGCGAAAAAGTTGCGAAAGACGATTCGCGCGCAACTTTTTTGATTGGAGAACGAAATGTCAAGTTTACCGCTTGCGCAGTTCCGTACCTTGTAGCTCTTCACTGCCAGTTGTGTTCCGTTCGTGCTGTGTGCGGTACGCTTGTGCTAACAAAGCGCGCCAAATTCAAATTTGTTCGAAATTTAATCAAAGACAATAACATTTACTCGTATACATTATTGACTAACGTTATTGAACATTCATTTCATTCATCAATTTCAAACAGATTCAGCTTAAGACGGTTGCATTATTTGGCTCATTAATATTGAAAGGTAACTTTATAAATTTAAAATACCAATCAACTTATTGAATTAGCATAAAGGTTTTTTTAATAGTATTTTTGGCTTGTTTTTAGCGTCTCACATATACATATGTAGGTCAACAGCGAGCTTAAATACCCCATAAAGATATTCACAGATATCATAAATTTAGATTTTAGAATTGCCCAGTCGGTCAGCAGATGTGAGTTTTACGTTTAGATGCACAATTAGGATTATTTCATTAGGTTTTATTGCGTCGGCGAGATTGCGTGCGAACTACCAAATTAACAGTTCCATAATGGAATACATCGTAAAATATAAATGTGTGCGTGCTTAAAATGCTATTCGTTCGGAATGTTTGGGAAACATTCGCTTCCGATCCACGGAACAGATAAGTCGCGATGAAACTGAAAAATGTAGTACCATATCGAAATAAGCCGAGTTCTTCTAAGTCCTTATGTGACTTTGATTATGATCTATGTATGTAAAACCACATATTGATAAAAAAGTTCTTTGATCATATAATATATTGAACTTTGAAATGGTATTCCGTATTTATTCCACACTCAATGAATTAGTTTATGTATTATATAGGACACCATTTATTAGTCTATTAATATTGTGTCGTAGTCGAATTTTTGCTTCGCTTTGAATTTCTCGTTATGCCTGTTGAGGATTATTCGTAATCTTTCCTTTTGCAATCTGTTTCGCGCTTTGTCGACCATTCAGCAAGATATTCTGACCTTTTATAATCTGCGGTTAGCTTTTCGACTTACATAAAACAATTTGCGCTCCATATTAAATCAGAAAAAAAAAGAAATTCATTTACAAAAGTCAGATTTTCCTGAAAAAAATACGTTTCTTTGCGGTTATATGGTTGTTTGATGATAAAAATATGTACTCGAATGAAAATACACACTCTTTCATGCGTCACAAGTGAATGTTTTTTTGCGAGACGGTCGATCAAAGGACAGTTTTATTTTTGCAGCCGAAAATTGCGAACCGCGTTTACGAAACTCTGGCAAAATTTCAGTATGAATTTTTCATTCATCGTGACACACGTCTATTTTGCAATTGTAAACAAAAGCACAGTCGGAAGAACAAAATTGCACCTCACCAAGAATATAATCCGAAACATCTACCACACTATCTGAAACTGTTGACTTGATCCATTAGCTATTTTGGGACGACCTCATGCGATAAACGAGCCAAATATACGTATAAAAACAAACTACTCAATGACACAATAATATGAAAGTGTGTGTGTGCGTGCTGTAATTGTGAATTTAATCGAAGGGGAGGAATCAATTTCGTCGAATTATTCGATAAGGACTCGCAAAAGTTCCCGTCTCCATTATGAAGTTTGGCGATAAAAAAGTGCCGCCGATGGTGAAGTTTTTAATTGGATAATCGCCGAAGTAATGGATTAAGGAGGATGGAAGACAAGGTCAGAAGCAGGGTGAGCAGATACAGGGAGGGCTCCTGTGGGGGCCTCTGGGAGTTCCTCGAAGTCTTTACCAGATTTTGGGGAATAGCCACTGCCGTAGGTGAGTACCTTTAACTAATATAAATTAAATTAGGGCACATCTCTATGATTCTGTCTTACTAATGGAGCATTTGCACAGAATATCACGTATCCTTAACTCTGAGACAATGGAGCAACGAGAGAGCAATAGAACAACCCTATTATACCGTTATCATTTATTAAACAGTTTTGTATGTTCTAAACTTTGTTTGTTGACGACGGATATGATGGGGACTTGGGCCATACGCGCTATTTTTAATTTACGTGTACCCAAATATAGGAATACCAAATTAGCATTAACGGCAAGGTTAAGGTCTCATTTATGTAAGTCAACTGAATACGTGTGTATACAGCTCACATTGTACATTATAATAACCTTACAAAACGACCAATGTATGTTGTCGCATACTTAAAATATCGTTGTAAAATCGTTAAAATGCTAACCCACATAGAAAGACTGTCCCACAAATTTACAGTGTTAACAATTCTAAGATCAATGTCAATTTGCTTTGGTTTCAATTAGACAATTACAGCAGCGTTAAATGATAATAAAAAAACTGTAGGAAAAACAATTGCGCATTGTTGTGGTATTACTATTCACTTAATCGAATCGAATCATTACTCAATCGAACGATTTGAATGTTCGATATATCATACCTAAAAATTTGACGATAGAAATTCCAAACATTATAGGTACATATAACCTCTCACCTAATGTTATTTCTAAAATATTCCAATGGAAGACAGTTAGCTCCAATCGAAATTAGCATTATTCATTATATCGAATGTAGATAACAACGGGTAGATTCTTCTGAATATGCATGTATGTACTTACAATTTGAACAATTAAACTAACGTTCTTTTGCTAATTATTCAAAGCGAATGGTCACATCGTTAAATATGTGTTATAAAAATAACTAGTAACTCCATTGACATTGTCATCAGGTGCTTAGCAACCCGTGTCATATGTATATGTGTATGAAAGGTAGTGAGGTTATGTAGCGTGAGCGCTGCGCGCAACTCGTGTATTATATGTGTCTAAGTGAGGTTATGTAACGTGAGGCTACCCAGCGAGTCGGTCGGTCAAGCAGATTCAAAACAGATATGGTTTAAATCATTAATGGCTTTTTTTATTTTTTATTTCTCGAAAATTCAACACATTATTTGAAAGACCGTCCACGTTAATTCTTAAAAATAATACCCCGTGGATGTATGCGCCACCTGTATAAATATGTATAGTAATATCGAAAAGATTTAGTAGACATTGAATAAAAACATTTTTATTTAAATAACAAAATACATATGTAAGTTTCACACGACAATTTCATAAAAGGAACTCTCCGCTTTGATTTGGTAGAACGGACGTTAGAAATCAAATATACGTAATCGAAAATTTCTTCCTAGTTGAGCAAAGTCAAAATCGATGTTGCGACTCATACTCGTAGTATTGGTATTAATGAGTATAACTCGATAGTACTTGGCTAACTTAAATACTGTTTGTCGTACCACCGTAGTCCTTTTTTTCAGATAACATTTCCTCAATCTTTCAATACACATAGCAGAGCCTTTGGAAGTTAAGGGAAGTAGTAAAACGAGCGGTATGTTAGACATTTTCAATTTTAAAATATGGTTCTTACAATAGAAAACTAGGTCAGGTGAAAATTTTCTATTGAATGAAAACAAAAGAAAATATATTTTTAATCATAGAAAAAATTGAATTTTTTTTTTATTTATAAAATTTTACAACCTACGCAAATTTATTGCTCCTTAATGATGACGATACTGCGAGTTCGAAATAAAAATCAAAAACGATTACCATTTGGGACGGTCTTCGTTTACAGCATCATCAAGATACAATATAAATTAACCACGACCAGTGCTTATGGTTAATTTAATAAGCAGTCGTATTTGCGTAAATATTGTACGGGACAACGAGTGTATGTATGTACATTTGTGGGTAGTTGGGTAAAGGTGTTTTAAATGGTAAATTTAATTAGTGATCAATTTCACCGGCAAAAATGGTCGTTGGATTACGTCAAAGTCAAAGCAATAAAATCCAAATCCAAGTTCGGCCTCCGAGCGCAAGACACAAGTTGTCATTGTCAGCCGAAATGGTAATTTACGAGAGGGACCGCAAGATCGATAAGGGTTAAGTTAAGTCTCCAAAGACGCACACGCACAATATTATAATTATACACGTTCAATAGAAGGACATCGACACTACGCGCTCGGACACATCTATGATTTAACCTATTGACCGTTGGGACGCGTTGCAAAAATTTTTTTTCATTGACATTAATTATTATCGACGCAGTTTGAATCGAACACGAAAGTAAATTATGCCTATTGACGATCGGGTATCAAGGCAAAATCATTTAGCACACTTACGCACTACTACTGCGTACTGATTTAACGAAACAAACGTATAAATGATTATGTTTCTCAGACGACGCTCATAAACAACAGTCTTTTTGTTGGTAAAAAACTTCACGAGTCTAATGGTTAAAGTTGAACTCGAGTTAAATTACTCCGACTAATTCGTTATACTTTGCACTCGACGTGTTCTTCGTTGACATTGCAAGGATATGTTTGCTTTGTTGTATAAACAACCTTTTATTTTTGTTTTTTATTCTCAAGAGAATAGTATGAAATGGCAGTACAAGAGTCAAGGCAACCCACTGGACACAATACGACAGTGATGACCTACCGGTGATTACTAAATGTACTCTTCAAATACAATATCAATTGTATGACGTTGTATGGAAATGGAAAAAAAAACAAGGATATCATCATCATCATCATTTTCAGCCGTTCGCCATCCACTACTGGATGAAGGCCTCTCCAATCCTCTTTCATTCCTGTTTATTTTGAGCAATCTGCATCCACTTCTTCTCAATTCATCAGCCCATCTTCCACTTCGTCTACCTCGCTATCTTTCACATTCTCTCGGATACCATTCCAGTATTTCTTGCGTCCATCTGCCATCCATTTTCTCGCTATGTGTCCAGCACATTGCCACTACAACTTAATCACACGTTCTGCTATATCTGCCACTTTGGTCATACTTCTTACCCATGTATTCCTCTTACGATCTCTTCTTGTTATACTAAGCATACACCTTTGCACTGGATTTTACGTAGCATTCTTGAATTTAGCATCCAAGTTTCACATCCATACGTCATAACTGGCAGTACGCGCATTGGTCGTATGCCTTATTTTTTAAGCATAGCGGAATGTTGGATTTAAACTTGATGTATGTAAAAAATGTATGTCTGTTTGCACCAGATCTTACGTAACATTCTTGAATTTAGCGACAAGGATATAAAGGGATAAAAAAAAGGCGGTGGTATCATATGTATATTTTCCGGCGCAGTTTTGTTTTCATTTGTAGATTTTTCTATTAGAGTTGTATACAAAGGCAATATTTGCTAAGACTCCACAAATTGTTATTGCTTATATGGAGGGGCGTTATATAAAAATCGTTTGGCGACGTACGAGTAATAATGACAAAATTTTTGGCAAAGTCGACGTCGGGAAATTTTCCGCTAAAAATATTACATACGCGACGGCCAGAGGCGGAAAATCCGGCATGTTTACGGCTAGTGCGACTTTTCCGTACCGAGTTCGTATAAATTGTGCGTTTTTTCGTCGGATTCCATTGTAAACGCGGAATTGGATTGCTCTCTTCCGGGAAGAGTGTTTAAGCCGGCAATATCCTTCACACCCACATCCCACTCTCTATTGATTCGGCAAATAAGAATTGCAAACATCCCGTCACACAGGCACGCACCAGAAGATGTTCTCGAGGAATGTCAACCCACCCTCTCCCCGCAGCCTCCCTCTCTTCTACGAGAGAATAAATCAAAGGACGACGAGGACACCCCGTCGCTTCGTTAGACCAAAATAATTAATGAAGCTCTCCAGAGATCCATTGTACGACGAACGCGAATATACTTAACATATCAAGCGTACGCTCCACTACACTACACACTATCGTGTGATGCAACACAACTTTTCCAAAGACAAACTCCAGAAGTTTAACTGTAGCATAATTCACCGGTTACACCCACAGTAGTATCAATCAAACCCCGTTAACAGGAACAAGAAAAACATTTCAGAATGAGTTTCAACACTTTATGGCAGCGGTCGCCAACCGGTGTTCCTCATTTTTCATAATCATCATCATATTCGGCCGTTCACCATCCACTGCTGGATGAAGGCCTCTCCAATCCTCTTCCATTCCTGTCTGTCTTGAGCAATCTGCATCCACTTGACTCCACCCATTCTTCTCAGTTCATCAGCCCATCTTCCACTCGGTCTACCTTGCTTTCTTTCACATCCTCTCGGATACCATTCCAGTATTTCTCGCGTCCATCTGCCATCCATTCTACTCGCTATGTCGCTATGTGTCGACTTTTTCACACGTTCTGCTATATCTGTCACTTTGGTCATACTTCTTACTCATGTATTCCTCTTACGATCTCTTATTGTTATATCAAGTATACACCTTTCAATGCTTCTCTGTGTGCACTGGATCTTACGTAGCTTTCATGAATTTACCATCCAAGTTTCACATCTATACGTCATAACTGGCAGTTTTCATAATGAATAATTATAATTTTTCTATCATTATAAGGTGACATCCAACTTTTTGCAAATAGCTTGGAGTGCAAATACAAGTGTTTCAAATACCATTTCATATTTAGAATGTTATTTTTATGGAAAAAATCATGGTAGGGGTCCGCGGAATTCGAGATTTTGAGTTTAGTGGTCTGTGAGGTCCGAAAGGTTGGCGATCGCTGCTTTATAGTACTGAACTACTGACGGTGGATTTTTACCCTAACCTATATACACCCGTGCACACTAGTTTGTACAGTGTACCATTACTTGAATGGGTGTATGGCCATAAAATTGCGCGTTCCACTCGGAACAGCTTTGGTAGTTGGCGGCTTGTTGCCAACACACCGCTAAAAAAAATTGTTTGTTATGTTGGCAATGCTAGCGTGACCGCAATGACCCAACCAGGCAGAACTTAAATAGTAATAATTCTACTATAATAGTCCATAAATTGACGTAATCGAGTAATACAGAACAATTTTAAGCATTCGTGACTATTTATTATGCACAATTTATCTACTCGTTGTGAATCAATCGGTATATTGTACGAATTTGACGCATCCAGGAATATTGCCAAATCGTTTTGTATTAGTGATGTATGAATGAAAGGGTTACATACACAGTGCTGAGAAATCGTATTTATTATCATAAAATTTGTAGAAAAATTCTTGTTTATTATACAGTTTTGGATAGTTCTATTGTTCTTGGTTGCCCGTGTTATTTCAGTGCTCGTGTTTATCATATATCTTTGCAGACAAATTTCCACCGGATCTCGATTTCCGTGAATAAAAAAAGAACAAGATTGATCGGGTCAACCGGACATCAACTACAAGCTTTTCCGCTTAAGCTCTACTCGGAAAAACTGTTGTGCAAACGCCACTTTTACCGCATTAATCACCCTTTATTTGCTCGAATCCTTCGGATCACTGTCGTCTCAGAGCGGAACGTTACAATTTTTACGAAAAAAAAATAAATAGAGAGTGAAATCTTTTTAACCGAGCCGATACCCGTCGTAAGAAATCAACTCGTACGTCGCTCACGCACCACTCTCTACAAGCGGTGCGAATTAATTTAAATTATTCGCGATACACAGCGACTTTGCTTAATCAATATTCATGTATGTTTGTGTGTGGTGTGCGAAGTGACATGAAGCTGCGGTCGCGGCAGCTTCCATTATTCTCCGAGGAAGACAGCCAATGCTTTCGGTTCGGTTAATGCGGCCTCGTTTACAACTCAACTCACCCCCCAACCACCCACTGTTACAATTCTTCGTAAGTTTCATTTCAAACCCCGCTTTAAAACCCCCTTTTCCATCCCCAAACCCCCCCATTGACTCTGGGTAATTTCACTTACACCACTCTAGAGCGCGTTACGTGATGCGAATGCTTACGCTACACCTACACGCGATTGTTTGATTACTCCACGCACTAAATTGAAACGTTAAAAAAGGTCCAGAAAAGTCCCAAACTCTGATTTCATACTGTAAAAAAGGGCAACCAGCTTTTGACTAAGCACGTTAAAGTTCAATTATTTATTGGAGCGAGGATTTCCCTGTATTGAATTGAAGCCAGAAGTGCAACAGTATACTCGTATATGTTACAGCGAAAGCATATTTCAAGTGAAAATATATTTTCACTGGCGCTTCAGTGAAATCATATTCAAGCACATTTTCACTAGTAGAAATATATTTCTACTAGTGAAAATATATTTTAATTGATACTCACTGGTGAAATTATATTCGTCATTGAAACTAAATTTGACAGTAAGTTGTGAAATAATGACCAATAGAATCATATGTATAATCCGCTGAAATATTCAATCCCATTTATTTTGTCGCTTCATCTTCTTACATATCTTCTTATCGTGCCGTGGCCGTGTTTAGGCGTAGGCTTTTTCTGGTTAGTACCAATTATAGTTTGCAATGAGTCGTTGTCGATTTTATAACAATTATATATATACATACGAAATCCGTCTGTATGTCTGTCTGTCTGCTGATAACGCTCGCTGAGGAAAAATAATTAAAAAACCAGAAAGAGTGGAGGATCGAACCCAGGACCGCAAACTCGAGAGTAATCACGCTAACGCTATACTCTATCGCCCTTGGTCAATTTAGTCCTTTTTTTTAAACATTACCTATGTATAATTAAAATAAATAGGAAATGAAGAAAAATAATTTAAAAACCAGAATGAGTGGGGATCGAACCCGGGACGCCAGGTCGGGAGTTATCGCGCTAACGCATACGCCACGGCCCGTTGTTGATTTGGTCCTTTTTTTTTTAAATTACCTATAAAAGGGATCGTGACTGCTAATAATACATAGATGACGCTATAAAAACTATTATTTTTTTTTTTTTTCGATTTTTACAAAATCACTTACAAAATTATAATTATTATACATACATACATAGAATAATTAATAATTATAATATAAATAGTAAAGTAAAAAAAAAATCGATACTATCGATACTACGGGATTGCTATAATACATAGATGGCGCTATAAAAACTATTATTTTTTTTGTCACTTACAACCGTGCGATCAATTAGTGGGGATCTCTATTAAAAAAGCGCTTTACGTAATTTAAAATTCAACGGGCTTACACTAGTTGACTTATTAGTCGGTTTAAGAAGAAAATATCACGTGTTGCTACCCTTATCCTCAAAATCCTCAGATATAACAACGTCACCGTTTCGTTCAAAACACACTTGTAGAATGACACATCATCGACTTAGTCCAACATCGACAAGTCACAAACACATACGCTTACTTTAATATACTTTCACCGATACTGAGCAGTGAAACTGTTTATTCATTGTTTGATCCATTTTCACTGCCTGAATTGGTGAAAATATATTTTCACTTGAAATATGCTTTCACTGTAACATATCTACATATATGTACATACATATCCATTCACAGTTCTTGTTAAGGTGATAAGTGAGATTGTTCTGTGAAAATAAAACCATATCATTACTATAAATAGTAGCGCAAGGGTCTGCCTGGTTGGCTGGATAGCCACGCTCGCATACATTCACGGCACACACGTATACTTATATTTATGTACACTATGAAAAATTAGCTAGGATGGAACGCTTTTGGAAGAAAGAACATAATTTTTAAATCCAACTTCCCGCTATGCTTAAAAAATAAGGCATACGAATATACGATAAATGCGTACTGGTGCAAAACGCGGATGTTAAATTCAAGAGTGCTATGCAAAATCCAATGCACACAGTGAAGCATGGAAAGATGTATGCTTGGTACAACAAGAAGAGATCAGTGTGTGAAAAAGCTGAAGTGGTAGTGGGTTGGACACACAGCGAGAAGAATGAACGCGAGTAATATTTGAATGGTATCTGAGAGGATGTGGAAGAAAGCTAGGACGTGAGAAGAATGAATGGTAGATGGACGCGAGAAATACTGGAATGGTATTCGGGAGGATGTGAAAGAAAGCAAGGTAGACCGAGTTGGCGATGGGTTGACGAATTAAGAAGAATGTGTGAAGTCAAGTGGATGCAGATTGCTCAAGACAGACAGGAATGGAAGAGGATTGGTGAGGACTTCATCCAGCAATGGATGGCGAACGACTGAAAATGATGATGATAGGTACATAACATACATACATAAATGATAATCACCCGATGAGACTGTCAACGAGCAGTTACCAGTTTATTCAGATGTCAGGTAAAGAAAGCTCTTTTTAAAAGTGTCCATGTACTTTAAATCATATGAATATACTCGTATGTAGGAAGCTCAAAAAATATCCTTATTTCACATATGTACAAAAAATGCACCTATATGTATGTATGTATATGTATATGTATGTATGTATGTACATATGTATATGTACCTAATTCGAATAAATTGACAAAAAATAATTGAATTGATAGAGGTGTTATCATTTTGAAAACAATCAATTAATATAAGAAATGAGTATGCGATAATTTTTCTACGACGATTACGCAGGTT
Organism: Parapsyche elsis; assembly: GCA_022651745.1. NCBI lineage: Eukaryota > Metazoa > Arthropoda > Insecta > Trichoptera > Hydropsychidae > Parapsyche > Parapsyche elsis. Next base: position 2,084,103 of record JAGVSN010000004.1, on the reverse strand, counting down.
AATACTGTCGTTAGCAACAATGTCAATTGTCGCTTCGGCAAGGTGACTTTTATGCAACAATCGTTATATTTTTAGTGTGTAATTTATCAATAAAAGGTCACTGATAGTATGTCGAAAAAAATACGCATACGTATTTCGCCGTATCAGATTGAAATATCGTCGAAATAATTTGCAACAAATTGATCGTAACTCAAAGGAGACACCCGAGGAGAGCTTTTTATCGCGGGAAATTTCCCGTGTCTATTTATCAACCCACCCAATCCCCTCTCCAGTTTTGTTTTTCGACGGGTGTCATCACGCTCTACATCTTTATTAATGACGCTCATTCGTGACTATGCTGCTATTATTATATAAGCTATGTATGTATATAAATTTTGATGGTTGCGTGTTTGCACACTCAGCTGCTGCTTGCACCTTGTCGAATTGCTTCACTGTGATTTACGAAAATGTACAAAAAAAAAATCATTTAACAATTTGAATTTTATATATTTAATAAAAAAGCTTATATTGGAAAGAAAACGTACATCAAAACGCCTTCGAGCTAAGATGTTAAGCCAGCATCGAATTTGAGCTCAATAAAATTTAACGCTTCTCGGAAATGTTTTTCCAACGCTTTTCTATTCCTCGCGAGTCATGAAAGTCGTTATAACGTATATATGTATGTACTATGTTTATATAAAAAATATATTTTATTCCATCGCGAAAGTCTTACGCGAACACGATCCGCGTATCGCGTATTTGATATATTCTTATGATGCCACATTACATAGAATTAGATTATGCAAAATATATATGTGTAATAAAATCAAAATACATTATACTATCAAAACACTTGTTACGTTGACCCGCTCGCTGGTAGCATTGCGCCGATAGGAATATTTTATCCCGTGAAATATTACCGTCTGTGAATAGTGGTCGAATTTGCATAGAAAACGCGAAATAAGGCTCAATAGTAAATCATAGTCTATCTTTTATCTACTGGCTTTGCTCTTTTCAAATGGAAGAACCTAGAAATTCAATGGAATAGCTTTTTTACCGACCGGGACCGACCGGTACAAATCGATAAAGTTCGCCGTTTTTCAATGCCGTCGTTTCACAGCGTGTAGTTGGGTATCTCTCGTTACGTTACTTAGCGAACACCCTGTATATACGTATGTACATATATAAATATATATATAGAACAACGTATTCGATGTGCGGGCCGGTAGCGATCGTATATCAAATTTGTTCAATTTACGAGACGGGTCAGTTGCAACGTTGCAACTGAAACTACCCGCAATACCTACATACATATATCTAATGCATTTTCTAAATTAAAAAATTAAGAAAATATTGCGTGTCAAGGTCTCCACTTCTTTGTATATTGTAAAAGTTGTATCCGTGTAATAAAAAAAATTTTTGTTAAAAAAAAGCGAAGCTATTCCATGGTATCTTTATCTCAGTTTCACTTAAAAGTTTTCACACCTAAATGGTTCCCACAATTCGTATCATTTTTCGCTTTCGTCTATTTCATTTTTAGTACTAATGTAGGTGAAAGTTCTTTTGTACTTTATATTGTTCGAGCTCAGTGCTGTTATATGGAGTTCAGTGCAATATACTGGACCGTTGGGAATTTTCCACTTTTCTTTCTACCTATATATTAAATACAAAGATTATTTTAAAGGAAAGTCTTTACTAGAATTTACGCTTTTGGCTTCAAGTTGAATCGGAAAACCTTCATATTGTAACGAGTTTGGCTGGCTAAAGAAGTGAAAATTTATAGCATTTTGTATACAAAAAGGTCTACGAGCGGCTAAAATGTGTAAAATGTGTATAGGTATATAATATGAGGCATTGAGTACGAAAAGGACCAAATGCCTCATATTATGTACTAACCGGTTTACACGTCGTATGACGGTGGATTCTAACCCCAACCCCCTTCCGTGCGCACTAGTTTTTGTACAATAGCAGTACAGTCCATAGCCCGTTTGACAGTACGTTAAGCAAATGTATAGTGTACCGTTTATTTAATGGGAGTATGGCCATAAAATCGCATTGTTGACTCGAACCAGCTTTGACAGATAGCGGCTTGTTGCCAACACACCACTAAAAGTTTATGTTAAAGTTACATATGTTGGCAATGCTAGCGTGACCACAATGACCTAGGTGGATAGGCAGGCAGATAGACGTTTACGTTAATATATATTATTAAAATGCCTAAAAAAATAATTCATTTGACAAAATCATCACATTTATATTTGTCTTAAAATTTACATTCAATATTCAGTATTCCCCGTTGGAGCTTTTACAACAATATGTACATATTTCTACTTTGCTAGTGAGCAATTTATGTGGTACGTTTTATGTTGTGAATAGCTTATCGTCGAGGTTAAGCCGAAAACTGTTTGTTAATTTAAACTGAGAGTGTAATATTTTAAATTCGCGCCAGCGTTAATTGTACAGCAAATATAATAATTTATATTTACGCGTACTTAAGGCGAACCGCACATACGACGAACAAACAACTGTGTTCAACTTTGCGCAAAAGTCCTCAGAAAGTACATAATAGTATATATGAAGGTATACTTTTACTTAACACTTTTCATACTGAATAAAGCCGTGAAGTAGAACCTTTTTTTTCTAGTGAAAATACATAATTAATTTTCATACTTCATTAACAAATATTACGAAAAAAAAGTTCTCAGGAACCCTGTAAAATATATGTACATATAAAATGGGCGTCGGAGTAATTTTTTGTCATAATTTTATTTTCACTTTCAAAAAATTAAATATGAATAGCAGCCGACGTCGTTTTCGGTCAAAAAAGAGAAAAACAAAAAAAAGAACGTTTAAATCCGGTAGAAAATGGAAAAACGTCCACGGTTTGACTCTGATAAAAACTGAAATGCGAACACACCGTTTCAGCAAATGTACATTCGCGACATACATATTAATACATTTACGTACGAAACCGTGTGGGAGTGACTGCTGAAAGTGTACGAGATTTGTGTGCGGTCGTTGAAGTTAAAACAAATTTATTCAAGGACATTCAGGTGGTCCTTGAACAAATTAAAATTGCATATATAAAGACCGAAACCGCTTAAAAGTTGACAGAAAATATTATTTTTAAAATAATCGTCAATATTACAGGCAACGACGACCACAACGGTTAGTATTGTCTTGTTCTGTTTTTTCTGCAGTGACTTTCATATACCTAGGTACATACATATGTATGTACTTTGTTGTATTCTGACCATTCTCAGTTCACATTAGTTGAATAGTTAGAGTCGAATCGACCAAATGAACTTTGCAATATGCACCCTGTTATATCTCTAGTATTTTCAGTTCACATCAATTTACGATACACTGATGTGGTGAGAATAATTAAAGAAACGAAAAGGGGTCACGTCTCTCTCACTATTATTTTTTAATTATATTTGGTCACATAGCTAAACATCGAAAACATGAAAATAATCATCAATATATGCAGGTTGAGAGTAATTTCAGCAACAGGAATAGAAAAGTTTTTCCTCGCTGTTATTTTATCAACCATGTCTGTTCGCGTAGTTGAGAATCCAAAAAAAGAATTGCAGCTATGATGCAATCAACTGATACAATCAGGAATAGAATCTCTCCTCCCAAATATTGTAAAAAGGTATTTATGGTAAAGAAAATCTCTCATATTTGGGCTCATTCTTCTAATAGACATACGCCACGTCACTCTCAACTCTAAATAAATAAACGAAGTTTCATCTATCTCCTTCTCTCCTTCTTATTTTATTCATTCTTATTCTCTAGAAAGAGTTCAAAATAAATTCTTAAGATTCATTATGTATAAAATTCATGTATCTTATTGATAATAACTGTTATGACTCTCTTTTACTTAGTTTGAAAATGCATAAATTATCTGATAGGAGAGTTGTGAATGACTTGGTCTTCTTTTATAAAATTATAAATTCTCTAATTGAATGTCCTGCTCTTGTTGAGTCGATTTTACGTTTAAGGGTTCCTGCACGTTTTACACGATCTCAATTTTTGTTTGTTGATGAAGGTAATTCATGCACCAACTGTTATGCACAATCTCCTATTCCTAGGTTGATTAGGACTGGCAATGAGTATGGGAATCTTTTGTATTATTTCTGCATGAGCATTCAATTGGTAAAACTGCTTTCTTTAAGAAGTTTCTCTTCTCATTTCAATTAAATTTTACTTTTCTTATAGTCATTTTTTTTATTTTATTACTCTTGTATTTTTATCTTTTATGTTTATATTATTTCTTGTAAAAACCATTTTAGGCGTCTAATAAATAAATAAATAAATAAATAAATCTATCCACCTATCGACTATCATTTTGATCCACATCACCTAACACACTATACCACATCAGGAAGTCATCCGCTGGATCGTCTGTCCGGAAAACATAGCTTCTAAAATAATAATATTAAAGCTTCTCGCTCTGGTCTTTACAATTGACGTCCGCTATTATAAATAGTAGATCAAAATTTAAGCTTTTCATAGATGGTCGTGCACGCTAGTAAATTAAAATATACAGGATTCAATCAAGCGATGGGAAAATGTTTGCCATGGAACTAATTGAAGTGCATAGCGGATAATAGAAATTGAATAGTACTAGTACTATAAGTTCATCATTAATATATGTACATACATATATGGGGATGAAACGGCGAATTGGAAAACAAACCTAAAATGATTTGCAATGAATGGTCGTAACGAACGTAAACCAAACGCCATTGTTACACCGCAATCTAATTACAATGCCTTTGTTTTAGTCTCTGGCGAAAGATTCGCAGCAGAAGAAGAAGTTTTTCATTTGATTTTGGCCGACTTGCGACTCGAATTAAAAGCATTGTTTCGTGACCGTTGATTGACTTTAACGACTAGCGGATTGTTATTCCACTCCTCTGGCTTTTTCCGTTTCCGTCTTTCCCGATTCTGGATATAGATTGCGAATTCCTCAGTCGGCAACAATTGCAGAAAAATTCGGATGAATCGTCCGATGTGCGCCAATTTAAATATAGATAAATGTGGAGCGACGAGGATTTTAATGGAATTTACGGAGAATGCGCACGCCCGTGGCGTTTCCGCTGCAAAAAATGACGTACATCGCTTTAAAAGTTTCGCGAATTTATTTTAAGCTCCTTTAATACATCACAAGGTTGCAACGGTGGCAGAATTTAAAAAAAGATTAGATTTATTACGTGCCATGAAAATTGAATTAAAGTTCTCTTTGATACTACAATAGGATGATAAAAACAAACATCCAACAATAAGTAAAATTGTCTGATTTAACTTTTTTTAATAATAAATCAAATAAAGCTTTTTGCGATTTTAATAAATGAAACCCTTTTTTGAAACGACGACAGCTGGAAAATTTGGTTGAAAGTTTTAATATATCCGATAGAATTGACCGTTTTCCCTTTTGTGTAATTTTTGTCTCTCTCGAGCTTTTTGAGCTTAAATTTTTATTTCCTCCATTTTATGGAATCAATCGGGATGAAGTTTTACACTTTATTCATGCACAATGGATACTTTCCGTGTGCATGAATATATCAAACAGTTGCACGATTTAATAGTTTTAAAATTATTTACAATTTGTACATTGATTTGAAAAATAGTACATACATACATACGTACCTACATATCTGAATTTGAGCTCTTCTGAATTAATTTAACTTTTTAATATATGTACATATAGCTAGTTTAATTTTTAAATTATGCAAATGTGATTACAGTGAAAGCTTTTTATATATTCCTGAGTTTGTTCAGTGATGTTTGAATTTGTATTGTATAGCGTTCGTTTAACAAAGTAAATTTAGAAAATTTCACCGTTACCATTTTTGTCCTAAAAGCGAATTAATCTCAGCCGCTGGCAGGACGATGTTTGCAAATTAATTAAACATAACGTACGAAACGTGCCGACCCTGGCGAATTATGATATTAAATATTCAAGTGCGCGCCACTGTTTTTGACTTCGTACTATTTAACCTCTCAATTTTATATTTTTCAAATTATAAATAAATCATGCAAATCTAAAGATGTTCTTTTTTATTACACTAAATGTTACAGTTTTACGTACAGTATACATACATACACAGTGTAATAAATTAAAATAAAATATGTATAATAGATTCAACCGGAACTTCTAACATAGTCGACGAGCGTTTTGCGAGTGGGTATAGTAAAATGATTATTCACTTCAAATTAAATTAATGTAATGTTCAGAGTTTTAACGACGGCCATTTAACCCTCTTATTACCGACGATCTAGTTGAAACGCTTTGTTTTCCGACTTCGTAACAATTAACCGTGGCTGTGTGACAAGATTATGAAATATAAGAGTTATTAAAACGATGAAACGGAAGTTATGACACGATCATAAAAACGCGAACGTTCATCCATCGCCTCTGATAAAATATACGACTTCACTAAAAGTTTAAAACGCTTCTTTTTGCAACAACCTTTGGAGCTAAAATTTTCAATATGGATTGAAGTTTCATTATAACATCTATAAAAAATGTTTATACCTATATGTAAATGTATATGTAAAATGTATATGTAAAATAGAAAATGTATCTGAATTTTAAATATTATTCTGTCGACGTTTTGAGCCTCCTCGTTTTATACACACAATCTGAGACTCGTGTAAAAACATCATTAGCAAAAAAGTGTACATAAAAAAGAAACTTTTTTTATTATACATATATTTACAAATATGATGACTTCAAGTTGAACTATAAAACAAATTGCTCTTAAAGTTTCGGGCAACTAGACATAATACTTTGACAAGTTGTTACGAGCCCGTCTTTTGATTATACACGATATGGCCACTTTGTATCAAATTGCCTAATTTTGAATATTCAAAGTATTTGCAGGATTGTTACGCGCCAGAATAGTTTAAATGAGATAAATTAACTTTTAAAACAAATATTATACGCCAACTAGTTATTTACAAGCCCTATTTGCTATTTTATGCGGAAGAGAGTAAAAAAGAGTGATTTGTTGACGTGCAGGGCTTTCAGTGCAAATTAACCAACTTTGCGGTCGGGTAATTTGATGACGTGTAATATAATTTATAACCGGCATATAACGGGGTGTGGACAACCCTCTCAGGATCCTTTTAGTAAATTGGTGATCCGAAAGACAGCCTCCGAGGCAATATGTGACCATCCGCAGAACCGCCTTAGCAATGTAATAGATATCCAATTTACATATTACACACGAACCGCAATTTACATACACACCGAGCGCATACTGCGAAACTCAACTCTACCATGAAAATTGTGTACATTACCTTTTTTTGCAATTCAAAAATGTATAAGGTAGTTTCTAGGCTGAGTGAACGTGACGACACGTTTAACTATTTAAGTTCAATCGACAAAAGTCTCATTAAAAATTTGTTTACATAATATATGTACATATATAATCATTAAGTAGTTATGTAAACTAAAATTTGTACGTATTAAGGGTAAAGGAAAAATAAATACTAGGCATACAAAAAGCGAGGGGTCCACAATAAATTGTGTTCCGAATTAACCGAAGGCAAAAATAAATGTTGCAAAAATAAGCGAGGACATTTCTTATTGGTCTTTATTTTTTTTTTCACCCTATCTCATTCCGTCTTCCGATGATATATCACGTATTTTTTTTCCGCTCGAAATAAATAGACTAATTTGTAATTTGTTTTTGCATCATGTGATTATTAGTTTGAAGCAGTGCTTAATGTCATATTTTGCTCAATTTATTGTTGTAAATGTGTACATATTCAATATCGCAAACAAACCATCAATCAATCTAAGCGACAATTCAAATATTTACCGTTGAATTAAAACCGCGATGTTACCAACACCCGAAACGCGTGTAAGCGTAATAAATAGTGCGACCGCAGATTTCACCAGTATCCCTGTGCCATAATAAATTTCCCAGCGTTTTCCGTGCACAATACCTGTAAAACCTTTTGTTCCACAAACTGTTATTCCCCTCTCTGCAGACTTGATAGTATCGCCGCGGATAAAGTGCAATTTAACTTTAAAATTGACAACGTTTAAAATTGACACGCAGATACACACTACAAGCACTATGGGGGAAATTCAACACTCAAACGACATTGCATTTGTTCCTTAATCACTCTACAATATAATGTGTCATCGTGAATCACTATGTGTATCATACATAATTTTCCCGTGGATTTGTTTAATCGATACAGTGTGACGAGACGTTAACGAAAGCTCTCGTACAATGCGTATGTCGAACCCATGGAAAGCTCACCGGTCGAACACACGTGGGTTTGACGCCACCTGCGTGTTACATTGTTTCGTTAGCCTCATTTATTATTGAGACCAGAGCTTCTCAAATGCTTATGTCGGCACGCGAAACTGACATTTTACCACCAACCAAGTCATCATTTATTCACGTGTCACGTGCTAATCTCACAATGCACCACTGTGATCGTCAGCCGCCTAATATGTCCGTAATAATGTTAATGTTTCACTCGCTTCTGACAAATATCGTTCAAGATTAAATTACCTCGTATGTAATTATGTACTTGGAGTGTGTGCTTCGAATGGAATTCGTCCACCGTGGAAAAAGAATTGCTTTGAAAAGTTTGCATCCTGTGTAACAATAGACGGGCGTCCCGCGATGCCGGAAACGGAAGTAGACATTTCTCAGCTCTCAGCGCATACGAAGTTCTAGAATTTGTAACTGAGACTTTTGCATACGAGAAAAAGCTGCCGTGATAAAATCTAAATCAAGACGGGAATATTATTTCCACGCTCTGAGCCCAAGCTAAGTCTGAAGGTCGCAATCATACTAATGTGAAATAATTTCAAATTTATCTATCGGCAAAATCTCGTCGTGAAACATTCGCCAGCTTTGCGAGATCGTTAACCAAATTGGTCCGTGCGTTGATGGGTACAGTTTGATAGTAAATACAAACAACAGTTCAGTGATTGGACTGTGCTCCGCAATTTTCGCAGAAATAAATGTGTACAGTGGCACACTTCCAGTAGCACAGCACATTAAATTTGTCTTTCGGAGCAAAGACGTTGTTGTTGAAGGCGAGTCTTTGCCCTTGCGAGAGAAGCGCCGTTTATTAACCATCAAATTTGTTTTATGGTCCAAATGGTTCTTCGGGAACAAAGCGAAGGCTGTATATTTCCACTCAATTGAACGCGCTTGCTTATCCCTGAATGGCAAAAAATAATAATTCGTAAATTTTTTTCACGTACCAATAGTACTATGTATGTACATACATATGTATGTACAAGGTCAACGAAAAGTTTTCCTCGAGAAATTAAATACTCGTCTATATTATTTTTTCAGGGATTACAAACGGCTTACTTGGCGTCATAGAAATAAATGTGAATGCTTCGAGTCAAAACCAGAAGCATAGGTATAGTAACTGAAGAGACTTGTGCGATTTATAATGTCGCAAATCTTTACATCAACGTTCGAAAAGGAAACTCACGTAGTCTACGGGAATTTTCACGTTCTCCACACTAAAAGAAAATGTCTATGTTGGTTGCGAAAAGATTCCGAGCCATTTCACTTCAAATTTTATATAAATCTCCATTTGGAGAGCTGACTTTTCTTTTACGAAAGCAATATTGAATTTATTTGTCTATACGTCATATCGGAAAGTTTATTTTACTTCCATGTACACATACAGATATGCAAATATTGCGGAAAAATCGTGACACAGATCCATATTTCATACAAAGTTACGAAAATTTTGGTAATTTTTTTATTCAAAATACTCGGCTACATTAGACTCGTGAGTCCGTGACCTTATGAAACATAATAAAAATCTGAAATGAAAACAAACACTTAGTGGTGGGTATACCTACTACAAAACGAATATAAGGTATAGAGAGTGACATTTAAGAATAGAAATTTATGAGTCTTAACATATTTTCATCGCGTAAAATATGAGTAGTAAAATATAATTTCTAAATTTTGAATTGATTCACTGAAAAAAAATAGAATGTAAGGAATATACCTATACAAAAGGCAACGCACAAGAGTGCAGAGTAAAAAGCACAAATGGAAATCTTACGTTGGGTTTTTCCCTATAGGCAATATTTCGATTTTACCACCTTGATGCGTACTGGTGCCGGAAAACGAACAGGCTTACCAACCACCTCATCACCCCCGTTAAATAAAAACGTTGAGTTGAACATTTGTCGGTGGGGGCGCGAATGAAGTGTCGCTCATAACTCACAGCGTTAAACCGAAACGTGACTTAATGAGGGATTTTTTTTTTCACTTTTTACTTTATTTTGGCGCCGCGTTTGTTGCTAGCGGGCGAACAACTCCATTATTTCGTATTATAACGCTTTATAACACAAACCTCGCGCATTCAAAACGAACGAACTTGGCAAAAGGAACAACAAAAGAGATTTAACGCCGGATAAAATTGGAAATTCCGATGAAATATGCCTAGCGAGCGTTTGCGATGTTCGGGCCTAGTACACACGGCGTGAAGCGCCCGACGGCAGCGTACACACTCGACGCTTTGAGTCGCGTTTTTTGAGCGAGAGTAGGGTGCCCATTCGTCACTTGGAGAATGGACATCGAGGCGGCAGCTTGTGTGTGGCTTCTCTATCTCTATCGCTATCGTCGTCATAGAAGACGGCGACAGAGACAACGGGAATGTTGGGTACATCCCATATTGCAAGACAGACTATCGCATGGAATGTTCGTAACATTATATACAAAATTAATACAGTACGAGCCGAAGTTTTTCAACTATTTTAGAATGTCCATCAATCTATCAATCAATTCATCGATAAACAAAAAAATAAACAAATCTGTCGAAATGGTCCATACTTTGTTGTTGAAAGATATCCATACGACAGAAAAACGCGCGCTCGACTGTACGGAACAATAGTAACAATAGCAACAATGTATCTCGAAGCGCGCGTTTCACCAAATATCTAGAAACGCGCGTTTGCTAGAAATGTCTCGCTTCAAAAGATGTACAGTGTGTACGCGAACGCGCGCTTTCATACGATTTCATAGTAAAATGAAACGCGCGTTTGAAAACGCCGAGTGTGTACAGGGCCTCAATGTGCGCCATCCGATAAACTAAACGCATTTAGAGTTGTGTCAACAATTTAACAATGCAGATATTGTTTCACCAATTAAGAATCAGTGAAAAAAGTTCAAAATTGAAATTCTATACAAAGGACATTATAAATTGAGGAAACGAGGCGAGTCCAACGTCGAATACGAACACAAAGTAAACGGCGATGCATTTAATTTGTATTCCGGCTTGCGGTCGAAACGGTGATCCTTTGCAGACCGCAAAACAAAACGACGACTGGAAAAAGGCACGCCAACTTTTAACGGCGACCTTTGCATTATTAAAAAGGGCTATTTTCCAGTGGGCTTTTTTCTCTTTTCGTTCGTTTTTATCACCTGTGCGAGGGTCTAGTCGACCTGGTCTCTGGCAGGTGGGGTCGCCATGACCCCGCGGGAAAAACGCGTACCTTCTACGTCTGTTTTTGTACCCAAAACCGAGATCGTTAACAGGCAGGCCTCGACTTACGACTCGTCGTAAAAGTTTTACAACTTCCAAAGTGGTCGCGCCGCGTGTCCTCATATCCGGTCCGAATGAACCGCGCGCTTTTCCGACGAACGTAAAACGTTTTCCGTTTCGACGATGCAAGCGGAATATTTATGAAAGGAAAAATCGAATATTCCGTAGTAGTTTTTTCATACTATTTATCATCGCATGAAGTTTACCGGGAAAATGTTGAGACATTAAAACTTTTTTATACAACTCGATAGCGTTTCAGTACAAATTTTAATAAGTACCATAGTCCTACAAAGAACTGACTCCCACTATACAGAACGATTCATGGCCCACAGTACTTGGTAATTTTATTTTATTCATATATATGTACATAATACCAATATTAAATTAGAAAATGCACAAAGAAAAAAAACTAATAAATAAATTATGTTGAATTAATAATAATAAGAAATTATAAGTTTATGCTTTATAGACGACAGATTAATGTTAGAAAAATCAATAAATTTGAAGTATTTTTTGTCATATCTAATCATTCTTTTTTTTTTTTTTATTAAACTTTTATTTATCCATATAATGTTCATAATACTTCTTATTTACAAAAAAAAAAGTATCCTAATGGTTCCTGGTCAAGTGGCCATTATCCATTTTACAATAAATGTGTGTTAGTAGTAATAGGAAAATAATCTTACTTTATCGTTAGTGTTTGTTTTTACAGTAGGAAAATTTAAGCTAAAAAACCTATTTAAAAATTTTATTTTTTTTTTTTTAAATACAATACATAATAAATAGGGTATGCATGCAGATACATTAAATTCTTATTTCTAGTGACTTACTGTAAACGGAGGTTTAAAACAGATTATGTTTCGGGAGCCTATGTTTATACCTGAATGGTAATGACACACTATCGTAATCACCATCTAATCATTCTGGGGATGGGAGAATGAAGGTAATAATAATTATTACGTGAAATACTTTCAAAACCTAATAAAAAACGAGAACGGGTAACATGCACCCATGCACCTTTAAGCGAAGAGTCGAATGAACAAGAATAGGACAATCTATTGGAGAGTTTAATATTCTATATAAAAAAAATTACATCGAATATGACTTCTTCTATTACATAATTTTATCATTTTTAATTTTGACACAAGAGAATCATAACATCAATATTCAGTAGGTTTATTAAAAATAAAGTTGATGTTTCTCAAAAATTGATATTGTATTTTTTCGATAGAATAAGAATGAATTTATTTATGTATTTATTTACCTATACAGAGATTTTTTTTAAGACTACCAGGAATTTATCAATATTTTTGGAACTTCTAATTCCATCCGGCAGTCATGAATGGCTAAAAGATAAAGTAGGTATTATGATCTTGCGAAAATTCGACCTCAAAATTTGACTGTACGTATGTATGTACATATGTATGTATGTATGTATGTCAAATCAGGTATCGTCCCCTGAGCAGGTTTTAAGATTTTTAGAAAATTTCTGTGTGCACATACATATGTATGTATGTGTGTTATATCTCATATCGCTATATCTGAAAAAAACTGCTCAAACATATTTACCACACTCTGCCCCACACACGTTTTCTGATGAAATAAATTAAACGCATGAATTTCTATAGAATTTCATATGGCGTAGAATCGTACATATGTAGATGCATATGTATGTACATACATGCAACACTCCACTACACGTCACAATTCATAGCAACGGCGTCACGTCGCGTAATTACGTCACATATGTATAGTGTGGCATGTTTGTTTAAGCCTAAATCCTATCACATTTAAGTGTTGGCTGTCATAATAAATTTATAATATTAAAAAAAAAATCGTGAACCGTACGTCAAATTGAATGCTCCAAATATTGTTTGCTCAATTTGGCTATACATGTATACACAAGTTCACTAATGAAATTTTTAACGGTTTTATGTACAACCACGAAAACTTTTCACTTTTTTTTGATGTGTTGTGAGTCTTCACGTAGTGTTTGCTATGAAAAAGTTTAATTTCATTATGCATAAATTCAAGAGTTGTATGTATATTAAAAGAATTTTACAAAGAAAATGGTCTGGTAACAATTTTCAAAAATGTCGTTTATGGAATTATTTAACCGTCCGAATATGGCGCGTATAAATTTATTTTCATTAAGCTTTTTCGTGTTAAATCGTCGAGAAGGGGAAAACGAGTGTCGAATGAAGGAAGGATCGAGGATTTTCCCCCGATTTTCATATTTCTCCGCCACCGTTCCACTTCTATCCTGCTGAGAGAAAAAAGAGGAAAATTTGGCCCGTTGAACGCACGATTGAACCGATTCGAATCCGAATGATCGAAAAGCCATTTTTAGCTTTGACGAAAAAAAAAAGATTTTTGATATTCGGCTTGCGACCCGTCAATCGACAAGTATGTTGAAGAGCATGAATGCGTGTTGTTGTTGTTGTTGTGTCTGTGGCACGTATGTAGGTGTCGTTAGCACATCTCGCAATGTTACCTGAGATTTCAACCTGCTTTTTTTTTCAAATTTTGTAAACGAAAGCAGCTATTATTATTTTGATACGCTGAAAATGAATTAAATTTTTATAACGATTGCGATTTATACGCGAGAGGTTCAAACTACTACACATATCTACTAAATATCAAAGCGTTTAAATAAGAAGAGATAAAAATCTAATGTTGATCTATTTTAGGTGAATACGTATTTATTTGATCGCTGAGGTTTGATTGGTTAATATTGAATAAGATGAATTTTGTTCTTTAAGTAAGCACGAAACTTGTCCTATACAGAAAGTGGAAAAGAAACGCTCGCGTTTTGTTTTTCTTTGATTATTTCGTAAATAAAATACAAACAGTATTTTCTTCGTATTTTTTACGTCAAAAAATAAGGTTGCTAGGGAATAATTTTTATCCTTATATCAGTTCACGCTGAGGTCCCTTCAGAGCCCTTCTTTTTGGCTTTCTTCCGCACATCTGCACTCTGTTATCCCTTAACTAAAGAGTTATGTACCTCAGCGTTTTCCGAACCCGCGCCACCTTTACACAAATCGCAAGGGATAACAGCGATAAGGGTAAGAGGGTGGTAGAACAGGAAGAAGGAGGAGGATGGCTTGGTCCAGAAAAGCGCTTTTTCGGCCTCTGTTTTCGACGGAAACTGTCATTTTCGATTTCGAATCGAATTAATAATGCGTGCGCGGAAATATTCACGCTAGGGTCGAGTCAGTAATAAATCACTCGGACGTACGAATATTATATATTTCTAGGGGATGTTTGTGGGGCGAGCTCGGTGTGTTTGAGGCTTTGTCGAACGCGAAAACCGTGGATTTCAATCACGAATCCGAGACCGGTAAGTGATGGAAAAGCTCGCTTGAACCGTAAATTCTGAACATTTTTCATCCGATTTTCCCGCGAAAATTTTCAGCTACGTGAAAAATTTATCCATATTTGATGTGATGTTTTGAAACCAAATCCCAAATACTATAGTTGATCGTCGAAAACACGTAAACAAAACAAAAGCAATAATTTACATACATATGTACATATATGGATAAAGTACAAATATCCATACACAGTATTGATAAACGTAATTTAAAGCCATACAATTTCATACGTACTTTTGATTGAACCGTTCACACGCGGTATAATATTATTAGCATGTCGGTTCATTAGAATGCTACAAACCTGTAAATAATACACTCGTGACGTTTTTGCAAACATTGTTCATTAACTTTGTTACGTGTCTAGCGCTGGTTGATGAGCTGACATCGCTAATTAACCCTTTCCCTACCGGTAAAGTAAAAAGCTAACGAACTCTCAGTAATTATACTAGTGAGCTCTCCAATTCCGCATAGCCCAGCATACATATACATACATATACATAAATTTTGTTTTATTTGAATTTTAAAAATAATTTTTTGTTACAGTTTTGAGTGGCGTAGGAGTTGAAATGTGTGTTCACCGACAAATTGCAGGAATATTTATAATGTAAGTTTAACGAAATCGTAACATACTACACATATAGTTCAAATGTATAATTTTTCATATATCATTTCAGATTTAGCTCGATCGTAATATTCTTTTTAGAAGTAATGTGGGTCATTACACTGTTCATAGATCTCTTCACAAAGTGAGTACAACCGTTTTGATCGTCGATTACACGTACATGTAATCGAATGGAATGCAAGTAAAATACCTGTAAATTTTTTAGTGAAAATGAGTATTCGAGACTTTGGCGATGCTGGGATAGTATGCTGAGGTGTCGCAGTGCTCGTCGTGCTCCAATGTACATTGGTGGAGCTTTGGTACTAGTCGCTTGGCCAGGTTGGATGTGGCCTGCCAGAGTTGCTTCGGGGTTGTTGATGTTGCTCGGTTTGTTGCACGCCATTAGCGCCCTTAGGCCGAAGCCCCCAGCGCCTCTTTTGCCACGACAGAGGCATCGTCTGGTCACTGACACGAACAGCGACTGTGGAAATGAAAGGTAAATTGTCAGACTCCTATTGTATAATACATGTACATGTACATATTTCAAGTCAAATGCCATTTGTACATGCACCGATTACACTGTTTGATACAACTGGTTCAGATACGAGATTTAACTTTTCTTATAGATTTATGCCCAGTGAACGCGAATCCACGAAAAAGTGCTTGTCAGTAGGTATGACTTTCATACAAACTTCAAAGTCAAACACCAAAATATAGAAGTTTACAAACACATATACATATGTATGTATACACATATCTGAATCTATAGCCAAGCAGTAGTTTTTGTTACCAGATTCGTGTTCACCGGGCATAAATCTATAAGGAAGTTCAATATCGTCATTTGTCGAACAGTGATCAATTATTTGACGGAATGGAATCGGTTCGGAAGAATATATTTAATCTCTTCAACACCGTATTCACACTTGACATTAAAACGGCTGAAAAAAGTAAGCATCCGATGCTAAAAGTACGACCTTAAACTTTAAACAATTTTGACGGCCTGTCACTGTAAAATTTAGTATGAAAGCACATTAGAAAGCTCTTTTAATCTTCTTAATGCATTCGATCAATAAGCGCATTTGTATATAAATAAGTATTTCTTTTAGTAACTCAACATAATTTATTTATCAGATATTTTTTTTCCTTTGTGTTTTTTCTAATTTAATATATTATTTATTTTATGTTTAAAAGCCCTAATAGGAGTTTAATAAATAAATAAATAAATATGCATTTTATCATTAAAAGGGAGAGTACGTTTTGAACTCTATGACCCTTATTTTATCGTACGCGGACTAAGCAAAATTTGCGTACAATATACTTTATGCCAGTGGCGACCTTATCATCCACGTACAAGCCTTAAGACCTAATTTTCAGTTAATGTATAAGGCTGATTATCAGTTTATCCAGGTGAAGAAAGGGTGCCCGTTTGCTGTTGGTTAATATTAGCTTTATTTTTTCCTCGCCTTAGCTCCTACCTACACTAATGCATACATACATAGAAAGCGGTGCAATCTGAATAGTGCTGACTCTTCTGATCCGATTTTATTGATTCCGTTGTCAAGTGGTGTAAGGAAGATTTGAAAAGAATAGAGAAGGCTTATCAAACTAATTAATACATACGATGGCTTTTGTAGGTATGATGACATAACGGAAGTGTTGGATGACACGTTTCCGACACCAATAGCGGTGAACAACGTACACGCAGAGATGACGGTCGCTCCCAGCATCAAGGACCAGGAAGCGATCCTCGAGATATGACAAAAGCAGAACGGTGGACTCCAGGGTCCACCGGACGATGCCAAGAGCTCAGTCGACGCCAAGGGCCACCGACCCAAATCCAACGGAATTACCAAGCCCAAAGTGCCCATCGACTCGGGACACTGGAGCGAAGAGGACAGCGACGAGTTCGGGTTCACGTAAAATACGGAAGTACCAGTGTAAATTTACTCAAAAAAAAAAAATAAAGGCTTATATGTATTCGAATTCGTGTGATATTTTTTATCCATTGTTCATTCGAGTGCAGGATCTGTATCAAATTATTGAAAATAATCACCGATTGACTATCGGTGAATTGAATCTTTTCATTTTTTCACAGAAGCGTTAGTTAGGCGATTTTGATAATTACTCTCATCTGATAATAATTAATGTTTGTTAATGTATGATATCACAATAAAAAAAGAGAGAGATATTAGGTTTTTACATATTTTGAAAAATGTGTTGTGAAAAAATTGGGAATCACTGCTATATGTATGTATGTATGTACATTCGTCTTTTGATAAAACATATATCTTATCGTTTCTATGTAGTTTTGTATAAGAATTATTATGTTTTAAAAATACGATAGTGATGAAATTTTCATATTGTTCATTGGATTTTTAAAATATTGTATTTCAAATTTAAATTAAATAGTTGAAATATTATTAGTAATTATCACTTTATCTCAATGTAAATATTTGTAAAATATGAACTTTTCTATGTCTTATATTTATGTATTTAAATATATCTATATATTTTTAATTAAAATTGTGCTTTTTGTATAAACAAGTATAAATGTTATGTTTAATTCATGAAATTGATATAATGAAAAGTGACTTTAATAAAATATTGAAACGGTTGAATAATTTGGAATAATTAATCTGTTTTAATTTTTAAAAATATACTCTACGAAATAAAGGTAAACAAATACACAACTTGTTCAGCACAAGAAATATGCACTTCAATTCATGTATGTATGTATAGGTATATTATAACGTGATAAGAAGATTGTGTACTATAATGTACATGTACACGATGTACTGTAATAATGTTTTTTTAAATAATAAATGAAACGCCTTAGACAAAAATAATTAAAGTAATCTAAGCGATAACGTAAGAATTGAATACCTATTAAGATTTATAGGAAAAATTTAATTAATTTTATAAAATGTGTTTATGTACTGTAAATGTATACATTTGAAATAGTAGACGCAATTGTTTCAATGTTTGTTTTGACGTTTTTTGTGATGTTCAACAATATCGATTTTTATTTTCTCAAATAAATAATGTATAAATTAAACACGCTTTTCTTTTCATGGGAAAATTCCACGCTCGCATACACAAACACACATACATATGTAAGTTTACTTTTTTTTAAGTCAAGCTTTTCAAATATTTCCAGGTAGCTTTTTACAGGGTCTCCCACCGTGAAAGAACTCTTCTTTTTATTTACGCGCAGGAATTCGAACAAATTTACTTTCAATGTGGAAGACTTTCACGTGGGCTGTCAAGTCCATCACTATGGATTGACAGATAATGGAAGGGAGACGAGATTTCATTCCTTCAAAAAAAAAAAAATGGCTTATTCAGCTCTCTTTCACCGGAATGAATGTGTGAAGAAATCGCTGCTTTAACACCAATAAATGGATTGTCTATATTTGGAGTGGCGGGAAACAATACAAAGGCTTCAAGGGATCGTCAACCAGTGCTCAGTCAACGTCTCTCATCCTATTCTCTACGGAGCACTGGAGCAACGGTGTTCCTTGTCGACATATCTTTTGCAAGCTGGGATTAGAAGTGTTTGATACAAAGAGTACGACACTACACATTTTCACCGATTAATTCTCGGCTTTCAGCTTTGATCTCAACTATGTTTACGTTTACCGATTAACATGCACGTATTAAACTAGGATATGCTCGGATCAAATAACCCGTATCTACTAATTATACATTCAAGCATCGGTTGCGTATTTCCCGATCGAAAAACGTTGCATAACTGAGATAACTCTGATTTTAGGTATATTTTGATATTGTTACGGGTTACGGCAGTGTAATTTGGTGTCCCGGGACAACGAGGCTTTACCGCGGTATCTGCAAATCACATCTGCGAAACCTTATCGAAAGCTGTAACCACTGAATATCCACGAGCTTGATGGTGTTACACAGTTTTAGCCACGACATAATCACGACCACAGCCTACCCTCCACCACCCCCTTAGCCCACTTTTCCATCCCCCAACGAGAGATACCCCTCGACAAAGTTTGGCATGTTAATACGGCGCCTGGGGCTGCCTAACTCGTGGTCTGGATATACCAAAACCTATCCTTCCTCCGTACCCACACGCATATAATATTACTGCTAAAACACTTGATGCTTAACGACGCCGACTATAAACATTATCGATTGTGTAAGTATCGTTGTTAACATTAACAACTCGTCTAGTGGTACAATTAGAAGTGAAATTCGCATAATTGTTCAATTTAAGCACACGTATAAGAATAATTACAAAATTAGAACAAAAATGACATTAATTTGTTTTGTTTTATTGGAGGGAAAGTTAACCAACAGGTATAAGAGCATAAGGTCACACGTTAACGTATGAATAATGGATAGTAGGTGCCAATTTTTTATGGAACCGTCTCATCGGATGCTCAAATCTTAAAATCAAAGCCAATGACGATAGTTTAGGTGGAAAAAACCATCGAGAAAATCATTCGACATGCGAGGATCGAACTTTCGCTCAAGATATTAAACGCTCTAACCATCTGACTAAATACAAATCTTGCCAGAATCAACCTACAATATATGTAGGTACATACATATGTACTAGGTAATGATTATTTCGAAAAAATCTAACAAATCTTTCAATCACATATGTACATAATTGATCCAGAAATTTTCAATATATTAATGAAATTGGACCTAGAATTATGTTCAAAAGTTACGCCTGAGATATGCAATCTCGTATTTTTATGTACTTCGAGTTTTTCGGTTTTGAAGATGCAATGCAAGTTTATTTACACAGATACTATTAGTTAAAAGTCATCATCATTTTCAGCCGTTCACCATCCACTGCTGGATGAAAGCCTCTCCAATCCTCTTCGATTCCTGTCTGTCTTGAGCAATCTGCATCCACACATTCTTCTCAATTCATCAGCCCATCTTCCACTTGGTCTACCTTGCAGTCTTTCACATCCTCTCGGATACCATTCCAGTATTTCTCGCTATGTGTCCAACCCATTGCCACTTCAACTTTTTTTCGCGTACTGCTATATCTGCCACTTTGGTCATACTTCTTACCCATGTATTTATTTTGCGATCTCTTCTTGTTATACCTAGCATACATCTTACCACGCTTCGCTGTGTGCACTCGATCTTTCGTAGCATTCTTGAATTTAGCGTCCAAGTTTCACATCCATGCGTCATAACTGGCAGTACGCATTGGTCGTATGCCTTCTTTTTTAAGCATAGTGGAATGTTGGATTTAAAAACTATGTTCATTCTTCCAAAAGCACTCCATCCTAGTTATAAGTACTAGAACTAAAGTCTAAACTAAATGATGTACAGATTTATTACTATTAAAATTGTCTGCGGGTTATTTTGGGCATCTCGGAGTTCGTATAAATAATTAAAAGAGCCGTACACAAAAACCATACACAAGATCTCGTTACACTTAAAGCGCGACACGTTTCGTATATCAAACGATACATACATACGTTTTCAGCGAGTGAATGGCGATTGGAGTAGAGGGAAGGCAGGGTGGATCAAAAGTGGAAATGACGCGTGCGAATATCCGAACTTTCGTCGTAGAGACAAAGGGTCCTCTCAGCTCGGCGGTAATGAGG
Organism: Parapsyche elsis; assembly: GCA_022651745.1. Classification (NCBI taxonomy): domain Eukaryota; kingdom Metazoa; phylum Arthropoda; class Insecta; order Trichoptera; family Hydropsychidae; genus Parapsyche; species Parapsyche elsis. The sequence goes on along the minus strand of JAGVSN010000004.1, from coordinate 2,062,987 downwards.
CCTGTCTTCGCGTGGGGTACCCGAGGGCCCCCATTCCCTTCCCACGGGTCCCCCAATTTGCCGCGAAACGCTTAGTCATCTGTTCCGATGAGCAGCTTATTCATACAGGACGTCTCTCCGGCAATATCATACGTCATGAGAGACGCTGACTGCTCTAGGAGGGGTGAGAGAGAGGAAGAGTAGGAGTTGGGGTCCCCGAGACTCCAAGACGCTTGATTGATGGGCCCCCAGCGCTGCCTGGATAAAGATTTCGCATTGTGGCTGTGGGTCTCGTATACTCCACGGTGCAATAATAACCAGAGCTCTCTTCGAACGATATATCTCGGGTAAAAATATTCACATAATCAACAACGGCCTGAAAATGTAACATTTTATAAGCAGGAAAAAAAATAGCGTTTAATGATTATTTTCAGTTTCGGTGTCGCTTCTGAGGGGCTTTTAGGCAATATTGAATTTTGGATTAACCCTCAGGTGCTCTGCGAGAGAGGCAAAGCTCTTCCTCTAAAAGTCCATTTTGAGCTCTTTGTAATGGAAAGTGACAAATTGCCTCAGATTTAATTGGCGAAAAGTATTCGAATGGGACAACCAGCCTTAATTCTGTTTCCGTGGAAAAGTTTTTTTGTGTTTGGGGGGGAGGCCAATAAAAAATTTAACCGTATTTCATAAATTAACCGCTAGAACGAGAGTAGACGATATAAATTATTACTTTCAGGTCGCTTTAATTACTTCAATATTATTTTTAATTAATAAAGTTATCATATAATCAAACGAACGTTGCGACAAAGTACGTCAATAATTCCATTTTATAAAAAAAACTTTCTAATTAAAAATATACGTCTCGAAAATTCAGTAAAATTTATTCAAAAGTTATAGATAATAATATTTAAAAATTGGTTGTACTTTTATAACCGCATCTCTAACATGTTTGAGTTTCTTCCCGGCACTATTCGGAGCATTGTTTTCCTTTGGGTTATTATTTACGAGCGAATTAAGCGTAAACGGGTCATACGAGGTTAAACGCCTCGTGGGGTAATACAAAGAGATAGCAAAACCCCGGAGAATAAATAACGAAGCCTTACCAAGTCTGCAAAAGGGTTTCACAGACGGTTTTCAATCACTTTTGCCACTTGATAAAGCCATCTGTTACTACTCGGGTCACTCCATAAAAGGCAGACACGGTTAACCGAAGTTACTGAATAATAATAATCAATCGCAGCCAAACGATCTGAAAAAAAAAGCTAAAAGAAAAAAGGAATATAATCCGGAATATAAACACGGCCGTTATTAATATAAATAAAGGGACCCACACTCGGAATACGAACGTGACTTGAATACTAATGCAGCTCTCACTGTAGGAGCCTCTTTAGTACGAGTGTGGCCGTAAGTCCGAAAGGGACTTTTGAAACTTTTTAGAGTCTTGTTTTACAATTCGCAGAGTCTTCGTGCCGAGATAACCCTTATCGCGGCTTAAAGGGGATGAAAGTGGAAGGGTGTGCGATTTCCGACGAGCGAACGGGTTCCGTGGGCTTTCGCGCTATCAATTCCAAGTGACAAAATGATTTTTTATCGTATCAATTTGGCAACGATTTTATGTAACGTAACGGCCATTTGATGCGACCCCGCTTGAACAGCCCTGGCTTGCTTCCAACACTTAAATCGGCTCAAGTCTTGGGCTTGCGGAAACGTCGTAAAACGCGCCTTTCGCTAATAGTCCGAAACGATCGCATAAAACTAGTCACTCGTGTTTTATTTTCCGCACATACATTGCACACTCTTTATTGCACATTGCTATGGGAAATGAAAATGTGCACAATTTTACTCGTTAGAGGTGTTAGACGGTTAGACATGCTGCATGCGAGAAATCGACAATGTTTTGAACATGGTACTCGTAACATTTTGCTGTATGCAAACTTTTGTCGTCAAATGTACGCTTGATAGTGCCACCATCTTCACCCTCACTCCTACCGGTGGATATAGCCATTTGTACAAATTTAAAAGCCATTATTCTCGTTTTATCCGCTCACTTTTCGTGATGTAGCACCGCTTTGACAATTCACAAGTTGAACGACGCTTTACGTCGTTTTCCCCGGAAAATTGGTTTTTCCTCAACTGTATATACATAAATTATACATTTTACTACTCTTGGATAGGTTCTTTTCGGAATTGAAACATCTAGAAATAATGTATTCCGTTGAAATGTTATCGTTATGTACCTACCTCTGCGTTTTATCAGTAACATTTATTAAAAATGAGATCTTGGTATGGTAAAAAGTTTAATTTTACATTTAAAGACCCAAATATGCATGTAAGAAAATGTCTCGGCGTAAGAAAACGTTTGAAAGAAAATTCCGAAGTTGAATACGAGCATACTTCCGAAAGAAGGTAGGTACATAATTTTCAAGTTGTTCACCAAAGTTGACCGCCGAAGACAATGAACAACGGAAAGGTTCGTATTTTTAAAGTTGAATTTCACTTCTTTACATTCTATTTCTCTCATCTTGAATATATTCACCGAAAACGGAAAAATACCCAGTAAAGATCAAACATTTAAATTTTTAACTAAAAATAATGCCACGACAGAATTACACGAGTGACTTTATTTTGTTGTTAACAGGTTTCTAGGAAATACTTCACCGTTAACCAAATGTCACAATACGTGTTCAAATCATACGCGAAACTTTGAAAAATATATCACTTTATCATCGGCACGAGGGGTAGCATTTCACTTCACTATTTCAGAGGTTCTCAAACCGCAAGCTGCGGTCTGAATTCCAGTCACGTCCGTCAAGCGACACGCGAACAATCTGCGAAATTTTCTATAGTTAACTTCGGTAAACTTTCCACACCAAATATACCCCAATTGTCCGCAAATTTCATGAGGGGTCGATTTATTACCAACAGAACGTTCCTTTTTTTTTCTTTTTCGTCACCCTTCAATAAACAATTTCACGCTCATTCGATAAAATCATACAATCTGACTGAACACACGAGGGTTCAACATTCACAATCTTAACGATGTGTATTATGTTATTTGGCTAACGTTTAACTATCGCTGTACTAGACGGGCGCCACCTAAACACTGTTTACCGGTTGCGTCTGGTCAAATTCTAACATGTTTTTCAAAAGTTGTTTATCACTAGACTAACCGAGAGAATAGAGGGAAACGTAACAGTACGGCGATGATTGGTCATTACCGGTAGAAGAAGACACTGCGATTTTATTGTGAAAGTCGTAAACATGAGCGTCGATTTATCGACAACCATAAACTAGACGGGATTCCGGGATAACAACGCTTTTTCGACTTAATTTTACGGCCGCGTCAAAATCGGGGACGCCTCAAATTTATTCGAATTTTATTCCGAGGATTAGGGAGCGGATTTAATCCTTTGCGTGCAAGGTAGGACACTCGAAAATGTCAACGCGAGAAGCACTTCATTAAATCCTTTCAATCTACAACGAACACTTCCGTATAAAACTTCATTAATCCCTACGTCTATGTATATTATGTATATTCATTTACGTTATAAACAAGCTCAGAAGTACTACAATGCTTTCACATAGAAGCCTTCACCGATAGAAATTTCAAGATAAACTATTGAACATTCGAGTCGATTCTATTAGTGACGATTGTCGCTTTGCATTCGAAAGCACAAAGCACGTTGGAAACAAATAGAAAATGCACCGATTGCATCTTGTCGCACTTTCAGCTCCTTTGTCTGGTCGGTTGCAGACAGTTGCACTTCAATGGTTTATAACTGCAATAACTACTCACGCCTGAATCGAATCATGTTACTGTGAAACAAGTATCTTACATTTATAACCAATGTTCAATACACAAGATGAATATCAGAGAATTGTGTACCTATAAAACTATTAATGTGGCCTATATTTATGTATGTAGAATGGTCGTTGATATGCAGGGGGAGTTGATTTGAAACCATTCATTATCATAGCTGTTGATTGGAATCAATTTATGGCTTTTGGTTGCGAATGAAAGGACTTCTAATTGAATGAAGCTTTTAACCGTTATTGTAAGTCACGATTAGATTGATATATCTACGGGATTATTTGATCAAAATTGAGTTTGATTTTTTCTGTATACCGATTTACAACATTTCAATGCTTGTTTGTAAACGTTGGCCGTTCAGTAGGTCGATTGACGTGTTCGATCGATTTGAATGAATAAGTGTTGTAATTTAAAATGCATAATTAATGACGGAGTCGAAACGGCGAGCATTCAATGGTAAGTGGAAATGTTAAATAAATAAAAGTAATGCGTTTTTCGACAGGGGGGTGTGTATTGGCTAATTCAATGGTTTTGCAAGGGTGTGGCGCACCCGGATGAGATATGGGAAAAGCGCGTGTGTTGCGACGCCTTTTTCCATTTTTTTTTTTGACAGGAAGAGCAATATTACCGGAAGCTGGCGAGCATTTGCTAGAACAGAAACGTTTTTCGCGAGCTTTTTCTCTTTTTTAATTCCGAATTAAAAAAATTTATCCCGTAGTATTGAAAAGATGAAAAATTCGTTCGATTTTGTTTTTAAATTAAACTCGTCAAAAATGCGCGTAACAAATGGATACTATAAATTTTTCGTTACACGTTTAGGTTTTTCGTAAATGATATTTTTGTGTAAATCGCACACTTTTATGACGATTTTTTTTTCCATTTATGGTCCTTTGAATAATTCAAATTTTTTTGGATTGTCACTACGGGAATTGCCGTACATTTTTATGCCATGATATTCATTAATGTGTGAAAACATTTGTTTTGTTATATCGTAACATATGAATTTTCAGTGGAAACATACATACATACTTAAGGGGAATATACATATAATTGCACTTTGGATTAGATAGTATTAACTTTGTACACCAAACTTTGAGAAAGATTATATGAACTTTGAAAAAGATTGTTTTAACATAGTACTACCGACTTTAATGTGGATAGTTTGCACTTTGAAAGGGATTATTTTAACATATTGACAACATCAAAACAAAATGTAAAATAACATTTGCTTCGTCGGAATCACTTTCGGAATTGTATTTATCAATAAATTCAGTTAGATTGCTCATTGTATATAATAAACAAGGGTGACGATTAACTTGACAGCAATAAGGAGAGGTTATGAACACAAGTACCGAAACTGTTTTTATTTTAAAGTGCGAACTATCCATTTTTTAGTGCGAACGTTTTTTCTTAAGTGCAATATATTTGTTATCAGTGGAAACTATTTGTTATATGTAAGTGGCAATTATTTGTTATTAGTGGAAATTATTTTTATGAAAGTGAATATGATCTAAACTAAAGTGCCATTAATTACTACCCCATACTTAATAAGCTTATACGTAACACTCAATGACAACGTAACCTAAGATTTCAGAAAATATGATAATTTTATAACGCTGAAAAGCATAGTTTCATGTAAATTTTCCGACAAATTTCAAACAATAGTTGCTTTGACGCCGAGTTAATTACATTATTCACTACAATTTCAACTTTGAGTAATTTCAATGCATTAATTTTAACTCATTTGAATTTCATGCATCGGTTCGTTAATGAAATTTTATCATTAAAAAATTGTTTTTAACGAACATACTACATATAATATAAACTGAAGTTTTATGTAACTTGTATCACTAAATGTAAACTGAAAGTTAATGTTCGACTGTAGACGACTTACCGAACAAACAGTTTTAATATATTTAAATATGTATTTTTCATTTGAAGAATATTATCAACATATGCGAAAAACGTCAATTTGAAATTTAAATCGTCGGCTTAACGTAAAATTTCAAAGCAATCAAGCGTTTCAATATTGATTTATACAGCCGATTTCCGGATTAATTTGCATACATTTACAAATCAATATATTAACACGAAATCACGCTGTGCAAAATTATCCTATTATTTTCAGTTACATCTATTCGACTATTCCGTATAAGGACTATAAACTGTAAAGTGCCACCATGTGTAATTAGCGAATAATTTTAGGCTAATCCGACGATAATAAATCATCGTAATCCAATCTTAATGACAGGAATAACACGTGACTTGAAAATATCTGTAAAATTACAACTAAGTCACTATGAAATTGTGTTACACAATAATTAATTACAGAACAAAGACAATGCTATATTGGTAATTTAATTACAATTACATATGTATCGATTTATACGTCAATTACAGTTAAGGCACGTTCCTTTATTATATTTTTGCACTCTCTAAGTATGTATTAAGTAATGAGAGATACAGATAAAGACAGACATTATTAATACACGATTACATACATTCATTACGATTACGTTATTAATACACGATTACATACATTACATTATTAATACGATATATTATTATTTATTTATTAATACGATTAATAATAATAATTATTAATGCATTATTAGTTATGTTGTGATGGTTAGAACTATTTGAGATGAGACTTGATAAGAGGCTGAACGACACATCGAGATCCTATTCAGACTTCAAACGAGGACCCCGTGATCCTCGGGACAAAGGAAGCACACAATGAAAGCCCACGATGACACGATGCGACATTTATGAAACACAATATCGGATCGATACATTACTTAATACTTAATACAACATAACGGAACGCAAGTTCTGACTTGTACATACATAATATCTATGTAGTTAAAATCATTTTATGTATATACAGACAACACGATCGATAAGATTCTTTGGTAAATTAATATGCCGAGTACGATCACAATGGGTGTTACTTTCTATGACGATCGTTTTCACAATCGAAACTTTACTTCTATAGGTATTTGCTAAACGAGAGAAGTTGACCCGACCCAGCACTTCACAAGTCAATAAATTCCCAAAGTTGCACGACACGAAGACGTTCACCGTCTGCCGATAATCAGGTGTTACATGCCAAAGTAAACATCTCGGCAAAACATCGAGTCTTTGGACAAAAGTGGATTAAACCTACTATCAAATAAATGTATAAGGGACTTGCATAGAACATACAGATTAAGGCTAAAATTGCCGCTTAAATAAAAATACTTCATAACAATACATATGCATTTATATCACAAACGGATATATGTACATAATGTATCTGTGCATTACTAAATAATACACGCAAATGTATAGATGTATGTAATACTACATAGTACCAATATACATTTTCAATTAGAGTAAAAGCTCGGCTTCCGACTGTTTAGCGTCCACGATATCCCTGTATTTGTATTTGGAGTTTAAACCAAGCTATTCTCAAACGGAGTTTGACCGAACACAATGTCGCAATACATGTGTACATATATGTATGTATGCACTAGTAAGTACAAATTCTGCACTGAAAAGCTCGTCATCTCGTGTACATTCAGAATTTGGAAAATCTCCGTGACTGAGTTGAACTGTAAGTTTTGATTGTGTCGCTGAAGTGCGTTTCGTTCGAAGAGAATAAAGAAAAAGGCATAATCTTATCATTTAAACGTTCGAGTCTCCTTTGCGAGGAGGCCGAAGAAAAAAGGTCGACCATTTGCATAATCGCGCCTCGGAGATGTCTCAACAATGGCGACTTCTCGTACGAATTGTACGGCAAAATGGCGACACTCCAGATTAATATCCGCCATTCGTTGAGATGGCGACGAAAAGTTTTGACTGCTTTGTAAAATTCAATTAATACATATGTATGTACATACGTAGAGACTGTTAAAAATATCGTCATACACATTGTTTATTTATTTATTTAATAATTCTTTACGGAGTCTAAGAGTATGACCTCTTTAATGAGGGTTCTCATTGAACAATATGAGGTTTGTCATTTCACATGAATAATGATTGTTTATTACTTTGAATACTTCAATTAAATCACCTCTCAATCTCCTCGTGTGGAGTGTGGAGAGATTCAGTCTTTTCAATCTTTCATGATAAGATAGTGACCGAAGTTCGGATGGCATTTTTGTAATTCTTCTTTGGACCCTCTCGAGACAAAGAACATCTTTTTTTAAATGGGGATTAATTTACATTGTGTATTATTTAATTTTTGTTGTGTATTATTTAATTTTACATTGTGTAATATTATTACATTAATAATTTACATTGTGTATTAATTAATATTCATAAGAAGTGTGGAATATTTTTAGCCAGTGATCGATAATGTTTTATTATGTCATTATATCATTCGAAACGGGAAAATTGGAAATAAAAAATTGCTTGCGTGTTCATCGAATATTGGTTCGACGCCATTAAACGACATCCCATTACCCACCCACTCACCACCCTGAAAACATTTTAATCTTCGTTTAAACTCCCATCGAAAATATTTATCTAGCTAGCTTTGCTTGCGATAAGGACAAATTATCACGTGCATTGTTCAAAACAATAATGGCGGTCGTTAAATCTTTCGCGGTTTTTAAAAAATCGTTATGCGACACATTAAAAATTCGGGGGTGAAATAATAGGCGCGTCTTTATAGTTGTTTTATGCAAACGAAGAAATTTAGAGAAAAAAATCGACGCCAAATTTCTAGTATAGGACCGTCTAATTTGTAAACTAAAATAAAGTATTACTATATAAAATTAAAATGTAAAAGAGAAGATGAAATTTTACATGAAGAAACTTGTATAGGGCAGATCGATTTTTTATACTACAAAATACATGCATATATCGAACAAAGGATAATGCCGCATCACTGCTATATTTATCTGCAACGAATTATTTACAAGAATGGGGTATAACAAGAAATAAAATGAAGGAGTTTCATTTTTCTTCGTTTTCCAGTATCCCAAAACCACATAACCACCAATAACAAGTCATTCACTATTCAAGCGAATACTTCTTTCTACTCGTCAAGACCGGAATATCAAATTCCACTTTTTTCCACGTCCTTTTCAGCGACGATCCGTCCATGATATTTCATTAAATTTTTTATCCACGTTGCCAGTGTCGTTTTGAATAATGCTTTTCTGTCGTCAAAATGTCCAACATTTTTGTTGTTTGTAATGGAAACTTTTCTTTATGTGCAATCTTCAAGAGTGCGACGAAAATGTCACGGGTAAAGTAAATGTTGGATTTATGCGAGGAAACTTTTTCGTTTGTAATTAACAGCGACAAAGATGTTACTCGGGAGGAGTGTAAAGTGTAATGGAAGAGGTGGTTGTTTCAACTCCAAACAGACTCGCTTTCACAGTCTAAATAAAGATTTTTTAATTGAAGAAAAATCACAATCTGAGTGCTTTGTAATGCGAAAGAAGATACATATTTCAAGTTCGATTCAAATATAAGCTATCCACATCAAATATAAGTAAATACAAACATATTGATATTGATGATGAAATTCATATTTGATATATAAATATATTCATGCTGTGTGACAGTGTGATCTCCTTTTAAAGTAGAGGCGGACTGGGGGGAAAAGTCGCCATTTTTATGGAAGCTTTCCTTTAGCCCTTAAAACGATCGTGACATGATTGAAAAAGTGAGCCCTTTTTTTTAGAAAGCTACTTGGGAAAACAAGAACTTAATTAAGGACTGGGAGCGACCCTTTCGGACACAAAGCGACCACCTTCTTACCCTACATTCCCAACCAAAACAGATATATTTGTATATCACAATATAGAATATTACGTATGATACCTACTTTTGTGTAATAAAATGAAATCGTCGAACTGATTAATTGTATACCATCTATCATATTAATATTATATATGTATGTATATTCCTGTAGTGAAAACAGTTTACTATGCGAATAGCATTTGAATAATATTGTTTGCGTAAACATTTCGCTGACGTCGCGCCAGACTTGATACGTCAATAGTTCGCAAGCTTTAGCCGGAAGCTTTGGAGGATTAATGTGTGTGTGCATACGTACATATGTACGTGTGTTGATGTGGTAATTACCGCGTTACCATCTTACCGAGCTACAGGGTAGAAAGGGGTGGTATGTGGGGAGGAATTTGAATCAACAAGTTTTCTTCCCTCAAGACTTTCCCAATTAATACAAAACTATAAGAAGATTTTTTTTGCATAAAGTGTATTATTTTCGTGATGAGTCATCAAAATGTGTCAGATTCTACTGATTAACTAAATAAAAAGTTAAACACGAATTAGGTGTGTTTGGAAATTTAAACAATACTCAATCTCAATTAACTTCACGGTGGACGGTTTGTTGAATAATTTTTTCGTTGGCGATATTTAATAAGTCGATTTCCATAATTGACTTTCTATAAGATGAAATTTCGTCATTGAAAATTTTGCGACCGACTTTTCTTCAGTTAACTTTTTCGTGTCGAGATGCTTCGCATTGAAACTCAATCAAGAAGTTAACGGTTTCAAAAAAAAAAAAACTTCGTCAGCCTCAAACTTGAACTATTAAATTTCGAATTGAATTTCCGAAATAGCCACTGAAAATTCGGTGCTGTCCATTGGTGAAATTTCCACATTGGAGATAGTAGACTTTTATTGATACGTTCTTTATCCGTTAGGAACTTCAGCGGAGAATTGTCAGAGATTCAATTGAATTTAATTATTAATGACGCCAACGGTTAAACCTTTGGTAATGACCGGGGGAATGACCGCTAAAAGGCCTCAGTCCTTTTGAATGGCCAAAAGGATATTGGCCACTCATTCACCCACAAAGCCTTCGAAATCCTTATTGTGTACGTTACGTCGTTACCAGATCACCTCTGATAGAAATTCTGTAACGAATATATGATAGATTACGAATCTAATATAAGAGCAATATCGCATAGCAAAAATACACACATACAACACATTTTCGTTTCCGAAAATGATCCTATTTTATGTCGTGAAAGAGCTCGTAGAAAAACAAAATTAAAAAGAATCGTTGACGAGATAGTAAGACGAGCTAAAACTTGGCAATTGTTTTATCTCAACTCTTACACCACAGTATTATTACGATGAAAAAAATGATTAAAAAGTACCGATAAAAATGTCAGCTAAATTCAAATTCTATTGGAGCTTAAATGGTGACCGCTATTTAAATTTTCAACGCAATCAATGACATAAAATTATGTGGGAAAACTCTTCTGACTTTTTAAATTATAATCTGTCTATTTAAATGAAAAAAACATAATGATATTTTTTTATGCATTTATGAATCTTAATAGTTTATATCGCGGGAAGCATAACTACCTATATAATAAATTATTAAAAGAAGTTTAGTCGTGCGTGTATAGCAATTTCTTATACATTACTAAATTTCTACAGATTTATGTCCAAGAAGAGGAAACAAAGGAAATTGTACGCACACGACTAGAATTGTATTCTAACAAACCCTATTATTTTATTTATATTGAATCACCCAATTTCGGCTCAGACTAAACCCAATTATTAAATAAAACTTCCAACATTATTGCCTCGAAAATCACTTATTCTATATTACGATATGTATTTGTATACATATGTATTTTGATTACACAGCGCGTCGATTAAAATCTAGAAAGGGTGAACAAAATTTAAGTTACGTGTATTCCGTAATATTATAATATGTAGCTAAATAGCCAGTATTTCGAATTATAAGTGAGTTCGCCTGTATACCGTTTTCACCTTCGCAACTTTTTTTTATCTTTTAACAAGTTCAAATTTGGTCGAAAATTCAGCGAATCACTGAACGCGTTTTCCGGTCTAATAAATACAAATTTATTCCACGGTGGTCCATTTTATTCCCTCGCATTCTTTTATTACGTCGGTACGGCGGTAAATTTTGAAATTGATTTATCGCGGACTTTTCACTTTTGGCGAGAAGTTGTCGCCGCATTGTAGAGGTCAACTCGCGCTTGTCTGTTTTGCAGTTAAATATTCGACCTCCTACGTCTCGTCGGCAGTAATTCACTGCTATTTTTCTTTTGAATATCGGAAGCACAACAATAGCCCGCAAAGAGCGGCGAGAAATTGGAAAAGAAATCCATAGCCGATAGGACGATTGATCAACGTCAAAATATATACATATATTTGGCTCCGGCCGAAAATTTTAACTTCACTGCGAAACGGCGTATAATAAATTTAATTTCACTTCACACACACAAAATATAAATAAAATAAAAAAAAGCCATCTCTTGTTCATGGAAATTTATTTCGTATATAAAATACCTATAGCGTTGTTACGAAAATCAAAATAAAACTAGCAAAAGTTGAAAACGTTCACTGTACATACATATGTACATACATATATTAGAGTGGAGCGATATTGCAAAAATTAAAAATCGGCATTGTAATACCTACCAAAAGTTTCGTTGTATCATCCGTATTCTCTTAAAAATACTGAAAAAAATCTGTGAATATGTCTTCAGGCTTCTACCTACCCGAAGGCGAAAAATGAAAATTTGCCTATTACATAATTTCGAAATCTGAGCACACAATACAAAATTTTAGATAACATGCTTATAAAATTACCCTAATTTCATTAAATATTATAAGTACTTTTGTAAAAATCTAATTTATTTAAGTATTCCTTGAATTATTCAAATATGTAAGTGTGAATTTGTGAACGCGGTGAAGGGAGGCATACGAGTAAATATAAGTATAATATGTACATACGAGTAAACTAATTATGTACAGTAAAAATAAATACTAAGTTTCCAATTAAAATTTTTATTTATAGATAGATATTGGAAACAATCAATTGGAAATTTTCATATAAGTAAAAGTATTAATATAAAAGTTCTGGTAGAGACCAGAAAAACTTTTTTAATTAGGCAGATTTTTTTGGACACAAGAGGTATGATGTAGATCAGTGGTCCCCAACCTTTTTGGGAAGAGTAGACTTTTTCAGAGATATCGACCAAAAAATGCGTCAATCGGAAACTGTATTCAAGCCATCCTGTACCCAACCTAACTTCGCTAAAAGTAGACTTTTTTCACAAATATCGACGAAAAAATTCGTCTATCGGAAACTGTATTCAAGCCATCCTGTACCCAACCTAACTTCGCTAAAAGTAGACTTTTTTCACAAATATCGATGAAAAAATGCGTCAATCGAAAACTGAATTCAAGCCATCCTGTACCCAACCTAACTTCGATAAACGTAGACTTTTTTTTCAAATATCGACGAAAAAATGCGTCAATCGGAAACTGTATTCGAGCCATCCTGTACCCAACCTAACTTCGCTAAAAAAGTAGACTTTTTTCACAAATATCGACGAAAAATGCGTCAATTGGAAACTGTATTCAATCCATCCCAACCTAACCCAACCTAACTTCGCTAAAAGTAGACTTTTTTCACAAATATCGACGAAAAAATGCGTCAATTGGAAACTGTATTCAAGCCATCCTGTACCCAACCTAACTTCGCTAAAAGTAGACTTTTTTCACAAATATCGACGAAAAAATGCGTCAATTGGAAACTGTATTCAAGCCATCCTGTACCCAACCTAACTTCGCTAAAAGTAGACTTTTTTTCAAATATCGACGAAAAAAAATGCGTCAATCGGAAACTGTATTCAAGCCATCCTGTACCCAACCTAACTTCGATAAACGTAGACTTTTTTTTCACAAATATCGACGAAAAATGCGTCAATCGGAAACTGTATTCAAGCCATCCTGTACCCAACCTAACTTCGCTAAAAGTAGACTTTTTTTTTTCACAAATATCGACGAAAAATGCGTCAATCGGAAACTGTATTCAAGCCATCCTGTACCCAACCTAACTTCGCTAAAAGTAGACTTTTTTTTTTCAAAATATCGACGAAAAATGCGTCAATTGAAAACTGTATTCAAGCCATCCTGTACCCAACCTAACTTCGCTAAAAGTAGACTTTTTTCACAAATATCGACGAAAAAATGCGTCAATCGGAAACTGTATTCAAGCCATCCTGTACCCAACCTAACTTCGCTAAAAGTAGACTTTTTTCACAAATATCGACGAAAAAAATCGTCAATCGGAAACTGTATTCAAGCCATCCTGTACCCAACCTAACTTCGCTAAAAGTAGACTTTTTTCACAAATATCGACGAAAAATGCGTCAATCGGAAACTGTATTCAAGCCATCCTGTACCCAACCTAACTTCGATAAACGTAGACTTTTTTCACAAATATCGACGAAAAAATGCGTCAATCGGAAACTGTATTCGAGCCATCCTGTACCCAACCTAACTTCGCTAAAAGTAGACTTTTTTCACAAATATCGACGAAAAATGCGTCAATTGGAAACTGTATTCAAGCCATCCTGTACCCAACCTAACTTCGCTAAAAGTAGATTTTTTTCACAAATATCGACGAAAAAATGCGTCAATCGGAAACTGTATTCAAGCCATCCTGTACCCAAACTAACTTCGCTAAAAGTAGACTTTTTTCACAAATATCGACGAAAAATGCGTCAATCGGAAACTGTATTCAAGCCATCCTGTACCCAACCTAACTTCGATAAACGTAGACTTTTTTCACAAATATCGACGAAAAAATGCGTCAATCGGAAACTGTATTCAAGCCATCCTGTACCCAACCTAACTTCGATAAAAGTAGACTTTTTTCACAAATATCGACGAAAAAATGCGTCAATCGGAAACTGTATTCAAGCCATCCTGTACCCAACCTAACTTCGCTAAAAGTAGACTTTTTTCACAAATATCGACGAAAAAATGCGTCAATCGGAAACTGTATTCAAGCCATCCTGTACCCAACCTAACTTCGCTAAAAGTAGACTTTTTTCACAAATATCGACGAAAAAATGCGTCTATCGGAAACTGTATTCAAGCCATCCTGTACCCAACCTAACTTCGCTAAAAGTAGACTTTTTTCACAAATATCGACGAAAAAATTCGTCTATCGGAAACTGTATTCAAGCCATCCTGTACCCAACCTAACTTCGCTAAAAGTAGACTTTTTTCACAAATATCGACGAAAAAATGCGTCAATCGGAAACTGTATTCAAGCCATCCTGTACCCAACTAACTTCGCTAAAAGTAGACTTTTTTCACAAATATCGACGAAACAATGCGTCAATTGAAACCTGAAATCAAGCCACCCTATACCTAACCTAACTTCGTATACGTATTAAAAAAATCAATAAACTGTTTACTATAAATTGATTACTAGAAATTGTTTAAAGTTAAGCACATTGTCTTTTGTTTATAAGTTAGATCATAAGTTATTGCCAAATTATTTTAAGAATTATATCATTAGAAACAGTGATATCCATAGTTATTGTACTAGAAATAATAACCAATTAGTTGTAGGTAGAGTAAGGAAAACAAAGACAGCTGGTGGTGTTTTTCACGGTAATCGGACAAAAGAGAACAAGACAAAACGGAACACGACAAAAGAGAACAGGACAAATGAGAACATGACAAAAGAGAACAGGACAAAAGAGAATAGGACAAAACAGAAAAAAGATAAAGAGAACAGTGACAAAACAGAACAGTGGAAAAATAAAATATTTATTTTTGTCGAATCAATTTATTAATTAGATACATATAAAAGACAATATTATAAATATTAGAAAAATATATAAATATACAATATAGGTATATAACAAAACAAAACAGTGGAAAAATAAATTATTTTTTCAGTATCTCGATAAGTCATCTCAATTTATTAATTAAATATATGTACCATGTATATATAAAACAAAATTTAAAAAAAAAAAAATAAAAAATATATAAAAGTTACTGTCAGGGTATCGGAAATGCAAATTTGTCGCTACTTAATTAATAAATGTATATACATACATACAAATTCAAAACAAAATATTAAAAAAAATTAATTAAAATTATTACATATATTTAAAACAATTATTATTTTTTATAATTTTGATGGAACAAAAATATGCATAGATTTAATTAGTGCGACGTTTGCGTTTGTTCTGAGGAACTATTTTTTAAGGTCTGGTTTCGAATTAGATTTTTGTTGAATGTAAAAAAAAATTTTATTGTATATTTTATAATATTTATAATATTTTCTTTTATATGTATGTAATTAATAAATTGATTCGACAAAAATAAATATTTTATTTTTCCACTGTTCTGTTTTGTCACTGTTCTCTTTATCGCTCTTCTGTTTTGTCTTGTTCTCTTTTGTCCTTTTCTCTTTATCGCTTTTCTGTTTTGTCCTGTTCTCTTTTGTCGTGATCTGTTTTGTCTTGTTCTCTTTTGTCACCGAACCGTTTTTCATAGGGGTGTATTAATCTATAATGCCCTCCCGGAGTGCGTCAAGTCTTCTAAGACCATAGATGTATTCTTGAAAAGTGTGAGGAGACACTGTGAGAGATAGTAGTTATGTATAAGTATAGTGTATAATGTGTAATAGATTTATGTAGTTGTTTTAAATATGTAATAGATGTAAGTTAAATTAGCTAATTAGCTAATATTATAAATAATAAAGATATGTATGTACTTTAATAAATGTAACAACTAGTGTTCCTGCCAACTTCTGTTGCGAGATTGATGTGATGAGTGACGATTTGTCCGAAAACTTGCATCTTCAGGATATACACCTGCAAGAGATTAACCATGCCACTTTTCCAAGAAAATGATTTTTTTTGTTAAAATACGGGAATCCCAAACGTCGTCAAACAAATGACGAACGGTCGTCAAACAAAAGACGAACGGAAAGTTGCTTTTTGCATTTCATTTGGGTTTTAACCTGGAAACCATACCCAAATAGAAATTGTGAAGGGATTTGACCTTTTTTTTGTATTAAATATCACGATCAGATCAAAAATATTAAATTTTAAATTAATTTTTAATAATCAAGTAAATTTTTTCCTTGGGCCGGATGAAAATCTCTCGCGGCCCGGATCTGGCCCGCGGGCCGTAGGTTGGTGACCGCTGATGTAGATGCAACTTTTTATAACTATTTCAAAACGAATATCCCAAAAAAAAAAATTCGGGTGTGGCCAACCCATGACTTTATCCATATATTTGAGGAATACAAAGAGTAACGAAATTAATTTTTTAAGTACGTAAGTAAATAAAACGCATGCACACCACCACACCGACCAAAATACATACATAAATATCATGAAATTACTATGTTGAGTGCGCGCGCGTTTGTAAAATACGATCTTCGGCATATATTGAACTACCACTTCCGGTCGGCGGATTTTGATCAAAACCTTATCAACTCTTAATTTTTATATGAAAATTATAAATATAAATTTTCGACAAGATCGCCGGAGCAGTTTCAGAAATATTCTGTGGTAAATCTTTCGACAAAAAAAACCTACTTCCGGTTGACTGATTTTAATAATTTATTTTTTCCTAAATAGCAATTTCTCTCAGGATTACAACATTACAATATTGTGACGATACTACATATTTAAAAGGCCGAAAAAAAAAAAAAACAACAAATCGTTCAAGAGTAAACTGCCACTTTCGCTCGTCAGAAGTTGACTAAAATAACAGTATCTCTTACGGCTAACGTGAAAATTATAGATTATAGAAAAATTATAGAAAATTATAGAGATCCCGGAGCCGTTTCGAAAATATTCTGTGGTAAAAGAATTTTAGAATTTTCTACAAGAAAAAAACCTTACTTCCGATTCACTGATGTTGACCAAATTCCTTATGGCTCTTACAACTTACGTGCAAATAATAGATATGAAATTTCAGCTTGATAGACTTGACAGTTTCGGAGAAAACACACATACAGACACACACATGCATAAGTACACAGACACACAGACATACAGACATACAGACATTTTTTTGAAATCATGAAAACGTGATCAGGGGATGATACTCGATACAAATCAGTCAAAATCTCGAGGTCGAATTTTCGCACGATCACAATACTTTATCCGATTAGGATAAAGTAAAAAAAGTTCCATACATCGTCGCTCCACCCTACTGTACATAAGCACAAAATATGTAACTCTTTCCAATTATTTATTTCTTCGGCATTGGCACAGTATAAAAGTACATACATACATATGTACATGCAAGAATGCATGTATGTATGTACATTACTTGCAGGAATGCAATTATTAAAAAAATAGACTATACGAATATAATTAATTGAATATTTTCTATTATTATAATATAATATCTTTAGTATCGCCCGTGTAATAATTCATCTGTTTGACGGCAAATAGGATATCTGACCTGTTTATGAGAGGTTACGACCGTCATTATAGCTACATAGAAGTGAAAGGTCGAAAGGCACTATCCGTTGCCTTAAAACATACACATATACGCGCGCGAATAACACGTAAACCCTCAAAGCAAAGGGAGGCTTTCATTGGAGAGTGGGGTCGAATCGAGAGGCAAAATCGGCGAAAGTGCAAAAATGTATTAAGAATGTGACGCTAGCAGATGGGTACGCGTTAATATTTCTTGCGCGGTCGTGCTCGAGAGAACCGCCAAAAATGGACAAAGCTTGTAGCTGAGAGCTTTAGCGCGCTTTAAGTTTATCGCACCCCCGAAAAGCTCTTGAATAATATATAAATTTTCTTTCGATGGCCGAACACGCCGCCCACCCACCGGTGAAAGCGTCTTGAAATACCCGTAATATTTATTTATCGTACGTATCGGTCTCGTTACTTTGCGAACGAGCCGTTTGGGGCCGCCGTCAAATTTGCGAATAAAGTATAAGGGCTGCGATAACGGAAGCGTTCAAGTGTTTAGCAATTAACGACAGCTGCTCGATCGTTACACCGGAAGGGTCGCGCCGAACCGGAAGCTGCTTATACGGCGGTTATTGGCTCGAATCGGTAATTGTTTTATAGCACGTCCCAATCGATGACCTGTTGACAGAGGGTGCCAAAAACTATGCAAAATGTATTCACAATCGAGCTAAAACCTATACTGTTGGATATAGAAAGTGGAAGACGTATCTTCATCTACACATTTCTCTAAAAATATTAAAGTATTTTGATATGCTTAAGGCCCTGTACACTTTACTTTCATTTTACTATGAAATCGTATGATTTCGGCTCGTACTGTCTTAATTTTGGATATAATGTTACGAACACTCCATGCGATAGTCTGTCTTGCAATATGGGATGTACCCAAAATTCCCGTTGTCTCTGTCGCCGTCTTCTATAACGACGATAGAGAAGCCACACAAAGCTGCCTCCTCGATGTCCATTCTTCAAGTGACGAATGCTCACCCTACTCTCGCTCCAAAAACGCGACTCAAAGCGTCGAGTGTGTACGCTGCCGTCGGGCGTTTCACGCCGCGTAAAACGCCGAGTGTGTATGTACTAGGCCTTATAAGCAAAATGTTAGATTGTGCCTTATACTCAGTGGCGGCTCGTCCATATACACTGCGGAACTGCAGCACCTCCAAGCAAATTGTGGAAAAATATAATTTTATATACCTGTATGATATATAATACATATATGTATGATACAACAGATATATTATATGTATATCTATTGTACATATATTATTATATGAAAATATATGTAAGTAGAATTTGGGCGCGTATTACGCTCGCCGGTCTAGATGTGTGTATCGGAGTAGCGATACTGCGTATTGTGCAGCGGCGCTCATACGATATGTAAAATGTGGTGCGGTTTGTGAGGATAGTGGATAAGGTGAGTGGGTAAGTCTCGCCACTCGAACGCAGTATCGCGCTGTCACTTTGAACAGCGTTATCGGATGTTTCTCGTCTTTCCATCATTTTCCGCTCGAATTAGTACGTTAAGATAAAATAAAAAAATATTGAGATAGATAACCAATCGTTATAAACGTGGTGAAATAGAAAATTCTCTAAACAAACGCCAAATAACACGGAAAAAAAAAATATATTTTAACATTATCAAACTTTTGATCTTTAAATAAAGCGAAATGTACTTTTTTTTGTTTTTTAATCTACCACAGCACCCCTAACTATTTTAATCACGAGCCGCCACTGCTTATACTTCACAAAAATACAAATATTGCCTAATATTCCAAGCTCGCAGCCATATGTACATAATCAACATGTTCACTATTCCACACAGCTTCGATGAACTACGACAGAAAAATGCGTGTACTACAGCAATATTTTCAAATTCAAAGTTTTTATTGTTATAATATTTTTAAATAATACACCTCCTATTTTGACTAAAGGGTTCATTAAAAAAGTTGCAAAAGCTCAATTATTTCGTGCCTTTGAACATTTATTACCCGTGGGGCAAAACGCCCCGGCAAACATACCACAAAGCCGGGGAATATTTATGCAATGTACATTTTTTAATATGCACACACATACCTTTATGTATAGGTATATTATATTTTAAATATATATGTATATTTACACCCAATTCAGGTGTCACGAAAACGCAACCAAGCACAATAGAAAACGGGAGTGGCAAAAAGTGGTACACGTATCGTGCGCGACGAAAGGGCTGAAAATGAATCCTTTATTTTCTCGATCATTAAACATTCATTTCGAAATTGAGGAAGGGGTGGAGAGCGGGGGGGGGGGGGGGCTGCAAGTGAAAAAGAAAACTGGCGAAACAAATGGGCCCCAACTGGGGCTCAAATGGATTAGGTAACTCGTTTAATCTATTTTTTTTCTTTCGCGTTTATTTTATTTAATCTATTTTTTGCGCTCTCATCTAGACGCACGCCCCTTCACTGTTTCGTTTAATTATATAGGCTATTTGGGTCTTTGTGCACTTCGAATGCATTTTTTTCATATTAAGTTACTCTAGCTACAATTACAATTGAAAATAATGAAAAGTATAAAGAATGGAAACTATCCGGAAGACGATTAGATATAAAATAGCTTAAAAGCCTTTCTCTACATACATAAATATATATGTATATAACGTATTCAAAACAAGAACCGCTTGTGATGTGAAAGATTGGTTGCAAAAACTGCAAAATACAGCTATGCGGAGCATTTTAAATGTTAATAGATTAACTAGTATAAGATATACATATGTTAAATTAATTGAATTGTATGAATGTAAATGACACCTTAAAAATGTGTATGTACCTTAAAAATGTCTATGTATTTTTAAATTAGATAATAATTTATTACCAAAATATTTAATAATATGGTATAATATACTAGGGGTAAGAATAATTTAATAGTTAAGAATTTAAAATTAAGTAAATCCAGGAGAAGTATCTCTACAGGGGTGATGTTGAATATAATGGCCGGCCAGAAGTTCTCAGAAATATAAATAAAATTGATAGATTCCTGGTAGCCTTAAAACAGCACCTTTGTACAAAAGCTATTAGATAATAAGTTTGTTTGTAATTAGCTTTTTAAGCTATCTTAAATAAATAAATAATTACATCTGTTGGAGGGTTAGCGTTAACGCACCCAGAAGAAAAATGACCATCATTGGCCATTGCCAAAAAAATATAACATCCTGCGGATGAATATAGTCAGGCGATAGCTCAATTAGTCTCTTGAACGAAGTTTCGGGGTTCGATCCCCGTATTTTTTCGACCTTAATTATCGTCATTGGAAAAATCTGGACATTAGATCCTGTTAGAATTTGCCAATTATTTTAACTTATGTAGTTGTGAGACGGTTATACCAAAAATTAGCACCCTCTTATCTAGTATTCCTATGTATGTTAACCTGTTATTGAGCATTGATCCTAGTGTTTTCCGACCTGTTGTTTAACTTTCCCCCAATAAAAACAAATAAACTATCATAGAAACCGTCAAGAAAATAGTCCTTTTACTTTTTAACGGGCTATAGGGCCCGTGATCGGCAACCTAAATACACTGAAGTGTCACATAATTGTTATTTTTAAGTATTGGACACTCCGTGTGCCACTAAAATTTCATTTTTATTTGAAAAATTGCAAAAAAAAAGACCTTCAGACAGTAAAAAGGTTTATTTTAAGAACTCTCCATCTATGAATGGATCATCAGGCCCTGTACACACTCGGCGTTTTCAAACGCGCGTTTCATTTTACTATGAAATCGTATGAAAGCGCGCGCGTTTGCGTACACACTATTATAGGTACAGCTTTTGAAGCGAGTTTCCAGATACATTGTTGCTATTGTTCCGTACAGTCGAGCGCGCGTTTTTGTGTCGTGTGGATATCTTTCAACAACAAAATATGGACTATTTCGATACAGATTTGTTTATTTGTTTGTTTATCGATGAATTGATTGATGGATTGATGGACATTCCAAAATAGTTGAAAAACTTCGGCTCGTACTGTCTTAATTTGGGATATAATGTTACGACCATTCTATGTGATTCAGGCTACATATCTTGTAATATGGGATGTACCCAAAATTCCCGTCGCCGTCTTTATAACGACGGTAGAGAAGCCACACACAAGCTGCCGCTTCGATGTCCATTCTCCAAGTGACGAATGCTCACCCAACTCTTGCTCCAAAAACGCGACTCAAAGCGTCGAGTGTGTACGCTGCCGTCGGGCGCTTCATACCGCGTAAAACGCCGAGTGTGTACTAGGCCTCATTCTCTAGGCCGTGCCACCAAAAAAGCTTCCGCGTGCCACTTAGTGGCACACGTGGCATAGGTTGTCGACCCTCGGTATAGGCTTAGGTAAATAATTCAATATTCACTCTTTTGCGACACAATAAGTAAGTTGAATTTCGCGTCTCGTTTTTGCGGTTAGGGTCCACGTGTCAAGAGATCAGCGCGTTGGTTTTTCGCGTCTCGTTGTGACGACGGTCGACCATTTGCTCCGAATCGACAAAAATTCCCGTTAATCCCGGAAATCCCCGGATTCACCGTTCCCCCGAGATCTGGGGCTTTACAGCTAGGCGTTCCGCACGCCCCATCCGTTTTAATGGGCTAATGAAATACTGTACGGTCCGGCGACGTACAGACCGCCGTTTTGTGATTTAATTAACCCGCGACCCACCGTTGGAAAACCCCTGCCGGACGTAAACGAACTGATTACTATCAAGTTTCATTATTCCGGCGATTTTTCAGCCGATCGAGAATTGCGTTTTTACACCAGTGATCACAATACCTAGTAGCTTGAGTAATTGAAATAATTTTAAAGGCATCCGTATTATTTGCGTATAATTAAATTTAAGATTTCGTGGTAACAGTATACCTACATATATACCGCAAACGTCGAGACGTTGCAAATGGATATTATTCAAATTTCGCATCCGAAATGGAGACCGTCTGGACGTAATGTTACTAAAAAAGGAACAACTGCCAAAATTCTCCTCTGAATGTTCAAACGGCGACGAGAGCGTCGTCTGAGCATTCAGAGAAGTAGAGACGAAAGCGAACACCAAATTAATATTCCGATATGGTAATTTCTAGATCGTCGATGCGCCATCATCGCTGTAATATAAATTATTCAGCGATTCGACGAAAGTTGTGATTCACTCGATCTGCCGAAACACACTATTTCATAATACTTTCATTGTATATGTTACAGTGAAAGCATATTTCAAGTGAACATACATTTTTACCAATTCGGGGCAGTGAAAATGTATCAAACAATGAATATACAGTTTCACTGCTCAGTATCGGTGAAAGTATATTAAAGTAAGCGTATGTGTTTGTGACTTGTTGATGTTGGCCTAAGTCGATGATGTGTCATCCTACAAGTGTGTTTTGAACACACTTGTAAACGGTGGCGTTGTTATATCTGAGGATTCTGAGGATAAGGGTAGCAACACGTGCTCTTTTATTCTTAAACCGACCATTATAAGTCAATTGTTATAAAATCGACAAAGACTCATTGCTAACTATAATTGGTACTAACCAGTAAAAGTCTACGCCTGAACACGGGCACGGCACGATAAGAAGAAGAAGCGACAAAATAACTAGGATTGAATATTCCAACAGATTATATGATTCGATTGGTCATTTCACAACTGTCAAATTTAGTTTCAATGACGAATATAATTTCACCAGTGAGTATCAGTTAAAATATATTTTCACTAGTAGAAATATATACATATCTATGTACTAGTGAAAATGTGCTTGAATATGATTTCACCGAAACGCCAATGAAAATATATTTTCACTTGAAATATACTTTCACTGTAACATATATACCAAATAACGAATTCGATCCCAAAGTACCTTATACTAATCATTTTATTATTTTGAAGTTAATAACGTCAGGGCTTACAGTAAAAGACAACAATGGGAAAATGTAGAGTTGTGACGCACAATGCGCATACAATGTATTTGCTTCTTAGTGGTGCGTCAACACAATGAGCTAAGGGCTAATAATAAACAGATTTGAATTACGCAAACGCGCCAGATCCTAGGGATACGTTTTGGATTGTCGGCGGCGTCGTAGGGGTTAACCGTGTGTCAAATCGCTAGACATTATTTAGTTAGGCGGTTCGTTTTGGGCGCCGCCCGGAGCCATCCGCCCCAGCTCCATTCAACACTCAAATAATGGGTCGGATTTCATTGTTTTCGGCCAAAGTTTTGAATAAGATTTGAGATAGAAAGAGCGAGTGAGATAGAGAGGAGCCGCAATAATAACCCCTACACGCCGGCGACGCAATAAAGCGGGCAAACGAACAAACTCAAAGAGCAGACGAGCGTCCCATTGTTTCCGCACAATTCTATCATCACACACTAAAACATCGGCATACGTTTCAACACAATTATAATGACCTACCGACACGCGATATTATTATCAAGTTATTTATGGAGCTTCATAAAGATGAGATAAAAGAAAAGAAAACAACATAATAGGTCAAAATTCATTCATTTAGCAAAAAGTGGTACATAAAATCATTGCCTGATTACATAGTATGGAGATGGACTCGCTTTTATTATATTTAATTTAAATTAAAAATATCGTTATATTACACTGATTGAAATTTATCGCTATAAATTCCCGAATAATGTACATACATACATAGGTATAGGATGTTCGTTTTTTTTTTATCATCTACATTTTTAATAAAAGCAACAACGTATTTTTTCAGGTGAAAATTTCTTAATGAAAAAGCGTGTCGCTTTTGCGGCGATACACCTTCGTTTCATTCAAAAGCACAAGCGTACACGTTTGCGTTACGCAATGTCCTTTTAGCGTACGTATTCGTTATTTCGGAATTAATCCTAATACAGCGAAACCGACAAACGTTTGATTATTGAAAATCCGCTTTTCACCGTTTGCAAAAGGGGGGGGGGGGTTAAAACTAGTTGCCAATTTTCCGGCGCCGGCTTATATTGCGCAAAAACCTGTCGGTACCCTTTTCACGCTCCGGGGGAAACCTTATGAACCCTTTTTGATAATGACCGAACTGTACACTCTCACACACACAATAATACAGTACATATATATCATCATTAGACGGCGGATAAAAGCCTGTTCTCCACAAATCTTGGGTTCGATCCTATCCTGGGGGATTCTTTTACAATGCGCACCCGTAAGCTTTGTTTACATTTTCCAGAAATTTTATAACGTATTTTGTATGCGATATGGGGGAAAATCTCTTACAAGGTTATATTACTTTTTATTTACTTATTTATACATCAACATGCAAACAAGAAAAAAATGACTTTGAACCCATGACTTTAGGTATCCATATATTTGAGGAATAAAAAAGAGTAACGAAATTATTTTTTTAAATACGTAAGTAAATAAAACGCATGCACACCATACCAACCATTTAAAAAAACGATCTTCGGCATATATTCAAATAGAAAAAACTACCACTTCCGGTCGGCGGATTTTGATCAAAATTTTATATGGAAATTATAAATATAAATTTTCAGCTTGATCGATTAAGTATTTTCAGAAATGTGGTAACAGGAAAGTTGAAGACTTTTTTTGGTGGAACAAATTAGGATTACATAATGTTCTGGAAGGACAATTGAAGGAAATTTTAAATATAACGTTTATAGTCTATGATTTATGATTTGCGCTAAGTAATCTTAAAATACTAGAACGTTTAGATTTTGCATGCATGTAACTGAACGGTGTGGGAGTGCATGTGCATTGTGCATACGTTAAACCAGACCGAAAGTTCTCCCACAACAATGGAGCTTTATTTGGAATAACTCCAAATTGTCTGGGGCCAAAGAGACCTTCTGTATCGGAAAACGCTTCATAAATTACAACCTCAACGAATCTCGCGACGTCGAGCGAGACTTTAAACAATTTCATTAATTAATTCATTAAACCGGAAACAGTTCTGCCCGGGGAAACCGTGCTAAAATCACCGCCGATGAAGCAGCCAGATTCACGGGAATTTGTCATCGCAACGTACGTGTTCTCCCCGTTCGACGGGGAATTTATGGAATTGTTAATAAAATTTGCACGGTATCGCACTACGTGATAATTTAGGTACCATGAAGTTGAAATGAACCGCATCGGACCAACTACGTACCCCATTCGATCAATCGATCGGAAGCTGCAGTCGACTATATTGCGTTATGTTCAGTTAAACATCAAAACATCATTATAACTTCGACGATATCAGTTAAAACATTCAGACATCAAAAAACTTCAGTTAAAACATCATTATAACTTCGACGACACCTGGACTTATAGTTCGATATAATATTTGAGTTTTATATACATAAGTATTATATTAACATGTTTCACGATAGTATTCTGCGTAGTGATTAATAAACAAGTCAAAGTGTAATTAGGGTTGATAATTAGAACTATTTGGAACTAATGATTATGATCCTTAAAGTCAGCGATTAATTACGCGTGCCCTATCATTAATTGTATCGAAGCCGTCATTCTCAACATTCGCATAATTACCGACGATCATTCATTATGCGATCTATATCGGCTTGTTTGCTAGCAACGGTAACAAAATCAAAAATACCCAAATGAAACATTCCGAATCATTTTTACTGAAAGCAACAACCAAATGTATATACAAATATTTTGCAACACAAAAGAAAATACCCTCATCAATCACGTTTTGATTCGAAACCACGCCACGTCGTGAATTTCAAGTTTATATATTCTAACGAAAGAGAGAGAAATCCCCCCCTTCACTTATTCAGAGTATCGAATATGATTTTTGTATATCGATCGATTATAAACCGGATATTATACAGCGAGAGCCGGATTGTAGATCGTTCGTTAATTATTATTCATTCTGGAGTACGGACGACTTGAAAATTGTTCATTCATAGATTCTTATCAGTATGTCTACATTTAATGCGTAGGTACGCTGTTCAAGTATTACGTTTCGGAAAGTTTCAATTGTCAAAGGGTCGCTAATTGATGAGCATCGAATGGCGTATGTTACTCCAGGATAAGTACAGTTAGTTTGCGTTTCATAAAGGTTCATGTCCGATGATCCGCGTCATTGGGCCAAAGTGACCCTCGCGATAATTATTGTTCATTGTCCCGCGTAAACACGGTTGCCAACCGAGAGTTTGAGATAAAAATGAAGCTGTAGAGGGTTGCCAACCGTCTGTGCAATAAATAGCGTCCGCTACGGCCATGACCGTGCCAAAAAATTAAAAGGAAATACCCTCCGCTTTATACTAATACGTCCCTAGTATGAATCAGGTACTAGTTTTATGATTTTTAACCCCTCGTAGAGACCGTTTAAATTGCGATCATTTTCAACGTTCACATTTCAATTAAAACTTCAACACAAACTCATTGTTTTCAAATGATACAGCATGGACTTAGTTCACTTTTGCCATTAAAATGCATGAGTGTTTTCGAGGGATGTCATTCGGTCAAGAATGCGACTCGGGGCAAGCGGAAAATCTGTCCAAGACAATCCACTCAGAAATGTGGTTTTGACCACGACCAACTTTGGAGATGCTTGGTAATTTGCTAGACCGCTTGCTACAATTTCGACCAATTAGACGGCAGACTCCATTTCGGCAGAGGATAACTTCCGGTGAATTTGCCGAAACGTATACGTATGTACGTATGTATAGAATATGTACATAGCGTTACGTACTCAAAAATCTTGCACAACCAACCCCAGTCTCATTCACGCACAAGAGATACGTCATTCAGAAAGCTATCGATCATTGCGAGTTTTCCGGAGTTTTTCCGACCGGATTTTATTCACCGTTCTGTACCGTACGAACTGTACAAAGTAACGCAGAAAAAAAGTGTATTGAATTCGGGCTAATTTGTGTACAAACTAATTTATACGCACATTAGCGTCACCCGGGGACCAATTAATATAAATTATGCACGAAATAATTACAAAACTGTTTTTAGCGCTTTTGCGGAACCTTTGATTAATCGCGCTCGCATGTGGAAAAAAATATTGTAACCATTGTGTCGTTCTTTTGTGTAAAATTCGAATGCCCATATTCCACGCTTTCATTGACGATTTTTTTTATATGCGTGGTACGCGTGATTTAATCAAAGTGAATATAATTTTTTGTTCGTTTGAAATTAAAAATTAATAGTCTTGGTTTCGTTTTCATTAATTTCTTTAGCCAAAAAAACCTGTCATTGCGAAATCTAATTAAAGCTTTGCGCAACAAAAACACACCGAGAATAACGTATCATTTAATTTATTTAATATATATGTATTTATGTATGTACTCGTATAATTTAATAAAAATGTGATGTTTTTATATAAAGATACAAATCTTTGAAGGTTGTACGAAATATATTTCTATTTCGGACATAGAGAGTATACACTTATACAGTCAAAACAATTTACTTTGGACGATCATCCAAGCGAATGATTGTGTAAATAAGATGTATGTATTTTCTAACAACATATTATACCAATACGTTATACAAAGTATTCGATAGAAACTTGAAGCTTAAATAAACATACATACGTACATACATACATATGTACATATTATATGTACATATATACAAAAATTAACCAATCGTGGCTACAAATATTTTTGCTTTATCCTAATTGGATAAAGTATTGTGATCGACCTTGAGATTTTGACTAATTTGTATCAGGTATCCACTGATCACGTTTTCATGATTTCTGGAAAATGTTTGTATGCCCGTGTGTAGAATCGCCAATAACTCAAAAACCGTTTATCCTATTACACTGAAACTTTATATTTACATGTATTTTACCGGCCATTATAATCCATTAGGCCTTCAAATTTTTCGTCAACCGGAAGTGGTACTTCCGTTGGAAAACCACCTAATTTTTGTGTAATCTTTGGAAGAATTTTCCAGCAAAACTATAATACATATTAAGCTGAAACTTTGCATATGTAGTATGTGTAACCTTCAAAATAATATGATTTTTTAACATTTGTTTTCCAACCTGAAGGAGTACTTTTACTCTTGGTTTTTAGAGTTTTAACTTTTTCTCCGAAACTATCAATGTGGCAGTTTACTCTTGAACGCGATTTCGTTTTTCATTTTTTTCAACCTTTTACATATTTCGTATCTTTATAATATTGTAATAGTATAATTCTTAAAACAATACCTAGATATGAAAACCTAGTTTTTTTTTTGTTCAAAATTCAAAAATCCTATTACCACGTAATATTTCTGAAACTACTTAACCGATCAAGCTGAAAATTTATATTTATAATTTCCATATAAAATTTAAGAGTTGATAAGGTTTTGATCAAAATACGCCGACCAGAAGTGGTAGTTTTTCCAATTTGAATATATGCCGAAGATCGTATTTTACATACGCGCGCGCACTCACACAGTAATTTCATGATATGTACATATGTTTGTTCATATGTTGGTTGGTGGTGGTGTGCATGTGTTTTATTTACTTACGTACTTCATTCATATATCTGTATTCCTCAAATATATGGATAAAGTCATGGA
This sequence comes from Parapsyche elsis, assembly GCA_022651745.1. Taxonomy (NCBI): domain Eukaryota; kingdom Metazoa; phylum Arthropoda; class Insecta; order Trichoptera; family Hydropsychidae; genus Parapsyche; species Parapsyche elsis. Next base: position 2,033,430 of record JAGVSN010000004.1, on the reverse strand, counting down.
TTGGCCACACCCGAATTTTTCAAGTACAAATACGATCAAAATAAAACTACGACAACTCATCACGATAACTTGTATAGGTATAGTGTAGTGAAATTTCACTAACGACTTCATAGCGGGAGCCTCTCGAGACTCGCCATTAACTAGTTTGCCACTAGCTTTGCGACTACTCGATTATGCGAACCCGACTTATCGCACCGTCTCTCGCAAAGTTAAATTATTTATTCATTGAAAACGAATCAGCAAATAAACCAGCGAACACGCGCTTCGACTATGACCGAAATAAAACCGGAGCAAATAATCCGACGATGGGACTTTTATCGCGTATGTACCGAATGCGGGCGATATCAGATTAGCCGGTCATAAATGAGTTTTCTCGACGTCGGCTTATCGAGTTTCAGCGTGCGGAAAATTCGCATCATCGATCGCTGTGGGATAAAAAAGTGGGGAGGGTGGAAAATGAACGCAAATCGCGTCCAGTGTGACCGCTGCATACGCGTACCTATAATACCAGTTCTGATCGAATTGGTAGAAAATCAATTTTGCACCAGTGAGATGACGAAATGTAATAAATTGTCGAAATAGCCGGAAGTGGCACAACGGGTTCAGCGGAAGTCGGCCGTCATGCTGAATTTATGCGAAGGGGTTTCGCGTCAAAACGGGACATTTTCACAACTAGCCCCCTCAACCTCTCATCAATTTTCCCCCTTTTTGCGTAACGAAACCGCCTCCCGTATTACAATAATAATCTGGAATGGAGCTGAAAAATTAAATTTCTGGATCGAAACTTGTACCTAAGCGGAAAATTGCAAAGCGTTAGCGATTTTTAGCGTTTGAAATTTTGATTACAATACATATCGCACACCTATGTAGATCTAAGCAGTATCAACTCAAAAAAAATCGGGTGTGGCCAACCGATGACTTTATCCATATACATATGTATTTGAGGAATATGAAGAGTAACCATACACTGAAAAAGTCAAAAAACCGTGTACAAAGAAAAAAAAAGAAAAAAATCCCACTTCCGGTTGAGCGATTTTGATAATTTTTTTTCACAGATTGTAATTAGCATAATGATTATAGTATTACAATATTATGAAGATTCTAAATATTTAAAAGGCCGAAAAAAATAGAAAACGAAAAATCGTTCAAGAGAGTTGTTGGATTTTGACCATAATCATAGTATCTCTTACACCTTACGTGAAAAAAATAGATATGAAATTTCAGCTTGATAAACTTGATGGTTTCAGAGAAAAAGTTAAAGTTAAAAAGTACACCGACACACCGACATACATAAATTTTTCAGAATTCATGAAAACGTGATCAGGGGATGATACCTGATACAAATCAGTCAAAATCTCAATGTCGAATTTTCGCACGATCACAATACTTTATCCGATTAGGATAAAAGTAATAACACTTTTTTCAGGAACGACGATAAACTTATTGCCATGTCGCTTTAAGTGATAGGAGTTTACTGTATTATTTTTTTTAAAACAAGCATATTAAAGATAGTTTAGATTTAAACATTTCATTTTGTTTTGTTGGTTCGTGCAGTTTCGTTTGTAGAATCCGAATAAATGATTAACTAAAAAATCTTAATTTTTGGGTTGATACTGTTTTGATCTACATATGTATGTATGTACATACATATGTAGGTGTGCGATATGTATGTAGAAGTCACTTCACAATATAATTTTTCGGTCGATCGCACTGTACTGTAACCTAAATGAGCATCGTCAATAAATTCACTTGAAAAATAGATTTTGTGTTTATTTTTACATTTCGTTCAATAATAATCGACGTATTTAGAAACAATTTTACGCGTTGTTAGCATCCACTTCAAAGTGAATTTATTCGATCGTGTTTGGGAAGCGTTTACGAAATACAAAATTGATTCGGCGGACTCTCTTCTTCCCTCTGCGAATATTCCACTTTTGCGCACAAAAAGGAAATTTTCAAACTCTCAAGTTGTATCGTTCGAGACAGAAATTCGTTTGAAAGCAAATCTGAATAAATATACATCAATTTGATCGAGTGCGTACGAAATGGATCAAAACAAAAGAGAGACAGAGAGAGAATTAATTACCGACGCTGTGTATCAGTTTGGAATCTTATACACAGTGTATTTATTATACTGAAGAAACAATACGACAAATGAAAATTATTTACATCATAACGATTTTGAATATATTATAACATTTTCAAATATAAAAAAAAAATACGAACGCAAATAACGTTTTTCAATACCTCAATGCTAGTGATATAAAACATTGCGTGCATACAGCGGTTTTATTCAGTTCATACTTGGCAAGATTTTCCATCCTCTAGTTCTCCTTCGTAAAATCCCCAATCGTTAGTTCGATGTTATCCATCATGACATAATGGATGAAAGAGGATATATCCACAATCTTAAGATCACGCAGAGTGATATATGTCGACGATGGAGCGAATAAAATGGCATTTTGAACGGTCCAATCTATCCTCGCCTATTTATATATGTACACATATTATAGAGTGTGTCTCCACTTTAACAATGAAATTTTCTCTGTTTTTCAAATCGCTTTATGGTGATTATCTATACATACATATGTATGTACTAGTGTAAACCCGTTGAATATCAACGGAGCGTTCTCATCATCTGTACTGAAAAATAATATTAAATTTAATAGTTTTTATAGTTGTTGCATCTATGCATCTATGCGCGTTATAATAGAACTACGTAAAAATTTAACAAAGTCGTGAAATTTCAACCTATTTTGTATATGTTCAAAATAAAAGCGATCTCGCATCATCTGGTTTGGCTCAAGTGCTCTGTTCCGAATCAGTGATACCGGGCTCAAATCCCACTCGTGCCACGTTCTGGTTTTTTTAATTATTTACCGAGGCGAGCTTTATCAGCGGACAGACACACAGACACACAGATACACAGACACACACACACACAGACAGACAGACAGACAGACGGAATAGGGCTATTATATATAATATATATATATATATATATATATATATGTATATATATATATATATATATATGGATTTTTGTTTTCGTTTTGAATTTAATTCGGCTTTATATATGTATGTAGGTGGTGCAAATCCCGCGGAGACATGTTCAAAAGTTCAAAATTGAATTTGACGTGTCGTCCGTGCGAAACTCATTAAAATGTGGACGGGGGTTTGTAACCCCCTTGGACAAATTGGGGGCACAGGTGCGAAGGGAACGTTCGTGACCCACATAGCAAGTGGAACCGGAAGTGCTCGACCATTGCCACTTCCGGTCATACTCATGCATTATCCAAATCGCGAAACTGTGATTCGACACCCCTGCCCGTGAAAGAAATCACTCTGGCAATAATTGTGGAAACGAACTAGAAGGAAAACGGATATACATATGTACATACATATGTATGTGTCATAAGCAGGATTGCCAGGCGTTCGGATATAGGAGGAAATGTCCCGATTTAGAAACTGTAATCCCGACTTCCGATACACAGTCTGTAATTCCCGATTTGCACAGAATTTTAAAATCGAATTAAAGAAAGACATTATTATTATAATTGCAGCTTTTGAATGCTTAGTTAACTTAGAAAGTGAACAGCTGAGCAAAGATTCAAAGAACAAAAATCCCCGCAGATACAATAGGCGACGAATCTGATATGTCAAAGCGGGGAATTCTTGGACTCCCACTCCCAGGCCTGCGTACGCCACGCCCGCAATATTTCAATTACCGCAGTGTCTTTTGCATCTCGTGCGTGTTCAGCTTGTTGTTTTTTTAATGTTTTGAATAATTACTTATTTATCTAAAGATAAGTTCTCTCATCAATTAATGAAAGTAAAAAGAAATGGTTCAAGAGAATCGTAAAATTTAACCCGAAGTGGAACATTTTCCTTTTTTGTACTATAAAATCCCGATTTATTGTTTGGAAAATCTGGCGATCCTGGTTATAAGTCTTGACCACTGTGACAATGGTAAATTAAATTAAATATGAAAAGTCGTGTGTAGGCCGAACTCAATGTACATATGTATGTATATATTTTTTATTACTTCAATCGAACGTGCGCCAGCGTAAAATCCGATACAATCCACAACGAAAATCGCTCCTCGAGGGAAATTACACAAAAATTGAAAAAAAATGCGTAAATATTTTAGACGCGTTCGAATTTCGCGCCATTTCAGACTCGTATTAAAATGAATCGAGAGTGCTATTATTAACACATTTTCTCCCTAAGATAGTGAAAATGATTTCCCTCGTAAATGCTTCCCTAAAGTGGCGGTTGCTACGAGAGCTAATGATCGCAGTGATTATTTCCACTTTGGCTATAGCTATGTACATATGTATGTATGTATGTACATATGTATGTATGTATATGTACATAACTTCTCAGCTGAACACCATTATAACGGAGTGCACTTTGATGTTTTTTTATTGAATTTATTTATGTCCATAAAAATGCACAGTTGCGGAAGATATGTAGCTTCAATTGGCTGTGTGATATTTAATAAAAATCCTTTTTAAATTATATTAATTTAAAAGTTTTCCTTTTAAGGGACGTCTAGCGTGTCCGCGGTGTATTATAAACTAGCGCAACTTTGAAAGTGATAAAAACTTTTTTTTTTTATTTGTTTGTTTAATGTAAGAGAGCCTCGAGCCATTGTAAACTTTACTTTCTAAACTATGTTTCGAGTTAAAGCGGTTTAAGTTGACTAGCCTTCTAGCTGTTTTCCCTCATTTCTCTCTGAAAGTCCCTCCATTTCGGTTTCATCCCTCGCGCGTAATAGTTAACTTCCGCATAAAATAATAATAATAAAATAACACATGTTAAAAAGTAAATACAATTTCGATAAAGTTTGCGTTTTAGCTCGACTCTGAATTGCCATATCGAAGTTCCATTCAATGTGAAAAATATTCGCACTGTCTAATTTTATAATATGTTACGGCATAATCCTGAAAGCGCTTAGTTTTACGGAGAAATTTATGGCGGTTTTAATACCTTTTCAGCTATTTGTTACGCTTGTAATTATTGCTGAAAGTGAATTGTGTAATCCGTAATAAATAAAATGGCACGGATATGTAAAATGCTCGCGGAACGCGGCACTTGAAAAAATCAATGTTCGCATTGAATACAAAATCCGAACCGTTTCCATTTATTTTATGATAACGCTTTCTTTCTAGTTTCTACACAAAAATCGTAAAAGTCGGAAAGAGCATCTTGCTCGGCGCCAACAATGCTAAACCCTCAAAAACATTCAATATCCCAATAAAAACGACAATCGCATAAAGTGCTTACGAACATATTATATTATACATAGCTACTATATGTATTTATAGACATTTTTAATTCCTCTACATAACTTATTAACTGTGATTGTTAAAACAGCAATGAACTGTGGGAAATTTAAGAAAATAGGCTTATACCTTCAGATAGTAACTCATATTAGGTACTAGTATATTATAATTATATATATAATAGCCCTATTGTGTGTGTCTGTATGTCTGTCTGTCTGCTGATAACGCTCGCCGATGTAAATAATTTAAAAAACCAGAACGTCGCGCGAGTGGGATTTGAACCCGATATCCCCAAGTTGGAACATTGAGCGCCTACGCCATAATCCAACGTCGATGATGCGAGATCCCTTTTATTTTGAACATAAATCGTTTGAAAGTTCACGACTTTGTTAAATTGTTACGTTGTTATTATAAAGCGCCATCTATGCAACAACTGTACAAACTATTAAATTTAATATTATTTCTCAGTACGGGTGATGAGCAACCGCTCCGTTGATATTCAACGGGCTTACATTAGTTATATATATATTTAAATCCATATAGCTGAAATCCATCTGTCTGTCTGTCTGCTGATAACGCTCGCTGAGGTAAATGATTAAAATACATGAACCACCCGCGCGCGAGTGGGATTTGAACCCGATATCACCAGGTCGGAATGAGGTCGTGCTAACACGAGGCGATGACGAATCTGCTACGATTTGAGTATATAATATCATAGTGGCTCGCGACTTTGCTAAATTTTTACGTGTTGTATTATAACGCGCCATCTATGGAACAACCATAGAAACTATTAAATTTAATATTATTTTTCAGTACGGGTGATGAGATATATGTATAACGGGCTTACACTAGTGTATACTATAATGTCCAAAATGTATTGTTTTAATGTTCATTGCATTACTGTAGTGTGCGTAAGGGGTCTCACTATCTGAAATGGCATTTTTATTTTATTTAAGTTTTAAATGAACTGAAATGTAGGGTACTTAATTTTGGCGAATCATTGTTTAGCAGCAGATTTTTTTTGTTCACATACAAATGGAAAGAAAAAACGAGGTCATTTTTTTAATTGTTCGGTCCAATCCCGCCAAAAGGGAAGATAAGCGTCGGAGTGATGGAGGTCGGTCAAAAACGGGGATGAGACCCGCGAGACCCTCTCTTTACGACTTCTCCCAACCCCCTAAAACCCCCAGCCTCACCCCTACCCCCCTCACCTCAATCTGAAGGGACCGCACCGTAAATTGGAACACCTTATTTTGCTCGGATATGGCATTTAAAGGAGCCCGGTTGAGAAATGTCTACTTGGCTTAGGACCTTCATCTTCTCCGGGGGTACGAATTTACTGTACTGATTATCGCGTGGGACACGCGGGAAATTCAAATCCTCTTACGGCGTATTAAACTTGCTATACGACTTCGTATCTTGAAATTAATTGTCGTATCTGTGCGAAAATCGTAATCGAATTTAATTGGGGGAAATCGTATGTGTGCGAAGTTAAAGCGGAACCTCTTATATGTATGTAGGTACGCACACCTATAGAATAATTGAAATTAAATTTTGTAGCAAAGTATAATCTGCGTACATGCAATATGAATGTTAAATATATGTGTAGAACACTGTATAGATATATGAAATTTCTTTTTACTACTAAAATATTTCTTAATGCGGAAAAATCTTGATTTGGCCACGATTCACATTCATTTTTTGCACTGAACTGTTTGTATTACAGATTTTTAATGAGAAACAACTGCAATCAAAGACTAATTACTTTCTAAGAAACCAGTGCACAGCGTCAAAGGATCCAGTTAAATTTTTTTACTTCGCTTTTACAAAAAAAAATCCTCAACAGTTCTTCCTCTAAAAGTCTAAAGAACATATTATATATTTTTTCATTTATTTTTAGGTAGCTCTTCTCTTCTAATTGCTTTCTCGAATTACGATATAATCAATACTGTTTGCTGTGGAAATATTAAAAAAAAAAAAAAACTCACATTTCTTGAGCATTCGATAGCGTGACGGATACGCGAGCATGGCAGATGTGATTTTTCGCGACGACAATATTTTTAGACTTAATATCATCCTTTTCGAGGCTTTTTTTTTCAGGGTAAACAGCTTCGCTTACTTTGAAACACAACGCCGTAGGCAAATGTTGACAGAACACGAAACCTTCTATCACATCCTGCATAGTTTTTGACCGTAAAATGTCAACGATGATATCCACAGTTACTAAAAATTGTCACGCGACTTAATTTAATAAATGCAAAATTTATACAATTAGATTTAAAATATGTATATACATATATGGATCCGTACTCACTGATGAACTTAAATTTTAAATGTAAAACAACCTACATATTTATTTATTTAAGATAGCATAAAAAGCTAATTACTTAAAACTAAAATTTCAAAATAAACTTACTATCTAATAGCACTTGTACAGAGGTGCTGTTTTAAGGCTGCCAGGAATCTATCATTTTTTTATATTTTTGAGAACTTCCGGCAGATCATTATATTCAACAACACCCCTGTACAAGATACTTCTCCTGGACCTACTTAATTTTAAATTCTTAACAATTAACTTATTTTTACCCCTAGTATTACTATGTACCTACTATGTACATATATTGTACCCCCTTATTAAATATTTATCGAAATATTTTGATAATAAATTCTTATCTAGTTTAAACATACATATGTACATACATATATGTATGTACATATACTAACGTGCACACTTTTAAGCTTTCATTTACATTCATTCAACATATATCTTATACTAGTTAATCTATTGACATTTAAAATATTCCGCATAGCTCTATTTTGCAGTTTTTGCAACCTATCTTTAATTACCCCTTTTACTAAATTTATTTTTATTTTTATTTAAAAAAAAGCTTTTATTGTTCTTATACTATGTTCACAATACATCTTAAATCTATTTTAATAGCTACTGGTCCAGTGACCATTATCTATTTTACACATTGTTCATTTTGTTAGTATTTATAAGGATTCTTTTATTTTAATGTTAGTGTTTAAAGAATGATAGGAGAAAGAGCTCAAAAACCTATTTACAGTTCTTATCAAATGTTTATAATATATTTTACATAATTAAATTAAATACTTACTTTTTTTAGAGTCGGCGATCTAAAGAAAATTATGTTTAGGTAATTTGTGTTTATACCTAAAGGGTAAAGACATCTTGCTATAATCACCGAGACCTTTCACTAATTTGTTAGTGTGGTTATTGGTAATTCTATCATAGAATCTACTGGTTAATCTGTTAGTGACATCTACGACTAATGGGATGTTATACTGGGAATGTAGTCTTTTTAGGTTAGTATATATGGGCGTGTTATAAATGATTTTTAATGATTTATTTTGGACTACTTCAAGCTTTGATTGGTTAGTATTGGAGGCATTATTCCATACGGGAGCAGCGTACGTTAGTAAGGGTAGTATGAGTGCGCGATATATTTTAATTTTATTATGTAGTGATAAGGCACTATGTCGATTGAATATAGGTATATTGAAGATATGGCGCGAATTGCTTTGCATTTCGCCGCCTCTATGTGGGGGGCCCATCTCATTCTCTTATCGAATGTAATTCCTAAGAACCACAATATATAAAATGAGGACGAACAATTGCATTATAAACTAATATTTTTGTATTTCTAGATAGTATATTTCTTAATCTACTTTTTTAATAATCATCTTACCATGTAATTTAAAATCTAAAGTATAACTTCAAAATATTTAAAATTATAAACTGTTTCTTATCTTCTATCATGTATGTATATATGTATATTTAAATTAGCATTATTGAAGTTTTTCATAATTAATTATCAAAGCTTATACCTTTACGCAGTACTAAATGCCTTTGTGACTACCTGGTGAGGTGAGCTCATTGTTATAGAACACCTGTTCATAGTGTTCATAGTCTGTATAACGAGAGTATTCTGCGAAACACGACTTGACGAAACACTACCTACATATATACATACATACATATGTATATTGCTATCCTTATACCTTTATAGGGCGTCTATGTTGAGATCTTCGCATTTATTCGCGGAAAGAAAACAAGATTTCGCCGAGCGTTCGCGTTTAATTGACCGACGCTAAGTACCGAAATCTCAGGTCCAAAAACGACCCTTTTCTCTCGTTTTAATGGGGTTTTATCCGTTTGTTGTCGCCGCCGCCGACATCCAATTCATTACGAGCGGAAGCAGCAGAGCCGACCGGGGTTAAAAAAAAAATGAAAACGTTCCCAAATGGATTGCTCATCTTTATTTATATACGACCCGGGGTTTGTTTCCATCCGAAACGAAAAACTAAGAACCGTGAATATTCTCGCACGGGGAGATCGTCCGCAATAGGGCGAAAGTGCGTGCTCTCGTCGACTCTGCTGAAAAGAAGGCAAAAAAAAAAATATATATATATATATATATGTATATAAACGACCCCACTGAAACAACGCGTGAAATAAGATGAAACACCCGAGGAGGTGCGCGAAACGCCTACGTCAAACATAGAATAATTTTTCGCAGTACATAAAATATAAGATACGCCACAATATGGCGACAAACTCACTTGGTCTGATTAATCGATCGAAATCTGTCGGCTTTGATCTTCATCGGTGTGTGTACCCATTGCTCTGTGATATTCGAACTCTTAAAGCGGAACAACTAATGATCCGTTTCGTATTAAGATTATTATTGCCTGCTTCCTGAATATTACATAAGTAATACAACTTAATGGGATATTTGAGAAGTTATTGACGAATGATACCATGACGAATGGGAAAACACTCGACGTATACACAGGGAATCAAACAACAGGGCTTATACAAAATCTGACGTGACCTACATTTGTGACATTAATTTACGAAAATGGATATCTGTAATTATGTTGGAAAAAAAAGAAGGGCGAGTATTGAAAATGCTTCATAAACGTAAAATATATATTGTATCTATAGATAAAGTAAAATGAAATTCTTATTTAATTTTTGAATTCCTTCGGGGACATGTCGATACATCGCCGAATAAACAGGAAAATAATGCGTATGAAGTTCAAATTTCCTTTGCGTACAATTTAACGAGAACGACTCAGTTATAATTGGATTAATGAGACAAGCCATGCCGTAATATAATATGAGAATAAATATTTACATACAAATTCTAAAATTGGAAAATCTTATACATAGATAATAATTAGGGATTATATTATAATTATGTAAAATAGAAGCCGTCAATTGCTAACCGAGCTTTTATAGGGTATGTACTATCCCGGGTTTATTTATGTTACTTTTCCAATACGCACACAACTTCAGTAGTTCATTTGTACATTTTCCAATTATCAATACATTGATTTCATATTCAGATTTTGCACTGTTTTCTAGGGTGGAGCGACGATGTATGAAACTTTTTTTTTTGGGATATTCGTTTTGAAATAGTTTTAAAATGTTGCCTCTACATCATACCTCTTCTGTCTAAAAAAAATCTGCTTAAGTAAAATAGTTTTTCTGATCTATACCAGCACTTTTACTTGAATGAAAATTTCCAATTGATTGTTTCCAATCTCTATAAATAGCAATTTTAATTGGAAAATTAGTATTTATTTTTAATATACATTGTACATACTTACTTTACTCGTATATATTTATATTTACTCGTATATCTCCCCACCACTCTCACAAATTCACACTTATTGAATAATTCAAGGAATACGTAAATAAATTAGATTTTTTTTAAAAAGTACTTAAAATATTCAATAATTTTATGAGTATGTTATCTAAAATTTTGTATTCCGAGTTCAGAGTTCGAAAATAATAGGCAAATTTACAGATATTTTTCAGTATTTTTACTAGAATACGGATGATCCAACGAAACTTTTGGTAGGTATTACATACAATGCCGATTTTTAATTTTTTCAATGTCGCTCCACCCTATTGTGTACCTACATATGTATGTATGTACAATATTCCGTAGAAAAATAAAATAAAATCACAAATTTTCACTTCAGAACAGCCATATAATGGAGGGATAAAGGTATGAATATAAAATTCTCCATGAGTAATTAAGCAAGTAAGTGCGAAATAAAATTTGTCGGTTTCGTTCGCACTCGGAATACCCACAGGAATATTTGCAACAAAGAGATCGTCATTGAGAGGGTGTGAGAGTGGGTGGTGAGGGAGGAGTTCCAGGGTTGTTATTCTTGTTTCCCTTTCGTTTCCTCACAACGGCTCATCAATTTCCCCCCGGCACGCAGTGTAAAATTAACAGGAAAATCCGACCGACCCTCCCCCTCTCATCCCACACAGCCTCGTTCCCACCAGACGAATCATTTATTAGGAAAAATCCTGCGAGATTAGTCCCGCATTTATCCCCGGGGAGATATGACGATACTGTTGAACTTCAAAGATACTCTTCGCGGTCGCGCTGATTAATCCGCAACGATACGACCCTTTCGCAATTCGCGTCGTAAGATTTTGATTTGGTCCGTTGGAAATACGTCGGGCGAAAATTTCAGGATACAATCTACGTCTGAATGGAGGCCGCAAATCACCGAAATCGGTCCATTCTTTTTGCTATTGTGAAATTAGGCTCAGATACCCCACTAGTGGGATTCGGATATCCGCTCCTTTTCGCTTCATTTCCTAACGAACCAAGTTTTCTCTCTACTGTGCGAGCGATGTGCGGAAGTGCCCCGGGTAGAAACTCACCAAAATCACAGTAGTTCAAAAAAAATATTATACACAGAATGATTCACGAGCTATCTATGTATGTAGACTAACAAATTGTAAAAGACAATAGATTGCTCACAACACAATGAACTAAATAAACTAATTAATGTATACGTATAACATTTTCTAACTCGCATATTTATATATGTATGTATGTATGTACATACATTAGGGTGGAGCGACATTGCAAAAATTAAAAATCGGCATTGTAATACCTACCAAAAGTTTCGTTGGATCATCCGTATTCTCGTAAAAATACTGAAAAAAATCTGTGAATGTCTTCAGGCGAAAAATGAAAATTTACCTATTATTTTCGAAATCTGAACACAGAATACAAAATTTTAGATAACACACTCATAAAATTACCCTAACTTTATTGAATATTATAAGTACTTTTTGTAAAAATCTAATTTATTTACGTATTCCTTGAATTATTGAAATAAGTGTGAATATGTGAGAGCGCTGGAGGGAGGCATACGAGTAAATGTAAGTATATATTTACGAGTAAAGTAAGTATGTATAGTAAAAATAAATATTAATTTTCCAATTAAAATTGCAATTTATAGAGATTGGAAACAATCAATTCAAAATTTTCTTATGTATGTACAATTAAAAGTATTAAGATAAAAGTGCTGGTAGAGACCAGAAAAACTTTTTTAATTAAGCAGATTTTTTTAGACAGAAGAGGTATGATGTAGAGGCAACTTTTTCAAAACGAATATCCCAAAAAAAAGTTCCATACATCGTCGCTCCACCCTAATGTACATATGTACATATGTATGTGATGATCTTATAATAGTATTCATTATGAATGATGAATCGCTCTGCATATGATATGAAGTCGAGACAAGGATTACAATGTTAGAATGTACATAAGTGGGGATCGAAACCGAAACGTAGTGTGGGTTTAGTGTCGGATATATTTTATTTGACGATCAGGCAGATACAATGTACATACTAGTAAGTGTCGAAGCAAACCTATTGAAAATTTAAATACGGTGCGCAAAATCGAAAAGGCTCATAGGAAAAATCTGTCCATTTATATTGAAGTGAGAGAGGGCGGCTCTCGTACTAAGTGTCCCTCTGCGTGTATAGGTATGTATATAAAAAAAAGATATTTTCTCATATATATGTACATACACAGAGAGGAGAGAGTACTCAACCGGAGGGCTTACGAGCTCGCAGTTCCGCAATATCGTCCATAACCCGGCCTAACATGACTCGACTCTTTCGACTGACAGGTTTTCCTCGCCAACCCCATGTTAATAAAGTATGCGGAAAATCCTGGTTCGCAAGTCAAACTCGGATGAATTTATTTAAAACCCTCGAAGCGTTCGAAAACAATAATATACGGCCGATATAAATATAAATCAACACTTTGTCGTCGATCGAAACGAGTGACGAAAAAAAATATATGGCAGACTCAAATATTAGTCATATATGTATATGTATATATGTATATATAATGTGAATGAGATATAAAAACCAAAATGAAACTACATAAGATGGAGCGCTTTTGGAAGAATGAACATAGTTTAAAATCCAACATCCCGCTATGCTTAAAAAAGAAGGCATATGACCAATGCGTACTGCCAGTTATGGCGTATGGATGTGAAACGTGGATGCTGAATTCAAGAATGTTACGTAAAATCCAGTGCACACAGAGAAGCATGGGAAGATGTATGCTTGGTATAATAAGAAGAAATCGTAAGAGGAATACATACGTATGTACATACATTGTAGGTAAGAACCATGACCAACGCGTGAAAAAGTCGGAATGGAAATATAGCGAGAAGAATAGCTGGCGAGAAATACTGGAATGGTATCCGCGAGGATGTGAAAGGAAGCGAGGTAGACCGAGTGCACGATGGGCTGATGAATTGAGAAGAATGTGTGGAGTCAAGTGGGTGCAGATTGGTCAAGACAGGCAGGAATGGAAGAAGATTGGAAAGGCCTTCATCCAGCAGTGAATGGTGAAAAGCTGAAAATGACAATGATGATGATGATGATATCGAATGTATCGACCGATAGAAGTGATCGAGGATGTTATTAAAATAACACCGGAAAGTTTTTTCGTTTAAGCCTAGCGCATTTTACTTTATGGTGAAAAATCGGTATAAAAACCGACCATCCGTAGCGCCGTAGGCGATTTTTAATATCTTTCGCAAGAGCAAACTTTAATATTCGAAAAAATACGTTATTTTTTTTTTTTCCTCTTTATTTTTTTCACTTTATTTTAGCCGCCAACGAATTATGAAATTTTATGTGTCTTAATGCCGAAAGTTTATCTGCGTACTCTTAAATTGCAACAAAAGCGTGTAAACTTGAATTTATACACGAGGAAAAGTTGAAGTTTGCTATCGCCGAACACAAAAGACCACCCACCAACATATTATATAGGTAGTATCAAAGTATTATACATAGTACATAAACACAATAGACTGCGAATCTGTCTAAGACTGGTTCTGGATAAACTCCAATAAGACACCGCATAATTAGTGTGCAAACAGTATCTTCAAGTTCTTTGACTATTAATTTAAAATTAATCATACGCGTAACGTGTTTTATATAGGTACATACATATATAACTATGTATATCGTCATCAATTTCAGTCGTTCTCCATCCACTGCTGGAAGAAGGCCTCTCCAATCCTCTTCCATTTCTGTCTGTCTTGAGCAATCTGCATCCACTTGACTCCACACATTGTTCTCAATTCATCGTCCACTCGGTCTACCTTGCTTTCTTTCACATCCTCTCGAATACCATTTTAGTATTTCTACTTCAACTTTTTCACACATTCCGCCATATCTGTCACTTTGGTCATCCTTCTTACCCGTGTATTCCTCTTACGATGTGTTCTTGTTATACCAAGCATACATTTTTCTTCTCATACTTCTCTTTGTGCAGTGGATCTTACGTAGCATTTTTGAATTCAGCATCCACGTTTCACATCCATACGTCAAAACTGGCAGAACGCATTAGTCGTATGCCTTATTTTTTAAGCATCATACCTACATACATATACATATATGTACGTACATATATGCATATAAATATTGTGAATAGTCAGTTTATACTGGCTACATTTGGAATCATATACTAAAATATTAAATATGCAAAATTTCTAATTTAGTCTGCATCAAATATTTTTCAGAAAATTTCATGGAACTATATACATACAATATACATATATCCGCATTTCATTCAGTTCATATCAAAAGCTTGATGTAAATTATTCGCTCGACCGTTTTATATGAGTTTATTACTGCGTGCTGGATAAAACTCACGTCAGAACTCCATGAAAATGAAATTTATTACCGTTATAGTTTGCACTACTAGACAACTAGACTATTGCGACTAGTACATAATACAAGTCTCTATCATAGGACGAGTATTTGTCTAGACGCAATAAAACACATCTTGCCTCGTAAATTCACTCTTTGCTTTTTTTTTGCATCCAAGCTCACTTCCTTACGGTACGCACAGTATCGATTAATCAAAAGTGCTCGAGTTTTTCGCGTTCTGCTCTCTTTCTCTTTTCATTTTCTCGCTGAAGCACATCTTCACTCGCATAAGTCTTGTTTGCCGTCCGGATGAAAGCTGCAGGACGAATCTGCGAATATCTTCGGATTAGGCTCGCGAGTGGGTGTGAAGCGCTATTTTTTTTTTCTCCCAGACGAACACAAAAGTCTCCCGGGAGGTGACTCTTTGAAGTTTCGGCGATCTTTGACGCCTTATGAATTTCGAGAAAAGTGTTTTATACGCGTGTGAGGGAAAAAAATCCGTGGAAATCCCTTGAGCTGAACGAAATGGTAAAAAAAGCGTACCGTATCTGAATAGACGTAACAATTCAGTATTCCTTGCGACTCGTCTCACTATTGAATTAAATGTAACTCGAGTATAATGTATGTATGTGACTTTTCTATACGGCAAAAGTATTATTGGCGTTCTAGTACTTAATAATAAAATTCTATGAAGCGACGCTTTCGCTCGAAAGTTTGATTTACGATTTGGACCGGAACAATCGGTTGAGTGCTGGTCGTATTTTACCTTTTCGGCATTAACAACTCTTCCTGAACTTTACATGTTTCGATTCGCACGCGCAACTATGTGCGAAAACGGTGTAAATTAACAAGTTAGCGCTAAAGCTCGTCGGTTCGCGTTAATTGCATTAACGTCCGGAGCGCATTAATTGTTGCGAGAGACGGTGGGGCGTTTACCCCGGGAAAACCGACCTGAGGGGGCCCACGAGCTGTCACTCGAGAAACCCACGATTAAATATTAATACGTGGAGACAAGCAAGTATATATTACATAATATACTCTTACATATGTGGAGCCTTTGATTTATTTCACAAATACATAATTCAAGAAAATCGCAGTGTGTAGCCGCTACTCACTATAGAAGAAAAACTTCTTTGCAATTTAAAGTAAGTGCAATGTATAAGAAGGAATATAGATGTGAATGTGAAAGAATTGTGTACACAAATGTGGTTTTAAACGCTTACTGTTCTCACTGCTACCTGACGTCTAGCCGAGGAGTGGGGGTACCCGCTGACCGCTGGCCGTCACTGGTTTTCGTGTCGTACCACGCTTCGATGAAACGTTTTTATTAAACTGAGGGGCGGTGCGGGGCGCCGAGGAGGCGCTCGAATTTTCGGGGCGGATCTCTCTCTCGCACGAACGCGAAAGAGCAAGAGAAAGGGCAATAGCCTACCTCCAAACTGGAGGAGTGGGGATATGCGTCACAGCTTATCGCTCGCTCCGTTTGTATGGAACGTTGGATGAACCTTTTTTACTCTACCGAGCGAAAAAAAGTTTTACTTCAAAAATTCTTCAATCCAATACAAGTCTTAAAGTATATTACATATATTGCTCTCCTTCATATTTTTTTTTTTTACATATTTGCAGTTCATAGCCCGGGAAACGACAGATTTTAAATACTAGTAGACATTCTCATATTCAGGTTGTGTTTGCGATTGGAAAAATGTTGGCAATTTTGCCAAGAAGTGCAGTTTTCTTTACCATCCGAGTTATGGATATTGCACTCGGGCATACACCACCATCGTATATTCTTAGCACGTAACAAACGCGTCTCGTATGAGGTTCGCAAAATTGAATTCATCGAAATTTCAACATCCGGCGATGAAATTTCTATTATAATTCACCGTGCGCGTTGTCTGTTGTTTAATATAATTGTAAATTGAATTCGCAATGCGATCGTATTGCGAGACTTATCGTGTGAACGTTTCGAAAGTGGGGTATATAGAATGTGACAAAGTGATAGGGACGTTGACGTGTGGGATTACGAAGACATCGCACAATATGAAATCTTTATAGGGTTTCCCGAAGGGCTATGAAAAGCTCAACTCGTGACATATGAAATATGCATATATAATATATCCCTTTCGCATACGCGCACACTATAAGTCCATATGCAACTGTGAATAGTTTGTAAATGTATTCGAGATGTGATAGAAAAGTTCTAGCAAATTTTTGAATTAATGGTAAACTCAATTATATTTAAATGTCTCATACAAATTTAGACATTACTTAAATGGAATATTTCAACATAAATTTTGATATTTAAAGTGCTCACTTTGCAAATGAGTGAACTCAATGTTGGTACAAATTTCCTGAAATACAATTTTCGATCTTTTTCTCGGAACGCTTCTTTAATAATAATAATCAAATTTTTAGTATTTATATATATATGTATGTATATGTACATATAAACGCGACTCCTGAAACTTCTTAACGTCAATAATGTATATAATGGGAAAATCTCATTTATGAATCCATTGTCGGAATTTAGTAGAAGGTCGTGACCTAAACTAAATTTTCAGTAGTGTGTATTAACGCTGCACAAAGGTTCTTCCAGAAAGATTGAAACGGAAACGGAAATTGAACGGATCTGAGTAATAATGGCGTGTAAATTCGACAATAATAATAAGAGTACATCACTGATTGAAATACAATAAATTGAATTTTATGACAATCTATTCGTAATTTTTGAGCTTTTAATCTTGTATACAATCATAATGCAACTTCTTTTTTTAAATTTCGTTTGGACTTTGTCTACAATTGTGCTGGCGAAAAATCCAAGTAACAATCCTAACCAAGAAAAGTCGAAAAAGCTACTCGTGTCCGACGAATCTCCCCGTCATCATTCACGCGTTTAAAAGTGAAAAACGACGCGTCGAAACGCCTCAACAATCGTGCGTCCTCGTTTCCCTTGTTATCCTGCTTGTAGCTTCGAATCCTCGGACTTTTTTTGGCCGTAGGGGATCTCTCGAGGGTGTCTTGGATCCTTGCGAATCCGTTGTAGGTACCAAAGGACGAGACAAAGCTGGGTCAAGTTTTTCCGTCGGACGTTTGTCGAGTGTCGCGTGACTCCTGATGGACGACGCCGCGTTTCTTTCTGCATTTTCTCCTCCACCGTCTTCCATTATCGTGACTGGAATTCATAGAGGACCACTCCCCGGGGGGTTGTTCTGTATGTATAGGTGTATAAAAAGAAAGAAGACGAAAGCTTCATGCGAGATTTACACGCGCACTCGTAAAAACCGGATATCTACGTGTCGGAGACCCGAGAGGGCGGTTAATTGAAGCAAACTTTGCCCGCAAATAAACGTTACATAATAAAAAAAAACAAGCTTAAAACGTATTCTGTCATGCGTAGTATTCTATTTTTAGACAGAAGAAAAATATCAAAATAAAAATATAATTCAACGTTATATATGTATGTACATATATTAAGAATTATTGGTTGGTGTCGGATTCCTTATTTGCTTAATAGCGATACGCAAAAATGCTCGCAGGGGAAATTCAAATTCTTTTTTCATAATTAGTTGGAATATTAAGCTTAAAAGTCTTCTTCACAAAAAATTACGAAATAAATCAAAACTAACCATATATGTATGTACATATGTATATGTACATACATACATACATATGTATGTATGTATGTATGTATGTACATATCGGTGGGTTAGTGCACAGATATTGTATGTCCAGTTTTGTGTTAAAATATTGTAAGTGACATACATCTATTTTGCATGAAAAATATGGACGAAATGGACCTATTATCAGTGGCGGCTCGTGGTTAAAATAGTTAGGGGTGCTGTGGTAGATTAAAAAAAAAAAAAAGTACATTTCACTTTATTTAAAGATCAAAAGTTTGATAATGTTAAAAAAATAATTGTATTCATAATTTTATTTCATAAAATCCATCCGTCTATTTTTGTTATTTGAAAATAGGTCTATTACTTTTTTTATGGTACTGGTATGGTTTTTTTTTTGGTACTATGCTTATCATATCCTTCTCTATCGATGGCATTCATTGACAAAGCTATCAATCTTTCCTGATTCATCGTATTTCTTAGAAACGTTTTTATTCTTTTTATTGTTGAAAAACACCGCTCAGGCTCTGCGGTAGTCATCAGAATTGTAATGAGAATTTCAAGAAGTTTCGTTTTTTCTTCAAGAACATCGCATAAGTTACTTGCAGAAATAAATTTTGATAATGATAACACTGAGCAACAAAAAAAATACCCAGAGCGGAGATTGGTCAATCTTTACTAAGTTTGACCCACTAAATTCGAATCCGATAATGATTTTTGTTGAAATACTCTCGTTTATGAGATATTCGCGATTTAAAAAATGTAAAAAATATCCATTTTTTTGGCTTTTGCGGCCTAATAACCGCTGCACAATACGCAGTGTCGCTACTCCGATATACACATTTAGACCGGTGAGCGTAATACGCGCCCAAATTCTACTTATATTTTCATATATTAATATATGTACAATTAATATGTACATATAATATATTTGTTATATCATATAAATTGATATTTTTCCATAATTTGCTTGGGGGTGCTGCAGTTCCGCAGTGTATATGGACGAGCCGCCACTGCCTATTATATACATATTTAAATATGAATAATAATTGTATGTCCAATAATATTTGGGCGTACAATACTTTTTAAACATTAAGGTTTGATGCATAAGGACGTTAACTCAATTTTGCTAAAACTAGACATACAATATCTGTGCTAACCCAGAAACTGTATTCAAGCCATCCAGTACCCAACCTAACTTCGCTAAAAGTAGACTTTTTTCACAAATATTGACGAAAAAATTCGTCTATCGGAAACTGTACCAAGCCACCCTGTACTTTTTTTTTCACAAATATCGACGAAAAAATGCGTCAATTGAAAACTGAAATCAAGCCATCCTGTACCCAACCTAACTTCGCTAAAAGTAGCCTTTTTTCACAAATATCGACGAAAAAATTCGTCAATTGAAAACTGAAATCAAGCCATCCTTTACCCAACCTAACTTCGCGAAAAGTATAGCTTGTATAGCTTGCTTTTGCAAGTTTCAAGATTTTATACGATGATCTCAATATTAAAATTGAAATTCATTTTATTTTAAACATTACAATTAACATTTCGAAATATATTTATATATTTTCAGGTATTGATACGACGTTGTCGTTTGCACCAAATCAAATATTATCGCTTTTTATATAGGTATTTGCAAACTTGCCTGGCAACAATCCGAAAAGTTTGCCAAACATATTCGGTGACTCGATGAAATAGCTATGGGCGATGTTAGCAAATTTGTTTGACTACAACATATAAAAACTTTCCAGTGCAATAGTGAACAAATTCTTACCAATATATGAAAGGAATCAACAGGCTTAATTTACGTTTTGTGTTTGATCTATTTATTAAAATTAAACCCTTCAGTGCTCAAAGTTATTTTGTGAATATTGTTTTCGCTAAAGTATTACACCCGTACGTACGTGCAAAGACGTATGTTTTAGAAAAAACTGTATTTAAAATTCAAGAGGTACCGACATCTCAATTTTCATATGCCTTTCATCTTTTCGGCTGAAAGTGAGAAAATGCGAAAATGTTCACGTGTAGACGTGAGCTTTTCCGCCGCCGCTTTCCCCCGCTCTCCCACCTATTCCGCGTTTTTCCGCTGAAGCGTATTGTTGTGTTGTTTTTTTAATACCACTTCAAAACTCACCCTTGAGATTTTCCCTCGGAAAGAAATTGGAAATAGAACCGGTCGCGTTTACGCTCCCACGAAAATAAAAGGAAAACGAATTTTCAATATTTTTTTCGTACACCGCAATCTACGAGATACGAGAACGGCCGGACAAGTGATTTTGAATACGAAATACCGTTTATCTAGTGCGGCCAACGGACGACTGTTTAAATAAAATCCGAATGTAAATAATTGATTACAATAATTGTTCACGTATACAATACTGATGCGAATACAAACACAACCAACGCAACATCGACCGATTGCATTGTTTCCAGTTGAATAGGTACAATCAATTATAAAAATCAAACAATCAAACAAACTGTCAGTTACAGCTTGTAACTTGTATGGTGAAATTATACAATACACAATACTTCCGATTGACAACATTTTATAAAATCTTACAGCAAGAACTCACCCCTTAAATACGAAACGCTTCGGGCGATCACTGACTATTTGATTTACTACCCCCAACCGAACACTCTCACAAAATGTGCGGAAAACCCCCTCACCACTACCAAATAAACTAGAGTTTCCGGCGAAATCTTGATCGTGTTTGTTTATTTTTCAATTTAAATTCTGACACCTCCACTCTGAGCGCAAGGAACAATAACAAACCCTCATTTTTTCCGGGTCAAAGGGCGCACTCGATATATTTATTCGAACCGTGCGACACGTTAAATAACACTTTGAGATTAGAGACTCTCCTCTCATTCTGACGTTAAAAACAAAACGTACACGCTTGTTGTGCATTATACATAGCACGCGAGAGAAACAAACGTCTGAAATGATATATTGCCGAAAGGCTCTTGGAGCAAATGCTCAATTTAAAATACAACGCTTTTAAGAAGTACCAAGTGTGTGCGTCTCCACTCGCTAACAACTGTTTGAATTGGTCGTTGCTGTTTCCACTTCCTGCCAGTTTATTTTCACATTTTACACGTTGACTTGTCAACGTGTCAAATTAAACACGTATTTCAGTATTAAAAGAGAAATTTTTGTTTGAAATAGTCCAACACCATATAAAAATAGCAAGAGTATATACATTTGTACTAGTGTAAGCCCGTTGAATATCAACGAATCGTTCTCATCACCCGTATTGAAAAATAATATTAAATTTAATAGTTTTTATAGTTGTTGCATAGATGGCGCGTTATAATACAACAACGTAACAATTTAGCAAAGTCGCGAGCCTATTAAGATATTATATAGTTAAATTGAAGCAGGCCTGTTATTATCTAGTTTGGATCATAGCGTAAGCGCTCAATGTTCCGAACCAGTGATACCGGGTTCAAATCCCACTCGGGCGACGTTCTGGTTTTTTAATTATTTACGTCGGCGAGCGTTATCAGTAAACAGACACACACACACACACACACACACACACACACACACACACACACACAGACTGGCGGAATAGGGTTATCATATACATACATATATAATATGATGTAGTACATATTAATATATTATATTCACCGGTTACGTTTATCTATCGATTGTATCCCAACTAGTTTTTGTAATAAGTTCATTTGTGCTGTACTAATAAACAATTTAGCCGCCGAACGGTCAACAAAAACAAAGTGCTATTTCAAATATTCGAATGTAACTTTGCAGCGTACGAGCGAATCGACGACGCTCGAACAAATTCCAAACTAGGAAACAGTTTCGAAACACTATAGCAGTTTTTACCTTTATTGACTTTTCAGCTGCTGAAACTGCCTTTTCGGACGTTTACGTTCACCTTTACAGTGTACCTACCCTACCTACCGATCGAGTCGACCGTGTAAAATACACTGAATGCGAGGTTGTTTGCGAAAAACTTGCATAATGGATGCTTTCATCGCCAGTGAATAAATTTAATTTATGGTTACAGCGCTAAGAGGAGCCCTTTCTTTGTGCAGTGTGTGACTTTTAGACGCTTTTCAAACTGGTGTTGGCTAACGGAACACTGATATTATATAAAATGCAAAAAAATAATACAACTCTTCAACGTATAAACTTTATTTTATATTTATATGAGTCGTGAGTCAAAAATGTCTTGATTTTGTTTCACTTGTGATTTTTCAAATATTTTATACTCATCATCATTTTCAGCCGTTCGATGACGCCCTTTCCAATCCTCTTCCATTCCTGTCTGTCTTGATCAATCTGCATCCACTTGATTCCACACATTCTTCTCAATTCATCAGCACATCGTACACTTGGATACCATTTCACATCCTCTCGGATACCATTCCAGTATTTCTCGCGTCCATCTGCCATCCGTTCTTCTCGCTATATGTTCAGCTCATTACCACTTCAACTTTTTCACACGTTTCGCTATATCTGCCACTTTGGTCATGCTTCTTATCCACCTATTCCTCTTACGATCTCTTCTTTTTAAACCAAGCATACATCTTTCCATGCTTCGCTGTGTGCACTGGATCTTACATAACATTTTTGAATTCAGCATTCACGTTTCATATCCATACGTCATAACTGGCAGTACGCATTTGTCGTATGCCTTCTTTTTTTTTTATAACGGGATGTTGCATTTAAAATTATATTCATTCTTCCAAAAGCGCTCCATCCTAGTTTCATTCTTCGTTTTATTTTTTCTTCTTTACACCCAGTTATATTCACCAATTGTCTTAGGTATTGTGACTACGTTTTGCATACAAAATTCATTCAACATAATATTAGTTTTATTAAAATTAATTTTTAAACCTACTTTCAATCTATTTTGTAAATTATTTAATACTATGTAGCTGCAAATCGTTATTTTTTGCCCAAATATAAAAATGCATTAAATCTTTGTATGGATTCCGCTAAACGTTGCAGTGAAAGTTTGGAGAAAATCGGTCCAGTAGATTAGACAAATTGGATATTTACTATATTTTTTAAAGTATTATAAACTTCACATGATTTTAAACTACATTATGTAAATGAATTTGGAAAGCAGCTTTAGAAAAATTCAATTCTTGCATCACAAATATTAATACAGAGCCACGAAAGAAAGCTTTTTACTTTATCCTAATCGGATATAGTATTGTGATCGTGCGAAAATTCGACCTCGAGATTTTGACTGATTTGTATCGAGTATCATCCCCTGATCACGTTTTCATGATTTCTGGAAAATGTCTGTATGTCTGTATGTCTGTGTGTCTGTGTACTTATGTGTGTGTGTGGCTGTATGTGTGTTTTCTCCGAAACTATCAAGTCTATCAACCTGAAATTTCATATCTATTATTTTCACGTAAGGCGTAAAAGCCATAAGGAATTTGGTCAACATCATTCAACCGGAAGTAGGGTTTTTTTCTTGTAGAAAATTATAAAATTCTTTTACCACAGAATATTTCCGAAACGGCTCCGGGAATTTTGTCAAAATTTCATATCTATAGTTTTCACGTTAGCCGTAAGAGATACTGTGATTTTAGTCAACTTCTGACGAGCGAAAATGGCAGTTTACTCTTGAACGATTTTTTTTTTTTTATTTTTTTCGACCTTTTAAATATGTAGTATCGTCACAATATTATAATATTGTAGTTTTGAGAGAAATTTATATTTAAAAAAAAAAAAAAAAATTAAAATTAGTCAACCGGAAGTAGGTTTTTTTTTTTTTTTTCGTCGAAAAGTTTACGACAGAATATTTCCGAAACGGCTCCGGGAATTTTGACGAAATTTCATATCTATAGTTTTCACGTTAGCCGTAAGAGATACTGTGATTTTAGTTAACTTCTGACGAGCGAAAATGGCAGTTTTTCTAATTTGAATATATGCCGAAGATCGTATTTTACATACGCGCGCGCACTCAACACAGTGATTTCATGATATGTATGTTGGTTGGTGTGGTGCTGTGCATGCGTTTTATTTACTTGCGTACTTAAAAAAATAATTTCGTTACTGTTTGTATTCCTCAAATATATGGATAAAGTCATGGGTTGGCCACACCCATGACTTTTTTAGCTTACGGTTGTATCTGAATTTTTTTATACGAAAGAGCTTTAGTGCGGATTGAATTTTTTTTGCCTTTATAGAAATGTATATCCAAAAATTTTCGTTATAGTTATGAACAGAGAGCGTAAGTGCGCGTCGTTGAATCCAATATGCATTTCAGCGCGGAAAATTCCAAAAACAACGTAGAACACTATACTGGATGTTTCTCTTGTGAAAGCGTCGTCTGCGAAAAATCCTCATTGTTCTCGAGATTCGCGTTTCGCCGAATGTTTCGCGCATCGCGGCACATTCTCGTATCCCCGCGAATCGCAGAAACATCACGCTGAAAGCGATACTTCGTCATTAAAGTGCAAAATAACGAATGAAAAATGTCACACGCAAAAGGCAATAGTAGAAAAGAACGGTGAATGAATAATTGCAACGGACTGGGGGGATGAAAAAACGGATTTTTAACAGATGCGTTAATAAAACCTGTTCGTAATGAGGGTCGCTCGCGGATTATCAGGATTAGTTAACCCTCGTTACACCACCGCTTTTAAATCAAATAATCTCTTTCCACATTAATAATTGCGAGCGGCGGATAATAATTGTGTCGTTTTTGCCCGCGACGTGATTTATCGCGCAATAATAATATCATTAAAACGTGCGATTTTCGAAAAGTTTCACGCGCGCCGTTATAATACATTTCACATTTCACATTTTACAACCGGCATATTATTATACCTACGAGTACTCTGCACAAAGGTTAATGAAAATTCCTTTAATGGCACCCTGAAATGTCACTCTTCAATTTAGAATAATTCTAAAAGCACATTAACCCTAGCCGAATAGTATCAAATTTATACGTCCCGGGAGTTCTTATTCCGCGGTCTCGAACAAAGAAATCATTATTTAACAATCAGGGGATCCCTTAAAAACCCAAGGGGGATAAAAGAGTCACTACCACCCCCACCCCTCCTGATTCAAAGAGACCCTTTCGCTGTACGATTCAACGTCGACATCGGCTAACGCGCCACACCTGTTCCAGGGGTTTCTATTAAAAGGGTAAATGTATTCACGGTTGAGAGGTGGAATGAGTAAGAGGGTAGAGGGTGAGATAGGAGAGCAAAGATGGGGTTGAAGGGAAAGAGGTAAGCTCACAAATGGCCAGCGGGTTAAACTATAGTTGCGAATTTACGGCATTCATTAGCCACACGCGTCATAACATCTTATCTGTTGGGTTAAATTTGTGCGGATTTTGTGTCACAAATTGTTTGATGAAGATTGATCGGGAAAAAGTGTGTGCTATACCTATGTATGTATATACAAGCTAAATATTTCGTTCGACACGTTTGAGCGGAAAATACGCTCGGAAAATTGAATTTTCTTGTGCAAACAAAGTACGGGGACGCTCGCATTTAAAATAATAACCCGATTCATGGTTATATCAATCTATCTCCCTATGCAAATCAGTTAAATATAAAATTGAACCCCCGTCTGTCTCTCTGTTTACCAATCGAAATCAAATTGAGATAATCGAATGTGAATTGCTTTATTTTAAACAAATAATTTTTAATTGATATCACTGAATTTTTAAAGGCAACTATTTAATCGGTCAATATTTAAATCAATAAATGGTCGGTAACTTGAGACTCCTAAAAGACAAATCGAACAAAATTGTCAGAGGCTCATTCTTTTCAAACAGAGTGGTCGAAGTTTGGAACCGCCTGCCAAACCAGCTAGTAACTTCTGAAAATACAAATCTCTTTAAAAATCATCTAGATAAGTTTTTGAGCATAAATGGATTTTTGTTTGTACGTACTAATTATAACAGACCCCTGGACTCCATCGGTTATGCCGCCTGCCCATGTATTTTAAATAATAAATAAAACGTTTCAAGGAAATGGTTAGTGTTATATTTAGAAAATGGTCAGTAAAAAATATATTTTTGTTAAGTAACTTTTACACAAACGGTCAGTAAATACTTTAAACATCAACCGCTTATATAAATTTAATTACCGTTTAGTATTAATTACTCACCATTTAATATACTTACCTACTGACCAGTGTGTACTGATCATATATAAAACTCACTATTTATTAAAATTACTCACCATTTGGTTAAAATAGCTGACTAAAAATCGGAAAAGTTACAGACCCAATAAATATACGCCTCGCGTTAAATTTACACACGTGCAGTATTACAAATTACAAGGAATATATGCAAAGTTTTGTATTATAATAGACGTTAATTCCTGTTACTTGAAGTAAAGTGATTGAACATAAGGTATAAATTTCAGGAAAGTTTTACACGACCATTTCAACGTCGTTTCGACGGGGGGTGTGGGGAGTTAATTGTATTATTGGGCCACGAACAAGTTTAATTACTTCAAGACGAGCAATAAATAATTGGAACGACCAGAGAGTCATCGAATCGCCTCAATTGGACTATAAAATCAAGAGAGGGTGCGACCTTATTACGGGGGTGCGACTTTTTTTACACGACTTTCAAGTACACGAAATTGTGCCACATTAGAAATTGACACAAGTAAAACGCGATTTGGCTTTGATCGGTCGTGCGATCAGTACGACTCGATTTCGAAACCGAATTAATCAAGGATGATCGCGCAAACCTCTCGTGCGGAAACAAACCGATTTCGGAAGGGAGCCTAGTTGCACACCCGCTAGACTAGGCAAATGCGTTGTATGTTGCGCGACCTAGTCGATCTCGTTCAATTTGATCGAATTGGAATACGAAATCGCTACAACGAATCAGAAATGAAGTGATGTATACGTAGCTAATGAATAGCATTCGAATTATATTAAAATTGCGAAATTTCCATTCAGGAATTGCACCGCGTTAGATTTCGAGTAAATAACGACTGCAATTCATCCCTCCATTGAACAACGGGTAGGGAAACCCGCCTAGTGTGCGTAACGGCAATGCAATAATTCCTAGGTGCTGTCACGATCTCAAAACAATTCACTGAAACACTCCTGACGAAGGTCAGAACCCCAAAATCGAGGGGGGAAATTAACTGCTGTTTGGGGTTCTTCGATTTACGACCGTTCCGACGATTGATTCGAAGAGCACCCGCTATGACTTAAAAGAATTTGAAAATCGAACTTCCAAAGATGGTATAACCTACGCTAGTGAGTTGTTTATTTATTGGATTCCGACCGGAAGTCGAGTGAAAAGCGGTCGCCATCCGTTGTCGATGCGACAAAGAAAAACAATGGAAAACCATATTAAATTTCAGGATTGTTAAGGTGGAAGCCACGGCGATAAGGGGACACTTGCGATTCAACCGACGCAATTAATTACCGAATACCGGGGACGCGCGTTTGCACACCTCTGGTGGTGGAATTATAATTCCACCACATGTCCCGGAAATTCTCCTTGGTATATATGGTATGTATGTAGATAGTAGGAGTCGAACTGGAGCTCAAACTGTGGTGCGCTATTCCCATTCAAAATTTAGTTCCCTTTGGCGCTCGATAATCTGATAAGCCTTTATGCACCCTTTGGGACTTGGCAAACCCCTGGACTTTATTTTATTCCAGGACTGTTTTTAGGTTGCGGTACTATTGTAGCCAACGAGCTGATGAGATTACCAAGAGGAAGTCATATCTATCTATCCATAGGTATATATATATATATATATATCTATGTATATCGTCATCACCATCATCATCATCTGCTGAATGAAGGCCTCCCTAATCCTCTTCTATTCCTGTCTGTCTTGAGCAATCTGTATCCAGTGGACTCCACACACATTTTTCTCAATTCATCAGCCTATCGTCCACTTGGTCTGCCTTGCTTTCTTTCACATCCTCTCGGATACCATTCCAGTATTTCTCGCATCCATCTGCCATCCACTCTTGTCGCTATTTGTCCCAGCCACGTTTTTCACACGTTCCGCTATATCTGCCACTTTGGTCATACTTCTTACGAATTGTATTCCTCTTACTATCACTTCTTGTTATACCGAGCATACATCTTTCCATGCTTCTCTGTGTGCACTGAATCTTACGTAACATTCTTGAATTAAGCATCCACGTTTCACAACCAACGTCATAACTGGCAGTTCGTATGCGTAATTTTTTAAGCATAGCCGGATGTGGGATTTAAAAACTGTGTTCATTCTTCCGAAAGCACTCCACCCTAGTTTCATTCTACGTTTTATGTTTTATTTACATCCAGTCATATTCACCAATTGACCTAGGTATAAATAACTATCAACTATCTCTACAATATGATTATCTACTGTGACTACGTTTTGCGTGTAAAATTCATTATATGTACATACATATGTACATAATTTTAGTTTTATTAAAATTAATTTTTAAGACTACTTTCATAATTTTGTTGCTTAATTGTGTTAATATATTTTGTTAATATGTCGTCAGCGAATCCTACATATATCTATACATATGTATAACAAAAAAAGTTCTTGTCCGTCTGTTGGTTGATAAATCACCATTTGTCTAATCAAAATCAAAATTTTCACAAGTACTTGTATAATTCTGTGATAATCGTAACATTTTCCATTAGGGTACCATACATAATTTTTGTACAACGACAGTATTAACGAGTATTGCCGTATATACGGGAAAAGTAAAACGTGTTTTTACCTTGGCAATGCCAGGTGTTTACAATTAATTTAATAATATGTAGTTAATAAGCATCGATTGTAAAGTTGCGGCAATGTCAAGCTATTGTATACATATAGTTATTTTGCGAAAATAAAACTCGATTTTCCCCGTTGTGCACACATCCGCCGCGAGGCTCTCGCAATTTTTCAGAGGGCGACGTGTAATTATTTTCGCGGTTCGGTTCAATTTTTTCAGATATTTAAACAAATTGCCGATGTCTCGAGCGAAGAATTCGAAATGAGCTTTTTCGCTTTGCGTTTTTGTTTCGCCCCGTTCTTTTGTGTCGCACGTCGTTGCATTGCGTCGGTGACATAATAATGAAAATAAATTTCGGCGATAATAGAAGGTCGATGTCGGCGAAATGACATCGAAGAATCCCATCTCGAATACGCGGGCCGTTTAAGGGTTACTCGGAGATAAAAGCTGTCATTTAAAAAGCTTCCCCTCGGCCGGAATCGGCAATTAAAGATAATGTAGCGTCCGACAAGACGACAGTAATAACCTGGTGACCTAACGTTTTGAAATGGAATCGAATTTCAATACGCGTCATTTTATCAGAATGTTCGCATCGTAAAAACCAAAATGCTTTCTCTCTCTCTCTCTCGCACACTTTTGCTTTAATAAATATGTATTTTATAATTCAATAAATATAAATAAACAACAAAATTTCCATCAAAATTCGCGAAACCAAAAGTAACAACTCGCCCTTTTGTTGTATTGAATTTCAGTTTATTTTCGTGGTATCAAATTATAAAGATCATGAAATTGCGTATACCCAATGAAAATGATATTAAATTTTATACGAAAAATATATATCACTGGCCAAAATATCATTTTTCATTTTTGCGAAATGTTTTATTTTAATATATATAATATTCTTATGAAAAACATTCCTACATATAAGCTTGTGAGAAAATGCTTGCGTATTTGCATTTGAATGAGACTTTTCTTTGGCGCCAAAAAGAGCTTTTCACGGACAGCCAAAACTGTTCCGTGAAATATAAGCGGCTGATAAATTTCTTCCTGTTGCGACCTGGGAGCAAAATGGAAAACGAAAGCCTTTCTAAAACTCGAAATGTATAAATAGGAATGTTTATGATACCTGAACATACTCGTACCGCCGAGAAATTGTACTCGCACACACATACATACATATGTATGTGCAAATTGAAGTACGTTCGAACCTTTGGGCAAACATGTGACGTTTACACTGGCACAAAGCATATTAGATTTCCATACACAAAATCCGAAAGCTCGCATTATCGCCGAATAAACAAATATATCAATTTCTATTTGTATTTTCAGCATCTTATCGCACGAGTCGCAAAATACAATAACGGAAAGCACAACAAGTTAATAATCCTCGTCGCGGGTTAAATTAGTATAGATACATACATAATTCATTTTGTTCATCTTCATTACAAACATAAATGTAATAATATGTATGTACATAGTACCTAAACACAATTTGTTGTATACTACATAATAATATGTGTATAGCGAACTAAAGTTGGCGTGTACCATTTTTCACTGTTTATTAAACTTTCACCTAATAAATGAAAAATAACTCTGCCAAGAAAACGCTAATTCATTTCATGAATAATTAACTTGAGATAATGCGCAGTTAATGAGGAATTTTTCCTATAGAGAAATTTTCGCTGAAATATTACGCACAAGGAAAATCCGAATTTTCGCAAGCGGTCTTTACACCTAGAGGTACCTTAAATGCGAGAGCTACGTAAATTAGCTTAAATTTTGGATACGAGTGAGTCGCTTGTTACACACATACATACATATGCACATCGCAATAGAGAGCTTTATAATACCCAACACGAGAGAGAGCAATCTCGACATTAATTTCGAATTCAAAATAAGATACACTTCGCCTTTTGAAAAGTCGTCGTATTGAGCGAAATTAAATTAATTTTAAGAGAAAGAAAAAATACGCGCACAATGCATTACATCTAATGCATTGTGCTGAAAAGCCAAAGATACGCTCTGTTGAATTCCATTAATGATAAAAATTCAATTTTGGCCATTTTGCTTTGAATTCGCGCTCTGTTGAGAATTTTGGTAAATATTTGAATGGAAATTTTATTATTAAATTAATTATTGTGCTCAAAGTTTACATTTAAACCGGGGACAAAGTGTACGTACGCGCGGAAAATCTTCAAAGTATTGTAGAGTGAAACTAACTATGTATAATATACATGGGTACATACAACTAAAAAAAATGTTATCTGGCTACATTTGCAATCAAAACTAGTGAATATACATAGTAAGAATTTTGCAAAATATCATTTGCTCCTCTGAAGTTAATATTCACTGAATACAAACAATTTTAAACGGAAACACAAAATTTTCAAATATACATATCTATAAATGTAGTGATATTTTCCCTGATATCGGCCTAGTGGATTTCACTTTCACGAAAATTGAAAATAGTATAATAAAATGAATAGATTATAAGAAAAGTGCACTATTAAGTGCACTTTCCTTCTGATAGCGCTTTAGTCTTAAAGCTTTCTCGCCATTGACGAATTGTAAGAAAGTAATTGGCCACGATATTTGAGAGATTGTGAAAAGCGGATGTCCAAACTGACTATTATTGTAACTGAGACTATTATTGTAAACTGACTATTATTGTGACTGAGATATTATTGTAAGACCTTTGTGGCACTGAGACTGAACAAATCGATGCGGTTAGTTGAGTAACTCCGGTCAAGTTTTCACGGCAAAACCGCATTTGAAAGTTTAGACACTTTGAAACGGTTCGAATCGTCTTTATAAAATTGATATCTGTGCGATGAAAGTTTGCGTTTCATTCCAATATTCTGCAATGGGAGAAATTTAATCTGGAAATTCTTAATGTGCGAAAAGCGTCAGGTATCGCGAACCCTGAACGAGTTTCAGAAAGTTTGCATGTGTGAAAAAACTTTTACTCTGCGAAAAAATTCATATGTATAACCACGCCCAATGCTTTTTTTTAATCTAGCAAAATGCTTCACCCTCAAACGACACGTTTTCATCCGTCTTGTGGATCTCTCGCTCCTAAATTTTAATATTTAGAAGTGAATCTCCTGCTTGGGCTTTTCGCCTTAAGATTAATAGCGCGCTCCTGAAAAGGTTTCAAGTCTGAAAACGCAACACGCCGATTTAGGTGAAGCTGTAAACTCACATAAATCTCCCGGCGAGACGATCGTTACAGTCAATGTGACAGATTCCACCCTAATCACAATCCAATCCTTCATTAGGCACGCAGAAATCAAAAAAGCATTTAAAATCAGTTTGATTTTATAATAAATCGACATCCTTCAGTGATTCGTGTTTTAGATATCCCGTATCCGTACCAGTCCACGTTTAGTGCAATATAATATTCGTGGTTGCCCCAATTAGATAATTTGCATTTTGCAGAAGTTGTAAATATAAATTATCGTAAGGTTATGAGTAAGGAGCACATTGTATCGATTTGACGTTTTTGCGTTTCTAATAACGTTTTGATTTATGCTAACAACGTAAAATTTAAATACGTACAAGCTTCGGCGTCACGTAGTTTCAATTCAATCTCGATTTCGACACGCGAAACCCTCATTATTGGCTAACGAAAAACAATCAACACTACATAGGATATTTATTGCTGAAAACTTGTAATTGGTTCGTTTTACTTTTATTATATTAAAATAAATTTTCAGCTAACTCAATTTCGAGCCTAGCGCTTCAGCAATTACGCCTGCTTCATTCCAACTTCACTCCACGCAGCAATTAAATTCAGAAATGCGAAGAAATTGCGGTAAAATAAATTAATTTTGGACCACCCTAATATTTTTACTCATTTTTTAACAATTGAATGGCTAAAGTTCATTCTTCATACAGTATACTATGTACATACATATGTACATCTAAATTTGATTTCTATTAAAAAATCAGATACAGGTCTCACTTTGTATTATATAATTATATACAGTGCCGTTACTAAGGGGTAGGCAAGTAGGCATTTGCCTAGGGCGCCGAAAGTGTAGGGTCGCCGAGGCGGAATCTTTAAAAATGCATTTTAAGCAATTTGTTACCAAAGAAGATATGCACCAAATGAAAATACTTCAATATTTTGCTGAAAAAGATCTCGGGGACGTTTTCCCAAATATAGACATTTTATTACGAATATTCTTAAAGTTCCCCACTGGAATTGCTTCGGCTCAACGAAGCTTCAGTAAATTGAAGATTATTAAAAATTATCGTCGAGCATCAATAAGTCAAGAAAGGTTTAATTCCTTTGCAATTCTGTCCATAGACTCTGGACAGAATTCCAAAGAGTATTTTTTATTTATTTAAAAAAAAGCTTTTATTGTTCTTATACTATGTTCACAATACATCTTAAATCTATTTTAATAGCTACTGGTCCAGTGACCATTATCTATTTTACACATTGTTCATTTTGTTAGTATTTATATGATTCTTTTATTTTAATGTTAGTGTTTAAAGAATAATAGGAGAAAGAGCTCAAAACCTATTTACAATTCTTATCAAATGTTTATAATATATTTTACATAATTAAATTAAATACTTACTTTTTAGAGTCGGCGATCTAAAGAAAATTATGTTTAGGTAATTTGTGTTTATACCTAAAGGGTAAAGACATCTTGCTATAATCACCGAGACCTTTCACTAATTTGTTAGTGTGGTTATTGGTAATTCTATCATAGAATCTACTGGTTAATCTGTTAGTGACATCTACGACTAATGGGATGTTATACTGGGAATGTAGTCTTTTTAGGTTAGTATATATGGGCGTGTTATAAATGATTTTTAATGATTTATTTTGGACTACTTGAAGCTTTGATTGGTTAGTATTGGAGGCATTATTCCATACGGGAGCAGCGTACGTTAGTAAGGGTAGTATGAGTGCGCGATATATTTTAATTTTATTATGTAGTGATAAGGCACTATGTCGATTGAATATAGAGTATATTGAAGATATGGCGCGAATTGCTTTGCATTTCGCCGCCTCTATGTGGGGCCCATCTCATTCTCTTATCGAATGTAATTCCTAAGTATTTTATTTGTGTTTGCCATTTCAGACTTTCTCCAGATGGGATTTTCAGATCTGAATTTGGTTTATGTTTTCGTACACTAAAGAAAATCGCGTCTGTTTTGTTTTGATTAATTTTAATTTTCCACTTAGTGAAGTGGTCCGTCAGTGTCTTTAAGGCTAGTTCAAGGTTTCTGCGAATAGCCTCTGGTTTGATACTGCTTGTGAAGCAAGCAGTATCATCTGCATATAGAGCTATGTGACAGTTTTTTTTGGGATGGGTATGTCATTAATATATATATGGCAAATAAGAGAGGGCCTAGCAGACTTCCCTGTGGGACCCCTGCTGAGATTGATTTCGGTGAGGATATTTCAGTATTTACGTTAACCACTAACTTCCTGTGAGTTAGGTATGATCTGATGATATGTATTAGGTAGTTCGGTACTTTGTTAGTAAGGAGTTTATGAATGAGTCCATCGTGCCAAACCGTATCGAAAGCCTTCTATGTCAAGACATACCATTCCGGTACTTCTCTTCATATTGAAGTTCTTTGTTACGTATTCGGTTAGTCTTGTTAATTGTTGGGTCGTGGAATGTCCGTGGCGAAATCCAAATTGTTCGTTAATCAATTTTTTGTCTAAAATCTTAAGTAAGCGAGTGTAAATGATTTTTTCTAAAATTTTGGAGAGAGTACAGAATAGGCTAATGGGTCGATAATTGGCTGGGTTTTTGTGATTTTTATCAGGCTTCGGAATCGGAATGACGTTTGCTGTTTTCCAGTATTCTGGGAAATATCCAGTTAATAAGCAAGAGTTGAATATTTTAGATAATGAAACTAGGGCTTTAAATGGAAGTTGTTTGATTATAACGTTATCTATTGCATCGCGTCCAGGTGCCTTTTTATTTTTTAAGTTACGAATTATATTTTGGATTTCACACGGATGGACCAATTTTATATTTTTAGTATTATTAGTAGCATTTTTAGTGAGGGTTTTGATGGACTGGTTGACTTTGTTATGCGTTGATTTGTGGTGGTAGTGTTGTGTGAGTGTGTGATGCTTTTGAAATGATTTCGATAAGAGTTC
Source organism: Parapsyche elsis (assembly GCA_022651745.1). NCBI lineage: Eukaryota > Metazoa > Arthropoda > Insecta > Trichoptera > Hydropsychidae > Parapsyche > Parapsyche elsis. The sequence continues at coordinate 1,997,657 of JAGVSN010000004.1, read as the reverse complement.
TGCTTTGTCGCAATCTCGCGTCACTGAGTTCACTCCATCATCTAATGGAGGAATCGCGATTTTGTCCTGCGAATTGATTTAGCTAATTTCCAAAGAGAGCCATCTACTGAGTTTAATTTTTCTAATTTTTTTTGACCATGCTTCATTTTAATTTGTTTGATTCTAATTTTGATTTGATACGTAAGTTTATTAATTAATGTTTTTTAATGCTGGGTCTTTCGAAGTGTGCCAGCTCTTACGGAGTTTATTTTTTATGTTTTATTAGATGTGCAACAAAGTCAGTTATCTCCAGTTTGTGTTCAATAAAATGTGTTTTTTGGTATATGGAGATGTTTGGAGTGCGTTATAGCGTCAGTCAGTTGCGTAATGGAGTTGTCAATGTCGGTTTTGTTTTTTAAGCGTGGCAGACGATAAAGTCGTGTGGTCTTGTATGTATGATTTAAAGTCTCGCCAGTTTGCACTCCCGTAGTTCCAACCGAATTTAGAAATCTCCTCGGGTTTCCGTCGATTGTGAAAAGATCGGGAGGTGATCTGATGATAGAGCCTGGAGGGCAATTGGTGGCGATACATGTGGGGAGTTCCTGACTAGCACGAGGTCTAGTGTAGATGCTTGTGAGTTATTTGTTGGAAAATGTGTGTGAGTGTCTGGATGAAGTAAAATTGTATCAGTTAGCTGAATGTGTTTAATAAGAGATGTGCCTTGTCGGTCAGTGTTTACGCAATTCCAAAGCGGATGTTTGGCATTAAAGTCACCAGCTACCACTACCGAACTACCCATGTTAAATATTTTGTTAAGGTCAGTTGACAATAATCTTTTTTTGGGAGGATTATATGTAGATGCTATTATATGAGGGGTATTGTTAATTATTAGTTCAATTGCAGTTAGTTCTAGATTGGTTAGTATCGGGTTATTACGCGAGAATGTTTAAGTGAGGATTTTATAAAAATTGCAACTCCTCCTCCGTGCTTTATTTCTCGGTCTTCCCGATAACAGCTAAAGTTAGGTAGATTAATTCGTACATGCGGTTTCAAGAAGGTCTCTGAGATTAAAACAATGTCAATATTGTACTCACCGATCGCCGACTCTAGTTCGCCAATCTTATTTATAAGTCCGCGAGCATTCCACGCGAGAATGTTCAGGCGCCTCCCATTAATCGAAGACATCGAGGTATTCAACCAACATAAGCGCCAGCTCAAGTTTGTCAGTGCAGCCGCTGGCTTTGATGCGAATCTCCTGTAGGATCTTTATCATCTTTTGGAGGGATGCAATGGACGTTAGGTCTGTTTTAGACTGAGTGATGTTGGGGATGTTTTCGGATGGCTGTGGTTTATTTGGGATAGTTGGGATTTTGGGCCTTAATAGAGGAGTAGGAGAAGTCGGTAATTTCGGAAAGTTTGCATCGTTAACGGCCGGGGTTTTTTTGCACCGCTGCTGGGGCTTTCCATGGGTTGGCTGCTGGCGCTCGATTCTTCCGCGCTTCCAGCATTTTAATATATTCCTGTCTTCTTGGACAGTCCTTGAAATTGGCAGGGTGGGGTCCTTGGCAGCCGGAACAGGTAGCTGGGGTTTCCCTGTCTTTTTTTGGGCAATCCATGGTGAGGTGGGTGCCAACGCATTTGACGCACCTGGCCGGACGATTGCAATTTTTTTTTGCCGCGTGACCAAAATCTTGACACCTGTAACATTGAGTGACAATTTTGCATTACTTGTATATTTACTGACACTGACCTTTGTGTAACAAATGTACCGGATTTCCTTGATCTTCTTCGGGACGACGGTCGGTTCGAAGAATACCAAGTACAACTCGGTAGCGTTGCTCCTTGGTTCCTTTGTTTTCATAGGGATGACTCTGGATACTGGGAATCCCTGCTTGGTGATGTCTTCTTTGATGTCAGCTTCCGGTAGTTTTGGCAAGCCGCGGATTACACTTTTATTATTTTATCCTCCTTCCTGGAGAAAGTGTGGAACTGTTGCTCCGAGCCAGTCCATTTCGGAGTTTGCAAAAGTCTTCAAGACTCTTACATTGAATTTGACATTATTGTTTCCAATATATGTCATGTTGAAGTCTTTGCAAACTTCCGAATGGATTCTGTCATGCTGCCGTGAGTGCCGGATGCTGACATGATAATTGGCGGAATTCTCCCTCCGCTCCTTGGGCTATCACTGACTTCAGGGAGTCCTTCATATCGGTTGTGTTCTTTTATTGGGGTTTGAGTAACATCTCGTGTGTCGATTTTGGCAGTCTTTTTTGGGAATCTGCCAATCCGTTTCCATGTCAGTATTAGTATTTGCCTTTTCAGACAATGATAAAGTGTTTTCCAAAGAGTATGAAATATGAATAGAGTATGAAACAGCAAAATTATTGAATTTCGATAAATTAATTGACATATTTTTGGCAAGGAGAAAGGATAAAATTTATTCATCTTTGCACATGTAATTACAATAAAACTACCTTGTAAATATACTCTAAAAATAGTGCCTTATTTTTATTTTTTACAGTAAAATCTAAACTCGTCTTTCAGGTATTCCGATTGATCCTAAAAATGAATAAAGCACGTCCTGGACCAGTCTTTAGAGTTTGCTAAAATTCCAGATCAGACGTTCCGTTTAAGTTGGGAAATGCGGGAAAAATATCATCTTTAATACTTATTATAAAAAAACTAAAAAACTTTATAGGGGGGGGTATATACATATGTACATAGACGTATATATATATACAGTGGAACCCCTATGAATCGTTTTTCAAGGGACCGTAAAAAAAAAAACGATGTATGCAGAAAAACGACTTATACGATAATGAAAAAAAAACGTGGGACAATATCAGCCATTCCGTTCCATTTCAAAAGTATAATTATTAAATTTAGATACTCGTATAAACTGCGAACGGTCATAACCGAACTCTTGGTTTTCAGCGCCTGAAAGTAATTTCAAACGTAGCGCCGTAATGCCAGCTAATTGAATATAAATTTCTGCGAGGGCAGTCGACACTCGCCCCTCTCCGTGAAAACTTTTATAGGATTCGAGTTCAGGACCTTACTTATGAATAAATATGGACGGCTTATTGGAATTCCAGGCGTAAGAGTATATGAAAAAATCGCCTGAAACTTTCGCATGTATGCTGTAAAGTCTATGTATGAAACTTTCGCATGTATGCGTTTAGTAAAACTTTTAGCTGAAAACGAAAAAATATATACATACATATGTACATATAATCGACCAAAATGAATGCAAAGTTTGTATGTGGATATATTAATTTATTTGCTTTTAAGTACACTTGAATGGCAAAAGTTTGACTCAAATTGTTACGTCTATAAAAGTAGATTTTATAAAATCAGTCTTGTTAGAAATGATGGCCAAACTATAATTCGTTGGAATGGTAACTAAAATCATGTTATTTACAAGAAATTAAAATTTTTATCTTAAATTAAATAATATGTACATACAAATATGTATAAAAAATGTAATAGATTTTTTCGAATACAATGGCTTGATTAGTTCCTCTTGGTTTTCTTTAACACATCAATTTTAATCATGTTATGATCAATTTTGATAAATTAAAACCAAAAAGCCTGAATTAATAATTAAATTGCTTTATTCGTATGTAATTTTTATCAAGAACATACAGGTTAGGGCCGTTAGGTTCTATATTTGAAAAAATCTACAACAACACAATAATTAATAGTAACAAGGAAAAACACGAGTATCCAATGTTAACTACATACATTTACGATTAATAACGAATAAATAAAAAAACATGTTATTTATTGAAATATGTTTAAATTTTATCATTATGTTAGACTTTCACAAAAATATTAATAAAACGGGTGAAAATATTTTGAAAACTTCTCCGAAAAAGATTTGAGTAAATATTTTTAAATTACTCAATATACATACATACAGTGACTGAATGAAAAATATTACAAACATCGTTGTGACCATTCCAATTACGCTAAGAGTTTAAACGTCAATAAACTCCACATAATACAATGTTCAATATTTATTTCCAAAATCGTACGAAAAATGTTAGAAATCTCAATTGTAAACATTTAGAAATGTAAAAAGTTCAACAGGCATTGTAAAATTATTAATACAATTTGTTTAAAAAAATGCATAAATTAGGATAATAATATTATATCACACATATTTTACAATTTAAGTTTAATTATTTATTATTAACTGAATAACAGTTCAGCATGAAAACACGAAATTAAACAATGCGGAATGCCAAAAAAAGAGTTCATATTCGTAAAAAATCATCATAATTTTAATAAATCATTTACACAGGTGCATACATAGACATTTATCATAGTACATATTTCACCTATTACAATTTCTCAGTACATAATTATGTACCAGGATTAATGTCAACATTGACATTGGCTGATATAAATGCTTTAAAAAAAGCCGCAATTAAAAAGACAGCTCAACAGCATCATTCAATTAAATGAAAACAACACCAAAATGAGCAAACACAGTGGATAAACATCACGATTGAAATATCTTCAATTGACGAATTAATAATAGTGTTATAAACTAAAGCACAAGTCGTCTAACACCACATTCGATACAAAACTTTGCTGTCTCAACAGGAAAATTAGAACCACACTCGTGACAAAACTTTGAAGCTCTCGATAGAGACATTATGCTGGAACAGGCCCTAGAACCAGGTCGCATCATCGAAGGCAGTGAAGCATCGGAGCCGCTAGAACTTAGCCAACTGTCGGCTCGCAAGTGCAACGGTTCATCTCGTTGCGGTGAAGGCGAAGATCGTTCCCTCTGGTTACGGGTCGGTGAAAGAGATGGAGCGTTACGAACTGGAGAGCGGCTAAAGCCACTCCGTTCTGGTGATGCGCGGTTCAAGCTGCTCCTCAAAATAATAAAATTCACTTTTAAATGCATGTAAAGAGTGATGTACCATAAACTTTTATATATATTATTTTATTATATACCTACATTTGACATAGAGAAAATAAAAAACTAACCTAGCATAAGCAGAATCGACAGCTGCATATTTAGGAGAATTTCCATATGCATCCGGGGATCTCTCGGGGCTACTGAATCTATCACTGCTTTTACGCACAACGTTGTTTTCTGCGTTTTCGGAATTATACCTTGAAATTTTGGCAGACTTCAAATAATTCAGCGTTGTACTATTCTTGTACTCACTGAGAGGTTTTTCTCTTATCCGCTTATCGAATAAACTCAATGGTGATTTTGATACATTTTCATCACAAAGCTTATCTATATCTTTGAGTGATTTCATGATATCGTCTTCTAACTTGGACTCACTGACTGCACGATCAGTTTTCACATTTGAATCGTGAACGGATTTAGACCTCGTGAATATAGGATGCTTAGAATTAGGTAAATTGCTATTATTATTTGGTGAATAGTTTACAGACGTCGACTTGTTGAACGGAACCTTTTGTTTCCTACCATTAGTGTCATTGTTTTTATTTGTCGAATCTATCTTATTTTTAAAGTTCAATCCGTCTAAAGAATCTTTGGTAGCTTTACGTTGCGGACTACTTTTTCTCAATGAATACACGTTTGGTAGTAAAGAAGTATCATCATCCAGAGACGACATTAGTTCTTCTAAGTCGTTGTAAAGAGTGTCTTCATCTTGCGATGACATTTTTGATGCCATACTTTGTTCTAGAGAAGTCATTATTTTATCGTACTGAGCGCTTAAATTGTCAATTGTAGGTGTTGTCGAGTCTCCGTTATCTGAATTCGTATTGTGTATCTTATTAGAATCGTTATAGGAGTCCTTCAATTTCAAATGATCAGTAAACGAACCAAATGTCATCGGAAGATTCTCAGTACATCGCAACGACTCGTTGCTACTGAGCAAATCGGGATTATCTAAAAACTTCCGTATACTCATTGGGAGCGGATGATCTTTGTTCATTATTCTTGGATCTATAAACGATTCTTGAGATTCTGACAAATTATTATTTATAATAGGATTATTTGACGGAAGTTTCTTATTATAATTATTTTCTTCTTTCATTTTGTTCATTTTTCCCACAGGTTCCAATTTGATAACATGATGTTTCTCCGTACGATTTGGAAACCTTTCTGTTTGATCATTATTATATTGACTAGTATTTAGCTTGTTGGTTTTATTACTATCTTTTGCTTTTGGTAAGCTACCAGTATTGAACACCGGTTTATAGATATCATTATTGTACATCGGTTTATTCGTCTTAAATGGAGTGCTTGTGTTGTTATTTGCTTTATTGCTATTGGAAGTATCGTTTCTTTTGACGATATCAGGAACGTATCTAGATTTTGACGGACTGCGCAAGGACTTTGTCCTTTGAAAATTCTGCGCTGGAACATTGTTATTCAACGCATGATCGTCTTTAGTCTTGAATAGTGGCGATCGTTGAACAGATTTTGACGGCAGTGGTGAAGGACTTCTCTTGAAATCCATATAAGACACTTGGTCTAATTTGGTTAGATTGGAAGAAGAAGCCATCAAATCCCGCAATTGACGCTCCGCAGCCACAAAAGGATCATAGGGATCGTTCACTCTAAAATGGTAAAAATAAGTAATGAATGATAACAAACTTAATAGTATTATTGAAGTATGAGCTGATAAACGTACCCAGACTTGAGACTCTGCTGTGAAGGACTTTCTCTATTGTTCAAATTATTTGAGCGAGATGACTTATTTATGAATGGTAAGTGTTTATCATCGAAATGATCATACCGTTTGCCTAAAAATAAAGACAACTTAATTTAATCTTACATGCAAATTATTATAATAAAAATGAATATGAATGTACTAACTCAGTTTACAATTATCATCGTGGGAACGATCGCTCACTCCAGAGTCTATCGATGCAGAACGACTAAGAGAATATTTTTCACGAGTTAATGATCTACAAATCAAAATTTTGTTAGACACCATAGTGATGCGATTTTTTTAAATAACAATAATATCTTACCTTCTACTTTTAACAGATGGAGCTCTATAAGAAGTACGAGCATTAAGCCTTTCGCGGGCCATTTTTACATCTTCGGTACCGGAAGAAGCACCCGGAGCTCTACTTAATTTGGTTCGTTCTCCACACCAAGCAACATGACGTTCCCAAGCTCGATGTCCAAAATTACGACCACAGTGAGGACAAGCAGAACTCTCAGCAGCGGCTAAAAGCTATTATACAACACACACGTGTAATGATATTTTCAAATAAAACATTGTGTATACAAAATTTAATGAAATAATACCGTGCTTTGTTTTGATTGAGTCCTTGTTTGTCTTCCTCTCGAGGCCATTTTGTTCGCTGGAGACATTTTATCTGTATCACGCTCTAAAAAGGGATTATTTTCTGGCAATCCAAAGTTTTTTGGTAAAAATTGTGCTAAATCTGTACCTATAAATAGAAAGAAATCAGATGTGTATCAATATTACACATTTTCAATACAATAATAAAATGTAGCACATAAGGAAAGCAGAATATTTCACTAGGTATGAAGCGTGCTGTATCGATACTCTTACATTGAATAGTCAACACAAAACAATAGAGCACACTCCATGTAACCGTAATCTAAAATAGGCATCTATGTATTTTTTTAATTTAAATACTCTGGAATGCGGTGGCAAACCTTTTCGCCTTTGACCTGAGGAATCAAATAGCTTACGCTTCTTTAAAGCAGCTTTCTGACATATGCGAGCATGTTTCGTTAACGATTCCGGTAGAAATGTTCGGCCACACACATCACACGGTACTAGTAAATCATCTACCAAGCCTGAAATATAAACAGAATAGTAATTAAAAGGAATCAATTCACACAAGACGATATCAAAAGTTAAATTATAGTTAAAAACTCACGAATTTCTTCATCTGGAGAATCGTCAAGATCTAATCGGAGTGGAGGATCTATTCGGGCAATATGAGGTGGTTCGTAAATACCTGAGCCCCGTATCGACCCTGTAATGAAAAATTATACTTGTTTATAAAAATCAACGATATATTCAAAAATAAAACTGGAAATTTTGTGAACCTATGTATACTGAGAAAACTATAAATTTTGCATAAACCTGATTTCTTACATAATATTATTTGTAGAATTAATTTGACGTAGGAGTACGCAATAAATAAATTCACAACTAATAATTTTTTTTTTTAAAAAATGTGTAGATGTGCCAAACCAGTTTGATCCATCAGTGTAGAAACCATTTTTTTGTAATCTAATTTATGTTGGTAAATTATTCTGCCTAATAATAAATGTTTAAAATCAAAAGATTTTATTTTAAAAACGATTTTCTAATTTAGATTTTAATTGTTGAATGTAAACTTCAATTTTATAAATATTTATATAATACAATTATGTAAATATGAGGAATTTTTTTATGTTTTAAACGCAGTTGATTCTCCTTCCACAAGAAACATTCCACATGTTACTAATTTACCTTGGAAACTCTGGAAGAAGTTTTCCATATAATTTATGGAGGTCACCTTTGAAATACTTTAACTTAAGTAAGATTAAATCTTAACTACATTTCACCGTTTATGTGCCATAGTTATCTCTTGCAAATATTCAAAGTCAACAATGTGGATGCGAAAATTACATTTATCTTATTAACAAAATTCCAATTATCCGACCAATTGAATACCGTGATAAAATTTAAATCAACTTCATAAATATTTATATGCTAATTAATAAGAGAGAAACCACATTTTTCACAGATCGATAATCACCAAAGGTCAGACAAGTGCCAAGACCAACAAAAATATAACCTGATAAATGTATACACTTTTATATGTATGTAGTTATTAACTAATCAATGAGACACAGAACATTAAAAAAGGAGTGCACACTTTCATACGACATTTACGAAATCGGTCAGGGTCGTCCTACATCTCTCGACGTGCACATTTAAATTTCAAATAAAAACACTATAAAAGTGGCAGTATGCAGTTCCACTCGTATACAGTTAAAAAGTGTAACATAAGTACATATCGCTTTAGAAACTTTGCGTTGAAATAATTTAGTTATACAATCGAAATCCCACCGTGAAGAAACGAGTAGATTTCCTTTTTGCAATTTTAGTATTGAAATGAAATCAGAGAAATGCAAATTATTTTATCGCGAATGAAATGAGATAGTCGAATAGTTCATTTTACGGAAGAAAATTGACACTCAACTTGTCAACCGAGATTCTAAATACATAGATATTTATTGAACCGTGAACAGTAATTGTATACGATTAGAAATTAGAAGTCGAAAACCGAGAAGAACTGAATTCTTCACACTTTTACGGGATAACAATACTTAATTGGGCTAATTAAGTTTTTAACTATCAATTACTGTTGTTTCAACTGACAAGAGTGACAGAATTTTTCATATTAAACCATTCGAAATAAATAAGCCTTGACAAAATTCTTAGAAATTCAATCTCCCAGAAACGTGAAGCAATCAAAAACCTTTTCAGTACCAATAGGAAAAATTCTTTGAATCTCCCCTTTTTAAGCCAAGTTATGTTTTAATGCTATTTTTCATTAAACCAAAATCTTTAAATGTTTCTTGGGAAATTCAATTTTATCTTTAAAGTCCAGGGGTGTCAATTAAGTCAACGATGGGGCCACACTGAATACCTTTTGGGAAGAACAGGGCTCTTAGCTTTCTCATCGATACCGAGCAAATCTTGAAGCTTTCCCTTCAGTACTTCCGGTTCTGGATTGCGCAGACGATGCGTCCTGTCCAGCGAAAGTCTGGAGACAGACCCACCAACAACAACACCCAGCAGCGACCGGTTACAGAAATACACCGCTCAGCGCACAGGAAATTCGTTTTTGTTCGTTTTTCAGAACCGAAATACAACCCAGGCGGATAGATCAGTGGGAAGAAGCGGCACTTGAGCTTGATTGACGAGCACAGACTTAAAAATATTGCTCGGGCGGCGAATGAGATTTAGATTCGAACGCGAAACAACAAACACACACTGTGTACTCTGGTTGAAAGGCGACCTGCTCGAACCGACGCTGACTCTGCTTCTGAGATTGCTTCTAAGTCGACGACTTGTTTTGATGGCGTCATCAGGCGGCAAATGTCAAAGATCCCAACGGGTCGAATCTGCACAGATATGGAAAATCCGTAGGCAGAGGATGATACCTACTCCGCGCATGCTAATCCATCGAAGAAAAGATAAGAACGCTAGTACGGCCGAGGAGTATAATATGTAGGTACAATGTCATCAAGAATCGAATAACGAACGTTTATTAGGTATTTCTGTGCATAATATGAATTAATCAAAACCGAATTGTAAAAGCAAGGGTAAATCTTCAGTTGTCGCATACTTAAAAGATCCTTGTAAAATCGTTAAAATGCTAACCCACATAGCATGACTGTCTCACTAATTTACAGTGTTAAAAATTCTAAGATCAATGTCAAATTGCTTTAGGTTCAATTACACAATTACAGCAGCGTTAAATGATAAAAGAAACTGTAGGAAAAACAATTGCGCATTGTTGTGCTATTGTAGGTTACTGTTCAGTTGTAATTGGATAGTCACCGAAGAAAACGTCAAGTTAAAATGATGCACGTTTTTACGGAAGTGATATTCAAATATGACGAGTTGCTGGCGAGTGTGGGCAAGATGAACCTATTTTCACATTGCGAAGGTGTCATGATACACGGCAGTTTGTTCTATGTTATGAACTAACTAGAAAAAAAATGATTAATACTTACATTGTATAATGAATCAAAAAGGGCCGGAACTGGTAATTATGTAATGCTTTATTGTAAACAAAATAGCATTTTCGTAACGTTGTGTATCGTTGTGATGGAAAAACCGGTTTCCGCTGAATAGGCTACATTTCGTCATAGCACAAAATCAATTTCATCATTATTTCATTGATGCTGGGTAGCAAAAAAAAGTGCAATAAAAAATAGCTATGATTAATTACTAATTGTAATGCATAAATTCACAATTTGAAGGAAAAAAATCACCGTAGCCATCGTGTGACCTTGAATTGTAAAGTTAAAATATTATCAAAATTGTTCTTAAGCTGTAATTCGTTCGGAAAGCAACGTAAAACATATAATTTATTATGCAATTATGTACATTAAAAATACCATTAAAAACAACCTACTCAATCGAACGATTTGAATGTTCGATATATCATACCGAAAAACTTGACGATAGAAATTCCAAACATGTCTATAACCTCTCACCTAATGCTATTTCTAAAATATTCCAATGGAAGACAGTTCATCGAAATTAGCATTATTCATTGGGAACATTCATTATGTCGAATGAAGATAACAACCGGTAGATTCTTCTAAATATGTACAATTTGAACAATTGAACTAGCGTTCTTTTGCTAATTATTCAAAGCGAATGGTCACATCGTTAAAGCTGTGTTATAAAAAAACTAGTAACTACCCGTTAGCAGTGTCATCGGGTGGTTAGCAACCCGTGTCATATATGTGTGTGAGAGTTAGTTAGGTTATGTAGTGTGAGCGCTGCGCGCAACCCGTGTAGTATGTGTCCAAGTAAGGTTATGTAGCGTGAGGCTACCCAGCGATTCGTTCAGTTAAGCAGATTTCCGCCATACTATAGAGTGGCTCATATACAGCGTTATGGTTTAAATCATTAATAACTTATTATTTTTTATTTCTCGTAAATTCAACACATTATATGAGAAAAGGTCAACGTTAATTCTTAAAAATGTATGCGCCACCTTGTATATGTACATACATACATACATATAGTAATATCGAAAAGACTTATTAGACATTAAATAAAAACATTTTTATTTAAATAACAAGATAAATAAGTTTCACACGACAACTTCATAAAAGGAATTCTCCACTTTGATTTGGTAGAACGGACGTTAGAAATCAAATATACGTAATCGAAAATTTCTTCCTAGTTGAGCAAAGTCAAAATCGATTTTGCGACTCGTACTTGTAGTATTGTTCTGAATGGGTGTAACTCGATAGTACTTGGCTAACTTAAATACTGATTGTCGTACCACCGTAGTCCTTTTTTTCAGATAAAGTTTCCTCAATCTTTCAATGTTCATAGCAGAGCTTTTGGAAGTTGAGGGAAGTAGTAAAACGAGCGGTATGTTAGACATTTTCAATTTTAAAATATGGTTCTTACAATAGAAAACTAGGTCAGGTGAAAATTTTCTATTGAATAAAAACAAAAGAAAATATATTTTTAATCATAGAAAAAAAAAAAAATTGGAATTTTTCTTATTTTTTAAATTTAACCCAAAATACAACCCACGCAAATTTATTGCTCCTCAATGATGGCGATACTGCGAGTCCGAAATAAAAATCAAAAACGATTTCCATTTGGGATGGTCTCCGTTTACAGCATCATCGAGATACAATACCGTATAACTTACGACCCAAAATTAAATTAAAACAAATACTCTTTAAACCAGTGGTCGGGAACCTTTTTCGAGCTAAGAGCCAAATTAGGGAAATCATTGTAAAATTGGTAAGTTTGGGAGCCGCAACATTTTCGGATTAATTAATCAAATGTTACTCATTTATGAAATGGATAACTCTACATAATAAATAAACTATCTTCATGATATTTCTCAATCTGACAGTTCATTACTAAAAAGTATTAGTTTAATCTTTAAAATGATCTTAAGGCTGGCTCACGCACACTTACCACACCTCACGTGATCTAATTGCGTGACGTGACGCCGTTGTAATGAATAGTAACGTGGGGTGTTGACAGTGTGTATCTACGCCATACAAAACCATACAAATTCATGCGTTTAGAATTTCGTTAGAAGACGCGTGTGGCGTGGCTTTTGGTGTGTCTGTGTGAGTCCTTAACGTTGTTTATAGCCATCAAGTTATGGAAATAGGATTCATTTTGATTTTGTGTAATTTGTGTCTTTAACGCAATACGTTGGATTGTAAATTTTCATACAAAGAGCCGCATGCGGCTCTGGAGCCGCCGGTTACCGGCCGCTGCTTTAAACCATACTCATCAATATTCCGAACGAACGCAAAAGAAAAACCAGATTCGAACGTGATCAAAATATTTTTATACTAACATTTAAGAAAAAAAAATACGAGCCAACATTTTGTTGTTTATTTTCAGTTTCAAAAAGTACTATGGAAAAGCGAGCGTTTGAAACCACTCAAAAAGCGATTAGTATTATAAAGGTGTAGGTGTTTAGAGTCAATTTGTTCGAAATGCTTTAAAACAATTCAACAATAATTGAAGCGGACAAAATTAGTACACAGCGTGACTAACGTTCACACGTAGGAACAATGGATACATATTATTCGCGTTTTACCTGTAATTTTCAAATAATATTATAATAAATTCTTATACATACATATATGTACATATGTACTTGTACAACCCCCATCCCTTCACCGTATTTCTCCAATCGATTGAGTGGACCATTCAAAATACGATTCAATTCCGTATAAACTCACACGAAAGTTGTTATATGTGAATGATTTCACAGCAGAGAAAAAAAAATTGCCATAATAGTTTTAAGTAGCATGCTTTTATTATACAATATTAAAAAAAAATTGAAAAAGGGTGTGTCAATGGGGTATTGAATCAAATGTACGCAACAGGTGGCACTCGAAACGAGGTATGCGAAATATAATCTCATTATTATTTTCGCAAGGTAAAAAAGCATACGCATATTATAACCAGATGCTGCTGGCCTAGTAGTTAAACATTCACAATTGATTATATGTAAGTGCAAAATTCAGAGGCATGGATCAATCGAGATCAATCGGATCCAACGTGGCTTTTTAGTAGTGAGTTATTGGGTGTTGAATTTTTCATAGAGCACGAGCGGTTATTGAGCCGTGTCTAAAAAAGATGTATTCGAACCGAAGTACAGCGAAGGTGGATACCGCTCTAGGGGGAGGACTTGTCAGTCTGAGGGACTGTTCTGGTGCGTCTGATACGTAAGATGGACGATGACTGTGTGTGACGATGGATTTGGAGCCTCCAGCCACCGGTGGTAGTGGTCCGGGTCTGCAACATTTCTATTTTAGGTGGCCTCAGAGGCGACCCACGCAACACCAGACAACCACGACAGACAATGGCAATGAGCCGATTCACCCAAAACGAATGCAGCCGAGGTGTTTGGTACCTGTCGTTGACATCATACAGTTGAATAACGCGCTGTCACCTCAAAATACCCCAAAAGCGTCGGGGAGGAAGTGCTAAAAATACGTCCTAATTGCGTCCCACCCACGATCGCTCGTGTTAATTACAGTGACGAATCGTTTTGCTCTTGCAGAGAGCTGTACTTTCGAAGAAATGGAACACACGCATATCTCACAAGTGCAACCATTTATTGCGCCGAGTATTCAAAGGTGTCGCGTGTGCCCGTTGCAAGAGAAAACCAAAGCATCAAAGATGAAAGGTTTGCGAAATTCGAATAAACGCCCCCACACAATACATCGTTTGCATCAGCGAAAACCTAGCAAGGGACACAATGCACTGGGCCTTTCTGAAAAGTGGCGCAAATCTATACATACATACATACATAAGTAAGTACACATTCTTATCGAAGACCAAACCCAAACGGATACTTTCTATCGTTTGTTTAAAAGTAGCGAAACAAGTTGCGACAGATGATCGAAAAAATGTCCATGTATGGTAGTTTGGCGAATGTAAAACTTGCGGGGTGCGTGCAGGGTTGCCAGATTTTTAAAACAGCATATCGGGATTTTAGTCAAAAATCCGGGTTAAATTTTACCACTCGATTGGCGATTGAAATATTGCGGGCGTGGCGTACGCAGGCCTGGGAATTCGGGAGTACGGGAATTTCCTATTGTCGCCTATTGCACCTTGTGCATTTTTGTTCTCTGAATTACACTACCCAGCCGCCCACTTACTAAGCGTTCAAAAACTGCAATTAAAATAATAATGTCTTTCTTTGGTCGATTTTAAAATTTTCTGTGCAAATCGGGTATTACAGACTGTATCGGGAGTCGGCATTACAGTTTATAAATCGGGACATTCCCGCCGAAATCCAGACGCCTGACAACTCTGGGTATGATTGTAGCACATGTTTCAATTACCATTGGTAATTCTTCCCGTTGATATCCAATCAATAAAATGACATACTCTGTCACGTTTAGTATAAAACTATAAAAAAAAATCGGTTAACTTTAACTTAGAAATCGATTTTTTAAACTGGTTTTATCCGAGCCGGGTTCGAGTTTGACAGATTTGTTTGTTTCGTCGTGGGTGCGTCCCGCTTAAATAACCGTTTCAATCGTTGGAAATTTTAATAATCGATTATATTTTAGCTAAAATCTACACGCCCTGTACTCTTACGCTCGCGAATACACAATAATACGCAGTTGCTTATTAAATTAACCACGAGCAGTGCTTATGGTTAATTTAATAAGTGGTCGTATTTGCGTAAATATTGTGCGGGACAACGAGAGTATGTATGTACTTGGGTAGTTGGGTACATGTGTTTTAAATGGAAACTTTGACTACGTGAGACTTGCCATCGATTCGGACAAATGGAAGATTTATTGCGTGCGTTTACATTATGTGGATGCATGTTTCGAAACATGTAAATTTGAAAAATGTTCCAATATCCCATTCGTTTTCCGGGGCCGTACAATTTCACGGAGTACTATGATTATGCGAGATAAATCAAATGCAATTAAGTGCATCCGATAAAATTGGTTGTCGGAAGCGAGTTCGAACATTTCGAGTGCTTTTATTATTATGATGATTCGCTGGCCGACAGCCAACAAAGGTTGCCGACTGCTGAAACAAACAAATTCTACGCATAGTGCGTCCACCATACGTCACATTACTAAATACTTTTTGTAATATAATCCTGTAAACACAACATTTCTAATGACTAATGTACGATTAGATTAATTTTATCAAGTTAATCATACATAGCTAGCGGCAATCGTGAAAGCTGAGGCTGCACGTACTGACTCAGTTTATCAAAATAAACCAAATTGGGATCAAGTGATCCGCTATAAATGTAATTACATTATACGAAGGCAGACGATATTTTTCAATGGAATACACTATAAGTTACATACATGTTTGATGTTTTTTATTGGTGCTGTTCAAATGGTAAACCATTAATTAAATTCGTGTCTGACACGCACAGTATTTTGCATAAAAATGGAAATTTTAGTTTAGTAATAGACGACAACAACACTGTACCTACTTGTATGGCGAATATATGGATGTAGATAGTATGTACGTCAATGTGCAAAAAAATCAGTGTGTAAATCAATAGAGTAATCACGAGGTGTCAGTACTTTTGGTCTAATTTGCAACTTCGAGTGTAAACGAATATAACGGAATATAAAATTAATTTGATTATTGTACCCGAACCCAAGCTCGGGGGATTCTTCATGACGAATCAACTGCGGCAAATGAATAAATGAAGTATTTTTGTAAAACGTTTCATTTTTGACACGCCGACATCAAATTCTAGGTTAGATAAACATCGAAATTATTTTGTACAATTTGACACTATTTTTTCACAAACACATTGTTTGTATTATCGGGAACGCAACCCCGATACGGGCTTACAAAAATTCTAACGACCGAAACAAAATCGATGATGACGGCACAGACAAAACTGGATATCCAATAAAATAATTACAACAGCAAGTCAAAGTCCAAAATTTAAATTTGCGGTATAGTTACATTTTTCCTGAATGTTATACCGTAAAAGTTGAAATAGTCGAAAAATATAAGTAAAATCCGAGTGTACCATCGACCAGACGAACACGTGGTCACCTCGCGCTGAGAGCACTGATGATTTTCCGTTCTGTTTGACAATTTGTGACGAAAACGATCACGTGGGTTGTCGAACGAAATCCTTGAAAGTGCATGACCATAATACGACAACCGACAAACGATTCTCAGAGATTTTTTGAACACACGAAACTAGAGAGACACCTCTGTGCCTATAGTGCCTTTTCTAGACTACCAAACAATCCACATTGTTCCATTTGCAGACAAGAAGCTGAATCACACATGCAACATAACAGCAGTATCGCGATAGCTTATCTGAAGACTGGCTGTGCTATTTGGGGTACACTTACGAAATACGCATAGGAGAGACATTATGCAACTGTGCAATAATAACTTCGATCCAGCGATGCAAATGGCATCCGTAATTCTATTCTTGACCGTGGAACGACATGACTTGTAAGAACGTTTTTATCGTTCTGACCCAACTCCTCCGACTTCCGATGACCTTTCGTACTTGTGTATTATTATTTTAATTAAAACGTCGCACAGTGCATTATCATCTGCATACGACAAAGACCCATTGGGGACAAGAGCGTCTCCAACCAAGGTTAATGTTTCAAAGTGGTTCAACGAATTCATCGAATTTAATGGAATTTTCCATGCAGTTGCATTTTTCCTCAACGAACGGCCCGAAGGCGACTCGTCGCAACCATGTTGGGAGCTGAAAACCTGTCAGCGGCGCAATAACGGTACAAACGAGCTGAGGAGAACAACACGACTGAAACTTACGCTAGAATGGTGCTAAAAGTGCGAATTCAACACTGAAAAATCAAAGTATGAGCGATGTCATCGGAACATATGGTCGATTGCGTAAAAACACCATAAACAGATGCGAGCCGCTAGCGAGGACAACGCGACGGAGTACAGTACACGCCAAATGTATTGGCCGTCGGAAAATTAGAGCACAACAACTGACATTGCCGAGATTCATAATAACTGTTGCGAATTAGATAATCGACTCTTCCGGATTGATTAAGTTAAACTTGACACATAGCATTGTTTAGTCATGCTTGGTCTATAAGGAATGGATACATTTTAATTAATCGTAAAGAAACAGCTAACTTGTACACAACCTCCAGGTAGGAGAAACTAAAAATGACTGTATATGTTCATATAAAGGCATTCCAAATGACTGCATGTAAAGAAGAAGAAATACAACAAAGAATGAAACTAGGATGGAGCGCTTTTGGAAGAATGAACATAATTTTTAAATCAAACATTCCGCTATGCTTAAAAATAAGGGATACAACCAATGCGTACCGCCAGTTATGACGTATGGATGTGAAACGTGGATGCTGAATTCAATAATGTTACGTAAGCTCCAGTGCACACAGAGAATCATGGAAAGATGTATGCTCGGTATAACAAGAAGAGATCGCAAGAGGAATACGTGGCTAAGAACGTTGCAGATATAGCGGAACGTGGCTGGAACACATAGCGAGAAGAATGGATGGCAGATGGACGCGAAAAATGCTGGAATGGTATCCAAGAGGATGTGAAAGAAAGCAAAGTAGACCGAGTGGACGATGGGCTGATAAATTGAGTAGAATGTGTGGAGTCAAGTGGATGCAGATTGCTCAAGCCAGACGGGTATGGAAGAGGATTGGAGATGCCTTCAACCAGCAATGGATGGTCAACGGCTGAAAAGGATGATGAAGGACAGTCCCGAGTCTTGTGCGTTTACTACAAATCGAACAGTGCTCTAACGTTTAATTTTTATTTCAATTTATTGTGTCGAATGTCTTCTGGTTTGACGTGCACTGTATAAACACCGCCGAGATGTTCGGAAAAACAGTGTAAGCAAACACAAAATCATTATCATCGGGTAGTTCCGTGTAAAGTTTGATCCATACCTTGTGCGTCACCCTAATCACCAAGGAGCATAAAAAGCGTGGGCAACACACAACACTTCGATTGCTATCCACGAACACAGGATATGGCTAAAAAAAATTAATAATTCATTGCTGTGATAGTTTTTGTCGAAAACACTAATAAAGACTCGAAAAAATATGTATGTATAGTACTAGCGAATGTGAACTTGTGGTCGTATGTGCAAATTGCGTACTTGCACGCATGTCTGGAACAATATGTAGTTCTGTTGAATGTTGTCAGGACGTTGACTCCCCTACTCGGTTCTTTCAGTAACAAAAAACATCAATGTGACTCAACTTTTTAGTATCGATCAGTAAAAACGTGATATATTGAAGGTTGCCCCCTGTATGAGATGTAAATATCTTGCATGAGTGGTGAAAACACTGCGTGAATTTGATCGCATGTCAAGAAATCAACAAGGAATTTCGGTTCAAAAATAAATTATATTCATACATTTGACGTATACATGCTAGTTAGCTAATATTAGCGTGCAACAACAGAATATCGTCAAAAAATATTACGCCATTGCAAATAGCCACGTATGCATATAAAATACAAAAGGAAGAAAATTAATCTCACTATTTATGTAGTATTAAACATACATATGGCAGTGTAAATTTCATCGGCATTGTTTGTAGAAGAACTTGTGTAAATAATATAAAATTGCTTCAATTTATTGTAAACTGTCGTTCAAATTAAACTTTTGAACGATCATCGTTCAATTGTATGTACAATGCCAAAGTCAAATTGCAAGTCATAGTTAATACAAAAACAGAAAGCGTGTGCCGCAACCAACTAATCGACTGTTTTGGTTTTAATCAATTTATGAACTTGTCCAGTTTAAAAGAAATTTTTATCGCTTTCATTTTATGGTTGTTTTTATACGCCATTGAAATACACATTTTCAGGTGATTGAAAGATAAGGCAAAGTCGGCAAAAATAACCTTACATTTATACCAATAAATTGATAATTGAATCGGTTTATATGGCATTTACGAGACTAAGAAGTCAAAAGTCGATTGGAAGAAGACGACCTTGATCGTTTTTAACAATGAAATTACTCGCAAATTGAAGTTGAATTCGCAGTGCATTTTATTTACCACAACATTTTTCATTCGACGAATATATTACCGATGATTTTCGAAGCGGTTTCACGACACAGAACCGAAAAGATTCTAAGCAAGCAAAGCGGTTAATGCGTTCATAAAATAAGATAAATATTGACCTTACACGTGTGCCGAGGTACACACATTCTTCGCAGTATATCGCTAAGTGAATATTCAATGGTTAAAATATATTATTACTCAACTTTGTACCGGTGCGGTGTGTAAAAAAATTAATATTCGCATACGTATCTCCTCGCGTAAAAATATACATACGTATTCGGGTTTAATTAGTCTGTTTTAGTTCGTACACAATGTAGACATACGACGTGGATGGATGTATTATACATACATACAAGTACATCGTGACTTATTATTAATTCACACGTATATCTACCAGTGAGCGAATGCATGATATAATCGATAAATATAAACCTTTATAAGGCTGTGTGTGGCATTCAATTCAAAGTGTAATACCATTAGAAATAAGCATCAGTACAAAATAATAAGCAGTTCGTGTTTGTCATGTGTGTCTGCTAATCAAGGTTTAAAAACAATGTTGATTTTATTAACGAAACTGGTCTCTCCTTTTTTAACGGAACATACATATGTACATACATACATACATACATATGTAGAATGTTATCAAAAATAAACTATCTATTTTTAACTGCTGTCATGATCTTTTCTTATATGCAACGCGCAGCATGGAATACAATGAAAGTGAATTTATACATTGTTTATCGTATCATAAGAACAAAAAACGTAATAAAAAACTAAACTATTTTAAATAGGGCAATAAATATCCAAGATAATTCATTGAATCGCATAAACGACAAAATTGTATTATATTATATTTTATTTTTGGACAAAATAATGTTTCCGAGTAATGAGTCAAATTGAAAAATCAATCAAGAGTCACTCAGTCACTTTGGATCAATCAAATTAGATGGAATTTGCGATATTATGTTACATTAGTATTGCCCATTGACGATTAATGTGTGTTTAAAATTTACATAAGAGCGAGCTTACAATAAATTGAGGTAACTGTGCACTGTGTGCACTAAAACAAAAACACAAAAGAAGTACATATTATGAGCATTCCCAAACGATAAACAGACAAACTCAAGACTTTAGACATATCGCGGGCTGAGGATCATCATATTCTATGTCCGATTGTCCACCTTTTATGAAAAATGAGTTCATCGTTTTCACCATCCACTTCTGGGTAAAGGCCTTTCCAATCCACTTCCATTCCTGTCTCTAATTCATCAACCCATCGTACACTTGGTCTTCCTTCCTTTTTTTTCACATCCTCTCGGATACCATTCAAGTATTTCTCACGTTCAAAAATGAGTTATGAATGGCAAATTATTCTACTTCAAAAAATCTTCTTGCCTGCACTTATATTCCATGTTCACGATAATTCTGTAGTTGGTAATTTAAAGAAATAAGTTAAAAATAATTAAATAAAGCTCCTTCGGTTCAACTTATTCCATGTTCGTTACGCGATCAGGATCTAGTATTTTTGGACATAGAATACAGGGATTCAGCATAATGGTTATATAGGGAAATTTTTAATTAAATTAAAACAACTTACGACTTATTTTTAAATGTTGAAAGGATTGCATTATTTAAAAAATACGAGCTCTCAAATTTAATATTAGAATGACTAGTGTAAAATTTGAAAAAGTGGACAAAGAATAAAATCATCCTGGGGCTCGCGATATATAAAAATATAATGGAAGATCAAACGGTCAATGGGCCGACATTTCATAAGAATGTGTGAATTAAAATGGATGCAGATTGCTCAAGACAGACAGGAATGGAAGAGGATTGGAGAGGCTTTCATCCAGCAGTGGATGGTGAACGCCTGAAAATGATAAAAAAAAAACAACAACAATAAAAGTACAAAACTGCCACTTTGCTACCAAATTACTTATAATAGGCGGCAAAAATTTGAAATTCAACAGTCGCAACAACACAAAAACTCAACCATTTAACTTCTATTGAAGTTGTGAAACACGACCTTAGATAAGACACAATATCGTCGACACACATTGGAGATTACCATTGAGACGCTTTGTTTCAATGTCGATTACAAACACGACGCGTACATATGTACATACATAAACTGAGAGTATTTCACACGAAAAATCCAACATTGCACCCACTCGACATTATGCAAATTTGAACCGATTGGCGAATGGGCGTAATACGTGTTGATTCCGTAGATCGCGCTAATGCAAAAGCGTGGACACACATGATGCGATTTGCGCAACGAGAAGGGGCGTGTTTGGGTTGAAAAAAGTCGACACAGGTAAATCGCAGGTGGCTCAGGTAATCACAGGGAATCCCTCACCTGTCAGGGGAATTTCCATGGTGGCAGGCGAGTAGCCACCCGGGGCTCCCATGTCTAA
Source organism: Parapsyche elsis (assembly GCA_022651745.1). Taxonomy (NCBI): domain Eukaryota; kingdom Metazoa; phylum Arthropoda; class Insecta; order Trichoptera; family Hydropsychidae; genus Parapsyche; species Parapsyche elsis. The sequence goes on along the minus strand of JAGVSN010000004.1, from coordinate 1,975,487 downwards.
ATGCGGTTGCTATGGTAACCTAGGGCACGCGTTAACTTATTCGCCATTGGATGTGCACACGTGCGACATTTGCGCGCGCAAACCGATAGACTGACTGTGACTGTTTGACTCGACTCTAGACAGTAAACACATACATACATACTGTGTGAGGATGGGGGAAAGGGGGGAAGGAAGGGCGGGGGGAGGGTATGTATGTGGTAACTATTAGCAGCCTCCCGATAACCGGTTAACCGGTCGCACTTTCAAACGGTGGCCGTTGATTGCGTGTTGCCGCCGTTTGTGTTCGAATCGGTGTTGTCATTTGTTATTGAAGTCTCTTCTTCTTCTTTTTTCTTCTTCTTCTTATTCTTCTTCTTCCGAAGATGGAGTGCTTCAATGTCGAGTGTTGCCTCTTCACTACTTGACAAATATTTTAGCGTTTGGCATAGTGAAGTAGCTAAGGAAAGGTACTCTCCAGTGGTTTCCTTTTGCCTTCTAGAAGGAAGGAAAGGATAGAAGGAACTGACAATAATTTGGTAGGTAGTATGGAATTCGGGGTTGCCAGATTTTTAAAACAGCATATGTATCGGGACATTAATCAAAAAGAACAAATAAAAAAATGAACTTTTCTCCTCCGGGTTAAATTTTACCATTCTCTTCAACCTTTTCTTCTTACTTTTGTGGGTAATCGGTGGACCAATGGGTTGGGGTTGGCAGCCCTAGTACCGGCGACCGTGTGTCACACAGGACACTCCCACTCGGTGTCCGTCCCTCACACATTAAAGACAACCGAAATGTCCGCTGCGTGTTCTTCCTCAACCTTTTCCCTTGCACTCCTACACTCCCATGTTTGGGAATTTTCAGTCACACTCAGACATTTTAAATGTTTGTTCTAGGATTAATGAAGGGCTTATCTTTAAATAAATAATTAATTATTCAAAACATTAGAAAAAAAGCAACAAACACGGGGCGATTGAAATATTGCGAGAGTGGCGTACGTAGGCTTGGAAGTTTGGGAGTACGGGAATTGTAAGATCAGAGCTTCTCGCGTCACCTATTGCATTTATGTTTTCCGATTCTCTGCCCAGCTGCCCACTTACTAAGCGTTCAAAAACTTCAATTATAATAATAATGTCTGTTTTGTACTTGGCAGCACTAATCTTTTAATTGGTAAAACAATTTATATGACAAAAATAATTTATGTACTAAAAAATTCGAATATAATAATGAACAGAAGCAATTTAAATACAGGGCGTTTGGTCATGTGCCATTTTCGTACTTCGTACATTCGTACATATTTGTCGGTAAAGTTTTACTTATGGCCACGACCCCATATGACTTTTGAATACTTTTGACAGCTGTCATTAATTTGTTCTTGTGATCGTTTTACAAAAATAAAAATGTTGCAGAACAGTGCCGTTTACTTTTTTAATCATATTACTGTGAGCCTATTTCATGTTTATTTAAACAAACTCCTTGGTGTTAAATGTAGGTTAAATAAGAATTTTTTTTCAGAAACTTTTTTGGGGTTCCCAAAAACCATTTGCTATTATCAAATGCAATAAAAGCACAACAGTAGATTCCAAAAATGACTATCTAATAAAGGACGAACAAAATGGTGTTCGAAATATCATACTCCATCACACCAAAACCAGGTCTGTTTATATAATAATTTTATCAACACAGTTATATAAATTACAGTAATGATTTTTAATAGGAATTCCCTTTCTCTCGATATGATGTCAGCTTTAGTTGAAGCAATCACTAGCAATAAAGATGATCCTACACTAAGAGCCATTGTACTCTCTGCAAATGGTAAAGTGTTTTCAGCAGGTCATAATTTGAAAGAGCTTGTAAGTTATTCATTAATATAGACATTATTATTTTTTACGAAATATTGGTTTAAGTTATATTTTTATAATTTTAGACGGTTGACAAAGGAATAGATCATCATAAAACAGTATTCCAGAAATCTACTGAGCTCATGACATCTATAATAGCTTCACCAGTACCTGTAATTGCCAAGGTATAAAAACTAATTTACGTTTTTTAATATATGTATGTAGATGTGAACTAAACTTTCTTTTTCTTTTAATGTTGAAGATCAATGGATTAGCAGCTGCTGCAGGATGTCAACTTGTAGCAACTTGTGATATTTTAGTGTGCTCTGAACACAGTTCATTTTCTACACCTGGGTATAACTGAATTTTTCTATATGTAATTTTCAAATATTAGTTGGTATGTTAAGAAATTTAAAATTAGTTTAATTTATATTAATATTAATAAAAATTGTGCCAGCAATTGCGGTTAAACAATTAATAATAATAAATATAATTTTTAATAGATTAAATTAATGGAATTAAAATTTAAAAAATTTTTTTGTGTATATTTTCAGTGCAAATTTTGGAATTTTCTGTTCCACACCGGGAATAGCAATAGGACGATGTGTTTCAAAAGCCACTGCTATGCATATGTTATTGACAGGTATTTAAAAATGTTAAACTTGTAAAGTTTTAGTCATACATATTTACATCCATTAAAATTTAATGAAACATCATACAGGCTTTCCACTATCAGCCGAAGAAGCTTATAAATCTGGCTTAGTGACTAAAGTGGTATCGGAAGATCAATTAGACTTGGAAGTCACTAAAATTTGTGAAGCAATTGCAGCCAAAAGTCGTAGCGTTGTAAGTCTTGGAAAAGAATTTTATTACAAGCAAATGTCTCATGGTATCTTTGATGCATATAAATTGGGAGAAGAGATAATGGTAAAGAATATAAATATGCCCGATGGTCAAGAGGGCATTAACAGCTTTGCTCAAAAGAGGAAACCTAAATGGTCATGATGTAGAATGAAAAATGTTTGAATGGAAACTATATTTTTATACAATTTTAATACCTATACATATGTATATTTTTCTACTTGAATAAATTTTATCCAACCGTTAATCATATATAGGTACATATATAAACCTCATCGTTTTATTCACCCATTCATTTATTTTGAATGTGTCATTAAGTCACGTACATAAATATTTGATTTCATATCTCTGAAACTAAACATAAGAGTAAAACACACATGTTACTCTCTTATGATTTAAGATTAAAGTTCAAAATGTATATGTTCCTGTGATCAACTGCATTATTAAGTTTTTAATACATTTATTGAATATATTAATAAAATCTAATTAAGAATCATTGATTTCATCTGAGGAAGATTGACATACGTATGTGTAATTATGTATTTCTCATCTGAGGAGCACAAAGGGTCGACGATTTTGCGAAAAAGAGTTATGAATGCAACTTTGTTGCTCTTTAATTATTCTATCAAGTAGCACATCCAAATGACGTCACAATATTTTTCAGCATCACAAAGTACAAAAGTTCTAAATATTCTTGGAGCACACAAGTGACAAGTCTGGACTTTTTGCATGTAATTTGAAAAATGTACTAGTGTAAATTCAATAACGAAAGCATCTAAAAATCTAGAGTACTATGTACAATTATCATATTTATATCAAATTCCCCTGATTTATGATGACCAGTTCAAACTTTAAAACTGCTGCCCTGAACAATTTACTATTTTGGACATGTCACCTTTGTGGCGTGAGTACGTGATATCTACCTACTTGAATGAAAAGGCCATAAGTAAATAAAAGTACTGAAGAGATAAGGTATTTATTATCAATATTCATATGAAAACACGATAACTGTATAATGCACCCTATTATAAACATTGTGAATACTTACTTACAGGCAAGTTGTATATCAATCTATATATATTTAAAAAATCTAACTGTGTTTAAGATTAATGATTACTCAATGCAGGTGAAAAAGATTGTACAAAAAAAATTTCAATGATACACTGAACAACCGTTACAATAGATTGATTTATTAAAAAACATTGCTTTTATTGTTTATGTACAATATTGATTTTATAGGACAACGAAAAAATATTATATATGTACACCTGATTCTCTTTTTGCACGGTTTGGAAACATGGTCCAAGAAAACGGACCAATTATTTTTTTTACACCGACTTCTTTGTTTTAATACGGTTACAAAAAAATAAAAAGAAAAACGGCAGTATTATTGTCAAGTAGTGACACTGAATGAATATATTTTTTTGTATCAAATTTAATTTAAATCGAAAACCATGTCAATTTAATACTTCATTATGTATGTAACTTATGAAAATATTTTTATATATAGATAAAAGATAAATTCGATTTATTTTTGATTTCGAGAATTTTTTTTTGTCGATGTATGTACATATCTATATTTTTACGTTTTTTTGCATGGTAGTCCCTGGAATGTATCCCCCGTGCAAAAAGAGAATCGGGTGTACGTAAAATATGTAATACATATTATCAACGTAAACCTAAAATTAAATAAAGAATATATATCCTGAAAATATTGAATTTCAGGCAAAAATAAAAGAAATTATAACTAGCATTGAATTAGTCACAATTTATTTTCACAAAATTTAGCTCACAGTTTATTCGAACATTATTTTAACGAAGCATTAAAAAACGTATAATTTTTACTGATGTAAAAAGTTTACTCTGAAAAACTGTATAAATATACATAGAATTAATGGAGCAAATTACGAGTCATTTCCATTTTTACCATATTTGAACATTGCAATGATCAATAGAACATTGCAAATTTCAAATATAACAATGAAATCACGGCAAAACGCCCCTTAATATTATCAGTTCAACCCTAAATTGGAATGGTGCTCACGATTCAACACGTTAAGATAGGTGGTGCTAGTGGTGGATTACTTTGGTAATGACTTTCGTGTCGAATGTGTGCATTTTAGATATGCATCTAATGCAACTTCATTTTTTCGCCAGCTCGTTACAGAGCCAGTCTAATCCCTCATACAAACCTTGACCCTGAGTTGCACATGTAGCTTGGATATACCACTGAAATAAAAAAAATAACTAATTATTACTACAAATTCAAGACGGTAATGGAGCAAAAGCTCAATACATAATGCGACTTACATGACGATTCCTGAGATTATTAAGGTTGAGTTTATTAGTTAATTCGGCAGCCGTCATAGCATTTGGTAAGTCTTGCTTGTTTGCAAAAATCAAAATCACAGCATCACGTAGCTCATCTTCTTTTAACTGCGGCAATAACAAACTGGTTTTTACAAAAACCAAAACAATACAATGTTACGGTTGAATTACTTTCATATTTACCATGTTCGCCAATTCATTTTCGGCTTCGATTACTCTATCTCTGTCGTTGGAATCGACAACGAATATTAGACCCTGTGTGTTTTGATAGTAATGACGCCATAATGGTCTGATCTTGTCTTGACCGCCCACATCCCACACGGTAAAACTAATATTTTTATATTCTACTGTTTCCACGTTGAAGCCAATTGTAGGTATAGTGGTAACAATCTCGCCTAGTTTTAGTTTGTACAGAATGGTCGTTTTACCGGCGGCATCCAATCCAACTGAAACCAATTTCATTCAAAATAAATATATATACATAAAGATATCCCATATCTCATAAGCATGAGTTCAAAAATGATAACAGAATATTCCACGAAAAAAAGTTTGGTACCCAATTTAACTGGATATGAGGAATTTTTTGGTACCAATTGCACTACCACAGAAATAAGTAGTAACCGTATAGTTTGAGAGGACTATTTTATATAATCAACGAAAATTTTCTGAAATGATATTATCATCCATTTCAGCTGTTCACCATCCACTACTGGATGAAGACCTCTCCAATCCTCTTCTATTCCTGTCTGTCTTGAGCAATCTGCGTCCACTTGACTCCACACATTCTTCTTAATTCATCAGCTCATCGTCCACTCTGTCTATTCTCACGTCCATCTGCCATCTATTCTTCTTGCTATGTGTCCTAGCTACGTTTTTCATACGTTTCGCTATATCTGCCACTTTGTTCATACTTCTTACCCATGTAAATATTCCTCTTACGATCTCTTCTCATTATATCGAGCATACATATTTTCATGCTTCTCTGTGTGCACTGGATCTTGCGTAGCATTCTTGAATTTAGCATCCAAGTTTCACATCTATACATCATAAACGGCAGTATGCATTGGTCGTATGCCTTCGTTTTTTAGCATAGCGGGATGTTGGATTTAAAAACTATATTCATTCTTCTAAGAAGTGTGACTAAAGTAGCAGATATAAATACCGGAATGGTATCCAAGAGGATGTGAAAGAAAACGAGATAGACCGAGTGGACGACGTGCCGATGCATTGAGAAGAACGTGTGGAGTCAAGTGGATGCAGACTGCTCAAGACAGACAGGAATGGAAGAGGATTGGAGAGGCCTTCATCCAGTAGTGGATGGTAAAGGGCTGAAAATGATGATGATGACTGAGTATGTACTAGAAATGATTTCGATTATTTTTCGATATAATGAGTCATACTAATGAATACTACATAGTGTGACGTGTATGTATTGACGCGTCACACACACACACATGCACACACACGAGCGTACACACACACAACTGACAGATATAGAGGGGGGAGGTGGGGGGGGTGAGGGGTATGTGAAATTTTTCAATGCTACGTCTTTGTGGTGGTAATGTTTTCCTCACCCATGAGAATGCGCATTTGCTTCTTGCCGAAGAGGCGCGTGAACAAGCTAGAGATGGTAAGACCCATCTTGCGTGACGATCTGTGGCTGTGGATGAGGATCTGAGGATCTGATGACGGTTGACAATTAACGGTTGACTCTTGACTCTTGACGAGTGATACAGAACCAAAGCCGGCTGACGTCTCGCGCCGCCTGCCAACGCCGCTACGTTTCACACCTGATGCTGCAAACCACGGCCATACACCTGTTCCTCTTTACCTGTGTAATGTTTTGGAATGTTTATGTCCCCGTAATGGCGTTGTACGTTTCGATTTGTGTATCGGTTGTTTATTCTCAAACGAAAGTTACGTTTGCTGTAAATATTGTGTGTTTTCATTTTATTAAATTTACAGCTTTATAAATAATATGTGTCCGTTCCCTCGAGCTGTTGGAAATTACAGAATGTTGTTAAATTTGTTTTGATGCTTTCAGGCCAGGATTTCGGCGGGAATGTCTCGATTTAAAAACTGTAATCCCGACTCCCGATATACATGAGACTACATGTCATGATTTTCACTGTTATGCGGGAATATGATCGGACGGAAGACAAAATAAAGTACTCGTTGAAGTTAGCTAACATGCAATAATTAAATTAATTTATCAATGAAAATTAATTTCTGTTACATATATGAATTTTTTAATAATAAATTCACTTGAATATGCAGTAAAAATATATTTTCATTATTTGCGGAAAAACTAAAGTTATTTACTACACTAGAAATATTCAAATATTTAAAGCTGAAAACCACAGGAAAAGATAAGAGTTATTTAAATGTGCGCATTTTTCTATGTGCGCTTTTTTCCGCGTGCGCTCTTCTCTGTGCGCCTTAATCAGCGAACCCCTTAGCAATTTGTTATATCGTATACTGGCAGCGTTTCATTTTACCAGCTACCAGGTTACGGCCGAGTGTTGTTCCGAGATCTTAGTAACCGGGGCCAGTTAGTAAGGCAGTTCAAATGTATTTATTAAATTGTATTATTGCTGGGCGTTCATCAAGCGCATTAGAATTTAAACAGTGTACAAATTTTTGTACTTCGTGAGTGTAGAAAAAAATGACAATGCGTGCGTGATAAAAATTTTTTTTTTTAATATTTTTCCATTTGGCGAATAAATTTCACTAGTGGCAACATTGTCGGCGTGTTGATTTGACATTTGACAGGAGTTTGTGATTGTGAAGTTCAGCGCCATGGCTACTGGCAAAGAACAGTTTCAATGTGAGTTTGTATTTATTTTCACTTTATAAATCATACAGTGCACACACTTGCATTGTAGTAATTTTTGCCTATGAACAGTAACGATGTCTTGGATATCAGTTTAAAGAAATATTTGGATTGTTTCATTTGTAGTTGAAAATATGTTAGTAACAAAGGTTGTAATAACAGAGTTGTATAGGAGTGAACGAATTTATATTATACTATGTATATAAAATCGAAAGAATGAAATCGTCTATCAAAAATGATCTGTTTAAGTTATCCGGTCAACAACTTTCTTCCTTATGCACTAGGTAGGAAGGTAGCAAATTGCCTCACCAAAAAGGTGTCAATATTATGTATATCAAATGTTCTTTTGTTTATTTTTCATATTGAATTAATTAATTAATTATATTTATTTATTTTAATTTATTCAACCGTTGATTTTTCAACACACTATAATTAATAATATATATACATATGTAGTACTGATGATAGTATTTGATTAATTTGTAATGAAGTGAAATTTCGACATTGAAGTACCTGTTGTTGTTATATTGATTTATATTATTATGATCACCTATAAAACAAAAAAGTTTCAACAGACACGTACAGTAGATTTAATAAATTAAAAAATCCCATTGCACAGAATTTGCTTAAAAATTCAATCTCATTTTGTGTTTCATGTAGTTGGGTTTCTACACAGAACAAATCTAGAGACGCCAATCTTTTGTCTGCACTGTCTATTCTTTGTTTTTAGGCAGAGATGAAAAAAAGTCACTGGAAAAGAATATTTAAAACAACAAATGCTATAAAACTACTAAAATGCACTGCAGGTGAAATTTTTATAAGTAAAACGCACTTCTCTAAATAATCACTTTTTTTTAAATATACTGTGTACTGTAGCAGGTAAACGTTTTGTGAATGTAAACTAGTTTCCATCGAAAATTTTTATTTTCTGCCTTTTTTTTTATCCCATCGCGTCCTCTGGTAGAGAACAGTCATTTAGTGGAGATCGGTTTTTTGTGGGTTTTTCAGGGTAGCGCTTGCAGGGCCGCATGGGAAATTTAAAAATAATGTAGTCATTGGAAAATTGAAACAAATGTTCCTTTTACAAATTTGACTCAGCTGCACGAAATTTTTTTTTTAGATTTTATTATTCATTTTGTAGAAATTAATTTAAAAAAAAAAATGGTCAAAAGGGTTAGGAAGTTGAATTGAAGTTGCCATATTATTCGAATTTATTAACAATATAATAATTCTGTTAATATCAAAAATTTTCTTCCGTTTTTTTTTGCCACAAAAATCCGATCTCTAGTCACGAGGGAGTAGCCACTAGCGTACAATTTTGCACTTAACTGAAATTTATATTTTTGTGTCGTGCCAGCGCGTTTATTTTTCAAATTTTTTATATGATAACAACCAGGGTTGGTGGAGTCGGTAAAAAATGTCCGACTTTGACTCCAAACCCTGAAATTTAAAAACTTTCGACTCTGACTCAAATTTAAAAACAAATAAATTAAATTGAAAAAATTAATAATTATAATATCCCCTTTCTCACCCCGGCAACAACCACAAAACTTGCAAGTTTAAGGGCTCACACGCACATCTTCTGACGAAATCCTAAACGCATGAATTTCTATGGTTTCGTATGACGCAGATACACACTTGCAACACCCAACCCCACGTCACAACTCACAGCAACGGCTAATGATGTGATTACATCACGCGTAGTGCGGTAAGTGTGTGTGACCTTAAACAAGCGCGAAAATGGCAAATTCGGCAGATTTTTTGCCGATTACGACTCCCCAGCCCTAATAAGTTATCTTCTTAACTTTTAATTTTAAGTATTAAGAGGAAGTTACATATATCTATCTATCCATATATATCATCATCATCATCATTTTCAGCCACTGCTGGATGAAGGCCTCCCCAATCCTCTTCCATTCCTGTCTGTCTTGAGCAATCTGTATGCAGTTGACCACACACATTCTTCTCAATTCATCAGCCCATCGTTCAGTCGGTTTATCTCGCTTACTTTTACATTCTCTCAGATACCATTCCAGTATTTCTCGCGTCCATCTGCCATCCATTTTTCTCACTATGCGTCTCTGTGTGCACTGGTTCTTACGTGACATTCTTGAATTCAGCATCCGCGTTTCATATCCAAGCGTCATAACTTGCAGTACACATTGGTCGCATGCCTTATTTTTTAAGCATATATTCTATATGTATATAATAGCGTAAAATCTGTCGGCCTGTCTGGGTCGTTGCGGTTATTGCCAACATAACGAACGTGCGAGCAACGATTCGCTATCTGCCAAAGTTGGCTCGAGTCGACAGCTTAATATACCGAGCATACATATTTCCACGCTTCAAACAACGGCGTGAGCACTTCGACGGCCACTGTTTACCACGGGCCAATGATAAATAAAAATATATTAATCTATCCATTTCGATGCTTTCATTTCATTCTCATATTCCAAATAAAATATTAGCCGCTAACGCAGACGTATTCACAGAAAACCCACGGCCGTGTTCGACACAGCCACACCCTGAATTCTTTTAAGTTGTTGGATTTAAAAACTACGTTCATTCTTACGAAAGCGCTCCATCCTAGTTATTATTAATTGTTTTTTTAAACGCGGTCGTCAGTAAACAACGATACACCGCGTCCCTAAATTACACACGGACACAATCAAACGTTGGCAGTTCTGCGAAATCAACCGCAATCTGTAGACGACCGCGGCTACGACGCGCACATCGCCCCACCACACCAACAAAACACAAACAAAACACAAAACAAAATGGCGAGGCGGCGCTTCATAACCGCGACCGCGGATAAACCTGGCCGCGAATCGCTCTGTTATATTGTCGCGCGCTTGTGGTACAAGACACCGTGCGATTGTCTGCCTGCACTACTGTCGGGCCGTGTTGTGTATTGTGCGAATTGTGTCGCGTCCACTCTCGTATGCCAAAACCACACGCGCAATGGTCGAGCAATTCACCCTGCGATGGAACAAATTCCACTCGAACGTGTCGGCGGGATTTGTGGCGCTGCTCGAACACGAGGAGCTGGTCGACGTAACGCTGGCGGCCGAGGGACAACTCCTCAGAGCCCACAAACTGGTACTGTCGCTGTGCTCGCCTTACTTCAAACGTCTGTTTGCCGCCCACCCTCACGACCATCCAGTCGTCATTCTTAAGGACGTCACTCTGGCCGAGCTGAGAGACATCTTGCACTTCATGTACCGAGGCGAGGTCAACATCTGTCAACAGGACCTGTCCAGCTTCCTCCACACGGCTGAACTCCTCCAAGTGCGCGGACTGTCAGAGCATCCACCGGACATGTCAGACCTGCCCGACATTCCCCCGCCGGACGATAGCGACCCTCCAGAGGATGAACCCGTCCCTCCGCCCCGCCTCAACCACACCAACCGTTCCAAACCGGCCGCCAAGAAACGCAAGATCAAAGTCGAAGATACGACCGTCGAACCGTCGAAGACTCGCACCCGAGCCGACTCCTGCGAGTCCCACTCCGACAGTGACGCACCCGCCGATAACGACCCCGACTCGCTGACCGCTGTCCTCGATCTCATCGACAACGTCAAAGATCCGGACGATTTGAAGCAGAAGCGGGCTAAGAATCGCAAGGTCGGAAACTATCAATGTCTGCTGTGCCATCGGCTGTTCACGAGCCGGTACAATCTCAAAATTCACATGCGCGATAAACATTACAGCGTCGAAGATACGCTCCAGTGCCATATATGCCAGAAGAGGATGCGGAATCCGTCCTGTCTCCGTGTGCATCTGTATCATCACCGCAAGCAGGCGGCCAACGTCTCCGCCGACGTATCGCCGGACATTGACCGGAAGCCGGGGGACGCCGTCGATCAGAAGCCGGCCGACATCGACCGGAAGACGGTCGAGACGAAGAATTCCGTGTCGCCGTGATGTTTTTTTTTCCCGTCGGTCGTCTCTTCATCGGTGTCGTGTCATATATTTGAAGGAAAAAAAAAACGTATAAATGTAACGTAAAACGTAATCTTTTTATCGTAATAATAAGTATATATATAAATACATTTTTATACGTGCGTATTTTTGTAACGTTAATTTACAATTTAGACTAACCCCTGGGTACAAAAGATTTAAGTGGATAAAATTAAAATAACGACAAAAAAAACAAATATTTATAGCTCAATTAATTAACGTTAAATATAAATACTTGTTTTGAATTTGCCGCAAATTGTATGATTTTTATTTAGTTTAATGTTGTACAGCCAGTAAACGACTGACAATTTTATCAAACCGACCGATTGATTTTTTTGTTTTCAGAATTGGACAATCGAATCGTAAATCTGCCTCCTTTTTTTTTGTATACTTTGAAACATTCCAACTATGATTTTGTGTTTTTATTAATGATCAATTTACACTTTCTTTTTAGAGCTCTGTTGAAATTTGTCGAATGTAAACGAGGAGGATTCGCAAAGTGGCAATTCGCGTGCGAGAGTGTGTAATGTAAAATTTCAGTCGTTGCCGCTTTATTTTGGAAGTATTTCTGTTTTTGAACCGGGATCATCCTTTTGATTTCGAAATTTTCTGTTATTTATTTTGTCCTAACGGTTAATTTTCAGTATACACGATTTCGAGGTGCTTTTCGTGAACATTTCGCGAAATATATTATTTTTATAAACACGATTGCATCAAAGGAAAAATAATTAAAATGTTGTATGTGTATATATATATAATTGCCTTACATATATTATATATAAAAAATATTTTTATAACACTTTCCAGTATTCTAAATATATGATAGTACCTTAAATGTAACCTGCGCCATATAAAGATGGATTACTTTTAAGAAGAACAAATTTTTTTACATTGCCAAATCAAGATGGCATATTTTTGACCAAATTGTTTTTACAAGGTCATTGGACGAATAATTCCGTAAATGCGGATGTCATATATTTTTATGAAATTAATATATTGTATAACTGTTGCGAGTTTTGATCTATTTAAATTTTAGATTTTTTTCTCAATGTTTTGAATCACATGATTGATAACTTTTTCCCATGGTTAGTTTCAGTTGCAGCTGTTTATTGCCTGCATCGGTATTAAATTATGATGTTCAAATCTTCACATGTGTGAAAATATATTGTGATTACATATAATGGAACTTTCCGAGAGTTATGTCGTTTAACATTCCATAAGTTAATGAAAATGAATCTTTATAGTAATCCAATATTCATGTTTAAGTACATATTTGCATTATTTTTATTTATGTTTAGTTTAAGCTTTTTTTTTTAGAATTTTTGCTCTATTAAACCCATGACTTTATTCGTAACGTTGATATAATTGAAATTGTGTGTAAAATTTTCTTTAATGTCAAACAATGATTTTTGAGATTATTTATTATTCATTACTAATAGATTTTTTGAATACATTTTTATGTATATTTGGACAGTATGTCTTATCTGTTTATCTGTGATTATACCAGAATTACTCATGCTCAATTCGTTGTTTTTTTTTTTTATTATTTGAAAATAAAAATTAATTTTACATTTAGGCATAGTTTATTAAATAATTTTCCACAGTTGATTACAATCTTGTGTATTTTCATTATTGTTATACATGCAGTATACATATATCATGACAAAAGCCATATCATTATTTATATTTTTTTACTTTATGATTAAAAGATTTTCGTTGAGCAATAAAATGACAAATAATAAGTTTGTCGAATTATTCGCTCAAAACGAGTTGATTCGTGTATTCGACAAACAATTAAAGATTTTCACATTTTACATCTAGAACTATTTTTATTGTGGTTCTTTTCATTTTATATGATTGTGCTAATTTTGGAGTAATAATTAAGATTTGTATGTATATTTTAGATTTGCTAGTTTTTTTTAATTATTATTATTATTATTATTATAATTATTGAAATCTGGAATCTACAAACTTTTATATAGCTCTGCATTAAGTTTAAATTACTTGTGCAAATTTTAACATTCCTTATGATAAACACTTGCTTTAAAGAAAATGTCAATTAAATTATCATGTTTATATACAATCGAAAATCATTCAGCTAATTTTAAGGTCCAAATATCACTATTTACCATATTTACACAATAAATTCTCTTATATACTTGTTACAATTTTAAGTATAAAATATACATACATATGTATGTACATATATACAAAAAAACATAATATTCGATACTAATGATGGAATGCACACAAAACATTCTTTTACAAAGTGCTCATTGAGATAAAAAAGTTTTAATTTCGCACTCTCAAAACAAAATATTAAATGGATTCAGATATTGCCGTGTAATTTTTTTTATAGAAAAATGCAGTAGCTTAAGATTTACAAATCTGCAATTCAGTACACAAAAATTTTCATGAAAAATATTAGCAATATGCACAAAGTGGCTATTGAAATGTCTTGTGATATTAATATACGATTGAAATTTATCTTATCCATGACCTTTTAGCAGGCAATGTCCATTATATGTACTAGGTATAGTTTTATACATCATTTTATACAATAGAAGGTTAACAAATCAATTTGAATGTATCTAAAATAGTTTTACATCTGCGTTAGTATTAACTGTATATTAAATATAAATACACCTGAGTATTTTTTTGTGTAATATTTACAACTGACTGAATTATATTTAGGTGTAAGCTGACGGAATTCCATATTTTTTCATATTTCAATGTGTTATTGATTAAATTTTCTGTTTTTTGTATTGCAATGTTGAATTTGCAAGATGTTTACCTCTCACATAGCCAGTACTCAACATTGTATTTTTTTTTTTAAATATATAGTGCATAGATATTTTAAATGAGCAATATGCGTATATGTGTATGTTATGACAAATGTACAATGGCAAATGGCAATGAAATTTTAGAACTATGAAAGCGGCATCTTAACAATGAAAATTCTACCATGGGCTTTTACATCGGTTTTCTTAAGATTCGTGAAAATTCACTAATAGATTTGTAGATCGCCCGTTCACAATCAGCAATGCCTATTTACCGTAACATGCATATACATATTCTTCCGTATCCCAAACAAATGTTGAAGATTAGTTGTTAAGATATGTAATAAGTACAAAGTAATTTTGTTAATGACAGTTATTTAATAGAGGAGTTTGTAATATGACATTTTTATATGATATTTTTGATATTGAATATATGAATATTTTTTCAAATAAAGTGATTTCTTTATTGACTTGTTTCCCTGTCTTGTTAAAAACTCATTCTTTTTTCCAAACTATCAATGACATTTCAAGTCGTAGGACTTTTCAGAGGATGAAAGATGTCTAGAGAAAACGCTTTCTTTAATGTTTTAGCTATAAGAGGGGAGAACATGTGCTGCAGATGATTAAAACTTCAGGGCTGTAATTTGTTTGTTAACATTAGAATATGGCAATATTAGATGTACAAACATTTTCATGCAATTCTTAAATAGCTTGTATTTCAAATGTGCAGTAGTTTGTAATTCTCACGATAGAAACATGCAAAGATAAACTTGCGTATTAAATTTATGATTTTTTTTTTAATATTTCAGGGACTACAGAGTGGACAAAAAATTTTATTCATATTCGATTACAAAATGATAATATTTTTAAACTGAATAAATATCCATGGAAGTAAGTATTAAACGACAATTTTCTGACAACATCTCATTTTTGATTTTGATATTGTCAAAAATTATATTTTTTTGTCTAGAGATTTGCATAATCTTATGAAGGATAATGGATTTCCAAAAGCGATAACAGTAGAACAAATTAGGACAAAGTGGTACTACATATTTAAGGTAAAACATAGATTATGTATGCTATATACATTTATTTTGAGAAAAAAGATTATTCCTCTTTTTTTACAGGCCTATCAAAAAGCAGTTGCGAAAAGCAACACTAACTTTACATATTATGATATAATATTTAATTATTTGGGAAAGAATTCAAATGAAATTTTTGAAAATTGTAAGTCAAATTGCTTAATCGTTTTAGATTCAAACCTGTGATTTAATTTACTTATATTTTTTTTTAATATTTTAAAGGGACCGATGAGTGGGTTCGAAAACTCATCGATGTTATGATAAAAAATAATCACATATTTGCATCAGACAAAATTGAAGAGAATGATTGCTGGTCGTAAGTATTGATGAATCTTGCCTCTTCTATTTCCCATAGCTACATACCCATGAACACTACCTAATATGTAATTATGTTATTTCAATTACAGTATCGTAAGTAGTGAGTTGAAAAGTGATGGTGTATCGACAGATTGCAGTGTACAAAATATTCAGACAATATGGGAATCGTTAATCGATACCTTCAAAGTACGTTTGACTAGTGACTGCTCCTTCGTTGTAATATCATCATACAGTTGTGTGTAAAATTTATTTATTATTTATTTACAGATCAAATACAAATACAAAGATGGTGTAGAGATGTCGAATGTGTGGGATTTTTATAATAGCATGTTGGGATATTTTGAAAAGTGTAATCCCAGCATCTTGGAGAATCTGAAAAATGTAATAACGTGTTCACCTGAAGTTGTGGATACAAATCATGTTGATACGAAAGTTAATACCTTGTATATTGATGACTTTGTTTGTAAATCTGAAGATCCCAGCCCTTCGAAAGACATTAAAACTGAATACTACTTTGATTCTAAGTCATGTCGAGCTTGTCTAGGACATTCTGAAAAAATGATTGATATAGATAATAATTTAGCTAGCATGATAATGACTTGTGCTGAAATTCAGGTAATTTATATTTATGTTTCATTGTTTATTACTATATGTATATAGTCACGCAGGACACTGTCAACGGGCACTCGCTAGTTTAATAATAAAATATATTGTTGATTATAAAACTTATTACACTTACCTTAATATGTAGTAAAGTTGCCTTCTACATACAATCAATTGTATTTGTAATATTTATATAGATATCATTATAGTTAACATAAATGTGTTTTTTTTGTTGTATTTTTAGATGTGTTCGTCAGATAATTTACCACGAAATCTTTGCCAATCTTGTTTTGAAGAACTCAATGTAGCATTCAAATTCAAAAAAAAATGTGAAGAATCTGACAAGTACATGAAAACTGTCCGTGTTCAGCAACAAAACGATGTACTAAAGCAAAAAGAAAACGCAGATCAATCCACAGATGAGATGAATATGAATTCACCTGACAATGCCGATTATAGCAGTGAAATTGATATGAAAGACGAAAAATTAAATATTAAAAAAATACCATCAAAGTGCAGTAAAAAATCCAAAAACAAAAATTACATTTTGTCACCAGTCGTAGATAGCTTTGGTAAAACTGTATACAAAAAGAGGTACGTATACCTGAAAGTGTGCGAAATTTGCGGCAAAGCAACCCAAGGAATGAAGAAACACATGGCTAGCCACTCTGACGCCAAACTGTACACATGTACTAAGTGTCCCAAGACGTTCAAGTACACGGCGAGTTTGCAGACGCATTTGCTCACTCACAACACCACTCCGTTGAAGGTGTGTCAGATCTGCGGGAAGAAGTTCTTCAGAAATCTCCTATACAGGCGACACTTGGTGTATCACGACAATAAGAGAAAGTTCAAGTGTGATAAGTGCGGCAAAACATTTAACACTAACGATATTCTGAAAGTGCACTATCGGTCGCACACTGGCGAGAGACCTTACTCCTGTAAAGTGTGTGGAAAGTCCTTCTTCAGCAGAGGATGCGTTTCCAGACATCAAAAGGTGCATAAGAAAAAAACTGCACAAAGTTCATCGTAAAGACTCGCAAAGAGTATCTTTATCAACTTGAGCATTAAAAATTGATCTTCCAATTCAGTTTTATTATTTATGTATTATCTTGCCTCGCCTTACTCAATAATCTAATCCTATATTTCCTCTTCATCATTCATTATTTATATGTATGTAAGTAGGAAAATTATATATTTATATGGAGGAAAAACACTTTCAACATGTATTATATACATATTTATGGCCTGTATTTATTGGCTCAGTAACTTTTCCGATTTTCGGTCAGTTATTTTAACCAAATGGTGAGTAATTTTAATAAAGGGCAGTTCTTAAGTGATCAGTAAATATATTTAATGGTCTGTAATTAATACTAAATGGAAAGTAAATTGATATAAATGGTGAGTATTTTAAGTTTAGTGAACATTTGTGAAAAAGTTACTTACCAAAAATGTATTTTTAATTGATCATGATTAGTTATTGACCGATTAATTGTTTGCCTATATTTATTGCTCCCATTGAATGAACTCTCACACTGATGTTTACGATTTGTTTCTGTTGGGAAAGTATGAACGAAAGAAAAATAGAAAGTCAAAATAGTTTTAAAATCTTTAATTACAATATTACTTACTACAAACATCGACTTATAGTTAAAATCAGATCGAATCATTTACAGCAATGCTTCCTGTGTACGCAACGTATTCGCAATCACACGATTCAGCAGTGAGAGAGAAATATATGTATAAAATATTCTGTCAAAAAAAAAACTAATACAGAAAATAAAAACAACACTCATTCAAAACACACCAATAGTGGTGTAAATCACACATGCGAGAAGTTTTACTGAACACAAGTTATCCATAAAGAAAATAAAAATTAAACATGTGATTATATGAAGAAAAGAAAAACACATTCTTGTAAATCAATGAACTGATCAAAAATGAAATACATTTATTATTTTTATACAGCCAAAGGCCTAGAAGACACGGAAGCACAATTTTAGCATTTATATTTAGAACAAAGGAATTCAAGTCAATTTTTTTTAGATACTATGAATCTTTACGTATTCAAGTCCAGATTTTATCATTAACAATCGAAAAAATATAATTCATATCAACGTGTCACTAGAGCAGATTGTGGAGTTCGAGTGTGCAGAGTTTGAGCTCCATAATTCTAAATAAACTGTTTGGGCGCAGTCTCTCTCCAAACGCTAATCATAAGAATGAGCGAGAGCCACGCACTTAGCGTAGCCGCTATACATATTTTCAATACAATCGACACTGCGGGATGCCACAACCTCGATCAAAGTCTACAATATGCTCCGTTGAACGCCATAAATTACCATTACATCTCTAATGTAAACATTTATATTGTATATTTTGCCGGAAGATTATTCCGTTGGTGTTTGGATTGCTGCTTATTTGAAAGATTGTAAAATAGGAAATCTAAATTGTTCTATGTTTTGTACTATAAATAAAGGTTTTCAGTAATTATCAGTATACGTCAGTCTTCGAGTTCTAAATGAAACTCAACAAAGGTGTGGGAGGGTGAGCGTTAAGTAATGGGAATCCAACGAAACTTAATGCTAAGCTAAAGTATACACGGTGACACTTCCCTGATCCATGTTTCAAAAGCATTCTATGGCAATTATAGAATGTATTATACATATATTAGTAATAAAATAAACTGCTAGCCAATTTGAACATTGATGAGAGCAGTGTCGACACATTGCTCTAGGCGTGTGTACACGTTAGGCTTTAACTAGAACGGGATATTGAGAGTAACGACGATCGGAAACAGAAGGTAAACGAATACACATTCACACGCACTAACACTGACTATTTTATTTATTTCGTTACGCATACATACACGCATATATATATATATACTTTATATATATACAAGATATAGCATATTACTTTTTACATATGTTTTTTGTTCTGCTTACACAATTACAAATTAAATACAAACAAATTTATATTCATTTAACTCTATATTTAATGCGTCCATACAAAAAAAAATTCAAAATTCAAACACGTACGCAGTTTATGCTACATCCTGTATATATTCCACACATATTTATGTATGTAAGTGCACAAATTTCATTCATATTGTTGTTTGTTTGAACTTCCTAAACAAAATAGTTCGATTTGAAATAAAATTTAGGACGTCGTATTCGGTGTTTAGATTTTATTGCATTATATAAAATTAAATATATCTTTGCAAGGTATTTTTTTCCTGACGATAGATCAAATATACATAAAATATGGTCTTTCAGTCAAGAAATACAATTAGATATCCCTATACTTATATTTAATGAGAAACTATTTCGAAATTATATACAATCGAATCGGCTACTGCCATTCTACACTTTTAAATTAATTTTTAATCCTATAAGGTAATCTAAGTTGGTGTATTTTTTTTATTTATTTATTGTAATTTGAGTATATGCAATGTTACAGTTTTGTAATGACTTTGTTGTGTTAAAGCTAAAACGTCTTTTTTTATAAGCAGGCTTCAAAAATTTTAACCTATAGCATTTCCAAGCGGCTTTTTGATCGATAAAAATATATTAATATATAATATTCGATACATTGTCACTTTAGAAGACATTAAATTCTTTATAAAAAATTTTAAACAGAGCTTCCGAATAATATTCCGACTCATCAAGCTCGGCCATCACAATCAAAATCATAACATGCAGAATTATCAATTTCACAATTGTGACCGTAAAATTCAACAAAAAAAAACAAAAAAAAGAAAATAATACACAAGTCATTAGTCTCAAATTAATAGGACATGTTTGAGTTTAAAATTATTTATGGTCATAAAATGTTCAAACTCTACACCAGTTCATTAGGATATTAAAAAAAAAGTCCTTAAGAGTATAGCTGGCCTTATTTCACTGACCGCTCTCGCATCACACTTTTGTTATGTTTAAATCACTTAACACAATATATAACATAAAAACACTTTTCAATTTAAAAAAATAATAATAATCATGCAAAATCCAATTCATTTCAATGTGTGTTCGTAGAAAAAAAATATTACATCTGACTACACAATACAATTTTCAAAATAAAAAATTCATAAGTCATCTTACAAATATAAGAAATAACTCATTGTCTTTTTAGTATAGTTCACGAGATCACGTATTGCTACCGGCCTTGAGCTTTCAGTACTCCGCAATTCTCAAATAGCACTAGTTTTAATATTGCTGGATTTAATAAATCATTACGAATGGTCAAAATAAATGTTCATGAACAACTAGTAAAATATTGCTTTGAACATTGTGAACGTGTACATTAGAAAAGGCAGTTTGAAAATGTTTAATTTATTGCACTTTCGTTAGTAACCATTGGTTTGAATTTATTTCCTCATTAAGCCACATACTACTATCACTGATGTTTGTTGGAGTTAAATACAGGGCGATTGGTCAAAATGGAAACCTTGAGTTTATTATACTACTACTGAATTAAGGCAACAGAACATCCAAAGTCACAGTGGATGTCAAATTTAACACGACTAAATATTTTCACTGACCATTCTTCGGAATTATCTTCATGGAACTATTAATAAGGACACCTGAATAGCTCCCAAACATTAGAATGACTTGACAGCTACGTACAACAACAACTATACAAGTTTACAAGTTTTTCATGGGTTCCATTTTAACCTATCAAAAGTTACATATAAAATTATGTTACAAGATGCATACGTAAAAAAAATTTTAATGACTAATTTCTCAAGTAATAATATACATTAATTAAACAAATGTGTACAGGTGATGAAGAGGAGGATCTTTTGATCTAATTTGTTAAATTTAAATTTTACACATCTTCATCATGTTACAATCTCTACGCGCATTACAAACACGTCTGAAAATTGTTTAACTCAAACCGGAGCAATAATTTAAAATTTACACCGACGACAAAGAAAATGTATAATAAATTTACGCATTATTATACTAAATCTGACCACGGCCACTGTATTGTTTGTGCACACTGTTAAAATCACATTCGCGAGGTCAGATTGTGTACGAAATTATATAGGCCGCTCAGCATGGCGGAGTGGTGTGTTAGGAGGTACGAGGATCACGATACAACAGATAAGTTTGCATTGCGTGTGGCAGATTGAGGTGCGGCACCACTGTCTCCAAGCGGGTACGACCTATACGCTGCCGAATCACACGGCGGCAAAGATCCAGAAGCGGAAGCGGTTCAGCTGCAATATTAAAAATACCATTGGTTAAATTCAGCAATTAAAACCACTACAACATACTACATATACAAAGTAACAGTAACACTAACGATCAAGTCCACCGATGTATCTCATCGTGATTTCGGCATGACCCCAAACAGCTGAAACGATTGGATATAACTGTTTTCCTCGTAGGCCTCGGAACGCAGTTCCTAGGTATCGGCCTTCAGCACAAAAACTCAACGTTCCTTCTTCCATATCCAAAACTGCTAATAATTTATCTGGTACTTGGAACATTTCGTCTGGTTTCAATAGTGCGGGATACGTTACGCCCGCGTTGTTTTTGCTGTCGTGGTATAATTTGTTTCGACCTGAAATGTTGACATTTTCATTAGAGCACACACAATATTATTCCGAACGAGTGAAAAAAGAGGTGGAATAATTACCGAGGTCCCAGCCCCAACTGTGTTCCGTCGCACCGACGAGACTCTGATAACCTACAGAATGCAACTGGGCATCTGCGGTGGCGACTCCTACCACGGCGTGTGTGCCTCTTTGACGTGCTGGCCATATCACCTCCCACGCGTGCAAACCCTTCGTGAACCCAATGCGACCTCTTATACAATCAGTGCTTTGTGCCACCGGATGCCGGTGAAATGTCAATTTATCATCTTCTTTTACAAATATATTAAGTGATCTGAAAAATAAATTAAAAGATATTAAAAATCAGGTAAAACAACAAAACTGTAATCAGTGATTTACATACTATCGCGAGTGTCCACGCTGAACACTACCAAATTTCTGCTCAGACTCAGACAGAATAATAAATTGTTCAGAGCGGCAGTTTTAAAGTTTGAACTGGTCGTCACAATTCAGGGGACTTTATATAAAAATGATGATTGTCCATATTTTACTCTAAATTTTTAGAAGCCATTTCAATGTTATTGGATTTACACAAGTAAATTTTTCAAATTGCATGCAAAAACTTGTGTGCCGCAAGAATAATAGTAGAACTTTTGTACTTTGTAGTGCCAAAAAATATGGACATGTCACCTTTGTGCGCCAAGGGCGCGATATGGATAATACTAAATCTACAATCGGCAAATTGTCTTCAGTAAGAATTTGTCGATTGTTTCCAACTTATTATACTCCTATCCACCTACATACATATTTAAAATTCATTTATTTCCCCCAGAAGTTAACCACAGTAGTATGTTTATCAGAAAACATTACTATTTCAGACAGTAAAAATGTTAGCCTAAGTGATGAGGCAACAGTTGAAAAGGTAAGGTGGTTCAGTGAAGTTCCGAAAGTTCTCGGTGGTCATTTCGACTATCGTCATTGACAAGATCTGTGCTGTAATAAATCCAGATCGGCCGTCTCCTGTTAGAATTAGCCAATTTATCTATGTAACTTAGTTGTGAGAAGGTTCTACCAAAAATTGGCACCTCCTATCCATTATTCTTATGTTAACCTGTTCTTGGGTCTGGATCCTTAGTTATTGCTTGTTAGAACTTTTCCCCGAACAAAATAAAACTAAAATTAAATTGTTCATTTGGGTTTTGAGGTGTAATCTTTTAAGTATGAGAACTCCAGTATTTTTACGTTTACTTTTATACTTCTTTAGGCAACATTTTAGGCTGAATTTGAGATAGCACTGCTTTATGAGAATTGGATCAGGGACTTTCAGGAAAAGGTCGATTACTTATGTAATTTTGGTATTATATTTAGATATGTACCTGTCATCGGGATTCCACGCATGTTTTAGTTGTAGATCCCTAGACGCTGGAGGAACATCCAGCAGCACGTCAAGACGCGCAGGTCTCGCTGGTTCCTGCGCCAGCTCGCGTGGAACCACGGCTTTGAACGGCGCCGCGGACTCGCGCGACACCGACTTAACACCTGAAAACAAAGCAAAACGACAAATTAAAAACATGTTAATCTTCCATCGAGTGTGCGATTGCTTGAAATGTGAAACCCCATCGCCGAAAAGTGCAATAAATCAACAATTCTCACAGCTATGAAGCCTAGTGTCCGTCCGAACGCGATGCACAATTCCAACTGATTGGATAGATTCGAAGTGCAACGACGCATCCCGATCGGTCGCGGATGAACGGTCAACGAATACGAGTCAACAGAAGTACATATGTACATATGTAAGTAAGTACACACGGTGCACAGAGGCTGTGGCGCAACGTTGGCGTCAGCGATGACGAAAGGTGGCACGCGTGCCGACAACTCCAACAACGGAAGTCGGATTCACCCGACCACGAAATGCAACGTCTGAGAGAAAGTCGAGGCACAAAACGCAAAGGGCTCATAATGTCAAGATACCGGTCATCGTGGGGAAGCATTTGGGACAGAATTTCCATTTTTCGCTACCTATGCACCCATGAACTGCAGCGATTCGAATGCAAGCCTCTCCTTGGCAAGGATAGCGACTACGTATCGACTATTTCCCGAGAACAACTTTCCATCTGCCACACGGCGTGGGACTGCGACAATTTAAACGGCAAGCGTAAAGGAAATAGACGCTGCAGATAAATCACTATAAATGGCAATTTGTACATTACGGCCTACTTTATTTTGACTAAAAAATCAAATAAAGGAAGCGATCAAGGATAATACTACATATCGAATAGGTATAAAAATACTCCATTCACCTACATTTTTTTCAGTTGGTGAAAGAGGACGAGATACGAATGGATATTTTCAAGTCGATGTCGTTTTTTTGCAGTGAACGACACGGTCTGACCTCGGAGATAATGAGCTCTGATGAGAATGATACATCAAATACGGAAATGATTGTGAGGCCGCGGGCGCCGGCGTCTCGAATTTTCAGGTTTTTGAACAAAAATTTAACCTGAGAGGCAGATTAAGTGCACGTTGACCCGTACGAGAAGTTGTCAAGAGACATAATGGCGACTGTGACAAGATGTGGTGGTTGCACGGTAACGCGACAATTAGCGGTGTCGTTCGAATGCGACGAAGACAAAGAGACGTGTATACATACATACTACAATTCACCTACATATATGTACGTAACATGAATTGCAATGTAAAGTGGTTCTAAAATTAAGACTTTGTGGGAACTTCACTGGAGAGCCATTTTCGACATTTCAATAAATAATAAAAATTACCGAACTTCGAGCACTGTGTGAAACGTATACGTATCTCAAAAGCAAAAGAACTAACAGAGACGTTCGCTGGAAGGGAAAGGCTCAAAACGGAAAAGCACTAAAAGGGATATATCCGAGGGTATTCAGGGTATAAAAGAAAACCGAGTACGTATGTACATACATACATATATGTGGAATGCATTGTAAACGAAAAAAAAACGGTTGACTGGCAACAAACGAAAGCAAACAAATCAAATCGACCAATTGGATTGGTAATACATACATACATACATACTGTGTAATTTAATGTATGCGAATTTTCCACGTTGTTTGATCGATTTCGAAAAATTTCAAAATCCGATGGAAATGACACAACTCAAGTCTATCACTTTCAACAATTCAATCAAGTGCAAAAAATAAAATAAAATAAGCTACATACGTACATACATTGCGTTATCACTGCAACATGTAAAACTAAGGATGTGGCGCTCGCGCAATCGCTAACGTTTACAGTTTCGAATTTTCTTTCAATGTGATCACGCAATTTTTATATAAATTAAGCTAGCTGAGATTTCAGAATGAACATTCGGCATATAATCATGGAGATCAATAGTCAATACGGTATTATAGTTTTAATGATATTTTCTCTGATATCAAGTTTGCTAGTATTTAATGGGAGAACAAACACATTACACTCTACAATAAACCAGTGTGTGGCATGGATGAAAAAAAACTAGTGAAGAGTGGACGCAAAAATGAAAAAAATTCGCCCTTTTGTCTTTTGTGTGTAGATGTATGCGAGGGTGTTGAATGTCCGCACAGGTTGAAAGCGATGTTCGGGAAAATTGTTTTTCCGGCGGATAAAAACCTCATAAATCACGCGCATTGCGCGGAAGGACAGCTCGATAGTCGATTATTCACAGGGATAATAATAATTGACAGGAATGGTCACTTCCTCGATCGAACAGCCAATTAGCCTGTCGCTGATTGGTCGAGATAAACGGAATTTGATCGGCCTAGTGTTGAACTCAGCGTCTACGAAGCATAATTACGTGCACTCGAGCTCGTGATTTATTGTTGTTAATATTAACAAGAATAGGAAATGTATTGTCACAGGATATATACATAGTTTCCTACTGCTTCGGTACATAAACAGGCTAATTTCTGTGAATGTGCACAGTCACACATGCATATGCGTCAGGAGCAGACCATAGAATTCGTAGATCACGATATTCTCATATGCAGAATAGTTATTATTCAGAATTGCTCAGAAGCTACCCCTGACGTACATACATAAATACACATATGTATGCATAAGCTTAGAATCGCCTTTGTTGTGTCGATTTTCTGAAGAATTTTATCTAAACCTAAGGCTAAAATTACATCGGTACACCAAACCGCGACCACGCCAATATTTTTGCTCGAATTCATTGTATTCGAGTAGGACGATGCAAAATTGCTGTGGTCGCAGTGTGATATCCCGGTCTAGTTTTAGCCTAAACTAACACAGCCCAGCCAACCAACCACTTTGGCCGAAGTACACAATAATTTGCACATTTCCCGAAGCGTGTCGTAGCAGATTATGAAACGCCTACGATCATGTCGTCAATACATCGCAATTTAAGGCTGTGTCTACGTCGAAGCGTCTCGTCGAGGTGCAAGATCGAAAACGTTTATTTATCGTCAGTGTTTACACATTCTAGAAGAGTATTATATATACATATATATGCTTAAAAATAAGGCATACGGACCAATGCGTACTGCCAGTTATGACGCATGGATGTGTAAGACGAAACCACTTCTTTAAGCTTCGTATCTACCATATATCAAAATTGGTATACTACCACTTATTCCTCCTTCGAGAATCTTATGAAGAGGATAGCTTAATTTTTAATATCCAGACGTTATGGATGCCAGATGCACTCGAGAAATACTGGAATGATATCCAAGAGGATGTGAAAGAAAGTAAGATAGACCGAGTGCTTAAAAAAGAAGGCATACGACCGATGCGTACTGCCCGTTATGACGCATTGATGTGAAACGCGGATACTAAATTCGAGTATGTTACGTAAGATCCGGTGCAAACAGAGAAGCTTGGAAATATATGTACATACATATGTATATGCTCGGTATAACGTAACGCACTTGGCTGCCTGGCTGCGGCAGACATGGCTGGCACGATGTTAGAAAATGGATGTGGCTGCCTAATGCGTTATCAAACAGGCAACCAAGTGCGTTACGGGTCTAAGAAGAATACGGGGGGAAGAAGCATGACCCAAAGTGAAAACGTGACTGGGACACACATCGAGAAGAACGGATGGCAGATGGTCGCGAGAAATACTTGAATGGTATCCGAGGGGATGTGAAGGTAGACCGAGTGGACGATGGGCTGATAAATTGAGAGGAATGTGTGGAGTCAAGTGGATGCAGATTGCTCAAGACAAACAGGAATGGAAGAGGATTGGAGAAGCCTTCATCCAGCAGTGGATGGTGAACGCCTGAAAATGACGATATACGGTGTACACATTAGACCCTCGAGACTCATGTGTGAACGCTGCGGCCAAAGACATGTGACTGATTGCGCGGCTGTTATGCCGCCACTTCACCATCGCGCGAATGTTCGTGAAATGTTGGCCTTCGCGCTGTAGTCAGCTGCCGCTTGCTCGCCCGTCCAGAGCGCTGCTATCGTATCGCAAGTGACACCACTCGAGTGTCACCTAGCAAGCGGCAGCGAACGAAGTGTCATCGTGGCATCGGTGTTTTGGATCCCATATCGCGGCTTCTTGGTGTAGAATTTCGAGAAAGTTCAGAGTCACTGAATTGGTCCTCATGATTACGCACTCAAGGCACAGACAACACTGGAGGGGTCCGGGGTGTGGGGAACGGTTCGCTATCTTGCTTTTTTCGCGGTTCGCTCAACTTTTGCGGATGTCGCGCGAATGTTATAAAGTACGTTGGCGTTAACGCGAAGATGTTCGAGCGACATACCCACACCTTGGCGCTCGGCACTCGACGTAGACGCAACCTTAGACTCTTTATCAACTAAGGAAACAAACAGAAACAATGATACATACCTCCAGAGAGCTTTTGGCCCATGCTCATGCCCCTGGGGCGACCGCGCTTGGTGGGCAGCGTCTTGAGGCCCGCGCGGCGCGCCTCCACCCCAGCCGCCGCGCCGCCCCCACCCACGCCCCCGCCCACCGCCCTCACAGAGCGCACGCCGCTCTTGTACCTGAAACAATAACACATATACACATTAGTCATTTAGTCATTTAGTCATTTCTATTTTATAAGTCGTAAGGTGACGACAACCTCCTACAAGCTACTACCCTCGGGTACACCACGTGATGTCACATAAACGCGTATCTAGTAAGGTTCCACAAAAAACTAATTTTAGCTTGTATGGCATTTCAAATACACATACATATATTCTACCAGTTTTGAACCTTAAAACAGTTGCAATATAGGCTCAAGCTCCCGTGCAATATTCGTGACCACTATACACGCCAGTCGCACCACAGACATGTCGAACTTATTGTCTATAGTCTAGCGTTTCCGAAACTGTGGTCGCGAGCCCACGAACCCACTTGTAGGTCGCGAGCCGATTTTTTAGGGGTCGCGAAAAATTCACATTCCGAAAAATGTGATTTTTTTAACATTATTCAAAAAGGAAAATAATATGCAACAAAATTTAAAAAAAACAAGACGGGACAACAGAGAATAGAATGCGTCCGAAAAAATCATTGGCAATAAAATTATGTTTGAAAGAAGTATAGAAGTCGAAACGATTTCGCTTATAATACGATTGCACGCAGGATCGATGACATTACCCCAGTGGGCAGAAGATGAGCTAATTCCAGTTAGTGAGACATTTTTCACATTGCAACTGGACTAGTCTAGGAATTTACAAGGTTTATCCCAGCTGCTTGAAGTTATTCTGGATATTTTAAAGTATAAAAACAGTATTAAAAAAATTTAAATACACCCCCCCCCCTCCCCATCGTGTCCATTAAAACTAGGTGGACATGATGGGTCGCGGTACTAAAAAGTTTGGGAAGCACTCGTCTATAGCGATCATCCGCGGGGGGAAAGGTTAAAGCCGGGCGCACACTGGGTGCGTATTCGTACGAATTCGTGTCGTACGTATGTTGTTGTCCCTCACACGTATGGCGTTGTCCAACGCCCAGAGAGAGACAACGCCGTACGAATTCGTATGAATACGTACCCAGTGTGCGCCCGGCCTAAGGCTGTCCTCCTCGAGCATGCTTGACTCGAGGCTTGCACGTGCAAACTTAGCTTGCCAAGTCAAACCGGAGCGTGTAGTCAATAAAACGGAAGCAAGTGCAGGCTGAAAACTAATTAACCACACCACACTGAGAATTCATCGTATTCGACCAGTCGGTTTCGTTGTCGGGTCTAATGTTAGCCCGACGCTTGAGGTTGTGTTACGTCGCATAGCGAGAGAGTCGCAGACTTTAAAGATGAAATGGACGAATTAGATGAAAAACTCCTCTAATGAATTCAAAGGATACGTGCCAAAGTAGGTAATGGTTATTTTCCAATGTAAGCCGAATTTAGATGTGCCAAATCGGTCTCCGCTTTCAGTTGTGGATTATTCGTTCGATCAGTGAAATCAACGCAAACTTCAGGTGTTATTCTGTACCGTGTCAAATGTGTATTTGCGTTCGAAAATACATTTTTAACATTGCCCGCTTTCCTTTGCTATGGAATTTACATTACAAATGTACACGTTTCAATGAAACCATTGAGCACTTTCGAAAATACGTTTTACAGAAGTACATAATTCAGAACTTTAACTTTAGAATTCCATTTCATTTTAATGACTAGTTGCTCGATGATACAATTAAATAATCAACAATTAAATTAATATATAAACAAATAAATGGACAAAATTCATGATCAAATTTTTGTAGGACATATTACTTCATTTGATGAAAATGTCAATATTGCATTAAAATTTAGATATGATATGTATGCCGGTTTCCATTTTACATGTTCAAAAATCAAATGGAGAAAATGAGAAACTATGAAGAATGGGGTGCAAGTCTGCAAGTCTGTCCTCAATAGCAAGGGGGGGGGGGGGCGGAGGAGGTGAAGTGAATTTTGGCAGAGGGGTGCATTAGACGCCGCCAAAGGAAGCTCTGGTCGATATATCGATTGTGTCTGGCTGGAGGGGGCGGCGGCTAACCAGAATGGCATCCGAACCAGAAGGGGGCGTAGCGACTGAGGGGGCAGAGGGGTAGAGGGGTTTGAGGGGTAAGAGAGGGTAAGAGGGGCGGAGCCGCGCAGAAGGGGGAAGGAAGAGAGGGTGGAAAACCACCCCACGTCTCGCCTCCTCCCCTCAAAGGAGGGCCTCCTATGACTCATTTTCGACCATAAAAACCTTACGAGCTTTTTTATGGCGACACATGAATATTAATAACGGACGAAATGCGAAACGCGTCGGAAAATGTGGGACACGCGAGCGCGTTGCGAAAATTTGCGCGACGCCACTTCCGCCGGAAGGCGACAAATTTCGATGAAAGGTCGTCGTCGAGATGTTACACCGCTGAATTATTTGCACTCATTGTGAATGTAATAGAAGTATCGCGCGGTAAATTATATGGCTTTTCAACAGGTGAGTAAGCACACGAGTCGCTTCACAGTTCACACGAATTTGCGTCGAGCGTGAAAATAAGGAAAATTTCACACATGACATTGAAGTGTTTAAAATATTGCAAAAGCGGCGTATAACGTTTATAATAAATATATGCATACATACAATATAATATACGGATATTATAATAATCAAAGATAGTTCAATACCGCCGATCACTACTGTCAGTTGTAAACTGTTAAATTGAAAATAAAAACAATAATACTATGTACTTCCAGTCTAGACGTATGCAACTATGGCGTGTCTCGCGTATGAAAAAAAATCGAGGGAGTTCATCGGACCATGCGATATTTTTCAGTGGGGTTGAAAATGCTAAATATTTAATTAGTTTTTTAATCATCGTAGAAAATGCATGAATCACTCCCATATGCCACTCGCGCACCCACACACACACATTCACACATGTGTGAAGGGGAAAATGCGAATTTTCCCGTGTGCGCGAGAAACTTTCAAAATGAGGCCTTGAATTTTGAAATGGTAATTATGCCCCGTACACGTACTTGTACGCACACGTATACAAATACGTATTATTTATTTAAAAATGTAGTTAATTCCAAACGTTTGTCGATTAATACTGTCAATGACACGTAGAACATAAAATTTTATGAGCCCGATGGCATTTAAGTATACTATCGATGTATTGTCGCGCTGCTTCTGCACCAGAGATCTTCAACCAGCGCGTTTCGCTTCGCAACGAACGTTAGATTTGCATATTACATATCAGCCACCACTTAAATGCAACGTCTTAACGGTGTAATATGTTGAAAGGTGAGCTTAAATTGTTGCACCATAAAAATCAACATAACTCGTTCAAATTACTTATCAATCAAAATATGATATACTGAGAAAAAAGCGGTTCAAAACCTCTGTCGTAAATATTCCAGCCACCGAAATACACTGACATAATGAGACAATAATATGGGCCACAACTAGCGAACTCATAAATCGACATGTCGAACGTTGGCTACAACGACTAAATTTGCCAATTAGAAAAAAAATCCTTGAAATCATACGAAATTAGTTTTTTTTTCGGAATTTTTAGTGTTTGATTCAGATATTATGATAAACTTAGCATGTCCGTCGATAATAAAGTACGACGATATCAGTGAATTCAATGTCAGATTTTTTTAAGCATGGCGATTTTTGACAGAATTATGGCTAAATCCATGCATATAAAACGTCTAATTATTGTATGCCAATATTAGTACGAATTTTTTGAAAATGAAAGGAGATTTCTAGTATACAATGTTGCGTACGCTCGGATCAATGCGGAACGGTCAGTGGTTCATAGACGAGGGCCGCGTTCCTTATACGAATATGTACTTGTATAAGGAAATGTAATTCATAGTTATCATTATTTACGATGAAAATTCATATTATGGATATAGCTAATTTGAGTTTATTATTTTCTGTAAATCTCATGTACCAACTATCTCTGGTAAATGAATATATATGTAAACCGATCATGAATAGACGATTTCTGCATTGAGTCCAATATATGTATGTATTTATATAGGCTTTGACATTTATTACATACAGACAGTAACGATTGATTTATTTTCGTATGTTTTGGACGATGACAACATTAAATTTGACACCTAATTCTTTAGTGATGACCACACCCCGACTGAAGGGGCAATAACGAGGACTTGTGAGGGGCTAGGCCACAAAAAAATCCGTCAATTTAAAAACAAAGAAAGCTTATCTCGACAGGTGAGGTCACGCAATCCCGGCCGCACAAAAATAACGATGGAATATTATTGGTATGAAACGAATTTCCACGGGAAAAACAGGGGGCTAACGACCCCATTTCAAGCGAGCCCACCCCTGCCGAGAAAATGGCTGAAAGTAAACGTCCCGGCGAAGGTATTTTAATGGTGAAGTCATTATTTCGCCGTAAGCCGATTATGGAGAGCTGCGTTGAAATTGAAATGTCGCGTGCGTGAAAATATTAAAACGAATTGGAGAATTCGAATTTGTATACAGTTGCAAAATTGCGTTGTAATGGAGTAATAGACCTACGCGATAATTGAAAGAACTGGCAATTCTGAAAAATGCATTGTTCAATATGTATTAAACGGTTGGCACTTTTACGTGCGACCTTCGAGTTTCTATTATTACGTGTCAAATTAATGCGGTAATTATCTAACATTTGCGGAAAAATCTTTTTTTTTTTTTTTTTCAATTGTGACATTCATAAAAGTATTTTGAACAATAGTATTTTTAGTATATACATAGGTAGTGGGTTCCAATCATTACTCGCAGTACGAGGATATTTTTATAATTAAATAAAATTTATATGAAAGCCATTTCTATGAGCCGTCACAACTCAGTTCATGGTAAAGGTCGATGTATTAATTAAACCTTCGGAAACTCGTCATAAATTTCGAAAAATTGCACGAGCGAATGCAGTTATGTGCTTAAAAACGACGAGCATTCTTGCTTCTTATTTAAATTAAAATTTGATTGAGCGATCAATGAAACGCTTTGCAGATAACTATTAACAAGTTTACGGTCAAAACACTTACATACATATGTTCATTCGTACATACAATGTTGAAAAAAATAATGTTTTATTTTAAAAATATATAGCTGGAATTGCAAGAGGGGTTTTACTTTAAAGGAATATGTGAATACTTTGGTACTTATGTAATATGTAGGTATGTTTTTTATAAACAAAATAAAATGAGGTCTTTGCCAGTTTCGTCAGAATCAGAAGCAAGTTGCTCTCGCTCCTGACCGTGAAACATTTCGAAATTAAAAACGCGTGAGAACGATTTCACCAACTAGAAACTACCAAAAGGCGACTTAAGGTCTTTTAGCAGGGCCGTCTTCGGGGATTTCGCACGATCAAATGTGACGGTCAAAGGTGTTTGTCATCGAAAATGTCGACCACTTTCGTATGGATGTGAGTAAAATCGAAAAGGAAAAGTACAAACGCATTAAACGGCTCTTTTGACATTTATAAAAAGTACATACACTATAAAGAGAGAGTACGAAATATTGGACAGCATCAATATGACCTGATTTACGATGGCACAATTGAGTCGTGCAATAAATACGAAATTCAAAAAATAAATAACCAACGCCGAACGTGCACGCTGACAAAATGCATTCGATGCATATGCATTTGCTCGAAACCTATAATAATAACACGACAAAAGAGCGGTTGTCTCATGCAGTATGGGGGCCCACACATCTCCTGGGTTCGACACTGCGATCGAGAGACAATACCAGTCAATTATGACTGATACGAGACAAGTGAAATTTCGACACGGCATACAAGGGAAGGCGTCGCGAATCTCAATGAGGCACTGAGTTGCAATACAGAAAAATTAAAATAACGTACATACATGTGTATGGTACATACGATCTTATGTTATGTACGTTGTGTTGGTGGAAAAATATATAAAAAGATGAAATTGCGAAATCGAAACGAATCGGTAGTAAAACGTCGCCTTACCGGTTCAAAAATTATAAAACAAAGCATTCCAAATTCATGTGATGAATTTATCCGAATTGAAAAAACAAAATCAAAGGTTATTTTAACTTCGATACAACGCAACGCACCGAATCGATCCGATAAGAGATAAATGTTTAATCCGAATGAAAAATAAAGTATGTAATTAAAAAAGTTATCAATCAACATTTCAGATATGCAGCCAGATTAGACGAGACGTCATTGTCAATGTCGTAACTAAAAAAATAGATTCATGAAAATTTTACTTTTATGGAGGCGTTAATTATGCCACTGTCGGCAACGATGATCCAATCGATGTGCATTCGAATTTACAATGAAAAAAAATGACCTTACATGGAACGTATAATTTACGTGATATGAATACGTAAAACGTTTAAGAAACTACAACAATTATAATAAAATCAACTATCCATTCACTGCATAGAAATCCTATGACCTATGAGAACATAGCGGGTAAGTAGGTACCATAAAAAATAACCATGAATCGAAAATTCGCCGAAAATTACACACACGTTTACGAAAATTCCCCGTTTTCTTTATGTTGCAAAATGCAAATGCAATGAATTATTTAAAAATAAATTGCGAAGTTTTCGTACTCACATCACTGAATTGAAATCGCGCGTTAACTATTTTTACATACGTAACAATACTTCCACGCAAATTTTATCAAACGAGAATACGGTTCTCTATAGTGGACACATCACAATACCTTCGTTTATTGATCGCCATTTGAAAAACTTGCGTCCACAGGTCAACATTTGTCCCTTCCTGGCTCTTGTAGTGAGGCATCCGTTAATTTTGTTGCACTTCACTGTACTAGTTAACATGTGCACGGATATATTATATTGCAAGGCACTGCACTTTGCGTCACTGTCCGTTTATCGTCAAATCACGACGATGACACCACTAATGCACACGTACGAAAGAACTGTGGATGAATGACGAAACGCTCAGTGTAAATTCACAGCGCTTTCTAAACTTTTCGACGGTGTTTCCCCCCCACCAATTTGCCTTATCTATGCGGTCGAAAACCGGTGACGCAAATTCAAAAGAACACGTGGTACTAACGATGATGATGCACTAGGGTCAATGTTTATGAGCGATTGAAATCAAAGCTTCCAAACACCTTTTAAATGAAAATTATACACTATACTGTCTTAATTTAGCTGAGAATGTAATCAAACACACTACCAATAGCCTATTTCAGTAGAGCAAACCTTTCACATAAATAAGTTTATCTTACAATTTCACTATATACACTGTCAGTCGAAAGTACAGTGAGAAATGTCCGTGTTTAATTGTATAAGTTTTGAAATACGAGCGTTATGTAAGTGTCAATTTAATAATCGCACGTATCGTTAGAGATAATGTGTCGATTGAGAACGTTTGGAAAGTACCGGTTGGTGTGATAATTCTTATCAAATTACGCATTAACCGTTTAATTCAGGAAAACTTGAGTCACTCTGGTGAATGAGCTGATTATGACAACATTCTAAGAATGGCGCGGTGAGGTTTCCTGAACAACACCAATAAACACATATGTACTAGGAACAATTTACATTTACGAATCAAAATATTTCGCACTTGGACGGTTTACATTTTGAAATAATAACGTTTGTTAATAATAATCATAAACAAAGGAAATAGGTCAAAAGGCAGAAACACTATCGTGTTCATATCGGTCGTTTACAATTGAATGTGACGTTTGCACTTATCAGTGAAAAACACAGTCAATGACGATTAATTACATCCAAAGTTTGAAAAAATCGCATACAAATCTTGAGAAACACTGACGCGTACCGGGAGGGAAAAAAAAGGATGCAAGCACCAAAAACCCGCATACGAGCGAACGACACAACCCAACAGAAAAGAACCAAACTTCGAAGGGATCCAAAATGAACGTCCGACACAAAAAAAAAAAAACAACACGAGTTTTATAAAACGACTATAAAAATTACATTTTGTCGTAGTCTGGAAGAAGAAGTCATTAGCGTAATAGACCAGGCGTGCCTAAATCGGGGTCGGCGAACCTTGGCGTGTACCAAAAGTACATTTCACTCAAAATAATATACGTCTTCTTATAAAATACATCCGAGCGAATTACGATCGTGAAAGAGTAAAAATAAAAATCGCATCACAGAATAATGATGCGCGCGCACAGTTTGAAAAGCGGCGAACTTCCTTCCGCGAGCACAAAGAATTTTAACACGTTAGCGTCGGGGCACCACGTGTTTCTTTTTTATTTTAATTTTAAATTTAAGTCTTTTGCTTTTAGAAAACAGACCGTGGGGGGATGAAACACCGTTAAAATTTTAATTACATCAACACATACACATATATTTCACGGCACTGGGGTAACTGGTGTGGAGCACTGTATTCCATTGGCGTGTCTACCGAAACGTCTGCGTTTTTTTTTTCAACGTTCAAAATCAGGGTCGCGGCTTCCTAGGTGGATTGTCAGGTAGAATGTGAGTGAGACAGTAGACTCAGAGGCCAATGTGCGAATGGAATAGCACTACAGGGGCTCACGGAGAGCAATGCGAACGACAGACCTGGCCCACGAGCCGCGACAGACTACAAACTACAACAAGAGCCGAGACCAACAGACCACAGAGCAAGGGACAGCAATATAGCAAGGGCTGACTACACCACCGACTGTACAGCGCACACGAAAGTAATGTCCCCCTCGAATCGTAAAACATTTCCATAGCATAGAAGCGTTCATTAGTGTGCCTTTGTAAAAATTCGCATGAAATAATATGGCAGTCGACGCGTTCGCAAGTCTAAGTGTGCTAACGACGAATACACGATGTAATAGTTGGTACGTGATACAAAGTTCGGCACAAAATTTTGCTCCGTTCACATGTGGGATTGATGAATAAATGTGCTTTGAAATAGCAGTTGAAGCAAATGTACTTAAGATACCGATTCAGTTCGAATAATACAACAACGTCACTTATTAGTTTTCAAATTTTCGTTTCGGAGATATGACCGTATGACCTAGATAGAAATAAGCCTGTTGTTTTTATACGTACATACCTACTTCGATAAGATAATCAGGATATTATCCTAAAATGGGGATAAAAATTACATTACAAACATCAAAAATTATCGATGTACTTACTCTAGAATCTAGATGTACCTATATATATATATTTTTTATTTTATCTATAATGAATTGATGACAAATCGACCTGTTATAAAAATGTGTGGCGATTTCATTCTGTAGATTTACTGACCACATTGATATCCATCGTTGATAATAATAAAAGAAAACATCTTCGAAGCGATAAGATAAGAACTGGATGCTAAAAAATTCTTCCTCGTTTACTGTTTCGGGTAGGTAGAAGAAATATCGTTCAATGCAAATATTTTAAGGACGCGCGATTTAGATGCTTTTGACCTGTTTGTTGTACCATGACCAACCCCAACAAAATTCACCTAGTCCGTTGCATATTGCTTGCACATACGAAACTCGTTTGTGCTCTGAAAATTTTAATTATCGTCCGTTTGACAAATCACAGTACAGATTTCGTGCCGAGATTTTGACACATTTGTTTACGTCGTCAAGCGGGCGTCTTTAGCAGATGCTCCGAGACAAAATGGATCTCTGCAAGCCCTCCCCTGCAGAGTTATCTCCTCTGAAGTACGCGAGCACAGATACGTACGTCTATTTTTGACGTGAATTATTCCACATGCAAGTCTCCCACCGTGAGAAAAATGTCGCAGCGTATAATAAAAAAATATATAAGACTAACAACACTCGAGTAATGAATTGTGGAGCGCAGATATGGGCCAATTTTAAAACGGAGCACCTGCGGCGCTCAAATTGTGGTTCGCGCATCCTAAATATTACTTTTACACAGACTGTACATGTGCGTGTGTGCACCACGGGATTATGGTTCCCCTCGAAACGTTTCCATGCACATGGGCACGAGCGAGCGGTAATGAATCCGTTCGTTACTATCGTGTATGTGAATTAAATATTATATATGTGCTCAACGTAGTGAGACAAAACGCAATGAAAGAACCATAGCCTTTGAGTGCTACTGAATGATCTTACAATCATTATGATATCCAATTTAATTTTATACGATATAACCGACTGGGTTTATATGTATGTACTATGTAAATTTGAATTTTTTTGGGTGATTCTCTGATCTGATGAAAATAATTCCACGAATAGTGGGAAATTTTATATCTTATGCGTTTTTTTACGTATGAAACCTTGAACGAACCTGCCTGTGCCGGTAAAGGAAAAGGGCAGCGATGCACCCAGCAACCTTATACGTATTTATATGTGTAAAATCCTGCCTGCCTGCAGTGTGTTACTTGTGCCAGAGGCTCTCAAACGTGTCCAAGCGGACTGGCATACACACACACACCGGCTGAAATGGCCGTCGCTTCGTGGTGAAGGTCGGTCAAAGCAACTTTTTGCTGGAATAAATTACAACGACGTCGGAACACACAAGAGGCGATTCTTCAGAGAACTGTAGAAGAGATTTTTGCAATGGCTGAGAACCGCAAAAACAAGAAAAACCTATGAAAAATATTTTATTCCAACAATTCTGTACTGTCGCGCGCGCTTCACGACGTTTTCGCGGAAGTCAGTATCTACTATAATATACTAACATAACATAAGCGTTTATAGCAGAACATTTCAAAACGGTTACTAGTCGGAAATATAACAATTTAAATCGATATGATGTCATATTACAAACTGGTTTCGAATTAACACAGTGTAATTACATTGCGACTGAAAATAGTTATAAATCAATCGCATGCCTGAAGTTGTAGTCTTTTAACGATAGTAAATTTCTGCCTACGAGGAAGTAAAGATACGGTGTCACAGGCAACCGGTGAACAGTTTGAGGAGTGATGATTGAATGTGCTCGTATTGGGAAGGGAGGCCCTTTGGCGAAGCCAGGTAGAAAAATCCTGTGCCAGTGCATTCACCCTAGGCAGGCCTTGTGCGCGCATTTGCTGTCAACCGAGCGATGGTTGGTGTCGGTACACAAAAGTTAGCTTTTCAAAAGCTCGCAGCTTTTATACAAAAATACGGTTTTGACGGTCGACGGTTGCTAAACACCGAAACGGGCTTTCTAAAATTCTGAACACTATTCAACGCCCATTAGAAAGAAAACCGACCCTGGGCGAAAAGAGATAAGAAAAAGAACAACGGCACAATGGAGCACTCAGAAGATTAGCAGGAAATCCTTACACAGTCGATGAAGTTATTTATAATTTACAAATATTACAAATTCTTTGCAATACACTGTTCTGTCTGGAGAATCCGATTGAACTCACACCAATGCTCATCATCGACTGATGCTTATAGCGAATACATAAATAATTCATTCAAAAGTTTGGCGTGTGACACATTCGAAGATATTCATTAATGCGGAATCATATGAAGGAGGCGCGGATCGAGTTGTAAAAGAAGGCGATATATGTATGTAGATATACATATTTCCTTGAACTTCGAATGGCGACAGTTGCGTAAAATCACACGAATTTTCCTCATATCGAAAACAGCACAAACCATTCAAAATCGGCATTCGATACTTTGACAAATGAAATGAGTCGATGCCTTTAACTTGATTGACAATGAGTGCAATGACCATAAATAAATCATATACATATGTATGTGGTATACTTGAACACCATGTCAAACTGTAGACTGAATTTCAGTTGAATAAAAAAGTGTAGAGGATTGTTTTTGAATATAAGGTACTTGGTTGTTTCAAAATTGTTAAATTTGTATACCTGCTATAAAGATAGCTAAAAGGTAAAAAGGAAAATATTAAAAGTACATTAGATAAAAAGCAAATTCGTACGAAAAAAATTTTAAGGCGCCATTATTTATTTCCAAAGCACCGAAAGGGTAAAACGATAAAGTGAAGCGATTCGAAATGCATTAAAATTACAAAATTTGAAAACCGCTGAACTTTTTAAGTGCAATGTCGACCCTGAGGACGCGAACGACGACGATTCAAAATGCACTTGAAAATAATTGACGCACAGTTCGCCTTCGGCGCAAATACATAAATCCATGATAGTCGGCATCTTGTACGCACGTGCGCGCACAACATTGCGAAATTGCGCAAACGGCCGCTCCTCAAACCGCGATAGACTTAACAGTAATTACAACGAACGAGGAAAAACAAAACGGACGTGGTAATAAACCCACTACTTTCATCGCAAATCG
Source organism: Parapsyche elsis (assembly GCA_022651745.1). Taxonomy (NCBI): domain Eukaryota; kingdom Metazoa; phylum Arthropoda; class Insecta; order Trichoptera; family Hydropsychidae; genus Parapsyche; species Parapsyche elsis. Next base: position 1,935,217 of record JAGVSN010000004.1, on the reverse strand, counting down.
CCAAAAGTGTCGACGTAGGACAACTGTGTGACCGACAGTGACGTAATCCGTTAAGATCCACACGGCTATGAGCGCGAATCTGAGCCTCATCTCGAGGAATGTCTGAAACGGTTTCGTGCGAACTGTACAGCCTATCGATCACAGCGTTGCGACAATTTGAGAAATGCGCCCTGTTAAAATATCACCTGGTGCATGGTATTTTGTTGAACTGAAATTGCACGTTTTGCAAGCAAGCGGTAGCGACTTGCGAACTCGCCCACCCGCCGGCCTTTATAATTGATTCATTGCCCAGGCGCTGAAATGTCAGTCGCTAACGAAAATTAATACGGCACGTTGGTTGGTAGCAGTGTAGCACACTTCAGTGCCGGGTTCGAATCCCTGATCGACCATTTTGAAACAATTCGAAAGGTGCTATGGCGCCACAGGGGCAAGCGCGTGCGCGCCGCTCCAATTGCGCAAATGTCGAGACTTTTACGCTAACCAAAAAATACACAAAAAAAAACGGGTTCAAATCACCTGTCCGACGACGATCTTAACTATCTCAAATTGACCGTAACGACGGTGCTTAGTTAAAAACCAACCAACAACGAAAAAAAAAAGTTGGCGAATCGTTCATCCGTTATGACTTGCATACATGAGTGCAATGGGTTAAAACGAACGTGTTTGCCGAAGAAATGCGATTTTAACTGACTACTCACGAGTTTACCATGAGCCAAAACAAACGTTCGCATTGCGAAAGTTCAATATCACACGACCGAAACAACAACGTGATAATTTTTTTTGTTTATATTATAATGTACTGCACAACGAAACGTCATAAATTATTGCACGTATGAAAAAAGAGCGCATACATTATCCGGTCAAATGTCGTTTCATTAGTCAAAGAACAAAAGACTGTTATCAGCGGCGAGCGTTCGAAAGGCAAACTAATAATATGTGCTATGATTGCAAAATGTGTCTTTACGAGTTGTCAGTGAATTCTTATATAGCTAACATTACATCAATATGCATGCTACAATGGGCGACTTAAAAATAAAGCATTACAATATTACATTGTCTGTCTATCGCGATGACGTAAATGAGCATTGTTACAATGCCGTGGGCTTAATGTTATATTTTCAAGCGCATTATAAATATGCAAAGCGGAATCAAAAATTCATCCGTCCAGTGCAACGCGTCTCGCATTGCGACGAAGATGTGCTTCGGTAACGAGTTTCGATCGCGTTAAATTTAACCAGGTTCGCATTTAGAATTTCAGAGACGAAATATACTGCATACGAGTGCAGCTGTGTGAATTCAGCGTTCTGAATATATTCGACTCGACGAAGTGGCGGATCGGGAAAGTAAACATTAAAACTGTTCAGAGTCTTTCGGTTTGAGTCATCGTAATACGGCGAACATTGACGTATGATTTCGAAAGTATTACTGATTGTAAGGCAGGTGGGTATCAAAAAATTGACGTATACGATTCAAATCAACAAGGCAGTGCCGGTGGTGTAAAACAATCGACGAATTCAACAATTCCGAATGTAACCAACGTGCGTACCGAAAAAAGAACGGAGATAATATTGTTGTTCCGAAGAGTGAGAGGAGCGTTTATATTATGTCATTATATTCTCATTACAAAACAGAAAACACACGCAGTGTGGGAGTTCAAAGAAAGCGAGATGAGGCTCCATTCATCGGAGAAAGAGAGCGTAATGACCTCCAGAGAAAGAAATTAGGTGGGAAGTATTTATTTACGTATGTTTACTGGTATTTTCTTTGGACTCGGAAACACGCAAACGTAACATCAAGAAGCATTTATGTGTGATGCTGGATTCGCGCCGTTAGTGCAACATGACAGAAGACTTATCTCGAAAATCACTCGCAACGACTATTTACGTAGGTACTGTGTGCAAAAACAAGGTGATTTAATCAAAATTTTGATTTTTTTAAAACAATCCTGTAACCTTTCCCGTTTCTTAAATTGATTTTGAATAAATGACTCCAGCCGTTATTTCAGCGAGAAAAGTCACGTGACTGGAACGAAAAGGTCAAAATATGACTGTATCCGCTGAAAGGGTAGATGACCTCTGGTGAGGGTCTCACAAGGTCAGACTTTGCGAAGCGAGTATACTTTTAATGTTCGCACACTGTGACTGGTTCAAAAGGGGATATTTAAGAAGAATATATATATAGGTATATACATATATATATATACCTATATACATACATATGTACATATATAGGTAAAATGTGCTAAATCATTTGGGCATCCTTAATTAAATGAGATAAATTTTTGAATGCAGTACAACATTGGAATTTTAACAGTGCACATTAAGATGGCGTCAAGCCGACATTGCAAATGGAAGATATCACTTCACATCCACAAGCGACAGAATGAACTTAGCAGCCGTACGAAAAGCTCGCGCGCGTTTTAATAAGGGAAGGGAGCGAATGTATAATTAATAAAGTGAATGTTTTAAATGGGCCGTTTTTTTTTTCTTTTCGTTTTTGTTTTCAACGCCGTAGTACAAACGACCGAGAAAGGCACAATTTAATGTACAGCGTGCGGACACAATTCGTTAATTAATAGGGTTTTATTATTAATGGTGGGTGCGTGCGAAGCACGACTGTGCGTAATCGAGCTGCTTGCTTGCTACAGGTGAAACGAAGGCCAGAATTGCCTTTCCACAGCCGAAGAGCAACGATGGAGGCCCAAGGTGAGGCCGTGGCCAACGCCGGTTCTCCAAGAGAATCTCAACAGTGGTAATTGACGTCGGATGAGAGACAACATAGGCACTTCGAGAGCCACGATCACGTTACAAGGCCGCCTTGTCAAATATTCAACAAAACGGAAGACGAAACGGTCATGGGTGCAACAACGAGTCGACAATGACTCAATGGTGAACAACGAAAGAAAAGCAGACGAGCACACAAATAGTGGGGTTAACGCCTGGGGTTGGCAGCGGATCGAACAGCTGACGAGGCGTGAGTGTCCTGACCCCTTTTTTTGGAGACAGTGAACGTGTGAAGCATACGATACTTTTTGCACAATGACAGTGCATTGTTAACGGGTCATTATTGGTGTGCATGCGCCACTGAAGCACGTAGGGGAAGTACCATACGAACAGTGGGTACTCGTAACTTCTCACCAGCGCCAAGTAAGACAATGAGGAATTACGCGAATAACTAAGTAGTACATAGTGTAATAAGCCAAGGCTAAACGAGTGAGTACTACACGACACCAAACGTGTCAATTTGACCATATAGAGAAGTATCACTTTCAAATGAGGTGGTGGTGGTACGAATAGTCCGACTGAATGCATTAGGCCGATTAGGAAGGAGACTGAACGGTGGTCTATTAGGAAACCTGATCAATCGTAGCCGTCGCGGCGAGTGTTAAATGTTGGCGATCTGCGATAGATCTGATAAGGAAATTGGCACATTACTGACTTAACTACTGACTTACTAATCCATTTACATAGATGTATACAAATCGGACGTTCAAATTTAGCTGAACGTATTGACATTATCAAATCTCGACGATGATCGCACGCATCTTATCTTACCGATCCATCGCAATTCCGCATTTAAAAGGTTGTAAAATCCAATTGGCATACCTGCAACAAATAAAAATGGAACATTAAAAAAAACGGCATTTTATCTTTTTTCGTATACATTGTTGCAAAATTGAGCAATGGGACGCTTGACCATTCGAACAAGAGGAGATTCGTTGGTCACTGATGCAAGAGCTGACGATGTGTGCGGTTGGACATCTTGCACAATCATCGCACGCTATTTACACGTATAATAGTGGGTATGTACATACTACGGGGCAAGCAAGCAGGCAATGCACAATTCAAACGAGTTGCCGTTGTGTAACCGACGGCCTTAACATTGGCACCATTCGACAGTCTACTACGGCCGATACTGTATTGCGATGAGATCCGCGAAATGAGGCAACGAGTTGCCACAGCAACAAGCAGTCGGTCATCATTTACATCTGAATAGACTGTGTATATAGAAACATCCAACAGATACAATCGATAGAGCCGGATTGTTTCAGCAAGGCTGTCTATTGTTGACGCGGGCTTATTTTAATCCACCGGTACCGTGTTGCGCAAGAAGCCCTCGTAAGTAGAGGTACGGGAAGGAGATTAGTTCACGCAAACTAAATACACATTTTCAGATGGTTTTATTGGCCCCCAATGGCCCGGTTAGAACCACAAACAGTGCTAAAACTGCAAACTACAACATCGGTTACAGGAGGAAGGGGTAGCATAAAGCAACAACGATATCCAATCGTTGATTTTGCTGGATGAAGGCCTCTCCAATTCTCCTCCATTCCTGTCTATCTTGAGCAATCTGCATCCACTCGATTATTATCCACATATTCTCAATTCATCAGCTCATCGTCCATTTGGTCTACCTTGCTTTCTTTCACATCCTCTCGGATGCCAATCCAGTATTTCTCGCGTCATCTCGTTGCCATCCATTCTTCTATCTACCACTTACATGTCATGCTTCTTACCCATGTTTCTTACTCTTACGATCTCTTCTTGTTATACCGAGCATACATATTTCCTTGCTTAGTTTATTTTTATATAGAAATTTATACCAGACGGTTGCTAACAAGATTTTAGAAGCCGTATGCGTTACACTGGTTTAGTAGAGAAACTGGGAACGCGACGAGGAAATGTATCAAACGCAACGCAAGCGAAGGCATCTTGATTTATTATGCGCCGAAGAGGAGAGGAAGTTCTTGGTCCAATTTGCCCAGAGGGGCAATGGCGCCGGTAATCAAGTCATAGACTTGTGGCGAAGAGGTTAAAACTGGAGGAGGTGCGACATAATCGAGCTTCGCAATGTCTATTAGCACGACAAGCCAATGTCTTGTGACGCTTACGCCGTTACGTGACGCCCATCCATTGCACGTGGACGCTCGGCGGGTTAACGCTCCACTAACTATTATCAAATTAACGGCGAAAGGAAGGTACGCATTTCGGCAATATTCAAAATTTTGTTTACCGAAAGCTGCGTGCAATCCGAGCCGGCCATCTTTCGAAAGAGAATTCGCTCAGTTATTGCGCGAACCATACAACATTTGACATTATGTGCGGCGCTAATGCACGCAAGGGAACATTAAGTAAGAGTGTTCTGATTGAGCCAGTTGCGCAGTCCTCAGTAGTTCGTAGAGCAGAAAAGAAGAGTGGACCGACGTCGTCGTCGAATTGACACAATTAAAGGCAATTGAATAAACTGGCGAGGATATTATGTGTGTGCATTCGTTAAGAGCAAGTAGACATACGAATTGGTGCGGTCAATTGGCGTCTACCGACCGGTCGAGCTGGACAGCAACGCTGCTGCATAATATGTATCTCTCTCGCATCCGACAAGCGTGAATGAATGGGACTCGAATTTGCGTTATTACGAGATCAGAATATAAATAAAAATAAATAAACTAAGAAGAATTCAATGTAAACAGCAATCCCTGTCCGTCATCGGAGAATCGCTTTCGGTGGGTCTCGAAACTGGTTTCCGCCGGGTAATTAACACTCAAAAGTGATTTCCGCGCATTTTGAACACACTTGCGAGCTATCTTTTTTTTTTCGCTAGTAAACAATGACGATATTCATTCAATTGGTGAGAAACGAAACGAGCTATGTTTAGCTCGAAAGGTCAAAAGTTCACAAATTAGAAGGGCGTAACTGTGTTTCGTCACAAAATGTGATGAATTCAACGAGTACGAAGACAAACGCCTCACTGGTATTCATCAGATGAAACAAAAACTCCATTGCATATCAAAGAACATTCATATATTCCTAGTAATATATAAAATCGAAATTAATAATGCAAGACATGTCTGCTTTTGTCACAATACCAGTGAAGCAATTAATACTGAATATTTTACAGCGTAAATCATTTGTTGGAATGAACGCGTTTTATTTCCTGCTCGGCGTGATCAACATGCCTCAGTCAGTACGAGCTCAATTGAATTCTAAAAGATGAAATTCTCGTAAATTTCTTGTTTCTGTCGGTTCTAAATTTGCATTCCAGATAGAATTCGAAAATTAATGGTGCATATTTTCAAGTTATTGGTAGCCGTGACTAGGCGTACGCTGGTAGCAAGTGCTAATTGACCGATTGTAGGAGATTGATTGTCTGCGAGTTTTAATTGCAACTAAACGCGGCGATTTATATATCATTAGCGCCGCCATAAATCGCGTTTTAGCCACTGGCACTTGTCAGCACGTTTGTGCATTCTTATATTTATTATTGCATAATAATTCGGAACAGTGCGACGGTTGCAGCTACTGTGTTTTTCCGTTTCGTTGAATTCAATGGTGTGACAACTAGGCGACGTTGTCGCGAAGGGGTTAAGTGCAGCAAAGCGTATCAAGAGGACGCAAGCGACAGGTTGGATTCTCGACATTTAAATAAATCGAATATATAAAACTGGGGTACGATATAAACGATATACTATTTTTCAATTTTTATCTTGATTTTAAGTTTGACAGTCATTGTAAATCAAATCGAGTAGAATAATTAGAAAAAATACGCGTGATGGGCTGATAAAGTATTAAACGGAATTAACGGTTCGTTCAGTCATTAACAGTAAAAATAACTGTTTTCAATGCAATTTTCGCGCAAAAAATGGTGTAAAATTTGATCTATTCACAAACAAACGATTAATTAATTATATTTTTCCAACTTGAACGTGGGCACAACGCAAGCGAACGGTGAAGGGCACAACGCAACGGTTGCACAATATCAACGTGTTTTAAACGTATTCATGAGATCGCTTTCCTAAAAACGTACGAAAAAATTGACAAGGTTGAATTTACAATCGGAAAGCGAGGTGTAAGGTTACCGACAAGACACCAAAAGTGCAATTTAAAATAAAAAGTCAAGCGTACAAGTCTGAATTGCGAGACCAATGATTGTAAATAATACCAGTAACGCAGGACTTCCATATCGATCGTAAATAAAGTGACGAAAAAAAGCACAGGTAGGTTTTTGATATTGAACGCAAGCTTCTCAGTAAGAGACAGATGCTTTAAAATGAGTGGTCGATCTTTTGAAAAAGGAACCGTTACATCTTGTTCTCCGGCTTCATTAAAAATGTAAAATTTACGAGGCTGCTCGACCGCGAGGCAACTGTGACATTTGGCAAAAAGAGCGCGGAGCTCACAAAAACCGAAATGTCAGAGAGTCGCAGCCGAGTATTTTTGGGCAAGTGCGATTTTTAAACGAGATTAAAGCTTGCATCACATCGTCCATTAAAATGAACGACAACCTAACTTAACTTTCGTGGGCTGAAAGGACGAGGGCGACCGTTATTGGGTAACGATGCACCGAAGTGCATCCAACACTGGTTGCGAATAAATCTCCGATACATCTTGAACTTATAAGTTAAAAACCGCAATGCTCCCATATCGATGTCAAAGTGTTGAGAAATCATCGACTGACCACGGTCACGTTGAAAAATATGTGAGTTCTGTAAGCATTATAAACAAACTACCGGTTAATGTTAATTTGCAAATTGTATGTATACTGGTTATGTGAGTCGCGCACGAGCTTGACTCCAAAAGCCTAATCTGGGTCGTCACCCAGAACTCATGAGTTGATATAAATTACTATCTGACTATGCTAATATCAACATCCTCTTATTGCTAGCCGACAATGCACCCATTTCATACTAAAAGCGATAAATTATCTTTAAATAACATAAGCACACAATTTAACAAAATACCATATAAAAATTTTCCATTCTGTAAAAAGGCATTAATATTTTTGCCCAAAAGACGTAAGAAACCACCAGGAAGACATATGTATATGCATTTAAATAAAAAACAAACTGAATTCAAAGTCAAACATCGTACGAAGGATGTTGCCAAGGCTATATATAATAAGTTAAACGAACAATTGCGTTTCGTATCTATGTAGTGTCAAAGTCAAGGTAAATGCAATCTCGTTCGGACTTCAATAAAACAAGATTACTAAAGCATATGATGCATAAGAGTGAAGGTCGTGAACCAGGAGAATCGAGAGGTCAAAAAACCAATAGAAACTATCATTGTTAGTCAAAGTTAACTAAAACAGTATAGTACATATATTCGTTTCATAAGTAATAAAAGAATTATTATCAATACACACACACATACGCTATAAAAATTCAATTTAAAGATCATTATTTTATACGTAAATTGCATATACATAGGTAGATCAACCGCAGTTCTGCGTGTAGGTACCTACTTCGTAATCTTTCCACTGTGAGAACGTCTCCAATCCTGAACTTTTCGCTTCGATTTCACCACAGTCAATTTGGTTCGGACAAAGAGAACGAATCAAGGATAGCATTGAGAAGAGTTGCACTTTAAAATGCGTGCGCTGCAATTACGGCGCATAAATAATGCAGAAACGCGACTCTTCTGTGTTTTATCCGACGAACGAATAAAATATAAAATAAAAGGAACACGCTTGCCTTGACAGACCGCAAATCGCAAGAATAAGTATACAAAGTAAGCATCGGTGGGTATGTACAAACATTTATAAAATTTATATTGTATGTACATAGGTTCTTATAATAAATTTATTATTACTACACAAGAGCAAAGTCGCCGATGTGAGATAACTGTGTTAGACAATCGGAACGGATTGCTAAACGAAAGCGATTTCAAGAATACCGCAATAGACGCTTATCTTAACTCGTATTGATTTACTAACTGACGCGTTGCAAAACCGTCTAATTAGAAGTGGGAATTTGAAGGAAATAAATGCAGCTCATAGTGCGGTTGCATCAAACGACTGACCTAAATTTAAAGTTTGATCAATTATTCTTGATTGCAACGGCCAATGAAGGGATTACTTTCATCATCGCCAGTCTGTAAAATTTATAAAGCCGACAATATACAGTCACTCCTTCCACGACATCTCGTGTGCCTCTTTTTTGGATACCAGCCGAGGAACGGATTGTTGCTAGCCGGGTACTTTCAAACATTCCATGCAATTTTCATCCCACGCACTATTTTATCCGATTTATGTACTCGGATTTGCAAAAACCAAAACAAAAAAAGCACAGTGAATACGAAAGCGACGATTGTATGATAAATAAAAAGTGTCAACAGCACTTGGTGACGGCAACTAAACGTTCACTCGATTATGGTAAAACGAAACGCGTGGGGAAACAACGTCAAAGAGTGCGTGCAGAGAGCGTAGCCTTGCGTTCAACAGCTGGCTGTCGAAGTCGATGACGATAGCGA